>CM068587.1:38434341-39736841 GCA_035048485.1 Pteria penguin | reverse complement strand
GGGGGGTTGGGTTGGGTTGTAGCACTAAAATGGTCGAAAATGACCTTTTTATTGTCGGGCGGGGGTGTTAAAATTTTCCGAACAAAAAGGGGAGGGGGACTGCATACTCTGCAACCCTCCTCGCCTCTAAATCCGCCAATGGTAAATATGAAATATATATTGAAAATATAAAATGGAACAACACACCCTTTAAAATACATGTGCCATATATACATGTTTTACATGGATATATGTATTACACATGATAAAATGTCGACTAATTGTATACGTCAGAATTCAAGATCTTAAGGATTCATCAAAATAAAAGCAAGAAATACGCAACTGTCTCCAAACCATTTCGTAACTTTAAAGATTTCAAAATGGTGTCATAAAGAATTCTTTCAAATGAAAAAAGAAAACCTTGTCAATATCTTTTACATGTACCTACAAATGAAATTAACGCTAAAAAGCCGTCGAGCCTCTGCGATCTACAAGGGAGTTACAAAGTCGTGTATATAGATATACAAACGCTTGAATCGATTACACAGAACCGTATTCATATACGATATTACGTGCGGTCCAAAACTCTCTATTGAAAAGTATTTCAGAAGTCGTCGGCGAATCTATCAATCAAATAGCGGTAAGACGCTCAGGTGCTTAATGGCGTGTGATGTCTGAATACGGATGGAAGAGCGAAATATCGTAAGAAATCGCTAGGACGTTATCTAGGAGGCCACGAACAGTATCCGGCAGCGATTAGTTCGGTCGTTGGTCATCCGCTGTAGTTAAAGACGCATCTCTCTTGGCGAACTTTGCAGAAACACAAAACCAACAATAACAGGTTAGTTTATTTCCTATGTATTTCTTATTGCAACATCTCTCTTAACAAACGTGGTATAACAACATCTCTGTTTGAAGCACCTCGTACATGCATTTCTTGGTGCAGAAAGTATTGAGCGTTAAATTTCTATTATCAATATTTCATTCCGCTACAATTTATGTATTAAATTCACATCCCAAATAAAAATGAATACTGCATCATTACATTGTTTTCTCGTTGTTGAAATAAAACATTCCAGTTTTAAATTACCACTAAAATTTCAGTAATGTTTAATGTATCTCTTCATGTAAAATTCATACAAGCAAACGATATTGTAATAGAAATAATGTTTGTTATTTACTTACACTGTTTTGATGATATTGAATTAATTTTGATTATGATATTAAATTACACGTTGACATACATGTTAATACATGCACATATGGAAGGTCTCTCGCATACACATATGCGTAATCTTTATAAAAAAGATATTGATTTTGCGCCAAAAAGGTGCCGCCGTCGTGAAATTATATGTTATTCATATTCCCGACGAATGTTGATTGTAAATAAAAATACACAAAAAAATTACTCCTGTTTCAGAATATATTTTGGTTACTTTGATAAATTTATGTATTTAATCACCAGCTAATTATGGGAAAGCGTGGAAGTTCGGTGTTCTCATGCCATTTCGAGGCCTCGCATAGAAATTTTGCCCTACAACAGGTGGCGACGAGAAGTAACGATGTGAACTACACATCATTTGTATTCATTTTAAGGAGACATATTTTACAAGTCAATAAATTTCTGTATTGATCTTTGTCGACAAGATACAAATACTCTGGAAAACGTGACATTGTAAAATGCGTTTGGTAGTTAGAATTATGGCTTGCCATCTTTATATCAAGTTGCAAGTTGATATGAAATATCTAGCGGCTCGCTTCGACTTAAAGGAGCTGATTTGTTTACGATTTTCGAAGAAGTGGAACTCAGTTTAAAACCGCTGACCTGTCTCTGATGTGACAAAAGACAACTTAAATTCAAACGGCCGGGGCGGAAAGGGGAGGGGGCTTCGCCCTTTCAGTTATTTTTTTTTATACAAATGCTCTATAGAATGAGTCCAACAAGTTAGATAATTCTTATGATCTAATTATGATTTCAAGTCATTTATTCAAATTTTGGGTCATTAAGATTACACGAGAAATATTCTCAAAGGTTCATCCAAAGGGCATGTTAAAGTTCTACAAACACAGTTGAAGATATGTCTTGCTATATAAAGATAAATTTGAAACAGTCGGTGAAGAAAAACAAATAAACAAATAAATAAAATAGATAAATAAATAAACAAAAAAGTAAATAGATAAGTAAATGAATAGATAAAATGAATCCATCCTAGTTTCAAATCTGTTGACCATTATCTTTTGTTTGTCAAACTTATTTCGGATGTATTTGTAGACGGAGCTCAATCGCTGAGATACTAGGTTCGTGACCGAGAGGTCCTTGATTGGAGTCCCGCCGGTGACTAGCCGGTGTCCTATCTTTCGGACGACACCGTAAGAATCATGTTTCCGTGATATATTAGACATGGCACGTAAAAGATCCTTCACTACTACGGGTGGGTCTAAATTTCTGTGCATCGCCTCAGACAGGTGCCGTCACCATAAACGTGACACAATCTTAATTTGACGAAAAACAAGTATAAACAAAGAAAATGTTTGAACCATTTCTTTCTCTTACTTTCAAATTCAGACCCAATTTTAAAGTAGTCATTATTCTTTAATGCTACGTTTTTAATTTGGTTTAAAATCGAGAGGAAGAAAATGACAAAAGAAAACATTTACCCCTTATGTTTTTTTAAAAATTTATTTCTATATTTATTTATTTATTCATTTATTGTATAAGTGTCCATGTGCAAAAATGCCATACGATTGGGGTTTTTTCGTAGCCCGTAGTGAAAGTGTGGTGGATAAAATAGGAGTTGTCATGGGAAGGATGCGAGTTCGTATCCATCTCACTTGAAATGGCGATTTTCGTAATGCACAGCTATTTCCCATTTGTGAGTGTCTGACGTAGAAATCAGTGTCATTTCGTCCAATTTCTATTGAAGCGTCATATTTTGAACTTCAATTCGCTTCGTTTTACATCGGTTTCCATGGAATCGGCTTGCTGCACGATTATTCTAACTCAGACACATGTTCAAAGGGCAGATAACTCTTTATCATAAAAGGACCCAAATGAAATTAATTGATTTAGCACCTTAAAGATCTTTATAGCTATTAGTTTCGAGCTTGCAATTGATTAACAACAAATAAAACCGTTTGAAGCTTTCGGGTTACTCGGGATATCCTTTCCACAGCTCATATAATATTATTCCTTTACAAGGAAATTTATTTGTTTTTCGTTTCACATAAAGCTACGTTCAAAATACACTGATGCCCTGAAGGCGAGGCGACTCAAGACAACTTGATGAAATGCAAATGAAGATATGTGGGAAACAAAGGTCTTCTAGAAATTCAAATGAAAGGATGTGAAAAGCATTGTAAAATGCTATTGATTATTATCTCTGCGAAATTAACTTTAACCTGAAAAGGGAGACGTCTACAAAATAACTCGGTGTATTCTATTCTACTATGGATAAATACTGCTGAAGTACAACAATTTATTTATTTAGGGGGAAGAAAGATCACGAAATGATGAACCGATCGTCACATTTTCTGTGTCAGAATTTGGACCTGCATAAAACAAACTTTGTCTACACATTTTAAAGTTAGACAGTGTCATTCCTATCAACGCGTTATGTAGTGCCCTGTACATGCTGAAATTTTTCATGCTTACCGATCAACACGTTATGCAGTGCCCTGTACATGCTGAAATTTTTCATGTTTACCGATCAACACGTTATGCAGTGCCCTATACATGCTGAAATTACTCATTTTTACCCATTAACTCGTTATGCAGTGTCCTTTACATTCTGAAATTCCACATGTTTACCGATCAACACGTTATGCAGTGCCCTGTACATGCTGAAATTACTCATGTTTACCCATCAACACGTTATGCAGTGCCCTGTACATGCTGAAATTACTCATGTTTACCGATCAACACGTTATGCAGTGCCCTGTACATGCTGAAATTACTCATGTTTACCCATCAACACGTTATGCAGTGCCCTGTACATGCTGAAATTACTCATGTTTACTGATCAACACGTTATGCTGTGTCTTGTACATGCTGAAATTTCTCATGTTTACTGATCAACACGTTATGCAGTGCCCTGTACATGCTGAAATCTCCCATCTTTACCCATCTACACGTTATGCAGTAATACATGCTGAATTTCCCCGTGTTTAAATATTTTATTTAACATTAAAACACAGATAAATAAATAATTAAAATTATTCCATGTATTTTGATTTCTGATTCACAAAAAAAAAAAAAATAAATAAATAAAAAATAAATAAAAAATTAAAAAAATAAAAAATAAAATAAAATTAATAAAATAGATAAAAACCCAAAGTGATAACTAATCCGACGTACAGATCACCCGGAACGTGTTTTTCGAATTCCTAAATCAAAACCCCTCATAAAATTCTTGATTCAAACGTACTAAAAGCATACCTTGAGATAATTGTTAAGTTCATGAATAGTTGTGATTTGTGTCATAGCTAATAAATTCTTTTTCCAATACTATATTCCTCATATTGAGTGGATGAAGTTAATATTTACACGGGACATGGGGTCGAATTAACCTTTGCACGAAGTGTCACTTCTTTTATCTCCAGGCGCGGATCTAAAGGGTGTGGTGGGGGTCCTTACCCAACCTTAAATTCTAAAAAAAAATTGGTTTTCCGAGTAATTTTTCTCGTAAACTTGGGAAATGTACACCCCATGAGACAGGTAAACCCTTCTCGTAAATATATTATACAGGGTAGGACTTTCAAAAAACTCTAGTTATGCGCCTTCACTGATAAAATAATATAGATACACTCAATACCTACGATTGATGTCGCTATCTATTTGCAATACTGACGTTATCGTCATCGATTGAAGCTTTTTCTGAGAGATGTTGATATTTTTTATGAGGAAAGATTAAGTCGACTTATCCCGAGGATTGGGAATTTGGTGGATTTGGGATTATAAAAACCAATGATAAGTTATATATCAGATCCTGAGGCTATGACTGTATTTATTTATGTGGGTATCACGACAGAGAATGATACTGTACAGGACGGAGATGTAATTTAAATTCGTACACCAAATAGGTCGTAATGTCCCACTGGCATTTCATATTATAATACATTATTGAAAACACAATTTTCGAACTCAGGAAGCATGTAATGGTAAATCGTGATGTGTTATGTCGTGGAAACATACATAGTGGGCGTTGCCATCCAGAGGGAGAAGCTTACCCATCCATGGCGTCTAGTTCTATCGTCATTAGATGATTTTTCCCTATTTAATTTCTATTTTACGATTGTAATATCTTATGTCTTACGGTGCAGGAGTACTGTGTTGCATGAACGTTATGCCCTGGTGTCCGAATAGGAGTATTGTTTTGATTTTATTCCCCTGATTTCGTTACGTGTAAGGAACATTCAGAACTTAAGTCCATAATATTAAAGACGGGATGTATGAAAACCATCATTTATGTACGATTTCTTTGTTTATTTGCTTATTGTTTTATATAACGCTATGATTATTGCACTTACACGATGAAGGCATCTGTTGGATGCATTGCACTGAAATGTTTGACTTGTGCGAATTTATGACGTACGGCGGAATAAGAGAGTGAGGGGGGGGGGGGGGGAGAGAGACAGCCCCCCCCCTTTTTGGCCACAAATGTATAAGGCATATATAGAAAACACTCAGACCCTGCACAAAGACATATTATTATCGAATTTTAATTAGACTGAAATCAGAGATAATACGAGTAAATCTCCAAATATGGCACCCCGAATGGCGGAGTATTTTGGCTAATACTTGACTTTTGCATGTGGGCCTTCTTTTAGAAAATCCTGGATCCGCCACTGAAATCAGTGGGGGATCTTTTACGTTCAAATGTTAATCGTTACACAGTACCTCGGTTTTGATTGTGTCATATAAATGAACAATAAATCACCATGGTGGTTCGATCTCGTGACCTCTTAGCTATGAGACAAACTACGTATACTGAGCTCCGATGACTCCACTTCTGTAGGAGGACAACAATATATTGTATGAGGATTGCTAGCCTATAACGGTATAAATGTTTATGACGGTGTATACGAGGACTGTGACGATATGAATGAGGATTGGGAAGACTGACGGTGTGCATAAAGCCTATGTCTATGACATGAGGACTATGAGGATATGAACGAAGAATATGGTGGTATGTTAGATGAATGACGGTATGGCTGAGGACTATGACGGTTTGGGTAAGGAGTATGACAGTATGTATGACTGTGATAGGTATGCATGAGGACTCTGACGGTGTAGAAGGAGGCTGTAGAAGTATGTATGTGAAACATGACAGGTATGAATGAGGAATATGTCTACATGAATGAGGAATATGACGGCATGAATGAGGACTGATGGAGTGGATAAAGACTGAAGGTATGCATGAGGACTAAGACGGTATGGATGAAGACTATGACGGTATGAATGAGGACTAAGACGGTATGGATGAAGACTATGACGGTATGAATGAGGACTGATGGAATAAATGAGGACTATGACGGTATGAATGAATACTATGACTTAAGGAATTATAACTGATAGAGTGAATGAAGACTATAACGGTATGTTTGAGGACTATGACGGTATATACAGAAGGAAAAGAACTCTATTTAAACGTCTTTTACGTTTGAAAACTAAATCTATGCATCAGTGGATAACGGCTACATTGATGAATATTGTAAAGGGCAACATCATAGTACGTAAGAGGGCATTGAATATTTTTATTTATTCCACCTGTATTGATCCTCTTACTGTGTTAGAAGGGTAAGTTAGGTGGTTCACCTCCGAAATTATTGAAGGCGACATCTGCAAGTCAATAGAATTCTTAGCCATCATTGTTATTATAACTTCATGATCCATATGCACACTTTTTCATTAAACGCCCCAGCGACGTCAAATCGTCAGATCACAAGGTTTGTTTTAATTTGCGGAAAATGATACATAGTATATACATTAAAAGAAGTCAATTTAAATCAGCCTTGACATTTACGCGATTTATACCGTATCGAATTTTTATGACAACAAAAGAAACAATCAGACATTAGATGGTGACACAATCTCTAACTAGCGAACTTTACTTTTTCACTATGAACATGCATAAACTTTGCATTTGAAATTACACAGAGTGTACTATATTTAATACTGACAATGAGTACTCGATAACCTGGGTATCCAATAGTCCGTAGGCTACATAATCCAAAACCTCCTTTATCCGTAGATTTGATAGTCCGAAAGTCCGTAAATAAAAAATTCTTACAGATCTATTATTCGAATGCCAGATACCCAGAATTAAGGTTCAGTAGTTCGAACGCGCGTAATATTAAACGGCAGAGTACTTCATATGTTTTATGGTACTAAACAAAGGCTGTAAGATTCGTTGGACTTCTTGTCCTGTACTTCGAAGCAGCACTTCTCGGGAATTTTGAAGGTTTATCAAGATCGGAGGCTTTATATTCCAAACTCCAATACTACAAAGATTTGAAAGAGCAATCGGTCGAAAACCCCACATCCCAAACGGTTAACTGTTCATACACCCAGTGGTCTTTAAATTACATGATATATACTGAGAGTGCTGAATATCACACAGTGGGCATATTAGAAGTACGTCTGACGTTGGAACTACTAGAATCACAAATCTATAAACTATAGAGTCTGCCACACTACTAGCATTAGCGGCCATATTGGAGTACAACTCTCGGACTTCTCCATTACTACCATGTAAACTTCATTAAAGTTTTGCAGAATTAACGAATTATCAGAGCAGATTTCATGACTTCAGTCTCGATTAATCAGTGAATATAATCAATCAATTGAAATTTTTCAATAAATCATTTAGATATACAATGCGATTATATTACAAAATTACGTTACATCCAACAGTATTGTATGGTATGGGTATGGATAAAGTCCGAGGGTTGCACTCCAATGAGGGAGGTAACTCTAGCTAATTCGAGGAAAACAGGGTTGCATGGGAACACTCCATTGGAATTAATAAGAGGGATTCGAACCATGAGACCTTTGAATTACTGGTCAGTAACCGAGATTTCGGATCATCCGCAGGGCCATAGGAAGCATTTCAAAAGTGACCGGGGGGGGTGTTGGGTGTTGTGTTTAACTTGAAATTACGGTCTGTGGTCGTTCAAAAAAATATAAGATGGGGGGAGGGGCCATATAGACCATCAAACCCTTGTCCTACTGGGCAGTCTTCAATATTGAACTCTCAGTATTGACTTATTACCGCTAAAAATAGTATATAAAACAAAAGATATCCTTCTATAGATACGCGTGAAGTGTAGAACAATAAACACATTTCACCAATACGCGTAAACTATAAAATGGGCTTTTAATTTCCGTCGTGATAACTACATAGATACAATCTTACAAGACTCTTTTTCACAGGGTTCATTGTCAGGTCATGTGGCTCCATTTTATTGCTAGTTAGAGAATACAGATAACAAAACCTTTGTACGTTTCATATAAAGACTGAAAATAAAAGATATATTTCCACAATGTTCGTGTTGTTTTGAAATATCCCCGAGATTCCAGTTCTGTACATATTTGATCACGATAATGTATGGTTAATTCGGGCCAGTTAGAATCTGCAATCTGGATTGCTGTTTTATCATTTGACCATCAAATGTTTACCAAAAGGTGAAGAAGAAATATTCTGAAGAATTGATGTCAAGGTCGGTGTAATGTACAGAGAGCTGATATACTCGTTATGATTGTGCTATTGCGCAAAGTATTTTCACTGATAAATACAGGATTTAAAACATTAAAGTATTTGGAAATCGTTAAGTTAATTATGAAGAATTATGACACACCCTTCCTCTCTTGTTATGGTGATTACTTCACTGATAAGTTTCAAAATTTAAATCAACTTGAATTGGTTAAGCAATACTCACATTTAACCTTTTTCTAGTACGCTTTTGGTCGCGAAAAGTGAGACAGTTTGCAGGTGTACTCACCGGGTACTCCTACTTCCTCCACCACTTAGCACTGGTCGTCATCATATATGAGGGGTAACGCTGGCATAACAATGAACAATAAACAATGGAATCAGACCAGCAGTTTAGCAAGAGGTGTTTTACGTATAAAGTCAAACCTGCTATAAAGACCATCTGTTTAAAGCAATCACCTGTCTTTAGCGACCACCACCCTCTGTTTCTTACTTCCCTTTGTCTTTATAAATCAACCTTTGTTAAGAGACCACCTGCCTATCATGACCATTTTTCATTCTCTCCTTTTGTGGTCGCTTAAATCAGGTTTGACTGCATCCATTTTAGCTCACGAAAATTCTAAAACAAAATTTCAATAATTAGAGATCTGTGACATATTAGCGTAGTAACGAATTTGCTTACAAAGAACAGAGCTAGCTACGCGAAAATATGTAACGCGTGAAATAAAGTGCAATGATATAATGTTCAGTAATAGAAGTGCTTTGATATAATGGCGCTTTATGCGCAATGTCAATATATGTCAGGTATGTATTAGATATAATCAGGTGTTCCTGTGAGGTATTCGTTATATATTACATTGTGGATTTTATAGTTTTGTATACTTTGTCACTTTGTCTTGAGAGCCACTTAAAACTCAAGTTGCACAAATGTTTTAGATAACAAATTTATTGAAATCGATAAAAGGTAAAAAGCATCCGTGGTTGCAATGATATTATCGTTTCAAATCTAAGTTGTGAATAAAAGGGTATTTTTCAATATGTAGACACGTATTTTCTAAGGTCATCCATGTATAAATTCATTTTATGATAAGCTGTGATATTGGTTATTTATTTCTCTATTTTGTATATTATCCATTATTCCTTGATAAAAAAAAAGTGCAAAACATATAGCAGAATTAATTTCATGCTAATTTCTTTTCATAAATACATTGTGCATGAATGATTTAAATTTGATACTGTAGACGATATGGTCTTCTTCCTCACTCTTGTCCTACTCTTCCTCCTCCTTGTCAGTCATCATCTTCACAATCATCATCATCATCACCATCATCATCATCATCATCATCATCATCATCATCATCATCATTATCATCATCATCATCACTAGCTAATATACGTTTCGACTCTGTTATTTAGGTCGTGCACGATTTGATTTTTGGGGGTAATATATGATTATAAATGATATAAAGCATAATGATTTATTATTGTTTTATGTCACCCCACAATTATTTTACATATTTTGTGACGGCATCTGCCTGATGCATTGCATAGAGATTTATACCTTTGCAAGGGGCAGGCTTGGTGTAGTGGTTAAGCGTTTGGTTTGCGATGCCGACGATCCGGGTTCGATTCCCAGATTGCGCCACTATGTTGAAGAGGTTGGTTACTCCCTGCTTCCATGTCGCGATATAATTGAAAAATTGTTGAAAGCGACGTAAAACAGCAATCAACCAACCAATTATAGCTTTGCAACGGAGCACCCCAAACAGTGAAGGATCTTTTACGTGCCACTCCTGCCGTGACACGGGACCTCGGTTTTTAATGTCTCATCCGCATCCAAGAGACAAAACACGGTTGTGCCCACGGCGGGAGTCAAACCCGAGACCTCTCGGACTGCATCCACTGCACCACAACGGCTTTATATAGCAGAATCTTTATTACTAGTACAAGATCAACAATACAAACGTAAGCTCAGAAGAGTTTGTATTTCGTAATTGTAATTAAAGTGAAACTGTTTATACATGACGGAGCTCGCTGATGATTATTCAGCTTTATCGTCTAAAATCTTATTATAGGTTTACATGTACTTTTTGTTGTATATTTTTTATACTATTAGTCTATTGTATCATTATATCGCCATATAATGAGATATTGTTATTTAATACATGCACGATTTGTTGTCGCAAATGATAGCCGTCGCCATGACAAACGATGTGGTATCGATCTCGCAGAAGCAAAATGCCATTTTGCTATCATATAAATTAATAACGTGTTACCAGATAATTATATGTAGGTAAAAGTTTATTGGAAAGAGTTTTCTTTTATTTTGTTTGTTTGTGTGAGGGCTTTTTTTTTAAAGAAAAATGAATTTTCAAAATTTTAAAGCATTCATCCAAAAACTTGATACATAAAAGTTAAATACCGGAATGATTTGCTTGCTTTAACGTTTGAGAGTTTTCGTTGTTTTCTGTCACTAATTCTAAATATGCTTTTAATTTTCATGTTGAATGGTCTTGAATTTGTTGTTGTTGTTTCTTCTTTCTTTCTTTTAATTTGTTATCATTGATTTAAAGCCAAACTAATTTGTTTTTATTGTTAGCATCTTAATTGGTGTGTTCGTTCTTAAAATCCAGTCTTCCTGACTGGAAATAACAAATGGAGAAATCGAGCCAAGCGCCTAAACGATTGAGCCACTCTGTGTCCTTAATAGCTCCAAAGCACTAAAACAAATCAAAAGTAAAATAAGCATAATTTATGCTAATGACATATATAGAAATGGAGATAATTAGACAAAAAACCAGTTTAAATCAAAGATTAATTGGGAAAGATGTATATTTTTTTATCCTAATACGATTCAAGATTAAATTTTCCTTGACAGCTAAAATATAATCTGTTACTTTAAACTTTTATTTCATTTGCAAGTACATGATAAAATGCAAAAGGATTTAATATAACATAAGAGATCTGAAAATTTAACCTGTTGTCCGACATTCGTCCGGCGTCCATCAAACATTCAACATTCACATATTCATTTTCTTAAGAACCACCGAGACTTTGATAAAACTTGATATGAATGAAGTAACCGAAGTTACTGCAAGTCTTGTTGTTTTTTTCCCGGCCAGATCTATCAATTGGTGAATAACGACCATAAAACACGAGGGTATCCTCCTTTGACATTTTTCTTCTTTAGTTTGCTTAAATCAACGAACCGAATGTATCTGAGTGATCTAGAGGTGTATTTTAATAAGTGTTGATTTCTGAAATCAAGTTTTGACTTTTATTTTTTAGAAATTGTTGTTGCTCTTTATGGACTTTCAAAATTTCTCAGCAGTGGCACCAGCTGAATGGTAGCACTTTTCCTGTTGGTGTCAAATTTTGTTTTTATTTTTGGTTGTTTTTTGGGGGGTGGGTGGGTTTGTTTTTGTTTTTTTGAGTGTTTTTTGGGTGATTTTTCTCCTTTTGATTGTTAGGTTTTTGATTTAAGTATTTTATATTTGGGGGGGGGGGGTTGTTTGGTGTGTGTGTGTGTGTGTGTGTGTGTGTGTGTGTGTGTGTGTGTGTGTTTTGTTTTTGTTTTTAATTGTTTTCTTGTTTTGTTTTGTTTTGTGTGATAAGGCCGTAGAACATTTTCATATATCACAAGAATCGATGAAATTCAAGGGTAATTTAAAAATTTTATTTCCCAATCATTTTATTGCTTATGAAAAATATCCTGTACTGACACTTTCTTGATAATTCAAAGCTTACAGTATTTATCAGTAGTCATAAACAAAATAAGCAAAAAAATGTATCTGCATTTTTTTTCTTTCGGGACGGAATAATCTCCGGCTGCTGGCTCCGTTGCAAATGTAAAACAAGAAACCGCAAAAGACAGCACTGCCGGATTGCAAAGCAAATTCGAAACAAAGTCAAGGTTACAATATCAAAAGTCATGGTATCAATTTAAAGGTCTGGTCAGAAATAAACTATGTGTGAAGTATCAAAGCACTGCCCCTATTGATTCAACAGATATAGCCAAATTTAAAGTTTTTAAAAGAAGGTCAAGGTTACTATGTCAAAAGTCATGGCATAATTTGAAAACTCATGTCACGAAGGAACCTATGTGTGAAGTATTTTGTTTATACTCCTCTTAGTTGCTGAACTTTTGCTTCAACCAGAAACTTAACCAAAATGTTGATGGACGACAGGCTGAAGGATGGAAGGACATCGCCAATGTATAGACCGAAATTGCTTTGCAATCGGGACAATTATGAGGACACGCGCCAAATAGATGCTGCCGTTAAAAAATAAAATCGTAAAGAGACGCGAAACAAACAACAATTATACAGATGTTCGCTTTGTGTGTGTGCGGTCCACCTTATTCACAAGTATATTACATATACATAAAAAATAATACTTTGATATCTTTTCTATAAGAGTAAAGTAACCAGGAATGCATTGATGTATGGTAATCCCCCATTATATTGTCATGTCACGACTTTCCCCATATCTAGTACTGTACAGCATTACGGTCTGGAATAGATATGTTTATAATGGCACTGCTGTTTAATGGACTTGTCAAAAACTCTATCATGTCGCTATTATTTGAATTTAATCCATCTTCATCGGCATAAAGCGCGCTATCTCATCTACACTATCTATTTACCCTTCATTATTCATTGTTGTTATTAACACACATCCATTTTACGTCTCCGTTAAATCTGACAGAGATGTGCAAGTCCATTCCCCGTGGTAATTATATTGTTACAAGTGTCACCAAACTGTGTTGTTGGGCGAGATTTGTTATGGCAACTGATCAACATCTCTACGATCTGCATTATCATTTCCTGCACTCTTAATACCTGCTTTACACCGATACATCCAGATCAGCCTAGAGAGAAAGATGGATCAAAGCATTTAAGTACTCACGAAGTAGGCTTTGATAGCAGGGTTATTCTCACGGGAATGATTCGAACACTCCCGGGAGTATTGCTCAATGCAGGAAGGAAACTATATCGGTTAGGCGAACACTCTACCTCAAAAGACTGAAAGACGGAAACCCCAAATGACATCCTTTCTGATTTTGTTCCCGGGTACTCAAAGTGGAAGTGACAATATTTAGAGGAAAAGAAAATTCAGATAAATGAAGAATTTTTACACTCAGTTTACAAAAGAAATTATGGATTTGAAGTTTAATGACACGATACCCCCTCCCTGAGGGAGTAACACAGCTTCTTTAAACCATAGATAAATATGACATAATCGAAAGACAGCGGGGGAAAGACAGTAAAAAAGCAAAAAAAAAAAAAACCCCACAAAAACAAAAACACCCCCCCCCCAAAAAAAAAAAAAAAAAAAAACACCAACAAAAAAACCGACCCCCGCCCCCAAAAAAAAACTTAAAAAAAAAACAAAATGAAAGGAAAAGCAAACTCTTATCATCTTAGAATAGAGGTTGATTGCGAGAAAGACTTCGTATTTCGTATAGAATTTGCGTTTGCGTGATTAGAGAGAGCATTTCAGCTATATACAGTACCGACTAAAAGATTTGACCGCATTATGTCATCCTTCTTTTTCATATATCTTTGGTTTTTCTGGGTGAAGTTTAGGGGTTAACGAGTTGTTGTGAGTTTCAGTAAAAATTTAGACATAAGTAAAAATATAGTATTGTCAAAAATTTGACTCATAACTCAGAAACTCTTATTATTGAATTTATAGCGATATTAACGCAAGGATGTGGTTGTTTGATGCATTACAAATAGTTTGATAAGCTTTAGTTTTGGCAAATGCGTTTGTATGGTGTCATCTGAATGCAGCTTTATTATTTTACGCATATTCCTGTCGTTTTGGTAAGAGTAACGAACACACAAATCACCATATCGAAACCAAGTAAAGAGCCGTACTTTGAATATGAGCATACCTGGTCAAAAAGTAAATCGATACATATAACGGTGGTGGTACCGTGCCGGAATTCTTAGATCTATAATTTACGAGGAACTGTTGTTTAAAATTTCTTTTTAATTGCTTTTCATTCGATATATTTTCATAACATCAATATCTATTAACTCAGGATTACTTCTAATTATATATTGCTCAGCGAAAATCGATTCAGAATGTATGAAAATATTGACCCCTCCCCAAGTCCATCAGATATCACTCTCATCTTCGAACTTAAACATTTTTCTTTCACTGAATGGAGCTTAAGGCAATCTTGATTTATAGTGTAGCTGAAATAAAGCTACCTAATTATAAAACGACAACAACAAAAAAATCCCCCCTCCCCCCCCTCCCCCCAAAAAAAATTAATGAATAAATAAAAAATAATAATAATAAAAACTTGGACAAAGTACCCGCATTATCGTTATAGTTTCTGTATGCAGTAATTGTAGTAGATAGAGGGTTGATTGGTCTGCAGAGTAATCATCAAGAGCATGATTCGAACATTCCCGGAAGTATTGGTTAATGCAATGAGAAAGTAAATACCGAATTAGTACTCACCAGGTATACAATTTTAAGAGAGTTATAATCAATAATAACATTCGAACACTCCGGAAGTATTGTGTAATGCCAGACGTTCAATGATGAATGTAAGTAGATGGATCAAAGCAAACTAATGCTCACCAGGTGGCCAGAATTATCACCGAGAGCATGATGCGAACACACTAGTGGCAGTATTGTTTAATATGAAAAGTGCTCTTAGGATATTGAAATAATACTAAGCATTCAGCGTTTCAGATTTCATATTTTATAAAGAATTTATGAAGAATTAAAGTAAGGAACAATATGCATGTGGTAATAATCATGTAATGATAACGATTAAAGTTTAAGTACGATTAGAAAACAACTGGTGCAATGTGGCATACACAGAAACGTAACAAGATGGATGTTCATGGATTTTTGAAAAAAAGAGGTGAGACCAAGTGTCTTTTAGGGATAGGTGTATCCTGCTTGGCTAGCCATACAAATGCACAGCCACTCAACATCAGAACAATGGTACAAAAGAAAAAAGAGGAGTTACTGGCTCAGATATGTGGCAGAAGTCACCATGGAGCTATACAATACATGAATATCAATAATATACTAGTACATTTAACACATTACAAAAATATTTGATTGTAGTGCAATTACGATACCGACTTAGGACGGTCATTTAATTTGACAAAAGCCAAACAAATGGTGTGGTTAACCGGTTTACGGGCCCACCTTCCCACTCACCGTAACAGCAGAACAATCAAAGGACGTATATTTAAAAATCTATAAATAATCCTCCATGTAAAGAACATTTAGAAGTCAAACTCCCTGAAACAAAAAAAAAAAACTAAATTAAAAAACTATTGGGGGAGGGGGTGTTGGGGGGAAAATGGAAAACTAATCCTTAGAGTCGAAATTGCAAGTACTGTATATTAAACCATGGATTTGTATATATCTACACTTCTATTTTAATATCCATTCGGTGCTGTACACACTTGCTAGTTTACATAATAATAATTTACCAGGTGTTCGACTTGAATTTGACTACAAATTCAGTTAAAACAGAAGTTCTTAATGTAGCTTTTGCGTGTATGAGTGTACACGGAACCCCACTCTCCGTTATCTAAACATCGTAAATGAAAACGAAATTTTCCTCGAGAGTTCTTCAACAACCGGACATGCGCGAATGCAGAAATTTTTGTCAGAGGGGATCCAACCAAAAAAGGTAAATTTTCCTCTTAGACGAAAGGGAGGGGGGGGGGTTCCAACCCCAAAAATGCCCAAATATTACCTTTTTGGGGGTAAAATTTTCGGATGCCAGGGGGGGGGGGTGTCCAGACCCCCGGCACCCCTCTGTATCCGCGCATGCCGGATATAGCAGGTTATAAAGTGAAATAGATAGGATGAAAATAAATATTTTCTAACTTTAAACTTCCATAATATTCGTCTGTTATCAATGTTGACGACTTCGTATGATGAATTCTGCCTTCTATTCTTACACATGTAGTTCTTTGGTAAGATTTAAGCTCTAAATATTACTTGTCCAAAAGAATTTGTACAAGTGAATACTTTATACATGCACGTTTGCGGGTTTATGTAATCGCAAAAAAAAGACAACAATTTCTCTTAGACTTCCAGAAGAAAGCGCAGTGGTTATAATAATAAGAACATTCTGTCACTCTGATTTCTTCTGTGAAAAAAAATTATTTTTTATGTAATGTAAATACATGTATACCCATTCTGTCAACCGACCAGATTATTTTATAATTAACTGAGCTAATGTAAATTATATTTGTACTGAACAGAATCCTTTGTCGTTTTGTGCCAGTGGTGGATCCAGTGCCCACTTTGCGCGGTGTGGGGATGGTTTTCGAAGGGCGAATTTTGTCGATTTTGACAGAAAATGGGTAAAAATACAGGGTTTTTTGAAAAATTTTGGGTCACTGCCGGGGTGGCGGGCGCCTTTACCGGTCCTCCCCTAATTCCGCCATTGCATGCACTATTTCTACATGTATATGAAAAAGCATTAGGTTTGTGCTTAAAATCCACTTTCCGGAATTTTGCTGCTAGCCAGACCATTACTGTAAGATCGGATTGCAATCCCCCCACAAAAAAGTCATTTGCATCATTTCATGTAAAAATGTGATTTGTAAAGATTTTTATTGTTAATTCATGACATAGATATAAACAACATTGAATTATTTATGCAAAGTATATTTTGTGGCAGCAGTGACAGTCATTATTCATAGATATACGGTTATGTCTCTTGTAAACAAAAACAATGCTTTAAATATGTATATCACCATTTATTACAGTCATTATTGTATTCGTAAAACAGTGTTATTTGTAAATGCCGGCGGAAATTCATACGGACGCTGTGCTGTTTAAGGCTGTAGATTATTATGTATAGGAAGTAATGAGCCGACAAAAACGTCACGTGTTAGATCTCGACCGGCAATTAGCAGGTATCCTGCTCTTTCAAGGAAAGCATTAAAAATCGAGGTCCCTTATTGTGTTGCCACGTTAACCCTCACGGCCTCGGGTGTTAACTTCGTATAAGTTGTCGAACATGAAGTAAAAAACTACGGAAGCGTATTAGTGCCACATTGAAACGTATTTATTTTTCGTTTTTCCAACATTAATGTTGGAAAATCAAACTTTAATCTTGGAAATTCCGACAATAATACGCTTCCGTATAAAACAATATGATGGCAGTAATACGCTTCCGTACAAAACAATATGATACAATTTATAAATCAAAATAGTCCATGAAAAATTAAAGGGACCACAGTAGCTTTAGCTATAGCCTGTATGTAAGGTATTAAAATGGTGCGTTTAGGGAACTAGACTGACATTAAAACCACATATGTACATATAATTCTGTAGGCAATGCATCCTCTATCCTGTTGTCTAGACAAAGACCGGGACAAACTATTCTTTAGGCAATGCATCCTCCATCCTGTTGTCTAGACAAACAGGGGGCAAATAATTGTTCAAGCAACGCATGCTCCGTCTTGTTGTCTAGACAAAGACCGGGACAAACTATTCTTTAGGCAATGCATCCTCCATCCTGTTGTCTAGACAAAGACCGGGACAAACTATTCTTTAGGCAATGCATCCTCCATCTTGTTGTCTGGACAAAGACAGGGGGCAAATAATTGTTCAGGCAACGCATGCTCCATCGTGTTGTCTAGACAAAGACAGGGACAATTTTCTTTAATAGAGAAGTGAGAGCGAAATAGATTTAAAAGTTCACATGTTTTTCTACAGGATATACATAATTTTATACATAAATAAATGAAAATGGCGAATACATACGGATATCATTTGGAATTCAATTTCATTTTAATATATGTTTATACTTGTGGTTCATAATTCTCAAAAAGTCGATGTAGTTTAAACGCTTGAAATAAGATCCCACGATTCCTCTCTACAGCATGATCTACATCATATAGAGTTTTTGTACATGTAATTAAATTTACGACCATACTTCAATCAAATCTTCACGAAAAGTACAAGTAAAAAGATATAAAATCGTCTATCGTATTTTGTATAAATTGTCCCAGTTTTGTTTTTGTAACTTAAGCAAATATATGCTTGTAGATCGGCAGAAAATCTTGCTTCAAACAGAATACCAAATATCGCCGATAAGCTCCCCGAATCCCTGGGAATACATAGGCAAAGTTATATAATCACACTCTGTTATTTATTGACAGAAAACAAAGTCACCAACAGCCTGAAGTCGGATATTTCTCATGACCGGGCATGCGCGGATCCAGAGTGGTGGACCAGGGGTGTAGACCCCCCACCCTGAAATTGGGCGAAAATTACTTTTCTTGTTATTTTTCGATGTAAAATAAGTAATTTTACACACAGAACATTAATGGACCCCTCTCGGAAAATTCATTGGGGTGGACCCCTCTTGAAAAAATTTCTGGAACCGCGCCTGCCGGGTACTTATGATTAGTGTTGAATCTGGGGCTGGCTTTGCAGTGGACTCGCCGCCAGGTCTCTATGCTATCTTGGGTAAACTACGCTGGCCCTGTTCAAATAACTACCTCAATAAACCTTTATTGCAATGGAAAGCTATCTGTCATCTGTATATGGAACTCAAATAATTAATTGTATGACTTTAGAAATTTAAATCTAATTTACACACAGTAACTGATACAAATGTTGGTCATGAGTAAGTGACTTGTGTACGAGATCATGTCCCTGCTGGAAGGTATTAGATAAAGTTACTAATAACCGCTGATTCCATTAAATTCACTTTCCAGATGTGTCCTTCTTTACTATGAACATGGTATGTAGAACTTATTTCTTGTATTGTAGTATATGATTTTTGTCTGCATAGATATTCATGTAAGTTAGAGACAGAGTTGAAACAAAAAATATACATGTATGTCTTATAAAAGATATTCAGTTTAGAATACGAGCATCTTCGCAAGCCAAGGTTTCGTTTCTTTCTACTGCACTATGTAGTGCAGTAGAACGAAACGAAGCCTTGGCTTGCGAAGATGGAATACGAGGGGGGGGGTTTATTTTTCTTCATTCATTTAATTTTAAATTTTAATTAAGTGGTTAATTTATTAATTGAAATATTACTTTCCTATTTTACGTTTATGTAATAGAATAAGATATAAAAATGATTTATTGTCGATTTCTATTAAAACATTATTAATAGACATAATTACTGTCGATCTTTCTAATTTAAACATTATTAATTACATTAGATATTATTACAAAAATATTGAAAATCCCAAATGAATAACTTGATAAAAAATAACAAAAATTCTTCCATTTGAATGATTCAAAAACACTTCCGTCGTGGGCAGGAAATGTAAAACGTAAGATAAGCGAATTGCACCAAACTAAATATCCTGGTACCAGGTCGACATCATACCTTACCTCTAGTATTTCTTATAATGAAGCAATTATCTTTTCCAGACTATTTGTGGGCTACTTATCTTACGTTTCATTAAGACATATCGTCCATAGATGGATACACTTTTCTGATTAACTTTTTTTTAATTTCCATTATCTTCACTCTTACATGAAATCGGCAATGGTTATTGCCTTTTTGTGGTAGTTAATTTTCATTAATCATTTTGTGATCCATGAGTAAGTGCAGTGTGAACGATTCATCACTCTGATTCAATTAGGCCAAGTGAAGATGTGATTTCTTTGTTTCACGTGTTTTCTTTTATTCATGTAATATATATATATATATATATATATATATATATATATATATATATATATATATATATATATATATATATATATATATATATATATATATTAAGGAGAAGCATACTCACTCGATGCTTACTACATCATTATAAAAATTTATAAAATGGAGAAAAAAAAATAAATAAATAAAAATAAAAGATTTACTCCGTGGGTATATTTTATGTACATGTACATGTATGTATGGCCTTTCAGTTTAAAACTTAACATGGAAAAAGCTTTCACATAACAGCATATTGAAATGAGAAACATTGTTACATGTTGGGGTTTTTTTTCTCGTTATTATTATTATTTTCATTACTATTGTTTTTATATGTATTAGCAGAGACGTATATATCTAACTATATACGTCCCTGGTATAAGTTAGGTAAAGATGGATCAGTATGACTTTTTTTTTTATATTTATAAAAAATTATGTATCTGGTGGATTTCGAATAAAAAAGAAAAGTACTTGAAATTAAATGTTGTTTCCATTGAACGTTTCTTCTGGGTCCTGAACAAAGTATGAGCAAAATGAAGACTTCAGTAGGATATTCTCTTAAAATTCCTTCTAAATTTAGCTTTATACCTAGCACCTTAAGCTTTCCACCTACTAGTTGTATCGCTTTATTAAACATGTGTAAGTACATGTATTTTACAAAGAAAAAATTAAGTGTACGAAATTCTATCATTTGCTCAGTGACATTTACTATTTGTCCGCCCCTTCTGCTTTTAGTAATTTTGCCTTAAGAAAATTTTTGTCCCCGAGAGCAATTAGTACCACACAAACACATGTAGAGGTTTCTAAAATGTCTTCCAGTGTAACTTTAATTTTCTCGTGCAGATTTGCAGGGTTTTCACTACGTAGCTGTACATGATAAGGCAGTCTTCCTTTTCAATCTTTATTTTGGCCTTAACAACGAGAATCTATAAAACAGGATTGCAGAAAATTGCAGACCACAGTATAGTCAATATACGCGGCTGTTAGATAAATGGGAATTATTATACATCAATGAAATATAACTCGAATCGCACGTAAATTATTGGTTCAGCCTGATTAAATAGCATTGAATCAGTTTCTAAATCATTCATCGGGTATTGTGTTCATTATTACATTTTCGTTTTATTTCTCTGTTTGGCATTCGCTATTGTTCAGTAGTCGATATCATATGTCTATAGCATTATTATCATATACTATGACAATCACAAGACATTATGTACATGTATCACTGATGCAGAATGCCTATCATCAATTTTATCTAGTAAATGAATATCAAATGAAATTCAAATCGAAAGAATCTACATAAATTTATTTATGTCCCTATCCCACAGGACCTCTATAGAAGTAAAGTTTTCATATATTCTGCGACAGCTTTCATATCCAAATTTCATTAAAATATCTAATTATTCGTATGTGTGATGACCCGATGGTTACAATAAGTAAATGTCAATAATTTACGTATAAAGCATTGTACTTTTATGTTTTCTTTAGTGAAACACATACTGAATGATACTTCATGAAAATGTTATATAACCTCTTGAAGACTTTACTTATATATATATATATATATATATATATATATATATATATATATATATATATATATATATATATATATATATATATATATATATATATGAATGTCTCTGTTTTTATACAATTGTATCAAAAGACAGCGTCCAAACTAGAGTCACTCAACTGATACAGTATGCAGCACATTGATGAACCATGGACAGTATACAGTCGTATCGTATCTATCTTCTGAATGTTTGGACATTCTTGGCCAGCCAAACAAGAGATCTTAAACCTAACGGGCCAATGTTTTCATTTGATATAGCGAAATTAAACAGGAGACCTTACAACTCTCGGGCCATTTCAGTTGTTATGTTAGAAGACGCTTATTCCTCCCAGGTAATTCGGTGGATTTATCTACCCACAGGCGACGCTTACTGCTCCTTTGCCATTTTTCCGTTTTGGTTTTGCAGGTCATAGATGTTTAAGTCGCTTTGTCGATCTGGTTGCAATGGTTTTGATTATACACCATCTACCATAAATAAAGTAAATGGTAGCCAATATCAATTTTTCAGTTTAACTTTGTTTAAGGAGCATCCATTTGATTTGGAAGGGTTTGTTTGTTTGGGGTTTTTTTTCGCTCAGTATTGAGAGCCGGATTATTTATTTTGCCACTCATCCATGAAATATAGCGTACATGTGGGGCCGCCTTTGGGATCGCTACCATGATATATACTACACCTACATTTTCATTAAACCCCTATCCTAGTTATCATTATTCTTATTTCTTTCTTCTTCTATTTTTTATTTGGGTTTTTTTTTGGGGGGGGGGGTTGTTTTGTTTTTATTTGGGGGGAGGGGACCCTGGCCTTTCGGGTCAGAAATTTAATTTCTCCTTCATTGCCAGCCGGATTTTTTTTTTGCAAAGTCCTCCTCCCCCAATCCCCCAATAGAAACAAATGGTTGCTTCCTTATTATATTTTATTGGGGGGGTTGCCTCGTTTGTTGTAACAGCTGAATTACACACCATGTCATTTAATTTGAATACAGTCCTGATGTTTAAACGTATTTTAAGATAGAACGAGAATTGTTTTAAAGAGCCCAAGGGGCATAATCCGATTGTGTCGGTATCTGTCTCCGCAAAGCGGATTTGTTATATCATCAGAAACAACAAGTCCCCCTAGATCAGATATAACAATGCGATGATTACAATAGCATCTCGCGTGACAAATGATACAGTTAGGTGATGTTATAAACCCGTATATGTTTTGTTAATGTAGAAGTGCAATATGGGAAAGTGACAATAGTATTTTAAAATACTTAAATATCGATCTCCTTATCAGAGGAAAACATACTAGCCCATGGCACAGATCTCCGATAAGGCAGGCAACTCGCCCAGATACACTTTCGTAGGGAACCAGTCATGGTGTTATACAACAAGGTATTTTTGTTTCTAATTTTGTTACAAACATTCTGAATTTAATGTTCAAGTTGTTACACTTCGGTTGTTTCTATCTGTTCATGCATCTGTTTTGCATAATCAGTTTTCCGCTGAAGGACACGTGACTTGTGTAATAAATATAAAAGCAACATTGTTGCAATATAAGTATACTGTCTTGATACAGAAGTTTCACATCTTTGTCAAAATTAAGCATCTATATGCACATAAACATGACGTCGAATTTCGTGTAAATTGTTTCATATTTTACCTCATAGCCGATACACGCTGCAGAAGGAAAAGCAGAGGCTAATGAAAAATAAATCAGATATTAGCATTTGTCAACGATTCTGTTAATTTGGGCTATCAAGTGAAGAAATTAATAAATAAACAAACTAAAGCGACATGGCGTTATCAGTTTCGAGATGAGAATAAAAATAGCAAAAATGTCAACATGCTCATGTTGATCAGATAATCTAATGTTTTATTTGACGATCATAAATGAACTCAAGTATGTATTAACGTCATCAAATAAACGCTTGCCGTCATAAATTAAGGATCACCAGATCTGTTTAACTACGTCATTCCCTCTGGTGGATATGTATTGTAACAGAACAAATAAATGTGCAGGGCGCAATCTATTTTTTATATAATATAAATATGTTTTCTAAGAGATGCGATGTCGGGCATTGAATGATTAGTCGACTGTATACCATTACGTAATAATTTCCTCGCAACAGCGTATGAGAGTGGATGCGTGTGTCTGTAACAAAACCTTGTAAACACTCTAGAAGTAATATTTTGTTGATACCTCACATGTAGCTTTAGTATAAGGAAAGGCAGATCCCTATCGATTTGGGGGTTAAAAAGTCAAGCTTATTATAAAGTTCTCAGAGGTCATCATAGAAAATCCTTGTACACACTCTAGAAAACCCAATTTTAGCCCTATTGGGTTCAGAATTCACATATGGATGTAGTATGATAAGAGGAAGATCCCTATTGCTATTGCGGTCAAAAGGTCCAATTTCAAGGTCAGTTAAGTACCATAGATTTTGCTGCCATGCGAAGGGATTCCATGCTTGGCGTTGCCCTTATTAATGTAAAATCCGAGATATTAGTGTCTTCTTTCGTGAGTATACTACACCAAATGTGTGACATTTATTGAGTAGAGTAAAGGTGCCAATAATACACCGATCCACTTTCGTTAAATGTTAAGCATTTTAGCGCAAAATACGAATATGATGACGTCACGCAAGGTTGGACAAGTCGGACATTTGACTATGACGTCATAAGTAAAACAATCAAAAGTCCGCCAAACATCGCTTTCTATGCTGAAAAGTGGATCGTTGTATTAGTGCTGGATTTCACTCCATGTACTCACTTGTACTCCTCTCTCCCTATAATTTTTTTGTAATTCAGTCTTTTTGTTGCACAGAGTTACTTCGCTTTTGTTCTGACGTAAAAAAATTGTTATGACGTCATTAAATTCTATGGAAACAGAACTAAAGTTCAAGGAAATGATAATCCACAAATGACGTTCTCGTGTGACATTGATGATGTCATAATTATTTTACGTCAGATACCGTCCCAAATGGAAATAACTCTAACGGAAAATCTCAATAAGGAAACGTTGCATCTAATGGGAAACAGGAAGTGATGTCACTTTATGCAAATAAAATATATAACTGTCATTTACTAACAGAAATCGGTAACTAGGTTATGCACCATTTTCCCAGTACATGTAGTAATAATGCATTAGACATCACCATGTTGTATTGAGGCTATAGATATTTTAACAGCATCTCTCATAACTAATTCTATGTGTTCAATATATATTTAATAAAAAAAATTACGTCATGATTAGTGAAAACGTTAAGAATTAATATTTCATGGCATGCATTCAATGAAGCAATTTATGCAGTCATGATGAAGCATTTTAAAAGAGGATGATTAGCACGTCACTTTAAGGATTCTGGAGAGAAGAAGCTATTTTGTGTTGACTTTAACACGTGATAGTTGTAGATAAAAGAATATTGTTTGCCGTGAGCTAAATTGAAGTGACATTCAAAACCCAAGACGATGTTAGTAATCCGAATAGTTTCTATGGAAACGTTGTGATCGATAATAAAAAACGTTCAAAGACATTCAAAAACATGTTCAAATTAATATCAACCAGGCTTAGAAATTCATAAAACAATCAATAATCTTCAAGAGTATTAAGTCTTGAAATTGATCAACTAAGAAAAAGTTTCTCCAGGGAAATTGAAATGAAACGACGCTCGGATAAATGTTATCCGAACATGCTCTAAATAGACAAAACATTTACGAATCATGTAATGAATAGGTCTGACATGATCACTATATAAGATAGATAATCTAAGATAACATAGAAACAAAGATATCATTGTGTCGGAATTTCTGAACCGCGATATTGTTTACATCGATTTATATACCGAACTGGGCTACATGGCTAATATCAAACTTTTGTTGACTTTGATGAAAATTTAAATCAACGTTTTATGAGCATATTATGTTACCCTTGCCTGTTTTATCTGACTGAATATCGTATTGTCTCTATTGCTTATCTGGTGGGAAGTAGATCTGACTTGTAACCATTGTTTCTTTGGTTTTAAAGATGAGTGCCGGTAACTGCTTTGTTGAATTTCCTCGGGTAGATAAGTACGTATTGGTCTAAGGCAAACGCTAACTGTTTATTTGAAAATAGTGTTTGGAGGTGTAAATATAGCAAATATGTCGGAGGTCGAGAGCGTGTGATTAACTTTCCTGCAGGGACTTGTATCTGTCGGTGCATGTTTTGAATGATGACATCGATTCCGGAATCTGATTAAACGGGCGTGTCCGGATATTAGTTAGACTCCTCATCCTTCACTGTCGTGAATTGGTTTATTAACTGATCGTATCAGCGGCAGGTGCAGTGATAGACGGAACACGCTGCTTCTGTTGTTTCACAGAAGAAATCTGTGTATTAAGTTGATTGGGTACTAAATATATAAGCTGATCAATTGTTAACAAGGAAAATACATACGATTCTTGATCGAAAGTGATAAATGAACAGGTAAAACGTTCGTCACTACAACTTTTCATCAATCATCGGATATAGGGTGTGATGACCGTTTCCTTTTGAACAAAGTTAGTTTTACGGAAATGTTAACGATCATCGTCATTATTGGATATTTTTCATTGCTGGTCATGGTTCAGCATTGTGAAGATTAAACCGTCATTTCCTAATTTTCAGGTTTTAGGTGACAGCATATTCAAATTTAGGAGAGTTTCTTTGTTTTGGTTTTCTAAATATTTCATATTTTTCATTTTCAACAAATGATTTTCAGAGTTAAAATAAGTGCACGGTATATTTAAAATTCAAAGAGACGGTTTTTGTTTTCTAACCATTTCTTATTTTTCTTTTCAGCAAATGATTTTTAAAGTTAAAACGAGAGCTCATTACATTTAAAATTGAAAGGGACACTTTGTTTATGTGTTTTTCTAACCATTTCGTATTTACATTTTCAGCAAATGATTTTCAAACTGGATTTTTATGGAAAATAGCAGTATTATCAACATGCGCACTCCAGGACAACGCACGCATCGCGTGGAAAGGTCTCAGAGTCTGAAGAACTACGCGTATAGACAGAGAGATGCCGAGACTGACGACTTTGTGAGGTTTATCCGAGATTATCAATGTGAAAAACAACCAACTCACCTTAGGCTTCAGAAAAACAAGTTACCACTACCGGATATTGGAAAACTCACTAACAATTCTGTTTTAGGTGATTCCGGATTTTTGGACAAGATTAGTGATACCAGTGATTCGGATGACGTGCCATTGGACAGTGAGGTCAGTTTGGCTTTAGATAACCATAGGCTTCTGAGTCATCGGAGGAAAGACGTTCATGTGGAGGATGTTCTGAGTTTGACTCGTTCTCAGACGCGAGATAACATATTGTTAAATAAATCACTGCCGAAGGGACTTCATCATTCCTTTGATGGCCTCAGAGGAAATCCGGGACATTGTCATAGTGAATTGCGAAGAAAAAATAAGAATATTAATTTATGTGTTCAGAAAAACAATCGTCATGCCAAACATTTGCCTCCAATATCACGCGAAGACTTGCCGGACCGTCCGTCTGCTCCTTCTCCTTCCGCCACGCCCCCTCTAGGCGGATATGACGCAGGCTCTATCGAAGAAGAGCCAATAGACTATATTGATTCTGCGTAATTTATGCTTAAATTATCAAATTTTGTGACATGTATCATTTAGATTCATTTTCATAAGCGATAATAATTATTTTAATCATTTAAATTGTATAAAATTTCGGTAATATATCACACGCTTCAAGACTTCAACATTGACCCCACATTTTTAAAACTTCATTTATCATATTCAACTTTTTGTCTCTAAATGAGGTGCATTCATGTTCAATAATTTGGTAACACCCCGTGGTCGCGTCAGCCGTTATAATTCTATAAATTACATAATTTTTCTTCCACGTATCCATACCAATTTAGAGCAAGCTACTTGAACTTGCGGCGTCTTCCTTTCATATATTTACCAAAGTCATTTGTTGGCGATAAATATGAAGTTTTCCTATTTGAAGTCAATTAAAAACTAAAGTTTGCAAATAAATACCAATATAAGATAAGAGCAATGCTAACGTATAATTATACTTAATGACATGGCTGAAATATATAGTATGCATTCATTTTACACTTCCTCGTTCCCGATTCTTATTCATATCGTAAAATCACTTCTTGAATGACCTTTTTTCTATCAAAAGTGGGCTTTTGTGCAAGTAAACAAGGGTGATATTGATAAAATAAAAAATAACAGAAAAGGATATTTCTCGAGTTCGGTGAGATTATGTGCTACGTAGCGAAGTTGATAGGCATACTAAAAAAAGTCACGTGATGTCCATAGGGAACGTTAGTGTCCAGCTGAGTATTAGAATATAAATTGAAAATGAATATTTATGAATTTTTATTGAATGTTTCTTTTTGTTATTGACAAGGTCCCGCTATTGGACGGATAATGTTGTGAATTGACCTAGGTTGTCTGCCTTAGTTACCATGACTACAGAGCATAAACATCGGAGAAGTTTTTGATTTATAGAGTAACTTTATGTACATGTACATGTATGTGGTGTTTTAAAAACAGTAAGGCATAGTAAGACATTTTGATTTAATAGAAAAAGTTTTTTTTTTTTTCTTTCAAAAAAAAAAAAAAATTAAAAAGAAAGAAAGAAACGTGATAGTGATTTGAAAATATATACCTTTATGCAGTTGAAAACAATTTTATAAGCATGTTTATATTTGACCGACAAAAGCTAATGTTTGTTACAGTTTTAACATTTCTTAGATAGAACATAAAATTTTGGAATCATGCAGAATTTCACCAAAATGTACGTATGTCATTGTACCATTTCCATATCATTATTCTGTCATTGTGTGTTAAAATAACAATTCTTTTTAATTATGAAATTTCACTCATGTTTCAATCAAGTGGCATTGCCTAAGTCTGCAATGTGGTTCTTAAACACGTTCGCTTATTAAAAATGTCTTGTGGAGTCATCTCAGGGAAAGAAAATGCGTTTTCATTATCTACGCTGGTCATGTCAGTAAATTGTCATTAAAGTAAGATATACCAAGAAATCTTTGTTTTATTTATTTATAGTCAAACCTGCTATAACGACCACCTGTATTAAGCAGTCACCTGTCGTTTTAAAAATCCACACGTTGTCCATATGTGGTCACTTTCCTCTTCTCTTTAGTGATTAAAACTGACTTGACCGTATTCCTTTATTCATTTATCTAAATTGTACAAAATGACCAATTGGACTCGAGCGCTACATGCACCAAAACTCTCTGTTCCATCACATCTTGACTCCGGTTTGGACAAGTGCGAAAATTTAATTGGTTTTTCTTCTGGTCCATCGGTTTACTTGGTAACTAGAATTGTAGTGGAATCATCCAGATGGTCAATGTGGGTTTCAGAAGAAAGTACCGCTAATACTTAACCTAATAGGAAGTTTTGATATCTACGTTAATAGCACACCATAGCTGCCTAGTGTACATAGACTTGTCTTAATAAATAATGAACTTCCATCATTCTATGATGGGCTTTCTTTATCATTTATGGACGTCCATCGTCTTATCGTCATATCATGATGGGCTTTCGTCATTATATGATGGGCTTTCGTCATTATATGATGGGCTTTCGTCATTATATGATGGGCTTGCGTCATCATAATGGTGGGAATTTTATCTGTATCTTAATGAGGCTTGGCAATGTTTCATTGTATCTTTCTCATATTATTGATGTGGATATATTCCGATATGTTCACATGTGCGTAATACGTCCAGTTTAGCATTAGATTTAAATTCAGTCGCAGACATGCGCAATCGAAACCGGAAACAGTTGGTTCCAATCTTGTCATTGCCTTAAAGGTTTTCCTTGATCGTGGACACATTAGAAACAAAAATGTTTCTCAACAAGATAAGAAAGGCTTTCAAACTTTAGGTGGTCGTAAGTTGATTTTGAGCGCGTGCTGCCATTACATAAATAAGAAATATAGGTGAGAGAACATCGACTATTTCAAACAAATCATCAGGTGTTTTCGTACAACAAATGTACGAATCGCTTTGGTACGAAAGTAAATATCCTTACTTGTCTCGTTTGTCTCCGGATGGTGTGAGGTGTTTGTCGAACCTTTATGTACACAAATATTACATAAAGAAAAGTAAACTATATGAACTTTATAAACATATGTAAACATATACATTAACAACCAGAGTGGACATGAACTGCTTGACCTTTGATCTTACCTATACACTGATATTATTGACAGGTCTGTATATGTCACAGAAATGGAATTCCCCAGCTATACGCGTCCGCTTTGAGTTTTACATTGTGCTCAATTATTTAATGAGAAGAGATACGATTTAGGGGATAAACGTACTGTGTTTGATTGTTTCCGACAGATATAACGTGGTTATACCGTTGGAATCGGAGTTTTCCTTGCGACGCTTGCGGAGCCAAGAAAACGGTGGTTTCCAACGGTATAAACACGGTATACCTGTCGGAAACAATCGAACTCAGTACGTGTATCCCCATTCTAATTCACTGTAACACAAACGTCGTTTTTTCTCTTTGAAATTGCCACCAAATTCCTCGTTGCTAAGGAACGGATAGCGCCATGTTTAAAATTCTTCCGAGAAACGAATTGATATTTTAGTGTATTGACACAAGAAATTTCTTCTTTTCATATTCTTAAAAAATAATTAGTAAATTATTAACCACAAATTGATTCATACATGAGTGACTTGACATCGCATCGTAAACAGCTGAACATGCAGTTTTGCTGCGGCGCGGCGAGATGAAATGACATGCTGGAAAGCATGTTGCATGGTGGTGCGTCATATATGTTGTCAGTGTTGTTAGGTCAACTGGATTGTAATAATTGTGCACGTGAATGGTAGAACTTGCAAATCGTCATTGATACGAGAATTAAGGTGAACGTTAAGAGCACAGAACGAAGTTGTTACAAACAGTATTTTTGATAGAAGGGGTCAGAGGCAATGTGGACAAAGAGTACGTGTAATGTAGTAATACATTTGAGGACGGTATGTCGTGGTTATACATGTCCGAGAGGAAAGGTGTGGACCAATCAGAATTGTCAAAACAAAACAAGTGAATTAGAATGGTTGATCGATTATTGTTTTAGTCACTCCACGATTATTTCACGTATATGGTGACGGCATCTGCCTGATGCATCGCACAGAAATTTATACCTTTATACGGACCCTCTCGATGTAATGAGGGATCTTTAACGCGCCACGCCTACTGCGACAAGGGTCCTCGGTTTTTACTGTCTCATCCGAAAGACAGACGCTGGTACACCCATGACAGGAATCGAACCCAGGCCTTCCGGTCTCGAGCCGAGCACCTCATACATTAGACAACGCCGGCTTAGAAGAGATCCGAAACATTCCGAATGTAATATGGGTATGACTGCTTTTATCGTAAACGATAGTAAAAAATTTCAATCATATATTACTAGATTTATTGTAATTATATGAATAAAAGCATTTAAAGTCACTGGAGAAGCATACATAGATGAATTACTCTTAATTATTTTCTCATTTTATGCCATAATCTTAATAAAACTTAAAGATCGAGATTTCAATTAATAATCCTTCATTCGCGGATTACCTTAGCATCATCTATCCAAGTGAATTTGAGGTCAAAGAAACCACAGAAAGTAGTAATTCTACTTCGTATTTAGATATTATGTTGTCTTTCGACATTAATGGTCAATTGAAAACCTCACTCTATGACAAACGTGACGATTTCAATTTCGCTATCACAAACTTTCCTTTCATAAGTAGCAACATTCCATCATCGCCCGCATACGGCGTATTCATATCTCAGTTAATACGTTATTCCAGAGCATTTTCAAATTACAGTGACTTTGTTCTGAGGGCTAGGCGACTTTCGGTTAAGCTGCTCAACCAGGGTTATATATGTGCTAGACTAGCAACGTCACTGAGGAAATTCTATGGTCGTTACGAGACTCTTATTACTCCATATGATATCTCGTTATCCAGACTTTTAAATGATATTCTGGACTGAGACCGATTCCGATCATTTTACACAGATTTGACACCTTCTATACTAGAAAGTTACTTACTTCGACTTCTCCATATATAAATACATATGGAATTTACACGATCTGACTCTTTCTAATGGGTATATGTGACGGGTGTTGCCAGCAAGCAGGAGATGCTCACTTTCCCCGGGCACCTGATCTCACTCCATCACAGGGGTTCACATATGCTCTTCAAGTAGACATATTTTGTTATTTTCCATGTTTTTCATTTTCACTGATTTTGTATGTCCTCTAGTTTTATGATTTTTGGACTTGTGCTTTGGATTTATCCATCATCTTTACATTTAAAATTTTACTCCGAAACTGAAAATAAATCCCGAGATCATACCTCATGCAAAGTCACTTGTCTGGATCATCTCAGCGTTTGAGAATGAATCCCATTACAAATGTACTGAACGCATATCATAGATGCCTGATTATCAAACGCCAAACTCGAGACAGTTTGTGAATTATATTGAAAAAAAGATATCAATTTCTAGATTTCAGAGCAAAGTTTTTGATAAAGTTACGTAGTGATCAGTGAATGGTAACAGATGGTGAAATACGCGCTTTTCATAATGTATATGTATTTTTAAAATTATAAATTATAGAAATATGTTAATAACAAACATCTACTACCTTTGCATTAAACCATAATGCTAAAATGTTATGTGCTCCCTTTGATTGTGCTGCTTTTACGGTCAGTGTGAAGCTGGGTGCCCGTAAACCGGTTAACCACACCAATTGATTGACGTTTATTACTTTAATTGACCGTCCTAAGTTGGTATCGTAACTGCAGTACAATCGAATATTTCTGTTATGTCGTTTTCTGTTTTTTTTTTTTTTTACTATTATCATGTTTCTGTGCATGTCCTTGATTGTGTCAAACAACTTGGTTATATTAGATGTCTTCTATTTTCTCTTTTAACACGGAAAAACACTGAAAACCTGAAAGCTGCAAATTGAATATTCTTTTTTGCATGGAATAATGGAGAGAATTAAAAACACAAACGATGTACAGAAATGCAAATAAAATGGATATTTCGCACAAACCTATAAAACACTAATAGCTGAATGACTGAATAAATTTTCCGAAAACCATAAAATAAATCAAGCGCCAACAAATTAAATCTTATGAAGGTATAAAATTATTGTGATGTAACATACGATATGCAAATTATAAATAATTGAAAAGATACTTCAAAGTTTTTTTGCTCTGTTTGAATAAACTCGGGATTTTATGTTTCAACACTTAAGACAAGTTCTGCACTTAAGGTGGGACGAGTTATGAAGTCAGGAAATAAGTAGTTGTGTTAAAGGGATCTTAACCAGATGACAGAATATATACATCATAAGAAAAGCAAAAAGGAAACTATTTTGGTCAGAATTGATAGAACAGTGTCATACTTTTGCCATTCTCCTTACACATACAACCAAACCTGCTTTAAGGACCACCTGTATTGAATAGCTACATGTCTTAAATAGCCATCTTTTTCTGTTTCTTACTACTAACTGTCTATATAAAAGCGACCTATATTAAGAAACTGCCTGTCTTACGCGGTCATTTTTTCCTACCATCCCTTTTGGTGATTGTTTAAAACAAGTTTAACTGTAATTTTCGGACAAGACGATTTAAATTTTCTGACAAAGTGACATAACATACGGTACAAGTCGATATATTGTTTTACAAATCAACATGATTATCTGACAAATCAAGATAATTATCTGACAAATCAACATAATTATATGACAAATCAACATAATTATATGACAAGTGGATTGCAGAAATACCTTACCACAAAAAATTAATGGCAAATATTGCTAGCATATAGAGAATATGGGTAGGAACATAGGAACATAGGTGGTTGAGTTGGTATACGTCATACTAGGATCCAGGGGGGGGGGGGGGGGCTTGGACTCACCCTGAGATTCGGTGAAAATTAATCTTCTAATTATTTTCAATGGAAAATAAGTCACTATACACACAAAACATGCATGAAACCCCGCTCGGAAAATTCATTGGGGTGGACCCCCTCTCGACTTCTGCATCTGCGCCTGAAAGCTCTGCATTGTAATCTCTCTCCTCCTCGGTGAATTAATCCACTACCGATCAAATGAGTAGAATCGCAAATTTATGACGAGAAAACTTCTAGACTGTCACCTGTTGTATATGATTTTTCATTTTATTATGCCATATATGTTCAAAATCTTTTTTTGTGCTGCATGCGTACCTTACAACTTTATTTATTTATCAGTTTTGCATTTAGAATTTCGTGTTAATGACCAAGATCGTGTCCGGCGTCATAAACTGAGAACATACCTAAGTCATAATTTCATATTCTTCTGTTCATCAATGAATTAATAACTGGAATTTGGATTTTATTTAGTTTTATTCTACTGATAAATAGAATTAAACCACTCTGCATTAAAATTTGTTTGAATGTTTGATAATGGAATAAATTGAAATGAAATATTTGACTTAAGTATATTCTCAGGTTATGGCGCCGGAAACAGGACTATTAACTATTATGCACATTATGTCTGTACTTGGAAGGAATCCATGGAAGGCGCCTGTAGGTTATGCCAATACTATTGTTAGTCATCTATGAAAGTAACATCATTGATAAGTCATTTGAGCAATCTGTCAAAATGCAAAAAGCTTTTAAAGATTAAAAAAAAATCCATGTGAACTAAGTCTAATTTATTATGTAACACTGAAGTGTAGAGATGAACCGTTTTCAACTGTCATATCAAGCAACATTGGGAAGTAAGCACCCCCTGTTTGATAGTCCAAACCGCCATGCAAAATTCCTAAGCGAAATCGGGATAATAATAATAATAATAATAATAATAATAATAATAATAATAATAATACTATGATGATGATGATGACGATAAACAATAACATTAATAATAATAATAATAATAATAATAATTATTATTATTATTATTATTATTATTATTATTATTATTATTATTATTATTATTACTATAATAATAATACTAATAATAATAAACCTTCACTTTGCAAGGAGAGATCTGTACAAAAATATGCGGCATGTTGTTACACAAAGACCAACTGTATGTCGACATCGAATGTTCACCTACCGACAAGTTTTTTTTTTATGGGGATAAAAATAGACCAAACCTCCAGATTACTAATGCTGTGGATGAATATGTATCATGAAGGTAAACGACCTTTCGGATGTTTTGCTGCATATAGGATTTCAGCGGCATAGTGACCTATAAACACGCTATTGGGATACAAAAGCATTGTAAAATTTCACTGGTATCAATCCGACAGGTATGTCTCAGACATTCCTCTTTTATCGAAATCATACAATAAAATAGAAAATATCATGCAAAAAGCGAATTGAGTCCACATAAAGTCGCCCTTTAATGGTTATTGCTGTTGGCCTAGAATTTTTTTTTGTAAAATAAATCTATCACAAATCAAACAAAGAGGATATCTTTATTTATTCAGCGGTTTATTGGGCTTGTGCACAATGGCCTTTATTAGTCGGAGAAACTCGTGACTTTTGCTAAAGTGTTTTATTTATTATGTTGTATGATTTTGCGACGACTTATCACACGTACGAAGAAAGGAGCTCGCATGTGTTGTTCACCGACAACATTGTCTATATAAATGTCAAAACGTGGCAGAGCTGCATTAAGTATATATATTTTATCATCACACTGCATGTCAGTAATTGATTTATAATTGAAGATAAAGAATTGTGAATTTCCTGTTTTTGGGTAGAAATTCTACTAAAAACCTATAATTTCTTTATATTAAAGCTCCTTGCTGATAATTTGATGGCAAATATACCCCACAGGAAAGTGGCCCACTGAACAAATACCCTCCTCGGGAAGGAATTTATATTATATAATGTTTACTAATGCACATTTGCATGAAATATACATAAGCCTGTGCAGTTTAAAACTACATATGTACAAACACAAACGACTTATGTAGTACCCGCACAGCAAACCATATATATATATATATATATATATATATATATATATATATATATATATATATATTCACGTTATAGGTTTAAACTCTTGTTATAAATCGAAACAAATATTTTCTGTTTCAATTATGTTGACATTCAAGTCGCTTTACAAAATCCATGTTCTACTTTGACGTAATTTTATATATTGTAATATATCTGGATTAATTTTAATTTCATTGCCCCTCGGATCTTGAGATAGTTACGATTATGATAATTTCTACTTTCTCCTTTTATTGTATTTTATTTCATTGGAATAGATTTAACTCAGAAAAAAAAAATGGGGAACATTTCATTGTAACAAACATTCCGGTGACCAGAATACTAAAACATAGAAGATATCAGGGTATTTTTTAATCTAACCGATGTTGCCTAGGGGAAAGAAACCTGTCTATTTTGCAAACTTCGCAAATCTTGCAAAATAGTACGGATTCACAAGTTGCAACTCTCAGTTAAAAAGCAATTAAGAAGCAAAGGAAAATAAATAGATAAAACCTATTGACAACTTTCAACTGAAAAAAAAACCCCAACTCGGGTCTTTTTTAAGGAACATAATAAAAAGTCGAACATGTATGTAAATATTTTGACAATAGTTAGGACGGGGGAATGGACACAAATAGCGAGAGTTTCTGGCCGACGATGCCACTTTGCTCTACGCCTCTATGCCAATCTACAAATCGGGTCTTTGTCGACAGTACAACATAGTCTATATTCATTGTATGATCATGTCGATCACTTGACAAAAAGGAAAAAAAAAATAGTATCCCGTTTGTATTACATACCTGTCTAAAACTACATTATTGTACTTCAGTCAATTTCACGAGTATTACTTTGATATCTGAATATATCTGCATACAAGATAAAAGAGAAGTTTACATGTCGATGGCTCTCTCTCCCTCAAGCGCTGTAATGACAAATTGAATATTGTTCAAAGGTTAAATATGGGGGAATGACATCAATTCCTCTCAGTGTTACAGAGCCTGTAATGTTTCTGGGTCAGTAGATTCATAACATGCTTCATATCTCTTCAATTATTTTAATGAGAATATATATTCAAACGTTCCTATTTCACCTTGATGTGGCATTCATCTTAATGTTATTTAAATGTAATAAATTACAGAATGATTCGTAAACAGAAATAAAATATATCGCATTCTTTGTCTCTTAATTCCAATAAAATGATAGTATATTAGAGAATTTTCAGCTCTGCTTAATATTAATGTGAGGAAAGGATCCAAAATTTTCGAACGGTGCTTTTATCCTTTGTTAAAGATATCTTGTCAAGAAAAGTAGAGGCGCCATTCCTTCTGTCCTATGAAAAATTACAATTTATAATGATGAAATTGAAATTTTTATAATGAATATTTCAATTTCATCCTTATAAATTGTAGTATTTCATAGGACACCTCGATGTAAAATTTTGCTAAAAAGGAAGTTTCGCTTAAATGTGACCCAGCCTTTCATGATAAGGATTTTACATGAAAGGGAGCTGGCTGCTGATTCCTATGCTTGGATCTGCTTCTTGTAGAAACAGTGTGTTTTTGTAAGGAATATTAAAACGATATGTACAGAACTTGATATTTGTGTAAATCAAATTCATTTTCAATGCGTCATACCGACGGTGAATTAAATTTCAAGGAAATAAGTATGAATTTCAATCGTGCTTTATTAGCTTGCTTCTAAAGTATTAATCAGAATGAAAACGAATACTTTATTTTTCAATTCTAAAGACTTTCACTCTTTGACTACATTGGGAAAGAAACATTGACCTTGTACTGTCCTTGCTCAGGAGAGCCAACTTCGGATTTAATTTTGTCCTTTACTAATATGCACTCGAAGAGAGTAGGAATTTATCATTTTACCTATTTCTATTCAGAGAGACGTTGGCCCTGTCACGTTCATACGTCTGAAATGTTGACTTTATTGTTTATTTACACCTAGAAAATTCCTTTTAATATTACACAGAGCACCAAAAAAAAAAAAAAAAAAACATCAAGAGCAGTTCCGAATGCACGACTAACACTACACTCTATGTTGAAACTCGGGATTTACTTTGACCACGCAATACGATCACGGAATTAAAAAAAAAAACCCGATACCCAATTACAGGAATTACGGATTAACGAAAAGAAATTGGTGACGATGATAATGACGACGACGACAACGACGACGACCATATGATGATGATGATGACAACGACAACGACCATATGCTGATGATGATGATGATGATGATGATGACAACGACGACGACCAAATGATGATGATGATGATGATGATGACGACAGCAACGACGACCATGTGATGATGGTGTTGATGATGATGATGATGACAACGACAACGACCATATGATGATGCTGATGATGATGATGATGATGATGATGATGACAACGACGACGACCAAATGATGATGATGATGATGATGACGACAGCAACGACGACCATGTGATGATGGTGTTGATGATGATGATGATGATGATGATGATAACAGTAATGATAATAATAATAATAATAATAATAATCCGCCCCCTAATCCGACACTGATTTGTCCTCTGATATAGCGGTATCATTCTTATGGTCCGAGACGCTTTAGGAGGTAATAATAATAATAATAATCCGCCCCCTAATCCGACACTGATTTGTCCTCTGATATAGCGGTATCATTCTTATGGTCCGAGACGCTTTAGGAGGTATCTGTTTAGATCTGGCGTAACTCCGTAATCAGACTGGTATCTGTTATACATTATAAGTAATTGTTACTGTAAGCTATATCGTATTATACATTGTAAGTCAGTGTTACTGTAAGCTATATCGTATTGTACATTATAAGTCGATGTTACTGTAAGCTATATCGTATTATACATTATAAGTCAGTGTTACTGTAAGCTATATCGTATTATACATTATAAGTAAGTATTACTGTAAGCTATATCGTATTATACATTATAAGTCAGTGTTACTGTAAGCTATATCGTATTATACATTATAAGTCAGTGTTACTGTCAGCTATATCGTATTATACATTATAAGTCAGTGTTACTGTCAGCTATATCGTATTATACATTATAAGTCAGTGTTACTGTCAGCTATATCGTATTATACATTATAAGTCAGTGTTACTGTCAGCTATATCGTATTATACATTATAAGTCAGTGTTACTGTAAGCTATATCGTATTATACATTATAAGTCAGTGTTACTGTCAGCTATATCGTATTATACATTATAAGTCAGTGTTACTGTAAGCTATATCGTATTATACATTATAAGTCAGTGTTACTGTAAGCTATATCGTATTATACATTATAAGTCAGTGTTACTGTAAGCTATATCGTATTATACATTATAAGTCAGTGTTACTGTAAGCTATATCGTATTATACATTATAAGTCAGTGTTACTGTAAGCTATATCGTATTATACATTATAAGTCAGTGTTACTGTAAGCTATATCGTATTATACATTATAAGTCAGTGTTACTGTAAGCTATATCGTATTATACATTATAAGTCAGTGTTACTGTAAGCTATATCGTATTATACATTATAAGTCAGTGTTACTGTAAGCTATATCGTATTATACATTATAAGTCAGTGTTACTGTAAGCTATATCGTATTATACATTATAAGTCAGTGTTACTGTAAGCTATATCGTATTATACTTTATAAGTAAGTGTTACTGTAAGCTATATCGTATTATACATTATAAGTAAGTGTTACTGTAAGCTATATCGTATTATACATTATAAGTCAGTGTTACTGTAAGCTATATCGTATTATACATTATAAGTCAGTGTTACTGTAAGCTATATCGTATTATACATTATAAGTAAGTATTACTGTAAGCTATATCGTATTATACATTATAAGTAAGTGTTACTGTAAGCTATGTCGTATTATACATTATAAGTCAGTGTTACTGTAAGCTATATCGTATTATACATTATAAGTAAGTATTACTGTAAGCTATATCGTATTATACATTATAAGTCAGTGTTACTGTCAGCTATATCGTATTATACATTATAAGTAAGTATTACTGTAAGCTATATCGTATTATACATTATAAGTAAGTGTTACTGTAAGCTATATCGTATTATACATTATAAGTCAGTGTTACTGTAAGCTATATCGTATTATACATTATAAGTCAGTGTTACTGTAAGCTATATCGTATTATACATTATAAGTCAGTGATACTGTAAGCTATATCGTATTCACATTACTTTTATAACATCAGTAAAACATACAATTTGCGGTTTGCTCCAGGAAAAGCTGTGATGCCAAATACAGACGAGTCATGATACAACTATTGGAAGAGTCTTGAATTTACAGGGAAATGTCTCGAAGAGCTTCTCACAAGAAAATATCCCTCTAATGTAAGAAGACGAAAAATCGTGCAGTTTATTGCCATATGATGTGAGAGAGCTGTATTCCAGATACAAAGATTTCTATGGTGTTTATAATTCTCGGTTGACGATCTTGGAGACATTCCCTATATATTTCAAAACCTTCCGGCTATAGTAACACATATAACTCTGTTAATACACGGCAACAGCACTTTTCCTGGAACAAACTCGATACTGAATGCTGTATTGAGGTTGTAAAAGAAATAAATTTACAATATTGCCCACATATTAGGTAATTTCGTGTTAAATATTACATATGGTATATAATACATGACTTGATGATATTATTTATATATATTTTGTAAAAGAAATAAATTTACAATATTGCCCACATATTAGGTAATTTCGTGTTAAATATTACATATGGTATATAATACATGACTTGATGATGTTATTTATATATATATATTGTTGCATATGCACTCTCCTTTTGATTTATTTATTTATATAAATTAGTTACATTATATTATTAAGCTAATTTGCATTGCATTTTGTGAGGGTCTCTCATCTACGAAGAATCCGATACTTTGAAATCTCAATTTTGCAAAAAGCTGTCACGTGAAATTTTAATAGGGAAAGGGGGTCGGTGTTTGTATAAATTTTTCACTGAATTTCAGTAGCTTTATGACTCATATAGCTTTGTGCTCAAAATAAAATTCAGAGAAGTTGTATTACGGTCTAAACACGGAGTTTATTCCTTTTTTCATCCTCGGGATGTTTCGGGGATTATCCACATTTAGACTTTAGTGTGATTTCACGTCGACTTCGAGAAAAGGAAAACAATCATAAATCACTGTACCAGACAGGTACCACAACAAGATGAATGAAATACTGTGTGTGGCGCAAAAGAAAAGAAAACTAATCAAATTACGGAAATGAACATATTTTCTCTACTCAGCTTCATTTCTCAGTCCGAATGTTTTTGTTTCAGTTACTTAGTTCTTGCCTTTCTATCATATCTTACATGTAAGATTCCTTGGTGTTTATGTACAATCACCCAGCAACGCGTTGATACGGCCCATGATTTATCGGAACTTGTAGTGACGTCCCTGCTTCGTATCTTGGCGGCAATGCCTGTATGAATAGGTCATTAAAATAAAATTACGCATACGGTGATCTATAAAGATGTAGACAAGAAAACGGTGATGAAGATTTGATGACAGGTGTTTGTGTTACTTATGCCGTTTACTTGGATACCATTCGTCCTTGTGTTTATCTACATATCTAAATATTTACATATATGTCGACGTTGTTTGAAAGTTGTGAGGTCTTTTTTAACAAGTATCAACCAGTATAGAGAACTACTGACTCTATGATAAAATCGTCATAGTTTTAAGGATTGTTATAGAAATATTAAAAAATCCTGTTATTTGTGCCCAGGGCCTGATATCTCAAATATCTAGAAATTTTTGAAAAAAAGGGTGGGGGGGTTCCCATGACTAATGTTTTGCACTATTTGGTCCGGAAATAGGGTGGGGGTTGCAGTCCTAAAATGGTCGCAAATGACCTTTTTGGGGGTAAAAGTTTCCAAAAGGGGGAGGGAGGTTGCAGTGGTTGCAACCAATCTCCAAAGCAGAGTTGTCGTTCCTTTACAATCCACACACACCTCTGCCAACGTCTAAGGTTTAACAAGATTCTTGTAAAATCAGATTTTGCCTCCAGACGGTGTGACTTAGTCTTCAGTGGCTTTATTAGTTAAATTTAACGCATTTATCATGTTACACTGAGTTTTAATCGGACTTCTACATGAAATCAACCCTGAATTTATACCGCACTATATTTTCTCAGCGTACAAATCAACGTACTTATATAATACAGTTTGTCAATAACCCTAGCAGTTGCATCGAACACGTCTTGTAATTTCTGAATGAATCCCTCATTGTCTAATATTCGCCCAGATAATTTGAATACGATGACATTTTTTCCAAAACACGCAAAACAGTCTATATTTTCTGCTTTCTGACTAGGGACTACTTTCAGTAGTTGGCAGAGATTAAAGGGAGTGCAAGGACCGTAACTCTGCTTTGAAGATTGGGGTTGCAACCCCCTCCATCCCCTCTAAAACCCGCCAATGTATCTACTGCTGACTTTGATAATTGCTTACATAACTTCCAAACCTCTCATCTCATGCTTACTACATCCAACCCTCTTACTGAATAGATCGGGGGAACGTTTCTCAATAGGGCTTACCTTTGAACTTTGACTTATTCGGTCATAAAATTGAGACTACTTTATATATCTGAGAAGTTTCTTACGTAGATATCACAATGATTTATCATTATTTCTATCCGTAGCTTGTGTTTTATTGACAAATAAATAAAATACTAAAAATAGAAAATATTAACAACACTCTGAGCTTTATTTCTTGTAGCCTAATTTCTATAATCTGTCATCCTTTACATTTTGTACTTAACAACCCCCCCCCCCCCAATTAAATTAAAAAATTATATGGGTAATATTCTTGTAGGAAGTGTTTGTTGATAGTCTTCACATAGTATGCATTAGAGTTAAAACGAAGTAAAGATATGGGGTGTGGTCGAGATCTGTAAAACATTTACAAGAAACCAATGTATCTTCCTTGTGGGTACACAAAAAGTTTTGTCGCATGACTTTTAAAGTACACAGAAATGGGGTTGCTCTCTATGAGGCGCTCATGCACGAGCATGATAAAGCTCGGTATTTTCTACGCTCAGCCAAGTTTATCACTTATGATACGAAGAAATCCGTGACATGATACGTAGAAGATTAAAAAATTTAAAAAGTCATAATTATGTAACATCAGTTGAAATCACAATGGAGACCAAAAAAAAAAATGTAAAGAGTTGTGATTCAGACAAGAGGTTGAGTGCTTATGGAAATTGTATCATTTGATGGTTAACAAGTTAGCAAATAAATTGGAGGAAGAATCTTACGTTGTATTTAAACAACCGTGTAGTGGCATCCCTGTTTATATCATAAATAGAAGGTGAATCCTTATATTGTATTCAAACAACCGTATGATGACATTTCCATTTTTTAAATTGTAAATTGAAGGTAGATCCATACATTGTACTCAAGCAACCGAATGATGACATCCCTCTTTATATCGTATATTGAAGGTAGATCCATACATTATACTCAAGTAACCGAATGATGACATCCCTCTTTATATCGTATATTGAAGGTAGATCCATACATTATACTCAAGTAACCGAATGATGACATCCCTCTTTATATCGTAAATTGAAGGTAGATCCATACATTGTACTCAAGCAACCGAATGATGACAACCCTGTTTATATCGTAAAAAGGAGGTAGATCCTTATGTTGTACTCAAACGACGGAATGATGACATCCCTCTTTATATCGTAAATTGAAGGTAGATCCATACATTGTACTCAAGCAACCGAATGATGACAACCCTGTTTATATCGTAAATAGGAGGTAGATCCTTATGTTGTACTCAAACGACGGAATGATGACATCCCTCTTTATATCGTAAATTGAAGGTAGATCCATACATTATACTCAAGTAACCGAATGATGACATCCCTCTTTATATCGTAAATTGAAGGTAGATCCTTATGTTGTACTTAAACGACGGAATGATGACATCCCTGTTTATATCGTGCACAGAGAAAATTGAGAAGGGAGTAAGAGAACCATATCGAAACCTACCACTACCAACAGGTCAGTTGTTAAACTATGAAGATAAACATGAGCATTCAATCCCCTGACCAAGAAAGAAACAATTGAATGAAGTTGAGTAGATAAATAAATGTGTCGGGTTGATAAAGCCCATAGAGGACGAGGCGCTTGCGCCGATCCCTCTATGGGCTTTATATCAACCCGACACATTTCCGTGTAAGGTCAGTAACAAACCTAATAACTGTTTTATTTTGTCGAGGACAATTTTAATGCATTATAGACAGACATCAGACATAGTGATTCCTACCTAGTTTTGCTTATTGTCCGCCATTGCCGTACAAATTTTTACAACTGACTCCACGTAAGAATTTGTAAGTCAGTCACATGACCAAAATCAAACATTTCCATTGGGTCAAACTAGTCCGAGGCCAAATAAAATATGTTGCATACGCACTTTTTACTTACATTTTATCGCAATCCAACCCGACACCTGATACAGATTTGTAGGAGGAAGTTGGGATTTACAAAACACAAACTATTTTATGTGCGTGGAACTTTCTTGTTTCATGTAAAAATGTTAATCAAGCAAATTCTTCAATCTAGAAAATTTCTCCCTCGGACCCGGCACTCTGATTTTGGTCTATACCGATTCCTTCCGGAGACTTCGACGTATTCTATTGGTTGCGGTCCACACTTTCTAATAATTATGTGTAAAATCGCTTCAAGTGGTTTATCTAAACATTGAATAATTAAATCAAACATTATGACATTTGATGTCAATACAACAAATCAAACTTTAATATTCACATTATGTTATTCTCGATATTTGAATCAATCTTTAAACACTGCCAGGCTGGAGTACTATACAGAAATATCAGACCAAAGTCTGTGAGGTACTTACCAATCCCTGAAGCAAGGTGATCAGCATATCGGTGACACCTACCGAAAACAGGAAAACGCGGTACCTACGCATACTAAAGCGACTCGCACAAGTATTCATTTTGATTGCATATGTCATATGAGTTGTAGACATATGAATAATCCATATATTAAATCTACTGTATGTATAGATATTTTAAGAAATAATTGTTACTTCATTCACCAGAGGACATCCTCAAATAAAGGCTTCAAGCATTATGGAAAACTGAATTCAAGTCTTAAACTGAATATTATATATTCAGAAATGTAAAGAACAGAAGTAAGGAAATCAGAAACGTGACTAGGTCCCAAGTATGAATAGGCGTTCCCTGTCTGGCTAGCCGCACTCGATCTACAGTTAAACAAATGAAAAATTCCTCGTGCGTATTGACATAAAGTCTACGTCGTTCTCCAATTACGACAGCCTCTGAAAGCAGCTAATGCTACAAGAGAATTCATTTATAGTTATATATGAAACAAATAGAAATAGTAAAGAAATTATTGCTTGCATCCATAGTTTTACTTTCATTGTGTGCGACATCCGCCTGGTGCTTTGCTGAAAAAAAAATCACCTATGCAACGAATCTGATTTGTTCAGGAAGCTTCCCTTAATATGCTAACGTCTACACCGAAACATAAGACTTTAGTATTTACTGTCTCATCCCAAAAACGGAATTCGAATGTTAGGCCTTCTGATTCTGAGACGAACATCTTGACGACTATGCACGTGAAACACCCCCCCCCCCAAAAAAAAAAAAAAAACAAAAACAAAAACAAAAACAAAACAAAACAAAAAAAAAAAAACAAAACCAAAAAAAAAAAAAAAAAATAAAGAAAACCAAAAGCCAGTTAAACAGACCAACAACAAGAAGCACATCCAAAATCAAACAAACAAAACAAAACAAAAAGCAACCGTCATCATCTAACTGCCACCTAAGTCCGGCTATGTATATTAGGTGGTTATACCCCAAAACAACAATAAAACCAACTCATTTTAAAACAAAGTGACAAGGAAAAATCGGAAATTGAACTCAACAACAAAAACACCCACTTTTAAAAACAAATATGTAAAAAAATACTCTAAATCAAAATTCTCCTTTGAACTGATGATCCACCAAAATAAATTAAAAAACAAAAACAACAACAACGGAACCAATTCCATCTTATTCAACAACCAAAAAAAAAAAACCAAACAAAACATACAAACAAACAAGAATATCAAAAGAAAAACCCCAAACAACCCCCCCCCCCAAATCCATTCACACACACAAAACCAAAAACAAAAACAAAAAACCAAATATAACACAACAAAACAGAAACACACAAAAAATACTCCCAATCCAAACGCCCCTTTTTACTGATTACCTCTTAGCATGACCTTAATCTTTTAACATTACAATGTTAAAGTAATAAAAAGTGCATAATACATTATGGTGACCTTTGACGGACAAAATCTTTGTCTCACTGTATCGAACCTTCTTGGGAACAAAACCAAGTCCTTCATCACTGTCACGTCGTATGATAATTTTCTGGCTGAGAGGGTGGAAAAAGTTCAATCGCATTACTCAAAAACTTGTCAAATGTTCCACCCGAATACCCTGATGACCATGCTGATAATTATTTTTGTAAAATTTGCCAAATTACCGGTAAATCTTCAAAGGAGCAAATGCTAATGAGCGAAAGACTATACCATAATGACTCCTGAACAATAGCTTGTAGTAATTCGAGTTACTTAGGAAAGATATGGTCCTAAATACTTTCCATCAGATAGAGAAAATAATATCATCGTCTAAGAATGTATTACTTTTTACACGCGATAAAAGATAGATCAGGGTAGGCGCCGTCTATTCAAAATACCGTTATAGGTTTCTCGATTTGTTTATTTGTCTCGAGAGTAGTAACTGTAGATTGATTGTTTGGTTGATTGATTGATTGACTGATCTTTGTTTAACGTCACACCACGAATATTTCACGTATATGGTGACGGCATCTGCCTGATGCGGGGCATACAAATTTTGACCTTTGCAACGGACCCATCCGAAGCAGTGAGGGATCTTTAACGTGCCATGCATACCACGACACGAGGCCTCGGTTTTTACTCTCATCCGAAAGACAGGACACCGGCATGACCAGAGCGGGACTCGAACCCCGGCCTCCCGATCAGGAGTCCAGTGCGATACCACTAGGCCACGCCGGCTTAGTAACTGTAGAAAATGAATGAATGAATGAATGATGATGACTACAACTACTACTACGACGATGACGACGACGACGACGACGATGATGATGATGATGATGATGATAGTAATAATAATAATAATAATAATAATAATAATAATAATAATAACAATAAAGTATAACAAAGTGAAAATGGCCCGAGATCTCGTCAGTACAGCTTGAATATTTTCATTTTTCTTCCTGTTTATCTTATCTGCTCTTTTGTACCAGGCTTTGAAGGTACTAATTACCAACAACTGTCGGATGAATGCGGTAGTTATTTTCATCTTTCATTGAAAAGTATATATCAGCTAATGAAGATTATAAATAATAAACATGAAAGGAGGGTATTTAATAAAGAGATGTTAAATGTCTTCCTCTTCACATCAATCGGTTATAACCAGGCGTGGCATCGTTATTAAACACAACACGATCAATGTTAGAGGATACGTACAAATCATCCGAGTGTCGTCATAGACATACCTAAATATTATGCATGTGATTTTTAAAAACTATTATCAGCCGATCTAAAATCATTTAGCCATTGAAATTTATTTATTAAAATATGCGTTTATGGAACACAGATGTCTTGGGCAGCTGCAATTTGCAAGGTAAACGATAAATGATAGAGACAAAAAGGAATGGAGATACAGAAGGACGTACTGAATGATATATACACTTCCAGATCAAAATTTCTCAATCAAAAACGTCATTTCACAAGGTCTATCATTTCTGTGTGTTTAATTGGTGCATCCTTATTGGAATTCAAACTCAACCAACTCTCGAAACCAAAATGATATTCAAATTCCCCAACGACCATCTCCTCAATGATACAAATAAAATTCATTCATTAATTCATTCATTCATTTTACTTTCAGAATATTTTTTTTCAATTACAGAAATAGCTGAGATGTTATTCTTGACTCAAAGGGATGGATGCAAAATAGGCAGGGGAAATCTGGGTTTTAGGTCCGACTTTTCATTGGAAAATGTAGACCCCTCACACAGCCATCTTTCGCTTTCTTTGGTGAAATTTTAACATCAAGGTCATTTGTTACTTTTTCAAAAATGCAAAAACTTCAAATATTTCTGGATTCGCAACTGCTTACCCTAGTTTCAATTGTGACCCTTACCGGCCAATTCTAATGCAGACCTTACTGCCCATTCAATTGTATACCTTACCGGCCCATTCTATACCTTACTGCTCAATTCTAGCCCATTTTATTGTATACATACCTTATCGATACATTCTATTGTATATTTGCCATCCCATTTTATTGTATATCTTACTGGCCCATTATGTTGTATACCTTACCGGCCCATTCTATTGTATACCTTACCGGCCCATTCTATTGTATACCTTAATGCCCAATTCTATTGTATGCCTTATCGGTCCGTTACATTGTATACCTACCGGCTCATTCTGTTGTATACCTTACCGATCAATTCTAATGTATACCTTACCCGTCAATTCTAATGTATACCTTACCAGTCCATTCTATTGTATACCTTACCGGCCCATTCTGTTGTATACCTTACCGGCCCATTCTATTGTATATCTTACTACCCAATTCTATTGTATACCTTACCGGTCCTTTACATTGTATACCTTACCGGTCCAATCTATCGTATACCTTACCGACCCATCCTATTGTATACCTTACCGGCCCATTCTATTGTATACCTTATCGGCCATTCTAATGTATACCTTACCGACCCATTCTATTGTATACCTTACCGGTCAATTCTAATGTGTACATTACCGACCCATTCTATTGTATACCTTACCGGTCAATTCTAATGTGTACATTACCGACCCATTCTATTGTATACCTTACCGGTCAATTCTAATGGACTAATGAATGCCTTACCGGCCCATTCTATGTACATCTTACCGGCTCATTCTTTTGTATACCTCGCTGCCCAATTCTATTGTATACCTTACCGGCTCATTATATTTCTTATTCGTCTTTTCTACTTTGGACCTAACTGATCCCGTCTATATTGTAGACCTTTTATACCTGACTGGCCCTTCCTTTCTATTGTAATCCATACTGGTCCTTCTTTATTTTATACCTGACTGGCCATCTATATTGTTATCCTTGCTGGTCCTTTTCTATTTAATACCTTATTGACCCTGTCTATTGTAACCAATATTGTTTTTTCCCTATTTCATAACTGACTGGCCTTTTCTATCACGACTCTTACTGGTCCTTTTCTATCTTATACCTGCCTGGCCCTCTCTATTGTGACCCTTAATGGTCCTTTTCTATTTTATACCTGATTGGCCCTCTCTTTCGTGACCCTTACCAGTTCTTTTCTATTGTAGGCCTTACTGGTCATTCTTACTGTGATTTTTGCAACTCTTTTCTATTATGGCTCTTTTTATTATGAACCTTAAAATACTGACTCTTTCTGTTGTAGACTTCACTTACCCTTTCTACAGTGACCATTACTGGCCGTCTCTTTCGTGACCCTTACTCACCTTTTCTATTGTAGACATTATACACTTTTCTATTGTAATCCTCTTACAATAGAAATGAACATGCAAGAGCTACCTCTTCGCCGCTACCCTAATTCGATACTTTTCATTGATGGTTTGTTTACTCTTTCACTAATATTACTACATTTTTCAGTTTTCTTTTATGTCACCCTTATAATTAAAAGGCATGCAAAAATATATAAATATGGCATTTCTCCATCGTATACATGTAACGCTGTATGTTATATATATCGATATATGCTTGATTTTCTAAAGGTTGTGGTTAAAGCTTTTTAATTGATATGACGTGTTAGCCTTTGTTTGATGTAAGGATTGTCGGTCAAATTATTTCGAACTTCATTCAATCATATGTAATTTTAAATCGAGATACACAATCTAAGTAATGTGGGTATTCGTAAACAATAACATGGGAAGCCCTGATTGAAGGTCACAATGAGCAATGTGGGCTGATTTTAATTATGTTGCCTTCAAAAAAGAAAAAGAAAAAAAAAAAGAAGAAAAAAGACGTGTTATATCACCAGTCATCAGATGACGTTATCTCGCACCACTCGACATCATTAGCGGTAGCAGGTTCGTCGAATGAAATTCAATTGGTGGGGAGCTCGAGTGGCTACCGAAAAAGCCTTCGTATTCATATTTTCACGAGTTGTGTGTAAATTAACTTGGGTTTTTGTTTTCAACATAATGCACTCGAATGTTTTATCAAAACCAACCGCTTCTCTCGCAGTCGAATAGCAAAGAGGAAAAGGTTTGTTGGTTTCCTGTTTTACAAAGAGCCAAGATTTTTTGGTGATTTCTTGTTGTACGTATATGGACAAGATTGTTATCTGTTAGTTTCTTCTTTTACGTAAGACCAACATTAATGGGTCTTTTCATAATACATTTATTTCCCCTTTAAGCAGGTGTCTGACGTCAAAATCATTGTGACGTCATACCGTTTCCATATTTAAGCGTCCATTTTGTCACTTCATTTCCCATAATGTTACATCGGGTTCCATAGAACTTATTAATGTCATAATGACGTGACGTCAGATACCTGCTGCATACCGAAAAGCCCAGTTGCAGTTACATCTATATTCTGCCTCAGTGCATTACATAGATTTTTCTTCCTTAACATTGAACACTGACATTTATGTGACATCTTCAGTGATACAAGATCTCTCTCACTACTATTTCAACAGAGAGACCCCGGGCCCGGCTCTCTCAGTCGTAGCTTACTACTGTCTTATTAGAGAGACCCCGGGCTCGGCTTTCTCAGTCGTAGCTTACTACTGTCTTATTAGAGAGACCCCGGGCTCGGCTCTCTCAGTCGAAGCTTACTACTGTCTCATTAGAGAGACGCCGGGCCCGGTCCTTTCAGTCGTAGCTTATTACTATCTCATTAGAGAGACCCCGGGCCCGGTCCTCTCAGTCGTAGCTTACCACTATCTCATTAAAGATACCCCGGGTCCGGCATTCTCATTCGTTGCTTACTTCTATCTCAAACGAGACACCCCGGACCATACCCTCTCAATCTTAGCTTACTTCTATCTCAACAGAGAGACCCCGAGCCCGGCCATCTCAGTCGAAGCTTACTACTATTTCATTGGAGATATCCCGGGCCCGGCCCTCTCAGTCGTAGCTTACTACCGTCTCAAAAGAGAGACCCCGGGCCCGGCCCACTCAGTCGTAGCTTACTACTATCTCATAAGAGAAACCCAGGGCACGGTCCTCTCCGGGCCCTCTCAGTCGTAGCTTACTACTATTTCATAAGAGAAACCCCGGGCCCGGCCCTCTCAGTCGTAGCTAAACACACTACCAAATGAGATACGTCGACTCAGGGCTTATTAATCAGATCGATACCCTCAGCTAAAAAGGAAATAAGGGACAAATAATTGAGAAGTCTCATTTCAAAAATTAATGGGTTGAATTAGTGTTGCAGGAAAAATAAAGATACATTTTTGTTATTGGAAATTTAACTCAATATGTAAATGGCATGGTGAACTTCGCACGATGACTTGCAGAATTGAGATGCATGCGTCATTAGGCACTACAATCAATTTCGCCTATAATAACCTATTCCATTTTGCTATATAGCTCTACAATTGTACTTTGACGAAGTATCCCGAAGGTAAACTATTAACATCCTTGTCAGATTCCTCCGACGTCGTGCAGGTAGTAGTGGATCCAAGGGTGCTGATTTAGAAGTTGCAGATGCAGTATGTTAAAAAGAAAGGTGGGGGGGGGGGGTTGATCTCAACAACACGAGAAATTAAGAGAAGACCATCTATGACAAATGTTATACATGTATAGTATTTCATGGTATTTGGATTAGAAATGCAATATGGACATTTCTTTTAGGTCTGTCACCGCAAGTGAGTGCACTCGTTACAATGTGAGTGGAAACAACTATTTCCAAATATATTCTAGTGCATGGTATAATCTATTATTGTACTTGAAATGTGGTGTAGTGATTGATCAGGATTTGAGAGAAAGAAAAAGAGGGGGGATGGGGGAAGCAAGAGTTGATTTATGATTTTGGGTGAAAGGGGAATGTTTATGGCTAAAAAGGGGATTTCTGGACCCCGTGCCCTTGTGTTCCATATTAATCCGTCACTGAATGTTATAAGACCACACAATGCTATTTCTTTCTTTTTTAACACCCTGCCAACAAAATAAATCTTAATTGTAAGATCATCTCAAGAATGCTAGTCATATCGACTTAATTTCTGTTCACTCCAACAACCAATACAAAATAAAACCCCAATTTACACTAATTCGTCTCTATTTTTAGCGAAGAGTTTTCAGTGCATTGCAATATGTTTTGTTTTTATACGTTGTTTTTGGTTAAAATACGAGTTGAATTGTCGGAAGTAAAGAGAAAATGCATCGACAAGAAAATTAGCTCCGTCAGGACAACTGTATTTGTGCAGCTCCATAATAATGCTAATCATCTGTATGAAAGATAGTTTTGAGGGTTTTTCTGTTTTATTTATCATAATTGTTGAATAAATACATGTATACTATTATCAAGATTGCCTTTGAAATAATCTTAAACTGCAGAACATGCACTATAGACACTACAAAAATATTCTTACATGGATCGATTCAAAAGACGATTCGAACGCAAATTATGCTGTATTATCACATGTACTCAAACACACCTTGTTTACTTTGAGATCGCACACGACGAACTCTGTCCTTACCAAAATAAAGTATGAGCAATACTAATGACTCAGAGAAGGAAACTAGTATTTTACTTATTATATCTGTCACCGAAGTATTTATGATATTTGTGACATTATTGTTTTGGTTCTGTTGAAGGTTATATGCTCATTGTTTTCTAGGTATAGGTCTCTTTTAGATCATTATATTTCCATCAGTATATGGATGATCTACGACAGAAATCCATCGTCGTTAGTAGGGGCAGTGAAGACCGTGGATTTCCCACGAAGTGTTCACTGCTGTTGAATGTTTCTGAAATTATCTATATATCGGGAGAATAAAGCATGGGTGAAGTAGGTACAAGCGCAAAATAAGAAAGTTCAACGTCCACTTATGTAACATAATGAGCATAGGTGCCATAGCGAACATTCATGGATCCTAAAAATCAGAATTGAGACCAGATTCTAGGAAGAAGTGAGCGTACCTTGGTTTGCCTAGAATATCCGTAACATACAACCGTCACCAGACACAAAACCAACAAAATACACACAACCGACATAGCAAAGATAACCGCCGAAACTATACAACGGACACAAACGTACAACCAACAAAATACACACAACCAACAAATGCATACAACGGACACAAAACATACACACAACACAATACATTATCATACAGTCAACACAAAACATAAACCGACACAACACATACAACCAACGAAATACAAACAACCAACAAAAACACACAACCGACAAAATACATACAACCGACGCAATACATACAGCCAACACAAAACATACAACATACAACCGACAAAATACAAAAACCAACAAAAATATACAACGGACACAAAACATACACCCAACACAATACATTATCATACAGTCAACACAAAGCATACACTCAACATAATACACATACATGTAGCAAACTCAATGTATGCTGCCCAGCCAAAACATACAACCGACACAATACATGAAACCGACGCGGTACCATTTCAAAGCTGCACTTGAAATAAACGAGAAAAAAACATCCTTTTTTTTAGCTAGCAATATCCTGTCATAAATCAGAATCAGATTGTAGGGTCATATCTAAATAAATCTCATGACATCTCCTTAGAGTTCAAGGGCTCGAAATCATTTCACCATCTTGTCCTGCAAATAATTATTTTCTCCTCAATCACTTAGAGGAAAACTCGTAAAAATCCTATACAAAAGTAGAGTATGAACGCTTGTTGAAATCAATATCTTCAAAGGCCCTTTCCATATAGCTATCGAAGAAATCGATATATTTATCTTTAAGCTTCGGGTATAGATTGGATATAAGGAATTCGGTGAGCTTCTTGGATAACCTAGGTTAGCAAAAGGTCAAAAAGATTTTTGATTCAAAAAAAGGTATAACTGAATGTCACATTAAAGCTCCGATATACCACAAATTCCGAAATAAAATGAATAACTTATACGAATTTAGCATTAACAAACGTACGTTAAGTTTCCCAAACACACACGAACACATAAAAAATGTTTTTTGACACCCTTTGAAGTTTATAAAGTACATGTTTTGCACTCATCTAAAAATCAAGTTCTCGCATTTAAGTCATCATACAAAAAGCTTACCATGTTATCAGATCATTCATGCTTTAACAGACAAGAAGCCTTACAAATATATTTAATATCGTACCATAATTCGTGCAGTAAAAACTTGAAAGAGCGACCCGAAGTATGGTGATATGACAATGCTGAAATCCCACGTTATTACTCTCTATGGGCAGTGATAAAATCAGTTCTTATGAATTTTCATTCAAATACCTTCCCATATGAGAATGACCATTCCTTTCTTGCCAATGGACACAAAGAAATCAGTTTGAACGCGATGCAAACCTGACACAGAGCCGGTTCTGAAAATAATGGCACCATCACAAACACCTATACATGCGTATAAACATACACATTTTCTTGCAATTCACATTAAATTTAAAAAGATTTTCCTATTCCACTGCCACTCAATTCATAATAGACACATAATGTATATTATTTTTAATATCCATAATTTCATATTAACATGATACGACGTGGTTCAAATTAAAATTAGAAATTTCCATCAACAAAATCTTTTATATTCATATATCCAATGCATGAAGATCGCACATATTTTAAAATCATTTTAAATGCAAAACTGTTTCGTATTCCTCATCAGTCAAGGTATATGTAAACTGTTCATAAGTAACCTCTTTATCACTTTCAACCGGAAATAGGGGTGTTTTATGCGCACGTTTCACGCGCAGCTAAAACAATCCTTTCAGCGCGTTTTGCTACTGTTGGATCGAGCGGCGGGAGTTTCATTACCCCTATCGGCTGCGGACGTCCTGAGATTACCCCGGTCCCACGGGGATTCATTGCAATGTCTTGTCTACCATGAGATCGTCTGGAAACCGGTCTCTGTGTACCGGAAGTATATTGTGGGTAAATTTGTTGTGGATGTTGTTGTGGAGTCTGCATATTCGACGATATTTGTTGATATCCCGTATTTTGTCCCGCTTGTAAAGGATTTGTGTCTATTGATATCATTTTATTTTGCTTGGTTTGCTGTATCATAGTTTTATCAGACTTTGGTCTCACATTATTTGTTCGCGTTTTGAGCATATTGCTTTCATTTCTCTGTCGCACCACGTACACGTTTTCAGAGCCAGGTCTATTTGCTCTGGCATGACGAAATTGCTGACGTCTATGCCTTTGACGCGATGAGCAAACAAATTCGTCTCTTGTTTCATCAGTCTGTGCAGTAGATATATCTTGTACTGTACGTTGTCTTTGCAGATTTGATTGCGGCGGAGGAACCGTCTCGTCACAAAACCCTTTTGCACGTGAACGTTGCCTTTGAAGGCCCGGATGTTGTCCTGGAGCTGGCGTTCTTACATGTGCGTATCTATCGTACTGACTAGAGTCTACAATGTCATTATTTGGTGATACAGGAGGGGCCTGACAGTTGTATGCAGATTCTCTAAGTATTGTCTTATTCTGTAATTCCTCTCTATTGCCACACCTCGACTTAGGACGGGAGGAGCGACACCGTCTTTGAACGGTCGAAAAGTCACCGTCCATATTTTCATCAGTAGAGTCGCCATTGATGTCCGTACGGCGCCGCACATAGCTAGACTTTGGTCTATTCACTCTCGTGTTTACGGGTCTATCAGTCATTATGAATTCTTCTTCGTCAGAACTACTTTTCAATTTTTCAACATCGTTATAAAATCCCATAGAAGTTTTCGAACGACCTCCTACCTGTTTATGTAAGGACAGTCGCAATGCGAGTCTTTTCTCGGTTTCCTTCACAGAAGAGTCACTTAAGGTATCACTATCTTCCTCAGAATCTGAATTGTCGTTTTTAATGTCACAATCGTACAGTTTATGGTTCAAGTCTTCTTGATCTCTCAATAGTCGTAAAATCTGGTCGGCCTTCGACTTTCTAAATCCTTCGTTTATATCCAAGAGTAGATCACTGGCAATAATATTACGTTTCGGTGCGTTCTCTTCCACAGCGATGTCGCCACCGTTACTCACTAGGGTATCGGTAGACTCTGACATATTTCACATTCTCCTGTTCTGAAACGAAAATTATATTCAGACGTCATTCTAAAGCCATTTTAAAATATCACCGACAGCAATGCCCAATCAATCGCTAAAATATTTGTCATAAACTTTTGAATAGTTTTTAAATTTGAAAAATAGCAGCTCGCTAATCCCATTTAAAACTTTCATTGACATGAAAAACATGTTTCTAAACTTCACGTACAGAGGGATCGGAACGCGCCTAGGGTTGACCCTTTATGAATAGGCAAGTATGACGAGTCTTTGTTTTTGGCAACATTGTTGGGCACATTAATAATTCACACGGCTAAATACGGACTGAAGATTTAAATATCTATTCGGGGAGGTCAACTTAAATAAGTAAATTATTTTATGTTTGGACAAAAGATACCTTAAAATAATATTGAGCTGTGTGTATCTAGTACGATAATGGGCTAGGTGTAACTTTAGTACCCTTTTATTGAATACGGAAAAATCGGGGATTAAGCATTTACTGTTGAATATAGATAGAAGATGTTCGGTTCATACAATGAGACATCATTACGCAGCAAAATAATAGTCCATTTAACTGTTGCCAAAAGAGAAAATGATATCCTTCGAAAGGGAGGGAAACGTGTTCAATTTTGGCAGCAGGTGCCCGTCTTTTCAAATAAATGCACGTGTGTAAAGATTATCGATGACGATAAGAGAAGTGTTGTATCCAAGATTTAAGAAAATGGGGGAGGGGAGGCATAGGAATTTAAAGAAAGGTATAAGAAATGATTAATGATAGATTTCATAATGTTTTATGTTGGGCTGCATGTGACAAAGGGTGATTCGGGTATCAAAGGAGAATTTAATGTGAGAAAGGTGGATATTTGTGGCAAATTTTATATCGTATAATGATAAACTTTGAGCGACCCCCTCCAAACCCCCCCCCCCAAAAAACACCCCATAATACAAAAAGAAATAAATTAAACCAGACCTAAACAAACAACCCCTCCCCCCAAAACCTGGAACCCATCCACCCCCAAATAAAAACAACAACAACAACAACAAAAACCAAAAAAAAAAAACAAAAACAAAAACAAAAACAACAACAACAAACATACAAACCACCCTCTCTAAGAAAAAAGGAGGGACCGGGCCCTATTACCGCCTTCCTCTCTTAATATGACAATAAAGAATCAAATGTTCTTCCTTCTAATGAGAGGAAACTCGTCAACATTGATCGACATATGAGAAGTGTGATGAGATATTGTTATTATTATGTAATTACATGACTCTGGTACAGCAAATTACATCCTATAACACATTATTATTTATGTATGATGACGTTAATATTGTATTAACTGTATGTTATAATTCTTTTCTGTCACTTCCTAATTATCAATAACGACTTGTACACTTCTATTATATGGAACCGTTGACACTGTATCCCCGTATGTTATTCTACACATGTATTTCGATAATATTCAGTTTTGAAATTGTATGTGCGTATGTTGCTTTGTATTTCGATGATTATTGTATAATTATGTATGTTTGCTATTGAATTATAAATATTGTGTGACTGTATGTTAGGAAAACTTCGATGATATTGTACATGTATGTCGGTGTATGTTTGTTTACAGTGATACTGAACTGTCTTCAGAGTATGGTAAATAAAATCAGTATTGTATGAGCGTGTGTTAGCACATAAGCTTTCGTCCTCCTGGGAGTACATGAATGATAATCCCCTATAATAGGATTAGCGATGGTGTCGGATTATCGTATATACTTACTGGAATTAATGCCCAATCTGTACTTTACACAACTTAATAAAGACACGTAGCAAAATCGGACATGTCATCAATCTATCACAATACATAGGGGGGATAAAACAATTATTTTCATCTTTGACACAATAAGGATCGATAGAGAAGAATTTATTTAATGCATGTTATACATTGAAATAAAACAGCAATGGTAGACATATACTACTGTATAGAAGTCATCCGTGTAAAGTTAAATACAGTAGGCCCCTAGTTACATGTTTAGTGATGGTAAATACAGAAGTAAGGCAACAGACAAGCAGCTTCCTATATCCCTCTCCCTCCCTCAAATTAATTAAATTTATTCTTTATTTATCTTTTCCTCGACTTTCAATTTTTATTTTTATTTCGCAAGTGTTGAACCTGAACTATCCCCCTCCAGCTCTTTCCAGTGAAATAGTGAAATGAAAACAGGAAGTGAATAACGGAATCATTATTGAGAAAAATGGACGGTTGCAAAAACTCAAGGAGGGAAAAAAAAGAAGAAAATAATTTATACAAAAAATTGTAAGTTGTCAACGGTAAAGTTCTCTCTAAATTCATAGCTGACTAATGTAGCAACATAACTGAAGTTTGAACCCGAATCACTTGCGTCGTTTTAATGTCGCTGCACCAATGGTCAATCACAGCAAGTTAGTATGCCAATTTATAATCGTGATCAAGCAAAGCCGAAAATATGTATGAAATACGAGTAAAATTCGACCACACTCAACGTGTGCAAGTTATGTAATGAAAGAAAACCGACACTCATACCTTATATGCTGAACAAAGCCGTATTATATCCCTGTAAAACTTTTGTGTTTTCATTAACCGGTGGCCAAAAGAATATCTTTTTGTCAAATGAATCAAAACAATTTATTTAAAGTCAGGGTGTAGTAGAAGGTCAAGGTGACGGTAGGTTTGAAACTAAATACGCATAGGTTGTACATTTTATTGACGGATTAAAGATTGAATAGAATATTTGATTAGGAATAAATAAAGGGAGGTTCTGCTATTACAGGTCGAAGTCGAGCCGTCAAGGTATATTAAGGGGCTATTCAAACGAACATTTCTTTCAGTGTTTATCCCGATCAAATAAACATCGATATAGACTACGTACCCTTATTTGACAAATGGCATTGAACGTTATATACTACAGCGTGGCCAGATTTCAAGCAAAATTATACACACAGCCTGGAATTTCAGTTTACGGAATAGAAAATTCTTCGTTGCTCCTTCTGCCAAGAGTGGAATAAATGTTATATTATGAAATATGAACTTACCACCCTACCCGATATATTCGAAATTTATTCTGTCACATTGGGCATTAAGGACATGGCATGTTAACAAAGCTATTGTTATCAGGGACATGTTTTACTCAAGTATTTACGATGGATCGTAAATTGTGGTATACTTAATTAAGAAAATGTATACTAGTAGGTTACCCGCAAAGGAAACTTAACGAGTGCAAAACTTCTACATTGAATGCATTTTTGTTTGTAGACGTAAAGATTTCAACTATCTATGTTTTGGAAATTTTTTTTCTATAATAACTTTGACAGAATAAAAAATGATCCAGTATTATTTTGTGATATTCAAATGTCTTTTTGTGAAATTCAAAATTCATGAAAAAGGCTTTTTATGTTACCACTGAAGTGAAGTCCCTCATATGAAAGTCGATATATTAATACATGTACAGACACACTCTTTATATTAATTTTTGGCCACTTCGACTTTATAAGATTTAATTTCACTCAATACAGGTGAAGTGGGCAAAAATTTGTGAAAAGATAGTGCACTCTTTCGATCATACTAAAACATAACTTTCAAAAGATATAAAATAAGTGTAAAATATGGCCGCACATTCCTTTAAAAATAACATAAAGTAATACGATAGAAAACCGGCCCACATTTTGTAACTTAGTATCAATACTATATAGAAAGCATAAAGTACATTCGCACCAATCGTGTAAATACATGCATCCGCCCGTAAAGTACTTAATATACGGCAAATACTTATCTAAACAAAAGTTTATCAATAAAATACGATATATACTTTAAGCCTTCATTAAGAATGATTGAGTAAATGCTGATCTACGCTAATGGCACGGAAAATGGATTATTGCCTATTTTCTCTTCCCATTTAAAACTAGACGACTGATTTGATATACTTTAGTGGAGATTTCCACATTTCTACCTTACCTTAACAACCGATCTATATATTCGTCCAGAATGAGGAGAAAATCCACATTATGAATGACTTTAATCTATCTGACACTTAATCGCTCCTCGCATTTACAATAAAAAAAAACCCTTCGATCTTTGAAAATTCGATGCCTTACGTTTCAGTGAAACAAACTGAGTAACGGATCTTTCTTCTCGATTCCAGTTATACATATGTAAGATCAAACGGAAAGAGCTGTCACCAAACACTTAGTACATACTAGACGCAAAGCTCCGCCCAAGTTCGGAATCAATGTAACGGAAATTGTAAGCTTACCATCAATGCTCCAAGATTCACTCGTTCTTCTATTCCACTTGACCCTTCCAACGTCAGTGTTTTAGCCCTACCAACTTCGTACTACGAATCATTTGGACCATTCTACCGCGTGTTCCTTGCTGCGTCAGGTTTCAGTTTTAATGCGAGAACTTCCTTACAATACGTCGATCATTTAAGTGTTATATCGATTGATTTTTTCCCTTTTTGTCCACGTTGTGTTTTCATGTTTGGACAAAAATAACATCTGGATACACGGTTAAATTTAGAAACAAAAATATTTATCGGGTAAGGAAATACATGAACTTTTATGGTAATCAAATAGAGGTGCATGGGGGTCACGATTTTAATTTTCACTTCTTCAGAGTATATCTGTACCGTGAACAAGGAATACAAAAGGGCAAGGAGATCAGATGATAATCTATTTTGGCATCAACATTAATACTTAAAGAATGACGTCATATGGCAAATATAGACATTAAATGATGCATAACCTCTGATCGATTGATTTCCACGTCATAGATTATTGAATGGTGTATGATGCATGCTAGTCTAAATAAATATAATATCTTGTTCATATATACGTCACGTATTTTAAATTATGAGAGGGTGCTTTAAAAACTGATGTTATAAAACAGGTCCAATGTACTTATTTGGACAAATACATCAAACAGACTCATTGATGACTTGGGTGACGAAAGATGTCACTACATAATTTAGGAGAAGTTATGCAACATGAATTATTTTCTTATAATATATATATATATATATATATATATATATATATATATATATATATATATAATATATATATATATATATATATATATAAGCACAAAGACACTACAGTTAAACAAGGCACCCTATATTTCACTTATATTCGTTCCCCGTCTGGGACTCGAACCCACGACCTATGGTACCGAATCACCTAGCTGTCATGCATCCGACCCTCTAACCGACTGAGCTACGGAGCTCGGGTAGCTCAGTCGGTTAGAGGGTCGGATGCATGACAGCTAGGTGATTCGGTACCATAGGTCGTGGGTTCGAGTCCCAGACGGGGAACGAATATAAGTGAAATATAGGGTGCCTTGTTAACTGTAGGGTCTTTGTGCTTTATATGTTTATCTAATTTGTCTTTATTTTCTACAGGTATTTCTTTGGAGATCCAAGGTCCATAGTACTCCCAGGTGTTTCACTGATTCTGTTTGTGCTTTATTTATATATATATATATATATATATTTATGCATTGATATTTTTATTTTATATATCTATTGATTTATTTATTGCTTTGTTTTTAGTAAATTCCAGCTGAAGCAGGGACGTTCTTAGGCGCACTTTTGTATGCCGATTCATCTACAACATAAATTCTGCAGAGTTTAACATCGTTTCTCGATTTTATGAGTTTCCGGGGACTTTCTTCCCAGCCCCCACAGCATCTTCGTTAGCCAAGAGTTTCCTAAGCTCTGCTCCAGTAGAAAAGCAGATCGGAAACCCTTAGCTAGTGAAGATGCGCCTTTTGGTCTCGGATCTACTGGGGTCCTTTAAGCGCCAATTTCCTACCTCCAGTGGCGGATCTAGGATTTCCGAAAGGGGCATATGTCTGAAAGCCAAGGATGAGCTAAACTACTCAGCCATTTTGGTGGACCAAATTTGAAATTTTAGCGAAAAGGGAGGAGGCGGCCCCACTCTTAATTCGCCACTGTCTTCAGCCGCCTACATTTGTGCATATGCATCATCAAATTGCCTAGATATACTCCTGAAATTTTAGCAACTGTTTACTCATTCAAACCACTATAATTTGAATAGACTCCGTTTACATTTAAATCATGCAACTTAGTTCGAATATTTTGGTTACCGTAATAGACCCCTGTAATGACTTTTGGTCAGAGTTCGAACGCAAGATGGATAATCCCCAAGCAATAAACCATGACCGGATTCATGAATATGTGTTTTGTATACAATGTACATCTATTGTGAGGTAAATATTTCTATTGCAAAGAAATATTTTATCTCTAGCTGAGGCTTATCTTTCTTAAATGGGATAAGAATGAGTGATGAATCTTGCAAACAATTTAAACATTGACACAATTTCTGCGTACTGAACTTCGGTATTAATGCAGTGCACTTCACTCGGAGCTATAAACTATTTGGAATTGTGGATATTTGTTGACTTTGCTGAAATGTTGAGTATTTTGATTGACGAATGACGTCATTTTGTAAAGTGTTACTATCGTTTGAAGAGCTTTTAACTTCCGTTCGCTATGAAACCAGGGCTGTGGTGCTAGCTCGTATTTTCGTATCTACATTGTACTTGACCTTATATGACCTTAAGTATAGTGGCACTTGCAGATTTTGCTTAATTTTGTTTTTTTAATGAAACAGCTTAGTATCCTTATATTTGATATTGCATTTTGGATAATTTGCCTACGAAAAAAGTTCCCAACTATCTTAGGTCCCACAGCCGAGTTGTCTGTTAGTCTGTGCCGTCCACTACGTCATTTGTGTTAATATATTCAATGAAACACATGCATATACAACCGACTTTAAATAATTTTGTTTGTGATTGCAATACACAATTTAGATATGTAAATTCGGTTCAATCATTTACGAGATTTTGACTGGAATAATGACGCAGTTCATCCGTCTCTTTTGTACTGGAAGAACATCATACACGATTTTCGGTACGTTGGTAGAATGTTACGTGCATCGAGTGTCATTTATTTCTGATAGCCTAATTAGGCATTTAAATTCGGAGGGCATCAAAAGAACCGCAAACAATGTACGTAAAGGAGACCCTTATATCATAGATAAGCGCAGTTTGTATGGTAAAACAATAGATAGGTATGACGTGGACCACCCAATGACACCTTAAGGAGGATGCACCCGTCCAACTCTAAATATCTATTGTTTTATGTGATTATCTACCTGGCACGGACACATATATATAAGATAAATTTGATAAGATTCTTAAGGGAGATAACTCAAAGAATTTCGGTTATTATACAAACATATGAGAAGGAATTAGGTTCTTGCTATTTTCAAGTGAGTTTATGACGTAAAATTTGTTTAAGTCTATCCTCGGGAACCTATAGTCATAGAAATTAAAATATGCGGTTCACGACAAGACGGGTGGGATCAATTATTTTTATTCTGGCAGTTGCATCTTGGATGCAGTTAAGTTGTATGCAAATACCTGACATGTTTATGTGAATTTCACACAAAAATACACTTATGGCGTCCGTCTGTGCAAGATGAAATCCAACAGCGAGATGAACTTGCCAACATGTGCGACTTTAGCGCAAAGTCTATTTAAAAGATTATAATTTGATGGGAGATGACCTTTTGATTTTAATGGCTGGGGCTGTCAGACTTTAAAAATGAGTTTACTGATCCGGGATAAGATGATAATGAAATAATTTAGCCTTGATTGAATTAAACATAAATATTCTAGACTCAAGAACGAACATTTGCAAAATCTATGTAAACAGATTCAATTTGCCAGATACATTTTTCATATTCGTTGCACAGGATGTATCATTTGTACTATGGAATGTTCATCATAAACATATCATCATTCATTTCAAGATTTCCTATCCTATGCTTTCATTTGACTGCGATATCATCTTTGGCGGGTGTAGCTAGTCGCTAGAAGATTATATGAGCCTAATGATCCCCTTTAATTATAATTATTTAAGATGTTTTAGTCTGACAACTTGATTTATAAGAACGCCGTGTTGTTTTTGGTCTGTTATTAGCAAATTGTTTATTTCTGTGTTATATGATTTTGTGAATACTTCGATTAGAAGCATTTGGAATTAACCTTCTTACCCTTTATGTAAAATTCGAAATTGATATTAATATGTGACTATGACACTCACAACTTTGTACCGATAAATATTCATGGGTCCGAAAAAAGAATAGAGGGGAGATCAGACATCCAGGAGGAGTAAGCGTCTCCTGTTTGGCTAGTCACACCCACCGGGAGTAGCTGGTGTCATGTGACTATGGCGTTTTTAACAATATACCACTGAGTTCATACATGGCTCAATTAGAAACAGGTGGAACCAGATGACCGAGAGGAGTTAGTGTATCCTGTTTGGATAGCCACACTCGCCGAATATTTCAGTGTTCAAAACTTACAGACAGCAAGACTATTTCGCGTAATAAAGATTTCAGTAATGTAAAGAAGCAGATGTGGCTCACCGGATAAGGTGCTAAGCTAGTGACCGGAAGATTCCGGTCTTTCAGACGAGAAAGTAAAAACCGAGGTCCCGTGTCACGGTAGGCGTGGCACGTAAAAGGTTCCTCACTGCTTCAGTTGGGTCCATTGCAATGGGGTAAACAATGCAATGAATTAAGCAGGGTCCGTCACCATATACGTGAAACAATGGTGGAGTGACGTAAGACAATAATCAATCAATCAGCCAATCAATTATGTACAGATAAATTACTTTCGTATATTTCGTTAATCTTGATTATCGATGCCATAATTATATCGAGAATGAAGTATTTGTGGAAACAGGAGGTAGATATGAAGCATCGAAATGTTTTGCCACTTGAACGTTTCCATGGTCGAGTTGTCTTATTAATTAGATTTACATATCAAACAAAATACATGTTGATGTCCAGAACTAGCACGCGATGAGCAGCTCTTTATACATTATTGATAATTACAAACACAAATGTGTGCTTTACAAATTAGATAGATTATCAGTGAATTAATCCCTCTCACGAAAATAAATTCCCTATACCAACAGCATGATACGTGGCTATTATATGGCGAACGGTTGATACCTCCTCGAGTAGGTGGACAAACGTAGCTATCGTGACCAGATTTAAGAAGTCATTATCTCCGAAAGCCTTCTATTCTGGGCGAATAATAAGTTTTAATATCATTATCAAATTCGTACTTCAAACAACTCGGGGATAAAATCATGGTAGCTATCTGCAATCTGCTTCTTCTGATAGTTTGTTATTGATTTTCGGCGAAATGTTCGCCTGGTTACGCGTTGGTAGTGATACTAAGATCTTAAAGCATACATGTTCTTGGTTTTTTGTAGAGTACTCCGGTATATAACGTTTAGTTGTACTACAATTAAGATGTTGTAAAATGAAGAAAAAAAAAACCTACGAATTAGAGACATTGGTTGTCATGACAAATCAGACGCCGTACAACAAATCAACAAACGCGTTTGTTATACATATCAAGTTTCATCAAATTCAGGTCCGCTAATAGAAGAATGAAGACATGGACAAATGGAAATGTGTCAACACATTCCATGGGTAATCTTTAGATCTTAGTTGAAATGTTTTGTTTGGTGTCCACACCCTCAACAAATATTACCTAAATAATAATGCTTAAAATACACACAAAAACCTTTAGTAATGAGTAGTAACCAAATTAGTAATGAATTTATTGATATTACTAATTCGTTTTCTATTGTTACTAAATGCAGTTAATCATCTTACTATTTATTGCTAAAATATTTTACTTACACATGCACCACAACATGTACACGAATAACTAAATCATTTTCAATACTTGATATATACAATTGTAATAAATTTTATCTCATGAGATCAATTAATTTTCTCGTGAGATCAATTAATTTTCTCATGAGATCTTTGTTCCTACTATTAGTGAATAATTATTAATACAAGTAACATTAAGTAACATCTATGAATAGTTCAGTTAATAGGGATTTGACTATGAGATAATAATCAAAGAGAAGCAACATAATTACAGGATCAAAAATAGGGAAAAAAATCTACATAATTACTTGTATTTGTAGATGATTTAGTGATCAAGAGATGAGTAGGCTGATTAAAATGCTAACTGCTTAAATTACTAAATATACATATGTAGGTAAATTGGCGACTTTTGTCTAATTTTTATTAAAAGGAAAGTACAGGGAATCGTTAAATAAAAAAAGCTGTTCAACTCATGAAATCTCTTTTAATTACATAGAGTCATAGTGAAAACAGAAATAAGAATAGACGTACTCAGATAAAAGCGTCTTGCTGAGTTCTCATTTATTTCAGCAAATATTCTCTGATCATATATATGTCATCTTCTGAATGTTTTGTAACACTCTTTGTACGATCCATCACATCAAACATTTCTCTGATAAGACATATAATTATTATTAACGATCATGAGTGAGGTACATGGTCCAATTTGTCCTTGATTTTCGAATGGAAAGCTTTGTCAACGGTGCCTGCGATAGGGACCAATAAAATCGGACTTCATTGATTTATTGACTTTGTAAATAAATAAGGTGCCATATTGTCCGTGAAGAATTATGCTGTATTTGTTGAAGTTTTAGTATAAGTATCATGTCCAATAGAATGTAGGTTTAGCGAAGAGGTTTAACTGAAGCCATATGCTGAAAATTTAATATATCAGTTCATAGGAATGTTTGGTTGTAGTCATAAGGAATAGAAAGGACTTTGTTCTAGCATAAGAATAAACATGGCTTAAATTTGGGGGAGTGTGGTAGTAAATGCTGGCAATACAGAGGTTAAAATTAAACCAAGTGTAATATAGGGGTGTGCTGTTGGGATACTCGGTATCAAATAGGAAATTGGAACCAATTTAATTAAAGGATATATGAAAGCTTAAGTACATCTAAATATTATTGAAAATTTCTAATACAAAATGGACCAAGACTTACATAAGAAATAGATGTTAGACATGACCGATGTTTAGATAAGTGATAATTGAAGCTACTAAAGTAAGACCAAAGCTTATATTGATGATAAATACATGTACTTACATAGATATGACCGAGGCGTTAATACAATATGCCAGATGTAGTAAGACTGATGCCTAGATGTTGTGATGGCAATTCCTTTGATATGGAAAGTTATATGCCAAGCTAATACTGAGGTTGCAGGTAAGGCAGATTGTTTGATGTACAGCATGCAACAAGAGCTCATGTTTTAAAATATATGGGATGACGAAGGCGATTTATATATAAGAGAAGTCCGACATTTGTGTTTTTAAAAGAACAAGGTCGAGGCATACGAAGATAACTCATTGAACCTTTTAGATCTATATATCATCCAATACACACAAAAAGTTAAATAATAGGTACTGATCCACGAATGAAAGCTGATAAGTTCAGTATAAACGTGGGAGAAGGGGCAATCAAAAAGCCCTTGAAGAACAAGAGATGGAAGAATGTGCCAAGACGGAGAAATAAGCATCCATTTCTTATACGCCATACGCCCAAAGCTATGCCAACAAATGTAGTAAGAAGGAATGAATTCATAATGCGAATACTAACATCAGTTTGTCGAAATACTTACATCAGAATTTCCTATCTTGAAAATGTTGTTGAACAGGGATTGTTTCCTGTGTTTATCACATAGATATGTCTTTACTTTTATCTCTTACGACCCATTCTCATGATAACAAGGGGGTACTAAATCATGTGCCAATATACTGGTGTTTACGACAATTTTCGTTGTCCAGGATTTGTTTTATTTACATTTTTGGAATATGTAGGACCTTTGTTTACCTACTTCTCTGTATCAGATCGCGGTCAATATTTCATGTTAGCCATTATTGATTTCATTGGCAAATATTTGGTAAATATTTCGAATGTAAAACCTACTTGGCCGAAGTCAAACAAACGCTGATATCCCCGAACGGACATTAAACAAGCCTACACAGAGTTTAATAACCGCTGAGGTCAATGGAAATTACACAACTTTCCTCTAATAAACTTGAATATAAAAGTTGGAGAAGATCGAAGTATTATAAAAGGAAAACGCAATTTCCGGAAATGTGTAAAATAAAAATGTGAAATCGAACAGTAGCCCAGACTTTTGGTTACAGAGTTACTTCCCATTTGGGACGGGATCTAACATATAGTTATTCACCCTTCCACGGTTCGTAAAAGAACGTGACTTTCAGTTGTTTTTAATTGTACTATTTATGACGTCATAAACAAATGCGTTGTTTGTAGGAGTTTCGTCGGACCTCAGATGACGTCATCACAATGAATAATTGAGTGATCATCATATGCCCGACATCACACATTTTGACACACATATTCATTATGACGTCACAATTAAATGGCCCGTCAAACATGGATTTAACTATGACGTCACAATGGAACTACATAAAGGGCATGGTTAAAGTTGGATGCGGCGATCCCTCAATTGCGTTTGTGGAAGAGTGAATTGTTGCATCGTCAAATTCTATGCAAACCAATCTAAATGTCGTGGAAATGATGGTTCAAAAATGACGTTTCCCAATTAGATTTTTGACGTCATAATTGTTTTACGTCAGATATCGTCCCAAATGGGAAGTAACTCGGTTTAACGAAAAGACTCAATTTTGGCGCGAAATATATAGTTTGATTTTAAACGATCGGAGACCCTTTCAATGTCAATTAAAATCATGCAGGTATCATATCATAATTTTCACGTGAAACGGGTGTAGAATGGGAAAAGTGATAAAAAGAAGGGAGTGAACAACAAATTTATCCAGTATGAACAGACTCGTGTACCGGAGATTTTTAGGTACTGGGGTAGATGTAAAAAAAAGTCAATGAAGAAGTTCAATATTACTTTGCAAAGAACACATGGAGTATTCCTCCCTTATTTCTATACCTATAATCGATTAAAGATGTAAATCACAAGGAAAACGATATACGAACAAAAACACATTCTTCAAATGAAAATGAACAAAAAAGTTTTGATTCCGTGTATAAATTACATTTATGAGAGAGGAACTTCTTTCTTCCCTTGTTTAACGTAACCGTAAAAAAGTTAAAATGTCACATGATGGCAAAGTACACAAACAATGAATAAATGGATATATTTACCATATACGGTCCTGGAACCGTCTTCCATTTTGAAATAGTAGAAATTCTGTCAATAAAGGATAGCAGTGTTCGCTTTTAAAGTCCGCGTTCCACCTGTGGTCCCCTCTGATACCTGAGCGATATACATATTTGTTGACAACGTTCATGCGTATATAATCACGAAATCGATTGGTCCATTGGTAACCTTGTGATACTGCTTATAATTGAATCCCCTGTCAGAAAAATAGTCGATAATTGAGATAATCAAACTGGAATTCCGTCAAGATTATGGCCCAGTTTATACAAGCGGAAGACATATCTTATAAATTATGTACATGTGCAAATCAGCTAATTAAAACACCATTCCTATGCTGAATATTTGAATGTGCAGTTTGTAAGGAGATATAAATGAATACGAATTATGCAAATCTTCTGCTTAGATTGTATTGCAATTGTATGTTTAATATTTAGTAAAGAGGGGTCAGTAGCTCATTGTCTTCTATCCGCTCTCTTCCTTTATTTAACTTAAAGGAAGTTGGAAATTAAACTATTCAATACAATATTTGTCATAGAATAGAAAAAAAAAATGGTGCCGATACGATTTCATGTGACTTTGAAATTTCAAATATCACGTAACTTTAAAAAGGAATTTTTTATCATTTCCAAGAAAAAAAAAGTACAAATGGAAATTAGTCGCGAATTCACCTTTTTAAATACATACATACATACATACATACATACATACATACATACATACATACATACATACATACATACATACATACATACATACATACATACACACACACATACATACATACATACATACATACACACACACACACACACACACACACACACACACACACACACACACACACACACACACACACACATCCATCCATCCATCCATACATACATACAGACAGATAGACAGGCAGACAGCAAAAGGCGCAGTACATAATGGAAATTGTTTACTGATTTAGCATTGCACCTCAGGGGAGATACTTCTTAACTGCAAGGTTTCGCGGATCTAGATATTTTGTTAAAAGGGGTCCACCCCGAGAAATTTTTAAAGGGATCAAGCATGTTGTAGAGTGTAAATTTACCAATTTACATACACATGTAATTTACAACGAAAAGGAAAAAAAGAAAAGAAAAAGAAGGGTCCACATCTCCGATCCCCATCCAAGGATTTACGTTTTTACCAAAAGACATGTCACATTTTCTATATATAGTTTAAAGTATTTGCACTAATGTATCTGTTACCATTTGACCTATACTTTGTCCCCAGAGGGATTACAATAAAAAGACAAATATCTATGGACAAACCAAATTGCACACCCTTAATCAAGTATCAAAATATTGACATTTTAACCCATGTCATGTTTAGTTTATGATTTTACTGGCAGACGATAAATATATGTTTTATCTTTTGTAACAACTTTTCAAAACACTTGTATATATTTCTGTCACGTTTGATGAAATTCCGTTAAGTCAAGTAGACGGATGCATTTAAGTTATTTAAACTGAGTGTCCAGAGCTACTCTGATAATTCATACAAGAAAAATATGAAGCAATCAAACTAAAACTACTAGGCCATGATGATATTAATGCAGGAAAAAATATCAGTCGGTTTGAGTATCCAGAATTAGGCTATGGCCATGCGCGTATCCAAAGGAGTGAACTGGGGGTCTGGACCCACCCTGAGATTCGGCAAAACTGACTTTTCTCGTTACTTTTTTCCATGTAAAATAAGTATTGTACACACAGAGACATGAATGGACCCCCTCTCCGTTAATTCATTAGGGTGCCCCCCCCCCCCTCTCGACAAAATTTCTGGATCTACGCCTGATAGTAAATCAGAGAGAAGCAATATTTATACATGAATGTAAGAATGTTGCGTATGCCATTTTACTTGAACAGCACCTAAATCGACTTTGTGATTTAAGAGTCAAAATTCTATTCCCATGTTAAAGCCAAAATATAACGACTTAATACGCAAGATCGTAACATACTATTTCACCGTTTTGACTCTTGCTTTTATGCACACCATTTTTTTTTTTCTCCATTAGGGCAGAAAATCTGCCCAAGTTTAGAACAATAGTTCGTAAGTGACTAAAGAATAAAACATGAACGGAATAAGAATTGTGACCTTGCGTATTGACATTGTGCTTTAAGTTTTAATATCTATCTGAATTACTGGATCAAGGATAATAAAGTTGTTTTGATAAAATGGCCTCTTTTGTAATGATCATAGGAACATCTCTACCTTTTACATGGCATTTTTTTTTTTCGTTTCCGGAAATAATCATGTAGAATCGGTGTTTGAAGGGAACCGCATGCAATATACCAGACATGTGTGCTTATTTTCCAGAATGCACAATTCCCATTACAAGCGGTTCGGGTTCGTTATACATCAGTTTGTCAACTGCTGAGGGATTTATACCTGAGATTCGTATACAGTTTTTATGTATATTACCAATCTAGTTAATAGTATAATACATGCATTTTAACAAATCTTTACGAATTGTTTTATCCACATTTATTCACATCTATCTCATCTACTTTTTCTTTCTTTTTTTCTTTTTTTTCTTTCTTTCTTTGTTGCTGTTAGCAAAACAGTTTACCATTAAAAGTTTATAAATTGCAGGTTGACTACACAGGAGCAGATCCAGTAAAGTTAACTTTGAAAGAGTGTCGATGCACAGTTTAGTGGTAAAGTTTTGTCATGGAAAGAGGTATAGAAGTCCCATCTTTTTTAGTCTTCTGTGGAACACTGTTTATAGGGAACATTTCGTCTGTTACCTGTCTGTATGTCTTTTCGACCGTCACACTTTTGAAAAATAGACAGTATAAGAAATGTTTTCCTTCGAATACTCAAGAAAGCCGTTGTTGAAATTTTGTCATGGAAAGGAAATTGCACCTTTATAGCGATCCAAATTGGTCCGATCTGGTCAAATTTGCCGATAAATGGGAAGGGATTCTTCAGATTTACCCCTGGGTCCACCTATGATATGAAACATGCAGTTCGGCTGCTTTGATTTTTGATATTCACTTATGTGAAGTCTAGACAAAAAGTCATTTAAGACATAACATACGGGTTTATACAAGGTAGCTTTTCATTTCATCATAATCACTACAGGCTTTTAGTAGTTTTAACCAGCATTTTAAAAGTCTTATCATCTGTATGTCTGTCAATGGAAATTTGCCTTTTTCACAATCAACAAAGATCGCGTGCAAAATAGGATGGGAACTCCCAGATTTCTTTTCCATTAAAATCAATGCTGTTTACATTTATCTATAAAAGTGACAATAGCACAACGTAATTTATACCCATAGTTACACCCTTTATCTTCAAACCAAAGATTGTCTTTTGACGAAATTGGGCAGGTAGTGGAAACAGAATTGACTGTTCTGTTCTGATAAAAATAATTCGTTCAGACTTGAATCCGATAATTTGATGTTTTAGTGTACGAAGAAAGATAACTCTTGTAAATCTTGAATGATTTCAGCATTATAAAGCTCGCCTTCTCGCAGCACACAATTTTTTAAATGAAAATAAGATATTCGATCACTAATTTTCATTTAAATCCAGTTTCTTTATCATTTACCAAAGCTTTCACCTCTTTTGTCAAAAGGAAGACCGGGTGTTTGGCTGCTCGAGCGTGTGGTCTCACTAATACAGTTGATACTGTTGGTGCTATCTGATCTTCTTTAAAACTCTCCATATGCATAGATCTGTGTGTATTGGCGAAGGACATATTTTTATACTCTTGTATCAGATGCGACTTGTTCCGTCAAGTTTTGTATAACAAAGAATAAGAGAATATTGTCTATTACTATTCTGATCTTTCTTTGCCTCGGTACATGTATAACTCCTTCAGACAAAGTGAAAAAAAGGTGTGTGTGTGGGTGGGGGCGGGGGATGTTGAGTCTCGTCATTCATATTTTGATTTATGTGTCCTATATGAAACATCTGTTGCAAAATAACAAAGTATACATCTAGGTTTCGTTCACAAATAATTCATATCGTTCGGCATCAATAGTTGGAGGTATTTGATGTGCATGCTAGAAATGAAATGTAGTCTAATATATGTGCGAGTGTGTACCATTTGTGGTCTACTTCCTTTATTTTCATACATGTATTTTCAAGCCGAAATCATGTACATGCTTGAGCATGCAAGCATACATGGTAGCCACAACACCTTTTGACAGTAGAAACTTTTAGCAATATTCTAGTCTTCTGTGTGAAATGGAGTACATGTATATTTTCATATCGATCCGGCGTCATCTGTTCGGTGACCATCCAGTATTGTGATTGTCCGAAGGTCTGACTGTCCGAAAGCCCATATTCAAGTTAAATTAAATAAATGTCGCTGGGATGTGTATTACTTTAGCAGTACTTTAATAATCCTTGTTATCACCAAACTACAACGTATGAGGGATATAGTAAGGGATCAGGTTCTTTTTTTTTTTTTGGGGTCAGATCAGTCCTTCCGTATGTGGTTATCCTTGACCTTGTAGACTCTACAACCGCCACATTTACCGTTCATTTGAACAGATATTTTTCGGACCAGACGCATATCCAAAAACTATATTGAGAGGGGTTCATCACCCCCCCCCCTCCCCTCCCCCCACCCAACGAATAAATAAATAATTATTCTAAGGGTGGTGTTTCCAACTAAGTCTTAATGCGTAATAAATTCATCTATTTTACATTACAAAGAACCAATAAATTAATATCAGTTTAATCCAATAGTTTAGTTCTGACACCTGATTCCCACTCTGGATCTACGCATGCAGACTATCGGACAGCATAGGGAACATAGCGTCGTCACTTTTAAGTGCACATTTATGGTTTTGGGAGTTCTGCTACTCCTTATACAACTTTAGTTATCATGTAGGAAGTCTACATGTGGCTTAACTACCAAATTGATTATAAATTTAGTATCCATGATCAAACGCGCGGTACATGTAAATTTGTGGCTTCCAGTAATGTATATTTCAATAAATATAAATATCTAACATGTCACTGCCTTAAATGTTTTGGTCAATGGTATATATCAAAATTTATCTATTTTGCCGTCTTCGCAAGCCAAGGCTCCGGAGCCTTGGCTTGGAAAGAGGCTATTTTTTGTCAGTAGATTCCGTATACCCCGGTATTATGAAAAGATAGGTTGGAAAGCTAAAGATAAATAAATATTAATCAATCGATTGTCTAATTACAGGGCAGTATCGTAATTAGACAATCAACTGATAAATATTTTATTGACATTTCTCTGATCTAAGTGCCTGTGTAAAAATCGATGCAATTTTCATAAAAAAAATATAAATAAATAAAATTCGGGGTCGACATTACAATAAATTTCTCCAACATTGTTTACGTTGCACGAAGTATGGAGGCAAAACTAGCAGAATATAGACAGAGGAAAGCAAAAGAAGAGAGATTCAATATATTTTCTATATTCAATCGCAGAAAGCAGGTTAGCAAAAATATATTTCATTGCTGAAGAGATCTATAGCATAGATCTCAGGTGACAATAAAAAATAACACGTATTTATGAATTATAATCATGATGTAATATCTAGCAGAGACATTCAACACATTATATGTTATATTTATTATATCTAGTCAGTAGTCATATGTAGCCGTCTAGCAGTCTAGGGCTTGTGTGTCCAGTGGGCTCTATCGCTATTGTTTTGCCATAAAACTACCATTCACTTCATAGCCTGTCACCAGTTAGGGTTACAGTTGGTCTACTGGTGACTGGTGTGTAGAATCAATGAAATAACATAGATTTACCAAAATAACACTACAAATCACTGAAATAATGGTTGTATAGTCATCATTTATCATTTTCATAAGAAAGAATCATACTTTCACGATTTTTGGGGTATCATGATGAATGCACATATACCACAACAATTGCCATATAACGAAAGAGAGGGAAACTTTAAATTCTCGATTGTCTCTTTCTTTTTTATCACTGATAAAATAGATTATTTCTGATTGTATCATAAATAAATGTTACTAATATTAAGAAAGTTTGTATAAAGTGTTTGCCATTCAGATAACAACTTAAGCAATTTTTATACCATATGGCATAATGGCCACCAAGAGTACAACACCTGGATGGATGAATTTTTCAGAAAATATTTTAGTCATATTGAGGGCAAGTAATTAAACTCATGTAATAAAAAACTGTTATTTGTAGTGACTTTTGGGTTTGCTTTCAATGCATATTAAGTCAATAAATTGGTTATTTTGGTGATTTATAATGTTATATTGGTGAATCCCTATTATTCAAATCACCAAGCAACTTTGCAGATCACCAAAAATCCATCTCCAAACCGGATCAACCCATTCAGCTAAGCTAACCCAAATTGGACTTTCTTAAATGTAGCTTGTCACTATGAGGCACATAAAGGACCTTGCTGTCAGGGTACATTTTGGATTTGATTATTTTGGAACACTTCCCAGTTTTATATAAGTTTCTTTTTTTTTTTCTTTTTTTTTTAAGTTGCAAGATTTTTTTTATAGATTTGTTCTTCAGAAATTCCTAATTTGACAATCTGTATCAAAACACAAACTTCAAGGAAGTCAAAAATATCCTGGTTATCAAGCATATGTAGCTAAAACAGAAGAAAACCAATTAAATTATATTGGCAGTCTACTGTCTTATTGATATGTATGATAGTTGTTAAAACAATTATTTGTAATATTTCTCAAAATGACTTTTATTCTTTAAATTTCACAAAGTGGCTATTATGTCAATAAATCTTTCCAATTTATCCAAGGGTCCATTTCCAAAAATACCATGACAAACCCATGGCTGGGAGGAAAAATATGGTAGACTACTTTCTTTAAAGCCAATCAGCTGACTTCATTTCCTAGTAGGAACAAATGGCAAGATGATCTGAATTCTTACGATTGGTGGTGATTTTTGTGAATTACTGTTTACCCCTTAATAATACACATATTTCATTAAAGCCAAGCCTACACATAAATTTAACAATGAGCTTAGGTAATTGTAAATTGTACAATCAATATAAGTCTTCTTTCTTGTTATTATACATGTTTTGTAGATTCGTTATTCACTGAATACAGAGATGTTGAAAAGTTTTAAATATGTCAGTCATTTTCAGTGATTTTGAAAATTTTGTCGGTCAGGATAATGAAGTGTATAGAAAACATTTCAACATACTTTGTCAGTCCAAATGAAATTTTGTCAGACAGAACTGACACTTTTCAACAACACTGAGAATACATGATATAGATAATGATTAAGACATGGGAATGGATTCTGTTTTACAAATGTGCTTCAAAAAATCAATATTAAACATCTATTATATTTTAAGTTCAGTATGCATGTATGTACATGTATGTGTAAATAGACCATATTCCGGTTTTGATAAATGACGACTTTTTGTCCACACTAATACCTTTTTGTGTTGTTTTTCATAGTGACGTTATAATAAATCTATGTCATGCGTTATGACGTCACTATGAAAAACAACACCAAAATGTATTAGCTCGGACAAGAAGACAGCAATTATCAAAACGGGAATATGGTCTATTTGATGAGAGTAATGTCGGATATAAATCATAATTTCCCCCTATTTTTGTTTTTAATCTTTTTTTTCTCATATTTTAGGACACAAAAGAAGTAAATCAGGTTTCATCTGAAAAGAGATCTGAAACTAAAACCACTAATGACTCATTATCACCAGATGCTGTCACAACTTCATCAAAAAGTACAAACAAACTTAAGGATACAGATACCCGCGATTGTGATTCATCCAAATTTCATACAAAGTCGCCTAAAATCGTTTGGCTGGAAAGAGTACTCAAGTTCCTTGTCTGGATATTGCTATGGTTACTATTTATAGAACACCAGTTTGGTATTGTGTATTTTATCTCTTCATTGATTGTGATTATATATCTCAATACGCGGACTGAACCACAAGATGGCAGACATCTTAGTGCTTATTCTGTGTTTAATCCAAACTTTGAAAGAATTGATGGAACATTTACCGCAGAACAGTTTGAGAAAGAACTTTTATATGGAGCAGGATCTGTTAAAAGAGATTAAACGTATCCAATGTTTTAAAAATTTTATTTCCATGGTTAATTCCTGTTTTGAGTCATGCATGTATATGTTAATTTTGATAGAATTCACAGATATATATATATAAGGTGTTCAATCCTTTCATATGCATTAGGTCATGTTTGTTTAGGTTGATTTAAATTTGGATCTGAAATATTTACATTGACCTTGATTCTCTTGTTAAAGCTTCCTTTGCTAGCTGTACTTGATCTGAATGAGTATTTGTATCATTTTTAAATGCATTTTTGTTTTTATTTATAAAGCTTTTTAAGGTCACATAAATGAATATGTCGTGTTTATCGATATAATATGCTGAGGGCTTATGGCCAAAATGATTGAATGAAAATTATGCAGTATTAACATGTATTTAGTTGATTATGTATTTATATACATGTATTTCTGTTGAGTTTTCTAAATAAATGTTGCAAATATATTTCTTTGAAATGATACTGTCACAATTTGACGGAGACAATCTTGATATGAGAAAAGTTTGATGAGCCTCCATTCCAAAAAGTCTTATAGTTTTTGATTGCATGAAATTTAATTTAAGTTACTTCCCTTTTCAGCCATTTTGGAGGTGAAGCTGGGGTTTTTGCTTCATATTCATACCAATGACAGTGAATTATTGCAAAAAGTTGTCTATGTTTTCACTATTATTGCATAAGAATTCCAAAACTTCAAGAAGCATCTTTAGTTTAGAGAAATTCCTTACACAATTTGGTTAATTTATGCATAAATATTCAGTCATTTACCTCCAATATGGCAGAAAAGGGAACTGATTCCAGTAAAATTTTATACAATCGAAAACTCTCTATAGTGTCAATCCGGTAAGCAGGACAGACGAAGTATAGACAAATGATGGTGTTACTGTATCTGTGTTAGGAGGTAACAATCCCGAACCACACTCCTCGAGTTTTTTCTACAGTTCAAGTAAAATTGTCCAAGTGGGATAAATATTATCCCCCCCCCCCAAAAAAAACCAAACAATACAAAAAAACCCCCAAAAAACCAAACAAAAAAGCAAAAAAAAAAAAAAGACCTTTTGATAAATGTCAGTAGGAATTCAATTAGGTATGGTCCAAGAAACTATATTCAATCATCCATGCTTTGTGACCTTGACATTAGACTTCCAAATCAGTAAAACACAACCTTGATTGAGAGAATCTGTGTGTGAAATTTCCCAGCCATTGATATAATGGGAATTCAGTTATGGTAAGGAAACCCAAATTCAGTTATCCATACTCTGTATCCTTGACCAATCTGATTAAAGCCAGAACTTTATTCCTGTTCTCTATTTGTCAGGATAAAGATCTGGTGAAACCCTGTAAGGGGTAATGATCTGGTGAACTCTGATTTTCAGCCAAAAATTGGATTGGCTAGAATTTCTCAGGCAGAAATAAATATCCCCAGTGTTCCTATGTTTCACTTCAGCATGAGCATGACATAGTAGTTTTTTAACAGCGTGTTACATATTGCGTCACTTGCACATGCCTAGCTGTCATTGATTGGCTATGGGAAGTAACAATTTCAGTGACTTCAAGGTCACAAAGTTCACCAGAACATGACCCCTTACCGGGTTTTCCAGATCTCTAACCGACAGGAAAATAGAGAAGAGAAATAAAGATTTGGTTTTAATCAGATTGCATCCTTGAACTTTGGACCTCCAAATAGGGCTCATCCTTGACTCATGTTGAGTCTGTGCATGAATTTTCATGTTGAAAGGTGTAAAGGGATTTCAATTACCATCCAGCAGCGATACTCAATTTTCCATGCTCTGTGACCTTGACTTTTGATCTCAAAATGAAAAGGGCACATTTTTTACTTGTTGGGAGCATGTGTTTTAAGTTTTAAGGGAATTCAAATCAATAGGGCACATCCTTGACTGATGGGCAGTCTGCTTGTGAAGTTTCCTAGCTCTTGATGTGAAGGAATTGCAATTTGGTCCAGAGACCATATTTGAGCTTATGGACGGACAGAGAGGGTGAATCCAATGTACCCCTACACTGGTTGCTGGGGTGAAGTGGTATGATAAATTATGATGGTATATATTAAGCTATGGAAGCTTAAAATATTACTCCAGATGAGGGAAAAAAAGGAAATGCTTACAGAAAGTTGATAGAAAACAACAAAGCCTATATAATCATTTATTGAATAAATATGTCCCTAAGTTTCCTGAATAGGATTTCCAAGACAAAAAAATAACAAAAGTCCAATAAAAACTTCACATCACAAACATATAAACTCTTTTCCAATAACATAACATAGTATCAAAATGTTTCCCATAGTTTATGCTCATATGATAACAAAAACAAAATGTTAAATGTTTATTATGAAGTGGTCATAGATGAAATGGCTTCTTTCTTCAATGCCTCGAGTCTCTGGAAATTCTCTACTTTATCTTCACTGACTCCATTTTCTGAGATCTGAAAAGATTTCAGTTTAAAAATTATAGAAACAAATTCCCAGAGTATCAGAGAGATAGAAAATTACAACTTTTGAGTTGAATTCAATATGTTTAAAATAAAGTAATATAGCTATAAATGAAATAATAAGATCAAAACATAATGACTGGTTTCTCATGGCCATATGCAATATTTCATTAGAACACCTTTGATATTCATAGTTGTTTAATTGCAAAGAATTAACTTGAAGCATTAATATGACTTCCTGTTTTTTCTTGGTATAAATTACAAATAAGATACTCAAATGCCATATTGTTTTCTTTATAAGAAGTAGTTGCCAGAAAGAAAATCTTAATCATACTAATGATATTGATGCTCCAGCTATGTGCTAACAAGTCTAATATTCACTTACATGACTTGCATAACTTTGAATGTCCAGAATAAACTGATGTCGTATCTTGTCATCGTCTGTTGGACCTTGACTCCCGCTACTCTTCTCTGTTCCTCGAACTTTCTTCAGTCTTTTCAGACTCTCCTCCATCTTTTTAACGGATGTCAGTACATCAGAGGTTACATTAGCATACCTGATGAAAATTGAGAGGTCAAAAGGTCAGTACAGCAAAAATAACCAAAAGCGACAAAGTTGATAAATTGTACAAGAAAAATTCTGTATATAAGGGTCTGATGCCATAAACTGAGAATATACTTTTAAAGTCATAATTTCAAATTCTTCTGTTCAGCAATGAATTAATAACTGGGCTTTGGATGTTACTGAGTTTTATTCTATCGATAAATAGAATTAAACCATTCTGCATAACAATTTATTCAAACATTTCATAAAGGAATAAATTAAAATGAAATAATTGACTTAAGTATTTCCTCAGTTTATGGTGCCAGACATTGATAATATTTTTTAGTCAAAGCATACAAGGATACCAGGATGATGGAGGGAAGGTTAATGCCTTAATGGAGGTAACAGAAGCCTAGGAAACCCAAAGATGGCCATCGACCTTCACTAAGTACATTGGTAGACCTTCCCATTTGTTCCAACTAAGAATCGAACTCAACCTTGGAGTGTTTAGTGGAGCACTTTATCTATTAAGATTGCTGATCCTTTTCCCCATAAATTGCTTATTTGATACACAAAAAGAAAATTAAGAAAGAACTTCATAAATTTTAACCTTTCAATTTCAACACATGGATGACATGATAGTATACATACTGATCAGCAGTTTTCGAGAAGACCTGTGCAAGAATAGACTGTAAATGTGTAGGGGTCAGAACTTCTTTATGTTCTTCTTGGAACATCTTTACTGGTTTGAAGATATTGACAACATATGTTGATGGCTTTGTTGGAAGCTGGAATAAAGTACAGAATTTAAATATTGCGGACAAGAACTGTCATGATAGGACTACCATAACAGTACAAATACCCCTCCCTTTCTCAAGATAAAAGCCTCCATTTTAGTCTTGCTATTCATTAATGAAAATTTTTGTACATATAATTCCCCATATAATTGAAATTCCCTTTATGAATATTGAGAAGTGAAAATGAAGAAAGATGAAGATTAATTTTTCAATACACAAGATCACAAAATACTCATTCCATTAATGTTTTGTATTTTAGTTACCTACCAAATCTATTGTTTTTAACTTGGGCAGATTTCCTGCCCCACAAGAAAACAAAAGAATGGTGTGTATAAAAGCACGAGTAAAAACGGTCAATCAGTGATCACGATCTTGTGTATTTGTTTGTCACCATAACCAAGCAGACAAATTCTATGTTGACATGAAATTGTTTCCTCAACTCACTGAACCTGATTAATTTTCCTATACAGTCACATAACAATACTTCCTAAGCTTTTCTACCTTTGATCATCTGTAATACATGTATACACTTTTACATGACAGCGGCACTTACATCCTTATTGGTCCTTCTATACAGTCGAGGAATATCATTCACTTGCTTAAGATGAACAGAACACTGATTTGACAATTCTTCCACAATGTAAGATTCAAACTGAGGAAGGCGGGACTTTAAACTGTTTTTACTCTCGTTTAAATTTTCTGAAAAAGAAAAGAAAAAACCCACATTTACTTCAAACTGAATGCAAACTGAACACAACAGATGAATGGATGACAAGACAGATTCAGGTAATGCAGATCTGAGCATGAAATTTGGCACTCTAATCATTAAATGTAAAACTTTTATCAATTACTTTCATTTCAACAAGTAATGAACCTTTGTACAAGATCTAGATAGAATTGCATCCAGTATTTGACATTATTGCTCTGTCTCTAGCTTTTGAGTCTACATCTCGTAGCTTCCACATTGTAACTTGTTTTGCGACTTGATATACTTGTAGAAATTCTATGATAAGATGCTGATAGACAATCTCACCTAATAAACTGCCAAACTTATCAAAGCCCACACTAATCATCTTGGGCTTAATGGTGTCTTCAAATAAACTGTTGACCTAGTGAAACAACAAAAAGACTTTACAATCAGAAAAGGTCATATATGTATTATATACTAAGACATGCCAAGAACGATACCTCTTATAAACAATATGGTTGGTTAGTTTGTTGCCAAACATCACAGCATAAGATAAATACCAATAATTTTCAGCATAAAATTAGGTTACTGCCTATTCAAGTTGAAGATCTGGTATCAAATTCTGTCATTTAATTGTACATTTTTACCTCTAGTGAAAGTTTCTCAACGTCTGCCATCAAACACAAGATCTGACCTACGGTGACAGGAGGCGCCACTGGGGTTACGGGACGGGACGATTCCAGGCCATCTCCTTCTCCATTTTGTCGTAATGCATTTGGGTCAGGTTGGGGTTGTTTACTTTTTTCACTTTCTAATCTACCTTTAATCTGAAAATTTTTAATCAGATGAAATGCTAAGAAATTAAAGAAGTTGGGATTGACCAATTTAAGATAATTATATGGATAATATTAAGCATATAAAGGAGAGAAAATACTTGGAATGGTTTATATTATCTGAATTTTTTTTCTTTGAATCTTAGTTATATAAACTAAGATAAATAAGATACATGTACTTGTGTATTGGTCTGACATCTATAGAGCTTAACACCAAAGTTTCATTAATACCAGGATTTTTTAAAATGAGGACTATATCCAAATTTACTTGAAATTGATTCAAATCGAACTACAACTTAAGATGAAGAAATATTCTCAGAATTTAAAAATTACTTTCAATGCTTTAGCTAAACTTTAAGATAAAAATTCTTTGAGAAGAATTTGCTACAATACATTATTCCGTTATGAGATCTATCATCTTAATGCAGTTTAAGTTGTATCAACTACATTTATTTGAAAGAAAATTCTCCATACCTCTTCCTCATAGCATTCATTCATCCAGGATCCAAATCGACTGAGAATCTGCAGATTCAGTTTCCAAAATTTCCCACATAATGGATCCAGGTAAATCTCGTCTACCCAGCATCGCTTCAAACTGGTCCACAGGACACTTGTGGAGTGTAAGTGAAATATGGACCCATCTGCAAAAACAAAAAAAAAAACCCAACTCAAAATGGTTATTTTGAATTCTCTTGCCTATGTCCAATCTGATTAAAACCATATCTTTATTCCGCTTCTCTATTTGTCCCACTGCAGATAAAGATCTGGCGAAACCCCATAAGAGGTCATGTTCTGGTGAACTCTGATGACGTTTCTGTCAACTTAACCGATATTTCTCATAGCCAATCAATGACTCGGCTAGGCACGTGATAGTGACGCAATATGTAACAAACACTGTTCAAAAACTTCCTTGTAGGTCATGCACGCTGGGGATGTCAGTTTCATTCCTAGGAATTTGTAGGCCATCCATTGATTGGCTAGAAATCAGAGTTCACAAGAACATGACCCCTTACAGAGTTTCGCCAGATCTTTATACGCAATAATTCTTCCAATCCCTTTAAATTAGTGTAGGATAACACAAGAAATGAATCAATCAGGAAATAAGTTAGGGAAAGTTTTTAGGTACAATATAACAAATCGTAATGTATAAAGGTTTTCAATAATGTTGTCTTTGAATTGATTCAAACTATATTGGGGAGGGTGGTTTGCAAAGAAATGAGAGACTAATTATTGTTTCATACTATTTATGGGTGACAGTCATTTCACTATCTGAATCAATACCAATATACGATGCTTTTTGTTGTTGATCTTTTTCTTTTAATCTTTTGAATTACTACAATATAATTGCCACTGATCATATAAACTATTAATAGTCATAAACCATTTTGTGATTAATTACCATGACTAACCTTTAGGGTGATGGAATGGTGTGTCTAATGAAGTCTCAAAGTCACCTGCAATGTCTTGGAATCTACAATATACAAAGTTATTTAATCTTGTAATCAATGAGAAAAACAGACACATCAAAGCAATTAATACTAACCAAAATAAACTCTAAATAAGTAATAAAAACTTTTTTATACATATAAATGAAAATTAATCACTGACATCATATACAGTTTGTGTGCCATCTGTATTCAGAAATAAAACAGACAATTTTTTTATGACATATTAAATAAATCATTTCTAATACATGAAATGAAGTTATCAAAAATAAAAATCACTGAAGCCATACTTCAAGGGCTGAAGAAAAATGATTCATCAATCAGAACTTGAATTTTACTTCACATATAACTTCAGTATACTTAAATTTTGACTAAAACATTTGATCAATTTAATTCAAAATTAAAAAGTAAAACAAAAAGTTTTTTCAATGATCATCAAGATTTAAACATCTATGTTCACACTCTGTTTATTTTTTATTCTTTAAATGGTACTCTGACATACTTGAACCAGATGATAAAATGCTGAATTTTGATAAAACAAATCCATACCTGATTTGGTAATACACAGGTAGACTCCACTTTGATATAAAGGTATGATAACTGGCATGGTCCCTCAACCTTTTGATACTAGCCTGGGACCCACAATGCTTTTCAAACTTCTCGACAAACTCCATGCTTATTTTGAATTTCTAGAACAAAGATACCACCAAGATGACTAAAATAAAATCAATAAACTACAAAACATCTATGTCTGATACAACAGTTTTCTGCAGATTATAATTTACACAGCAATTATTATAACACTGATTGTCTTAAATATAGTACTAAATTATAGGAAATACGATGCATTTGATCATATTAAAATTGAGAATCATACCTTGTGGAAAGAATCTGGATTGCCTGGAGCAAATATGGATGGAGTACGTGCTTCGATATTAGAAACAATCTCTGGCCATACGGCATTCACTAAGAAGTCATATCCTCTAACAGTCTCTGAAGTGCTGAAACAGGGTGGAAAAATAATTAGATTCTTAATTGAGGACTCTGAAGATTCATACAGGAATCAAATACAGACTGTTTTATAGGGAGGGAGCTTCAAGAAGTAGACCTACATTCATTTCATCGAGAAATACATAAGATGAAGCTTTCATAGTAATTTTAAGAGCCACAAGAAAAAAACATGCATCTTCAATTCCCTTACTTATTTAAAGTCAGTCATTACTGTGAAGAAATGTGAAAGTGTGTGGCATTGAGTTTGTCAATGTGGCCAGCCATTATCAAGTTTTTCCCTTTATCAATCAATGTATTACTTTATATCTAAAACAAGTTTAATGTCTTGTAGACATCATATTGTGCTACAATTTAAGCTCAGTTCTTTACATCATCCTTCTTTTTGATGGTCAAAAACCTAATTCTTTGACTGTGAAGCAATGCTGTCTCCTTTCAGCCTTTTTAATCTGATGAATTCACTATTTGTGTGTACGGCTGGGAGTAGTACAAAAAATACTTTTTTCAAATTTTAGCACCTACCTGCTACCACCTGTAACTTGTTGGACAATGTTACAATGCAATGGAATGAAGGTGAGAATCTTATCAAACATGCCTTGTAATCCAGTGGGACTGTCTCTCATTGTGTTTTCTGATATGATCTAACAACAAACATGAAGGAAAAAAGATTATTACTTGTGTTGCTTCATTATACCAAGTATCAGATTAGATCTTTGATGTTAGGTCACTGCCATCAACCATCCACTGCTACATTTTATTACACAAGTATTCAAATCATATTTATAAGTTTAAGGCAATATTTGAATTATCATCTCCATAGTAAATTTTCTTATGATTTTTCATCATTATATAAAAATGTCACAGTAAAATTATTTTCGCAACAGTGATTTTTAAAAACTTTTTTGTCACCCTACCGTAATTTCACTTACACAATGACAGCATCTGCCTGATCTAACTGTCACATATAAATAATTGATTGATTGATTGATTTTTGTTTAACATCACACCAGGAATATTTCACGTATATATGGTAACAGCATCTGCCTGATGCGGGGCTTACAAATTTTGACCTTTGCAACGGACTCACCCAAAGCAGTGAGGGATCTTAAACGTGCCATGCATACCATGACACGGGGCCTCGGTTTTTACTGTCTCATCCGAAAGACAGAACACCGGCATGACCAGAGCGGGAATCGAACCTCGGCCTTCCAATCAGGAGGCGAGCGCGATACCACTATGCCACGTTGGCTTGTCACATTCACAAGACATATAACAATCTACTAACGGGACTCGTACTCTGGACCTTTCAGGCATGATTTAAAGCAAGCTACCAAATACACCATCTTGGCTCTACATTACAATCATATTGTCAAGGTGTTCAGTGCAGTTCACGGTTAAACATCCAAAGGGAGTACAGGATGAAATTAAGGCCATGACTCTGACAATTATGATTTCATCTTTTTCTGTGAAATTAGATTAGATGATTAATTTCATCAGTGTCTATTAAATACAGCATACTGGCCAACAACAGAATAATTGTCTCTACATTTACTTGTTCACCTTTATGAAAATTACTAAATCATAGAATTCTTCTGCATACCAGCAATGGTTCATAAGCTCTGCTTATCTGACATTATTATATCTTTCAAGTACAAACCTCTTCCATAAATGGCTTGACGACATTCTGTCGAAACAAACTTTCCACATCTTTTATTTTATCAATAAGTGCATAAGTCCTGAGACACTGCTGCAGGACATTGATATTTCCAGTCTCTAACCCCTCTAGGAACTGTCCTTCCAAGCTGTATTGTAGTGTGGTTGTTATGTTGGCTATTCGCTGTTTCAAAAAGACAACAAAACAGAATATACTTAATGAATGAATCTATTTTTTTGTTAGATGGAGGTATACCATGAAAAAAGAACGGAAAACTGCATCATTGTGCGTAGCGCATGATGCATAAGTTTTCCATCCTTTTTTTTGGTGGTATACCTCCATCCAATGAAAAATAAATTAGATTCATTCCTTATCATTTAATTCCTTTCAAACGTTATATATTCTCAAAAATTGGTACGTTATGTATGCACTATTTCTTTACATCTCTATATTTTTTTCCTGCGGTGGTGTGAGTATTGATGTCACAGTTAAAAAATATTGGAAATTATGTAGTCGGAGAAAAATTTCATGAATGAGATATACCACAAATTATTAAACCAATCAAAATGTGTGTTGTATGTAAAATTAAATGATTTTGCGGGCAATGGGGGTTTTTTTTAGACAAGAAACTGCTTAAGACCGTATGGCCAGATTGCAAAACAAATTCCAAACAAGGTCAAGGTCACTAGATCAAAAGTCATGGCATAATTTGAAGGCTCTGGTCATAAGGAACCTTTGTGTAAAGTATTTACTACACTCCTCTTAGTTGCTGAGTTTTTGTTTCAACCAGAACCAAAATGTTGATGGACAGACAGACCAACAGATGAACATCAACAATTTAGACCAGAATTGATTTGCAATCTGGCCAAAAATGCAGAAATACAAATACTAGATATAAGTTCCTTAAGTGTCGGTATCATTTTGCAGGCAACACAAAAACTGATCTAGACAAAGTTTTACAAACAGATATTCATTCACTCAAACTAAGGCCGAGTTAACTGTAAATATCTGACACTATGATGAAACATGTGTTACAACAGACAACAAATTATTATGTGTAAAATAAAATATTTAAGTCTGCAACGTAAATAAAGGACAAGAAAATCTTGCATGGTTAGACTGCTCTGTGTAAATCAAATTCATTGTAAACTGATGATGGACAAAATGCTTTACAATCTTTGCACAAGACTTGAGAATACAATCTTTTATAAGTGAATGTATAAATGTACAAGTAAATGTGTTACAGCAGACAACAAAATTAAACACAATATGTTAGACTGCTTTATGTAAATGAAATTCATTACATGATTATTATTTCATGTGGCTTTATCGAGATCTCACTTCTGATATATTGGCTAGACATGATTTTTTCAAGGAGCTGAGTATGTTATATTTATAAAATCAAAGTACACATAGCTATCATTATTAAATGTTAGAAGTTACAGTACTCATATCAAAACATAATTAGAAACTATTGAAAAATATATATATATATCGAATTTGAACTTTGTTGTCATATGCTGTATCATTAGGGTAGAATAAAGTGCCACTTACAGGTTTAATGTTTTCTACAAGAGGCAATCCTTTACTCTTTGTCACATAGAACTGGAGTTTATTGAATTCGTTGGCGACTCTCTCGATCAGCTGGCCACTCAGATGACTACAGAATTATAACAGGAAGATAAACAGGTAAGTCCTTTTTCAATAATAGAAATATGTTATTCATGACAAGAGGGATGATTTAAACATTTTGATATTTTCCAAAATATTTGACATGAGATTTTTTTATACACACATCATAGTAAACCAGTTATGAGAGTTATGGAAGAATTTATATCAGCAAGTAAAACAAAATACTTATCAGTGGCTACTTTCTTTCTAAATATATATAAGTTACAAGTCTTGATGATTACTTTGGTTGGATGAATGGTGTTTTATGTGACATTCCACAATTTTTCATTTACATTGCAACATGGAAAAAGGAGGTAACCAACTTTTGAAACAAAGGGGCCTAATCTGGTAATCAAATCCAGATTGTCTGTGCCATAGGCAAAGCAATTAAACCACCAAGCCAGCCCTTATAACTTCATAATGATAAGAAAATACATAAATTGAATTTAAAACAATTTTACATGGATATTCAATATCTTATAGGTGTAAATAGTCACTATTTGCACTTTATCAGAAATCAGAGAAAATAGAGTATCTATTGCCCATCATCATTTATTGACCTTTCAAGGCAAATGTTTTATTGTCGTTAATTCCTAGTTCTGCTTCATTATATATGCACTGATGATGTTACCAAATGTGATAAGGTATATTGTATCTCGTAATCATGACCTAATGCAATGGCTAAAATTCACTATAAGAGCATGTTATTGTGGTTTAATTGACTATTTTGAAGCAGAGACTGGAAATCTGTATTATTGTGCCACCATTTAAGGCATTTTGTAATACTATCATATATACATGTATCATATTCCTAATTGTCATATAAGCTGGCCTAGTGGATGAGGTGCTCGGCTTTTGACCAAAAGGTCCCGAGTTCAATTCCCGCCCTGGGCACTCCGGTGTTCTGTCTTTCAGATGAGACAGTAAAAACCGAGGTCCTGTGTCACGGTAGGCGTGGCACGTAAGAGATCCCTCACTGCTTCATGTAGGTCCGTTGCAAAGGTAGAAATTTCTATGCAATGCATCAGATGGATGCTGTCACCATATACACGAAATAATTGTGGAGTGACGTTAAACAATAATAAATCAATTAATCCAAATAATTGTCATAGCAGCTATGATTACAGCTAAAGAACTATAGATCTACCAAAATCTATGCCTTAAGGCAACCCAATCTCAATTTCAGAATTCGAACAAAAGTTGTTTATAATAGGGTAGTGAAAGATCACATATTTTAAATGGTTTTTTTTATTTCTTAAAATAAATATAGATAGTGATTTTCAATTTAGTAAATTTCATAAATACATGCAAAATTTTGGACATACAAAAAAATTAGGACTTGCTAACTTTTGCAAATGAAGGTAAACATTAGATTCAAACAACCAAGAACCTGTGGTCAGTCCCAGTAAAATGCCTTGTGACAATAGCCTAATCTGACTACCAAAACTTCAAAAGAAAGACAAGTTATCTGAGAGTATTGCTTCAGCAATACATGTCCCCTACCGACCCCAACAAATTTTACAATGCACCCAGTTATAAGGGGCTGATACTGTAAATACATTTCTTGGAATATATAATGCATAAGTGACTCATACTACAATTGTTGAAAAACATTTATGTAAACCAGAACAAAATTCAAAACTGATCTGTAAATTGTCATGGGAAAACATTGTACTAAATATCAAATGATAATCTGCCATATGAAAATCTGAAAATAATTGTGGGAAATTAAGTACATGTATTTGCATTAATTTTCTAAGTGCAAGGGCCATAACTTGGCAAAAAATCAATGAACAGGAATAAAATTTGAACCTGATCTGTAATTTGTCATGATAAAGCAATATACTAAATATAAATTGATACTCTGCCAGCATGACAAAAAAAAAATTGCAGAAAACTAATTATTTGTATTAATTTTCTAAGTCCAGAGGCCACAACTTAGTAAAAACTTAATGAACCAGAACAAAATTCTAACTTGATCTGTAATTTGTCATGATAAAGCAATGTCCTAAATATCAAATGATAATCTAGAAACATAATGAAAAAAAGTGCAGAAAACTGATTTGCCGGCAGACTGACAGACAGCGGACAGACAGATGGATCATGGAAAGTGCTAACCTAAAGTTCCCTATGGCTTCACCAGTAGGGGACTAATAACATTCTATAATAGTAAATGAGTAAGATCTTACCTTGTTGTTGACACCTCACCATGGATACCTAACAGCCTTTCTATCTTTTCTACAGATTCCACAATATTCATTAAACACTGTAGGGTTGCCTAAACATTTATGTGATCTATTAATTTAATTTTCTAGAAACACATTTAAAAGTTATAAATATGTTGTTTATGAAAGATTCTGTATGATTCTTTGAAATGAGAAGACTTTAAATCATAATCTGTGTACTGATTTGTAACATATGGAACAAGCTTTGTAAAGTGATTTATACAGAGATATTATACATTAAATTAATTGTCTCTCAAACTTTAACCACTGGTTAGTTTAACCAGTGGATAAAGTTTCAAACAACTGGCCCCAGTATGCAACTAAGTAAAATATAATTTGATTCTTGCTTGTTTGATACCACATCAGGAATATTTCACATAATTATATAGGACATTTACAGTTTCTGGTCTGCCTTTCACTTTCAGCATATCAGAATGAGGTATTGTATATTTACCTATATATCTAGTGACTGGGTATGAGACAGTACCAGTGCACTAAGTTTTGTACCTAGAATGTAAAACCTATTAAACTTAAATCATGAGTGTATATACCTTCTTTTGCCTAACTTGTTCTCTTTGTCTTAATTTTTCTTCCACAGCTGCAATAGCATCATCCATAGCTGACTTTACAGTCTATTGAGATAAAATACATACAAGTAAATGCAATGATATATTTTACCATTAAAATGTCAAAAAAAAAAAAAACTATTCTACAGAAAAACTCATAATTGCAGGTTTTGCAATATTTTTACCAAGTCAATACCCAATATATGTTGTGTTTCGGATGACACATCAATTTCACTGGTGCTTCATTTTGAGTAAATAGTTTTAAATTCAGAGACAGTAATATATATATATATATATATATATATATATATATATATATATATATATATATATATATATATATATATATATGTATATATATATAGTAACAATTTCTCACTTTGTGGGTTTTTTTTTTTCAAAGGTGACTGTGGCTTTCATTTTGGGAAAAATAAACAGAAATTAGGTAAACGCTTCATCATTCATTTAAAAATATATTACAGTAGTTTTATTTGATGCTTTTTTGTCCCACAGATTGTTTACAACAAGGAAGCTACATGAAAGAGATTTATAAATAAAAGACGTTTCATACAAAAAACTTTCTTGATTTCACGTAAAACATTTTACATTTTTATTTAGGTGTTAATTTGAGAATTTTGAGGTAATTTTAGGAAATTTGGCACTGGGAAAGGGCCGAATAATGGACCGAAATCAAAGAAAAAAAACCAAACACTGCACATGAAACAATGATAATAATAATGTTTTATTGCTATATGATTAAACACTAAATATTTCAGTCTGCAGTTATTTCATTTAACACTGATTAGTACTGTATGATATATCGACAGCAGCATGTTTCTTGATGCCTACCTGCACCTCTTCCCTCAGATGTCCAAGTGGCAATGTCAAGCTGCCTATGGCTTTATCCATGCCAACCTGAAACAAAAAATCCAAAGGGTCATCATGGTCATCTTAGTACATTAAACTTACTGAGGAAGATTGCAAAGGAGAATACAGTATCCTACCCCTGAACTTACCTGACCGAAAAGCCAAAAATATCAACAAGAGTAGGACATATCAGTATTACATTTCTACTAGTACTACCAGTAAGTTTAATGAAAATACAACTACCTAATCTGAACAAAAATGAATAAAACACTCTGTATACACTAACTTTCTCCCATCTGGCCTGTATTAAGTGGTTTAAGAAAATACAATGCAGTTCAAATGTTTTAGACAAAAATACACCAAACACAGTGACAAAATTACTAATGCTGTGAAAAGTGTTGCACATGATCTAAAAGACAGCTTATCAAAAATCTGTTGAAGAGTAGTGTTTTATTATTCTGTTCCTGACTTGCTTAACAAAGGATTATACTTATATTTTCAAACATACATATATATATTATTCGAAGAATATTATCTAAATGAAAACATCTGTTGATCAAAAATGATGTACATGAAAAATAAAATTACATCAAAACAGGGCATTTGTGAAAATACAATTCACTTACTAAATTTGTTGATAAGTTGACAAAATCTGCATAATCTTTATTAATCAGTTCAATCATGGCACTCCGTAATATTTTCAGATACACATTTAAGTCATCTCGTAAATTTTCCAATTGAACTCTTCTCCGACACTCCATGACAAACTGATCCACGTCAAAATTGTCCTAGTAATATCAAGAAAACATTTAGCAACATTATTTGTATGTATTGTCGCAATAAAAAGTCAGTTAGGAGGATGTTTATATAGAATTTTTCCTTCAAAACAGTATTGGAAGGAAGAATAAATTGCTGCATTCTACAAATCACTAGTGACACTGACGGGCAAATAGAGCTGCACACAAATAGATTTAGATAAACGACTTATTAGGTTATAGTTTTGCCTTTATTAATCAACTTCTAAACCTCTTAGACAATAATTTCACCATCAGTACTAAAATGAACAGGCTGAGTATACATGTATATATATAGTTTTTATGGCTGAAGTTTATTTGGAATTACCTCCCTTGTCTGCCATCTTAGAGGTGAAGCTGTACTTTTTCATTTTCATTTGAATTTTTTTGACTTATTTTGAGAAAGTTATCTGTATTAACACTTCTTTGAAAGCATATTTACATTGTTCAAATATTGTAAAGCTTAGATTAATCTCCTGCATAAAATGGTTTATTTATTCAAATATCCACTCATATAACTCCATGATGGCAGAAGAGGTAAGTAAGTCCTACTATATCCTATGCATCTGAATTATCTATTTATTTATTATATCTATTTAAATATCAACTTGAATCCATCCATTTGCACTATCTACAACAATTATGGAGCATATTGGATCATGTGACCTATCTGACTTCTAGAAATGACAAGCTTCATTTTAAACTGAATAATAACATTTGGTTTTCATTAGAAATTACCCAGATCAAGGTCACAAACAAAGTAACATCTTCGAGATCTCATCATTGCCTATATAAACAGAAATAAGAAATGTATATCTCTTTCGCAACTGAACATAAATTGTCATAATACAAGTAGGCATTTGAACATAAAACAGAAAAATTTCAAGGTCAAGGTCACAAATCAAGACTGCATTTTATACAGTTCATGATTACCGGTGTGAATTCTGAAAGGGATACCTTATAAACTGCAGTCTTTTAATAACTGTGCTAAAGAAAAATAGTTTTTGAAAAGTAAAAATTTTAATGGATAACCAGGCAAGGTCACATCCTTTGGAGGTCGTCATTGCCTATATATATCTATAAGTGAAGTATAAAAGAGTTATCTCTAGCAAGTACACTTCAACAACTGAAACAAAATGTTGCTGCAGTGACAGTAACTGAGTAAGATACATGTATATATCGAGAATCATGATAAATTTTTTGAAATTGTATAGCCTGAGATTCTCTGTCCTTCTCATGCTTTTGATATCAGCAGTTTGTGAGAGAGGGTCAGAGAGACTTTGTTCATTGAAAGTTGGAATTTCAGTGATACCAGCCAGTATCGAGATGTACAAGACTCTGGTGACAAATAAATGTTTACACAGCAAACTTCCAACCTATATATGATCTATAACCTCTGAAAGCTGCCGTTTTATCTGAAAACACTGAAATTCTCCACTTTTCCATTTGATTTGTGTGTATTCTCTCATATCCTATTTCCGTGGACGTAACCACATACTGGGTAGAAAATCAACGATATGTGAAATGTGGAAAATTGTGCTTTTTTCACTAAAATATAAAAAATTAGAACCACAGTACCATCAGAGAACTTTTATAATTGCCGACAACCACGAGGGCATTGTTATCAAACATTGTAATGAGGTACATGTATATTCAAATTTCGTGGATGATCTTCTGATGTAAATAAAACGTCATCCACTTAGGCCAAAGCAAGTAAAGTTGTGTTTAAATGATAAAATATTTACATAAAAAAACTACAAATTATTATCAATAAATTCATGAATGTTATTTTTATGGAAACGAAATATTTAATAAATAAATAAATAAGTAAATAAACAAATAAATAAATAAATTCATGTGAATACAAAAAATAAATAAAACTTATCAATATATTTATTGCAGGTACATGTTCAATATAATACCCTTTTTTATTTATTTATCAATCCCTTCCTCCATGTTGTTGCAGGGGGGAAACTTTCCACTCGCCCACTCGCATTAGCGACCAGTTCTTGGGTGTGGGCTCGTGAAATCTCAAAAGAAATCGCCCACTTGGCGAATGTAATTTTTGTAAGACATCGAGAGGTCTTTGCTCATCGCAGCATGGCAGTTTATGTGCGAAGTTCCTGTTACACTCAATAAAATGTCATTTGTATAACATCGACCTTTTCCTACGTAATAAATTTCGAGTAAAGTGCGAGACAGTTCCGAATGATTAAAGCGTCGATGGATACATAAAGTCGTCTCGCTCATTTTCCTTTTCGATCATAGACGTTTTATCGATTTATGCGTAAGGTTTAATAAAATCTATCATGAAGGGCAGGATTCCTTTTTTCTGTAGAAAATATTGTACAGATAAGGTAATTCTATCAATAAAATATATCCCTAGTAGAATATTTGACTACTACGATTAAATTCAATTGGTCAATTTCAAAACGATCAAGAATGAAGTGGCAACCAAACGAACTCACATCGGCCATTTCCTTTAGTTGCCCTTTCATCCTTGATTGTTTTTTGAGATCGCTGAAAATGTGGAGATTCACAGAAGGTGTTAAACCACCCCAAAAACGGAAAGCAGATGATCGAATAGATTATTTCAAAAGTTACAAACATAAAAAAAAAGGGGGTAAGAGGTTTCAATTCGAAATGGGTGGAATCCCGTCCTTGGTTAAAACACAAAAGAAGATGTGGGCCCTTGAAAATTTTAGTGGGCTCCTAAATTTTAAAAGTTAGGGGCCCACTTGGCCCCTTAGATTTTCTTACAAAGTTTCCCCCCTGTTGTTGTTAATTCATATTAACTGAAAATTTGTCAGGAATTCAGATTTTCATTGCAAAATTGCAACACAACAGCTAATATGTCACTTCAATCCAAAAACAAGATGTGCAATAGCCTTGGCCTTTTCTGTGGAATGTGGTCATGTGATCAACAGCTGACGTATGTAGCTAAGGACAGATTAACAAATGACTGCCTTCCCCGCACGTTTATGGCTATTTTTAGAACAGTAAACATTGCCAGTATTTGGGATTAGCGGGAACGTATGTTATTCCGTTATGTTTTTATTACTATGGATATATGAACCTGCTTGAATCTCATGTGGAGATGTATTTGAAAAATGTTATTTTAAATTTAGTCGTCTGTTTATATTTGGTCCAAAATCTCGCCCTGACTATGACGTCACATGAGAGTACGACAAGAATGATAATCCATGAAATTGGAATCTCCACGAATTTAGGATACACGACGATACAGTATGACGTCAGATATCGCAGAACGTGAGTTTGCATTCATGACGGACGGCAGAGAAACCAAATTCGAGGTTGCTTCACGTTTTTTTTTTTATTGTTCATAAATACTCTCAAAACTGGGAGAAGGGCTGAGAATCTCGGACTAGAAACTGTATTAGTAATATTACCTTCATAAAGACATCTTTATCAAAGCAAAGAGAAGCAGGCCCAGTAGGGAGAGGTAGACCTTTGTTTGGGTCACCAGTCATCTTGGTGTATTATGCTCTGATCTTGTCTTGCTATTATATACAAGTTACGTCAACATCCCGGCTGATCAAATGCTATCGGATTGTCTTGTTGGCAATACAGATATATCCAACATCAATCCCGAAAAAAAGACATTTTTTTTAAAGGTCCTAGCCTTGTTCTCGATCTCTTCCGAACTCGCGCGGCTTGGTAAGGATACCATTGGAGAGAGACACCCTGTATTTGATAAATATATTCCAACATAATTATCTTCTGAGAAGTTGCATTTAAGATTTTGTGAAAACATACCAGGTGTTCATAAAAAGGCTAGTAACTTGGGTGTATTAACTTTGCAATATAGTCTGAACAGAGAGATAGACTACTGAAAGTAGTCTATGTCTCTGGTCTGAACTGGGAATAAGTCTCCACTATACTATATGACATTGCCAGGAGCATTTTGATTCTCTGGAATCAATTAGAAAATAATTTACCCAAAGGGAATTTCAAACTACTACCAGACGCAGATAATATCACAGTCTATATATCTCTTCATCAGAATATTTAGAACTCTTGGTTAGCATCTTAAGAAGACCCTCCGCAACATTTCAAGTGATAAATTATCCTTAACTATGTCTAGGTTTATATCATATATGAAAAAGATATATAAAAAATAAAGTAAAATAGAAGATTGGCATAAAAACAAAGAAATTATATATACACACACACCTACGCCTACACACACACATACACCTACACACACACACACACACACACACACACACACACACACACACACTGAAATAAAATAGAATAAAATACGGTACCGCCAAATAAACTGGAACATATATAATACATGTACCCCGCATTTTGTTATCGTAGGTGTCATACAAACTAGAACTAATTAATTCATGATCTGATTGTGGTACATTTAGATTACCTTTTATACTAGTAAAATAGTTCTGTTTTCTTCTTCAATTGTTTGTAGATTAACTGAACGAACACCATTTCATATGTTGACACCCCTTCCCCTCCTTTCCGGCACATATACACCATCTACAGTTGTATTAAATTTTGAGGATATATATATCTTGTTCAATATGCACATCTTCATCGTGATCTTTATTGTACCATGCACCTTTCATCAAAATCCATGAAAGGGTTTAGGAAAAGTTGCGAAGGCAAAATCTTAATTAAACCTTCTCAGAAGAAATGTGACTTAATACGCGATGTTTCTCTCAAAATGGTCAGGGGCGGATACAGGTTTTGGAGTTGAGGCGGGGGAAGGGAGTGAAGTCAGGCGAGGGGTCTGTAGGGTCTGGGGACCGCTTATGTCCCCAGCAGGTCCAGGACGGAGTCCTGGTGTGGGGGCCAGGGGGAAGCTCTCGCAATTTGGCCATTTTGGAACCAAAATTTCGCAATTTCACTTCAACTGACCGTTCTCAGTGGGTTCCGCAACTGCCGTGTAAACGAAGATTTTTGTGGTGTTATCCATGTCTTGTCCATACCTTGGTTTTTTTTCTGTTATACATGTGGAAGATTTTGTCATACGGGTGAATCAGATCTGGTCCTCTAAATCTTCTGAGCTGTCATAACTCATTTTGCTGAATGTGTCGTTTACAAGGCTTTATATTAAACCAAAGTTTATGTCACTACAACCTGGTGTTATTTGTTTGCACCCCCTTGTTGTATCAATGCACTCAAACCTTATATCGCCTTATCTCTATGTTATATCAATTCAACCCAATGTTACATCACTACAATCCCACGTTATAACGATGCAGCCAAATGTTATATCAATGTAACCAAATGTTATACCGGTACAACCTTATGTAATATAACTTTTCAACTCAGTGTTATATCGATACAACTACATGTTATACCAATATTGTATTAATACAACCCGATGTTATGTCACTATAGCCCTGTGTTATATCGATACAACTCAATGCTATGACAATATAACCAAATGTTATATTGATATAACAATGTGTTGTAACTTTACAACCCAATGTTATAGCGATACAACCCAATGTTATAGTGATACAACCCAATGTTATAGCGATACAACCCAATGTTATAGCGATACAATCCAATATTATAGCGATACAACCCAATGTTATATCAATATACCGGTAACCAAATGTTAAATGGGTACAATCTACCTTAATGTTATATCAAAAACAACCTTGTGTTACATTGATACGACTGCACCTTATAGCGATACAACCCCATGTTACATTACTTTATTTGTAACAATATCACCATTTGTTGTATCTTGTTAACAGAGTTGTAATTACAAGAGACACCTAAAGGCAGCTGCATGAGGCGTTCAATACTTCTCCCTACCCGGAGGAACCGTTAACTCTGAGCGTAAAGAAAACAGTAATTGTTTTTGTTTTTTTTGTTTTTTGTTTTGTTTCTGTTTGTTTGTTTGTTTGTTTTTTTTACATATGCTTAATAGTGTGTCATAGAAGTGTGAAATCAATTCGTATATCTTTCATAGAAAGAGCAGGTGCATGTGAATTGAACTCAGTCTGGTCGATTTTAAAAAAAAAGTCAGTGAAGTAAGTTATCTTGCTTGATTTTTAAAGCTACTTGCAATGAACATTCGTAATTTATCGTGTTCAATTTGTTAAACAGAGAGAGAGAGAGAGAGAGAGAGAGAGAGAGAGAGAGAGCCGGAGAGTATGTGAGTGTGTATGTGTATTATTCACAGTGCCTCGTCAGGTATGTTATTTCAGATTTGTTGAAATGAGACATAGCCTAATATAACTTACACAATCAGGTCAGTTTTACTTGTGTTATTTTGGAGGATTTAACCGCGATACTAGTACATTATAATTATTATTGTTTATCATATCACTGCATCTGTGAATTAAACCAAGCACTCATAAAAAGGTCTTGTTTATAAGTCCTTGATTAAACTCATCAAATTTCGGAAGAAAATACCGTCTGTAGTATATCTTTTTTATTTCACGGCTTCTTTATCTATAATAATGACTTTCATATCTAGTGTCCGCGCCACTCACTCTGGAAATTGGAAAATCTGGATTTTCAGTTATTCATCTTCAGAATAATTTCAAAAACGCAAAACCATTCGATAGATCTTGTTTAGTCGTAACTTTTTGGTGTATGCTATATGTTTGTATGAAGAAGCGTTCATATTTTATAGAAAAAAAAATCAATTTTAGATAGGGCGATTTCCATGTTAAATTTTGACGTTACGTCGCCAAGTTGCCCATAGACTCAATGTTAAACATCGGCGACGTCGCTTCAAAATTAACAGAAAACGCCCTATCTAAAATAATTTTTTACCAATAAAATACGAATGCTTCTTCGTAGAAATATATAACATACACCAAAAGTTACGACTAAACAAGATCTGTCGATTGATATTAATTTTGTAAAACTATTTTAAAGATAAATAAGTGAAAATCCAGATTTTTCGGTTTACAAAGTGAGTGGCGTGGACAGTAATGCAATTGGTGTGACTTTTCGTCCAAAGATGATCGAAATTAATGCACATATCTGACATCACTGTGATATACTGTATCAAAGATTATATATATATAAAAAAAATCTTTATTTATTTTAAAACGATTAAGAAACAAGTTTACAACTTATATAAATCTTGCTCGTTGGCACAGATCTTGGCGGAAGGGTGTCCATTCTATCAAAGATTATAGAATGGAGGAATCGAATTTATGCAAGATTCTATAATGCCATAGGCAAAATGGCAACTCATTATATCCCCCCCCCCCAAAAAAAAAAAGTAGAAGAAAATGATATCTGATTGCTTCATTAAATGTCAATACGGAGTATCGCAACTACTAATATCCGTCAAGGTTTGCATTTGTCACCTACCAAATCCATTGTTCTCGATGTGGGCACTTTTTTGTGGACAATTTACGTCATAAGTATATGACGTCATAACAATCACAAAGTGCGCGTGTATGTTAACATTATTGTAGTTCAGATATTCCGTATTCTCCAAAAATTTCGCCGTTATAGGGACCCACACCAAGACCTAGACCTCCATGTTGGGGAGGGGATGACACATTCCCACTCCTAACCCCTATAGACGCTACGGGCGCCGACCTCAATGTGGCCCTCTGCTTGATTTTGTTTCGAGCATCCTCCCCCGGCATATAAATTATTGCATCCGTCCTAGGGTGTAAATTTATTGTCGGGATCAATCTCGATATATAACTATATCAGCAGGTGATTTCCCGATTGGAAAACCCCTTCTGTTTGTAACAAACAAGTCGTCGATCTGCGGTTTATTTGGACTATATGACTGTTTCTTTTACATGCTGGATGATGAACGATTGAAATGGAAGGGTCTAATGGTATGTTATATCTTACAGACGTTATCTATCTTCACTCTATGGAATGAATAATGTCAGTCAATGCCAACGCTGGCCATTTCTATTTATAGAAAAATAGTTTGTTTATAAATGTTCTTTTCTCTACAGTACAATTTATGTCACATCTATCATAGATTTTTTTTTTTTGATACTGATATACTATTTGGGGTAAGAAGATATTCTCTGTTTTATTTCAGTGTATATAAAATTGAAATGCTTCATAAAAACCTGTAACTTTACTTTATTGTTGAAACTTGACCATGCAGACCTATGACTTATAATGTTTCCTTCATTCATTGTTTTACAATTATACATGTTAAAAAAAGATCACATTATTCATAAAACTAAACCCATAGTGATAGGAATTCTCTGATATTGTGGAGGCCGATAACTCATTATTAGTTGTGGAACAAATTGTTGTGATTTTTTTATATTTGATGTCTTTTTTTTTTATTGTGATCGCTTTTCATTCTGGTCCATGGAATTGCTGGAAACACCCGTATCACTGTCTAATTAACGAAAATACGGAAAAAAGTACAGAAAACACCAATATATCTTTATAAAACATTGATTTTTTGATAAATGGTATATCAATTTCCACTTATTCCCCAAGTTTCATTCATTTTGATGAATGTTTTTTTGTGTTTTCAGTAATTAGACAGTGACTTCAGTTTTCCTGGCAATTCCACCGACCCCTTCATTTGGCATCAGTCTGTATGTCAGTTAGTCTGTCTGTTCATCTGGTGTAAACTTTTCATTCTTTAGACTTCATCTTCAGAACTGCTAGAGGGCCGGGCGGCCGGATTTTGATAAAACTTATATGAATGAGATACTGAAGCTGGTTTCCAGACATAAAGATGACATTGAAACTGGGTTTACACCTGTATCAAGTGGCATAGACCTAACTGAACTGACATAGACCATCCTGTTTCCAATTAAAACTTTTTATCCTTGACAAGCATGTTCACTGGATCGATCTTTTAGTAAAAATTCATGCAATCATGAATTTCGTAAACATGAAAAATAAAAGTGGTGTATTTCATGGGTTGCGTTAGTGTTACAGTTGGTGTACTCATGTACACAATATCTCATATTGTTCAAAATTATAGTTAAACATCAAACATAGCATAGACAGATCGGTCTTTCCCAATTTGCAAGTTCGTGAAGTTGGTATAGATAGAGAGGATTTCATCTAGATTTTGTCTACCAATCTATCATTAAATGTGAATATTGGTACCTTACAAAATTTGTAACTTTTGGACCAGATTCTGTCAAGGGATGGATCCAGGGCAGGGTGACATAGGCCCAAGACAGTACCCTTGTTTAACAAACTTCTTTTGGAGATTGGCTACATTGATCATCTAACTGAATGCCTCAGAGTGATCTAGAAGTGTGTTTTAAGAAGTGTTGTCATTTTTGGTTTCCTTCTAAAATCAAATCTTTTTTATGTGTATTTGACATTTTTCTGGACTTTGTAATTTTTGCCTTAGTATTTTCAGGAAATTTCTCAGATTTTTTCTTTGTAGGTAAATTTCCTTTTAATGTATTGATTTGATGTATTTTAACCAATTAATTCATAATTGTAAAATAATTGTAAAAATTGTAATTAGAAAGAACTGGAATACAAAAATAAAGTCTAAGAAGTTTTTCAATTTCATTATATTACATCATGAAAAAAAAGGTGGGGGATGGGGCGGAATGTATATACTATAAGTTATAATGTAATACATGTACAGAGCTTAATTTGATGGATTTTTTCTTCACCAATAATTGGAAGATCTTAATGAAACTTGGTATGTAGTACATGTACTCAAGGTTTCTTATAAATGCTGCTTTTTGACCAGATATGTCAAGTTTCCTCTTGGGGGCACTTGGACTTGAATTACAACACATGTTTAGATCATAGAATCTTTACATTAGCGAAATGAGATTTAAATTCATGATTTTATAGCAGAATCAATCTGTATTCATTGGATTGTTTTTTTTTTATATTTTCACAGGTATCTGTACCTTTTTATTTGGGAATTTTTTGTCCCATTTGCATAATGCTAAAAGATCAATGTTTGGGAAAAATTTAGACAAATTTTGGGAAAAATCTACGAAATTTCCATTGGGAAGGCTCCTTGTAACAGACCTAATCTAAAAACAAAAACTACTGGTATTTATAGATTGATCAAATAATTTCATCCAGTCAGAGCCCCTGATACTTTGCTGCAATACTTACTTCTCTACCTACAGGAGATCAGTCTATCAGATGTCTCCTTAGTTACCATTCTTTGACCCCTCCCAATCACGTACTGGTTGGTTGGTTGGTTGATTGGTGTTTTACGTCGCTTTCAACAATATTTCAGTTATATCGCGACATGGAAGCAGGAGGTAACCAACCTCTTAAACATAGTGGCGCAATCCGGGAATCGAACCCGGATCGTCGGCGCCGCAAGCCAAGCGCTTAACCACTACACCAAGCCTGCCCCTCAATCACGTACTGGAAATTTCCAACTTTGGTATACGCTTCAACTTTCTCATATCGCATTTCTTGTGTTGCCATCAACCAACTGTTCCATATTCTGGGGTTACAGTGCAATTTAATCAGTTAGACTTTTTTTAGAGTTCCAAATTGGGAAATTGTGTCACTTATAATAGTTGGGAAAATATTGGACATTTTTGCATTGGGAATTAGGCTGATAATTGGTCTCAAAATCTGCCTTGAAAAATCCCTTTTACACTTTCTTTGTTTCTCATGTGTTTAAGGTGTGATGTATTCAGTTCAGTGATATAGCTAGGTTGTTGTTTTAATTTCTTCAGAGATATAACCCTTTATGCCTTAATCAAAGTATATGTGATTCTAATTTGTAAGCAGTTATTTGTAGTTATTATAGTTTGGTTACACCTATTTATCTATCCGTTCAGTTAAGACATCCTGTAAGCAGAATTCCCTTACAGTAGGATAGGGCATTTATACTTCACACACACATTCACCAATAACACTTACTACATTTTGATACCAAGGCATTTGACCTCATGTCAGACCTTGACCTTAAACTTTGGCCTTGTAATGATAACTTGATTAAGAAGTTCTGTAAGCAGATTTCTCTTACGGTACATGTATTAAAAATAGGGCTTTCATATTTCACATACACTTTCACCATAACAAGTAATACATTTTGATACCAAAACATTTGACCTAGTGACTTTGAACTTTGGTCTTGTAGGAATTATTTGATTGATAAGTTCTGTATGCAGATTTCTCTTACAGTATAAGGGATAGGGCTTTCATATTTCACACACACATTCACTATAACAAGTTCTACATTTGATTCCAAGACATTTAATCCAGTGACTTAATCTTTTATCTTGTAATAATAATTTTGTGAAGAAAGCAGATTTCTTTAATATGTATCATGTGTCAGTTGAAATGACAGTAGTCACTCATTTGTTGTAGCTGAATTGTTTACAGGCAAACCATCCCACACAGGTATAAATACACTTTATCCTATTCCATATTTCTTGTTCGGGGGGTTTAAGTCCAGTCCATGGATAAATATCTAGGTTATCTTACAGTCTTAATACTTTCTAAGTACTTTTCAAGAGCTGGTACTATTAGTGAAAGCGGGTGGCTTACCCTTTTGACCATGTTGAATTTCTAGTCAAATACAATTTTACCTTTGTTATTGGAATCTTTGCATTATGTACTTGTAACTTGTTGCAAGGATATACCTGAAAATTTAATATCTTTCACTGTTATTCATTTAACCATTCCCTGTCCACTCCAAGTCTCCCATTCTAACTTCACAAAATTATAGTTATAATTGTCAGAAAAGTCCTAAACACATCAATAATAAAAAAAAATGTTATGTCGTAGAAATTTTTGTTTCTTTATAGTTCTCCTACATTCAGCTGCAGTGCTTGTTACCAAGTTCACGAATGACCTAAAGAATGAGCTGGAGAAAAAACATACTACTGTGACATGTCTCCCTGTAGCAGGTACATTTACCATACTAATGGTCATATAACTCATATCTTTGGTGAGTATGTGTAGCTCAGTGGATGTGGTGCTCGGCTGGTGACCAAAAGGTCCCTGATTCAACTCCTGCTGTGGGCACTCTGTTTTCCTGTCTTAAGGATGAGACAGTGAAGACCAAGCTCCTGTGTCATGGTAGGTGTGGCATATCCATCACTGCTTTGGATTGGTCTTTTGCAAAGGTATAAATTTCTATGCAGTGCATCAGGCAGATGCCATCACCATGTAAGTTAAACTATCATAGAGTGACATAAAACAATAAATGAATTATCAGTGATTTAAATATTGCATATTGATTTTAACTGGAGAGCTTTAAATTCTTTAAGAACAGATCTAACAATTTTCTGAGGTATACCCTGAAAAAATAGAAAACTGCATTATTGTGCATTGTGCATAGATGTAATTTTTTGAGGGGGGAGGTATACCTCCATTTACTGAAAAAATGTTTATTTTAATTCCTTATCAATTAAATTTTATTCTTTCCTTTGATATTTTCACATTTATATAACGAGCAAGTTTCATTTGGGAAATTTCTATTTCAAATACAGTAACAAAGGTATGAAAAATAATGTAATTTGATGTCATAGGTTAGATTTTGTTGTTGGACTTATACCCAAAATTGATCAGCCATTTGCACATGCCAAAATCAAATGATTTCTAATTCATTAAAAGTGATTAAAATTCATTTAGACAATTTTGTATTTTCAGCATGACTGCAGATGTCCAGATCAAATTTGATACAAATGACATATTTAAAATGTTCCTTGAATTTTATAAGAATTGTGTAATGTAAGTTTTCCCTGACAGAGTTTAGTAAGTGTTTTGATGTCTTGCTTCTCTTGAAGGTCATCAGCAAAGTACTGCAGTATCGCAGCAGTTAAACTTGCAGAGAGGAAACTTCATTGTGATTATACTCGACAAGGAGTTGATAGAGACATTGGAGCACAAAAAATCCAGGAAACTCTTCACTAAATTATCAAGTATGTCATGTGTCACTTTAAATCTGAAAATAAAACCTGTAACAGTGTAACAAGCATACTTGTGTAGTACATATGGTATATTAAATCTGCTTTATATGATATAAAGGATGTTGAATTCAAATTTTTATGCCCCCAGATGGATAGATCGGGGGCATATTGTTTTTGTCCTGTCTGTTTGTTTGTCTGTCTGTTGTCAACTTTAACCTTGGCTATAACTTTCTAACCTTGAGGGTTAGAGACTTAATATTTGACATGCATACTCAACTAATGAAGCCCTTATAAATAACACCAAGGTCGATGACCTTTTGATTTTGACAGTGACCTTCATGCTAAAAATAACTTTTTGGACTTTGATGTTACTGGGGGCATTAGTATTTCACCAACACGGCTTATTTATAAGTGCTTTCCAGGCATGACACAGTTGATTCCAGTTAACCTGATAGTGTACTTGTGCGAAAAATTACCAGATAAACCAATGTATTAGATTAAGTGTAGTTAGTAAATTAGTATGTGGTGTCAGAGTTGAATTTTCAAATAAATATACAGTTTCTGTGGTTTCTATTATAAATATTACCATATTCTTTACAATTAATATGGTATATACTTCTAATTATTATTATTATATAAACATACAAATGTAAGGAAAAGAATTTTTTGTCTGCAGATAATTAGAATTACAGGCTAGAAACAAACGTTACATAGCCCCTTTTATGAATGGACTTTTACCGTTATCTATTCAATCAGTTCCACCTACTTGATTTCATTCAATATTTTCTTTTCCTGAAATACTCAGATATAATTTGGCGGCAACTTTATCTTAGATTCTAAATTAGAGTTTGAGATTAATCTGTTGCAATTACCGCTTTGTTTCATTTGGAATTGTAAGACTAGTTTTACCATAGAAATCTTGCCAGTAAATACATGAACTGCCTACGATCTCGGGAATATATTAACCACTAGAATCTTTCGGCAGTCTTTTGGAGTTCATGATAAGTTGGTAATTTTAGATACCTGTTGGAGTCTGTGATAAATTTGTTGCAAATGTTGCCATTCTGAGAAATATTCTGGATTTGGTAAAATTTTTCTAGTTTTACTCTACAAAACACTATGTATTGTAAACTTTCCGATGTCTCAAAATTAGAAACTGCTGTGAACTCTAATAAATCACATACATGCACAACACTTTTCATTGTCAGAATCACTATCGAAAATCAGGTCTGATCATCTTAATACTGTTATATACATCCTAGTTCGTCTATGTCAGTTAAGATTTTCTGACAGCCTCCCATGTATAATTGCACCAGTCGCAATGCTGATTAGTGTTCGATGCCAGAAACATCCCGATGTTGGCTGGCAGGTGTTAGCCTTGCTTGTCTACTGATACTTTAAGAAACTTGAGAGTTGTATACACAAATGATTAATTATTCCACAACAGTGGCAGTATATTTCGCCAGAGATTTTATAATAGATGTAAATTTCCCGTCGACGAGACTGGGTGGATTCAATACAACATTGAAACTTACAGGACTTAGATATGGGGCGACATATTTTACTAATGAAACATTGGCTACCAGATAAAAGTGAATTCTGAATTTGTATTATCAAATAAAGTTGGCAAATTACTAAAGAAAAAATGACAAAAATGATGGCAGTTATGAGAATATATAGATATTTTGATATGACCTAATATGTATGTTATGTAAATTTCAGGTTACATCACTGACAGGAATACTCTGTTCGTGAACCACAGCGTGAGTGAGGAGGCCTGGCTAGAACTGAAGGAGGACTTTGATCATCCTGATGCAGTCCTCATACCATCAGATGCAGCCTCTTTACAAGAGGTTGCAGATAAAATATGCCTACTCACAACAGCTAGAGAGGCTACAGAATCTGAAGGTTGTTCATGTTTATTACAAGACTGCTTTTATGTTATAAGGGTCTGTTAATTGTAGGACATCAAGATACACAATTCTTGGAAAAGAAAGGCTTTAAAAAATCTATAAACTATTTTTGTTATTAAGGTAATTCTGTATTTCCAACATACTTTCGATTTTAAGATTACCTGAGCTGAAAGCTCATATGAGCTATTGTCATTGTGCATCCTCCAGCCTCTATCATCAACTACGTTCATATGTATCCAGAACTGCTATAGAAATTTAATGAAACTTGGTAGGGACGAAGCACTCAAGGTCCCCTTTCAGTATTTTGACTAGATCTATCAAGGGGTAGATGTGATATAAGCACAAGAGGGCTTTGACAAACTTTTTGAGACTTGCTGCATAGATCATCATAATGAATTCATCAGAATGATCTAGAAAGGGGTCTTAAGAAGTGCTTCTTTTTTAGTTCTCTACTGAAATCAAATTTTTTATGCTTTTTAGCTTGTGGAATGAATATCCAGAGGGCTTTATGTCATACATGTACTCCTGGCTTCAACGTCATCATCATTACAACAATGCCATCATTGTTATCATCCGTAGACTAAAACTTAAACACAATCATAAATTTAGAACCAAAAGAGAAGGGCTTTAATACTTCACATGTGTAATCCTTGTGCCAAGACCTTTCATTGAGTACTAAAGTTTTTGATCTTGTGACCTTGACCTTGAAGTTTGATCTAGTTTTAATAAAATTTAACCTTGGTTATAACTTACAAAGAGTAAGAGATAGGGCTTAAATATTTCATGTGTGTATTCCTTGTGACAAGACCTTTCATTATGTATGAAAAGGTTTATTTTTTGACCATGACGTTGGAGATTAACATACTTACCAAAACCTTCTGCTATTCAAATTTGGTTGCCCCAAGCTAGCTTTGTTGTCTTCTGACAACTTTTGTTGGACTTTGTCATTTATATACATTTTTTTGGTAAAATTCTTCATTTATTCAATATATATAGGGAAGCAATAAAACAATTATTTGCCAACTTTTAAATATATCTAAAATACGTATTTCAAGAGTTATTTGAAAGTTTCATGTCAGAAATTATTATTTTTTGTTTCTTATATAGGTCCCTTATGACTTTAACCTTGTAACCTTGACCTTGGACTTTGACCTACTAATCTAAAGTTTTAACCTGTGCTATAACTTTTGAACCAATAGGGGTAGGGCTATGATACTTCACACATAGATCCCTCAAGTCAAGATCTTTCGTTTGATGTCATGACTTTTGACCTTGTGACCTTGACTTTGGAATTTGACCTACTTTTCAAAAACTTTTACCTGGATTTTTTCTTTTGAAATATTAGAGATAGGGATAACACATGTAGATTCAATGTGACCAGAGCTTTTGTTTGGATAACTTTTGACCTTTACCTTTACCTTTGACTTGACCTTAAGTTAAGAAAACATCGAAAATAACTTCCTTACTTCTGACAATGCCCTGCTGGCGAGCTATGTTGTCTTCTGAAAACTCTTGTCTAATTTTGATGTAGGCCAGTTCAGGCCTGCTGAATGGTCGCAATTAAACCCTGCTACATACAATTAGGTTTTAGTTCATATGACACCAGAACAAGCTTTTAAATGATAAAAACCTCTTCAAGCAGTCAGTTGTGTTTAAATAAGTAAATTGTTCTAAGGTGAGTGATATAAGCCCATTTGGGCCTCTTGTTATTTTATTATTTTGAAAGATTTTTTCCTCTGTAGAAGTAGGGACTGGTGTGTCTTTGGGAGCTGGTGCTTTGGGATCCTCCCAATGGACCAACCTGAATCCCAGATCTCTGGAACCCCCCTCTATGATGAATGCAAGCGTTCCATGTGATCCTATTTACCCGATGGACAGAGGACAACCTGAAGGAAATTCACAGATTACAACAATACCTCTTGCAGAACATTCATTGTGTGAGCATTGCCATCTTTTTATCTTTATGATCCAGCACTTTTAAGGGATGATGAATATTTATTGGAGTTTTTTTTACCAATGTTTTGTCCATCACACTTTGGTTATTGTTTAGAGACTATTGTTGAATTGCACCTCATGAATTGAATGTTTGCCATTTTGAGGACAGAATGCCTGAAAATGTTCTTCAATGAATATGGTCAAGGTCACTATAACTTAAACAGAAATGTATTTCCTTTCAGAGAATTTGCTTTACCTACTAGTTACTAAAAAAATTTGTTTCAGTAAGATCCAGTGATGTTTGCCCTCAAACTGGAGAGATCACAATTTTTTATGAAGCGACTCATTGGATAAGCTACAAAGTAGAACTCTTGATTAAGTATTTAAATGATAAATCCTTTTCTACAAGTGAAAAAATGGTGAATACATACATTTATATGGTGAGACAAATACAATGTTAAAACTGTCTTTGTATAGATATTAAGATAGATATTATTGTTACATAAATTTCTTAAATTTCATAATGCTTTCATTTAAGGTTCATCACAAGTTCCGACAGAAACATCACACTCTTTCCCTTCGTCTGGGATGTCACATGAACCTGGTTACTATAGCGATGCCAGTGATGGATGTCAGGCATCTGTTTGTAGAGGGGTTACAAATAATCCTGATAGCAGTTTATCCCCAAAGCCCTCAACGGAACGATTAAGCACATACCCAGGCGACAGCGCGCCTAACTCGCAGTCACATAATCCAGGTGGGTCAATAGAAAATGATTATTTAGTCTCACCGACTTAGATATATAATTATACCCGATTTGGGGAGGGGAGTATATAGGAATCACCTTATCTGTTTGTCAGTCTGTCCATCTGTTAACACATTTCTCTTACAGTATAAGGGATAGGAATGTTATATTTCTCACACACATTCACCAAAACAAGTACATGTACTACATTTTGATACGAAGTCATTTGACTTAATGACATTGACCTTTGACCATGTAGTAATAAATTGGTTAAGAAACCAAAATTCTCTTATACTGTAGGAGACAAGGTTTTCATATTTCACACACACATTATGCATCATGAATTATTCACCGTAACAAGTACAATACATACATGTTATACATCTAGTTTTATACAATCATACATACCATATGTATTATTGTATACCTTGTAAGGCGTACATGTTCTTTACAAATGTCTCTCATACCAACTTGCAAAACATTGTACATGTATGTATTTTCACAAGATTATTATATCCCCTGCAAACAAACTTTGGGGGGTATATAGGAATCACCTTGTCCATCTGTCTGTCAGTCTGTATGTCTGTCTGTCCGTCTGTCCAGATAACTTTAACCTTGGCCATAACGTTTGAACCAAAAGAGATGGGGCCTTCATACTACACATGTGTATTCCTTGTGGCAAGACCTTTCTGTTGGTAGCAAAATTTTTGCCCCCATGACCTACATTTGACCTACTTTTGAAAAACTTTGATCTTAGCCATAACTTGCAATACTTGTCCAAAAAAAATTTTAACCTTGTGACCTTGACGTTTGACATAACCTTAGCCATAACTTTTGAACCGAGAGAGATTGAGCCTTCATACTACACATTTGTATTCCTTATGGCAAGACCTGTCTAGTTGTACCAAATTTTTTGACCCCGTGACCTTCACCTTGACATTTGACCTTCTTTTGAAAAACTTTAACCTTAAGTAGCCATAATTTTTTAACCAAAAAAGATGGAGCCTTCATACTACATATGTTTATTCCTTGTGGCAAGACCTGTCTTTCGGTGCCAAAATTTCTGACCTCGGGACCTTTACCTTGGTCTTTGCCCTACTTTGAATTTTTTTGTCCCGTTAGGACATTTCTAGTTATTTTAATGGAATAGGCACTGTCCATAATATGTCAGTTTACAACTACACTAATACATATACAAGTATACAATAAAAATAGTTTGAGAGACATGTACAAATCGAGCTAATTTATCTCAGTTGGTAGGTGTTTAGCCTGTGATCAAGAGGTCCTGAGTTCAACTTCAACCAGTGGTTCAGCTGTGTCCTTGGAAACAACAGTGAGAACTGAGGTCCCATACCACGGTAGACTTTGCACATGAGAGAAACCCGCAATTTCGATTGGGTCCATCTCATTGGTCTAAATTTCTGATCATGCAAATACTGTCAATTTCGGCGTGATGTAAAATAAGAATCAAGCAAACAACCACCTTTAAATTGCACTAATTCATGACTGAACTTATAGGAAATAAGCATTTAATTTCATCTTGCTGTACCAAAATATGTACACATGCAGCAGATGTGTTGTATTTTTCAAAATAAATCTTAGGTCAATGAAATAGCTTGTTTCATGCACAGTTTGTCGAAAAAGAACACAAACAACATGAATTCAAAAGGCCATAAATCTTTTTAGTGTCCGTGGTGATAATGTAAAGGATGTCACCATTTTCAAGTATTACTAAATTCTTTTCATAATGTCATTCGGAAGTGATCAGGATGGTTTACTACCCCTGAAACTCATTAATATACAAAATAACACCGAAAGATCTCTAGCGCATATTCTTATTGGCTGTAATGATGGGTCATCCTAAGATGACCTCCAATGGGCAGTAGCAAGATCTTGTATATGAAGAATATTGTTATGTTTTCATAAGATTGAAATTTTTGTTATCATTCTTTCCTTTATAGGTGACAACTGTCCTGTATCACAGACTGAAGGTACAGGAGACAGATGTATTGAAGGTGCTGGTGTTACAGATGCTGATAGGTGCAATTCCACACAACTTGCAGTATCTGGGCAAACAGTATCAAATGCAGAGGATGAAATTGCTCGAGTAAAAGCTGAAATTAAGAAGCTGGAGGAAAAAGTATTAAATTCAGGTACTACCATTTGTTTTCAAAATTTAACATCCATGTAGATCTTTAGCGCTCTTAAGCCTAACTTTTATCCTAGTGTGTTGTCTGCTGTCAGTCTGTCCGTTTGTTGTCAGTGCCTCTGACAAGCTCTATATTCATATTGGCTCCATATAATAGAATTTTTTTTTCGACATTAATGTTTGGACTTGGGGATTTCAATGCAGAAAAGTGTCATATTTCCTTGTTAATTGATAATGATGATTTCTTATAGACTAAATGATTTCTTATAGACTATTGTGATCATAATTATGGTAAGGAATGTTACTTTGAAAGAATTTTGTCAATATCTCAATTTTTTTTATTTTTTGTGAATTTTTTAAGACTTCCAAATCAGGGTGTATAGGGACAATTCTTTACATTTTAACTTATGCTGTTATACTACATAAAGGATTTTAATGAAACATGGTATACATGAAGTACTATAGGTCCTCTATCGGTTTTATACATTTCATCCAAATTGGTCAACAGATAATGCCACCATGTGTAAAACTAGGTCTCACAATGGTACATATACTACTTGGTAATTAAAATAAGGAGAGTAGCAGTTCAAATCCAGCTGTGGTTAAAATTTTTTTTCATTTCTTTACACATCTAAATAAGTTTTTAGATGTTTCTTAACACTCAGCATATGAAATTAGGCCATTTTAAGTTGGATCTTGACAATATTTGAAACAATTGTTGTTCATGACCCAGACTTAAAATCAGTCAGCAAAAGGCCCCACCTAAAAAAATGACTAACTTGTTTTGCTGAATCACATCTTGCAGAGACAAAGCAAATGCTTAATATCAAAATCACCTGAATGGATGTGCGAAAAAGTGTTGTTTTTTATTCTGGTCTGAAATAAAATTTTGACATATTTTCAACATTTGTGTTGACTTAGTCACAGTAATGTAAAAATAAATGAATTCTTCCTTCCTGCATGACTGATCATCTACGTACTCAGGTGAGCGATGTAGGCCCATTTGGGCCTCTTGTTTTTGTTTTTGCTGGGTACTCAGATTTCCTTCCCCATTTAACACTGGTTTGCACCATATCATTGAAACGATTGTGTTGTAGTACTATTTAACAATTTTCTTTCATGTAAGGTTATTCTTTTCAGAATTACCGAAGACATCAGAAACCTCAACAGTAAGTGCTTCTGCAGAATCTGATACCCAGGAAGAGGTTCTGGAATGCAATAATGTTGTGAAAGTCATTCCTTTGCCTAATCTAGCACAAGCCAATGGGCAAACAGGACCAAATATTCACATGCACATAACTGGAAATTTTCCAAAACTGAATGTACTGTGTAATGAGTCATATGATGGGAATGTTATTGGAATTCCTCATGGTATATCTAACAGTCAGGCTTCAGAGATTAGCAATATGTCTCCTCAGGGTTTTCCCAACTTGCCATATGTATATGTTAACCCTCAAGGACAAAAAGGGTGTGACCCTATTCAGTCACCGCTACAGCTACCGCCTGGTGCTTCACTGAGCAACGACTCTCTTATGTGTCCTACAAATCAGATGTTTACAACAGGTGTACCTTCAAATCGGTTTCCATACAGTAGCACATTGTCTAACCAATTCCCTACTGGTAGCTCAATTTCAAACCAGTTACCTTCTGGTAATATACAGACAGATATCACATCCTATGTAAGACAAGATTTGTCTTATAATCCATGGGGAAATTCACAAACTGTTCAACGTCCTGGAATTTGTCCAAATTGCAGGAAATACAAAGACAATGTTCATTTTTTCAATGGTATCAGCCTACTTGAAACTTTACATGACTGCATAATAGGGAGTAATTCTGGTCCGGAAGCCATGGACCCTATGCATTGGATGTGTTATGACTGCCTAGCGTCCATACCATCTTGGAGTGACAAATCAGATAAAACCCAAGATAGAGTAAATGTTTCCATCCCCAATGCTGGAGTCCGTAGTCATCCATCTCTACCTCGCTCAAGTAGATCTGCTCCAGCAATATTCCAAAATCTTCATTACCCGACTGCGACAAATGTGGCACCAGGCATTCCTCCTGGTAGCCACTCTGTTGGAGGATATGTGGGAGGTATGCTAGGAGCAAGCAGAATGGAACAGCCATCTCCGAGGTAAGTTACGGATCTATGTGTGTATATATACTCACATGTAATGATGTACATGCATAATGTGTATACTTGTATGTGTTATGTATTAGATATGATTAATGTGTATGATGAATGATTGATTGATTGATTTTTGTTTAACGTCACACCACGAATATTTCACATATATGGTAACGGCATCTGCTTGATGCGGGGCATACAAATTTTGACCTTTGCAACGGACCCACCCGAAGCAGTGAGGGAACTTTAATGTGCCATGCATACCACTACACGGGGCCTCGGTTTTTACTGTCTCATCCGTAAGACAGGACACCGACATGACCAGAGCGGTAATTGAACCCTGGCCTCCTGATTAGGAGTCCAGCACGATACCACTAGGCCACGCTGGCTTGTATGATGAATGTGCATGTATGTGTATGTATACATAAGTATATCTAGCATACTAATTTAAACATATAAAAGTATAGGCATGTCAATGTTTTTTGTGCAGATATGGGATAGTATAAGTTGTGCATGTATAGATACAAATATATTGACAACCCCTCCCCCCCCCCCAAAAAAAAAGAAAAAAAAGGGTTATGTTGAGAATTAAATGGATGATAAAGTATAATGGATAGACAATTCCAAGATTAGTTACACTTAGGCCAAAATATTGGAAGTATGTATATTTCTCCACCAGCAAACTCAGTCAGGTTTATGCAATACTTATTTAGTGATAAATGCTCTATTGAACAAAACAAACCATACAATCCTGTTAATTATAAATATAACTCGCAGTTACATGTACTTAGTTAATTCAATTTAAATTTGGTCAGGTAAGAAAAAGATACCTTGAGTGGTTACACCCATTTTTGAATAACATAAACATGCAAGTGTTGTGCAGAAATTGTGTGTGTGTACACAATTATTTATAACTAATTGTCTTTTTATAATGAGTGCTATTTATAGCATACACAAGCATTAAAATTGCAGGATCTCTTCGATTTTGGATTAGTTTTGACTAATATTATTGCCTCAAAGAGTTTTTTAAAAGTACTGACTATGCTGATTAGTAATATAGACTTGCCACTTTACTTATATTGGTCGTTTATTTTCTTCCATATGATGGCTTTTCACTTTCTAGCATACTTTATTTGGTTTGTTCAAGGATGTTACAAAATTCTTGTTCTTGTTCTCTAGTACAAATCTGTGGCCTAAACATGCACAGTTTGATGCCAAATATATTTCAGTACAGTTATACATTTATATGTACATGCAATTCTGACCTTAAGGACTCTCAGTCCTTTCATTTGATATTTATATATTAAATGTAGATATTTGAAAAGTGTGTTCTGCTGAAACAGAATGTAGTAAATAAAGATATACTGTCATGGTATTTATTGTGAAATACTTAATTTCGTGGGTTCCAAATTTCCTGGTATTAAAAAGTTTAGGTTACTTGGTTTGAAATTTCAACCAAAAAAAAATGCAAAACTGTATAACATAATGTGTGTATTATTTTCTGTCATGGAAGCTGAAACTATCATGACCTAACTAGAAAAGATAAGATTAAATAGTGGTGTGAATATGAATGTACATGACTGGATATCTCTCTCAACATTGATGCTTGAAAGTCCTTATTACTTGTGATATTGAAGGCATGGATGCAGTCAAACGTGAAAATTGGGTCTCCAAGAGTAAAGCATATTTCACAATAACTCTTTGACATGAGATGGATAATGATTTAACATTGATGATAAATGCCTTCATTAAGATTTTCCTGGTATCTGTATATACTGACATGCATTAGTATATAACTCGTAATAAATTCATTGATGTCATATTTTCAGAATGAATACGCCCGATAGAGTGAATAATGTCAGTGATCCAGCAGAGATTTCTTATCGACCAGAGATCAAAAGGCTCGACCAGCAGTTCAGACAGCTTTATGTACAGCCTACTGCTTTTAACATCCCAGTTCACCCATCCAGTAGAAGTGACTCAGGTATAGTGCTAAATATGTGCAGTGTGATCCAGGGGTATTTCACTGGATATTTAATCAAACAATAGAGTGTCTTGCTAGTGGCTTAAATGTCCAAGGTTTAAATCTCACTGGCAACTCACCATTGTTCTGCATTTTTGATGAGACAGTAAAAACAAAAGACCTGTATGTTGGTAGAAATTGACTCGTAAAAGATTGCTTACTGCTTCTTTAGGGTCTGCTTGGTGAAATATTTGTGCTGTACATCAAGCGGTTATTATCACTGGATGAAATAATCTTCATGTGGCATAAACGACATAATAAAAAGCATAAACAAAGAAAAAAGGCATTGTGATTAATCAGTTTAAGTTTTGGTTTCAAATATATCCAGTTAAATTACAGTGTGAACCCCAACAATTGAATCAATTGCAACAGAATTATTATTATCTTATTAAATGAGAAAATTGTAAAAATATGATAAAATATGATGATTCGAAGTGAATTCTTGTGGCATCTTAAATATTCATAAGTTTTGATAAGATAGTGTTTCCCCTACTTTCTTAATCAAAAAACGAATTTTTCCCCTGTTTTTTTTTCTTGACCATTCATATTGATTGTATTAAATGTCTATCTATAAAACATTTTATTGCCATTAAAAAGATAATTATTTGACATCAATGAAATCATAAAATTGCAATCCCAGAAATTTAAAAAATGACAATGTTAATAAAATCATTATATTACTGATTATATGAATTGATTCATCGCTTTGGCAAGAATGTTTGTTGGTTGCTATGATTTCAATTTTCATGGAATGGAGGGATTACATGCTTTCGTACAGAAGTAATTTCGTGGATATGGGTGGGTTTCAAGGAAACATGACTCCATGATCAGTGGTTTATTGACCAACATTACAAGACATCATTGAAGTGTGACTTGATTTATTCAACAAAATTCATGCATTGATGAAATACCATTAATTAAGTGTAGATTCCACATTTTTAGCTTGATCATGTGTCTAATTAATAGTTACAGTAGTATATTTTGAGAAAAATAGTGCAATATTAAACAAGTAATTAATAAATTATTTCATTTTATCAGAAGGTGTCAGTAAAGTACTGATACTTTTGTCTTCATTAAATGATATTCCAATTACTTGTTTAATACATAACCATTTGTTGGGGATGAAAATTTGTCACTTTCCCCTTTGTGGAACAATCTTAGTTTTTGTATGTGTGTTGTACATCATGGAAAACATGAATATGACAAAAAACTTTCTATTGCAATTGGTTAGGGGTTCTGGTCCCTTAGTTTTGCCTATTTTGACTGGACTCTACTTATTTGCCAATAGATGTTTTCCATTTGAACATGATGTAAGGGGCCTTACACCAGACAAGTTGTGTTTTGCCTGGATTTTCATTATGACGTTAATGCTGGCATTAATATTGTGACGTCAAAGTGTAATGATGCAAGTTTTTATAGCAAATTATCATAGGTTTGTCATGGATTGAAATATAAGATCAATAGACCTTCTTTTTTAATCTTTTAAATGATGTAAGGGATCTTACAATGGAGAAAACACTTTTGCTGGGAAAATCATCATGATAGGAATGCTTGGATTATAATGTCACTGTAGTATTTCACAAACCTGAGCGGCAAATCTTTACTTGTCAAATATTACCCTTACATCATGTTAAATTTGAAAAAAGTCTATCAAGGTTTTGTTTTAAAGAAATTATGTGTAATTTTATTTGAATAATTTATGTTGATTGAATTGCTCTTTGTATATTTGCAGACAACACAAAAAATTCTCAACTTCCTACGTATGATACATGGAATTCTCAACAAACATCAGGAAAAGGTTTTATAAACAATGGGGGAATGAAAGTACCAGGGAAGGTAAGATATTGATATGAAAATGAAAAAAAAGGAGAAAATAAGAAATTTATGTAACTGCTTTCTATATGTATAAGCATGGATAGCAGGTCAGATATACATGTATATACTGAATATTGAAAAATGTTTTATCGCACCTGAGATCGACTGATCCTGCATTTTATCAGTAATGGAAAATTCTTTTTGGAACACTTTGTATTCCTTTGTGACAGTCCATCATCTGCTTTGTTTACAAACAAACAACATTGCTGATCATGATTTTTTTGTTGGAGAGGTAGTAAACATTGGTTTTAAACAAAAGGGAAAAATAATTGATGCTAACAATTGGTGTTTTATCTTTTTGTGGTGGACTATGTTTTTTTACTCAGTCAGTGATGTGGCCCTACAATAAGTCAGGGTTGTCAAACAACGTATATTAAAACACTGAGGTGCTAGAAAAATAATCAAGCACCAGTTTGAGTTCCAAATAGGAAAAGATCAGTCGTGGATGGGAGGATTCAGTAAATCTCAACTGAGGCTTAATTAAATCATCCCACCCGAGACTAATCTTTTTCTATCTGGAACTCATACTGGCGTTGTTTTCTATTAATATGGTACCATACATGTACATATTTTCATATTAGTCATTGCTCCTTCATTCTATGGGAGCTTTCTTGGCTTTCATAAACCAGTATTCCATGTTCCCAAAATAAATACTATGGTAGAAGTCATCAGTGTTGATAAAAGAGGATCCCATTATTTTTTTTATGTCTGAAAATCATATATCCTGCACGTTGTTGGAGGCAAGTGATATTGTGATCATCTATTGTCCTTTTTCATGCTTTGTCAGTTATGCTTCTTTTATCATCAATTTACATATATTTTCAACTTCTAACCAAGTACAAACCATAGAAGTTTTATCACACTTGGTTGGTATGAAGTACGCTATAATTCCCAACACATGTTGTTGTTTTTCAACCAGATTTGTTGGGGGCAGGGAGATTCCAGAGAGTGAGTTCACAAATAGGGTAGCTTTCCTTGAGAAACTTTTACTTGAGGCTGGCTGCATGAATTGAAAAACTAAATGTTTCTGAATATTCCAAAAGGGTGTGTGAGGAAATATTGATATTTTTGGTTCCATTCTGAAATCAAATAGTTGACATTTTTTTATTTTGTTTTTTCTTAGTCATTTTTTGTTTAATTTTAACCTTATCTTATGTACTACTTTGTGATAAAGCGATCATATTGTATGGAAAATTTTCATTTACACTTATGTTTAGTAAATACAAGCATTGTGTAGTGTACATGCTTTCATTTAAATTCTTTTATAAAGAACTTCTCTTCTACCTATTTGTTGGAAAGGGGTGTAGACGAACTTCATATATAGTCATATAGATACACATGTAGAAGAATTTTTAGAAGTGTGAAAGTGCAAAGTCCTGATTAAACCAAATAGAGATAAATTGAGCAAATTGTTTTATGGCTTGATGGGAGTTAGGGATGAAAAGATATTAAAAGGTGTTTTTTAATGAACTTGACTAATTAAGTGATAATTAAGGCCTTTGGGCCTCTTGTTTAAAGAATGTGATATCCTGCTTTATGTGTTCCATCTTTTTCAGTATCCAGATGACATTGGCCCTTCTGGGGAACCCTCCCCATCACCATACCAGTCTGATGCAGGAAAAGGGGGTTAGTATTTGACAACATAATACAAAGAAGATTTATATACTATGAACAATTTTAAAATGCATTGGCAAAAGAAGTAAATTGATGTCAGTTTTTTACATATATTAGCATTTCAGGGCCAGTTGTTCGAAACTTTAACCACTGGTTAACCTAACCAATGGTTAAATTTCATTTGACTATATCTTTGAAATGAAAAGTTTTTAAGTCATAGTCTGTGTACTTATTTGTAACATATGAAACAAGCTTTGTAAAGTAATTTAGATTTTCGTACATAAATCTTATAAATTAAATTAATTGTCTCTCAAACTTTTACGACTGGTTAGCTTAACCAGTGGTTAAATTTTCGAACAACTGGCCCCTATATGTAAATGGGATTTCCATGAAGAGTAGTAATTTATCATCAATATAATGTAGACGTAAGCTATCCATTACTTTGACCTAGATAAGATTTGATAATGTGTGTTGTATTTTATAGATGGCGCTTCAGCGGCAGTAGCTGGAGGGGACATAAACCTGATGGAGTTAAGCCAAGAGGTGATGATATATGTACAATCCAGTATGGACTTCGCCTCCTCGAATTATAACTGGGAAAGGCTTGCTACTCTACATGGATGGAGCTTTGGCAGAATTTTGCAGCTAAGACAACGTTGGAATCAACGGCAAATTGACAGTCCCTTTCTGGAACTTTTGGGGAGAGAAGAATTCCAAAATTATACTCTTCGGCAACTTAGAGATGATCTTATGCAAATACCTAGAAAGGATATACTGGAAAAACTCAGGAATTTTGAGGAACAGGGCCAATTGACTCCTAAAAAGTATCTGAAATGACAGTTTTAGAGTGAAATAGCAGAGAGAGACAATCAAGAACTGCTCCCTTATCTCACACACAACAAGAAACATTAACGGAATCATACAAAGATTCATTGTTGACAGACTAAACATACTAATATTCATATAGAATGCCAATTAACATTGATTTATAGAATTGGAATAGTATATGTTTATTTGATTCCTTGCTCTTTCTCATCTTCTAGCTTGCTGCTATAGCTAACCTCGACAAAGACAATATAAACAGATATCTTACTCCCATTAATGATCTGTACAGGTATCTATGAAATATTTATTTGGTTGATATAAAATTTGGAAAATTCATATTTATAGCATCTATTAAATGACTTACATGATAAGTAATTGTGGTAGGTTTGAAAACTGCAAACCTGATATTTCGGACGTGGTGAGTGAATAGGTTTGTTCATTCTTTAGTAGAATTCGTCATTGGTTTTTCATTTAACTGGCAAAAATAACAAAATTTTAACTATTTCTGGGTCTAGGAAACTTACTACAGTGTAAAATGCACTGGACTGAGTTATGGATTATGATTTCTTAAACACTATTAAATATTAATGTATTTTTTTATTTCACATCCTGAAATGCATTTATTTCTCTTACAGTGTCTTGAAATGTACATGTATATATATGTTACCATACAAGTTAGTACATTCATTTCGTAAAAATCTTTTCCAATCATTGACAAAGGAACTTGCTTTCCATTATTTATATCCGGAAAATTATAACTATACATCTTGGTATGCCCCAGTTATTGATTTCTTGGCTGTATATGTATCAAAGCAGTTGTCAGTTGGGCTTTCTTAGAAAAGCTTGCAGGTCATGAGATCTGACATGATGATCCTAATTTGTTTATAATTGAAAGACATGGGTTTAGATAATTTAGGCCGGTTCTGTGTTTCATGTTGGCAAAAATATTCAATAATCTGCAAATTATGCAAATATATCAAGAATTTGGGCATTTTAACCCATCAATGAATCTACTTGTTTGGGGAATACCAGGTATATCTATGTAACAAATGATCTACATTTTCTCCAAGTTATGGACAGTAGTACACGTAAATATTAGGGCATTGATACAAATTAATCTGTCAACAACTTTCATTGGAAACATTGAACATCTGCATTTACATATAAGCATGTTGTGCCACTATATTTAAGAGGTTGGTAACCTCCTGCTTCCATGTCGCGATATAACTAAAATATTGTTGAAAGCGACTTAAAACACCAATGAACCAACCAACCAACCATATAAGCATGTTCATATCTAATCATACCCTATTCTGAATTTGTATGAAATATATATAGATCATGCAGATTAATTTCATTGAATTCTTTTTCTTTCCCTAAGGGTTGTTTTAGAAAAGGTAGAATTTATCGCCTTCGAATTTATTTTCTTAGAAATATTTTTAAAAATTCTGTTGAACGGAGCATGTCAGATGACTTGTGATGATTAACATGATGTAGTTATTGTATATGTTCCTGTGTGCCATACTATTTTGATTGCACCAAGTGCAAATGCAAAACCATGTTTATTCTAAAATCAGCTTGTTTTAAGGCTGTTTTTGACTCACCTTGATGAAGTTGAGAGGAGCTTAAACTGTACCCCAGGCATCCATGTTCCCATCTGTGTCAGCATCTGGTTAAACACCAGTAGTTTGGGGTAGAAGGTATAGGTGCTACATTTACCAAAATTGCACCTTAGGTTCATCTTCAGATTCTGACTTGAGTGCATGCATCAGATAATGCACCTCTTCTTCATTTTCCGTTGGAGTGACTTGGTTTAGGGTAATTCAGTATTGGAGAAAGTATAAGTGCTACAGTTACCAAACTTGTACCATAGGTTATTTTGGGATGTTGATTTAAGTGTCTGCATCCTATGTTGCATACGACTACATTTTCTGCATGATTGACTTTGTAGTAATTCAGTATTTGAGAAAGAATAGGTGCTTCAGTTAACAAACTTGCACCATAGGTTCATCTTGGGATGCTGACTTAAATGCATTCATCTGATGATGCATTTGACCTTGATTTTCCACTTGAATGACTTGGGTCAAGATTACAATGTTCTATAGAACTTTATACTATTCTTTTTTGTTTTTGACAAATCTTGTATCAAGGTGAACATGGTAATTATTTATTGTTGTTTGCCTAAAGTTTCAAGGATTTAAGCATTTAAGATTATGATCAAAGAAAAGCAAAGCCTTGAATAAAATTGGTAAGATTTAGAATTTTTGTTTTGTTTTTTGATAATTATATACAGTATATGTGTATATATTTTTATTATAAATCTGCAAAATAAAAATGTTTAAAATCCTTACTTTCAGTTTGTTATGTAGAGGTCAAGACAATTTTTTTGTGAAATAAATAAAGATAGGGTGGTCATTCCAACATTGGGTAAAATATGAGAAAATATACTTTATTACAATTTCATGTCGTCTTATAATGAAGTGTATGTAAATGGATCCTGTTTTCCACCTCCCATCTTTTAATCCACCTCTGACCATTGCAAAATAGCATCAGTTGAATGATGGAATCTACAAGGAAAAACAGTGAATACTTCATTGAGTTTTAATGTTACATGCTGCATGAATAACCTTTAAGCAATTCAGTTTATTTAAATGGCGTACAGAAAGACATATGCATAGACATATATATGTATAACGGTAAAAGAACATGTGCCACAAAGGTAATTGTGAAATAGACTCGCAGTGTACATGTAAATGATTTTTACATGTACACATTTATGGAACATTTTTGAGATCAGGCCAACTTTTAAATATTGAAATAAAATGCACCAAACTTACATGTAATTAAAAACTGATCATTAAGCTTTTCATATGACACAGTTCTATCTGAAGTTTTTATTTATGTCTGTTCATTATCCATAAAAAAGAATTTATCTTCTTGTTTTGAAGTGCCATGGATTTTGCATTTCTTTTCAAAGGCCAATAGAAATATGCGAAAGGAGGAGTGGGGGAGGGAGGGGGCAAGCAAAACTCTTAAAAGTGTCTCGTGTGTCAAAGACGTCAAAAAGCCAAAAAAAAAAAAAGATTCTGAGGCATTATCATAAGCCATTGTATGATTACACTAAAACACTGGGCGTGTCCCAGAATCCCTCCATTCCCACGTCGAAGTTTATTATTATTTTTTTAAGCATATAATACTAAAGCTTCCTATTTTCTCAAAGATGGTCACGATGTATATTATATTTCGATACAATGACCTTTGCTCGTGACGTAAAAACTTTATATGCCAAAAGTTTATTTTAATTAATTCACTCATACAATACATATACAGCGATACCCTCAAACTAATCTCGGATCAGTTATGTAAATTTTTACATCTCTAATATGGCATGTGGTTTGCCAGACAAAGAAGGGATTCACTACACATGAGGAAAAAAAGTATTTAGTGAATTGGAAATTGAAATCCCTGTCTTTTAATTCATGTATTTCTTTTGATATCTTGACAGTTTTTAGTAAAATTTTAAGTGTTAAATTCTGAGGTCGTGAGAGATGACATTTCTCTTTTATATTCAAGCATTGCAAAAAGGAGACCGTGTACAGTTACGTATGGAGAGATCATGACGTAGTATAGATAAAGAGTACACGTGTACTTTCCAAGTTTACTGGCGCGGATCCAGAATTTTTTGTCAGAGGGGGTCCAACCAAAAAAGGTAAATTTTTCTCTTAGACGAGGGGGGTCCAACCCCCAAAAATGCCCAAATATTACCTTTTTTTGGTAAAATTTTCGGATTCCAGGGGTGGGTGGGTTCCAGACCCCCTAAACCCCCCCCCCCCCATCTGTATCCGCGCATGTCATGGCAAAATGATGACCCTTGACCTGGTACTCACTTTGGTCTGACCTTACCTCAGTGAAAGTGCCAGGTCGTCTTTCTCGCCTTAAATGACCTCATCTGGAGCAATTTACTTTGTACATGTGTAATGCCGAAATATTTTAACCGATCATCATATGAAAAGCAACGACTCGGTCATATTTCAGCACGTGACAAATTTTAAGTTATTATGAATGGTCAAATATACATTCAAAATAAAAATGAAAATTCAAGGTGGCAGACATGTCGACTGAACACATTACATACTCGAGTCTATTTGGTGAATCAGAAGATCTTTTTAGTAAAGTTGTATTAAAACGTATGACGTAAATTTCCCATCATTTTGGTCACCTAACGTCATGGGGTGCAACCTTAATTTTGAAGTCCATGTAAATTGCCATCATATTTATCCAATCAAAAATCATACGTTGATATTTAAATTCACATGGATTTTGATTCTATCTTTGTTGATTTTAATCCCTTTTCATCCAATATTGATTATAAATAAGAAGAGAAACCCACTTTTCATATTTTGGCAGAACTATGATCAGGTATACGTGCATCGTTTTAGCTGGTGGGATTTTCGTCCTTTTGCTGAATTTGACATTGGCGCGACCAGCAGAGAGAATAAATGGTAGGCCTTTGTGAATATTTAGTAACTTTCATGTATATTCAGTGAAAATAATTATAATACAATAAAATATCTATTGAAGGATTGGATTTTTATTTTTGTCACGAGGAAAGTAAATTTGAATATTAAAATTAAAAGTAAACTTTTCCTCGTGACAGATGCAATGCTGGAGAATATCGATATCGTACTTAGCTCGGAGATGAGAGGTAGGGGTTCGAGCCTTACCTGCGACTCATTGATATTGAGTTAATTAAAGTCGAGTTTCATTGTCAGTGCAAAATTTGGCGCGTAAAATTCCTCCAAATTCCTCAATCGGTTGAATCTGTTGCAAAGATCGAAATTTCTGTCCGAGGCATTAGACTTTTGTCGTCATTAAATAGATGCATATGATTGATATCTGATTGAAATTTACACTATATTTGAAAATTGTGAAGAGTGACTATATTATTTAAAATATGCATTTGAAAAAGTAGAGGTAGAAAATTGCAGTGATAATAGACGGCGCTTCATCATGAATACTGGTGCTGTAGCAGTTTCCGGACGTTTTGGGGTTTTTTTTGTTGATAACTATTTTTTTTACACTTCGAAAATATTTGATATTTGGAAAAAATAATGATTGACTATAAAGATAATTAAAAATGTAAAAAAAAAAATCAACATTTAGGTGTCCTTTTGTCCAAGTGAACCCATTTTCCAAACAAGATTGCGATATCATTTTTCTTTGTTTACTGTAGCAGTTTCCGGTCTTGACGGTTTATGCAGTATTGGGGCTCAGTATGGGATGTTAACAACATCGTTAAATAGACATACATTAATAATGGGTAAATAGTAAATCAACAGTCACTGGATTTTTAATCAATGTTACACAGACTTGCCAAATAATTAGATTTGCTTTCCGGTAGGCTGACATCACTTCCCCAACGCAAGAAATACAACAACACAATACAGACACAGAAAGTAAGGTGGAAATTATATTTATTTCTTCAAAACCAAGCTAAACTTTTGCATATGATTATGAATATGAACAATTTTGGTGATTTGGTGAACAATAGGCAAATAGAGTTGTTGGAAGTATCTCAAATAACGAGACGATCGGAAACTGCTTTAGTCCGGTGTAACGGTTTTAAAGTTCCCCCATGCTGAAAGTTCCCTTTGTCGCACATACGCATGCGTCAATATTAGAATCCCTCAAATTTATCACAATTATATCCTAACAGCCAGATCCAGTACAATTATAAGAATTAATCTTTATTCTTTCATATTTCACGTGGACCAAGGAACTTTCACCACGAGGAAACTTTCACCATGCATATAACACAGACTGAAAGTTTCCTACCGATACGCGCATGCGCAAAACATCAAAAGGGAACTTTCAGCACGGGGGAACTTTGAAACTGTTACACCGGAAACTGCTGCAGCACCAGTACTGTAAATTGACCACGTGATGCTCTATTGAAGTTTTGTGGTGCTAATGCTTTTTTTCATGTTAATGATTTTCATACACATACGTATATGTGTTCATCAAAATCTGTTGTCGCACATGTTTTTAAAATAATAATTCAAATTATGAAAATGTCATGTTCACGTAAAATAATTTACCCCAAATGTTCCGAATGCCCGTTATCAAATACCCAGATATCCGGCTTCAAGAATGCAAACATCTTCGAAAGGTAGGACATTTGCGAGTCACCCGTCGGGCACTATATGGGCACGTTTCGATACTGGGACGTTTCGAAATTAGGACGGTTCCAACCCGAGCTACGCACACTACCGACTGAGCGACGCCGACTTTAGTGTGGTTTATTTAAAACGTTGTCATTTGTCATAGGCACATTAAAAAGAAACCTCCGAATCATCTGAAGTCATTATGTTTATCGACTGCGTAGTACCCAGGATTAATATTGCTAATTTATCGTGTTTGGGAAGAATTAATGTTAATAATATTACATCACATGACGACATAATGCTCAAGCTGAACATTGTTTTACTACGCTGTATTTCTTGTTAGAGAGTTCAATTTGTCTTTTATTTTGCTCACAATTTGCCAGACAATTTCATTTTCTCAAATTAGTTTCATGATTTTCTCGGGCGTCTCAAAACTTTTTAAACTTAGTTTCCCTAAGTCATAAAATGCGAGAAATGTAATTACACGACCTATGAAACAAAACTGTGACTAATTGGGGATAAAATTGATTTGTGATCGAGGCAAGCTCTGGGAGTACTATGCAATCGCGAATAAATTTAGAACATACTGCTAACATATGGCGATAAAGGTGTAAGAATAAGTATAACACATTGATCTTACACCTTTAACATGTCATGTCAAATAACGAAATTCATACACACGATTTAGGCAGAAGTGTGAATATCTGATGTGTATCAAACTAGCAGGAGATGTTCACATCTTTATCAGATTTCAGGAGTCATTTGATTGATGTCGCTTTGGTGACACAGGAGGCGATAACTCAGAAATAAGATTCTGGTCTATCAAACTGGATAACCTTAATAATATATCACGCACCATTGATCTACACCAAATTTTCATCTTCATTAAAATATACATATAACTAATATTGACTTTGTGTGTGTGTTCATTTCCTGTCTTCCTCGGCTGATTTCGTTTGGGACATATAATGTCATAGTCGTATCAACGTAATAATGTCTTTCTTGTATCGGTCGACCTTCACAGTTGGTATGTGTTTATGAATATTTGAATGAAATTAAATACTTTCAATTTATCTATTTCCCCTCATTCATTTATATCAATAGACGAAGTCATGCCTCACTGTTCAAAGGGTTAGTAGGCTCTTGCATGCCGAATTTAAGTCGTGAGAAAAATATGACAAAAAACCCCTACTGTCATCACAAAGGCACATAACAAACGATTTGAATAAATTTGACAGTTTTAAGGCATTCATTTAATGCACGAAAAATAATCTTAAACAAAAATTTCAACTCTCCATGGGAGTTAGTATATTGAAACAAAAATCCTAAAAATATGTTTATGAAATGTCAGCTATGACCTTGTATGTTTCAGAATAAATTCTAGTCTATTTGGTGAACTGTAAGCTGCTTTAAATGTTCTCGTTATCACAAAGAAGCAACAAAACATGTTTTTCAAGTGTTGACTGCATCTTTATTTGTCGCTTTATGTGATTGCGGCCAGAGTTTAGTGTTGAAGTAGAACACTGGTAGTCCAAACAACAACAACAACAACAACAACAACAACAACAACAACAACAACAACAACAACAACAACAACAACAACAACCACCACCAAACAACAACGACAAGGACGACGATACTACTACTACTACTACTACTACTAAAATTATAACAATGATGATGATAATAATAGTAATTAAAATGAGGCTAATAATAATAATAATAATAATGATAATAATAATAATAACAATAATAATAATAATAATAATAATAAATACAATAATGATGATAATAATAAAAATTATGATGATAATAATAATATTTATAATAATAATAATAATAATAATAATAATAAATATAAAAACTAATACTAAATAATAATAATAATAATAATATTAATAATAATAATAATATTAATAGTAATAAAAACAATAATAATAATAATTATAATATTAATAATAATAATGATAGTTCTAATAATAATAAGGATAATAATAATAATAATGTGAATAATAATAATAATAATAATAAGAAGAAGAAGAAGAAGAAGAAAAGAAAAAGAAGTAAAAGAAAAAGAGGAGGAGGAAGGAGAAGAATGATGATATATGATAATAAATAGATAAATAAATAAATAAATAAATAGATAAATAAATAAATAATAAATAGATAAAAAAAGCAATATGAAATAATGATATAAGCATGTTTTGGACCTCCCCTCTCTTTGAGACTGGAGAATAAAGCATAGCCTGATAGAGGCGAGTTTATGCGCCTCGTTCAGCGCCCCATGCTGAATAAACATGCTACTATATAAAATTGATGTTGAATATTAACACATTTGATCGATGAATGCCAGACTCTGTGGGATTCCATTAATCTCATTTACACTTTATTTCAATGTTAATCTATTCCATCTATTCAACAAAATATCGTGAGTTCACACACGGGGCATGTTATATCACTTAAATAAATCGCCATACAAGTTCTTCTCTGAATGAATTGTGTAATAAAGTTGTATCAAGTGTACTTGCAAGAGAATGGCCTCTGTGCTCTCTTGAGTGAGTTCAATTCCCTCAAGACTTTAAGTTTGTTCGTATCATAAGCATGAGCGCATTTAAAATATGGACACAAGTCACCTTGATTTAAATATTTTATTCCTTTTAATCGAAATGGTACATAGTGCTTTAATAGTTCAGTGCTTCAGCACTAGTGAATATTAAGAGAGAGAGAGAGAGAGAGAGAGAGAGAGAGAGAGAGAGAGAGAGAGAGAGAGATTAATACAGTGGAGTGCAAAACGTTGATACTATAACAGTGATTTTTTAACCCATGAGTTTTATTATTATTATTATATTATTACTTCTCTTCGATTATATTATATTACAAAGCCGGTGTAGCTCTGTGGATGAGGTGTTCAGCTCATGACAAAACGTCCCGGGTTCGATTCCCGGGGTCGGATAAGGCAGTAAAAACCGAGGTCACGTCTCACAGTTGGCGCCACACATAAAAGATCCCTCCATGCATGGATGGGTCCGTAGCAAATAGCTATGGGAACTCCTCGGACGTTTACTAATTTTAGATGCTGGAGAGGAAATAACCGAGGAGTTACGATGTTTCAGTTTGACAAGATATGTTTGTTAACAACTGCATTGCTTGCAATGGCATGCGCGGATACAGAGGGGGGGGGGGGGTTAGGGGGGGTCTGGACCAGACCCCCCCTGGAATCCGAAAATTTTACCAAAAAAGGTATTATTTGGGCATTTTTGGGGTTGGACCCCCCTCGTCTAAGAGAAAAATTTACCTTTTTTGGTTGGACCCCCTCTGACAAAAATTCTGGATCCGCGCATGAATGGGGAGGTATTTTGTCACCCCAACCTGTTTTATTATTAGGCAAGTTGTTTTGTATGCCATATAGCTTTGATATTATGATTTTTCCATGTGTATAGCATATTTTCATGACATATGTTTTGTCAATTTTGTTTTAACAGATTTTCTTGTTTACTCTTAAGTCATTTCATTAAATGACAATTTTCAATATATTATAATACACGTCTTGCTAGCCTAGATTATATTAAATGATTTTCAGGTGCAAGAGAAGAAAAACTTAAAAGATTATTCGTTTGGCTAGATAGTTTTCATCATGGAAAGAAGACGGAGCATTCTAAACATCCGCATCCAAAGGTACGTGCCCCATGAATACGATACTCAAAGAAAATATGACAGATGTGTAATTTATTTTCATTAAACTGGCACCATGTATCTGTTAATTTTAAAAAAATTTAAATCCTTTTGTGTTCACAGAAAGCGTTTCATCTACCTGATAAATGCTTCTGGGGAGGTGATGAATGGAGGAGCTATGAACATGATCACTCGAATGGGCATGGTAAAGATATCATTGAAAACGATGTAAGTAATTCAGTATGTGTATTTTGTAATTTTCCTTTAAATGGATATCCATCTTAATTAATTAATGGTTAATTAATATGATAAAACCTTTAGCCTTCTTTTTCATGTCTGACTGTTCTAAACTGACCAACGTGAATGCTGCATTGTAAAAATTTTTGTGCCTTAATATTTGTTTTTCATTGCGCTTTTTTAAATATCATTTTGGCTTTTGTTTCGCCGGGAATAAGCATTGTCAAATAAATAAGTCAGACCCTTTACACTTTCTTTGATATTCTCTTTATACAGAATTTAAATCTGGATTCCAAGGCGATACGGTTGATAGCAAGCTTTGATGTGAATATTAATGGGAAATCTATGACGGTGAGTTGAAATCAAGTACACCTAATATATATTAGCAAAAAGTTTTTATCCTCTGTTTATATTCAGTATTATTTCTAGTAAAAAAATGGCAAAGGAGATAGATATTAAAAATATATACTCAGGGACTTTAAAAACGCCTATCTAATATCATTATAGTTTAATCAACAAGTAGGGTAAATAATTGCATCAAACTTGATTTATTTCGAAAATTTGAATTATATGATTGATACTATCACACGTTTCTTTTAAACAATGATTTGATTTCTTCAGTCCCACCCCATTTGCTTTAACGCATGCACGCAGTCTGGACCGCATGGATTGACATTAAATTTGAATTTTTCTCATAGGAATATTATTCCACTCTTCCTGAAGAGCACGTGCCAACTCATCTACAGTTGACGGTTGACGGTGACGTTTACGTAAGCGTCTCCCTAACTCATCCCACATGTGCTCTATAGGATTGAGGTCGGGTGAACGTGCGTGGATATCCATTACATTAATTCCCTGGATGTTTAGAAAGTTTAAGGTGACTCTAGCCGTGTTCGGACGTGCGTTGTCTTTTTGAAACGTCAACGGATTGTTGACAGTTTGATGACGTTGAATTAATGGAAGGAGCTCAGGCTGTAAAACGTCATCGATGTAGCGCCTGGCGGTAAGAGTGTTCCTCAAAATAACCAGTGATGACTTGAAATGTTGATTGATGGCTCCCCAAACCATGACGCCACCACCGCCAAATTTGTCACGCTCAATTATGCAGTTTGCGGCTAAACTTTCATTACGTCTCCTATAAATGCGCTGTCTTCCGTCAGCCATAGACAAATTGAATCTTGATTCGTCGCTGAACACTACGTCATGCCAATTACATCGATTAGCAAGAATGTTCCGGGACCAGGTCAGACGATTTCTTCGATGGCAAGGAGTTAGGATCAAACCTTTCAATGGGCGACGGCATAGCAAACCTTGCTCTTTCAATCGTCTGCATACTGTCCTGGGGTGGATTTGCCTACCGTGACGACCTATCACATCTCTTGACGTGCTTACGGCTGTCGCAAACCTGTCACGTAGATGACGTTACCTTATGAAAACGTTTTGACGTAATGTCGTTACGCGTGGCTGACCATTTCGAAGACGATCCTTAACGCTTCCTGTGGTCCGATATTTCCGTACAACTCTCGTGATTGTAGACAAATGGACGTTAAAGCGTCCTGCGAGGATACCTTGATTTACGTCGGCGTCTACGAGGCCAAGGACGGCATACCTCTGTTGTTCAGACAGTCTCGGCATTTCACGCGTTATTTTTAATGAATCAAAGTTGAAATCAGGATAGATAGAGGCACTAGGTACCAGTTTACGTTATTTCTGAAGAAAATGATTCAATGTAGAGCACGTGGTCGAGTACTTTTTGAAAAGCGCACGGGTGAGCAGCATTACGTTATGGTTGAGTGATTTGTTTCGCCGATAGCATGAAAGTTACCGCAATCACACAATATCAATCATTTATTTATTTTCAAAACATTTATGTTTTTACATGTAAAAAAAACCATATAGGCGTTTTTAAAGTCCCTAAGTATATTTTGATATAATTATAAAATTGAAAATTAATATATTTTGTAGCCAGATGTAGATAAAAAAGATATGCGTGTTCAACAGGCACAAAATCATGACATACATCCTCATGTAAACAGCAATGTAAGTTATTTACTTGTCATCAAATTCATATTTTGTGGAGAGATTTTACCACTATTATAAATTATTCTTATAGTATTTGTATACGTAACAATTAAATGGTTCAATTTTTCGATAAATGATTAGGTGATAGAAAGTAGGAAATAGAAAAGTGATACTTCAAAGTATAAAATGATGTTCAGATATCGTATATGTATAGTATTAGTATATTCATAGTATATGTCAAAATTTCGACATTCTTGGATAAAGATAAATGCAAGCACTTGTCATTTAAGATAGTTAATATTGAGTGAGAAACCAAGCATCAAAGTTCACGAGACTGCACAGTTTTCACATTAAAATATTTCTACCGATTTTCTTATAGAGAAGGGGGATTGTCAGAAGGAACTTCGCAAAGCGTACTCGCCTATGGGAAGATGGTATTGTTCCATATGAGATAAACTACAAAACAATAAGTGAGTTAAATTGCTACATCTTCACAAACAATTTCATTGGCTTGCAAGTGTGCTTTCGTATCGCTCATTTTGCAGCTACAGAGCCATATCGCAAAATTTTGACTTAGTTTTGGTGGATATAACATTGAGGATATTTATCTTAGCGACAGAGAAAAAACATATTTATAATTAAGGAATTCAATTGTATTTTGTCCCATGTCGCAATAGGACTAGAATATTAATACTTTAATAACACCGCGTATCCAATCAAGGTCTTCTAGGTTAGTTTTGTATGCAAATTCTTTCAGTGGTGGATAAAGGGACCCGCAAAGTACATTAAAATAGAAGAGCTCTCCTTTCAAAATCATCTTCTATATTCAAACTGCATGAAATAAACAACTGAATGCATTTGAATGATCCAGAAGGAGCTGGCGTGTCCCTATTAATGTAAATTACTGTATTGGACAGCAAAATTATTTAATTTTCGAAAAGGATGTGTGTGGGTTGTCTGTTGGAGACCATTGCAGCTAGACTGAACTTTGTCCATATTTGTTACGTAGACGGCTCAATAGAGATACACAGTCCTATTTGGGTCTCTTATGTGTTTTAGGTAGAGAAATAAATAGAAAAAATTATCATGGAAATATTACAAACACGTTTTAATAAACATAATTTGTTAAATTTTGAAATTTATTTGCAGCTAAATCTGAAACTAGTAGTTGTCTTTTCGTATTGCTTATTACCCGGTACTCCTGATAACATTTTCATGATATTGACATTTTATGAAAGGATAATTTTATTATACAGAAGAACCTGGCAAACATAAAATAATCAAGGAAGCAATAGATGACATAAATTCACTCACTTGTCTACGAATCGTCCCACGTGATGAAGCACCACCAACTGTCCACACTTCATATATCCAGTTTACAAATGCTGTGTAAGTTATATCAATGAAGACAATGATAGTCAAATTGTTAAATTAAAATGGTCGATTTCATTGATCGTTCTAAACTCAATCTAATTAAAATCCGATCTTTTCATATCGCTACGATACTCTCCGCTAGAAAAGCGGATTGTATCGTAGCAATATAAAAAGATCTGATTTTAATTAGATTGGTTCTAAACTCTCACTATGATAGGAATGTAATAGCATAATTCTATAATGTCTTCTATGTATAATTTCTTTTTCCTTTTGTCTTTGGGTAAATTTTGGTATGTTTTATCTCCGTATTTTGCTTTACTAAAACCTCTTGATATTGATTCAAAATGGTTAAAGAAACACCACATTAAACAACATCCGCTTGGATATTTCACAGAATTGCTTTAAAAGTTTGGGTTTTTTTGGTTGTGATGATTTTCATTTTTGACAATAATGGTAACCGTTTAACCACACCAATTGAATGACGTTTGTTTCTTCAATTGACCGTCTTAAGTCGGTATCGTAATCGCAGCACAATCGGATATTTTTGTAATGTCGTTTTCCCGTGTATATTCTACTATTATCATGTTTTGTGTGCATGTCCTTGGTGATTTTTGTCATACAGCTTTATCAGATGTCTTCAGTTTTGTCTTTCAAGTTTCACTATATTGGTGCTATAAACTTAAGTATTGTAAATTAATACAAATGCCTTGCTGCGCATAAATGAACACATAAAAATATTGTATTTAATTTGATTTGATTATTCAACTATTAGGTAAATATCACATGTATCTTGGGTCTCAAGAAACATATATGAATATACCATATATGTGATAGGTGTTGCTAGCAAGCAGGAGATGCTCACTCTCCCGGGCACCTGATCTCACTCCATCATAGGGATTTACATATTGCCCTTCAAGTACACATATTTTGTTATTTTCCACTTGGTTCTCATTTTCACTGATTTTGTATGTCCTCTGGTTTCATGATTTTTGAACTTATGGTTTGGATTTATCCATCATCTTTACATAAGAGAGATAATCACGGTAATAAAATCATGTAAAATGTAATTGCGAAATATAAAGGTTAATTCGTGGTTGTTGCCTATCATTTTATTATATTTAAAAGAAATTAATTTAATACAATCATATTAACCGGTTGTTGTCAGTCTTAGATTAACAGATAAGGCGCCTTCTAATTTAATGAATGAATGTATTTGCTTAAAACTGTAATACACTTCTATTACTGGTATATTAGGTTGAAATATTTTATGCCGTCTAAATATTTATAACATTAATTGCGGTAGTATCTTGCCAAACAGGAGACACTTCTATGAAAACCCGATTTCACCTCTGATTTCTATGGGCACATGATTGTTCAGTATGATATATTTTGTGTATACCGCAAGCACACATCATCAGTGTTTTTCTGAATGTACACAAAACCAATAATGTTGAAACTAGTTGATTCTGATATAAAGTTGAAATTTTCGTGGTATAGAATTGATTTAAAATTGAATGTATTGCCAGTGATTGTTGAAAGTCCATGGTAAATGGTCGTAAATGCAAAAATCACACAGCAACAGCCGGATACATGACTATAATTGCAATAATTTTTCATGTATTTCCCGTATACGAATTTCTATATTGGTTTGTTTCAGAAACCTGTGTTATTCATACGTAGGACGTGCATTAAGGTTACTTCAGCCAGTAAATCTAGGAAACTCTTGTTATGACGTCAGTATACTTCATATATTTAAAGACAAATTTCACAAATATAAGATGTTTATGCAGTAGGATCGAAACTAGTAAAGAACAACATTTTAGTTTTTTATAAGTTAAACATTATATGAAAATTGCAAAAAAAAATAGTATATAGATATCATTGAAAAATTAGATTTATAAAGTTTTTGAGAAAAGAATACAAATAATATGTTATACATGGAAATACGTGGGATTCTACATAATATATTTTAACTTGCGACATATAATTTGCAATTTCCGCGTCAGCTTTTTTACCATCTCCGATGAGAAAAGCTGCTTGTCATAAATTGTTGCTAAATACTGCTATATATAAAGTATTCAATGACAGTTATTTACTAGATATATTTTGTTTTACATATTCAGATTTTCTCTTGCAACCGTATTGATGATTTTTATTATTTACTACATAAGTGTGGTTTTCTTTTTTAGAAATCTACGGTGATTCATGAACTGATGCACGCGATCGGAATGCAGCATGAACATCAGCGGTCTGACAGAGATAAATACATTGATATGGTGTGGGATAACATAGCAAATGGAACTAAAAATGAAAATATGTATCTAGTGAAAACAGATAATAAGCACTCATTCGACGCGGAATCCATTCTACAATATGGTCTATATGTAAGTAAAGAAGTCCAAGGAAAATATAGAATTTTCCTAGTTTTAAAATTGATGTAGCTAATGCATAATTGAAGGTAATAACTTATTATGAGTCATTTAACATTTTAATTACACTATTTGAAGACGATAATAAAATAATATCACTCATAATAACAACTTCTGAATACTCTGATTTTCTATTTTATAGCTGACAATAAATAGTAATTTAATGCATTGATCTAACTAGTTTTTAAGTGTTACTCCGTGTTTACTCCGTATTTACAAATGTTATCTGGACAATGCTTAGTCGGTTCCAAAACTGCAATCGAATTATATTTATGTACTTAATTTTTATTGTGCTGCATATCCATGGCGACTTTTGTCATACAACTGAGTCACATGATTTTTTCCCTTGAAACAGATACCTGTTAATTCTCAATAATCAAGAAGCTTGCTCTTGAGATACGAACTTATTTACAGTCCTTTCTTCAAATAATGTAATTTAAAGTATAACTGAAGTAATCTAACACAGTAATGACCATCGAAAAAACGGTATAAACTAGAAATATGTTAATACATTTAACTATTGATGAAAACGATTTTTAAAAGACTGGTGTGATTCTCTGTATTACAAGTTAATATATAATTAAATCAATAAAATTATATCCTTTTTGTGTTGCAATATTCCGACGTTTCGGCCGATGGCTCTTTTCAAGAAAACAAGAGCTTAAACATATCTCGCATCCCGTAAATAAGCTTGCCCGATATGTGTCTGTATAACATGTGAGGTTCCCACAACCACTAAAATACACACAGACAAAAGAAACAATTGGGAAACCACAAATGTCATATACGAATTAAGATGTTCATCATGCGAAATAATTGTGTATGTAGGGGAAACAGAGAGAACTGAAGGGGAACGGATCATCGCGAATATTAAAGAGAGCAAAGCAGTCGCAATCCATTTTAATTCTGAAAATCATTCTATCCAAGACTTAAAGATAACGATTTTAGAAAGATGCAACACAAATTCTTAATTCTACAGAAAAGGGGGAGAAGACTTCTGGATTAAACAATTAACACAATAACACCGTATGGTGCGAATAAACAGAGCTTAGGTATCCTTTGTCCGGATTGTGCAGTAGAATGCAACGCCATGCAACGCGTCAGCTCCACAACGTCACCAGCATACAGCAGCAATACAGAAGAATGTCACCCTTTTGACGTCACATTGTTGGCGCCATGACGTCATAACAGCACGTATCAACGCACGCCACAGCAACAGAAAGATAAATATAATCATTCTTTATAGAATCTAAATAGAGCCAAGATGTGAGATATTTCTAAATTCATGTTTATTTGAAAAAGGCCATCCGCCGAAACGTCGAAACAGAGCAACATAAACAGGATTTATTGCATTCCCTTTAGAATATTTTGACTGATTATCAATAAAATTATAATTATTTGGCTATTTATTTCCATTTCAACATCCTATTATTGACTTTTATGACATGTGTTATTATCTTTGCAAATGATACTTACGAAAGGCTTTCTCAAAAAATGGAAAGAAATCTATGAACATGAAAGATAAGCGCTTAGAATATCTTCCAAACTCGGCTGAAGGATTAACATTCTATGACGTACAAGACATCACCCTTGGGTATGACTGCACAAGTAAGACACTATGTATTTATGATTTGTGTTAGTTGTTTCAATAATGTAGTATGATTTTACATGATTTAGAATGAAATGTAGGAACCTGTTTACATCTTAAAACGATACTAAAATCTGTAAGTAGTTGATTGAAAATTGTGTATAACTTGTGGTAATTGTATCTTTACCGGTTGAATGTTTTCTTAATAATACAATGTCTATAAACCAGAGAACTGTACAGCAACCACCTCACCTTTATGTGAAAATGATGGGTTCATTGGATACACTTGTGAGTGTATGTGTCCATCAGGACTAAAAGGGGAAATCTGTACTGAAATAGACTCCGACAAAGGTACTCATAAATTTCAATTATCATAGGTAGATAAGAAAGATTAATTTAAAAAGCTAATGTGGTAATCAGTTTGATTTTCAAAATTATATTTTGCATTTCAATAGCACTATGCATCACCGAATTGATGAACTGTGCATATAGTTACTCACGTATTTATCTTTTTATGTTTATTATATTAGATATGCCTGGGCATACAAAAGTAGTGGAATCCCTCACTAATCTTTATATTACAAAAAAGTGCAAACCCTGCTTCCATTTATCCTACGCCCTTAAAATGTGTTTATTGTTTTACTTTGAGTCGTGATAGCCACTTACCGACGCACTGTATTATGTAAAAGGATTAGATAAAAGAAGAATAAAATTTCACTGTGGCTACTACCCTTGCAACAAGTTTTGTGCCGTCACAATGTACAGAAGTTTTGCAATGTTTATGCTATTTTGAATTGTAAAATGACGTAATGAAGTACTCAAAGACACTTTAGACTTTTGGATGTCAAACAATTTCACTGTAGCTTCTTAATGCTTTTTCCTGTAATTTTATGAGACCCTAGTGTTTTTTTTTTTAGATATTTGCGAATATGGTACATGTTGTCGTTTATACATTATTTGACATAAATCTGGAATCGATCAATTGGATATAACAAAACACTGTGGCATTAATAGGCTTCAATAGGAACTCATTATCTGGGGCGGTCAGTGGCATGGTTAAGATTTAAAACACGCTTGTAGCTACGATTTTAAAGCTGCGTAAACCAACAGGCAAACAAAGATTTGACAGTACAGTTTGAAATTCTCAGCCCATAAACCCACATTTTAAATCGGTTTTATATGGAGTTTGGTCGGGGGATTTCATTTAAAACATTGGGATTCCCCAATTCCCAGAAGGGGTCGTGTTTCATTCTTTCTGACAGCAATTAAATGCTTGCATGACGAATTTACCACTTCTGTTTCAATGAAGCGCTCCTTTACTTTCAAATCGTGTCACTTCTTTCGAAAGATCAGCTCTAGTACATACAAATGCAGTCCATAAATCAAACTACCGATGAAATTCATATTAAGTCATTAGCAAAATGAAAATAATAGAAACGTACATTAGAATATCGAGAAGTTAATAAAAAGTTGTTGTTAATAATGCGAAAACGAGCAGATTATAAATGGACGAGAATGTCAGTTGTACGACAAAATTGTGTACAGTCTGATCCAACGAGACAATGACACAGTATCAAACCAGAATGAATGGATTTGGATTGAATAGATTTGATCTTGGGAAATTATTTATATCACACGGTAAATCACTTCATTTAAATTCAAGTATTTGCTTTTGTTGCCTGTGACTGTGACCCTTTGGGTGTATCGAATAAATCCTCTTACCACAACTAACACAACATCGATATAAAAAGTGTAATCATTGTATATAAAGGGGAATCTCCTATTATGAAAATTGGATAATGTGGCAAATATGAACCCAAACAGCATAGATCACGTATATTTCTTGGTTAATGTTAAAAGCCTAAGGACCATTGCTAAATTCATTTACGCTTTAGTTGATAAATGCCAGAACATATAGTGTATTACTGTAGTGCACTTTATCCACATTTCGACTACTTATGTCTCTTTGGTGATGCTCAAGGCAAAAACTATGAAACTATTGAAATCCTAAGTATAAATGTTTGAAAAGTAGTCTAATTACCAAATTGATCTAATGTTGGAACCAATAGTCCCATGGAAACACACAGCTATGCATGAGCGAGATACTCCTTAGTTTTTTTCCATCAAATTTTAGATATATATTTAGAAGATTGTTTTTTGCATTTATAAAAAGAGAAAAAAATTATATAGCAATATAGTAAGAATTTTATGATCGATTAAGCTTAAGTCTAATGTAGATCTCATTTTGAAACAAAGCCGAGAAAAAGGAAATTTACGTGCTATGACATAAGATAAATTGTTTTTTTATATGGAAATATTTTAGATTGCGGTGAATATATAGTGTTGAATGACGGCGATGAGAAGACAATTCAATCACCTAATTATAGCAATAACGAGTACCCACTGGACAAAAATTGTGTCTGGTTTATAAAGGTAGAAAACCATTTTTTCAGTTGTCTTTCTTTACCTATAAAAACTTTATGATAACACAATGTAAGACAGAAATCTTATTTCTATAGATTATTTTCATGTTTAATTACTTCTTATATCTCCAGAATGAAAACTTAGTTAAGTAAACTTTAATTACATATAATAATAACACACACTTCTTTCCGTTTGTTGACCAAGTATAACTTTCTTCATATGATTTGTAATAAATAATATTATTAAACATAAATATAAATAAACATTTAAAGTTAATTCTGACAAGCAAAATGATATTGAGTGAATACTATGTTGCTTTTACTTTTATTTTATTTTCAGGGTCCAGAAAATTCTAATATAGAATTGACAATTAACGACTTGTCTCTAAGAGTTAGTGATTTCTTTGTGCGTTGCTTTCATTGGCTAGAAGTACGATTCAATCTTATGGGCCAGACTGGAAAAAAGTAAGTGATTAAGCAAGAATGTTTTAAATTTAATCATCTTTGATTTTGATCTTATTTAAATGTTATTAATTATGATCTAATTTTAACGATTAAAATGGTTTACAGATAGGACAATCCTTATAGACTCTTTGATGTTCACTGCGGGACTGATGTTTTGAGTGGCAAAATCATAAATGTTCCATCAAAATGAGACAATTCATATCTTACTTCGACGTCAAAAATTTATGGGAAGCGTAACTATTTGCCACTCAATACGTCAGTTCCGCAGTTAACGTGAAAGGGTCTGTTTAGGGACCGGTCAAAATTTATCAAAACATGGGACCGGTGCAAAAGGCATGGGGACAAGGACTTCTTTTTTTTTTTTTTTAACTTTTTCGGGTAATGGGATCATGATATTTTTTTATTGTATTAATGAGCATGGGACATGAACTTTATTTAAACAAGAGGCCTAAGTGGGCCAATATGGCTCACCTAAGTATTTAGATGATCAGGAAGAAGTAATTTATTTTAGCATTACTGTGACTAAGTCAAAACAAATGTCAAATTTTATTTCAGACCAGAATAAAACACAACAAAACTTTTTCGCAAAATTTCATAAAAACTATTCTTATTCTTATTATTACACATTCAAAAAACATACATATGCGGTCATGAAAATTAACAAACCAAAGTTTAAATGTATCTCAGTGCTGAAAAAGAGAAAATGACTCAAAATTGTATGAAATAGAAAAGTGAGAAATTTTACTGATTTGTTTCTTTTAAAATGGCCTAATTTCATATATTGAGTGTTGCGAAACATCTAAAAACTTATTTAGATGTGTAAAGAAATGAAAGAAAAAAAAATGACCACAGCTGGATTTGAACTGCTACTCGCCATATTTTTAATTACTAAGTGGTACATGTACAATTGTGAGACCTATTTTTTAGACATGGTAGCACCACCTGTTGACCAATTTGGATGAAATGTACAAAATTGATAAAGGACCTACAGTACTTCATGTATACCCTGTTTCATCAAAATATTTCATGTGGTATAACAGCAGAAGTTAAAAATGTGAAGAATTATCCCTATACACCTTCATTTGGAAGTCTTAAAAAATTCATAGAAAATCCCAAAATTGAGACATTGGCAAAATGTTTTCAAAATAACATTCCTTACCATAATTATGATCAAAATATTCCATAAGAAATCATTATCATCAACTAACTAGGAAATATGACGCTTTTCTGCATTGAAATTACTAAGTCCAAAAAAAAAAAAAAAATATGTCCAAAAAACTTCCTTGGAAGAGAACTAGAATGACAATACTTCTTCATTCATCATCTAGATCATTTCTATGCATTTTGTTTGTCTCTGTATACAGCCAGTCTGAAGAAGAAGATTGTCAAAGGAAGGTACCGACTTTTGACTGTGGTGGTGCCACCTGTATAGAGGTCTGGACAAAAACGACAAAATTTGAAGGGGGTCATAAGTGATTTATTTCTATCAAGTTTTATTAAAATTCTTCCAACAGTTTTGCAGAAAAAGTTGAAAATGTGAAAAATGATTAATCCCCCCTTTTTTTGGAAGTCTTAAAATTAAAAAAACAATCCAAAAATTGAGATATTGACAAAATGCTTTCACAATAATATTCCTTACCATAATTATGATCAAAATAGTCATTAAGAAATCATCATTATCAAGTAACTGAGAAACATGACACTTTTCTGCATTGATATTACTAAGTCCAAAAAATGATGCAAAATTATGAGTATATAGTGTGATAGACATATAAAATTGTTGAAGTTTTTAGTAAGAATATACTGTATAAAGTCCATGCCACTTTTTCAATCCTTAAATATTACATATTGAAAAACTGTTTATGGTCATAGGGCTAGTGTCTAGCATGGGACACCAACTTTTTTGCAAGTTGGAAAGCATGGGATCCGATTTTATTTTTACATACATGAGGTCATGGGGTCTGAGGTTTTTTTTAGATTAATTTGCCATTCTGTACCGGTCCCTATTTTGATAAATATTGACCAGTCCCTTACTGTTTTACTGTTTGGTACATTCACTCTTTTCTGATGAAAAGATTAAGCAAATCAATATGAATGTACTTACTAGATATATATGAACCGAAATAATCTGGCTCAAAACAAGAAAAAATAAAATAAAAGAATAAATAAAAGAGAAAACAGAAAACATCTGACAAAGCTGTATGACACAAATCACCAAGGACCTGCACACAAAAAATGACAATAGCATAATATACACGGAAGGACATTAGAAAAATATTCGATTGTGCTGCGCTTACGATACCGACTTAGGACGGTCAATTGAAGTAATTAACGTCTCTCAATTGGTGTGGTTAACCGGTTTACGGGCGCCCACCTTCCCACTACCGCAAAGGCAGCACAATCAAAGGACACACATTTAAAATTTATAAATAATCCTCCATATAGAGAACAAGGATCAAGTGGTTTCTCAAGGATAGAGGTCATAAAAATTTATTACACACGAAACAATTATAGAATAATATGTTGCTATCAAAAATATGTAAGGAGACATCAACATAAATAAACCGTGCTCTACCCTCCTGTAAGCGAATATTAAGCTTTTGTATGCTGTATTGAATCAAGATACTTATTTGAATAAGAAAAAATGAAAAAAAAAAAATTAACAGATACAAATGAATTACACACTGCAGAGATAGATAGATAGATAGTTAGATAGATAGATAGATAGATAGATAGATAGGTAGATGGATGGATAGATACAGTGTGTGTGTATGTGTAAGAAGGAGAGAGAGAGAGAGCGAGAGAGAGGCAGGTCATGAACAGGTTTTGTAGAATATCAATTTCTTGACTAAAATGCTTAAATAAGTACAATCGCCAGTAAAAACCCCGATTCTCTTTCATACAAAATTATAAAACATTGATAAATAAATTAAAAGGAGAGAGAGAGAGAGAGAGAGAGAGAGAGAGAGAGAGAGAGAGAGAGAGAGAGAGAGAGAGAGAGAGAATACAATACATCAATACATTACCAACATTCTTGACCCTCTATACACGGAATTCATGTGACCACGAATACCGACTTTGAAATCAAACACACGTACTATTATAATTCTCCTGGAAAAGTACTTCTAACAGTTTGGCTGTTAACTATATGTAAAGATGATGGATAAATCCAAACCACAAGTCCAAAAATCATGAAACCATAGGACATACAAAATCAGTGAAAATGAAAAACAAATGGAAAATAACAAAATATGTCTACTTGAAGAGCATATGTGAACCCCTGTGATGGAGTGAGATCAGGCGCCCGGGGAGAGTGAGCATCTCCTGCTTGCTAGCAACACCCGTCACATATACCCCGTAGAAAGAGTCAAATCGTGTGAATTCCATATGTATCTATATATGGAGAAGTCGAAGTAGGTAACCTTCTAGTATAGAAGGTGTCAAATCTGTGTAAAGTGATCGGAATCGGTCTCAGTCCAGAATATCATTTAAAAGTCTGGATAACGAGATATCATATGGAGTAATAAGAGTCTCGTAACGACCGTAGAACTTCCTCAGTGACGATGCTAGTCTAGCACATATATAACCCTGGTTGAGCAGCTTAACTGAAAGTCGCCTAGCCCTCAGAACAAAGTCATTGTAATTTGAACATGCTCTGGAATAACGTATTAACTGAGATATGAATACGCCGTATGCGGGCGATGATGGAATGTTGCTACTTATGAAAGGAAAGTTTGTGATAGCGAAATTGAAATCGTCACGTTTGTCATAGAGTGAGGTGTTCAATTGACCATTAATGTCGAAAGACAACATAATATCTAAATACGAAGTAGAATTACTAGTTTCTGTGGTTTCTTTGACCTCCAGTTCACTTGGATAGATGATGCTAAGGTAATCCGCGAATGAAGGATTATTAATTGAAAGCAAGTCATCTATATATCTGTAAGTAAAATTGAAGCCAAGAGCCAATTGTTTTTTTCCTTGCGAAAGCAAAGACTGAATGAACTCAGCTTCGTATGAATAAAGGAATATGTCAGCCAGAAGCGGAGCACAGTTAGTGCCCATTGGAATGCCGACAATTTGTTGAAAAACCTTACCTCCAAACACCACAAAAATGTTATCGATAAGAAAGTTCAACATCTGAATGACAGCTGTTTCAGTGTATTTATTTTTGGAATCAGAATTTTCCCTAACAAAGTAAGTTTTATCGTGGCCTATTACTATATATTTGAATTTGCGGCTTCCGTTTTTACTAGTAAATGCATTTTGAATAATTTCCGTTAATCTGTCTTTTAATTTCTGATGAGGGATCGTTGTGTACAGAGTCGAAAAGTCAAAAGACTTGATGGAGTGAATTTTAGTAAAACTTTTTGATTTTAGATGTTCTAACAACTCTTTTGAATTTTTAAGGATCCACATTTGATTAATTCCACTTCTGGAATATACTGTTTCGCAATATCTATGAAGGCCAGATTTAATTTCTGATAATATATTAGCATACCGTATTACTACATTGCAGTATGTACTGATTTTCCAGGCTTTGTGGGAATATTTCTGATGAAGTATGGGTTACATCTAATGCAGCAATCAACTCAGTTGGAAACATGATGATGTTAAAATTCGACAGTCGATTCTCAAAAGATATTGAAAGCTTAGGCAAAGGGTTCAGAGCTACTGTCAGAACAAGTGAGTACAAATGCCACACATAGCGAATATTAAGCTTTTGTATGCTATATTGATCAAGATACTTATTTGAATAAGAAAAAATGAAAAAGAATTAATAGAGATATAAATGAATAACACAGTGCAGAGATAGATAGATAGTTATATAGATAGATAAATAGATGGATAGATACAGAGTATGTGTGTGTATGTGTGAGAGGGAGAGAGAGAGGCAGGCCATTAACAGTTTTTGTAGAATATCAATTTCTTTATTAAAATGCTTAAATAAGTACAATCGTCAGTAAAAAAACCCCCGATTCTCTTTCATACAGAATATAATGCAAAACCCTGTGACGCCAAACCTTGCAAGAATGGAGGTTCTTGTACTAATATTGAAGACTATTTTACATGCAGTTGTCTGTCTGGTTGGAAAGGTTCAACATGCGAAGGTACAATATACTTTTTGATTATTTTATAAATACATCGTTGAAAAAGTCACAAAAGCTAAGCTCATGATATTTATCCAGTCTTTCTTGGGTAACGAATGGATTAGACAGAAAAATAAAAAAGTTGATGTATAAATATTGACATAAACAAATAGATAAATAATGAGTACAAATACGAATAAAAGAAAGGATACAAGTAAAGAGTTGTCAGAAGTAGCGAATTTTGACTTAAAATTTGTATGTTTCGAATATATGCAGTCAAGGTATAAACATGTAAGGGTTATGTCTGTTTTTCTATCAACGTAGAAGTAATTTAGGTGACTTTCAGAAATTATTATTTTCTGTAATCTTCGGACATTGCAATAATCGGAATAAATCGATAAATTATTGTACTTTACATACAATGTAAGGAATTATGAGAGAAAACTATGCACGAAGAAACTAAATATGGATAGGTGTTGGCCAACAATATATAAACAACAGCATGGAGAGAATATCAACAAAGCATGGACACTCTTAAAAATTCTAGAGGATATTATATTTGTATGATCCGAATATTTCCAATAAAATGTTAAGTTTAGGGTAAAAAAGTATAATTTTTTCTAGCATCGTAATAGCTACTAAGTTTCATAAAATACGGGGCCAACGTTGAATACACAAGTAAAATAAGGATCCATGACCGCAGTCATGTGTACAATAGCTAAACTGAACAACGTGGAGTGCATATTAAAACGAAAGCGTGGTGGTCAATGTAATTAAACCGTTCTACCAAAAGGGAAATGAAATAAATAGGAGACAAGAAGCGTGGAAAATGTGGAACTTACGTTCGGAGTTTACCCCGTTAGAATGCAAATTCAACAACGTAATAGTGCAAGTGTCCTCCTAGTTAGCTTTGCAATACTTTTTAACCATGGAAGAAAGTATTCCAACACTATTGTCTTGACTTTTGTCCCTAATGCCTATTTCATAGACCGCGCTTTAAATCTAATAAATTTGTAGATTTACCATTAAGGTAACAATGCAGTTTTCGGAACGGCTGTCCTCATCAATACTCATAACACCGACCATACAAGTTTGTTTACAAATAACGCTATTGAAGAGGGACTGTCTTTCGCGGAGGGATTTGACGATGTGACTTGTTTTTTCTTCCTTTTACTTGTATTATATGAAATCAAAGCACAAGTTATTTTTTTTATTCTTATTAAAATTCGGGTGATACAGATTTAACACATGCACAACATTCAAATAATTATAGCGTCACTGTAAGTGGATATATATTTTTCTGAACAGAAATGGAAGAAAAACCCTGTGATACTTCACCTTGTAAAAATGGTGGTTCTTGTATGAATAGCGGTGAATCCTTTATATGCATTTGTCGATCTGGATGGAAAGGCACAACTTGTGAAGGTATAGGAATTTGAATGTAATATCGATATTGTTTTCGGTTAACTCGAACGTATCCATTTCAAAGAAATTTGTACAGATTTGACATTAATCAATTATAGTGTCAAATAGAGAATTATTTAATAATAATAATAACAACAACAACAATAATAATAATAATAATAATAATAATAATAATAATGATAATAATAATTATTATTATTATAAATATTATTATAATAAATCCGGTACATATTTCGAATGACCGCATTGTGGGTTTATCTAAATTACATACCATATTTTGTAATTTATATACAGAGAGTTATATAAATCCATGTGATTCTTCACCTTGTAAGAACGAAGGATTGTGCTTGGACAATGGCGATTCCTTTTCATGCGACTGTTCATTTGATTGGAAAGGTGAAACATGCGAAGGTATATGTTTAGAAATAGGTTTTGATGACTGAAAATTAATTCAGAATTAAACTCATAATCTCAAAAGCAAAGACGAAAGAATCACTAACAAATCAGTAATAACAACGATGAACTGTTACGTTGATGTAGGCATGTGAATGATGTCCACGTGCTACTTTTATAATTATAGGCGAATAATTCATCATATTTAAATGTCCTATAATCACTGTAAGAACATGAAACGTTTTCTCGCAGAAAATGCAGGAATGCCATGTGACGCTATACACAATTTCCTGTTACACGACAATGCTTACTTCATGTATGTTTTCCATGTATAGGATGATGTTCCCAATATGGAAAACCAAGTGTGAAATTGTATGCTTTTTCTAAAATAATTTTCTAGTTGCATATCAACTCCATTTTGATGTTGATGTTGCACGCCATCTCGGACACTTGGGATTTCAATATATGCATACGATTTCACGCTTGTTATTTAAAAGAAAATGTAAATATGGTAACATTTTCAGCGTAGTAAAGTGAGAAAATGGCTGAAGACGATAATTTCAAATCGCTTGATATAACTGGAAGTAGATTATGCAAAAGTTCATGCGATTTATAAAGGATTAATCACAGAAACAGAAAGAGTTAACATTACTTGATTTGTTTTAATCAGAATAATGTTGTAATTAACGGAATTTAGAAATAAAATATGCCGAAAATGAATCGTGTTCGCTATGCGCTGAAGAGTTGAATGGGATGGTCTTGTACCTCAATTAACCCTACAACTGAAAACTTCAAAATAGCAATGAGTAGGATAGGGGAACATTATTGTTGTTACGATGAACCAGGAAAATATGGAGATGCATGTACAAATAACGACAACTCCTTCACTTGATGGAGAGACCAATTAGGTATAAGTTTCAATATATTTGAAAACTGATAATTTAAGTAAGATAGCAATTCGAACTGCATTAATATGATGATGTTGTTGTTGATGATGATGATCATAATGATGATGATGATAATAATAATAATAATAATAATAATAATAATAATAATAATAATAATAATATAAGTTTTATATTATCAATGTAGAAAAGGATGTGAAGCCATGTGATGGTACACCTTGTAAGAACGGAGGGTTATGCACAAACAATGGTGACTCTTTCACATGCAACTGTCCATCTGGTTGGAAAGGTCTTATGTGCGAAGGTATTATTCAATATATTACTGGTTACGTCAAAAATATTATTGAATCATTGAATAATTTTTTTTTACAATTTTTGTATCGTTGGTTCGTGTATTGAATCACAAAAGGTATAGCACAGTAAGAGACGCTAATGTCGCCTTGGCGCCTATGATTTCGGTTAGTCAATGAATAGCTTCTGTAGTGAGGTTTTGTGGGTATTGTTGTAACAAAACATTAGTTACCCTCAGTACTTTATATTTTAATGTCGAATCAGATCGAAAATGTCTATTCTAACTTTGTTGTTTTATATGCACAAATCGCTAATATCATTTCAAGAAAATTGAGAAACTCTACTTGGGGTAAAGGAAACCATGGTGTATAAAAATATACATGTACATGTGTTTTGATGTCTATAAAGGGCTATCGTACTTTAATCGTTAATGTGCTTGGTTCGTGACTGGACGCTCCTTGGTTCGACCCCCGCTGATGACTCGTCGGTGTCCTTTTTGGGATGAGATAGATAACTGACGACTTGTGTCACGGTCGATGTGGCACTTTCAATCCCTTCGGGTTGGTTTGTTGTAAAAGTCTACATTTCTACATTGCATAAAGGCAGGTGCCCTCGCAATATAAGTGCAAATATTTTTAGGAGGACATAAAAAGGATCAAACACAGTTACCTCTATAATTAAAATAAATCTGTTTTAAGATTCCTTCATTTTCATCTGCCTGACGCATTGTATAGACATTTATTGTAAGCAAGGAAACCATTAGAAGTACTGAATAATCATGCCAATAATTCGGTGACACGGGGCCTCATGAGTATTGTCTGCCGCATTCGTAACACAGAACCCTGAACATCTCTCCCTCGAGCCTAAGTTAATCTCATTAACTCCGATTTTATTCTTAATATGGATATTCAACACTGAAAACCTGTAATATTTTCTCATAGAAATCGATGTAAAACCATGTGATGCTGCACCTTGCAAGAACGGAGGTTCCTGCATGAATAATGCTGACTCCTTTATATGCAATTGTTTATCTGAATGGAAAGGTTCAACATGCGAAGGTATGAGTTAAATAACATTGGAAAATAAGATTTATCTTTGATAGGCTTTGAAGACAACTGGTCATTTCAAATCTGAAAAAAAGAATCCCGAGAGAAAATAGTAAACCATGACATCCAGAAAAATAGCAGGGTATGAAAGAGAAGGTTACTTTTACATTATTCGATTGTTATCAGAGAAGACAAATCATCTTTATAATACAGTCCTTCTTTTGAACAGAAAATAATGCAAAACCATGTGACTCTACACCTTGCAAGAATGGAGGTTCCTGTACAAACAATGGCGACACATTCACATGCAGCTGTCCATCTGGTTGGAAAGGTCCAACCTGTGAAGGTATTAGTTCAAGAAATTTCGGGTTAAATCGAATAAATAAATGAATAAACAGAAAGAGAAAAAAAATCCCTCCACATCGACTATTGATGAATATCAAATTTCTTATACATGAAAATTGATAAAAATCATTCACTCATCTAGTAAAACTATATTTTTTTGTAAAGAAAGCGATGTGAAACCATGTGACACTACACCTTGTAAGAACGGAGGGTCATGTACGAATCATGGTGATTCCTTTACATGTCATTGCCCATCTGGATGGCAGGGATCAATGTGTACAGGTATAAAGTTCAATATATTTCCTGTTCCCGTGAAAAAAAAATCGTATATACATGTAGCAAAGCTTGCCAAAGTTTGCTTTTTTTCTACACATCAAAACCTCTGAGGGAAGATTTTCTAGGTAAAGGTTTGCTATAGAAAACTGGTAGATAAATTCCTAGAACTATAGTTTTCTAGTAGGCATTTATTTGTTTCTATATTACTAGTATTTATCCACCTGAATTTTAATTAAACAAAGCCAGTACTTCTGATAGACAAACAGCTTTCTTGGACTTAAATATTAAAATTATTAACGAAAATATCCCTACAAACATATATGCTAAATGTAATGTCTTTGAATTTCCTATTGTAAATTTCCCTTCCTCCTTGGCAAAATTCCTAGACTCCCATCAGATTATATATATCTTAGTCAATTGGTTGGGTTAATTAGAGCCTGCTCTAACATTTTAACAACAACAACAAAAAAAAAAAAACCAAAACCATTCTCAAATCACTTTCAAACTTCTAACTCAAGGTAATAGATATCATAAACTTTGAAAATCTTTTTACAGACATTTTATCTAAATTCGGAAATGTGATTTTTCAAAAATACATTCCCAGCGGAATGTCTCATCCCAATTTTTACAGTGATTTAATGTACAAACTAAGGATGATGAAAGATGATAATTTCATATCAACGGGTTCTAAAACTATTAACGTCTTTAACATCGACAGTATGATCCCGAGATTATCGCCAAACCAATAAGTTTTGTAATGGCTCCCTCTACAGCCCTTTACAGACTTTAATTTGAGCCTTACCCCCTGATTAACGGGATGGTGCGGACTCTATAATGGGCTTTGTCCAAACCTTTTAAGAAGAGATACGGTCTTGAACCTCATCCCCTCTGACTGTTAGTCGCTTGCTCACAGACGGGTATAGCACGGTTTACTCATGTTGATTTTGCCTTGCACTATTCTTTTACTAGCATATTATTCTATAGAAATTTCGTGTTAAAATTTTTAAGACCTCTCGTCTTGTCGTTGATCCATGTTCTCTATTATTATCTCTATTCTCTAACATTATTTATAAATTTTAAGAAATATGTATCGTTTTAAGGGGTTGCTTTTGTGCTGAGTAAGAAGGTTAAATCTGTTAAGCATACCAACTGAGTGACGTTTGTTACTTTAATTGGCCGTCTCAGTCGGTATCGTAACTGCAGTACAATCGAATATTTATGTAATATCATTTTCTGTTTTTACTTGACTATTATTATGTTTTGGGCATGTCCTCAGTGATTTGTGTCATACAGCCTGGTCAAATGTCTTCTATTTTTATGTCTATCTGCCTTTATGAAATACAAAGATTAGACCTATTCAACGGATCCATCATTTCCGTACCTCGTCTACTGTGACACATGACCTCAGTTTTCTCAGTGTCATGAGAAAGAGAAGACACCGACGAGACATCTTTGAGTCTCGAATCCGGAACCTTTCGGCAAAGCACCTAACCGAATGAACTACGCCAGTTCTTTGTAGTATATACAGAACTTGCATCGAATTCCACAAAAACGAGAACTTCTGGTATTGAACCAAGATACTTATGTAAAACATTTCGAATAATTAAACTAATATCTCACCCATGTTTATGGAACATCGTGCATAAGTGCTTTGCTAAAAATCTATCATTTAAACGAAGAAAATACCATACTTAGTTTTATGATATCAAAAATAATTTATTTTACAGTTATGTGTACAAGGAAATGTTCTTTTGAACCAAATGATCCCTGTTTTCTTAAAAGCGACTCTTCAGCAGTGAAGGTAATGTCTAACAAGTTGCTATTGTATACGAAACATGAATTATAGCATTGAAAACTACCCAATCTTATGTTTATCCTTCTGTTACTATTTGTTATACGAAATTTGAATATAAAATAAAATGTTGTCTGCATCACTTGTTTACATCAATGGATGCGTCATATTTCTTTGTGATGACATCACTGAAAGTGGGACAAATATCGAACAAGCTATGTGTAAGCTTATAACTTGATAGATGTTTTTAGGAATTGGGGAAAGATCGATTCCACGTGGTGATTGGTCATACGTTTAGTGAAAGCTTTAACTTGACTAGTACTTGGCAAATATTTGTAGTGTTCTTCGGGATGTTTGCGCATTATGCTGATGAAATAATTTAGTTTGGATTAAACTTTATTATTAATCGTTATATGTCGGTGAGTCAATTGCATTTGCGATTGCTTATAAGTTCTTATTATGTTTTTTTCCTTCCTATGTCGGAGGCAAATATTTCTATGCAGTTTAGTCAGACCTCTAATGATTTTGTTATACAATCATAACCACATTTCAATCTCCGTACATCAATTTTAATTAATGCATATACTGCTAAGTGTTAAATGCTAATCTTTCTGGCTTTCTAGGCATCTTCAGTTGCAAGCCCAACACCGGCTTTCAGTGGAACTCACTTTGTAAGCCCTACCTTCGGAAACAACTATGTATCTCTTTACCTTAACACAACTGCAGCTTGCATTGAAAAAGGTAACAAAAATATCTCTTTTAAAGCTTCATCATTTTGTAATGAAGTGTGAATTGCAATTTTGCAACGGTGTTCGTCTTTCGTATCGAAGACGTATTTGGCGTAGTTCTATCGAAACTGATGTGAAATCAGGGAAATGATTGGAAGAATATGATTATGTAATAGAAATTTATGACGTCACAAATGTTGTGATATAGAAGTAAGATACTTACACAATAGAAATTTATGACGTCACAGATGTTGTGATATAGAAATAAGATACTTACCCATGTGGTATATAATTCTGTAAAAATCTCCAATAGGGGACAAAACACCTGTTTGTTTGTCATAGGTCTATTATGAATTACTAAAATGTCTTTTTAGCTCACCTGAACCAAAGGCAATTGACCCATCCCTCTCACGGAATATTTATTGAATTTCGTGACGTCACAATACATTTTCAATGTTTGTCTGAGGTATGACTGAGATGTAAAGTATTGTGACGTCGCGCATAAATGGAAGGGTCAATTGTCATAGCCTGCCGTCCGTCGTCCGGAAATGTCATATATCAGGACTGCGGGTGGGATTTTGATCAAACTTGGTATAGATGAAATATAAAGGTCAACTTACAAGTGTTGTTGTTTTTTGCCAGATCCGTCAGGGATTAGATCCATGGCCGGTGACATAGGCCCCAGAGGGTACCCTCCTTAAACAACCTTCTTAAGACCTGCAGTTTAAATCATTAAACCGAATGCATTAAAGTGGTCTAGAAGGCTGGATATAGCGGTGTTCCTGCTTTTGGTTGCTTTCCAGAATCAATTTTTTACCCTTTTTAAAACAAACAGACAAACAAATGGAGGAGGATATATTAATATGTAACAGCTATTGAACTTTTCTTTCACATCTAATTGAAAGATTTAGATGAAACTTTGTAGAGATGAAGAATACAAGCTTCTCTACAGGCTTCAGAGAGTACCATCCTATTATACACTTCTTCTTCAGACTGACTTTATAGGTGATCAGTGATTAAACTCAACACTTTTGGCGTTTGTATGAGATCTTTTGGATTTTTAACACATCTTTAATGTCATTTTATCTAGTTATAAAGTACAGAGAAGCAATAAAGATTTCATTTCAAACCAAAGCAAATTATTATGTGATTGATAGCACACAAAAGTGATATCAGATAAAATTATTACTTAGTCTTTTTTGCACACATTGTTTTTTCATTTTCTTAATTTATTTAATACATATAGTGAAGCAATAATAAAGTATTTTAAATAATTAATTGTGTACTTTAAACAACAGATATGCAGTACTGTATGAAGTTTTCATACTTCATACAAGGAAATTCCGACCTTGCTGTTTATTTGGAAAATGATACATCATTCTCGAATCCACTACAGGAATGGAAAGTAAAGGGTATATGGAGTAACGCACAATTCAGCTTTATTGCAAACCCTGGGTACAATCCGGTAATTTCTTAGTAGTGTCCTATACAAATTATTATACATGTATATATCAAACATTGAATATACAAGTTTCAAATTTAGTGGAAAAATAAATAAACTTCAGTGTTAATATATGAGTAATTGTCACATGATATAAAGTATATCGAGTGTCATAATGCTTTTTCCTAAATCAATTTTATAGCACTTGTAATAATATGTCACATTTTCTGCGACGTCATTGAAACATATATTGTGACATAGCAAAAACCAAACTGGAAAATGATGTCTGAATTTCAAAGCAATTCTCTTTCATTAAATTCATCTTCTTGTGTCTTAAACCATAAAGGAATTTTTATTTCAAGATGAGACCTAATGTAAATTTGTTATGTAACATATCTGAGTTTTGTTACCATTCTCCAGTTTATAGATATATACTATTTAGACGTTGATGCTGAATTTGCTGCAATTGATGACGTCATTCTGGAAAACGGAAAGTGTAAGTATATTAATTGTATACACATAGATATACATGTATACAAATTATACCATTGTAATAACCTCTTTAAAAAGCTGTATTTAATTACGTGCAGATGCTCCTGAGGTAATTATACCTTTGTTCAGATGTTGTGAGACTGTTATACTTTCTACATAACGTTACTCCTCCTTCATCTTTTGTATGCAGTGTCGAATAATTTGTGTCGTCTATATATATATATATATATATATATATATATATATATATATATATATAATATATATATATATATATATATATATATATATAGGGTGTTAATAGGTTTATAGCGTACTACTTCCCCAGTCACCTTGTCTAACTTTGCTATTCAAATGTCCAAAATGGTATGTTGATATGACTACTTCCATGACCTCTGTCCTGTCTTTCGGATGAGACAGTTAAAACCGAGGTCCTGTGTCACGGTAGGCGTGGCACGTAAAAGATCCCTCACTGCTTCCGGTGGGTCCATTGCAAAGGTAAAACTTTCTATGCTATTCATCAGACAGCTGATGCCGTCACCATATACGTGAAATATTCATGGAGTGACGTAAAACAATAATTAATCAATCAATTAATCAATAAATCAGTCAATCAATCAATCAATCAATCAATCAATCTTGTACCATTGGAATAACCAGAGGTGGGATCAGTTACCATGGAGGAGCTTAAAACCCATGGCGGGATTATTATGATTATAATTTATTGTTTTTATTATATAAATACTGTATTGTATATATAAAATATTGAATAAATATAAGAACATGTGTACGTGTATCAATTTAGTGTAGCATATACGCATTTCGACAAGTTGTATCTCTTCAATGATGCTCAAATCAGAAACAGAGAAAAAGTTTTTTTAATATTTGAAGTGTAAACTAATTGTCAAATTTACCAAAAAGAGCAATAGAACCCATCTATAGATAGAGCAATGCATTAGTGCATAAGGGAGATACTCCTTATTTTTAGGGAATTTACATTTTTTTTTTCAGGAAATTTGAAGTATACGAGTTAATTGCATCTTAAAAGTAGTATTTTGTATTGATTATAATGAAATAAGATATAAGTGTTTTGTTATGGAGACGGTGTAATATATATAATATGCAATAATGTATTTTAATCTAGGTGTAGAATTATCCCCATGTAGTAATAATCCATGTAAAAATGGAGGATCATGTAGCGAAAGCGGTGGAACATTTAAGTGCCAATGTGCTGGTAGTTGGAAAGGAACCACCTGTGAAGGTATAACTTTTCGTTTATGATGGTGATAATTGATCATTTGAGGAGATGAAGAAGCTCAGATTGTTAGTAATATTTTGGTGGAGATAGACATCAACTTTGCAAGTATCATGTGAATTGTAGGGATAAAATGAAAATCATATATTGTAATAAAATACATGTACGTATATACCAGTATTTACGGGGCCACATTATTTTTTCTGCCTCTTCAGTCAGACAGAACCCAGAAAATCTCGGCTTCGCCCTTAACTGGTCATTTTAAATCAGAATAAAACCAACCCCAACAGAAAATATAAACCTTAAGATAAAGAAAATTAGGTGTATGATACGTAGTTGAAAATAGGAGATTTATTTTACATTATTCGATTGTATTAAGAGGAAACAAAACTCTTTAAGTCACATTAAAATACAATCCTTCTTTTTATTCAGAAAAGAATGCAAAACCATGTGACTCTACACCTTGCAAGAATGCAGGTTCCTGTGCAAACAATGGCAACACTTTCACATGCAACTGTCCAGCTGGTTGGAAAGGTCCAACCTGTGAAGGTATTAGTTTATAGTGTATTTTGTGTTACATCGACTAAAAATGTATTTTAAGAAACAAAGTTATTTAAATAAAAGAGAAAAATGACAAGAAAGAATGAAGAATATTGAGTTTGTTGTACACGAAAATTGCTCAACTTATAAGGTTATTACATTTTTGTATAGAGAGCGATGTAAAACCATGTGACACCTCTCCATGTAAGAACGGAGGATCATGTACGAATCATGGAGATTCCTTTACATGCAATTGTCCATTTGGGTGGCAGGGATCAACGTGTGCAGGTATAAAATTCAATATATTTCCCGTTACATCGAAAGAAAATCGTTTATGTCAAAGCTTCCCAAAGTTTGTGTTATAGAGAAATCTCCCCCTAGGTAAAGTTCTGCTATATAGGTAAAACCTCCGTGACGTACGACTTTTCTTCTCTTATAACACTGACGGGTTTAAATTTTGTTAGTTTATTTGTCATGATGAAGCGATAATTATTCTTACGAGGGAATGTTTGCCAGGGTGAAGGTTTGCTATAGAACACGTGTAGATCAATGGTGAATTTTCACAAACGCTTAGATGATCCAGATTCGTGATTTGTTATGAGATATACTCCTCGGGATTTATCTTCAATTTCTAAGTAAAATCTTATTTTTTAATCTTTTGTTTTACCATGATTATCTTAAAGGAGAAAATAATGAAATATATATATTGTATGTATACTTCTTCATTGAATTCAAATGTGGATTTCAAAATATTTATAACAGGATATGTAAAAAATTACTGAAAAATTGCATTATGGCCTAGGATAAAACCAAAGTCATACTCCCTCATGCATTAGGAATCTCTCCTGCCTTTACTCACAAAAGAATGCTGCAATATGTAAAACTCAAAACGGATACGTACAGTGAAATAGCCCCATTCACGAACTTACCATGAGTTGCTTATCAGGTTTAAATTTGATTCTTGCTGTAAGCTCTACCAAAGTAATTACATTTATAAGGTGACGACATATGCTTAATGTAATATACAGATTCGACCTATTCAACGGACGCATTTTTATGTGCCTCGTCTACCGTAATAACGTGACCTCGGTTTTCACTGTCTCATGAGAAAGACACCTTCGAATGTCGAACCCGGAATCGATTGGTACTCTATCTAATCGATTGAGCTACGCCAGGTCCATATAGTATATACAGAATGAACCTGAACTGAGTTTCAGAAAATCAAGAACTTCTGCAATTCAACTTACTTACTCGTAAGCATTTTACTAGCTTTACTATCTTGACAAGTTATCGTTTACTTTGATATCATATCAATATAACAAAAGGTCATGGAATGAAATTTTACATGTCGGTGAATTCTGATGTCACACAAATGATACTATGTAAAATCTTGAGTAGATTTTGCTTAAGTGTGAGCACACGTCCTTTGTGAATTCCAGTACTAAATGAAGATTCTTCTGTCTATACTATCGAGTTATTAAGCTTATAAGGTATCTCACCCATGCTTATGGAGCAATACGCTAAAGTGTTCTGCTGACAAGCTATCATATAAATAAAATAAGCTTCATACTTCGTTATATGAATTAAAAAATTGTTGTTTTGCAGTTATGTGTACAAGGAAATGTTCTTTTGAACCAAATGCATCCTGCTTTCTTAAAAATGATTTTTCACCAGTCAAGGTAATTTCTTAGAGGTTGCTTGAGTTTGAATGAGTGAATAGCGCTGAAACTCATCCATTCTTAGAGGTTGCTTGAGTTTGAATGAGTGAATAGCGCTGAAACTCATCCATTGTTATCGCCATCCTTTTGTTACCATTTAAAATACGAAATTTGAAAATAAAATACTATAAAATACGAATGATCCTACGTCATATTTCTTTGATGTGACCTTGAGCTCATGATCTTTTTTTCTGTTACACCACTCACTGTGCTTCAGTGCTTCAGAGCTGGTAATAATTGGCAATTGAAGCGCGAGGCCCCCTTCATTTTCACTTATGAAATACGAAAGTATCATAAAGAGCGTTGATGGCTTCCTATTACCACACAGGCGTTATATAAAGGGAGTTTCTCCATCTCCAAGAGGGGAATGCTGATGGGTCTATTTATTTACTTAAGTAACTCTTTTCTTCAAATTTTTTCTATTTGTATCCTTCTTTATACTTATGAACTATATTTGAGTATTTAGAATTTCACTTTTATTATAAAGTTATATCTTTTTCCTCACAAATCTGATAAGCAATAACTCTATATTGATCGTATACACCAGTACCCGAGGAGTGGATGTGAAGTGGAAGGTAAATGTCAGCCACATTGTCAACCTGTGCCATGAGCCATGACTCTTAATATTATCCAACTGCAGTTTGGATTATACTTTATTGTTGTAGTCCTGTTTCCAGGCCCCATACATTTTTCGATAGCTTTTATATTTTTGTTCTATTGTTTGCCTAATATGTCCGTGGTGGATATTTTAGGATACTTAGTCAGATTTCTTTTGTCATATCAAATGTCAATCATCGTACATCAATTAATAGAGTTTAATTTAGATTTTTTGCATCTATTGCCAATTATTACATGCGGATCTGTCTGGCTTTCTAGGCATCTTCAGTTGCAAGCCCAACAACAGCCTTCAGTGGTACTTTCTTTGTAAGCCCTACATTCGAAAGCAACTATGTCTCTCTTCACCTTAACGCAACTGCAGCTTGTGTTGTAAAAGGTAACAGAAATATATCTATTTAACACTTCAATTATATTGTAATGAAATGTGAAATAGCTGGAACGTTTACTATTGCGTCTGTTCATGATGCAGAATTTTTTGTCTTTGAGTACATATTTTGCGTAGAATTAATGTAACGTAGCAAGTTCTATCGAGACTGACGTAAAACTGGAGAAACAAATAAATCGGAAAAAAACCCCCAAAACACTGATATAGGAATTGTATGACGTCACGATTGTTATCAGACGGAAGTTAGATACCTACCCATGAGGGAAGTAACTCCGTATTTTAAAAATCTCCAATAGAGAAAAGAAAAGCGTATTTGTTAGTTAAATGTAATATCTTTTAAGAGTGATTAGAAAATCTTGTCATGTGATGTGTTTTATTTAAAAATATTAAGAATATATCTTAGATATATTAAATCAAGGATATGTGTTCAAAATCATCATAATGAAAATTGTGTGCTTTATACAACAGATATGCAGTACTGTATCAAGTTTTCATACTTCATACAAGGAAATACCGACCTCGCTATTTATTTGGAAAATGATACGTCATTCTCGAATCCAATACAGGAATGGAAAGTAAAGGACACATGGAGTAACGCACAATTCAGTTTCATTGCGAACTCCGGGTACAATCCGGTAATTTTTACATTCGTTTATTAAGATTTTTGATTTATGATTGTCTTATAGAAAATTGTACATGTGTTGAATGTAACTCAGATGGCTCTTTATTCCAAAGCGACACCTAATGTAAATTTGTTATGTAATATATATAATCATTCTTTAGGTTATAGATATATACTACTCCGACATCGATGCTGAATTCGCTGCAATTGATGACGTAATTCTGGAGAATGGAAACTGTAAGCATATTCACTGTACACACAGAACAGTATCTATATATTATACCATAGATGGTTGTACTAACTTCTTAAAATCTATATTTGGTTATGTGATGATGTTCTTCATGTTATTTTGGCTTTGTTCATTGTCTTCTGAGACTCTTCCGACTTAAAATATAGTCCTCATTCATATTCTGTATGCAATGTTGAATTCTTTTATATCGTCTTTGTGTTTTGAACATTCATAGCAGTAGTGATTCGGTTTATAGTATACTCCTTCCGGTCACCTGGTCTCTCCTTTTGATATTCAAATGTCCAAGAATGTCCACAAAGATATGTTGCTGTGACTGCTGTCATGACCTCCTTATGTAACAAAATACTAAGATAGTAAACAATACGTAGAAAGGAATAAGAGTAATGTATAATACAAAATATAGTAGGAAATATAAGAGAAAACAGAAGATATCTGACAAAGCTGTATGACATAAATCAGAAGGACATGCACACAAAATATGATAACAGTAAAATATACACGAAAAAAAGATGAAATATTCAATTGCGCTGCGGTTACGATAGATAACGAATTATGACTGTCAATTAAAGTAACAAACCTTACTCAATTGGTGTGGTTAACCGGTTTACGGGCGCCTACCTTCCCACTCATCGCAAAAGCAGCACAATCAAAGGACACACATTCAAAACTTTATAAATAATCCTCCATATAGAGAACAAGGATCTCGGACCTCTGGAAGAACCTGAGGTGAGGTCAGTTACTACGGGGGAATAAGAAGGAAGAAAGAAAAGATAAGAAACCCATGGCGAGATCATTATATTTAACATTTATTGGTTTTATTATATCAATATCAGAGAATATCAAATAAAGTATTGAAAAAATTTCAAGAAAATACACACGTGTATGAGTTTACTGCAACATATGCGCATTTTGACAACTTATGTCTCTTCAGTGATGCTGAATACCGAAACTGTTGAAATCCAAAGTATCAATATATTAAGGGAAAACTAAATACCAAATTGAACTAAAAGTAAGAGTAAAATAAAAGTAAAATACGATAGTAACTGCCATCACATGACTATGGCACTGACAACAATCTGAGGACAGGGTTATACATGAGGGAGATAGTCCATAGTTTTAGAGTGATTTACTTTTTTCGTCGCTTAATTTGAAATACATGGATATCAGTTAATTGCATATTAAAAGTAGATATTTTGTATTGATTATTATGCAATAATAATAACTGTTTTGTTATGAAGTTTCATAAGGACGAGGCATTTTACATTTTATTCTTAAGGTAATTTATGTTAATATAGGTAAGGAATCATCACCATGCATTGGTGATCCCTGTAAAAATGGTGGATCATGCAGCGTAAGCGGTGAAAAATTTAAGTGCCAATGTGCTGGTACTTGGACAGGAACCACCTGTGAAGGTATATTTTTATTCAAGTATTTGTGATACGATTACGATAATTGATCGCATAAAAGAGAAGATGAAGCTCACAACAAAATGTTAATAAGTAATATTTTGGTGAGGGCAGACATCAACTTTGCAAATGTGTTGTGAATTGTGGTAATAAAATGAATATTATATATTCAAATAAAATACCTCTTTGTAGAGTCCACATCTGTACAAATTTGTACATTTGAGCCGAATGCGCCATGTTTTTTAGAGAGCGGATATGAAACAGAAAAGGTAAATATTCATCAGGTCATTTGGGGAGAAAGTTTCAAAGCTCGTATCAATCTCAATTTTATAATTTGTTTTTGCATTTTATGTACAATTATTTTCAACAAAGTCCGTCTCATGTTTATATTTATGATTGTTTTTTAAACACAACAATATTATAGGTTAGATATTTTGTAATGCCAAGCACTGCAGTGAGCGGAGAGAATTACGTCACACCACCGTTTTCACTCGGATACGAGACATTAGAAATCAGCAGTACTAAAGCCAATGTTAAAAATGGTAAGATAAATATTTTTAATAAATATCAAGCACTCGAATTACCTTTTTCAAATTAATTGCTTTTTTTCATTTTGATTTATTATATAACGACTTCCCTGTGGAAGAATTTAGAAATGTAGAAAAGTTCTCCACAGAGGGTTTGACTTATGTGTTATTATACTCTTTTTCCTGGTGATATGTGGCGATAACATTTTCTACACAATGTTGGTTCACATTCATTTATATATACAGTGTTGAGATACATTTGTCTTTCTGTATATAAGAGCATTCATGGCGAGTGTGACTAGCCATTTAGGAGACGCTTACTCCTCCTGGGCACCTAGTCTTACCTCTGAATTTTATGGGGCCGTGAATGTCCGTGATGAGACATTGGTGTTGGTGTCGACGTCACTTGACACCAGTTATTTTTGTATTTTGCTTGAATGTTTTTATTCTGTAATTTCATTGAACATTGATCTATCATTGACGCAAAAAATCTTATTATCTCTTTCTGAGTATTTTCCTGATTGAAATGCGAGCATATATCAATCATTAATGGATGTGGCTTTTATCTGAAGATTCAACTTTTTAAACACATATTGTCTTTTCAATTGATCTGGATATGACAATGTTTTTAATCAATAATCTGTTTGAATTAAGCGTAAAATGATGATTTTCTTATTAACGTTATTGACATAGTTTCTATTCGTTTCTAATTTCTAAACTTAACTCGAAAATTAAAAATTAATAAAATTTATTTAGGTATGAATTAATTGAAAAAAGAAATTTCTTTTGATTTAATTTGAATAACATCCAGAGTACTTAGTTTTATCCCTTTGCATCAACACAGATTTTGTTTTGTTTTGTTTTTTGTTTTTTGTTTTGTTTTGTTTGGACTTCTGATCGGGAGGCCGGGGTTCGAGTCCCGCTTTGGTCATGCCGGTGTTCTGTCTTTCGGATGAAACAGCAAAAACCGAGGCCCGTGTCGTGGTATGCATGGCACGTTAAAGATCCCTCACTGCTTCGGGTGGGTCCGTTGCACAGGTCAAAATTTGTATGCCCCGCATCAGGCAAATGCCGTCACCATATACGTGAAATATTCGTGGTGTGACGTTAAACAAAAAGCAATCAATCAATCAATCAATCAATCAATTTCTGGATATTATAAATGCTTACAAATTGTGATGTTTAGATATTTCAATTTGATTTTATTCTGACGTCATTCTGTTTTAGTACTAAGTACGTGTAATTTGCAAGTGACTAAAATGAAATTTTCTCTTGTAAATGTTGTTTTTTCATAAAGTATTGTTTTGATGTGTTTGAGAATTGAATGTTATTACAAGGAATAGTCGGAATATATTTTGTTGTGTATTTTAATGTAACAAAATTCCTATTTAGTTGATGTTTATGAAATCCGATCTCGACGTGTTTGACTTTTACATAGACTTTTTGAATTTTATCTGGAGATATAGGTCTATTTATAAAAAATAATTATTTTTATCAATTCAAAAGGAAAAATACATATGAATTCGTGATACTTCATGGGTCTCACCTTTGGTTTAAATACCGACCTTAGTATGATATTGTAATTGTAACAGTCGATAAGTATCTATAACCTTCGCATTTCAGTTTTTTAAAATGATTTCAGGTCATCAGTATTGTCTTCAGTTTCATTATTACATTGGAGGAAATGGTATACAAATTTCAATATTCTCTGACTATTCCTACGACATACCTATTAAATCATGGACAGATGATACTAACAATGCTTGGAAAATCGGAAGTTATTCATTTATCGCTGATTACGATGCAGGATTGCCGGTAAGACGTGTTTGCCCTTTTAATTTTCCGAGAAACCATAATATATTAACATTGACGAGTGATGAATGTAACATTTTTCATACTGCAAAATATTCCCCAATATTTAAAAATGTTCTCTTACATCTTCAAAAATTTTGCTGAAATCTAGATATGGTTTTAAGCATTTCGAAGAAGATAAGGTCCTAAACCTCGTCCTATCTGATTTGTTGTCAGGATTCCATCAGGTCATGAACTTAAGCTCGATTTCAGACAGGCAGAGCACGACTGGCTCATGTTGCTTTAATTTATAATTTAAATATCTGAATTTTCTGCTATTGAAATATTCGTGTTTTAAATTATTACCTCTTAACGTGAATAATCTGTCAAGTTTGTTATTTATATGGAAGATTGTTTCGATATCTTTGTTCTCTCTTTGTAGTCATTGGGATGGTGGGCTTATAACCGGGCAATCACATCAATTTGTGAAGATTTCATTTCAACTGACCGTCCTAAGTCGATACCGCCACAGCAACTGCATTACAATAAGATTCTTTTGTGATGTCTTTTTTTTTTACATTTTTGTTTTTGCTCTGCATGTCTGTTAAGTTTTTATCGTACATGCAAGTCAAATATCCCTTTTCCTTTCTTTAACCGCCCACATTGAAATCCCTTATAAACTCTAAATTATTTTACTATTTTTCTGCTGGATGTTAATTATTTTTGTGGACATCATTGAGGACAAACCAATGATGCATCAATTTAATACACTTATATATTTTCTGACATTATTAAGAGATTCCCAAACATTCAAATCCAATATGTGACATCTTTCAATTTTATGGTATCAAGATTGAAACACAATATTTAAAGTTTTAAGTTCATGATTGTTTGATAATTGTTTGGTACTCAGTTAATATTGATTTCCGTATATACTAAGGTAGATGGATAGTTTTGTATCCCTCAGTATGTCATTTTATCTTATTTTTCCTTTGCAGCTCCTAGATCTTGACAAACGGAAAGATATATCGGGAAGCGTGGGTGTTGATGATGTAAAATTGTTCGACGGGACATGTAAGAATATGCACTAATGTAACATATGTTTATCATTGAAAGGGCAGTGAGGATGATTAAATGTAAACACCCCCCCCCCCAAAAAAAAATTAATGAAAAGTGAAAAAGTCTCAACATTATCAATAATATATAGCATGAGGATTTGTTTTCTATATATAACAATTAAGAAATGCTATGACATGTTTCTATTTCTTATCTTTGCAGGTCCGTCCTAGATGTTAAGTATTTGTGTACCTTCATCTGTATCTTGAATAAAACATATACATAATATCTGTTACTGGTACGAGAGGGGTGGCAGAGACCAAAGTAAATGGTGTTGTCTAATAGGACTTGTCTCAGTTTTACCATGACGGGGGTGTCAGGCTGTTCAATTGTGTGGTCTCACAGGGGTGTCAAGTTGTTCTAAGCTTAACCGTGACATTGACAGGGATGTAAAGCTGTGCTAGACATGTATTTAGTATATAATAGATTCATTTAGTAATGCTTAACCATTCACTAATACATGAGTTGTTCACATAATTCAAATTTCATTTCATTGTCTATATTTCAATTAAACATATATTATAACAGATTATTCGATTTAGTATTGTTTAATTGGACACCAAATTAAGAGAACTTTTACTTAAAGGTCCAAAATACAAAATCTCAGATCATTCACATGAAGCCAAAAGTTTGAGAATATTATCATGCGAAGAATATGCTACATGATGGTCAAAAGGATAGGAAGTACAGGTCGACACTCTTTCGGAATGGATAAAATCTACTGCAGTACTGCTGAGATCAAAAATTAAAAAATTACAAGGCTCTGTAAACACCAGATTCGAATCTATTTTCAAAGATCGTGATGTTGTCAGAGAACTTACCTTCCTCCAAGAGCATTATATCATTACACCAACAGAAAAAGCTTCTAATAATTATACATTTACTTGTAAGAAATATTACTCTGGCAGCCTAGTGAAAGAATTAGGATTAAATTCAGCTCCAGGAAATCATACTTATACTCTCACGAACTTTTCGGAAGTACTTGAAAATCATAAATCTGTCCTCAATACGTTTGGTATTGACACAAATAAATTAAATTTAGAACTTCCATATTTGTACTGCATTCCAAAAATGCGCAGAAATCCTTACAAACAACGATTTATCACTGGTACCTCGAATTGTTCCACAAAATCTGTATCGATGTTACTCACAAAAATATTATCAGAAATTAAATCTGGCCTTTATAGGTATTGCGAAATACTATATTCCAGAAGTGGAAATGATCAAATGTAGATCCGAAAAAATTTTAAAATGTTGTTAGAACATCTGAAATCAAAAAGTTTTACTAAAATTCACTCCATCAAGTCCTTTGACTTTTCAACTCTTTACACAACGATCTTTCGTCAAAAATTAAAAGACAGATTAGTAGAAATTATCCAAAATGCATTTACTAGTAAAACGGAAGCCGCAAATTCAAATACATAGTTATAGGTCATGATAAAACTTACTTTGTCAGGGAAAATTGATTCTAAAAATAAATATACTGAAACAGATGTTATGCAAATGTTCTTTTCGATAACATTTTTGTGGTGTTTGGAGAAAAGGCTTATCAAAAAATTGTCGGCATTCCAATGGGTACTTACTGTGACCCGCTCCTGGCTGACATATTCCTCATACGAAGCTGAATTCATTCAGTGTTTGCTTTCGCAAGGAAAGAAACAATTGACTCATGGCTTCAGTTTCACAGATATATAGATGACTTGCTTTCAATTAATAACCCTTCATTCGCGGACTACCGTAGCATCATCTATGCAAGTGAACTGAAGGTAAGAGAAACCACAGAAAGTAGTAATTCTACTTCGTATTGAGAGATTATGTTGTCTTTCGATATTAATGGTCAATTGAACACCTCACTATATGACAAACGTGACGATTTCAATTTCGCTCTCACAAACTTTCCTTTCATAAGTAGCAACATTCCATCATTGCCGGCATACGGCGTATTCATATCGCAGTTAATACGTTATTTCAGAGCATGTTCAAATTACAATGACTTTGCTCTGAGGTCTAGGCGACTTTCAGATAAGTTACTGAACCAGGGTTATATATGTAATAAATATAGAAAATATATACCTTTTAATTATGTGCACCATTTCGACAACTTATATCTCTTCAGTGATGCTCTTGGTCGAATGTGCTAGACTAACAACTGAGGAGGTTCTATGGTCGTTACGAGACTCTTATTACTGCATATGATATCTCGTAATCCAGACTTTTAAATGATATTCTGGACTGAGATCGATTCCGATCATTTTACACAGATTTAACACCTTCTATACTAGAAGGCTACCTACTTTGACTTCTCCATATATAAATATATATGGAATTTACATCATTTGACTCTTTCTACTGGGTATATGTGACGGATGTTTCTAGCAAGCAGGAGATTTTCAATCTCCCCGGGCGCCTGATCTCACTCCATCATAGGGGTTCACATATGCTCTTCAAGTGGACATTTTTCGTTATTTTCTTTTTGGTTTTCATTTTCACTGATTTTGTATGCCCTCTGGTTTCATGATTTTCGGACTTATGGTTTGGATTTATCCATCATCTTTACTTGTGAGTAGTTTACATATCTACTAGAGGTAATCGATGAAGAAACAGAAGAAAAAAGATTACTGTGATGTATTTTCCCACTCACCACGACAACAGATCAAGTAAATAATAACAGAGATGAGATTCTCAGCACTGCTGGTAAGTGTTGTGTACTAAAAACGTGTACAGTGCATGATATTTGAAATCTATTGTTTTCAATTTAATTAATGGTGTTATATATTCATAAGTTGTCATATTTACAAAATCTACTGTAAATATAATATCAGAGGCGTAGGAGACAAATATAGTGTGACTGGGAAGGGGAGGAGCAAAATGTATTGGGGTGGGGGTGGGAGCCGACCATCTTCCTATTTTCCCCTCTTCGTACACCCATGTGTGAGAGGTTAATTTAGAATTTTTCTTTTTTTTTAAAGGTTTTTCTTGCATTTTATAAAACTGCGTTTTTGTGTTATTCTTCTTCTTTAAGACATTTAAGACATAATCAAAGAGATCATTTTTGTTTGTTCTGGATTTCATACATTTTTCAGGATGTTTTATTGCGTAGTTCATGAACAGCTAAAACTAGTTATATCTTTATGATTACTTATTCAGACGTGCACCTTATAGTAAATCTCGATTTTGAATATGGTAAGTAGTTAACCATTTGTAATAAGTGATCAATTAAGAACATTGTCATGAAAGCAGGACACGACAAGAAAGAGCTGATATAGCCTTGAACCGTTATTGTATTCAAAATTGAATAAATAATCTATCTTGTTCATGGTGATGTTGATTAAAATTTTCCCAAAGTATAAGAACAATACCTCAAGGGTAAAACTATAAATTGTAAAGTACTCTTTATCTAGATAATGGACAAAATTTCTTTCGGCATTTTATAAACTGTTTGTCCTTTTTATCGTGGGAAAACGTCTACATGTATATTTATACGGTTAGTTCACCAAGCTATATTAAGTACATGCTAGAATCAAAACTTGGATTTAATGTGACAATACGTATAGTTTTGATAAACTTTTAATACGGTATGTTTTAGCTAACAAACTGTATATGCTTGAGCATACAAGCATATAATGTCTTATGCCAACGCTTGGTATACTTTGGTTGGGCCATGTTTATTTCAGATTCAACATTGGTTCTTAATAGTATATGGTTTCAGTACATGGTGCACATCAACTCATCCAGAACGAAGTTCAAAATCTATAGCGAGTAGAGGCTAAAACTGCAGTCCTTTGTGAGTTTCAATGTAGCATTTTTTAACACGTACAGTAGTCAACGGTTTTGAGATCGCCCGATATCCATTGGTGATAATATATTGAAATTGGTAACCATTGGTAACGTGATAGAGAAATTGGTAACGCGTACTGCATTTTTCTTTCGCGGTATAAAAGTGTAGAAGAATAGATAAAACGATAGGTAGATAAATAAATAAATAAATAAATAAATAAATAAATAAAGTTATTGGTGTTATTGGTATGTTAGTTTTGTACGGTTAATTTTATAAACGAATGACATAATCTGTTATTTCCATCCGGACTTTCGCATTTTATGCATGCGAATAATAGATAAACTAATAAAGTTGTTGGTAAACTATTTTCACGTAGCTTAATTACAAAGAAAAAAGATTCTCTAACCCGTATTTAATATTTCGTCAATGTTGTCATAATTAGTGTTAACGAAATAAAAAATAATTGTAAATAAGATCACCGGTTTGTGAATTTGGAATTTAGAAGAACTATCTTATGTATTAAGAAATAGATTATGTATCAGACTGTGCAGAAAATGATTGATGCAAATAATATCAAGTTGAGGAAGCAGGTATGTAGTATTTTATAACATTGATGTCAGACATGTCAGAAATATAAGATTTAGGTTATAATAAAAATAGAACACATATACCTTTTAATTCTGTGCCCCAGATTTCGACAAAACCAAAGAACCAAAGAATCATTCTAAGGACAGAGCTATGCATACGGGAGATACACCATAGTTTTACGATGATTTACAAAATTTCATAACTGAAAATTTTAAGTATATATTTCATGTCAGTACAAAAGCACTGAAAAGTAGACCGACAGCGCAAAAGCACTGAAAACTTATGAATCTATTAAGTACATTTGTAAGTAAAACTTTATGACTGACGAAACAACGACCTTCTCTGACCCTTTCTTGTCCTCAGTAAAAACTCAGTCCAAGATATACTTTAGGCGATATTCAAATAACTTGATCATCATTCTAGATATTTTATCGTTGAATAGTGTACTGACCACAGAGCAATACTTCAAGTTATTAATTGTAACCTATCCATTTGTACAACGTTCCGTAGTATAAAAATACATTTAAGGGAAGTTCAGATAACAGATTGAATTTGTTAATTCTATCGAATGTCTACTGTATGCAGGGTATTCGTTTGCTTTTAATATGCGTGTAGATACTTGCACGATAGATAACCAAACTACCGTGTAAAATTATGATTTAGCTGCTCTGACAAATAAGTTATTTTCCTTTAGTGCGAATCTTTGAATAAAGTGTGTGCCACTCGTACCTCAATTGATGAGGTGCTCAGCTTATGAGCGAAATGTCCCGGGCTCAATTACCGCCGTGGACACACTGGCGTTCTGTCTTTCGAATGAGACGGTGAAAAACGAGGTCCCGTGTCATGGTAAGTGTAGATTTTGCTCCGTGTACGTTTTATGCAATGCATCAGGCAGATGTCATCATAATATTCGTGAAAAATACAAGAGTAAAGTTAAAACATTACCAATCAATCAATCAATCAATAAATCAAATCAATCAATCAATCAATAAATCAATCAATCAATCAATCAATCAAACACTGGAATTATGCTTAGAACTGAGAATCTACATTTACAACAAGCAGTTATTACTTACAGAATGTGAAGGCAACATAATTCGTTATGTGATAATCCGTTTTATAACAATTTACCAAGTGACAGGTGTGTGAAAAAACGTCCCAACAACTTTCTAGGGTAAAAGTGGTTGTAACATACAACAAGAACAACGCCTAGCGTGGTATAATATGCCCGTCGCTTAGTTTGAAGGGGAGGATTTTAAAAGTATGGAAACATTCCCCCCTAAATTGATAAATTGTTCCAATGACAATAGTGTATTCTGTATCCTGCTTACAATGTTTTCTAACCAAGTAGTACTACGGCCTTCACCTTTGACCTTGAAAAACAATAAACGTATTTGTCTTGCATGAGAAGTGTACCAAGTCCTGGCATGAGGAGTAAGTGTACCAACTAACTGACAGACTGACTGACTGACCGACTGACTCACTGACTCACTGACTGACTCACTGACTAAATATATTACAGAGAGGTCATTTTTATGTACAAAAAGAATAATTGGGCTTCGATGATTGTTTTACGTTACTCTACGGTTATTTCCCGTACATGGCGGCGGGATCTGCTTGATGCCTTGCAAAGAAATATGTACCTTTGCATCGGTTCCACGAGAAGCAGTAAGGGATCTTTTACCTGCTACGCCGTGATACGGGGTCTCGGTGAAAAACACGATGTCAGTGAGCCCACGGCGGGAGTCGAATAAAGGACCTCTCGGTTGTGAGCTGAACTACTGAACTACATTGACTCTGGACACTCAGAGTATAGACCATCCGGATAATTGACCCCTCATTTTTGCGGAATATTTATTGAATTTCCTGACGTCACAATACATTTTCAATATTTGCCCGAGATACATTTATGACCGAGGTGTAAAGTGTTGTCTTTTTCTAACTTTAAATTTTTGTGACTATTGATAGTGCTCACTTTAAATCACAAAACTTTAAGGTTAGAAAAAGACAATATTGTGAAGTCATCTGATTTAACAATTTTTCGCGCATAAATGGAGAAGTCAATTGCTTCTTCATTTACGGAATGCAAGAATTTATGATCACTAGAACGGACAGGACTTCTTAAATTCAGGTTGATAAGTTGAATTTCTGTATCTTTTACCTATTGAGGGGTCGTCAGATCCAACTTTTACCGCTCTCATAACGTAGGTTCATTGTGACGTCACAGTTAAATTCATGTTTGACAGGCCATGACGTCATAATGAAAAAGTGTGCCAAAAGGTGCGATGTCGAGCATTTCACGATTTGTTGGTCGCCCTATGAAATATTTGAGTTAAGATGCGCTTGGGACACGAAACCTTAATTTATTGATTAGCATCAGTAATATGGAACGCCATAGCTGTCTTAAGATTACATTATTAACAATAAATAGTCATTTCACAATAGTATGACGTCAAAACAGTATACCATTAAGTAGTTTTTATATTATATGAATTCAAACAAATATGATATGAAGACGAAATAGTGCGTTATGAGGCAAAAACATTAAGTTATGAAGTCACAAAAGCATCTTATGGAGTCAAAATAGAATGTTATGAAGTCAAAACATTGCGTTATGAAGTCAAAAAAATATGTTATGGATTCAAAATAATATGTTATGAAGTCAAAAGCATTATGTTATGAAGTCACACATTATGTTATGGAGTCAAAATAGTATGTTATGAAGTCATCAAAATACATTATGAAGTAAAACATTACGTTACGAAGTCACAAAATTACGGAATGCAGTCAAAATAATATGTTATGAAGTCAAAACATTACGTTATGAAGTCACAAAAGTACGCTATGCAGTGAGAACATTATGTTATAAAGTCAAATCATTACAATATGAAGTCATTAAAGTATTTTATGAAGTAATAAAGCATGTTATGAAGTCATAACAACACATTATGAAGTGCAATAGTAAGTCATTAAGACAAAACAGTAAGGCATGAAGCCAAATGTTAAGTTAAGGTCTTATACAGGGGCAGATCCAGGTTTTAGAGTTAAAAAAGGGGGAGGCGAAGTCAGGCGAGGGGTATGGGGACTTCATTTAACCGTTCTCAGTCGGTACCGCAACTGTCGTGTGGACGAAGCTTTATGTGGTGCTATTCATGTCTTGTCCATATCTTGTTGTACATGTGGTGGATTTTGTCATATAGCTGAGTCAGAGCTGATCTTGTAATAAATCTGATTCAGCTATATCGCAAAATCCAGAGACCTATAATACAGGTCTCTGGCAAAACCCACTATCATTACTTTTAGTAGACAGAAACGAAGTATCTATACTAGGCGAATGCAGAAATGTTTGAAAAAGGGGTTGCAACCTGCTATGAATGCTTTTCAGCCAGGATAGGATGGGTTGTGGTTGAAGACCTGAACCTAGCCAAAATGACCTTTCCGATCAAAGGGGTTGCAACCCCGCATCCCCTGCTTACCACTGGTTTATAAATTCTCATAAAACGGATAGACGGATTTTTTGTTCACTTGTATGACTTTTATTGACTACTGTCCGCGCCACTCACTCTGGAAACTGGAAAATCTGGATTTTCAGTTATTCTTTTTCAGAATAATTTCAAAAAGGCAAAACCATTCGATAGATCTTGTTTAGTCGTAACTTTTGGTGTATGCTATATGTTTGTATGAAGAAGCCTTCATATTTTATAGAAAAATTTTTAGAAAGGGCGATTTCCATGTTAAATTTTGACGTGACGTCGCCAAGTTTCCCATAGACTCAATGTTAAACATCGGCCACGTCATGTCAAAATTAACATAGAAAACGCCCTATCTAAAATGATTTTTTCCCTATAGAATACGAATGCTTCTTCGTAGAAACATATAACATACACCAAAAGTTACGACTAAACAAGATCTGTCGATTGATATTAATTTTGTAAAACCATTAAGTGGCGCGGACAGTAAATAGGGAAAGAAATCATGTCATATTAGAGCATTCGATGATAAACATCTATACTGGAAGAGAAGCAAGCCAGTGTAGCCCAGTGGATGAGCCACGGTGTTCGGCTCGTGATCGGGACGTCCAGGTTCGACTCCTGTCATGAATGCACCGGTGTCATGTCTTTCGGATACGTAAGAAAGTGAAAAACGGAGTCCCGTGTCGCGGTAGCTAGGCGTGGCACGTAATAGATCCCTCACTGCTTCAGGAGGGTCCGTTGCAAAGGTATAGATTTCTATGCAATGCATCAGGTAGATTCCGTCACCATATGCGTATACGTGAAATAATCGTGGAGTGACGAAAACAATACTTAATCGCTGGAAGAGAAACCATAAAAAGATCTCAAGACCACGCCTATTTCCCACCATCGAGGGTTGGGCACAGGTTCAAAATTACACATGCACTAGATCATATAAGGAATACACATGTACTTCTAGCTCATAATCAAATATCAGAGGAGATAACAACAAATTGTTTACGAACGGACGACAAATGGTATTGTATAATCTCTGGCCAGTAGACCTTATAAAATTGAAACGAAAGGATTAATTTCAGTTGTTTGTTTATTAACATTGAATCACGTAAACGAATACAAACATAATCTAAATACAGCAATTTTTCTCCTGCCAGCTAGACCCTTACGAAATAAACTTTACTTCAAGAGATTTTTGACCTGATAATTTTCTGTTGTGTATCTTGAAAATTAATTTCTGTTGAAACGGTTGGCTCATACCTTGGTATGAGCCGACCGTTTCAATAGAAATTACTTGAAAATTAGACACTACACGAACAATGTATTGAATAATTATTGTTTACGTCACTCCACGATTATTTCACGTACATGGTGACGGCGTCTGTCTGATGCATTGCACAGAAATTTATAATTTTGCAACGGACCCCCCCCCTCCCGAAGCAGTGAGATCTTTTATGTGCCACGCCTACCGCGACACGGGACCTGAATAGAATCCATCCGAATGAATAAAATCATCGTTCACTAAACTCTAGCCTGTCAGTTTTATGAAATCTATAAACCGGTCGTAGTGACTGAAAAGCATTCACTGCAGGTCGCAACCCCCTTTTCAAACATTCTGCTTCGTTTCTGTCTACTATAAGTAATGATGGTGGGTTTTGCCAGAGACCTGAATTATAGGTCTCTAGATTTTGCAATATAGCTGAATCAGATTTATTACAAGATCAGCTCTGACTCAGTTGTATGACAAAATCCACCACATGTACTACAAGTATAACAAGATAAGGACAAGACATGATTAACATTCACAAAAAAGCTTCGTTCACACGACAGCTTCGGTATCGACTGAGAACGGTCAATTGAAGTCCCCATACCCCTTGCCTGACATCGCCCCCCCCCCCCCCTTTTTATTAACTCTAAAACCTGGATCCGTTTATTACTCTATAAAATACTTTATGACTTCATAATGTCATGTTTTGACTTCATAATGTAATGTTTTGACTTCATAACATAATATTCTCACTGCATAGCATACATTTGTGACTTCATAACGTAATGTTTGATTTCATAACATACTTTAATGACTTCATAACATACTATTTTGACTCCATAACGTTTTTATGACTTCATAACGTACTGTTTTGACTTCATAACGTAGTTTGATGACTTCATAACATACTGTTTTGACTCCATAATGTATTGTGTGACTTAATACCATACTTCGATGACTTCATAACATACTATTTTGACTCCATAACGTAATGTGTGACTTCAAAATATAATGCTGTGACTTTATAACGTATTATTTTGACCCCAAAATGTATTTTTGTGACTTCATAACGTAAGTTTTGACTTCATAACATACTATTTTGACTCCATAACATGCCTTTGTGACTTCATAACGTAATGTTTTGACGTCATAACGCACTATTTCGACCTCACATCATATTTGTTTGACTTTATATAATATAAAAATTACTTAATGGTATACTGTTTTCACGTCATGCTATTGTGAAAGGACTATTTATTGTTAATAATGTAATCTTAATCTATGGCGTTCCATACAGTAAGATCAAATTAGTTTGTATAGTACTCTGCTAGGTTATATGGTGCATTTAGTCTTCTGTATCTATGCTCGATGTAAGCAAACCTCTTCTGTTACGGTTAAGAAAAAAAAAACATCTTTTACTTTTAACGATTTTTGAAAATATTTTAAAGCAAATCTAAACAAGCTATACCCATTGGTCATGTAGGGGTATTTTCATTATAGTGAGATTCGTTCATAACGTATGGACTTTTTAAGTTTGTTCTCCTATAACAATTTTAAAATCAAATTTGAAAGATTTCTTATGACTCTGACTGAAATGCAAAATAATAAAACATAATATATATATACATATATATATATATATATATATATATATATATATATTATAAAAGAGAATCTTTTTTATATATTATAAAAGAGAATCTTTACGAAGGTTCTATGGACGCAGAATTTCTCCGCACTGAGTCAAGTCATTTTACATTTTACAAATCAAATTTATTAAAGAGTCGAAAACGTAATTAGTAATATGCAAGCTCCGGTCGATTTCCAAGTTATTATTTCTATTTTGACACGCCACAATGAAGAGAAAGGTACACTAGATGTTACATTTGGCTACACCCACCGAGTTATTGAAAGAGTGGTGTGGCTTACGTAACTGTGCATCGTCGTTTACTAATTGAATAGTTCGTATATGAACATGTTATGCAGATGATTTTCTATTGTTTTGTATAAGAACATGAAATTCAGAGAACTTTATGATATCAGAAGTAAAATTGAGTTATTCGGAACTCCTCGCAGAAAAGGACTTAATGTTATCCGAAGTTTGTCAGCCCTATAAGTCGTCGCCATGTATAGAAACCCCATAGTTTTTTTCCATAATGATCGAGTGGTGGCTGTAGTCGTATACAAATTGAAAAGGGGAGATAAACAAGGCAACGCTAGAATAATTTTAGAACGCGGACTACGTCTCGAGATGTATCTTGGACAGTATAAGGTCAGTATGTAATGGATTGCTGTCGGCTTAAAGATGTAAAGATAGATATTTGTATCAATAATAATTCCATTTTAAATAGCTTTAAAATGTTTACATTGTAAACCTGTCTGACGATTATAAATGATAAAGAATGACCGTTTATCCTCCTAGGTTCACTGAATCCAAGTTCAATTCTGCCCTATTTGTACTTGAAAGGAGGCAGTCAAGTGCGAAACCAGAAATTTTGTGGAGAGAGGGGATCCATCTAATTAACCATCCGAGAGGGGCTACACCCATGTATTGATGTGTAAAATTACTTATTAAAAAAAAATAATAAAAAGATAATAAAGTGAATAACAGTAATTTATCGGTCAATCATTCTGGATCCGTGGATGGTAGTTTAAACCGAACCCCGGTCGTATCACATTATACGTTGGCAGGCAGTAGATCTCTTAATAAAATTATGATACCAGACAGATGGCGCCACAATATAAGTAAACTAAACTTGGCTTGACATTCACTAATAAAAGCAAACCAACTAACTTTCAATATTAGATAACTGCACTCTCTCACAACGCAAATATTGGTCAACTCCCCTATACGTGTAGATCTGAACCTAACACGGGGTGCTTTGAGGTCTTACCACATGATCCATAATTGATAATATTTTTCTGGATAACTGGAAGATGCCCCATACATCACTGTGTTGGTTACTGCTTTTTTCATTTATACCAAAAATCCGAAATTAATGCTAAAATCTATTTTTAGCATGAAAGTCATCTTGCTTTGATAAATATAACTAATTCAGTGCTAGGGTAATCACAAATTCGTAGTTTAGTAGTGTATCGACGATGGCTATGACCCCTACTGCACTTCATTTTTATAAAAAAAAAAATTGTCATACATTCTTACACAACGAATTTACAATTTTTATGACATTTTACAAGAATAGTTTTGTCCAAAAATTCCGGAAAGTTATAATTTTTATAATGTTTCTGCATATTTATAAGTAACACATAACTTTCAGAGATTCCACAGAACATTTTTTTCTCGGAGAATCTTTCAGCATTATTTAACGTTTCCATGACGAATAGAAAACCAGTGTAATTCATTGGATGAGGTGCTCGGCTCGTGACCGGGAGGCTCGGGTTCGACTCCCGCTATGTGTGCACAGATGTCCTGTCCTTCAGATGAGACAGTAAAAACCGATTGTCCAACGTCACCGACACGGTAGGCGTGGCATGCAAAAGATCCCTCATTGCTTCGAGAGGGTCTAAATTTGTATGCAATGCATCAGACAGATGCCGTCACTATATACGTAAAATAATCATGGAGTTACTTGAAACAGTAGTCAATTAATCCATCATGAATAAAGTACTGATAACAACCAAGATTTGACTTATATAGTGCTGCTTTTCCTGAGCTTCAGGACATTAGGTCGGAGCTTTATTACATATTCAAACGTCATAGTAAGGTTTGAAATTAATTCCTATGCACAACAACTTAAAAAACGTTAAGAAAATTTCGCTATTGTTTATCGTAATGATTGTTTGATTGATTGATTGATTATCGAAGGATTTTCGTCACTCCACTTTCACGTATATGGTTACAGCACTAAAAAACAAAAACAAAAACAAAAAAAAAAAAAAAAAAAAAACAAAACAAAACAAACAAACAAAAAAAAAAACAACAACAACAAAAAAAAAAAAAAAACAAAAAAAAAAAAAACAAAAAAAAAAAAAAACAAAAAAAAAAAAAAAAAAAAAAAACCCCGGTGAAGGATCTTATTCATGACCCGGGACCTCGGATCTTACTGTCCTATCAGAAAGACAGGACACCGGTGTGCCCATGGCGGGATTCGAACTCGGGACTTTTCGATCACGAGTCGAGATCTTCATCCACTGAGCTATACTCATTTGATATATTGTTATGAGAATACAATGAAACATCATTGCTGTGCATACTTTGTGTAGTCTACCTACTGAACCATGATACCGCCGCTATAAATACCCGTGGTCACCCATGAAAACAGATCATACCTTTCGTGGCATCATGCAGAAGCAGACGCTTCTTATAGTCGTATTTCTCTGCAGCCTTGTCTACTCTGCATATGGACTGCACAAAAATCGAGGTAAGAAAGTTTATGAAAATAGTATCTTAGAATTTACCAGGGAATCAAGTCTAAAATGTTGCGATTGGGGGGAGTACATAATCTTTTTTTTTCTCTTTTTTTTTTTGGTGATTAGATTTGAGGTTAATTTTTAAAATGACATTGTTTTAAAATTAATCGTATGATCAGTCAAGAAAGTTGTTATTGAAAGTTGTTCTTGCTTATTACGCCTATGGATTTTACATTTGAATGAATGAAGCTTCGAATGGTGTTCGAGTAGAGCAATAAAGATGATCGTCTGCTGCAGCTGCTGATCAATGTAGAGCTGACGGCATGTTTTACTTTTTGTATGAACTTTAAAGCCGGCGTGGCCCCGTGGAGAAGGTACTCGACTTATAATCAAGATCTCCCGGGTTCGACTCCCACTGTAGACACACCGATATTCTGTTTTTCGGATGAAACACAGCCGGTGTGGCCTAGTGATAAGGTGCTCGATTGGTGATCGAGAGGTCCCGGATTCGATTCCCGCCCTGGGCACACCGGTGTTCTGTCTTTCGGAGGAGACAGTAAAAAGCGAAGTCCCGTGTCACGCTAGGTGTGGCATCTGAAAGATCCCTCACTGCTTCGGATGGGTCCGTTGCAAAGGTCTAAATTTGTATGCCATGTATCAGACAGATTCCGTCACCATATACGTGAAATAATCGTTGAGTGAGGTAAAAGAATAATCAATCAATCAATCAATCAATCAATCAATCAATTAATCGGACGAAACAGCAAAAACCGAGGTCCCTCGCTGCTTCAGGTGGGTTATTTGCAAAGGTATAAATTTGTATGCAATGCATCAGGTAGATGCCGTCACCACAAACGTGAAATAATCATGGAATGACATAAAACAATAATCAATCTATCTGTAAATTCCTCTGGTGTTGTCTTCTATCCTCTTTGCCTCTACACGTAGATCTGCCCATGGTTTTATATATTCTCGACTGAGAGAGAGAGAGAGAGAGAGAGAGAGAGAGAGAGAGAGAGAGAGAGAAATCCTAGCCAAATTTCTGACATACGCACACATACATTAATGTTAATTTTGAGATCACTCCTTTATAAATATCTTTGAGCTGATCATAGATAGGTCTGCTTTGAGAAAACCAATGATATATTTCATTCTGAACACCCCTTCCCCCAACAACAACAAATTAAAATAAATAAATAATGATATTTAAATAAAATTCAAATTAATTACAAAAACCCCAGAGAAAGAGAGAAACAGAGAGAGAGAGAGAGAGAGAGAGAGAGAGAGAGAGACAAGGAAAGAAAGGGAAAAACAAAGTAAAACAAAACAAAATAAATAAATAAAGAAATAAAGAAATAAAATACACTAGTATTTTCATATTGGAAAAAACCAAAACAGCATGTTTTTCTGTTCGGTTGACATTTGAATTAAAGTATATAATTATTTTAAAAAAGATATATTTGCTCTCCAATGAACATTTTAATTGACAGCTTGAACCCTTCTTAATAAAATGCACCAAATCTCCACAGTTTCATGCTACAACTTTTGTAAATAGGTCGCATTCTCTCCGAGCAACATTTTGTGGCATGAATCTATAAAATTTAAAAATGACATAAACATTTTGAAGGATGTTATACAGGTACAATGGACCCTTTCAAAGATATCGGATAAAGGACGTGTCATATTCAATGGCCTTGTCCTTGCAGCTCAAGAAAACTTATCATGTCATTGAACAGGCCCACTGGTTGTCCCAAGTATTTCTATGATTTAATTTCCCAATGTATCTAACGCTGAATCTATTCAGATAAATCCGAATTTATACAATGCCTGACATGTTAAACAGCAATAATTCACTTCGAGAAGCTTATCAGAACTTGCAAGTTTTGATGAGTTTCACGAATACCATGAATACACGATACACAGAGTGGGTATAACATAAAAATTAATATATAAGCTAAAATGATGCAATGAATATTATAAGATAAATGAATAAAATGCTTATATGATAAAATCTGCTTTAAAGGTCACCTGTATTAAGTGACCACCTTTCTCTGTTCCTTACTTATAAGCTATATATAATCAATATGTTTTAAGAGTCCACCTGTCTTTAGCGGCCACTTTTCCATCTTCCATCTGGTGATCGTTTAAAACTTATTCTTTTGTATGTATGAAAACGAAAGTAACATTCAAAACTAGAAAAAAGTTTCTTCTGAAATGCCAGGCTGAAGTTATCTGCAAATTACAATGCAAACAAATTATTGGAGTTTTAGGGCCCCGCTTCATAAGCGGATGCCGTATAGTAATTACTCTTTCTGTCCATTCATCCGTCCGTCTATCTGTGTGTTCATCATTCTGTCCTTCCGCAAAAACTTTAACATTGGCCATATCGAATACACTGTCAGAATTAGAGCTTTCGTATTTCTTAATTGGCATGTGTATTCATTATGACAAGACCTTTCCGTTGGTACCATTTTTTTAATCATGTGGCCTTGAGGGTGACCTTTAACCTGCATTTGAAAAATTTTAACATTGACCATAACTATTGAATCGTTAGATGTAGGACTTTCATAGTAGGCATCTGCGTTTCTTTTGACTGGCATCTGCGTTTTTATGACAAGACCTTTCTGCTGGCACTAAATTAAGGTCAAGGTCATGGCAACAGACATCCAGCGAAGCCTTTCTGGCTTTATCGGTTCTCTAGTTTGCAATGATCTCTTTTTTGTGCGGTATCAACCCACTTTAGACTCCAGCAGCAATATATATATATATATATATATATATATATATATATATATATATATATATATATATATATATATATATATATATATATATTATATATATATATATATATATATATATATTGTATATTGTTCGGTACATTAATAATCTAATTCCTAAAACAAAAACATTTTCGTCAGATGAATACCTTACATCGAAAATCACATGTGCTGGTGTCTTCAACTATCTTGAAAAAGTGCAACATCCTATCATTTGGTACTTTTCTTTCTTCTTTCTGTATCATTCAGTGTAATTATTTTCATATTGTATACTGTTAAAATATTTTATATATTTACTACAACATTAACTTTTGACCTATTTTAATGGAGTGAGAGCTCCTGAACTTGTCTAGACAGGGTTCACTCATCATAGGGGAACTGATTGTAGATACTATCAAAGAGAAAACGGAAGATATCTGACAAAGCAGTTTGCCACAAATCACCAAGGTCATGCACATAAAACATGATAATAGTAGAATATACACGGAAAAACATTACAAAAATATTCGATTGTGCTGTGGTTACGATACAGACTTAGGACGGTCAATTGAAGTAACAAACCTCACTCAATTGGTATGCTTAATCGGCTTACGGGCGCCCACCTTCCCACTCACCGCAAAAGCAGCACAATCAAATGACACACATTTAAAAAATATAAATAATCTTCCATATACAAAACAAGGATCAACAGGTCTCTCAAGAAGAGAGGTCATAAAAATTTTATTACACACGAAAAGTTTATAGAATAATGTTTCTGTCAAAAATATTTTAGACGACATCAACATAAGTAAACCGTGCTCTGCCCGTCTGTAAGCGAGCTCAGATCCTTGATCAATTAGACTCCCGACTAACAGTCATAGGACATGTGGCACGAGAGAAAGATGATTACCCAGAATAAAAGCGTTACTTATGTACAGTGAGTTCATATTTATTAGTCTTGTATCGAACTATTGGCGCGAGTTAAAAAGGTTGCTTATACTCGTAGACGATTTGAAATGGAATACACCTACATGTACAAAGCCCATTCACACATATCTTTTTCAATATTTAATATTGATAGTAACAGAAGTACCACTTTAAGCTTTTCCCCTTAGTTGATTTGGAACATGGACTCACATAGTGCTAAAGTAATAGGGACATTATTGGATGGGAATAATAATAATAATGATAATGATGATGATGATGATGATGATGATCATAATAATAATAATAATAATAATAATAATAATAATAATAATAATAATAATAATAATAATAATGATAATAATAATAAAATTTAGAAAAAGATTAAAAGAAAAGTTGAAATCACTTTCTATATGTACATGAATGTTTTAAAAGAAATTGGTGTTGTGCCAATGTAAAATATAAAGAAACGTGGTGTTATATCGTTGTGACACAGACAGCAACGTATTTCACAGTAAACGTCCTTGGATCCTTGGAAGACAGTTGCAGCATAAAGTGTCTAGTGAAGTAAGCGTCTCTTGTTTGGCTAGCCACTCACCATGAACGTTAAAACACACAGAAACAAAAATGTTCAACCTTGCATATATATGATGATTTCATTCACTATGCGTTGTATTTTTATGCCGAAGAAATTCAAGGATTCCAATGTGAAAAAAAAGAAGAAAAGAAAAAGAAAAATTAAAATACAAAGATGAAAAACCCTCAGTCATTGCTGCTATCAGATACGCAACAAGGCATGTAGCCCTGGAAACTAGAGTCTATACAAAAAATTATATCGTTAATAATCTTTTGAATTTATACAAAAATAGAGTAATATGAGTTGTTTTTTAAGTACTTGATAATTATGAGTGTACTATACATGCATTTCTTTATTCAGTTGCTTTAAGATCCAAACTTGCAAGATTATTAAAAGTCTTGGAAAGCAGGGAAGACAAAGGGCAAAGGCAAGAAAAACGCTACAATGACCAATATGATTCGTACTATGAGGTTTGATTTATATTCCTACTTCTATTTTGTCATTGTTATATAAGAAAGAAACAAAACGAAGGGAAAAAAAAGAAATGTTAAGACAGCAATTAAACCTGTATAAACGGTGACTTTGGTAAGAGACTTCTTGGTTAGAAAGGTCACTTCTTAAAATTTCAATTTTCTGTGTTGTCTTGTAACACTTTGTATAACAGTTACGACAATACAAAGATAACTTGTACTTATTCCCTTAAGTGATATTTACCTGCATGTTAGACTACTTAGTTCAGGATGAGCCACGCGGTTTTAAAAAGTTTGCTTTCAACTAATGGTGGCAGGTTCAGACCTCATTTGGGCCAGAGTAATGTTACGCCACACAATGGAAATTCAAATTGAGTTTTGAATAAATCAATAGATTGGGATAAAACTCTGTCTCAGAAAATTTTGGTAGTGCCAAGAGCAGCTTGTTATATTTGTAGAAGAAACTAATTTCCAGAATAACCCAAAAGCCAAAATCGATCCCAGGAAAGATCTTTTCATTGAGGACTCATATGACTGAAGTTCTTTTCATGACAGAGAATCATATATTTTCTTGGTACATATACCTGTATATTTCAAATGAAAATGTTAGTATACAAAATGTAAATTTCCTGTAGGAGTTTCATCTGCCAGATGGGACGTATTGGGGCGGTGATGAATGGATGGAATTGGAAGACGATAGCTCCAATGGTCATGCAAGAGATATCATAGATGTCCCGGTCAGTGCCAATATTATTTTATATCATAGTTTTTAAATGATGGTATATGCATAAAAGTAATAGAAACTTTAGAGTTCAAAATCAGATAATCAGGATTTATTTTAAAAATATGTGGTAGAATTTTTCATCAGATGCACATTCTAAAATGAAGTAAGATAAAAATAGATATAACAGGAAACAAATTAGGATATTGATCATACATATATATTTCGAGTAAAATGATTTCACTGGTTATTCTAAAGCCAAACCAAATATGAACCAAAGTCAGTCAGTTAATGCTGATCCATTGAAAATATGGCAGAAGAGGACGGATGGAGCAATTTTATAGATTTTGTTTTTAATATTTTTCATATCAGCGTTTCATTTGGCAAAACTTCTTTCGTAATTTTTAAGGATTTTTCGTAACTTTCAATAGTAAAAGTAGGCAATATGAACTGAGCGATTATTGAGTTACTGAATTTTATTTCATCCCAAAATACAATAAAGCATTTCAAAGTCTGCATATTGAAGTTTGATTTCATGTTCTATCTAAGTAAGTCTTACAAAAAGTCCTTAAAATTTTCGGTAGAAGTTTTGTGAAATTGTCTCCAGTGAATAAAATGCTCCTGATATCAATGTATCATCCGAAATTGACGCTAATACAGTTTGGACATAAAGATAGAAATAAAATACCTACAGTTTAATGAAGCAAACTTTATTCGAGAATTCTGAAACTTATTCTATTCAGATTAAGGTCTGCTCTTGTATAAGATCTAAACCTAAAAGAAGGTACTTCGAGATGTTTAATATATTTTGTTGAATAATGTCCCATATGTCACTCAGTTGCATTTCCATAGATCTATTGATCATAATATTATTGTCAAATCCAGACAGGTTAAAGGTTCTTCTTTATTCACACTTAAACATGGAAGCCTTATTTAGTGTTAAATGTCTTGTTTTGCATATATGAATTTTAACTTAGTAATTAAACGACCACGAATTCATATATATAATCGTGGTCATAATATTGTATAATACGCAAACAACTCGAGTGCTAAAAGTGGAAACACTTGGATGTCGGTCTATATTAGTCCACCAGAAATTCATTACTTGCATCTAATAAATAAGTTGGCCCAGTTAAACGCAGTTAATCTAAGTTCATAAAACACTTCCAACAAAAAGGTAATTATGCACATTATATTTCTCACTGTACACGAAAATACCATATATGTATATTTAAATACACCAATGAAATTAAGACAATCGAAATGATTTTTGTATGACTTCATTTTAATTTGTGTTTTAGGATATAGCATTAGGTAGCACTGCCATGGACTTGATTGCAGGTTTTGAGGTTTACTATGAAGGAGAAGAAACCTACCGAACGGTAATTATCATAGCAAACAAATAATACATCAAACTTAAGTATTTCATTTGTCTGAAGACACTCCGTAATATAGACTAAACAATAAAAAGTGGTTTTACACCGCATTTATACAGAGGTTATCGTACCTTTGCTCTGGCGTCTGTTGAGCAACCTACTTGTCGCTTGTCATTCTACAAGATTTTCACCATAAGTTTCTTTTATAGTCATACTGTTGACTATAATGATTTGACAGTGTCATTCGATAGACTTATTATATACCTGGTGCTGAAGAAACAGGCAGGTATAAAGTATGAATTCGAAAAGAATAACATTTCGATTAAACATTTCGTCCGGGCATTTACTCTTAATTCATAATGGAGAAAATAATGATTTGTGATACATCATGATAGGGACATTACCTTAAAATTTGAATGATTATTCGAGGTAAGTTGAGATAACATACCTCAGTTTTACTCCTAATCTAAAAGTTATTTAAACGATGCGATGAAGGTATATGTACAATACAATATGAGGTATAATTTGTGCACCCAGTGTCAGTATTTTGCATGCATGTTTTCGGGTCTTATTTTTTATCATTGTGATTCATTGTATTTGCAGCCCGCCATCAATTACAGCATGCTACCAGTACAGTTAGCACAAAATAAAGATCATCATAAATACGGACCTGCGGTAAGAGTTTATGTATGAATTCATGGTCATTCTGTCTAAAACATTTCCGGTTACCATCATCACCACCGTCATGTTCAAGACTAATGCAGATATATAATTACAATTATGTTATAGTATAGTAATGCAAAACAAAATATTGTCAGTAGGTTGGAATCTTTGATAAAATATTTTTAAGAAAATAAAAAAAAAAAAAAAAAAAAAAAAAGAAAAAAGAAAAATAGAGGAACAACAGTTCGATTGTATCTACATATTCTTAAAAAATTCATTATAGACTAAATTAACTGTAGTATCTTGTATCATTGAAATATTTTATACCGTCTATATATATTTGGGATTCACAGTGGGTGTGGCTAGCTAACATTGGACGCTTACTCCTCCCGGGGACCTGGTATCACATCTGACTTAGGGTTCCCTTATAGTCCACCATGGTGACACAATTGCATAGCAGTGGTTACCGTTGTCGATCAGTCTACATGACAAGTAAATTGCTAAACTACCGAGCGGTAGTCAATAAGGAACATCCATCCTACTAGACAAAATAGGGATATATGTTTTCACGAACTCCTGGAAGAACAAGAGATAGGATTATGTACCTTGGAGAATTAAGCATCCCCTGCTGACAGGTCACATCCACATAGACACTATAGAATTTTATTCGTAATCATATGAAGTGGTAACGGTAATACCGTAGTCACAATGTGAGGTACCGTCCGTTAGGTGGCGCATGTGTACTATCAGTTAGTAACATCGATTAGAATTAGCAACCTTATGACGTCACAATAACGTACCATTGTTCTGTACGTCATTTTTGCGGGAATATGTTTTATTTCCTCCATAAATATTAGGACCGCAGTTAATGGCGGTATCTCCCATTGTTAGAAAGTCATAATAAGTTAAAAAAAAGTGTGATATAGCTATATTATCACAGTAAAATGAAGAAGTCAACATAATTTAATGGCATAAAGAAGTCAGCGCAATGGATGATTACATTTGTACTTATATGAAATTTGTTGTTTTTCCAGAGAAGAAACTTTCACTTACGGGCAGTTTTGTGGACAGGAGGAGTGATCCCATACGTGATTGATACCGCTAGAATATGTAAGCATGTAACTTTGCAAATGGTGTTAGCCTATGTAAAACAATTTCTAGAGGTTCTGATTTTCTTTCAATATAAATCGAGGAATATTTTGCAATTCTAGTAATTCATCAATATTTGAACACAGGATGACTACATAAAATTTATAGTTAAATTTTGTTATGCATTTTGTATTGAAATTGACCAAAAATTTTTGGTATAACTTAGATAATTAAATTTACTCGGAAATTCTTGAGGAGTTCAAATCCATTAATCCAAAATGTTCGGAATGCATGTATGTGCGATGCAATGAAGGAATGTAAACGTAGCTCGAATTAACATTAACTTTCAATGAACTATTATTAAATTCTGAAATGAATTACATTACTTTTACAGCTGGAACACATGAGCAAGAACAGATACGAAAGGGTATAAAAGATATGAATGATTTAACATGTTTAAAGATCATCCCGAAGGACCAAGCTACATCAGTGCCACATAATCATGTCATTAGATTTACAGATGATGGGTACACATATTTTTTCTATAGTATAGTATCCACAAGACTGTAATATACTATGTCATTTCAAAATATAATGCAGAAATAATGATTAAAATCATAAATAAAAAAATAAAATAATAATAATTATTATTAAAAAAATCAAACACAATCAAACCAACAACAACAACAACAACAACAAAAATACTCAAATGAAAACACAACAAAAGAAAAGAAATGGATAAGGAAATAAAAACCGGCACGAAAAACAAATAATCAAACAAAACGCCCTCAATTTAAAACACACAATAAACCAAACAAAAATACCAGGAAATACCCATAAACCATAAACAACAACAAATCTAGATATACTGTGGTAAGTTTAATGATATTGCAGTTTATCATAGTTTACATGGGTTTACATGTACATTGTTTGTCGTTGTCTCTCAAATCTATATATATGAATATATTATGTAGTATTTCATGATGATGATGAAGATGATGATGGTGATGATGATGATGATAAAGAAATTTGCAAACGCTAAAGGAAATGAACAAAAAGAAAGAATTAAGTACATAGATAAATAAAAAATAAAAACACATAAACTCACAACCCCCCACCCCCACACATGAATAGGACTCTCCCAACTATACTATACTATATAAAACTTGTATGGGCGTCGTTCAATGTTCTTTATGCTTAATTGTTGATTTTATGTAATATTTTTGTCACACACATTAACCGCCTGCTTATATTTTATTTCAAAAACATATATCTCTAAAACCAGTACATTGTTGTTTAGTATATTCTGATTATTATTCTTCTGTAGAGGAGGATGTTGGTCATACGTGGGCATGGTACACACCCTTCAAGACATTGGACTTTCTCCAGGATGTTATGATGTAAGAATAAATGCTCATTCTCCACTGATCCATTGTACTTCATAAGCATCGAGACAACAATTAAATATAGAATTGATAAAAAGTAAAATAAAATAATAACAAAAGTAAAAATAAAATAAATAAATAGATAAAATCTTTGAGAATTCGACATGAATTTCATATGTCAATGGACTTTTTCTTAATTAAAATAAATTTAAATAGATTTTATTGATTCATGGCATATTGTGTTTACGTTTGTTTGTCAGTCTGGTAGTCTGTTAGAATATTTATCACCTTGGTATTGTGTTTTATGAGCACATCTTTTAAATTCTGCGGTCAGAAATCTACAGTGATTCACGAAATCATGCATGCAATTGGAATGGAACACGAGCATCAAAGGACAGACAGAGACAAATACATCCAAATGATGTGGGATAATATAGAAAATGGAAAAGCAAATAACAATATGGGACAAGAGCAAACGGATACAAAAAATTCGTTTGATGTAGAATCAGTTTTACAGTATGGTTTGTATGTAAGTATGTTACTATACAGAAAGAAACAATAGAAGTGGTTTAGCTTTGTCAGATATCTTCAGTTTTCTCTTTCATTTATATGTGTGCTATGTATATTACGTAGTGTGTATGTCATGACTGTATTTCATGACAGGCCTGACAAGCCAAAAAATAGAAAATCGCTTCGGCCTACGTGTCTTGTCTGGCATACCTGGGAGGCGTGGTTATCCAGTGGTTAATGTTTCGAACAGCTGGTCCCAAGGGTCTATGGAGGTCTGCCGTGTTAATTGTTTAAGTACTAAAGTGACACCGAATCGTTTGTATTATGTTTTTTATCATAAAGCTAAGTCAAATCAAGTGTAATTCCTACGTATGCTTCCAGTGTAAGTGCTTTTTACTATTCTGGGTCATTTATAGGCATATTTAGAAAGTTCCTAACAAACTATCCTCAGTAGGGGTTTGATCGATAAAAACTGGTCACCTCAAATATTATTGGTATTGGATTTATCGACTTTCATAGATGTTCTAATGTCTTAAATGTCAAGAATAGATGGAATTTAATTTCTGGAGAAACTTTATGTTTATTGTTGGTGATTTCTTTGTCTAGATTCTTCTAGATACTAGGATGCAGAGGGCGACCCCATAGCCAGTGGCATCAAGGTGGCTAATTGTCTAAACACATCTAGTATCTTGTTGTGTGAGAAACCTTATAACCATAGCAGGGCACTGCTGGGATATTGCGTGTATTATGAAACTAATATATATATATATATATATATATATATATATATATATATATATATATATATATATATATATATATATATATATATATATATATCATGGAATGATTTCTTGTTCTAGTCATTTGCTAAAGATTCCTCCAAGAAATCTATGCGAATCAAGGACCGACAGCTAGAATTCCTACCCGACACAGCCTCAGGATTGACATTTTATGACGTGGAAGACATCACGGATGGCTACGGTTGTGTAAAAAGTGAGTAAGACATTCAAAATAGTACAAAACTTTTTTTCCGGGGAACCATTGTAAATGAGAAAAGAGAAAACAAATATGTCACGCCCATGTGTCAATGTTTGAGTCAAGCCCATCTGTCAATATGTATGCCTACGTGCTGCATACCGGTTTCTCCAGAGCCTATGATGTGCTGCTTATTTATGTACTTTATTGTACTGAGAAAATCAAGTTTTTGATAGCTAAGGGAGATTTCCTTAATACCGACTACTTTATCTGTTTGATCTACTGTATATCTCACACTGTCCTTAGAATGTGTTTGGTCCCTTTCCTTTTGTTATTTTGGTTATAAATATCGAGTTTCCAAAGTTTAGACTCATCAATTTAAACGTATATACCGCTTTTATGAAAAATTTAAAACCTTGTTTTGATTTTTGACATGATATATGCTCACTTATCCCGGTAGAAACTTACAGATACATTACCGGATATATACTTAAACCATACCAACAGTTCTAGGGTTCTAAAAGAAAAATATTTATTTTTTTAACTTTTTAGTGCAGAATATTAAAATATGTGTGTATATCTTTGCAGAGGAGTGCACCGGAAAGACACTGCCCTCCTGTATCAACGAGGGGTTTGTTGGTCACAAATGTAAATGCGTGTGCCCTTCAGGATTAAAAGGAACAAGATGCGAACTTGTGGACTCCGGTAAATATTGGAATTGTTCAATTAATCCATCACCCTTGAGCTAGATACCAGAATTACTCTTACAAACATTTTTTCAAATATATATTTAAAATGAAGAAATTATTATCAGACACATTGCATTTTCAGGTGGAGATTGCTTTTAACTGCAAACAAGAAATCAAAACTATTTTACGTGTTTTTATACTTGCTAGTTTGGTTTGCATTTTTCTGATTTATTTATGTACTTTACTATTAATTATACAGCATGAAAAGAATATTATAAGAAAAGTAACAAGTTACGGGAAATTCGAATGCACATATTTCCGTCATGTATTTAATCCTCACTATCTAACATTGTCATGGATTTAAATTGTGAGAAACAGCACATATACATTTAACATGCATGACCTGCATATACATAGTTCTTTTTTGTGACAAAGCGCTTCTGCAAATACTATGATTTCTGACCTATTATCGTTGACCCTTTCACTATATTAAAAGATCATTGTTAAAAATAGATGTAAATATAACTCTATCGTTTCGTTTTGCTTTTGCTTACACCTTTAATACATATTGCATGGATGTTTGCAAAAGTTATAAAAGTAATAACTCAACAACACACACACATACGCACTTAAACACACACACACACGCACGCACGCACACACGCACAAAGGAACCAAAAAGATCTTACCAAGCTTTGTCACAAGACTCTTCACGTGCAGGTACAGCGAACAGGTATACAAGAAAACTCATAAAACATTATAATTATAATGTAGTTGCCGTGCTACAAAGACGGTCTATTACAATGAAAGAAAAAAAACCCCCCAAAATCAAAAACAAAACAAAAGTACAGTCAAGCCTGTAGCAATGAACCGCCACATATATGGTTTGATTGATTAATTATTGCTTTACCTCTCTCAACAATTTTTCATGTATATTGTGACGGGATCTAACTGATGCATTGCATAGCTAAATTTCACCTTTATAACGGACCCTCTAGAAGCAGTGAGGCATTTTTACGTGCCACGCCTACCGTGATAGGAGACCGGTTTTTACTGCCTCGTCCGAAAGACAGAACCAGTGTGACCACGGAAGGATTTGATACAGGTGGTACTTAAAGAAAATTTGACTATTCAAAGGAAAATATTGTTAGAAATCTCCTTTTCCGTATTCAATAAGGAATACCATGTGCATGTATATTTCGAATGAATATTTTATGCAGGTTGTGGAAAAGTTATCAATTTAAAAGAAGGCGAGAGTGCGGAGATCACATCACCGAACTACCCTAATCCATATACTCCTGGAGAAAATTGTGTGTGGCTTATCCGGGTATTTATTACTTTATTTTTGTGATGTATGAAAACACATTCAAGAATAATTAAGGAATATATATAATTATTTAAAACACTATTGACGGGAGAATGGGGTTACAAACTTATTTTAATCCACATCTTTCAAACTGGAAAATTGGGAGAATGTGTTCATGCAAGCTTTTTTGTAGTGTCGTTTGATATCATATTTCGTGGCTAAGAGAAGTACAAAGTTTACATAAAATTTCACATCATTTCAAATTAATTTTAATTAGTATGACTGAAAATTAAACGCTAAAAACATCACATTATATAATTTACACAAAAATTTATTTTTGGGGGGTTTAATATATGTGTATATATAAAATCTGCATTGTTCGAGGTCCACATATTTCGATACTACTCTATACAGCATACCTTATACTTGCTTACACATAGGCTTTCATTTCCAGGGACCAGATGCGTCCAACATTCATTTGAACATAGTGGAAATGAAATTGCCCAAAAATGAGCCACTTGTAAGATGTTATCATTGGTTGGAGGTCCGTTACAATCTCTTAGGACAGACAGGAATCAAGTGAGTTAACAGGAATCAGTGTTCAAAATATTACTCTTATCATTTTTTGATACACAAAATAGTTTTCGATGTTTTGGTACGGACAAGGAATATATAATTGAAAATTTACTTTGATTCAAGATTGTTTATTATAATGTTTTAGTTAAGGAGTATTTTCTTCATATTCAGCTTTGTTGATAGGACTTTTACTGTATTCATATGGTCATTTGGTTACGCGCGCTAACAGTGTATTGAATAAGCATTTTTAAATGTGTTCTAGTAAAAGCAATGTGAGAAAACGATTGGTTTTCTGTCAAATGGGATGCTGCCCACATCTTTTTAGGTCTGATATTCTTAGTGTAGCTTTTCACAATAAAGCAAAGTAGAAGGCAAACACAAATGGTTTAATGCATGATTAGTAATTCATTCTACTTTCTTCTACATTCGATTTGAAATTAATGATGAGGTGATATTGAAAAGCAATGTATCTTAAGATGAGATATTTTGAATGAAAAACACATTTTGTATTTTGAATATTGAAGCTAAGAAAACAAATCACTTCACTACGGAATACTTTAAAAGTCGTATACTCTAAAAGTATGGTGTCGCTTGTATAACAGCTCTTAATGGCAAATGTTGCTAGCAAACAAGAAGAAGTGTACTTCTTTTGAGCACCTGCTGTCACCTCTGATTTTCAGGGGTTCATAAATGCTTACTGTCTCTATATATGTCACTGTCACATGACAGCAGGTTTTCGTACTACTTAACATTATATTTATATACATACATTAATTTTGTCATAGGCGGTGTGGAACACTCTCTGGAGTAACCCATAAGACATCAAATGCAGCTATCAATGGAAAGGGTAATTTAATGATGCTTAAATTCAATAGCAAGTTCTCTAAAGATCAACCTGCAGATAAAGGATTCAAGTTGAGAGTCTCTGCGATTTCAGGAGGTAAATATATGAATTCATTCGAGCGAATAAAAGATTTGGTAATTATTGCATCAGCAAAAAATATTACTCCAAAAAAGGAAAATGAGTAGAGCTTAATAAGATAATAATTAAAACTTTGAAGGAGTACAAAGTATGTTTATATGAGTAACGAAATACGTTATTGCCTAATATCCACTCATATCTTATATTGCATTCCAAATATTAAATGATATAAAGTAAATCAACATAACCAATATTTAAACTTGCAGTATAATAAAGACTGATTCACATCAAACAATGAAATTGAATCTACAAATTTATTGTAAGATATGGATATGCCACTTGTGATTTCCGGTTTGAAGTGGCATTGGTTGTGAAATCAACCTTACACAAATTCATCCATTCCATGAATATATCAATAATAATAATAATAATAATGATAATAATAATAATAATAATAATAATAATAATAATAATAATAATAATAATAATAATAATAATAATAAAAACTGGTGTTAGAGTTAACGTTCCTTGTTGACAACTTAAACTTTTTAACCTTCATTCTGCTTGTATCTCTTTACATATATATCAAATGACATGCCAAGAAAATCTTTCCTAGATATGTTTTGCAGTTTTCAATAAAGAATTAAATACATACTTCCCTTTTAGGACAACGCCTTCATTTGAAGCAAACTCCCAATATTATATTCCCTATCACAAACGTATAATAATCAGTAAGATATATGACTCGTGACCAAATATTGCCGGTTGCAAATAAAATTATATAAAATGTATGAACATGATTATAATTTATATTTAGGTGTTACCCCGGCACCCAATCCATGTCTCAATACTCCATGTAAGAACAATGGCGTCTGTACTAGCACTGGGTCTTCATTCACCTGCGTATGCGTCAACGGTTGGACTGGGCCTACTTGTACAGGTAATTCATTACAGTCGTGATGAATTTTTTTTTGTGAATTTAACTCACAAAATATTTCTTGTCATTATAACGTTTATTTGTAAATAGAAGAGACGTAACTCAATCAATAAGGGGTTTTGGCTCCCAATCAAATGCTTCAGAGTTTGAATCCCACCAGTGTTATCTGTTAGATGAGACAGTCAAATAAATGCCGAGGTCATGAGTCACGGTAGATATGGCAAAAAAAAATCCTTATTTGCTTCGGATCTGTCTATGCCAACTTCATGCGTATATAGATGTAGTCACGATATAAGTGACGTAATCATGAAATGATGTAAATCGTCCCTCAACTGATGTGTGGTTAACAGATTAACAAACCCACTTCATGAACTCTTTAAAGTTTTAATAAAATTTAGCAGGATAAAACTCGAAAAAATCCCCTGTAAGTATTTGATTGTTCTGCTTTTGCTTGAGTGGGAAGGTGGCCGCCAGTAAACCGGTAAACCACGCCAAATGAGTGACGTTTGTTACTTCAATTGACCGTACGAAGTCGGTATCGCAACCGCAGCACAATCGAAAATTTTTTTAATGTTTTTCCGTGTATATTCTACTATTATTGCTGTGTTTTGTGTACCGGTCCTTGCTGATTTGTGTCCTATAGCTCTGTCGGATGTCTTGTATTCTCTTTTATGCGTATTCTCCTTTACGGCCATTCTTCGACTAACTTCCTGAATTCGAAAGAGGAACTTAAAATATACATACATAGATCATAGTTATTCAAGGAAGTGTTTGAAGAGACGATTTTGCTTTTTGCTTTTAATGCGATGTTGACATTATGGAAGATATAAATGTATTGGAAAAAATAAAAAAAAAAGATAATTTCCAATGTTGTTTGTATTGTTATGGTACGCAGAGCGAGTAATATTTTGTAAATATTATTTATTACAGATACAAATGTTATAAAAATATTGATTGTATATTGTTCACTGTGTAGATAAATCTACTCCGGCACCGCAACCCTGTGATAGCTCGCCATGTAAGAACAATGGCGTTTGTTCTAACAGCGGATCTTCCTTCAACTGCGCATGTGTTAACGGATGGACGGGACCCACTTGTTCAGGTAAATCATTACCTCACGATTAAAAAATTATTTTCACAGCTTCATTGCCTTCTTTGTATTGTTTGAATTTTACTATGTGTGAAAGGTGCGGTGAATGTGATTTTCGTCATGGAATCTGAAAGATTTAGAATCACCATATTTTGGTATACCAGTCCAGATCTATAGAAAATGATAAATATAGAACATACATACCTTATAATTTAGTGCACCATATGCGCATTTCGACAACTCATGTCTCTTCAGTGATGCTCGTGGCCAAATGATTGGAATTCTCAAATTATATAAATATTTGAAGAGCAGTGTTGAAACCAAAATGACCGAAAAGTGAACCAAAGAATCTATCTAAGGACAGAGCTATGCAGGATGGAGATACTCCTTAGTTTTAGAGTGATTTACTTAATTTGATGACTGAAAATTTGAAGTATATATCTCATGTCAGTACAAAAGCACTGACAACTAGACTTATGATGACCTCGGGGACTATCAGTCCACCAGCAGTGACACCGGCCTAGTGAAACTACTCATGCAAAGTAGTTTTCGACCCCTTGAATCGATCGTTAATCGGGGGCATATTATTTTTGTCCTGTCTGGATATTAGACATTACTGTTCAAGCAAACTAACAAGTGATTTACATGTGGTTTTTCATGTATTTGTTTGTTTTTGTTTTTGATATGTATATGTTTAGAAAGGTTTCTATAAAGTATTTTCTTTGTGTGGTTTCATTGTCTTTGACAGGGCTTTATTTTATCCTCCCGTATGAAATAGTACAAAGAGATGTTTATTTCGTCTACTATAACTAGGTATACTGTAAAAAGAATATCGACAAATATGATCAGACATCCATAAAATGCTGAACAAAAAATGTATCGATTGATTTCAAAATTTATAATTATGGATACGATGCCCACCAACAAAATATATAAATATGAAACTCCTGGTCTAATAAGAATAGTTACAGTTTTCCATTATAATGTAGATATTTCACTAAATTTTTTTTATAAATTTTATTATTACAGTTGCTCCATCAGGAAAAGACATCGGCAAATGTACTTTTGAATCAACAGACAGCAGTTGTTTCTTACTACCAGGATATAAAGTAACGCAAGTAAGTTATTCTATCTTAATACCTGAAATTTGTAATAGATCCCATTATAATATGATGGTTTATCTATTTATATAGTTTGATTTTGTGTGTGAGAAAAATTCTTAAATATCTTGATAAGCTGATATATTTCTTAAAGTTGTCTATTGTATTGAAATTTTGGTGCTGTTAACATCGCTCTAGATTGTTTTATCTATGTAGTGAAAACGCCTGTTTATTGGAAAATTATTTGAATTTGACATGTAGTGGCGCAGTTTAATTGAAGAAGCGACTGACTTTTAGCATACATTTATCAACAAATTTTTCCTATGACGACATAGAATACTCTTCGGGACTTTATTCCTGTATTCGAAACAAATAGTTCCCTCACTTTTGACATTAAAATTTGAAGATGTAATTTTCTGTTCGGGATATAAACTATGAAAACTTTGAGGTGCCATGACAACATCCTAAGTACTTTCCGGCTGGTTGAAAAAGAACTAGAATGAATACAAATTTGGCAATATAGCCCAATTAGTTTTCAATGCAATGTGTATGCTGTTCTGCAACGCCTTCAGCACTTTATCTACCTGAGTGCAAATACGAAGTATAGGGATGCCCGTTTATTTGAATCGAGACAGTTTCTAATATTTATTGTGTGAAAAGTAAAATCAGTAATTTTAATTATGATATACCTTTATTTTGGACACTACGGATTCGCTTTTTTGTGTGATTGGTTATCTGAATTGATTTAATGTTATCAATAACATACATGCATAACATCTACGGTTAAAGATATAAGTTCTGAGCTGGAAGATAGAAGCTCGAACAACAAAGAACAGTTATGGACAGCATAGCATATATATTCTATGTTTTTATGTATGTTGAATTTTATATGATGTGGCACAATTTCTCGCGTCATTATTTTAATTTTATGATTATAAATGCGAACACTTAATATACCAACATACTTTCTCAGATGTACAGTAGTCGATTGGGGTAAACTACAGGACAATTCAAAAACAGATACTTTTCATAAATTATATATTGTTTAACTTTAGTTCCTCATGATATCATATTCGGTGAATATTTTCGCTATAAACAGCAAGTACTCTATCTGAAAGATGTATTTGAAAAACTGACCGTCCTAAGTCAGCATCGTAATTGCACTACAAAAAATATTTTTGTAATGCCTTATATGTGCTAGTATATTATTGGTATTCATGTATTGTATAGTTCCATGGTGACTTCTGCCACATAACTGAGCCAGTAACTCCTATTTTTTCTTTCATTTTGTTTCCTTATCGGCTTGGACTTTAATTTTGCGTTTAATTAAACTCGGCAATTGAAACAGATAGATTATGATTTATCGCATTTTTTTTTTTTAATTTCACGATTTCAAATTTCTGGTTACACGCCATTTTAAAAATGTAGATCCTGGAATATTTTGTATCTTAGAATATTTTTAAGCTTAAAGTCTTCATTTTTAAAGTTTGCTTTATTAATGATGAGACTACAGTTTTATTGCTTTATTTTGATACTGTCTCCCAGTACTTAAATCTTACTCCTTATTTAGGCTTCACAATCAACCATTCCAACCACAGCGCATAGTGCCAGTCACTACGTTACTGTTCAACCGGAAGGATATGTGTCCTTGTTCTTGGACAGTCAAAAAGTGAATCTCACTGACGGTAAGACGGTAATCCACACAATTTTTGGATTTTTCTCTTTTTTCGTGTACTTATTATTGTTTACTGTGCATGTCCATATCAACTTTTGTAAAACACTTCAGTCAGATGTCATTTTACTTTATATTATAAAAGAAACCCACGGCGCATTTTCTTCCGTTATTTTAACCACACCAATTGAGTGATGTTTGTTACTTCCATTGAAGTCCTAAGTCGGTATCGTAATAGCAGCACAATCGAATATTTTTGTAATGTTTGTTTTCGTGTATATTTTACTATTATCATATTTTGCGTGCATCTCCATGGTGATTTGTGTCATACAGCTTTGTAGGATGTTTTCTCCTTTGTTCTTGAATTCATTTCATTTGTTAAACTTGTTATTCACCTGTAAAAAACAATTATTTATTATGCAGTTTTTTGTATTTTTGTACTGCATTCTTTCAGGTGCTGAATACTGCATTGGCTGTTATTATTATCTGAAGAACGAAGCCGTGCTCAACCTTTATAAGAGCGACTTTTATGACTCGGTACTTGATTCACGCAATGGTAGCATCTCTAATGGACAATGGACACCATGGACTTACACATTCATTGCTTCATCTCAACTTCCAGTATGATATTTATGTATATGTTTATGTAATAACAATCAAACACACTATATCATATTTTGATATTTGTTTTAATAGTCGATATTTTCTATACCAGGACAAAATAATCCCATAATGTTATATATAATATCATATTCAACATTGTAATAAAAATAGACGTTTAAGTTGAATTCAATATGACAAAAGTATGTGTTCTGCAGCGAAAATACTGCATTAGTACTTAGCTCAAAGTAGCCAAGTGTTTAGTGAACATGCATCAAAATATATCTTTGCGATTTTACCCTAAATAGTGATATAGAGTTACAGTCTTAATACCGTAGCCGTACTCAATCCAGTCATAATAATAAACCAACCAAAATTAAGATAACTGTACTCTTTGTCCACTCTGCTAATAATAAGAAGATACATTCCTTTGAATGGAAATTGTGATATATTCCAATGATTAAAATGACGTAATAATATTGCAAAGTAAAATACAACGAATGTTGTCTCAAAACTTAAATCTATAGAATGACAGACGGCGATACCCAAGTACATTGAACACACATATGTAAAACGATAGCTTGAATACTTGAACCTGAAATAGTTCAAGGCGGTTGAAAGATAGGGTATGCATGTATGTATGTATGTATGTAGGTATGTAGGTATGTAGGTATGTATGTATGTATGTATGTATGTATGTATGTATGTATGTATGTATGTAGGTAGGTAGGTAGGTATGTAGGTAGGTAGGTAGGTATTTTTTTCAATGATAAATAGCATTGATGCTGACCAATGATTTAAAGAATGTATATTATTATGAGACTACATGATACTAACCATAGTTCGTTCACAGTAATGTTAACAAATACTTTTCTGGAACAAAACAAGAAAACATAAAGTAATAAAAAAAGGGGAAAAAAAAGAGCAATTAAAAAAAAAAACCACAAAAAACAAAACCCCCAACCAAACAACAACAACAACAACAAAATAAATAAAAATAAAAACAAACAAACAAAGAAACAAAAATCCAAACAAAAAAAAAAAAAAACATAAACCAAAAAAAAAAAACCCAAAGACCAAAAACAAAAGCAAAAAGAAAAAACGAAAAAAAAAAAAAAAAAAAATCCCCAAACAAACAAACAAACAAAAGCAATAAAGAAATAAAATTAAGAAACAAAGAATTAATTCTTAATTGGATAAAAAGCGCGCCATCAAGTGTTATGGCGTAATTTGGTCACCGAATTTATTTTTCCTTGGTTTAATCAAGTTTGTGGTTTACTCAACTTTCCATCTTAAAATGAGATGTTTCTTTTTGCAGGTTCTAGACTTAGAAGATTATGGCAGTCCTCCGACTAGCGCTATCGACGATGTCACTCTTTCTAAAGGAAAATGTGAGTAACTTTTATACCGTACTAATATGTACATTCTGTTCCTGATTAATAAAGTTTTTCAATATTTTGAGATTGATGCCCTTTTAATTATTTGATTGATTGATTGATTGGTTATTGTTTACGTCCATCGATTATTTCACATATATTATGACGACATTCGTCCGATACCTTGCACAGAAATTTATACTTTTGCAACGGACCCTCCCGAGACAGTTAGGATTTTTTTATGTTCGATGCCCACCGTTACACGGGACCAGCGTGCCCAATTGGGGATTAGATTCAATTTTGTTGTCAAAAAGGATATCTGAATAAGTAATTATATACATTTTCGACGTTTTGGATCAGGACGTCTTATGGAGACATGCTGAGGCAAAAAGTAATTAGTTATATATAGAATTATAATCTAATTAATTGATAGACTTAAATGGTATTCATTTTCCGGATACGTTGGTATAAAATGATGACATAAAGATATTGGTATTTCTTTAGCCATGTAATTCTTATATTACCATTTCTCTCTCTCTGCAGGCCCTTAAAATGAAATATACAGGTTGAGTTGCAGAGAGCAGATTTCCGTCAACTGATTTGTGACTTTAGCTACTCATTTTTTTTTCTGTAAAACTGAACGTATTAGATTTAAAAGATAGCCTGCTATGAGTAAAGAATTTGTATAGACTTGTATACAATAAAGTGTTGCACTCTAAGAACAGATTTGGTTATTAGTCATTTAAAGTATTAAATAACAAATATCGGAATATATATACGTATATAAACTATAAAGAAATTAATTTCTTTATTAATGTATCGAACCTACTCGAGGGAAATATAACCTTAATGATGGTCTATATCTGTTCAGTACACGGGCTCAAAAGTCTATTAAACGCAGTGAAGAATTTTATGTGCAAATGGATACTGTGATACTGATCTATATTTCGTTTATGTCTGACATACCTGACACAGTGCTATGACAAAAATATCTTAGCAAACAAGAATGAGTACATAACAAATGTCAGCAAACTATTCGATTATATTAAAAGTAAAAGAACACAAACACTCTATACTGCAAATTTTCGGCCTCGCGGCCTTTATCAAGTAGATCTAACACAAGAGATGAGAAATATAAAGTTATGTAAAGTCCATGTCTATGTTTCAAAAATACATTAGCCTCTAAAGTTAGATAAACGATGACTTCATAACGTCATTATTGCGTGCGTAAGTATGGTGTTAAAATTGAGTTACAACTGTCACGCAATTTTAATGGTTGACAGGATTACAGGCTCACATTCCCACTAAGCAGTAACGCTGACAATAAAGAAAACAAATTTAAAAAGAATTATATATTTTCCTTCATATAGACAACAGGATCATTAGGTTACTCAGGTTGAGAAGTCCGAAAATATAAACATAAAAATATCATGGAATAAAATTGTTATAGAAAAATATAACTTTACATCCAACGTGAGCCAACCGTGCTCTGTCCAACTTGCAGATGGGATAAGGTGTAATCTAAAGCCCTCATTAGTTTGTATACTATATCATTGTAAAATTCAAATAAGAGATTCCGCTGAACACATTTTAATGACGAAAATATTTTCGAATATGAATAAATGAGTCTTAAAATTTCCCAAAGTGCTTTTTATTTAAGTCAATGGTATCTGTAACACTTGAGTTTAATTTTAAAAGTAATCTGAGATTTATTCATCTTTTTTTTAATATGAACGCATTGATAGTCCTTTAATTGCTAACTTAGTATGAACCGAACATTAGTTGAAACTGATAATAAAAATAAAAAAAAAAAAATAAAATGAAAAAGAGACAAAATTCAAATCCAAAAACAAAAGCCACATCTAACACCGAAACTATCCTTGTATCGGAATACACACGTTCCGGAGTTCTTACACATGACGAAAATCATTCAAAAATCAACACACACACATAAAAAATCCCCACAATCAACACAGCATAAATCTGTAAGAATAACGGTGCTATGGATATATACATGGATATAAATTAGATATCTATTAAAAGTATTTCAAATATCACGTATGGATATATATCAATGTTAGCTTCATCACTCACGATATTCTCTGTAGAAACATTACAAAAATGCAACAATGATTTTAGACGTTTCCAAGACACCATAATATGTTTTTCTCTGTGGAAACAATTGAAAATGGATACTAAATTAATCCATGAAAGGTACTCGGGGTCCAAGCTCTTATCTTTTTACTTTCTTTGACGAGAAATTTAATTTAAGCCCGATAGCGCTTATCCAAACACAGTAGACATCATAAAATAGATCAGGTTGAATTGTTTTGTATACAGTATGAAATGTTCAATTCACTTCATATTTCGATTACGTTTTTATTCGTAAGTAATGCAGTACTTCCAAATACATGTAATGATAACTTACCACCGATCTGTCGTCTGAAGACTCTACACTCTTATGTCATTTCTTTGTTTACATTTTATTTATCGGCTAGTTACTGCATTTCTGGTCCTTTCAGTTTAGTTTTCTTCATGAATAACTAGCCGATGAATAAAACGTAAACAGACAAATGACATAAAAATAACAATGACCACGTGTTTTTCGTCAGCTCCGCTTCCTTTTGTGAGATTTCTTTTAACGAGATCTCGCGAGACCGAATGGCTGACACAGAAACCGGCAAATTTGAAACAGGTTGGGAAAAAATGCGTGTAGGGTTTAAGTTAACATTGCCAATCGTTTGCTTTATGTTTATATATGTTAGATATTTGCTCCATTTGATGCCGAAATGCATAGAATCATGCCGGTCATTCCGTTTATCAAAAATGCAAGTTTACGCAACGTAAGGAATTGTGGCCCTATCATTCATTTAGGGCCACTACTTGCGGCTATGGTAGACATAGCGTAGTTGTTGTGCATTTGACCTGAAGTGAAAGCGATCCAGATTCGATTTCTGGATTTCGCTATTGAGGGGTTTGTTACCTCTGTTTTGATGTTGTGGAATGATCAAAGGATGGCTTTTAGGCGACTTCAATCAATTAACTTAGCAAGCTGTGCTCTATCATCATGCATGCATATTTTTCTTTAAGCAGTCTTTATATTTTCTCAAAAGTAATGAAGAATGTTGGATACGTCATATCTGAAATTTTATTTCAATGTTGAAATATTTATTTTTCTAAAATGTGTAGTTCTTGACACATTTTGTTCTTTATAATCTATGCCTTTACATTTAGTTTTCAGTTTTTCATCATAGAGGAAAGATATCAAAGCTCATCGATATTTCCATCATTTCGTTAAAATATCAGCGCATAAATGAAATCCAAAGCACATACAGAGAGACATTAACAAATTAACAAAATGGATAGCTTTAGGTTTTCCATAGCACAGAATGTCATCGATTCTATTGAATACGTAAAGGCAGTATCCTGTCACAGAACTCGATAACCTTTTCTCATTGCTATTTACTCTCAGCTTATCAAAACTAAATACAGCTAATATTAGATAATTCCTTGCTATTATTTGCATTTTTATGGTTTGAAAGCAATGCAGTTTACTTTTCATGGGAACAATTTTAATAAATTTGACGAAATCTTAGAATAAACGTTTGAAATGTATTAAAGGTAATACAACATAAAGATTTTCTCGGACACCGATAATAATAATAATAATAATAATAATAATAATAATAATAATAATAATAATAATAATAATAATAATAACAATAATAAAAATTACAACAACAAGAACAACAACATCGATGATGATGATGATAATAATAATAATAATTATTATTATTATGATTATATAAATTATAATATAAATTATAATAATAACAAAAAATAATAATAGAAATAAAACACCCGTTGAATCTTAAGGGCATTTTTATACATGATCCTTATAACGATGATTTTATAAAAAAAGGACACAACCATATTTGAAATGTGTTTCCCAGTACTGATAGTTAAAAGGTTGACATAGTAAACCACCAATACATTGTATTGCATACATGAATACGAAATTCTAGTTTTTGCCATACGTCAAAGAGATTATTTGAGGATATTGTCAACTGACTGTGTGATTTGGGGGTTGTTTTTGCAAATATCAATTGGTCGAAAAAGGTGTTAAGTGACCTTTGCCCTTTAATAGCTATAGAAGAGAGAAAACTTAAGACATCTGACAAAGCTGTATGACACAAATCACCAAGGGCATGCACACAGAAAATGATAATAATAGAATATACACTGAAAAAGGCATTGCAAAAATAATCGATTGTGCTGCGGTTACGATACCGACTTAGGACGGTCATTTGAACGCCGTGAATGCCCTTAAATACAGGCGAAACAAATATAATTCAGTACTGTATATATACATGAATGTGAACAAACACTGTGTAGAAAGTGTCAGAGCCACATAACATCAGGAAAAAGGGTATAATAATACATAAGTCATATCCTCCAAGGGGAACTTCTTTACGAGCTCCACGCTGCAAAGAGAAATATAAAAGTGACTGGTGTCACATGATTATAGCTCTTTCATGGACCCCCTCAATAAAATACACATTACCCTTTCTTGACCTTGAAGAAAACCTGAATTGTTTCTTGTCCTTATTACAAACGTATAACAAGCGATTAGCTGTTAGACTCGTGACCGACCAGGTCTCGGGTTCGAGTCCCAACAGTGGCCTATTGGTGTTTTGTATTTCGTATTTGACAGTACAATCGAGTTCTGTGTCACTGTAGAAATGGCACGTGAAAGATTCCTCACATAAGGGAAATAATCATGGTGTGGCGTAAAAACAGGAATCAAACAAAAGTGTAATCCCCGTAAGAATCCAACATGATGTAAATTGTTTGACAACATATGTATTTAGCATAATTTCGATAAGTATTAATACACGTCTGTGTTGTTCAAATATTGAACATTTATAGCCTTATCTTTATTGTGTTTCATCATTTTGATAAACATTGCTTAATGTAAGTAAAACTTTGTTAAAATGTATAAACATGCTTATGATAAATGTTTTAACACGTTTAGGTGGCACACCTGCACCCGATCCGTGTTTCAGCACTCCATGTAAGAACAATGGCATTTGTACTAACACTGGATCTTCATTTACTTGCACATGTGTTAACGGTTGGGCTGGGTTTACATGTACAGGTAAATTATTATAGTTGTGATTAATTTTTATCAACATGATTCATAAAAAGTTTGTTGTCACCATAATTTGTACTTTAAAATAGAAGTGGCGTACTTCAATCGATAAAGGATTGATTTGATTCACGACCTAATGCTTCTGAGTTCGAATCCCATTGCTACTATCTATCGGATGTGACAGTCAAATAAAAGTCGAGCTATATTTGTCACGGTAGATGTAGCAAATATGCGATTCCTTATTGTCTCAGATTTGTCCCTGTAATAGATCTAACTTTCTGCTTATATAAGTAATAATCCCGTCACGATATTAGTGACGTAAATCGTCATTTAATTGACCCATCGCTTTCGCAGAATATTTATTGCATTTCGTGACGTCACAATACATTTTCAATTTTTGTCCGTGGTATGAACGAGGCGTAAAGTATCGTGGCGTCATCTGATTTAACAATTTTTCGCGCATAAATGAAAGGGTCAATTGATGTGTCGTTAACCGGTGAACAAACCCACTTCATAAATTCGTTAGAATTTTGATAAAACCACATAGAAAAAAAAAATCAACTCGCAAAACACCTTATAAGTATTGTTGTAATAGCTAAATTACCATATAGGGCGAAGAAAAAGAAGGGTAATGTAAAATACGAAAGTAAGTGGTGTCACCTGACTATTGTGCTAACAACAATGTCCCACAGTGGACATGCACGGACCTCCGCAATTCAGAGGTTAGATCAGGTGCCCGGGAGGAGTCAGCGTCTACTGTTTGAATAGCCACACCCGCCGTGAATGCCCTTACATACAGACGAAACAAATGTAATTCAGCACTGTATGTATACATGAATGTGGACAAACACTGTGAAAAGTGCACGAAGGAAACTCATTTTCACTCATTCTTCAGATTGATTTTATGGAATTCGAAAGAGGAATTTAAAATATAGATGTGTAGATTGTAGTTGTTTAAAGAAGTGTTTGAAGAGACGTTTTTGCTTTTAATGCGATTATGAACAAGCGGTGGACATTATTGGAGATGACATTAAAATTTTGGGAAAAAAATCAAGTTTTGTTGTAATGTTCGAGCGAGTTATATTCAACAATTATTTATTGCTGATAAAACTGTCATGACAATATTATTAACATATGTATTGCATAATGTACTGTGTAGATAAATCTACACCTGCACCGCAACCCTGTGATAGCTCTCCATGTAACAACAGCGGCGTTTGCTCTAACATCGGATCTTCCTTCACCTGTGCATGTGCTAACGGATGGAGTGGACCCACTTGTTCAGGTGAATCATTACCTTATATTGTGATTTTGTGATACACATTTTACAAATTGTTTTTGCAGCCTGTTTCTTTTTCATCTTTGTTTTATTTGAAATTCAACAATGCAAATGAAATTTTCGTTATGAAACCTGAATCATGATCGGACAAACAATGGAAGTTAAAAGCAGAAAAATATTAGAAAAAAGTCCCGCTGTGTTTGTGAAAACTAATGCTCCCGAAGGCAACAAAGTCCAAAACGTTATTTTAAGTGTGAGGGCTATTGTTTAGGTCAAAAGGTCATCGACATTTGTGTCATTTGAAAGGGTTTTATTAGTTGAGTATGCATATCAAAGATAAAATCTTTATCCCCACGGTTCAGAAGTTATAGCCAAGGTTAAAGTTGACAACAGACAAACAAACAAACAAACTAAAAGACACATAGACAGGACAAAAGGTCATCGATCTTTGTGTCATTTGAAAGTGCTTCAGTAGTTAGATATGCATGTCAATCATCAAGTCTTTATCCCCCACGGTTCAAAAGTTATGGCCAAGGTTAAAGTTGACAACAGACAAACAAACAAACAAACAGACAAAACAGACAGGACAAAAACAATATGCCCCCGATCTAGCGATTCAGGGGCAAAAACAAAAACCACCAGTCAAAGGGGAGCGTGATCGCTTAAATAAGGTACTCTAAGAATTACTTAGCTATCTATCTCATTAAAAGGGTAAATGCCATATGAATGGAAACAACATCTTATCAGAGAAAAATCACTTGCTATTATTTAAATTCTAACTAACAATAATAATCTAAATAAGAACAGACTTTGGTGATATACATACATTTGATAAGAGTAAAAGATAGAATATGTTAGTCATTATGACAATATCACATATCACTGGAAAATAAATGTAAATCTGTATCAGTATCTGTTAAAATATTATTTACAAAGGTTTCTATAAAAGGGTTCCTTTGTGTAGTTCCATTGTCTTTGACATGATTTGTTTTATTTTATGCTCCCGTATCAAATAGTACATTACGTTTTCTCGTAAAAATCAGCAAATGTGATCAAATATTAATAAAACGCTGAACAAAAAATATGTGGATACGATACCCAACAAAAATATATATAGATAAAAAACTTCTGGTCTAAACAGAATGATTACAGTTTTCTATTATAATGTAGATAATTCACTAATTTTGTTATAAATTTCATTATTACAGTTCCTCCATCGCGAAAAGACATCGGCAAATGTTCTTTTGAATCTACAGACAGCACTTGCTTCTTAGAACCTGGATATAAAGTAACGCAAGTAAGACATTGTAATAATATGCATGAAATTTGAAAAAGATCCCGTTCTGATATGATGGTTTTGCTATTTATTTAGTTATGACCTTGTGTAGGCGGTTTATTCTTCAATATTTTGAATATTGTATTATAGTAATTATTTATAAATTTTTAAATGTACGTCCTTTGATTGTTCTGCTGTTACGGTGAGTGGGAAGGTGGGCCCGTAAACCGGTTAACCACACCATTTGTTTGGCTTTTGTCAAATTAAATGACCGTCCTAAGTCGGTATCGTAATTGCACTACAATCAAATATTTTTGTAATGTGTTATATGTTCTAGTATATTATTTATATTCATGTATTGTATAGCTCCATGGTGACTTCTGCCACATAACTGAGCCAGTAACTCCTCTTTTTTCTTCGAATTGTACATTGATCAGTCGGAATCACATATAATATAATGAATGTAGGCAATTAATACGGTTATCAGTTATGAAGTATTTTAGAATATAAATCTTAAAAGAGAAAACAGAAGATATCCGACAAAGCTGTATGATACAAATCACCAAGAACCTGCAAACAAAAAAGGATGTGGCAGAATATACACGAAACGACATTACAAAAATATTCGATTGTGCTGCGGCTACGATACCGACTTTGGACGGTCAATTGAAGTAACAAACGTCACTCAGTTGGTGCTGTTAACCGGTTAACGGACGCGCACCTTCCCACTTACCGCTAAAGGAGCATAATCAAAGGAAACAAATTTAAAATTTATAAATAATCCTCCATATAGATAACAAGGATCAGCAGGTTTCTCAAGGAGAGAGGTCATAAGAATCTAAGTCATAAAGTGTATTGAAGAGTTTGGGTGCGTTTAATATCACTCTAGAGTGTTTTCTCTATGTTTTGAAATTCAATGTTTAATGTGGAAAATTATTTCAATTCTGACATGTAATGGCGCAGTTGATGATATAAGTTATTTTGGTTTTTTTCATACTTATATCAATATTGTTTTTCTATGGGGTCACGTCAGAATACTATTTAGGATTTTATTCATGTGTTTGAAACATATAATTCCCAAATTTGACTCACTTTTGACTTTGTTTTAAAGATATTTGAGGGGAAAATAATGTGTACTGATGCAATTTTCTGTTCGGGATATACCTCCATCCAACGAACAGTTATTATATCCGTTGCTTAAATAACGGTTTAAGTAGAAACCATGAAAATTTTGAGGTACTATGAGAAACATTCTAAGTATTCTATTAGATGAAATAAAACAAAACCTAGACCGAAAATTAAAGAAAAAACAAAAAATAAATTACCAAACAGAAACCCAAATCTTAACCCAAAATGAGTTTGGTAATGTAGCCCAATTAGTTTTCAATGCAGTGTTTATGCTGTCCTGGAACGTCTTAGAAATTAGATTTATCTGATGTGCAGAGACGAAGAACTGCGAAGCCAATTAATCGATTCAAGACTGTTTCTAATAGTTATTGTATATTGCTGAGAGATTAAATTGAAATTAATAATAATGATTATGATATTCCTTTATTTTGAACACAGCAAATTCGCTAGTATATGTGATTGGTCACTTGGATTGATTTAATGTTACTCATTATTAATAACATATACTTAACATTTTCTATGTTTTATATGTGCTGAATTTTACATGATGTGGCACAATTTTGCACGTCATTATTCTAATTTTATGATTATAAATGCGAACACTATAATATAAAAACTTGCTGAAAATCGAGCCAGATATTGTAAAAGAGAAAACAGAAGACATCTGACAAAACTGTATGACACAAATCACCAAGGACAAGTACACAAAACATGATGATAGAAGAATATACACGGAAAAACGACATTACAAAAATTGTGCTGCTGTAACGATACCGATTTAGGACGGTCAACTGAAGTAATAAACGTCATTCAATTGGTGGGTTTAACCGGTTTACGCGCGCCTACCTTCACACTCACCGCAAAAGCAGCACAGTCAAAGGACACACATTTAAAAAATTATAAATAATTCTCCATATAGAGATCAAGGATTTCAACAAGGCCCATTGCGTCTGAGGAATTGGCATATGGTTTACTTACTTAATATACCTACATGCTTTCTCATATGTACAGTTGTCGATAGGGTTAAACTACAGGGCAATGCAAAGACTTATACTTTTCATAACTTATAGGGGCAGGCTTGGTGTAGTGGTTAAGCGCTTGGCTTGCGGCGCCAACGATCCGGGTTCGATTCCCGGGTTGCGCCACTATGTTTAAGAGGTTGGTAAACTCCTGTTTCCATGTCGCAATATAACTGAAATATTGTTAAAAGCAACGTAAAACATCAATCAACCAACCAACCAATCATAACTTACATATTGTTTAATTTTAATTCATATTCGGTGAACCTTTCTCGCTATAAACAGCAAGTATTCTATATGAAATTTTTATTACAAAAGTGAACTTCATTTCGTTTCTTTACTGGCGTGAACTTTAATTTAACGTTGAGTTAGATTCGAAAATTGAAAGGGATAGATAATGATTGATAGCAAATTTTTTAATTTCACGCTTTGAAATTTCTGGTTACAAGCCATTTTAAAAGTGTAGATCCTGAAATATTTTGTACCTTAGAATATTGTTTCCCAGTACTTAAATTTTACTCCTTATTTAGGCATCACCTTCAACCATTCCAAGCACAGCGCATAGTGCCAGCAACTACGTTACTGTTCAACCGGAAGGATATGTGTCCTTGTTCTTGGACAGTCAAAAAGTGAATCTCACTGACGGTAAGATAAATTGAAATTTTACGGTATTCTCCACAAATTTTTTTATTTTTATCATTTTGTCTTATTTTGATATTACATTGATTGATTGATTGATTATTGTTTTACGTCACACCACGAATATTTCACGTATATGGTGACGGCATCTGCCTGATGCGGAGCATACAAATTTTGACCTTTGCAACGGACCCACCCGAAGCAGTGAGGGATCTTTAACGTGCCATGCATACCACGACATGGGGCCTCGGTTTTTACTGTCTCATCCGAAAGACAGGACACCGGCATGACCAGAGCGGGACTCGAACCCCGGCCTCCCGATCAGGAGTCCGACGCGATACCACTAGGCCACGCCGGCTTTTTTGATATTACATGTATTTTTGTTATATCTCTTCATGTACCTATTATTGTTTACTCTGCACCATATAGCGACTTTTGTAATACACTCCAGTCACATGTCTTTCTTCTCTATATTATAAAATAAACTCACAACTCATTTTCTTTCATCATTTTGTACTTAAATTTATTTCAACTGCTGAACTTGTTATTTATCCGTAAACAACAATTATTTCTTATGTAGTTTTTGTATTTTTCTACTGCATTCTGTCAGGTGCTGAATACTGCTTTGGCTGTTATTATTATCTGAAGAATGAAGCCGTCCTCAACCTTTATAAGAACGACTTTTATGACTCGGTACTTGATTCACGCAATGGTAGCATCTCTAATGGACAATGGACACCATGGACTTACACATTCATTGCTTCATCTCAACTTCCAGTATGATATTTATGTATATTTACCGACAATAACAGACAAACTATATCATATTTTGATATTTGATTTAATAGTAGATATTTTCTATACCCGGACAGAATATACATATTATGTAATACGTAATATTAGATTCCACACGGTAGTAGCTTACATAATAACACGTTTTGATATATTAAATTCAAAATGACAAATTGAGTCTGAAGTAAAATTTCGTTTCTGTGCGTTTTGCAGCGAGCATATTGCAGTAGTTAATAGATCAAAATAGCCAAGGTTTCTGTCATGTCTCAACAGATAAACTCTTTGTGATTTAACCCTAAATAGTGACAATAAGTTGAAGATCTCCATTAGGTATCAGATATAGAATTCGAGTTATAGAGATAGCGATTACAATTTAGTAATTCCATTATATCAATGACCAAAAAAAAAAAATAAATAAAAATAAATAAATAAATAAAAATAAATAAATAAATAAATGAAATAATTCGCAAGTATGCCACAACATGTCAAAATATCAGTCAACAGGATCATAATTGAAGGACCATAATTAAGAGACTGTTTAAAAACCAAAGACGGAATAAACAGTAACGAAGAATTAAATTTCTCCATTAAGTTCGGTCTCTCTGGTGTGATAACTTATTCATGTTTAATGAATTCACTCAGGCCGAAATTATCATAGCATATGATCATTGATTGTGTATTCTGCAGTCATAAAAGTAAACTGGGGGAAAGTACTATTGCCGTACTGTATTCAGTTATATAAATAAACCAGCTAAAATTAATATAACCGTACTCTATGCCTACTCTGTTAAGAAATAAAAAGTTTGATTCATTTGAATGAAAATTGTCCTTTAATCCAATGATTAAAATGTCGTAATAATTACATAAAGTGAAATACTACAGGGATCGCCTCAACTCTCAAATATGTACAATGACTACGGGCAGCCCCCATGTACATTTAAAACACATATGTAAAACAAAATGCAATTGCTTGAATACATGTACCCGAAATAGTTCAAAGCGGTTGAAAGAAGGGGTAGGATGATGGGTTGACCAAATTACTTAACGTGTACGATGTTCGAACAAAAGTATATAATATAATATAATATAATATAATATAATATAATATAATATAATATAATATAATACTGATTACATATAACACAGCTGTGTGGTGTACATAATAACATGCCAAAAATCATTGAGTCATGTAAATAAATCAGCCAAATATAGCGGATATATATAATGTATAAAATCAGTAAATTGCATGCTATTAACCGGACACCCCCATAGTTCGTTCACAGTAACGTTAACAAATACATTTGTGGGCGTTCTGAAACAAAACCAAAAATGAGTTTAAAAAATAGATAAAATAAAACAAATAAATAGATAAATTATTAAATATTAGGTGCTTTGGCGTAATTTGGTTACCTAATTTATTTTTCCTTGGTCAAATTAGGTTCGTTGCTTACTCAAATTTCCATATTCGAAGAAGATGTTTCTTTTTTTTTTGCAGATTCTAGACTTAGAGGATTATGGCAGTCCTACGACTAGTGCTATTGACGATGTCATTCTTTCTGAAGGAAAATGTAAGTCAACTTTAAAATGTTCTTACATATATTTTCTCATTATATTCTGTTCCTAATTAATCGAAGGATTTCAATATTTTTGGGTTGATGCCCTTTTAATCATTTGATTGATTGACTGTTTATTGTTTTACGCCAATCCACTATTATTTCACATATGATGTCGCCATCTGTCCGATACCTTGCATAGAAATTTATACTTTTGCAACGGACACGCCGAAGCAGTGAGAGATATTTTACGCTCCACGCCTACCGTGACACGGATCTTTGGGTTTTACTGTCTCATTTAAAAGACAGGAACACAGATGTGTCCAAGTCAGGAGTTGATTCATTCTTGAGATCTTAACAAGGAAATTTGAATGAATATTTTAAGTAATTATATTTTTATTCAACATTTTTAAATAACAACGTGTTATGGAGACATGCTGAGGCAAAAACTAATTAGTTATATATAGAATTATGATCTAACATATTGATTATTTAAAATGGTAGGCATGCATCTGCACTTTGGTATGAAAGCATGACAGAAAGATATCGGTACTTCTCTAGCTATGTAATTATTGTTAAATTACAATTTCTCTCTCTCTCTCTCTGCAGGTCCTTAAAAGGAAATAGACAAGTTGATTTGCAAAGTGAGCAGATTTCCGATACAACTGATATGTGACTTTAGCTTTTCATTTTTTTTTTAAAAAAATATACGTATTAGATTTGAAAGATAACCTGATACGAGTAAGGAATTTGTATAGACATGTATACAATAAAGTATTGCACTTTAAGCTCAGAAGTTGTCATTAATCATTTGAATAAATTAAGTAACAACAATCTGAATTAATGTAAGTGTACAAAGTATAAAGAAATTAATTTCTGGTTTAATTTTGTAAACAGACTCAACAGAAATGTCACCTGTATGACATGGAAATATGAAGTTACATTCAACGCGAACAAACTGTCTGATCCTTAATTCTGACGACTTCCGAGTAACAGATAGGATGAGGTGGGATGTTAATCCATCCTTAGTTTGCATATTATATCACTTTAAAAATTGGCTGAAATAAACGATTTAAACAAAGCTGTGGGAACAAGATATTTTGCACAAGTTCGCTTACAGCGACCATAATAATGTGATAAGAATATTACAGTAAGCTGTGTATAGATGACTGCTACCTGATTGACCACATTTCAGCATGCTGAATTTAAATAAGAAAGGTGAAATTGACAGTTATCCGACAAGTTTTATACCACTCCTTGTCCACTTCTACAAACTACATGTACTTTAAAAATGGGAGATGATTCACGTTATTGAAATGACATTTTCATATTTTACACACAGTATGGCACTTTGAAGTAATTGCGGTATTCATATTTTCGTTTCACAACACTCTGGTCCTTATTTCTTTCACTTTGTGGAACTCTTTGAAGGGCGAAGATTTCTTATTCTATTGTGAGGCCTATTTTGAGGCCTTGAACTGTTCGGCATCTACAGCGAATGTTGCCAAACAAAACAATAAAACTTCTAATCCTATATTGAAGATTTCATCTGCGTTAAAACCACAGACAATAAATATAAACATATTGATAAAATATTATCTTACGACATTGATGGTCATTTGAACACATCACTCGGTAACAAAAATAAAGATTTCAAATTCAATTTCAATTAATCTGATTAAAACCATATCTTTATTCCGCTTATCTATTTGTCCCATTGCGTGTAAAGATCTGGTGAAGCCCCGTAAGGGTTCAAGTTCTGGTGACCTCTGATGACGTCTCAGACACCGAAACCGTTAATTCCCTTAGCCAATCTATGACTCATCTAGGCACGTGATAGTGACGCAATATGTAACAAACACCGTTCAAAAACTACCGTATGGGTCACGCACGCTGTGGATGTTAATTTCATCCCTAGGAATTTGTAGACGATCCACTGATTGGCTGAAAATCAGAGTTCACAAGAACGTGACCCCTTATGGGGTTTCACCAGGTCTTTGGTGGAACAAATAGAGAAGCGGAATAAAGATACGGTTTTAATCAGAATGAATTTCAATTTCAGCTTCACAAAATTCATTTCATAAGTAGAAATATCCCATCCGTCTTTATCGAATTATCAGTTTTTACGTTAAGTATGAGCCTGAATAACGATGATTTTGTTCAGAGTGCAAAGCAACTTTCAGATAAACTTCAAAGACAGGGATGTGTAAATGGTAGACTGAAAACGTCACTATGGAAGTTAAATGATATATACGAAGCACTTATCATATAATATGACATATATTTATCTACAATATTGCATGATATCCTGGATTGGGAACTATTGCGATCCTTTTGAACAAAGAATTTCACATCTATTTATTGACATTTAACTAATTCGACAAATTCTTCTGTATGACGAATGTTTCTAGCATGCAAAAGATGCTTACTCTCCATGGACACGTGATCTCACTCTCTTTTGGAGACAATTATTTAATTATTTTCTTAATCATATATTGTTTGGCTTGTTTTTATTTGTTTTTCCCGTTTTGCTGATTATACATACCCTTGGTTTCATGATTTTTACACTCCTGAATGTTCATCGGAGTAGGTTGTATAAATGCCACATTAATTAATATGAGTGGATTTAGTTCTTCATGTTATCACTAACGTTTAATAAAAATGTAATGTATCACATTATAAAACATATATAGACTGCAGCAGCCCAAGTTCGGTACTAGCATTTGTTCAATATAATCTCGAATTACCTTAACATACTTATTCCAATTTCCATCAGACTCTTTCTATTATTTTAAACTGAAGTCCTGTTCACCACTTTGTCAATCTCTAGGTTATTAAGATCATCAGAAAATGATTCTATGCAATTGGGATTGTAAATATTAAACAGGTGCTTACAACCACAAGAGGCCAGACCTTAGCTGTAGGGTGGGTGATTAAGTTGATCGATATTTCAATCGTCGAATGCCCTAGTGGTAAATCCATATTTTGTTTCTAGTCATTAAGTGTGTATGATATTTCTCTGGCGTTCATCAGACAGACGCATACGTCCGTTATACCAAGAGGTTTGTAGATTATTCTGCAAACATTTCTTGTCGGTATCGTAATTGCACTACAATCAAATATTTTTGTAATGTGATATATGTTCTAGTATATTATTTATATTCATGTATTGTATAGCTCTATGGTGACTTCTGCCACATAACTGAGCCAGTAACTCCTCTTTTTTCTTTGTGAAAATTTACACTCTCTTGACTGTAAATTTGTTTATCACGTAAACAGGTAAATATGTAACGTATATTTCATCAATCTGATTAAAACTATATCTTTATTCCTCTTCTCTATTTATCCCATTGCGGATAAGAATCTGGCGAAACCCTGTAAGGGTTCACGTTCTGGTGAACTCTAATGACGTTTCAGTCACCGAAACCGTTATTTCCCACAGCCAATCAATGACTCGGCTAGGCACGTGATAGTGACGCAATATGTAACAAACACTGATCAAAAACTACCGTGTGGGTCACGCACGCTGTGGATATTAATTTCATTCCTAGGAATTTGTAGCCGATCCACTGATTGGATGAAAATCAGAGTTCACCAGAACATGACCCCTTACGCCAGATCTTGATCTTTATCCGTAAAGGGACAAATGGATAAGCGGAGTAAAGATATGGTTTTAATCAAATTGATATTTCATATAATGTAATGTAATAAATTACGCAATGCATCATTTTCTTATTAACCCGTCATCATATATAATTTTTATTTATTTCTTAAAACAAATGTAGACATAGCGTAGTGGTTGATCATTTGACTAGCGGTGAAGGCAATCCGGGTTCGATTTCTGGATTTAATATTCTTGATTGAGTTTCTGTTTTGATGTTGTGAAATGAATGAGGAATGCTATAAGCTACTTCAATCAATTAACCAAAAAAACCCCAAACAAACAAACAAAAAGAAAACCACAAAAAACATAAAAAAGTAACCCCCCCCCCCAAAAAAAAAAAAAAAAAAAACCAAACAAACAGAAAATAATGATCCATCGTCATAAATGCACACTGTTCTATTTCCTAGCAATTTTTATATTTTCCGAAAGTATTGAAAAACGTTGTCATTTCTGAACTATCATTTTACATGTTGAATTACTTCTTTTCTTAAAATGTGTAATGTGTAATTTTCTATACAGTTTAATCATTTTAATCTATGCTTTACTATTTAGTTTTCAGTCTTTCGCCAAAGAGGTATAGATATTAAAGTTCAACGTTTCTTAAGGAACCATATTTCCACCATATCATTGATATATCAGAACATTAATGAAATTCAGACCACATACAGTGAGACATTAACAAACCGGATAGCTTAAGGTCTTCCATACCACAGAATGTCATTGATTTTATTGAATTGGTATAGGCAGTATCCGATCACAGGGCTTAATAACCTTTTCTCATTTCTATTAACTCTCAGCTTATCAAAACTAAATACATCTAATATTATATTATTCCTTGCTACTATTTAGATTCTTTGTTTGAAAGCAATGGAGTTTACATTTCATGGGAACGGATTTAATAAATTTTGACGAGCCTTTAAAATAATGTATGAAAGGTAGATGTAAAATATAGAACAAAGATTTATCATGGACTCCCGGGGGAACTAGAATTTGGATCATGTGCCATGATACATTGTACATTCTCTGCTAATTCGACATGCCTTCTTTGATGCCTTTGTAAGTTTTCAGTAATGCATGAGGTAATATTAACTGTGTTATATAATTAATGATGTATTGTGATACAATATCGTTAAATTATAACCAAATATACATTAAACTAACATGTCAGGCAGTGAATCCTAGGGGAAGTTTTGTGCATGACGATTGTTTTACAAAACAAGGACACAATCATATTTGAAATCTGTTCACTCAATACTGATAGTTAAAGGGGTAGAGTTTTACCCATCATGATACTTAATTTCTATACATTGTGTTGTTTAGAGAAATACAATAGTACAATTTATGGCAAAGAGATCATTCAGTAAGATTGCCAAGTCATTTTAAAATGAATTTATCTATGACTGAAAGGATTTATTATGTTTATGTCTAGGTAGTCGTTGTAAATTCCTATTCCAGTCTTGGTATTCTTCGTTAAATCTTGTCCTTGTTTCGTGATACCCTTCCAGAAAATGGCTATATATTTTATCGGCTAATTATTCACAATTCAGAGTACGTGTTCCAAAAATATCCCACAATATTTCACTTAAATTGAGCGCGGAAATCTGATGCAGATATGTCGAAAAAAAAACCCCGTAAATATCGATATACTGACTGAAAGTTTGATGTTGACGTGTGGTGTAAATAATTTTTCTGCGTCCAAAGTTGTGAAATGTTAAGAAAGGTAAAATCTCATAATTTCTAAGCTATTTTGTAGTTTTACGTCTCATAGGAACCTCTTTATTTATTTATTTATTTTTTTTTGGTCATAATGTGCCAGATATTCATAGAGATACCATTCAATAAGATTTTATTTTAGCAAAATTAATTGTTTACAAATATCAGTATGCTGTTCTTTAATAACTATTGGAACTAATGCAGTAATATGCATTGCACAATATTTTTAACTTGGCAATTTCATCTAAAGGCCGAAATTATTGAGGTCCAAAATATTTGAAGAGCAAACTAATAAGAGGAATCAAAACGATCTTAGTCCACCAGCAGCTTTATCGACACATTGGTAATTATACTTTCATATCATCTTTGAAGTCTTTTATCACTAACATATAGAAAGACATGATTCCATATAGCTTTGGTATCTAGTTATTTCGTCACAGTGTCTTTTGCGCTATTTTACCCTTTGCATTTCGCATTTTTTAACTTTTAATATTCAATTCTTCTTATTTTAATTTTGCATTACTTGTATGGAGTTATATATAATGGAGATGACTACACCGAGCATCTTGCTCTATTCGAGTGCATAATCTCATTATTTGCTGATACTTGTTTCTTTTTACCACATTCGTTTGCCTGAACTCTATTGCCTCTTTAAGCATGAAGTTCCGGTCTGTTTGTTCCTTTTATTTGATAAAGTATCTTTAGCTGTTGGATTTCAAGAAAGGTGCAAATAGCTAGGTTACTTTTGCTTTTTAACAGACATAACATGACGGGCACGGCATGCAGCTAATCTTCTTTTGATTAAAATTACTTTGGAGACCCGTTACAAGTACTCACGGACGACATGATTATCATATAAGAATGTAATTTCAATCGTAAATTTGTATAAATGCGTATACATATATCTATTAAATACGAAACGATACCTCGATTGAACTAAATCAATCTTTCCACAAAGGACATTAGAACACTAGAATCTCAACAGCCGGATGTCTGTACCAATCATACACTTTGATGCATTTTTCTTGATTGAATAACTTTGTAATTAGATTCAGATATTTAAGAGAGAGAGAGAGAGAGAGAGAGAGAGAGAGAGAGAGAGAGAGAGAGAGATTAATTAATAATTTCAATTCTGTGTAATGGATATTCATTGCTAGGATTCTTTTTGTGAACAATAATCATAAGAATTATTTCATTTCTCTGAGTCAACACTAAATATGTAATGGTCAAGGTTTGTTATGTTTTCTTTAGTATTTTGGGACTTTGGAGATGTAAGTATGTAACGAAATTGCAGGATAGTGCATACATTTAACACATCGAAAGAATTAACGCTATACAATTCTTATAAATTCTAGAGAAACATTTTTATCAGTGAACTCAAAATAGGAATATAATATTTTAAGGCCAATCGTCAATAATTTACAAAAAATATGGAAGGAAATGTGGATGGGTACATAACGACCCACAATAGATGTTTTGCAGCGTTTATCACACCGAAAAGGTTACATTTTACTGCGACCATAGAGTGTGCTTTTACCTTTCCTTAATTATATTTCATACCAAAAATCGAACACTTCTTTGTATCCAAAAAACCAAATAATTTTTAACGCTGTACACATTTTTGTGAAAAATTTCAAATTGTTTCGATTGAGAAAGCTCACAATGCTTATATTACATAGATCAAGTAATATTGATATAGACGTTGGTTATATGAAGTATTGGATCTTAGAAGTTTAAATTTAAGTATTCTCATTAAAATGCAGTATATATATATATAAATATATATATATATATATATATATATATATATATATATATATATATATATATATATATATATATATATATATATATATATATATATGTATTCGCGCTGTGGGATACGGTTGTTCTAAATATTTCGTATATTAAAACCCAGTTTTCAGTATCTCTCAACGTACTCGAAATGTATATTTCAAATATACCCTGAAAAATGTTTGTAAATAATTCTTAAATTAAAGAATATCTCGCTCTTGCATAGCTTTGTCTTTAGAATAGTTCTTTGGCTCTTAGTTTTAGGTCAACTTGGTAATAAGTTCGCTCTTCAAATAATTTCGATTACTTTCGTTTTTGAGCATCGCTGAGGAGACACAAATGCGTATAAGGTGCACAAAATTAATATACATATATATTTTTTGTTATTCATAATGCGAATAGAAGCACAGGTATATGCAAAATAATATATTCATTCTAAATTACAAATTACCAGGTGCAATGGTCCAAGAACTGTCATATATAAATATTATTGTTCAAAATGAGGATAGGGAATCAGTTTATTACATGTTTATGTAGGAGTAAAACGAAAAGGCTAATTACAATAATGGAAAGTATAGTTCATCCGTTATATTATGTAATCTAAGGCCCATAAATCGATTTCTCACATAGCGATCGTTGAAACTCTGAGTCAATATTGTATTTCTTGTCACAGAACATTTTTGTGATACTATGTTTATTACGTTTGTATTACTTTCATCATTTATCCCTTTTACATATCATGTAAATGTAGATGTCATGTAGATTCAATCCTCTTACTTCATTTCTTAGAGAGTGTTTTATTTTGCTGTCATCATACAGTTTTACCCTTTTATAACATATATAGGATACATATACCCTTATCCGTTATGTATATTATGTGATCACTCTTCATGGATATAACATAATTTATGTGAATATGCAGTCGGTGTGTTAAATTCTTACCATGCATGACATGTTATTGTTTCGCAAGATTTTATTATGTAAACATAACATGATGACATGGTATCTTTATAATTCAATCATGCATATACAATTTATATATCATTTTACATCCACATTTCTTTTAGTTAAATTTCAAGATGAATTTTCCATAATGCTAAAAACTGAAAGAAATTGTTTTAAAATGCTAGACGATTTCTGTCTTTAACTTTCACTTTTATTATGAAACCGGTACCTATATTAACTTTCTGTCACTGCAAAAAAGTAATTCTAAAAATATACAGCTTACACAATCCGAAGCGTCCAAACATATAAACGAATAAATCTACACTTAGGGCTCACCTGTCTAGAATGATGTCTTCTTTCTTATTGCATATTCACTTATATTCAAATGTTACCTCAATGAACGGCAAATCTCTGTTATTTTTTTTCTATATTTCGATATATAAAACCGAATGCACGAGTCAACAGTTCCAACTGAAATGGAAACGTGATTGTGACATCATGTGCATAATCCATTTAAAACTGAGCATAAAAGTAATAAACTTTATACGGCGCCAATAAAGTGCGATATATTGTATTTTCAATATAATTTTCTTTGTATAGTGGCAATACATTTTACTCTGAGTGAACCAATCATAATAGCACAACTAAAGGCCTGTGAGTTTTTGCATTTTGTTTTTATCGCATTGTCTTCCTTTCCTTAACCCTTCAATGAATTTAGTTGCTATATATTCGAAAACATGATTCCAAGCCCTTTCTACTTCTGGTGTAAAGTCGTCTCCAAGTTTTTCTTTCATGGTATCTCGAATGGCTGGCCAAAAGTACTGAAAATGTTTAAATAATATAGACATAAATCTTCGCTTTAACTTAAGTATTATTACAAAATGGTATATAATGCTGCAGTATATCGAATATAAAGAACATGAAATAGAAATATATATGTATAAGGTATGCTGTCTTTACATGTATAGTATATGATAATCATATGACAATAATTTTGAAAAAAAGAAAGGTAACACAACACATGTACATAGAGAACGAATGCCATTTTGGTTTGCTGATTGTCATCTTTCGTCAGTCATATCTCAACAATGAAGAATTAGGTAACCAAAATCTTAAGCATGCAGGCGCAATCCGGGAATTGAACCCCGATCGTGGGCGCCGTAAGCCAAGCGCGTCATCACTACACCAAGCTTCTCCTATGAAATGAAATTATTAAAAGCTGTAAAATCTTTTTAAAAATTTCATAAACTTCTTTGATGTAAATATAAGAGTAAACAATATTGTGGCTACTGGTGAATTGAATACTAAAACTGCGCTCCGCTCTACACAGTAAGATGATTGCACGTATTTATCCTTCTTATTAAATATAATGTTTTCCATGTAACATCTCTCTCTCTCTCTCAACTAATTAGTCAAGAAAATATATATACATATTACTTTTATAGAATGACCACGTGACAATACTTACTACGACCATATCCGTTTTTACCGCGAATCCTGCATGCTTACTTCCCATTGCAATAAGTATGTTTGTTAAGTACACGGAATCATCCAGACTTTCCACTGCAGATCCCAAAGCTTCCATTACAATAGTTCCATGAGCTTTTAACTTTTCCTCATCTATGAATATCCCTTTGCTGCTTTTGCCATTTTTCATCATTGAACTAAACAATCCTCTCAAATGTTCTTGCATTTTAAATAATCTACAATTTATTTTTTAAAAAGCGATGAAGTAAGTTAGTAGGAACAAAAAGCTTTAAAATGATAATGTGATCTAAGTATATTGCTATAACATAAACAATGAACCGATGATATCAAAAAGAATAAATTGATATATCATCGAGAAACTTCAGAAATACTGGCGTAAATATTTCGAGAATCGCTTCGCGGTTCACGTATATGTGCACCCGTCGAAACAGAATATTAAATTCATGAACGCAAAAAATAAGACACTCATACCTTACATAATCTGATATTTATAAAAGAAGTTGCATAATATATACAGGCACATATCAGCATTTTCTCAAATGAAATTAATGTTTAGCGAATGAATTCCTCGAATATTAAACGTTATCTAATGATATTAGTATCTAACTTAAACACTCGAATAAATATAGTACTAAATATTAGATTTAAAGATGGGAAGAAAGAAATCCTACTTCATTATTATACTTTAAAAATTTAAATCTAGGAATAGGACACATAAAAAACACCAAACGTAAAGAGGATTTTACAATTTTTTTTTCAATTACGTTGCAATGAATTTGTTGACTTGAAACATTTTACTGAATAATAAAGCCCTTACTTCTGAAACAAGATTAACCCGACTACATCTAATTCCTTCCCGAATGTCTTCCAGCTTTGCTTCACCAATCGTTTATCTTCATTGGTCACAAAGGCATCGAGTTCTCTTTTAGGGCCATCCCTATCAGTAGTAACGGAGAAATCACATCCCATAATGATAGCGTTTAACAGTACTCCATCCCTTTGGTTGGTTCTACAATAGAATAAAATAAACAAGGGAATATCACATGATACGACGTAATTCTTATCTTTTCGGTTGAAATGTTATGCTGATTCTAATTACTTTCGGCAAGATTTTTTGATAGTTAATCAATGCAATTATTATTAAACGGTACTATGAGATGACATGTATAGAAAATAAAAAAAAATTCATCTAATTTTTTCTATATCAAGGTTACCTTAAAACGCCATGGAAACATGCTTTACATATACACATATATATTTATTTGGTTTTTTTTTTGTTTGTTTTTTTTAGATTAAAGTCAAATTTTACGTCATATAAATACATGTATTTATACCATTACATTTTTGTACATAGGTCATTGCAAATGACTTAAAGCAAAACTATGCAATTAAAAATGCATTCCGATAATATACGTTTAATGGGATTCACCGCCATTAATTGCGGCCCTGATATTTACGGAGGAAATACAACATATTCCCGCAAAAAATGACGTAAAGAACAATGGAATGTTACTGTGACGTCATAAGATTGTTAACCCAAATCGACGTTACTAACTCATAGTACACAGGCGCCGCCTAACGGATGATAACAGGCGGCGAACCCCATTAATTTATTTCTAAATTACACAATATCAACATAGCACGCAATAGATGGAAATTTACATTCAGTGAAATTTATCTTACGACGTTAGAACTGCCTTGACTTCACAAAATCTTATTATGTTATATTCCGATTACTCGTGTTTATGACAATGCATTAGAAGAATTGAATTTGCTCTTGGCTGTAGTTACTCTTCACAATAAACTACGCATTTCAAATGCAACACTCGCCGTTATTTCAATGCAACGCAAACAGTTATAACAGATAAAGGCGATGACGGTTAAGGAAAATGCAAATGACAGATAAGCAATATAGTTAGAGATGTGCTGCAGTAACAAGGCTACAACCATGTATTCTGCCAATATTTCTGCATCCCTAGGGTATACTATGCCATATGCCTCTCTTAATATTGGATAGCCGTTACTGCAAAGATTTATTATGGAATCAGTTTGACGAATGAAAGGTGGATGATTATGTTAAAATGATACTAATAATATATAATTCACCGATATCAATCAATCACATATAATTATTAATATTCGTAATGGACTTCAGATAATCGACATTTGATTCTATAGTATCATCTAGGAACGTGAACTATGTGCACTCTAGGGAAATGGAATATCTCATCAGCCCAGATTTAGTTTTTCGGTTATGATAGTAAACATGTATTTCGACACTTTATCAAAATGAATAAATCTTTCAAAAATAAGGGAGTATCTCACTCATGTACAGCTCTGTTGGTAAATTGTATTGGAAATTCAAAATTCAAAACAGAAAAATCGTCAGTAAACCAAAATTTGAAAATTGATAATATTTACATTTTTACATAGGTAGTGTTTACTATTGAGGCAAATTTTACACTGGAATTGGAAATGAATCTATGATATACTATGCAGCCATACAGAAGGATTTTCTATTTTCTTTCCCCTGGAAAATTCCTTCTTTTTCTCTCTCCCTCTTAGCCTCTTGGTCCGTCTTTATTTCCCTCTTTGTTTGCCCCCCCCCCCTCCTCTTTCTGTCTTTTAATGGTTGGATATCACTTTGTAAATGATGCATCAAACAGCCAAATATTATAACATAGAAGTTCACGAGAAGACTGGCATTCGTACAATATGTAAACAGAGCAACGTGAAGGGAATATCAAAACGGAAGTTGGGCGGCTAGAGGAATTAATTAAGCGATTCTACAAAAAGGGAGAAGGCATTGAATCTGTATGATCCAAATATTACCAATAAAAGCATAATAGACTCGAAGAGGTTAATTTCAGTTTCAGAGAGTGTGGGGTCACGAATACACGAGGTAGGTAAATATGTATTTGACGAACTCGTGTGTACAATAAGTATACAGTAAAACGTGGAGGGAATATCAAAACGAAATCGCGACGGCCAGATGAATTAAGCGATTATTGAAAAATAAAAATGAAAAAAGAAAACTTGAAAGAAATTTCAGTACACAGTTTACGAAGGAAGTTATCTTCCCTGTTTTAATGCAAATTAAACACCGAGTTGGTACACGTGTCCTCCCTCCTCGGTATCCATAGAAGAATATATTTCGACACTATTAATTTGCATTTTGACTTTAATTTTCATTGTTTAGACCAAGTTTGTAAATCAAAGAATGCATTTAAAATTAAAATTTTATCTTAAAATTTAAAATGAGACGATTTGCAGACAGTGAGGTCTGGGGAACTTCTCTCCCCATAAAAATTCGTAACTCCAACGATAAGCATTTGTTTACAAATAACGCAATTAGGAGAGGGGATTAAGAGACGTGGGTTTGATTTTTTGTATTATGTAAGGTCGATGTATACTAATTTATCATTTTAATTCAGATTCGGGTCATACACTTATAACTTAAGAGTACTTGCTCAATTAAGCCGGCGTGGCCTAGTGGTATCGCGTTGGACTCCTGATCGGGAGGCCGGGGTTCGAGTCCCGCTCTGGTCATGCCGGTGTCATGTCTTTCGGATGAGACAGTAAAAACCGAGGCCCCGTGTCGTGGTATGCATAGCACGTTAAAGATCCCTCACTGCTTCGGGTGGGTCCGTTGCAAAGGTCAAAATTTGTATGCCCCACATCAGGCAGATGCCGTCACCATAAACGTGAAATATTCGTGGTGTGACGTAAAACAAAAATCAATCAATCAATCAATACTTGCTCAATTTGGCTGTTTTGTACATCAATTACAGACTACAGTGTGAATTTCTACATTAAAAGAGAGAGAGAGAGAGAGAAAGAGGGAGATAGAGAGAAAGACAGAGAGAGAAATTCAATTTGAAATGTGTATTACTCTGAAATGAACATTTCCATATAACACTCATAATTATGTTTCTAACAATTGACAGTTACGATGATTACAACAACAGTGATAATATTATTTCATGATCTTCATTTTTATATAAGATAACGGCTTACAGATCAGAAAGTCAGCAGGGATTGTACTTGATTCAACCTCTGATATTTCAATATGTCGTGGGTTCTTATCGATTTTAGATATTGCTCTGTCAAATTAGATAATGAGCATTTCACAGATTTCTCTATACTTCCGATAAATCATTGCCCTCCATTTAAAACTTTTGATGGCTTCAAAATCACCGAAATATAAATTGTATTTTTGTGAACCAATTCCAACACTGGACTTTTATTGATGTTCTTTGAGGGCTTGTTATACTTTATATTCATCCATGTATTAATAATTTCTTGTGGTTAATCTCCGGTCTAAACCTTAATGAAACTTTTGAAAAAAATTAATGAATTTCCAAATATCTATAATAATGGCTTAAGATAGCAAAAGAAAACTACTTTTTTATTTTTGAATTATTTTATTCACATAGATTCTATACATTGGAAAGAAATTTTAAAAAAGTCTTAATTACGTAAACAATGGGTTACCGCTATATAAGAGGGTGATATTTATGTATGAATAGCAGTATGTCCTAACACAAGTGTTTGATATACAAATCTCATCAAATGTTTATCAAGTAAATAGAATACAATGCAATATGGAAATATAATTCAAGTTAATTAGGAATTTTATGTCTTTAATTAGTTTACAACAATACATACTATAGCGTCGTCTAATATCATTTCGCACGAGGAGTTTTCATTATTTGAAATATAGATGTATTTAGTCTTATAATGTAACTAACGAGAAAGTAAGTAACCAATCAAATTGACACTTCAAACTTTTAATATCTCAATATGTACATTTCAGATAGCACAACGGAATCAGAAATGATAAGGCAGCTAATGACAGGAACTTTTTCTGTGTTACAATTGACCTTTATTTACTGAGTACTGAGAAGTATCGATAAAATCTTCTTACATACTTACGTTTATTCCGCAGAGACTTCATTCGGTATACAAACAGTTGGATAATGATACTAATATTAAAATGTCAAAATTTGTAATTATGTATCTACAATAAACCTCATAACAATGGAAAGTTCTCAGCAAGTTATTCAATATAAAAATACTAGATTTTAAATATGATATACCTTATAATATTTACATATATTACCTAAATATTTAAATATGATATACCTTATAATATTTACATATATTATTTAAATATTTAAATATGATATACCTTCTAATATTTACATATATTACCTAAATATTTAAATATGATATACCTTATAATATTTACATATATGCACTAATAATTCCATCATGTTCTTCACAATTTCAATGACTCAATTGTAATTCCATACATAAAGTGAAAAATTTCAATCGTAACAACACCATTGGCACGAGCATAATATCCTTTGTGTACGAAGACGTATGAAAGCGTAAATAATGGCTGCACCAATCAGTGAATCCCTTACACAGGCGGTAGTAATTGGGATACTTATACATCCCAGCAATCATTAACGTCTTGCGTTTGATCATGACACGACTTTTTTCCTCTATCACCTAGGAGTCTACCACTCAATACCAATTAAGTTCTACGTTTGCCGTATGCGTAATCAGTTGATGCAATGCTTATTTCATATACCCATGATGTAAGTCTAGAGGCAGATGAATATTGGTAGTATGATAGTAAATAATTATATTTGAAATGTTAAAAATATGAGATATTATTTTGCCTTTAGATAAAAATATGATGTTGTGGATTTGTAGACCACAGTTCAAACGAGAATGTTTTAGCAAATGGTATCCTTGTGTATCGGACATAAAATATTTTGAATAATCTGAGGTCATATACATTTGTATACAACATGAGAGAAAAACGAAAAGGTAAAAGGATTACACTCAGATTACTCTTAAGGTGATACAATTGATACAATGACTTACCCTTTGTAAACATGTCTGCTACGTCAGCCCAGAGAGATACCAGTAGACCAACACCAAATGTCCCGTCAGTAATGATAATACATAAGAGAGTTCTCACAAAGCAATTTATTATTGGTTCGATGCCTCATCTTTTCAGTTGATACAATGACTTACCCTTTGTGGACATGTCTGCTACGTCAGCCCAGACAGATACCAGTAGACCAACACCAAATGTCCCGTCAGTAATGATAATACATGATACAGTGTTCACAAGGCAATCTGATTATTGGTTCGATGCTTCACCAGTTTATCGCGTTAACTGTCGTGCGATCTTATATATAGACTAAATTGACGTATTAGCTACAATTCAATTTAAATGAACGTGACTCGATACATTTACAATATAGAGATTTTTCTTCACACGAAAGTAAAATAATAATGATATAATTATATATAATAATACAATAAAATTTTCTGAATAGAAATCATTTATAATAGAAAGATTAACCATAGAACACTTCAGTCCTAAAACGACTTTATAAAAGTGTAGTTTCATTGTAGGCATATGCACTAGAATTTGTCTTTTGATGTCCTTTAAAATCCATTTCCTTGAGGTACTCGTAATATTTTATCCTATTTTCATGTTATTAAATTTCATATCCGGGAATCCTCTGAGTTTCTAGATATTGCGCAAAAATCAAATGCATTTCTACATCAATAAAGGGCATGGATCAATATTAAAGAAGAATGTGATTAACCATGTGAATGAGATGTTAAATGTTTAAATTGCCATTGACATTGAAGACATTGACAAACATGTTCTGCTTGATAGATGATAATATTCTTATAGATGTTGATTGCTGTTATTAATAGTTTTATTTTATGGTCACATAACAGGTGAATAAATAGAAGTATTTGTTGAACGAAGCAAGTAATTACATTATTTTCAACATTTATTCCTTTCGATACTTCTGTTTGATGGAAGTAAATTTAACTTTAAACAATATTGTTTTGATGTAAAATAAACATTTTGTGTCCAATAAATAAACAGATGGTCACTACGTTTAACTTTCAAATATGTTGGTTACATTAAAATGATTTTGTATAAACATCTTTATTCATTTTTCTGTAGAAAACACCCCTATATTCTATGGCAAAAATGATAACTTTATTTTTCAAATGCATGTTTTTCATGGACATATTACCAAACTCTTATTGACCTGCTTTTCTGTTTCACAATTGATGTGAAACGCAAGTCTGCATACAAAGATATGCATAAGCAACCTCTTTCATGTAGCAAATGTTATGGGGATATACCTTTATTTTGTAATTGTTTGATTTGTTCCTTTGTAATTGTTGAACGGCGAACGAAGGTAAAGTCGAAAAGTTAAATACAAAATATGGAAAAATAAAAACAATGCACTCCTGATACTGCCGAAGATATGTGCCATAAAGGAGTAATCCTCGTGTGTTGGTCACATCCGAAGTGATGACATAGGTAAGATGACTTACTTAAAAGTTGAAGTTCATGTTTAATTATTCTTTTACATCATTCCACGATTATGTCCTCCACGGCATCTGCCTGATGCATTGCTTAGATTTTTATACCCTTGCATCTGACCCACCAGAAGAAGTGAGGGATGTTTTACGTGCCAAGCCATCTGTGACATGGGATCTCCGTTTTTACTGTCTCGGCAGAAAACAAAACACCGATGTGCCCACGACATAAGTCGAACCCAGGACCTGTGGGTTAGAAGCTCAGCACCTCATCTGGCTTTTAGATCGTTAGAATATATACGCCAGAGTTTGATGTAAGGTTTTATTTTCTGGAGTTCGTTGATGATGATTGGACTATAGCTTTAAAGTACCTTAAAATAGTCATGTGATACAAGTTACTTTCCTATTTTACTTTAAAGTTTACTTTAATCTTTTAACTCTTTTAATGATTTGAAGCAGCTTTAGCTAAGTGCATGAGGTGCTCAGCTCGAGACCAAGAAGTCCCGGATTCAACCTCCGTCGTGGGCATGCCGCTGTGCCATGAATTAACCATGGAGTGACTGAAAAGTCCAAATATTACGAAACCGAATGGCATACAAATCGGAAAAAAGAAAGGCAAAATAAAATCTAACCGACTAACATCTACTTATGAGCATATGCTGACTTCACAAAGGGTGTGAGATCAGTTGTCCGTGGAGGTTACACATCTTTCACTTGCTACAATCACCAGTAACTTACATGCCGTAAAACTCGTGGAATCAGATAAAATCAAGTAATAAAAGTGTCAAATTCGTGTTCCAAATGGTGGAAATTAGTATCGATTCATCATAACACCCAACATTATGGATAGATAGATGTCATACTGAATGTTGATAGTATCGTATCGATTATAGAACGTCTTTAGTGACATTATAGAATCTATTTACATGGCTCTTAAAGTCGTTTTGCCCACAGGACAAAGTCCGGAATAACAAATGAATTGCTATATGAATACTCCATAGGCAGGCGTCTATAGAATGCTGCGCAATAACACGATATCTAGATAAAAAGTAGAATTTTTGCTTCCTGTGGTTTCCTGCATTTCCAATTCCTTTCTATACATGATGCTATGGTAATATGAGAATATAGGATAATGAATTAAAAGTAAAATATAGTTGAAAATATAAAATCCAGTACATCCCGTTTTACTGACTGCAGATGACACATTTTGTTTTGGTTGTACTTTTTCTATATGCAATGGCTCTTACTTTGGTTTATTCGTCAATTGTATTTAAAAGATAAGAGGCTTCGGGACCTAAAATATGCATGCATCCTACGTTTTGCTATTTTTTTCACTTTAAATGGTACTCTCAATTTCCTTAAGATGTCCTGATTTTGAAAAGTAGGTATCTCTCACATTACCATGTTTTGAAATACATTTTTGCTTGCATTAGCAGTACAGCAGAGTCATTGAAATGAAGCATTGTCGTTATCGCTAATGTATCCCAATATATAAAAAGTGAGGAAAATCAACGTAACTGGATGATGCACAAAACAGATATCAGCATATACTTTGCATGTTTGTATCCAATAATTGAATTTGAAATATTCGCAAGTTTTAATAAAAATATTGCATCGGCAACAACCGGGGATATTTGAAATCAGAGAGAATTATCCTCAAATGAAACTGCCAAAGAAGGCGGTTGGAAGATATTGAATCTGAATCGGATGTTATCAATTCTGTTGTGAAATGGTGTTGGCAAACGCTTTCACTAATATTAATTCAGTAGTCGATAAATATTATTCGAATGTTTTCATCACAACTTCAAAGCCTTTCAGGTATGTTATCAACAATGCTTAAGCGATGAACGTTATGGTTTTCATTTACGTTTTATAATTAAATGCATTTACTTCATAACCTTTTTTTATCAAAATATCCAAATAATAAAATCTTCATCCCATATTTCATTGGGAATCATACACTCTTTTAGAAGATTTATCCAATTGTTCATTGTCTAAATAACATTGATAGAGCGAAAAGAGATTGAGCGATAAGCCATGATTACAAGTGCACTTTACTGATTTAACAGTATATATTGCATTTGTTTTGATATACCTTAAGGATAACAAGTCGTCATCGTTGACATTTTCCTTGTATGGTATCTAAACGGCTATGCTCGGCCTACGTGGTTTTATTTTCTGTATACATCTGAAAAAGTATCTGGGTCTATACCGCTGCTAATGGACCGTTGGTTCCCGAGGTCGTCCTCAGCCCAGATTCAGTACTTCCGTACTGACCCGAAACGTATACTTCAAATTTACTGTTAAAATGTTGGAGTATCTCCCTCATGTACATCTCTATCTCTAGATGGCATTTTAGTTTTTTACGTTTATCTCGATTTGGGATGAGCTTGCTTGTCACATATTTATTCTTTTGATTTCCATAGTTTAGGCATTGAGCATCATTGAATAAACATAAATTGTCGAAATGCGCATAAAGGCGAGCATATGAGGGAGACACTAATATTTAATATAAAAAGTAAAGGTGATAGAAAGTCTTATGTACAAAAATAGAAATAGAATAGTTGTATTCCCAAGATCCTGTGAATTTATTTTAGCAAGGTAAGCCGAGATACAAGATGCCTTTAGAAATTCTCATCTATCCCAGGAATTCAACAATCTAAAAATAAAATCCATCAGTAGGGATACAGTTATTACTTATGTGTGTGCAAATTGATATATCAATTTATGATAATATACAGAATGTGAGGGGTCATACTTATTTTCAATAAATCCTGATATCCAGTATACAATACATGTTTTCTTTTTTTATTCCTCATGTCGCTTTCCGGTGAATTTGCAAATTAAGCGGTAAAAATTGATGCTTTGTGGTATTGTAATAATAATAAAAAAAATTGTATTCCACTAATGAAAATAATCATAAAAAACACCAGCTGTGGATTGTTACAATCAAATTACATTTTTCGAGTGGTTGCAAACATGTGCACAGCCCTCCTTCTGATTTCGAGACAATTCGTGTGTCCAGTGAAATTATGTAAGAAGTCTTCCAAGGTGAAAATAAGAATAGAATACATAAATGACAAAGATATATTTAAAACATTTTTTGTAGGAAGAACAAGAATGATTTTAATCATACAATTACTGCTTTCATTTACCCTAGCTTTCGCCATCACTCACTGGCACATTCCTAATACTATGAAAACTTTTGTTTTATTTTAAATATCTAAATATGCTTATGATAAGAATATTGTTCTTTGATTTCGATGATTAAGCAAATAAAGTCATATATCGATTTATAAGAAACAAGAACCAATCGGCGAGTCATTTTAAGTCAAATGTCTACAGATGTAAACATAGAAGTTACCGATTTTGAATTCCATTAACTGCTTTTACTACTACTAAATACTATTCTATCACTGGTACAGTATATATAGGAGGACATTTTGCTGTTTTAGTAGTCAATGCTACAGTTGTTGGTAAATATGGTACGAAAAGACGGGACTCGACGATTCATACCATTTAATACCAGCGTTATCAATGAGTTTAAATCTAATGTAGTCTAAGAATGCATCATATATTGCTTCCCGGATAATGGTCAGTAATCATCTACAGTTGAATATCCAAAACTGACACTGACACAATCGTAGTATACCAATACTGACTTCTTTAAAGTTCAATTGGGTTAACACGGAGACTTTGCAGTCTTTGGAATATTAACCAATATTTTTTTCAAAGTGCATAACATTAATGCTTCCAAGGTGAAAGAACTTTGTTCTTCAGCACTGACATATTTAGTGAATTGCACTCGTATTCCTGAAATATCTTTATGGATGTCGAAAATTAATGAAATGGAAACATACGGTAATTGGAGAGCTGAAAGAAGCGCGATTAGATACATTTAATGAAGGTACACCTGAGGGCGATGAAGTATGTAATGATATTATTTCAATTACCATTTTATCAACATAGAGGTGAACTTTTGCACACAGTTGGATACCTTTGCACACAGTTGGTTATATAACAAAGAATAGTAATTAAAATGAAAAGATATGAATATGATAGGAAGTATCCAAATGCTTAATATGTCACGTTAACGTGAGCAAGATATCGATCATTGACAATAACGTCTGAAACAAGCAATATCTATCACATGTGAAGCATGTAATGTTATTTTTATATAATCAATAATTGTGGAAGTCTTCAGTGAAATTTCACAGAATATAAAATGCGTTGCTATTTTCAAAATTTGTTGTTCACATTTTTGTCGATATTTGAAGGAATCACTTGGATTTTGGGGTGGTGCACCGCCCCAAAACATATTGTCATTTCATATATCGAAAAAACAATTTTAAAACAATGTTTATGATTTCATGTAGTACTAAAATTATCTCATTTCAAGCTCATTAACACGAGAAGTTTTTCAGTACCCATCTTTTGATCAAACAGCGTTCACAGCAATAGTTTTATGACCAGGAAACCAGGATATGGGCTATTTAATCGATTTCCTCTGACCATTCAAAAAACGGTTAAAAATGAAAACAGAGTTGTAAATAGGTACGCAATCTACTTTGAATTTAGTCTTCAGATACTCCTGTGATATTGGTGTTTATCTAACTAGTTGTGAAACATTAAATGAAAAAAATCTCTGTTGTTGTTGTTTATTTGAATTTAAATCAGTAAATATATCCCTTCAGAGACCCAATCCCGCAAATAGTTATTAGTCATTTTTATGAAGAAATTTTTGTTCAAACAAATAAAACGAAAAAATTAGAAATGTAAATTATACATATGTCGGTCATATTGTAGGTTTTGGTTTATTCTTCTGTTTTGGTGTTATGTTTTGGTTTTTGTTTTGATGTTAGAGATAAGATTTTATTATTGTTTGATCGCTTGCTTTCTTTTGTTCTATTTGTGCCTTTATTTTCATATATTATTTTTCGCTTTGGTCGTCTATTTGTTTCCTGTTGATTGGTTGATTAATTGATTGATTTCAGGCTATTTTTATTTATTTATTTATATTTTGTTATTACTATTTGCGGTTTGTTTTGTTTGTTTGTTTTTGTTTTTTGGGGGGGGTGTTCTGTTTTGTATTATTTTGTTTGTTTGTTTGTTTGTTTTTGATTTTGTTTTTGGGTTTTTTTTTTTTGTTTTCTTTTTATGTTTAAATTTTTTCTTTGGGGGGGGGGGGGGGGATTGTTTATTGTATGTGTTTTGCTTTTGTTTTTGTTTTAAAGGGTTGGTTTTGGTTTTTGTTTGTTGTGTGATTGCCTTTTTTTTTGGGGGGGGGGAGTTGTTTGTTTGTATTCTGTCTTTTCTTCTTTTTATTTTTGTTTATTTTACTGTATTTTCTTTTGCTTGTTTTTATTAGTTTGTTTGTGTGGAGGGGGGTTGTCTTTTTGTTGGTTGCTTTCTTTATTTCTTTTTATCTATTTAATTATTTATTTATTTGTTTTGTTTTGTTAATGTTTTAATTACGTTTTAATTTTTGTTTATTTGTTTGTTTATTTTTGCTAAAAATATTAAGTCTCTTTACGTGCATATTAGTTTCTCATAATTATATTTTTTCTTTGTCTGTTTTATTTTATACTGACATGCAGCACGACACGCAGAATCAAACCAATTCATGTCGCATTGAGTCTCCTTCATGCGATTTGAGGTGTGCCAAGTGATTTTTGATCGTAAGAAAGATAAACAAGTATTATTGATTTAAAAGCTGACCCTTTGGTCCTATATCATCCCCAGTAGTGTTGTTATACACATATTATATTTCATAATGCCATATGGTCACGTAAATAAACTGCGTTTGTTGTAGAACGATATTAACCAACATACTCGAGTTATCGTTCTTTGTTTACTTTTAGCTTAGTGACCAGCATGAATAGGCTACTCGTGTTTTTGAAGTAGATGTGTACATGTTCTGATATTAAAAGGGGATTTATCGGGACTTCATGTCACTCCAGGACTACCTTGATGAAGCGATTTCTATTTAAAACTTTCCAATGAAAAACTTGTTCATATACTTCATAAAATATTGAACTCATTCAGAATATTGCCTACCTATATTCTCGATTTTTTATTGAGATGATTTTATACTAATTAAATAAATGCTCGATCGATTTTAAAATGGTTACATGGTATTTAGATCCGAGATAGAAAATTTACAGGGTAGAATTTAGCATAATGATCGGGAACGGAAATTCGGAATCGCGGTATATGCAGACGATCGCTGTTTTTGATACTTATTAACCATTTCATGTAAATTTATAACTGCGCAACTTGAAAGAAGATCATCTTATCAACCAATGGATATTTTGATTTCTATTCATTTAATATGATTTTAAGGAACTCTCCGGATTTACCTCGCGTCCGGATTTACCTTCCCGACGAGTATAGTTTTAATTTATTTTTCTAGTTTTTACATGACGTCAAGCGGATTTATTTCATAACGAAAAGGCATCTGTTTCATGCACCGCATGTGTAACGGATCCCCGCAAAACCAGCCAATGAGGAATTTCCATGCAGTATAATCTACCGTGACAAAGTACCGTAGATTTGCTGTCTTAACCAAAATAAAGGAAACCGACAAGTCGTTATATGATTCAAACTTTTAACCTCTCGGCCTTGAACAAATCATCTTACCAACTGAATTGACTTGTCCCTTGCATTTGTATAAAAAGCATAACTTCTAAATTTTCCTACTGAATTTTATTTATATTTTTAATTACTTGTTATTTCATCCAGACAATATCCTGAGCCCATGGTGATACTTTTTCTTTCTAGGTATTCAGAAGCTCATTTGCTCATAATTACTTTCTGTTTCAAGTACTCGTAAATGCAGCATTATTACAAAATGTGAAAATAGATTTGCCTTCCGTCAATGATTTTCAACTTTAACAGAAGATCTTTTTTTACAAACAAAAATAAATGTATTTTCCAGAACCATATATAATGCAGATTTATTATTCTTTTCATACAGGTTTGCCATTCTAAAGGTTTCTGAATTTGTTTTGTTATACATTACGGGGGAGGGGGTACTTTGGAAGAAGGTAGGAGTTCCATCGTTTGCCTGTAATATTTAGTCAATCTCTGACTTTTATTCTTACTAATGAGACAAAGATAATACTCTAAGAGTAGGAGACTGTAATTCAGTCCATTTTCGAAGAGAAGAAAATAATGAAAAAAAAAAAATTGAATGAATGAAAATATACAGTATATTCAATTTATACACCTGTTGTGACTAAGTCACTACCTTATACACATACACTGTAAACTCAGGAAAGAAATTAGAAAGAAACGAACAGAATAAAATAATGTTGAATAATATTGGCAACATCGCGTTGTTAACTTTATTCACAAGATAAACGAAAATACCTCCATACGAGCAACAAATAACCAAACTGCCATAACAGAAACGGTCAAGGGTTCTTTACGCGGCAGTCAATGACGCTCGCATGTCATTCATCCTTTATAAAATGCATTACTAGCTTGAATTTATTCTGCAATAAAACGCTTGTTCATACCTCTCAACAATATACTTAACCTTGCAAAGATAGCTGGATTCTTGAGTGAACATACACCGACATGTAGTGCGTGTTCAAAACAAAGATTTCAGACAACTTTGGGGAAAAGAAAGGATGAGAACGGGGGATTTAGCACGAAAGATAAGTTAAAATGTTCTTAAGGATTGCTATATCAATATATATCCCTATGTAGAGATAACTATTGTTGACTGATGACAACCTGGTGACAAACGGTAATACGTGAACGTCGTGGGTACAAATTATCAGGTTCGGATCCAGACCGCGTTTCAGGTTGGAGATTGAGAGTCATCATGAGATTTCGAATAGGTTGGTTGGTTGATTGGTTGGTTGGTTGATTGGTTGGTTGGTTGATTGGTTGATTGGATCGCTTTCAACAACATTGCAGTTATATCGCGACATGGAAGCAGGAGGTTACCAACCTCTTAAACATAGTGGCGCAACTCGTGAAGCGAATCGGATCGTCGGCGCCGCAAGCCAAGCACTTAACCACTACACCAAGCCTGCCCCTAATAGGTCCATGTCAAAGTCCAATTGGGAATCCAGGAAACAAATAAAAACCTGTAAGCCACGAAATCATACAGCAATGATTGGTGTATCAGATCTTTTCGAAATTGAGAGTTATCTACGCTTTATATTGTAAACTGACCATGAATAACCAATGTAAAGTTACGGGAAATGATTTGATAATTTGACTCTTTCATGGAAATTATTTGACGGTACAATGGTTATGACATCAGACACCCACAAATGGGAAATTACTCTGTATTACGAAATCAAGAATATATTCAGCTTCGAAATGACATACTTTGGGGTTTAATGTTCGAATTAATATATTGTGGAAGTCCCTGCTTATCAAAACATGCCTAAATACGCGCCTGGTAACTGTAAAAGGATAGAGGTATCTTGCGGCTACAGTCTGGAATTTTAAAATAGGAATGATTTCAAGCGCTGTCAACTCGTAATTTTACTTTTTAAGTCAGCTGTGTTTGATGTAGGATAAAATCGAAGTACGTGTTATCAATCAGATATTGTTTGAAGGCATCAATCACCTAGAGTTCACCAAAAGACGTCATTCCTGATGGTAATGAACCTGTGACCCAGTACTTAATTTTTGTCCATGTCATCCGCTGGTGACCGAGTTTGCTATAGTCTGGTTCCCGGGATCCCTCTTGATTTTCTTCCTCTAACAAAATGAAAAATCAAGAGGAGTCCCGAGAACAGGACTAAATTGGCTAAAGTGATCCACTTCAACTCACTACTTTCGGAGGTTGGGCGTGAATCCCGGTAGGAACAAGTAGACAGCTATGCCTTTAACGAGTCATAATGCCCCGGTCCGAAAACAGAACTCGCCCGATGCTCCGGTCCGAACACAGAACTCGCCCTAGGCATTTCGGACTAACCGGTCATATTCCTAATGTTAGTAGTTTTTTCAAAGTACTCCTCCACCAGTAATTGATATTAGGTAGTTCATGTAGGTCATCCATTATTTCTTACACCTCTGTATCTAAAATACTTTACCTACTTTACCTATTTATCACATTATAAAAATAACATGAAAAACAAAAAATCTTACATGACTCGTCATAAATCGGTTGTTTAAATTTTTCATCCCTAGGATGTAGCTTATTTAATGGATTTGACCTACTTACATGTAGAAATGCACCAATTAAAAACGTTACATTGAATTAAAATGCTGTTCATCTGACCAACTTTCTAATACATAACTCAACAATGAAGATCGAGAAACAAGCACTAGGTTCGGTATAAAAATAAACCCCTACGAAATAAAACGAGAATCATCACATACATGAATGATCACATATTCTTATCATACAAAAGGCTGGAGTTTGGAAGGCATATCCTTTCAAATGCAAATCGGTTTCTATGACAACCACTTTTGCAGGGTGAAATATAGATTTTAAACAATGAAAGTGTCCTTTCATCGTCCTATGACATTTCAACACTCATTTACTTCTACATCTTAACACTAAAGACTGCATAATTAAATCGCCGGAGTTAATTTAATTCGTTAAGTGGGATCGATTGAATAGCGATGTAGAATATCAATTCTTTAATAATGTAACATTTTACTTTCAAATGAATTTCGACATTGATTATTCAATACCTTACAAAATGAAATTCTTAAAATGATCTACCCACTTGGAGGTATCTATGTATTTATTTACTTTTTTTAAATTTATTATCATAATTTTTTCTTTATTTCATTTTTCTTCCTTTTTTCTTTCTTTTTCTTATTTTTTCTTTCTTTCTTTTTTGTGTTTTAATAATTTTAATGAATTTAAGTCTGAATCCTTATCTTTGAAAAACTCGACGGGAAAAAAGGTGGCAATTATTATGATTTTTACCGGGATTGACCTTATCCGGTTTTTGTTTACATTGTCACAGTAGAATGGTGCAAATTCGTGAGGTACAACGACATAGGATTAATACGAAAAAGAAAGTGAATCACAATGCAAATGGGAATAATAAATATAGAGCATATATACCTTTTAATTTTGTGCACCATCTGCGCATTTCGACAAGTTATGTCTCTTCGGTGATGCTCGTGGCCGAATGAATAAAACAGCTTCAAATGTGTTCAGTTTTATTATTATTATTATAGCCGAATGAATAAAACAGTTTCAAATGTGTTCAGTTTTATTGTTATTATAGCCGAATGAATAAAACAGTTTCAAATGTGTTCAGTTTTATTATCATTTTCCTCATCATTTGCTTATTTTCAATAGTTAGGATTCAGAAAAACTTCGGACCATGAAATATTTAACAACTAATATAATCAATAAAATGTTTACAAAGCAGTACTAGATTCACGAAATATAAAACTTAAAATATAAATAATAATATTAATAATAAGATAACTTATGACAAGTTTTCATCGTGCTGAAAGAACATTAATCATGGTGCCTGTATCACCTAACGAGGCTTCGTCTGTACCTTGCTGTTAGAGTGACCAAACTCTTTTTACGTTCGTGGCGCGGAATACTTGCCAATCTTTGTTTCTCGTAAAATAGCTTCCATAATTCGGGAACACCCGAGTTATCACTCCATTTCACATGCCTCGGGTTGGTATCAAAAATATCATTGGAAGAAGACGACGGATTGGCTACTACTGACGATACGATATTTTCGTTACTGTCGTTGATAGGTTGTTTTAGAGTGTCCAGAGAAAGATTTTGCACATTTGTCTCCTCAGGCGCTGAAATCGATGATTTCCGATCTGCACTTTCATCTTCATTATCAACATTTTGTAGTGCATCAGTTTGGTTAATTTTCAGTTCATTTAGGTAAACTCTTTTTGGGATAGGTTTACTCTCAACGGCCTCTACGTTATCTTTTATTAATCCGTCTGATTCCTGGAATTCTGTTGTGTCCTCAGACTTGTCATTTCTGGCCAGTATCTTCTCGAGAATATGGGCGGCATCTGTGTCTTTGAAGTACACTCTTGCTTTCATCAAAAGTTCGTTGTTATCAGTTCTAACATATTCCATCAAATACTTGTTAGCCGACTTTCGTTCTTTCTTTCTTCGATATAATTTATGCAGACTTTTCGTGATATTTTCGGCCTTTTTAACATAGTTCACATTGCCCTTCGATACATTCGCATTATTGTAATCATGCGTGCCTTCCGTTAACACGAGAGCAGTATTCCCGCGCATTGTTATGTTTGAGGGAAAATGAAAGCTATTCTGTGATTGGACCGGAAAACTTCGAGATGATGACGATGTCGATAATTTCCCGCTACTTTGTGAATTTGCGTCAAACATTTTTGTCGACGTTACACTAGAACTAGATTTGCCAGTCCTTGTTGAAACACGAGATAGCAAATGTAATCTTCTCTCTGACATGCTTTCTTCGTATCTGCTTAACCGTTCGGATTCCCTCTGGAGTCCTCTTTCTAAAGATGGTGTTCTATTCTGAATGGCTTGTAATTGTGATCTGATTTCTTGTTCCTCCAATGTATATCTTTTTTCACATATCGTTTTTGCTCTTTCCAGTGTTTTGCTATATTTTCCTAATTGCTTCTTCTCTCTAGCATTTCGTTGCCTGGTGCGCAATTGTTCTTGCGCATCTAGACGAATTCCAATATTTGCGAATGAATAGTCATGATAAAGATGACCAAGTACCGGATTTATACTCATAACTTTAACTGATGACTACCTTAATATCACTGAAACATAGCAAGAACGACTTAACTGGAAATTTACATTAACTGTTAATATAAAAGATTTAATCCGAATCAGTTTCACTGAAAAGTTCAAAAGAAAAAATCTGCGATACGGATTTAATCCTAAGAGATATAATTACATTAAATCTTCCTGCACAGTGCGATTTCCAATCGATATTTGTGATGTAGCTTTTAAAGTATTATGAGATCATTCATACAAAGCATTTGGAAATATCACATCTTCACTTAACACGCACGTCAAACCGTGTGAAAACCATCCCATACACTTTGATATCAGTCTTTGTAAGGGGGGCGTCAGAATGTAAGGTACTGCAAAAGAACAAAATTAATTTGAACAGAAAAACGACAAATATTGACATTTGCAAAATTCCGATCAAAAGTCAATTTGACAGAAGAGCTCTTATCGTTTTAGTGAACCTAATATTTGGAAATGCTTAAACCTCCGACGACGATAATGGGCAACCGTTTGTTATATTTTCAATAGGAAGGATTTAAGAATCGTAGCATGGGGAGGTTTGTTTTATCTCTTCAAAAATAGGATGTTTATTTCAATACTAAATTATATAAGTATCGTGCAGAGAAGTGTATCTTTTACTGGGTATACATTTTGTGTAGGACTATGTATCAAAATGATTTATGTTTGGTCGGAAATAATACATGACCAAATGTATTAATTCTGATATGTCATATACATGTACCTTAGTTAAATGTGGTAGTTTCAAATGTGTTTTACATAGATATTACAATGCGCTGTAACATCCCCCTCCCCGCTTCCTTTTCCTCCATGCCCACCTCCTCTACCCAGAAATCTGACAAAATAATAGATTGAATAATACAAAATATATGTAGCACGTTTAGCAGATAAAGTGCACATCTCGACCAGTTTTGAATTTATATATAGATCGTAGACCCAGGGCTTAGAGTGCCGTTTTCCATTTTCTAACAAACTTTTTAACCCAATACTTTCAGAATAGGTCGTGTTTGATGGTTTAATACATCTTTTATGAATTTAGTAAACATTTCTGGTATACTTTTTTTAAATCATGCTTTCAAAAACCTTTAATTTTAATGATAAAGGCTGTAACGTATATTCCATATAGAGAAAATAATGAAAAACTATATAATTTCTTCAATTGCGTCTATTACTAAAATATTCAAAATACTTCCAGAAGAGAAAGTTTTCCTAAAAACATTTTCCCACCCGGATCATCAAAGAATCCAACGAAATCACAATAAGTAAAATTGTTAAGCAGCTGTGTTTTCTATGAAATATCAATTTTGGTCATCACTGTATACTTATATACAAATTTACGTTTTATGTATATATATAAATACATGTCAATCAATTTAAATTACCTTTTACACACGTGATACAAAATGTATATTAAGATATATATTGAATACCCCTATTATAAGATGCCTACTTACTCAGATAATGGATTTATCCTAGGGAACCTCACAGATCTGTATCAATGTCATACGTAAATTAATCCTTTTCACCGTCTGGCATTTACCTCCAGACCGAGTTGCCTCTGATTGGTGTTAGGGGATACAGATCTTTACGTTCATGCGATATAAAACAACAGATCCTTATTCAAGTTACACAAAGATATAAATTTTACTGTTTCGTAACTCTTGATAAGTGCAGATTAAGGAAGGGATCCAGATAGATAAAAAAACCACTTCTCTTTTAAATCACCATCGCGGCTTCTTTTGATCCATATTTTTCTGTAAATTAAGTAAATGTGTTTCAAGTTAAATAACTGTCAGATCTACCATCTTAAGCGTATTTATTGAAATGCAATGGGCTAAAGACCGTCCCCTGTTTTAAAAGTGCCAGAAATCAAAATGCCCCACTGTTTTATTCCAGAGAAGAAATGAATGCCTTTTATACCCCGGGTACATTTACATTTTCAATCCATTAAAATCTCTTTACTAACAGAATGAAATTAATTTGAAATAAAACAATGGTGACGTATGTGTTAAAGTTATAAACACAGTCATCAACTGTGGCAATATTGAGTAACAACCCATGGTTTAATGATCTAGCGCCCATTTAATGATCTGACAGCACGGGTTGGATTAAGTGCTGCATTATGTACCTTTATACATGTCCTGAAAGATACATTGTCCCGTACGTAAACATTATAGCCGATAGGGTCGTAACCCGCCCTCGATAGCTAGGGCGTTCACTATTGATGTTGATTACTTATATCATAAATTTCGGTGTCATTTGGTAGAATTCACGTCTTGAAACTTACGATATCACATTTAAATTAAATTGCTATTTGTTTGTTTACTATGTAATGTTAAACAGCCTGGATTGTTTTTACCTATAGATAGGTTTCATGCAGTTCTTGCAAAACGTCTACCAAGACTAACCTCAGTCGTAGGCATTGGTGTTAAGAGAACTTACACTTACATAAAACGGCTTCCAGGTTCGATTCTCGGATTTTAGCAAGTCTTTAAAAAGGATAACCTGCGTTACGATGCTATAAAAATAAATTCTTCTCAAAACAGTGCAGTATACGAGTTATCTTTCTTAGGAAGAAAAACATTAGCAGTGGAAACATGCACAGATTCATTGGTTTATTAGTTAATGTCACATTAGTAGCTGATCCAGAAATTTTGTCGAGCGGGTTCCTCCCCCAATAAATTTTCCAATTTGATGTGGACAAATTATACTATGCACTTTTGTTTTCAAAAATTCAACCCATGAGACTGACAAAGCTGTCATAATCAGTTGTTAAGAGTGTTAAACATTACACATATTTACCGAATTTATTTTGTTACTCTTAATTATATTTCCTTATTTAATATTTATCTCCGATGTTTCGTAGGCATAATCTTGAAGACAGTTATCCTTCGTCAGCACTTGTTGTTACCTTTTCATGAACCCTTTATTGTATCTTCCATGTATGACATAAATCAATAAACATGTTATTTGATTAAGAGAGAGAGAGAGAGAGAGAGAGAGAGAGAGAGAGAGACTCGTTCAGACCACATAATCATAAATAATGTAAAGCTTTACACATATGTCGTTGTGATACCTTGGATATTACATTATGATCGTATGATACAAATCTTTTTACTTGTCTTAGATTTAAAATTATTCATTTGATGTAGAGAATAATCAAACTTTTAAAAAAATTAAGCTACGTACGACATTTTGTGGTTTTTAGCGTACGGTTAGATTTAAATCAGTCTTTTTTAAAATTATCTATTTTTTTCACTAGAAATCAAACTAATTTCTTAAAATGATTTATCCCGACTATTGCTGACTGAGTGTATTGGCAGTGTCATCGATTTGTTTTCGTTGATTATCTACAACACGATTTCTCACTCGGGTGAGATATCCGGGAAATGTGATGTTCATGAAACTATTTACTACAGTGTATTTTTATACGTCCGTCTTCAGATGGGGCGAATTATGTTATGACGTGCGGATAAGTTATGGCATTGTCCATCCGGCTCCCGTCAGTCGTCCGTCCGGTATGGTTTGTTCAGGCCATTTATTTTTACCCCTGACATGGATTTGAATAATATCTCACAGAATTGTTGCTCAGGACCCAAGGGTGTGTCATGACCTGACTCAAGGTCATATCTGCAAGGTCGAGGTCACAATGCATATGATGGGCATACTTTGTCCGGGCCATAACTATTTACCACTTGCATGGATTTAGATAATATTTCAAAGATTTGTTGCCCAGGACCCAAGGATATGCCATGACCTTTAACCAAGGTCATATCTGAAAGGTCAATGTCACAGTGCATATAATGGGTAAATCTTTGTCCAGGCAATATTTTACCCTTGCATGGAATATGAATAATATTTCACAGAATTTTTAATCAAGACCCAAGGTTGGGTTAAGGCCAAGATCACACTGCATATGATATGATGGATTTTTTCTTGTCCGGGCTATATCTTTTTATCCCTTGCATGGATTGAAATAATATTTCACAAAATTGTTGTCCAGGTCCATAGGATGTGCCATGATCTGAAAAATGAAGGTCACAATGCTTATGTATGGTTAATCCTTGTCTGAGCCATAATTTTTACCGCCTGCATGGATATGAATTTCACAGGTTTATTGTCATGGACGCAAGAGTGTGTCATGACCTTGAACCAAAGTCATATATGTAAGTTGAATGTCATAGTGCTTATGGATTGAAGGCGAACGGCGAATAATAGAGCCCAAGGCGTCGCCTTGCTTCTATGTTGTATATCCTATGCGAGTGCGGGATGCTGAAAAAAGTGAACCCCGGCAAAATCCACTATCAGAAATCGAAGAAGAAAACACGGCCAATTTTTGACATAACTCCAAAACAGCAATTTGTCGATAGCGCTTATGAGGTTTAATTTGTCCGGTGTCTGTCCGTCCTTCTGTTTTGTTTTGTAATCACATCTTAATACTATCAAAGCTACCACAGGAGACATGCGTGTGTCTCAATCACTCTGTTTTACGAATGAATCACAAATCATGAAAACTTATTATTGAAAAACCATCAATTGAAAATGCAAAGCGATGTATTATAGCGATCACTTTCATCGTTTATGCTTAAGACATAAGGAGTCTTTCTGAGGTCGTAATTTCGAAACCAAACAACCCTACCTGTCTATGGCCAGGGTGCCCGACAGGAGGTCAAGCCAGCTTCGAATATCGTCTGCACATCGATGTGTCGTGACATATATGACAGACATATCGTCGACTATGACGTTAACCAACAATGAAACAAACAAAGGGTCATTGAGTGATTGATTATTGTTTTACGTCACTCCACGATTATTTCACGTATATGGTGAAGGCATCTGCCTGATGCATTGCATACAAATTTAGACCTTTGCAACGGACCCACCCGAAGCAGTGAGGGATCTTTTACGTGCCACGCCTACTGTGACACGGGACATCGGTTTATACTGTCTCATCTGAAAGACAGAACACCGGTGTGCCCAGGGCGGTAGTCAAACCCTGGACCTCTCGGTCACGAGCCGAGCACCTTATCTATTAGGCCACACCGGCTTAACAAAGCGCCATATGTCTGTCAACAACTTGCCAATAACCACATGTGACACACATGTTCCCCAAACGCTGTTTTTCAGATGAATCACTCATTTCAGGTTGTATAAATTCAATTATTTACTTGTACTAAGCAAAGCAGATCTGACTTAACTGTTGGATGAAACCTCCAGATCTGGAGACACATACAGTAAGTATAACAGAAGATACCGCAGCTGCAGAACTGACTAGGAGAAAGTTAGCAAAAAATGATAAATGTGTATTTGTTTATCCTGCTTCCACGAGGCACGGGAAAATGGTAGGGCTGTTGATTTTTGATTTTTTTCCCTTTCTCTCCCTCCCGAATGCTCTGTATTACACCCCAAAATCAATTTCTTTCATAATTAAGTATATTCTAGGAAGAAGGCGCTTTGATGTCCCTCGGTAATATTTCAGTTACATGTATAATGTGAATGAATATGATCGTCTAGTTTCCAAACTGTGACTGCTGCCGGACTCTGATTAACAGCTTATGGTCTCCAACGTGTCGTGCTTATACTCCGACACGGACGTCAGCGCGCTCCAACATTTTGCAGTTTTATCCACACACGATAAGGGCACGCCGAGACTCGAACACCGATTCACTGTCCGGACCGCTTACCACATAGTCAAATCCGCAGTACATTCCGAATAGCACTCGAAATCCACAGGCTTTACACGACTTTTTAAATAGTAGAAAATATATATTAGCGTCGGGCAAACGGCTTAAATTACACACCACTAAGTACTTTGTTGCTGGAATATTTTTGTCAGTTTTTTTTTTTAAAAACACCTTACAATGACAGTGTTGTAACTTATATGAAGTCCTTTTTTCGTGTATGCACTGGACCCGGATTTTAACATAATCAGACAAATATATTTAACTCGTATTTAACCCGTATTAACTGCATATCTATTATAGATATGCACTTGTACGTTTCTCACAATATCGCTAAGCACAATCTGACCACAGAAAATACAGGGTCATACATATTGGGTATGACGTCAAGGGACGTAACTCTTACGCAGCGTTAACGCACGTCACGGATTTATGCGTCATATTTCGGGCATTATTTTTATTGCAGCCTCGACGACCCCTCTATTTTTTTGCATTTACGGTAGCGGAAAGACTTCAGCATGAATCATGTACACGCTTATGAATTTCTTGTCAGTAGTTTTTTTTTCAAAATACAATTCTGAACAAATGCCACCAGATACGAAGTTACGTCAAAATTCCTAAAACTTCGTATTTCTCAAAACTTTAATCAATGGAAATCATAAAAATGATTATAATATAAATGATAAACACTATACCCGAAAAAAAATATTGCAAAATATAAAATAAATCAACAGAAATATTTTAGCAATTAGAGGACAGAGAAAAAAATGCTTCAAAATGTTTTTTTTTTTTAGTGTTCCCCTTAGATGGCGCAGCTGACTTCATGAAGGGATGCGCGGTGACCCCTTAATTTTTTTTTTTTCGGAATTGAATTCAGTATAGACTGAGATGTGCTATGCCAAATATAATTAATATCTTGTCAGTAGATTTAATAGGCAGATTTACCTTTAATGCGATACTATGGCTATCTTTTAAATACATTGTATAACACTCTGTAACAAACTGAAACATTTTATTCACAAACAGTTGACCAACAGAAAAGAAATCAATTCAATTATAAAACAGAGAATCATTATTATATATACATTCTCATTGAATGTCATAGTTCTGTTTGAAAACAACTTTCCTTTTTATTATTCCAATACATCTATAATTGAAAATCAAAACAAGCAGTATATAACCTTTTTTTTCAACTCATAAATTTTTAAATGTATGTCCTTTGATTGTGCTGCTTTTGCGGTGGGCGCCCGTAAACCGGTTCACTGCACCAATTGAATGATGTTTGTTACTTCAATTGACCGTCCTATGTCGGTATCATAACAATCGAATATTTTTGTAATGTCGTTTTTCATTGTATATTCAATTATCATCATGTTTTGTGTGCATGTCCTTGGTGATTTTTGTCATACAGCTTTGTCAGATGTCTTCAGTTTTCTCTTTCATCAAGAATCCATTGTATGAATTACATGAAAAAATGTTTTCAAACGTTTGAGTGATTAGCTTACATTGTATCTAATGAAGATTTGTCACGGGTAAATGCCCGTGCATAGAAAACCGTGTTTATTTACTGCGAATAGTTCATTACTGGCATCAGTTTGCTATAAACTTTTGAAATCAAAACTAACTTAACAAAGTTCAATCAAAAAAAACCTTTTGATATACATGTTTATTATTCATTACTGTTCTTGTTATAATTATACACACTATCATATTACACACAATTTTATCTATTTTAAATTTGTCTTTTATAAAGAAAGTTGATATTGACTCCTTTCTTTTTCTTTTTTATTCTTTTTTATTCATTTATTTTTCACTTTATCTATCTATTTATTTATTTATTTATTTTTTCTTTTATATTTGTTTTTCCTTTTGTTTGTTTATTTTTTTTTGTTTTGCTTATTTTGTTTGTTTTGTTTTGTTTTTTTTTTTTTTTTGGGGGGGGGGGGGGGGGTTGTTTGCTTTGTCAGTGAGTTATCCTATACATACCAATATATGTGGTAATATGAGAATATTGTTTTCCCTGGCTTGCGTAGCTTTCCAAACAGGAAACACTTATCCCCTCCGAACACCTTGGTTCACCTCTGCTTTTCGTTTCTTAATGAATGTCCACCTTAGTACACAGCAGCATTGTATCAATTGCTTTTGTTCTTTACTTATTCCCTTTGTAGTGTGGGGCTCGTAAAAAAGTTACCCGCGGAGGGTTTGACTTAAGTGTTATTATACCCTTTTTCCTGGTGTTATGTGGCTGTGGCACTTTCTACACAGTGTTTGTTCACATTCATGTATATATACAGTGCTGAATTATATTGTTTCGTCTGTATTTCAGGGCATTCACGGCGGGTGTGGCTAGCCAAACAGGAGACGCTCACTCCTCCCGAGCACCTGGTCTCACCTTTAAATTTCAGGGGTCCGTGAATGTCCAATGTGATACATTGTTGTTAGTGTCATAGTCATGTGACACCAGTTATTTTCGTATTTTACATTTACATAATCCTTGCATTCGAATATAGAATAACAACGAGTCGCGGCTCGAACTTGAACATGAGACCTCTCGGTTTCTAGCCAAACCCTTAAGCTAATGACTATTAAGGTCAGGGAAATTCTGCAGTGAACATTTTCGTAGCTTCCCAGTCTAGAACAGGGGAAAAAGTTTATAATGTTTATCAACAGACCTGTCCACTCAATGACATATTTCAGAACTATTCCAAAAGCTAAATGCTGAATATATATTCATTTTAAATTAAAAGGAAAAGACATTCAAAAATAATCGAAAATAAAATATTTACATTGAATCCCTCTAAATTCAATACTGAAAAAATTTACTAAAATTGTTCAGCTCCCTAATTAAATAGAGGATAATGCTGAAAATTATTCTGGTATTGTTCTCAGCATTTATAAATAAACACAGAGCAACTCATTTTAAAAAGAAATGTAACAGAATAAATGCGTCTTGTAATTGTATTACCCTTATACCTTAATGTGACGAACTCTTTGTTCGAAGTCCGATATAACAAACAATGAAGTCAGTAAATTATTTGCTTTTATCGTGAACTATTGGCCATTTCCCTTTATAATGTTCACTCCAGGAAAAGCAAACATGAATATGACATTAGAATAAAACAGGTATCTAGCTTTGTAGACATTTTAACAATCAACAGCCGAGTTAAAGTCGATTTACAATATAAAAGCCATACACTTTGTTGTTTAGTTTACCGTGGATCAATTGGATAATTGCTTGTTCCCTGACCGAAAGGTCCTGGATTCGAGTCCCATAACTGACATGCCGAAGTCTTGCCTTTTTTATTTGTTTGTAAGTACCGAGGTACGGGTTTTCGGTAGATGCTACACGATTTTTTTCTTGCTGCTTCATATGTAGGTCCGTTGCTAATGTCTAAATGTCTGTGCTTTACATTAGGTAGATGTCGTCATCATGTAAGTACAATAATCGTGGTGTTACGTAAACTAACAAAACAACAATAAAGTTACTAACTTAACTAGTTGGGAGCTTCTTGGTGTAATTTAGTAAGATCTCCTCTTGCCTTACACAGAAAAATGATCACCTGACAATCCATGTTAAGAAAGGAATTCAATGTACATGTATATGTAGTTAAAAAATACCCATTTATCTCTTTATAATACATGTATATACTGATATAAACAAATATAAATCTAGAAAAGTATCAAGTTAAAATGTACAAAATGTGAAACATTGACTGTGATACTTCTGGATAATGTGGCATGAAAAGTTATCAATTTTCAAAATATTTTAATCACTATGTAAGGAAAAGAACTTTATATGCAAAAAAAAGAACCCCCCCCCAAATAAAAACCAAAAAAGAAAACCAAAAAACAAAACAAAAAAAAAGAAAAAACCCAACTCCCCCCCCCCCCCCAAAAAAAAACCCCCACCAAAAACAAAAACCAGCAATGATGTATTTTGACGATTTTATCATATGGGACAATAAATATATATCATTCATTGATCACAATCGTAATACATGTATGTATGATTTTTTGTATTTGTTGAACCATATCAAAACTGTGTTCAAAGAGTACACATCCTGTAGTAAAAATTGTGTAATTTTGATGTTAATGCAGCATCCAGAATGATTATATAAACTTCAAACAAATACAAATTGTAGAATAAATTCCTAGCCATATGAATTCATGTAGAACATCGTACTGACATTGTGCTCTTCAGTACTGAAGAACCACCAGGAAACTTTCCCCATCTCATGCCAGTGATAGACGAGTCGTTAAACAAGCTATTCAGTTTACAATTGAAACAGTCTTTGTACCACCAGCCTCCTGAGTAGAGGGCAGCACAATCCCGGGTACTGACGTCACGGTCACTTGAGATGGTACTGAACGCCATGCTATCATGTCTTCCCAGGGCGTCCCAAGCTATTATATATAAAAACAATTTCTTTTTAATTCAGTTTTCATCAATATCATAATGTACTAAGATTTCATTTAACTTTGCGCTCATATATATACACATCTATATATTGATACATGATAAAAACCAGGGCACTCTTTCACGCAGAGGACCAACGGTCCACTAGTTTTAAAATTCTAACGCTCCATATAAAGCACAAATAGAATCAGTGAAACACCTGGGAGTACTAAGGACATTGGATATCCGAAGAAATACCAGTCCTGTAGAAATAAAGACAAATTAGACAAACATATAAAGCACAAAGACACTACAACTAACAAGGCACCCTATATTTCACTTATATTCGTTCACCGACGGGGACTCGTACACAGGACCTATGGTACCGAATCACTTAGCTGTCATGCATCCGACCCTCTAACCGACTAAGCTATATATTCTAAATTTTAGAAAATCTAGAAATAATAAATAACGAAGTTATTAATACATATTAATTTATTGATTTAAAGAACAATTTGTAAAACTTGACCTTAGATAGGTTTATCCAGTGGTATAGGACTACAGTGATAAGTGTGTTCATCCGGGCTTTAAAAAAATCCAAAACAAATATTTCATTATCAAATTATGGGGGTGCTAAACAAAGTTTATTTCTTCCAATACATATCAATATTATATTATATATATGTAAATGGCCGTGTTTTAAACATCATAATAAAAGTCTAGGTGGCTTAGCGGTAACTGGTGTATTCATCTTCTACGCCACCGCCGCTTCTGTGAACTGAGGCGAAAATCTACTATCATTTAAAGTAATAATATACCTTTTAGGAATAACCTGGCTCCCCTGTAATGATAGAATTTAGGCTCGTTGTGTTTATAAACATGGGCAATATTATCGATGTAGACCTATTTCGCATTGGACTTTAAATGTAAGGATCCGAGGCAGAGTAGCATAGGGCAAATTATAAATATAAATATAATACACCTGGCAGATGCCGCCAACATATAAGTGCAATATTGTAGTGGGGTGAAACAATAACTAGACAAACAATATAACTTGACCTGAATTATCTTAATCATATCCTTGCCTTGATGATGTGGCTGTGATACTTTCTCTACAGAATATGTCCATACTCAACGATTCTATACGGTGTTGAATGCGTGTGCCCCCCGTTACATTCCGCCCTAATGAAAGGTGTTGCTATCCAAACAAGTGGTATTTACTTCTCCCGGACACCAAGTTTGAGTCTTGGAATGTCACCGTGATAGATGTTACTTTCGTATTTTACACTATTGTCATTGGAATTCAATCTGCAGCGTAGATATAGTAAAAATTTCCCTACAGAGAGTTGACTATATCTAAATATAAAAGTGCCTTAACGATGTATTGCTGTAACACTTTTTACACATTGCTTGTCCTCGTATCTATGCAGTATTGCTGCAGGGGTTTTTTTTTGGGGGGGGTGTTTGTTTTTTGTTTTGTTTTGTTTTGTTTTGTTTTGTTTTTTGCTTTATTGGGTATATAAGGGACCTAAATAGCGGAAATGGCTAGCCAAAAAGTAAACAATTACTCCTCTCGGGCGCTGTTCTGAGTTCTTGTTTTGTGGAGTACATGGATGTCCACTGTGGTATTATGTTGTTACTACCTCAGGTGCTTTCGTACTTTTTTTTAGTACGTACAACAAAATAATTGACATGCTATTGATATTGTAAAACTGAGGGTAAAGTGTACAATACTCGTTGATATAATACTATCATTTTATGCCGATCAAATAAAAGAGATTACGCCGCTATGTTTAAGAGATTGGTTACCCCCTGATTCCATGTCGCGATAGAACTGAAAAATTGTTTAAAGTGACGTAAAACACCAATCAACCAACCAACCCATTATCATTCAAAATAATTTATTTTATATCATATATACTTTTCTTTCGATCTCAAAATAGAAAATAAATAACAATATAAATTAAGCGCATTACAGTCAATTAAATACTATTGTGACATAAATGAAGGCATACCATGGGATGCCTTCTACTTAAGTTATTTTTTTCAGACATTTATCGAAAACTACAATGACTTACATGCATTTCCCGTGAACCCGTCTACAGATAACTTATACCCGGTGCTTTCATCTCCCACGCTGAAATTACTATATTTGGCATATCCAGAGACTCCAGACATACTGAGCATGTCTATCATTAACTCGCATCCGCTCTGGGTCATTCTGTGAAGAACATCATTCCCTAAATGCAATAATAATAATAATAATAATAATAATAATAATAATAATAATAATAATAATAATAATAATAATAATAATAATAATTACAATAATAATGATGATGATGATGATGATGATGATGATTAATGATAATAATAATAATAATAATAATGATAATAATAATAATAGCAATAATAATATCTATAATAAAAATAATATAATAAAATATCCCACATGTAACAACATTATGTAAATCGGATAAGAGAAGGATAAATCAATTATTCTAAAGGTGTTGCCTTCATGGGTATAAAATCTGTGTATTTTGGCTATACCCTTGTTCTTATGTTGTATGTCTGTGCTGCTTTGTATACAGATCTAGTGTTAAACCACTTCATGTCATTTATCGTATATACTGTATCATCTGTATCTTTTTTTGGTATTCGTGAAGGGTTTGGCTAGCCACGCAGGAGATGCTTACTCCACCTAGGCGTCTGACTCATTTGTGGTTTCCTAGGATCAATGACTGTCTACTGTGGTACGTTGTTGTGGGTGTCACAGTGCCACCACACCAGTCATCACATCATGTTGAATTCACAGGTACTTGCAAATACATGTATGTGATTATGCAACACCCCCTCCCCCTCACCTTTCTTAGTATTCATCAACGAAGGCTGAACGTACACAGTAGTAAAATTTACTACTGCGAACATGGCTGAACATATACAGTAGTAAAATTTACCTTTAATTATGATAAGTGTTATTGATTCGCTACTCTGTGAAAAGTGATTTAACACACTCATATTATATCTTATTGTTGTTAATTACCATGATTTTATTGAACGGAATGCAAAAACATGATTTTTTTTATAAAAGCGTCGATCAATAGCCATGCTTTTGTAATTCTTGTGAAACAAGAATGTTCCGATGTCCGTTGAAAAGATTCTACTGCATGTATTGCAAAATAAACCTACCTAACCAGTGTTCACTCCATACTGAACCAAAGCCGTTTTTATATGTTTCCCAGTTCTGGTCAAAATTTTGCATCCCATCAATGCGCTTTTGAAAAACCTGAAAAATATCGAAGATAATAACATTAATAAATTAACTCTATATTAAATCTGAATTTTGCTTTGACATATAAGTACTCTACAAGAATATAACTTTTAACAAAATACGTAGAGAAGCGGAAAAAAATACCTGTTGTTTTCAAAATCTTTACTCCTCTCTCTCTCTCTCTCTCTCTCTCTCTCTCTCTCTATATATATATATATATATATATATATATATATATATATATATATATATATATATATATATATATATATATATATATATATATATATATATATATATGCGCGCACGTGTGTGTGTATGTGTGTGTAGGTGCGTGTGTGTGTTTTATGTTATTTCAATCAAGTTAATTTGATAAAGAAAGTAGAAGCTAAGTACTCAATATAATGATGAAACTTCGTTATAATAATGTTCACACAAGTATGAAAACTTCATTAGTTCGGAACACTTTTACTAAATCTTATAATACATTGTATGATATCATGCCATAAGTATTTGATCAATAGATTACTTCTACTTCTGGAAGTAAGTGTCGGGTGTCACTAGCAAACATGTGATGCTCACTCTCTCCGGCCACTTGATCTCACCCCCTTTTGGGTGTTCACTCAAGCTCATAAGATTATGATCTTTAGTTTGTAATCTATTTGGTTTTTTCCTTTTTGGTGATTTCAAGTGCCCTTCTGTTTTATTATTTTTGGCCTACAGAGTTGGTTTGATCCATCATGTTATCATTCAATACGCTTTTGTGCTTTTTCCCCAACTTCCATGTTGCAATACGACTGCAACACTTTTAAAACAGAATAAAATCTACATCAAACCAAAAAGTAAATACACATAGGTATATCCAATTCGATGAAATTCAGTCTTGTCGACTCCCTCATACATGTAGCTCCACCGGTATTATGCTTGCTCTATAAATATTTTCCAAATTATCGTCATTGAGCATCACTTCTCAATGTTGGTATGTCGTAATTACTAATGTATACAAGTTTATATTGTGTATTTTCTTATAGTTCTTATATAATTTAAACAGTTTAACAATGGTTACAGTGGCAGGTCTAGGATTTCCGAAATGGGGGCCTACATACGAAAGTCAAGTATTAGCCAAAATACTCAGCCATTTTCAATGATTTTGGATGCCAAATCTGGAGTTTTACTTCGAGTGTTTTCACCCTATCTATATTTACCTTGTAAATTTGTGGCGAAAAGGGGGGGGGGGAGAGAAGGGCCGGGACCATATTTAAATCCGCCACTGGACTTAATAATGTTTGCCATAGAATGTGTGTAGTGCTTAAGGAGTGGAGAAGATTGATTACCGTCCACCCTCCTCCATCCGTGTTCATGTCACACCACACTTCTCTACTGGTGACTGAGTCCGGGTAAACAATGTAACTTCCGTCATCACAATAGGGATATCTCTGCAATATATCTCCACAACTCACACAATTCGAACACGCATCTGAAACAAGAAATTGGTACCGTGAATTGATCATTTAAGATTCAAAGATTTTGTTCGTATAGTTTATCATTGAGATGAATATTTCTGGAGTTTATGTAACACAAGAAAGTGTGACATGTTCATAGATAAAATAAATACGTGATCTATGTATATATAATTGATCTGATGAAAATAAATTTTTGAACGGACGGACGGATGAACAAAGTGGCAAAACATTATACTTGATTGAAAACCAAATATTCTTCTCAAAACCATATGACCAAAGGAATACCATTAAGGCTGTAAGTCTGAATGTCGTCTCCTTCATAAGCATGCAGACCTTTCTTGGAGTGTTGTATTGTTACTGATAGGGTAGTAGTGGGTACTCGGTAAAAGGTCTTGGTTTAATCTTTTTCAGTTTTTTTTTATCCTGAACCTTTTCCCTTCCGTCTCTTTCAGTTCAGGGAACTTCGGCAATTCTGGATACCGCTGTCAATTTTTATTCTTAAATTTTATAACATGGTGATACCAGTGTTTGTATGTTTCGTTACTTCTAAACCTCCGTTGCTTGTTGGATTTTTGTTTTTTATTTGGAGGAGTATCTACATATTTCTAATGTCACGTTTTACTCGACTGCTTTAACGAGGAGTGATAAGATGGGTCCGTTAACCGGTTAATTAACCACACAAACTGAATCACTTTCAATACTTTGATTTACCGTACTAAGTCGGTATCGCTGGTCTTTACGTTAAAACATTTTGTTTACATTAATATATTTTGTTTTTGTTTATATTCATTCCTCACACAGTTGAATCAGATCTTCTATTCTTTTATAAGTATGCTAAGCAGTTTTCAAAATACCTATATTTATAAATATGAAGATATACAGTAGAACCTGCTTTAAAGACCACCTGTATTAAGCAGATTTCTGTTTTAACGACCACCTTTCTCGGTCCTTTACTACCATTGGCTTATAAAAAATCACCTGCAATAAGAGGTCATTTGTCTTCATTAACCATATACTGCTTTCCTTTTGGTGACCGCTAAAACAGGTTTGAGTATATGTCAAATGGATTACTGACTAAAATAGATTTAGATCAAAAGTATAGTGCATTTTGAAATGTATTTAAAAGTACAAGTTTAAATAAGCAATTATTTCAATCGATATCATCTCGAGTTCTCCTCTTTCTTCAACATGATAAAGAGATTCGTAAATGAACTTATTATAAATATTATATATCATTCTATACAAATGATATCGAGTAGTATGTATAATGTTCTCATTGATTATTAGCTTTAAATTGAAAATTCAATGGTAAAATGTATGTAGATGGAAGAGAAATGTGTTAATTTAATGGACAGCGACATTGATCATTGTCTCTGCAGGAGTATTAAATGTATTTAATATTAGATGAAGTTTGTTATGTTTTGTAAGTTATTTCTATGCGCGCGTAGGTTTTAGTATATGAAAATGATTTATAATCTTCAATTAAGGATTTTACATAATGCAAGTTTCAACACGTGCATTCTCTAGTACTGTATATGTTTGTACTACGTATATGATGTGTTTAAAAGTAAATTCTTGTTTTACAAATAATGGCGTTAGAGAGAGAGAGAGACTTAAAATAACACAGCATTGGGCACTTCAGTTAAAAACAAAACGGTCAAAGTTTTCCGATTTAGTTCATAGACATTGAAATAGAGAGGGTTTTTTTCTCCAAGAATGAATGTCCAGCGACATCTGAACAGTCTTCATTTTGTTGTCCATCTTCTACCAACATTTGGGTTTAGCTATTTGCTTTGTTATGGAATATCTATCGTAGATACATTTCCTCTCTATCAATATACATGTACTCTTTAAATCCTTTTAAATGTCATCTTTCAATTCGACGGTCACATTTATCTGACATTTGAAATTCCCTGTTTGCTTGTGTTTTTCTGGTTTAGACGCATATACTTTTGAATTGTTTTCATTGATCTTTAATGATGTTACGAACATAATCTGTATTGTTGTATATGAGTCTTGGAGACAATGGGCACAAAAATGCTTGAATTAAGCAATAGTGCACATCTTATACTGATTGAGAGGAGGAAATGTATCATATAAACGTGTCGCTCATTCCTTTGTAAAATGGCGTCTGGGTACTTGTGTAAAATACGTCCGGTAAGTTTTAAATGTGCCTGTGGTAGGGATATGAATGTATATGATTTCCTAACATCCATAGTAAAATGTGGCGACTAGAATTCACAGGCAGTTTATTTAAATGTGGTCTAATATATCGAATAAGAATACCACATGCAAGTCCTCTGAACAGCTTGGTCGTTGTCTTATTTATCTTATCAATAAAATGAAAAATAAAAACAAAACACACACACAAGGCAAAAAACAAAACCAAAAAAGAAAAACAAAACAAATAAGAATAAAAATACCCCTTCCCAACCTACAAAAAATGTAATAAAAAATTAAAACAAAACAAAAACAGAAAAATCAAAAACAGATTAAAAAGCACACAAACACACAACAAAAACATAGGAAAAATTCGCGTCATTCCGCTGACCAACCATCTAATCATTGTCTGATATATAAAATCCCCCTCCAAAACAAAAACAAAAAAATAATAATAATAATAAATAAATAAAAAAAAAAAAATATCACAAACGCTTTCTCTTACCAACAACTTGATCATTGCCTAATCTATCGAATCAAAAAAGCCTCTTTGTTATTTCAATCATAATTTTTCTCGGTTTGTATATAATTTTCCGAACACATAGGATAAATACCATATACACACAGGATAAATACCATAAACACACAGGATAAATACCATAAACATACAGGATAAATACCATAAACACACAGGATAAATACCATAAACACACAGGATAAATACCATAAACATACAGGATAAATACCATAAACACACAGGATAAATACCATAAACACATATGATAAATACCATAAACACACAGGATAAATACCATAAACATACAGGATAAATACCAGAAACACACAGGGTAAATACCATAAACACACAGGATAAATACCATAAACACACAGGATAAATACCATAAACATACAGGATAAATACCAGAAACACACAGGGTAAATACCATAAACACACAGGATAAATACCATAGACATACCGTTCAAGCAGCTTCCTTTCCGGCGTTTGTAATGGTTCACATTTCCCCTGATGATGAAGGCTGGTCCTACACAGGATGAGGAAGATTTAGTGATTCCAGTGCATATACCACCACCTGACGTAGCAATCACCACCTCAGAACAACTGCTTATTCTGAGACAATGCCGAACACAATCTACAACACTTCGAACTTCATATTCAAAAAGTTTGTCATTTGCCAGAATACACGCTTGTTCTGTATTTTCTATAATATCAAATATAGTCTCTCGGATACTGACAGTAGAAACATGTTGAAAACAATTTGGCAATATCAAAATAATGAACAATAAAATCATATTCGACTGATGGCGATGATTATGTCTGAATAAAAATACCGCTTCCGCTGAATCCATATTTGGAATTCTTATACTCTAATAGTTCTGAAAACAACCACTCTCGCATCAGTACGTTCCACGTAAATAATCATTACCGTTACTTGTTAGTGAACATTATACTATTGAAAACGAATGAAGGACGAAGATTGTCTTGTTTTAATGAAATCTTCTCAGAAGCTGTATACAAGCGACAGATTTGATATTTTCATTGAAAATGTTTTCTTCAGATGTCAGTTAACTACCGTTAAGCCCTGCGTTCTAGAATTAATCGAAATAAGGAGGATTTCTATATGATGGTAATTATATCCTCGGTCTCCGGGTGAATCTTGTATATATTAGCTCATACATAGTCAAGTCTATAGTATTGAAGCTACCATCAAAGCAAAACGTGGTTACTTGAAACATGTGACCGCTGAATACAGATCGCAGTGGCCGATTTAGAGGGAAGCTGGGACCACCCCCACTTTAGTCGCCACAAATTTATGATACATATAGATAATAGGATTGAAAACACTCCTATAAAATAACCGAGTTTTTGGCTAATACTTAACTTTCATATATAGCCCCCACTTTTTTAAGGATATCCTGGATCCGCCACTGAATCGTACCAAATAATCATTAAAAACCGAGTGTTTTGGACAAAATAATTATAATATTACGGTGATTGCAGGTGTTTTTTCTGCATAAACCAATCTTTTAGAAAATAATTAGTGTTCAGACTCAATTTTACATACAACTTGGTATTTGCACTGTTATCAGTCATAGATACATCGCTTTCTGCTTGATGATATGATCAAGTTTTATGTATTCTACGTCTAAAATGTCCTGTTCTAACTTACGGAAAACAAAGTGTATAACCCTTGTTTTATAATCATACTATACAATAAATCATTGTATATGTATTTACATATTCTCTTAAAGTCTTTTTGGAAATGAGTAGAAAATTTACTTGGGGGAGGGGTTAGTGGTTTTGGGAGGAGGGATGTTTTTTATTTTGTTTTATGGGGTTCTCCTTGTCGTTCTTCTATCTTTCCCCTTTGTGTTTATTACAAATCAAGATTAATTGAAGATCAAATGTAATTGCAAGCAGTGTCATAATCATATGTATGACAGGACTGGTACTGGAGTCGTTGTATGGTTAAGGGGCAGGCTTGATGTAGTGGTTAAGCGCTTGGCTTGCGGTGCCGACGATCCGGGTTCGATTCCCGGATTGTGTCACTATGTTTAAGAGGTTGGTTACCTCCTGCGTCCATGTCGCGATATAATTGAAAAATTGTTGAAAGCGACGTAAAACAGCAACCAACCAACTGTATGGTTAAATCCAATTGAACGATTAACATCACTGAGGGGCAGATTTACAATACAGAATACGGTAACCTGTGGATCGAGAATTATAATTATCTTCCTCTATAGTTTCGAGTGCAAAGTCTGCAGTTGATTTTTGTGTATCCATCACCCAACAGATAGTGTTGGGTTTGCGGTCTAAATTTGCGCCTAAAATGAAACATTCAAATATTATGTACAATGCCGATAATATAACTTATTTAGCAACATTTATGCCTATTACCCTGGGAGATAGCTTAATACTAGTATCATTACTTGTTGCTCCATACTAAATAATATGTCTTTGTAATGTCAGTAATATTTCAATTTCTTGAATAAATACCGTTTAAACTAACATTATGTACACGAGAAGATGGCGCCAAAATCAATGGTCAAAGACATAGTTTGTTTCCAGTTGAACAAAGATGAACCATCCTAATCTGAAACATTTAGTTCTTCAATAAATATATAGAATTATATGATTTTTATCATTTAAAGGGCCTTTATCATGGCGGCAGTCACATACTTTACAAAGTAAAAGACATATTCGGTGAAAAAAAAACCCGTTAAACTACCTTTCTTAATGACAGACACTAAAAGATATATTCCACTCGCCCAACAGTTTTAAAGAGTAAGTATAGCTCAGTGGATGAGTTGCTCGGCTCATGATTGCGAGGTTCCAGGGTTCGACTTGGGGCCCACCGGTATATTGTCTTTCGGATGAGACAATGAAAATCGAGGTCTCATATCACGGTAAATGTGGTACGTAAAACATCTCTCATTACTGCAGGTGGATCTGTTGCCAAGGTATAAATTTCTTTGCAATGCACAAGGCAGATGCCGCCAACATATACGTGAAATAATGGTTGGGTGACGTAAACCATTAATCAATGGAATCAATCAAGAGAATGACCTGTTGGTCTCAGTCAAGAGTATGGCTAGTTGGTGTCAGAGTATGACTAATTCGTCTCAATAAGAGTATGGTCAATTTATCTCAATCAGGAGTATATCTAATTGTCTCAGAGTATGGCTAATATGTCTCATAATCAAAGGCATTGCTAAGTGGTCTCAATCAAGAGTATGGCTAACTGGTCTCGATCAAGAGTATGGCTGATTGGTCTGAATCAAGAGTATGAATATTGATCTAAATCAAGAGTATGGTTAATTCGTCTCAATCAAGAGTATAGCTAATTGGTCTAAATGAATGGCATGGCTAATTGGTCTCAATCAAAGTATAGCTAATTGGTCTAAATGAATGGTATGGCTAATTGGTCTCAATCAAGAGTATGGCTAATTGGTCTAAATGAATAGTATGGCTAATTGAACAATGACAGTCCACAGTCCATTCCAACACTTGCCATTTATTTTATACCAACTTAAACTGGATCTTATTTGCTGAAAGTATAGTATAGTTTATTCATCAAAAGCAATACAGCTTATAGATCAAATGTCAATCTTTTACAAATGTATATATATATAAGGTCAGATATACATTAAATGGTTTCAATATGTGTACATGATAAAAATTAAAATAGTATAACTATGGATAACAATTAATAAAAAAAAATAAATAAAAATATTATCTTCAAAGCTTTACATATTTTACATTATACATTTACTTTACATTGGACGTTACCTTTATTTGTATCTATATATATAGTCAACATACATCTTCATAAATAATATCAATGTGAGCAAGAATGAATATTTAAATATCTAAAATGTAATAAGCAGCATGGTATTGTTATATTTTGATTATAGATTTCTACAGATTTTCCGATGTTTAAAGCATATTTGACAAATTTACCCTAATTGCACTGATCTTTGGTGTTATATGTGCTTAATAATTGTACTAATTTAAAGAGAGAGTCTCAACGAGAATAAGGCAGCTTTATAAACTTCAATCTAATATTATGATACAAGGGACATTTCAAAATGAAATGAAATTCATCTTCAAAATCATCTTTACAATATGGACAGGAACATCTTTCCACAGGTATGTTCTTGTATCGCCCTGTTTCAATACACAAACAATGGGAAGGAAGATGTAATTTACTGATATAATTTTTATATTGGTAAAAAATTGGTTTTGAAAGATATGCTTGTAATGTGACTTGGTCAATAAAGTGTTAAATAAAGTGTAGTATAAATAGGGAAGGGGGGCGGGGAGTGTTGTTATTTGTTTTTTTGTTTTGGTAGCAAGTACACATGTATCGTGATTTACCTTCATTTTCTTATCCTGCATTAAGTTTAATATCTACATTTGGAATTTATCCACCAATATAAAAAGGGAGAAAAACTCGATCAGTTTTTGAATTTTTGTATGTATATCTATAAGCGTGAATGTTCACCTTGAAAGTTTTGTCATTAATATTGCAACAACCCTAAAACATCGTAGTTCACTGCTGATTTGAAATTCATCAAACATTTACCTATGAAATGTACGAAAGGAGAAAAAAATACATCAAAGAGTTTCTGTGTATATTTATTAGCATAAATAGATAAATACACATTTTCACTAAAAATTCAAAATCTATCATACTTTCTTCATATTCTTAGTAAAGAAACTGTCAATGCTTTTACATTTTTCATTATTTGTTTTCATTTTCTTCATTCCACTTTGCTCATTAGATGTGGAACTGAACTTTCGTTTACCTCCATTGTTTACAGAACTTTGATGTCCTGCTAGATTACCTGCAGTACTTTCACTTTCTTGCCACTCCTTTTGAAGTTCTTGTGCAACATGAAAATCCATATGTTCTGGAATTTCCCATACAGGTAAACGCTTTCCACATTTTTCACATGAATGATAGTCAGTTTCTATACGATTTGTATCGTGAATGTTTTGTGTTTCACAATTGATTTCATTCTCACTCACAGCTTTGAAGAATGTTTTGATACTTGATTTTGACTTGTGTTTCTGTTTTAATTCACATTTTATCTCTTGCTGAATGTCAAATGGCAGAGAATCAAACACTTCAGAATCTAAGGAATTCATATCATCAATGTCCTCTATATGTGTAACAGTTTCTTTGCCGATGGAAGCAGCACCCCTTCCTATTCTGCTTTCTGGTCCAATGACAGCACACTCTGCCTTGTGTGTTTCTCCTTTAGCATCCCTCTTAAAATCATCCTTCTCAGAACACGAGGCACTTTCTAACACTTCATTATTATGTAAACTCATTTTTGATGCAAAAAATCCTTTCTTAGCTGATTCTTCTATGGCAGTTTTTTGTGAAATTTTAGATAGATTCAAAGTTAGAGCTTTGCTTGTTGATGGAGATGATTCAACAACAGTCAACACAGGACAAGAATTTTCAGATGAATGTTTTCCATCTTCATGTAAAACATTTCTATTCTGAGTTGAGAAAAATTTTTCAATGTTACCTTTCTTACTCATTTGAGTAAATTTTAGTTTTTGCGATGAGGTATGATTTTCATCCGACTGAACTGATTCTGCTTTATGTGGCTTGGTACTGAGAAATGAAGTTATTGTAGAATTGTTTCCAAAGGACTCGTCCACAAATTTACTTGCTGAGATTCCAAGGCATAGAATAGGAGGAGTCCTACAAATGAAAAAAAAGATGCATAAGACACATTAGAGAAGAGTGTAGTGTCACATGAGAAAAAGTCAAATAAACATATTGAATTGGGTTGTTTTGCATCATGCCAATAGTATTCAACTTATATGGTAATGTCATCTTCTTAGCAAAAAATATCAGCTTATGCATCAGAACCACTACATGTATTAACATCCTTTATGTAGCAATGTCTATGATGGTATTGAGCCTCAGTGTCAAAATTTTGGTAGATGACTTTCATGCTCTATCTAATCAAATGATTTATAATACATGGGTGCAAACTTAACTACATTAATAAGATATGACTTTACTGGCCCCACCCTGTAGTCTGAAACCAAATCCTAGGGGTCATGAATTTCACAATTTAGGAAGAGTGGATTTCATGCTCTCTTTAACTATGTTAGAAGTTTTTCTCTTTTCTTTCAGAAAAACAGAAAAGCAAAATTTAAAGAATGTAATATTTTTAGCATTTATGTCCTTAGACCCTTCAAGTGATAAATGACAAAGTGGATTTCAAGAAGTTCACAATGTGTTGTTGATACAGAATGATGGACAATGCAAAACTGTAGATAAGGACCAAACACAATAAGTCAGGTAACATCACAAGAGTTGTCAGAAGACAACATAGCTTGTCAGCGGGGCATTGTCAGATAGAAAGCATGTATTTTCAATAATTCTTCTCAAGTTCAAGGTCATGGGGTCAAAAATTTTGGAACAGGCAATAAGGTCTAGCCATAATGAACACAATTGTGAAATATAAAAGTTCTACCCCAAGTACGGTAGTTGATGAGTTATGGGCCAGGTTAAAAGTTTTAATAAAGTGGGTCAAACTTTAAGGTCAAGGTCATTGGGTAAAAAATGTCTACAGACAGAAAGGTCTAGCCATAATAAATACAAATGTGAAAAATGAACAGTCTATCCCCAGTAGTTGAAGAGTTATGGGCAAGGTTAAAGTTTTTGGAAAGTCGGTCAAACATCAAGGTCATGGGATAAAAATTGATGGTACCAATGGCAAGGTCTTCTCACCAGGAATGTAGACGTGAAATATGAAAGCCCTATGTCTATAATAGTTTTGAAGGTAAGGGCAAGGTTTTTGCCTACAGTGCCAACACGGACACTAGGGCTATGACATTAGCTCTCCGTACGGTACATTGTTTCTGGCAAGCTAAAAAGTGTCTGACAGACAGAGAGACAGATGCCAAGAAGGGTACACAGACTGATCCACAAATAGATTGATGGACATGTGGATCACTCTATACTCCTTGTCTTTTTAAAACATTAAATTTCCAGAGAGTGAATATTCATTAAAGCTGTATACCCTATGTTCGCATATTATAGGTAAATTTATTCTAAATTGTTTTGATTATGTATATAACCCTAAAACAGATTTAAAAAAGGTCCTTGCAAATGTTGTGATCAAATTCATCGTATTAAGTGAGATACAGCTGTGTAAAACGCATTGTTTATAAACAGAATGTTTACAACCATCTTATCACGTGATCTAATTCGGAAGCCGCATCATGGAGGGCGAGGTAAATAAACTTGACGAGTAACTTTAAAAATCTGCATTCAAGTCTGCTAAAGTTAAGTATTTACTGAAATTGTTTTCTTTTGGAGTCTCCCTTTATTGTATTTGTTTTGATTAAACTGCGCATGCGTGAAATCAGGTCACGGTTGTATTTATGGAATACCCTCTCTATTTTTACGAAGTATTTTCTTTTTATTTTGATATCTCCAAAGGTTTGATGCAACAAAAAAAGCCATTAACGCAAAGTTAATAACTTCAGCCATACGAGAAAAATACAGTTTTTGCTTTACATGCCCTAATTTTTTAAATTATACCGAATAGTAGGGTATACAACTTTTAAATAATCATTTTAGACAAAAGAAAAAATGATTAACTAATTCAGACCTTACAAAAGAGTACTGTATTTTCTCAAATTTTTCTTAAACTTATATAAAGTTAGACTTTGTTCTACTTCAAATTAATGAAACTCTTTAAACATTCTTGGAAAACAGTAGTATATGAAAAGAAAGAGACTTACCAGCTCATCTGATGAGAAGCAGCAGTATTAAATTGCTGAAGGAGGGAAAACGTATCTCTGGCTATCTTGTCCCCATCATACAGTGTGAGAGCACAAGCTCGGGAGGCAGACTGAGACTTTGGAGCACTCAGGTATCTTACGTAAACCGTCAAAGACTTCGCAACTCTGTTGTTCTGGAATGATATATAGATATATCTTTACATTATATTTGGGTATTTGTATTCTTTCATGCTACAGATATGATTTAAAAAAGCTTTCTACTATAACAGGGTCGGCCAGTCTCACACAATATTCTAGTATAGTTTGCAAAATTACCAAATCTAAGTGATTCTGCATCATAAAAACTTGTTCACTACTCTGCAAAATTAAAAATATTTGATTGAAATAAATAATGATTTCTTAAAGACACTTTCTAAAATCATTTAGTTAATTGTTTACAAAAATGAAATAAAATCTTATCTCTAGGAGACTACATGTATTTGTGAGAACTGATCCCAAAGAGTTACCTCCCCCTTAATAGTTATATTAATGACTAAAGTGGCTACGAATAGCCGTGTTACATAAATATGTTCTAGATAACAGCCTTAATATTTACAATATTACTTGAAAGCAAATATTCTAAATATCTATAACCTACAAAGGATTATTGGGATTTGTAAAGTTACATGTAGTATAATGTACATTACATTAAGGGACATACTAAAAGGTCTCTTTTATACAAGATACTGATTTCACCTTTTTATTTCATAAAAAAATTCTGACCATGACAAGTCTTAAACAAGAAGCGCAAAACTTTTTTGACGATTTTTAGTTTAATTAAGATCCAGATGTGCTTTGTCCATTTCCTTTTTGAAAATAGTTTATTGTCACCATAGTCATCTTCACGCTTAAAGTAGCGGCGATCATTTAAAACATTTCATTGACGATGACTGTAAAAAGATGAAAGGTGAGAGGGTTATGACAGCACACAGCAGCACACTTTCTTTGGTTTTTTTAAAATGCCATCAATCAAATGTGAAAATTTACGCAAAAGTGTGAGAATTAAAGAAATGTCAAAGCAACATGTTCCGAAAAAAAAAAAAATTACAGGAAAAATCTAAAAAAAACTATCAAACCTATCTACCCCATTTTTTTCAACTTGTAACTGTAAATAATTTTTCTTCTTTGGCCTCATCATCGAAAAGGGGTGATAGATCCAACTACTAACTCAGTTACATCCTCTGCACTTTGGACTTCAAATATCATGGTTTAATATCCCTATGTGTCAGCGTTCGAGAAGTCCCATTACCTATTACCCATGGTAAATGAAAAAACAGGTCGGGTAACTGAAAAGCTTTAAACCTCTTACCCGGTGGTAAGTAAATTCTGAGTAATATCAATCACATCAATTCTAAACTCTGCTAAAAGAAATACATTAAAATCACAACCAGAAATAGCGGAACCGAAAGGACTTACAAATATAAGGTTTAATATTTAATAATCGTATGTTTCCCATTTAAATCTCAGTGGCCACGGGGGATCCAATATTCGCGAAACTCACTAGCCCGACTCCCAAGGCTACTAAAATTTCCTCAGGCTAGATCTACTAAAATTTGATTTTAAAATAGCCTGACTGGCTAGTAAAAATATCGCTATTTCGAGATCAATAGACGACAACATACTATGGCTGAGACAATTAATCACGAATTAGAGTCGACTCGATATTTTCTTTCAATTTCGCCATGTTCGATATATTTGTCTCAATTTCAATTCAATATGGCTATACGATCAACGTACAATAATTTAATTGTATAATCTTTACTGTTAAGTAATATTTTTCTTTTGAATACAATTTGAAATAAGCAAATGTCTTTCATTTCTTTAACACTTCATCAATGACGCCATATTTATATCAGGCCTATGACGAAAGAATTCAATACGGGGATATAGCCTTTTTGAAACATTTTAATTTTATCAGAGATACAAAAAGAAAATGATCTCTCAAAAATGTAAATGGAACTCTGAAACTTGAAATTAAAGCAGATCATTATACATTTTCTCTATATGAATCCAAGTGATGTCAGATAAATTATCTTTAACATATCATGTTATGCAAAATGTAGATCTAATGATTTACTGGTAATTGTGCAAATGAAATGTGGTCTACAAGTTTCGGTTTATATGTACTTGATTCTACAAAAAGGATGGATGTTGGCTGACTTGAAAAAGTTAATGTAATTGTCTTAATGATGTTTCTATGAAACTACGTAATGGGCGTGGTAAAAAGTTGGATCAGGCGTTTTGGACCAAGTTTTTCTACAACTTTAGTATATATTGTTTTGTATCAAAAAGCATCGTATCAATACTGCTGTACGAATAAAAATCGTATTGTGAAGGAGGTGCATGGTTTCAGTCCTAGAAATTGCAGATCAATATGTCTTACTCTTCTGTAGTCAATTACATGTGTTTTAATATGCCAAATTTACAGATTTTTTGCTTTTCTCAGCATTACACACTGTAGGTCTTGAATAATTATGCCTTTTCACTTTGGGCAAGTACATTTTTACCCTGGGTAAGTGGATTTCAGTTAGTCACATACCCGTTGGTAAGTGGATTTTTGAAAAATTTGTAGAACACTATATGTGTACTCACCATTTCTCTGTCTTTGATCAATCTTTCTGCCACTTCTGCTGACAACTCTCCACACCAATGTTTCACCTGTAGGATAAGTGTAAAAGGCATAAACAAAAATATTAAGCCCTAATATACATCTATGAAATTTAACGATATAATTATTGGATTGAATTTTTGCACTTGGTTATCCTATCCAAATTGTCACGCAGAGTGAGAATATTTTTTCCGCTTAACTTCATTTGCAATTGTTTTCACCTATATAAGCACACCTTTCTGCTCTTTCATCAATAATAATAAAGAAAAGCATATATGAGCGATAGGCCGATGTGCTGAGCAGAATTGACGATAAGGTGCACACGCCAAGGAGGACCTCACCAATGCCTTCAGTGACCATAGTCAGGCAGAGTGAAAATCTTTTTAAGATCTTACTCTCTACATATCATGGTGAGGTATATAAAAGTGACTGCTACTTGACTGACCACATCTCACCATGGTCAATTGACCGTATAAATAAATTTAATGAACAGTCGCTGCACTAATTTTATACTGCTCCTTTTCAATTTCTGCTGACTACCTTAATATCAAGGGTAGATAACTCACTTTATTGAAATGGTCCATAGACAGACAATTTGCAAACAGAAAAGCATAGGATTATAATTGGAATCAAGACCTTGACAAGATGATATAAGCCTTTATCAACATAAACTTGTGTATAAGCTGTCTACACGATATGTTATCACCTTGTCTCGTGTATCCAGACAAGTTTTACCGGGGAAGTTTTTACTACAGCCAATAGATTTAGGTAGCTGTCTACGCAATATGTTATCACCTTGTCTCGTGTATCCAGACAAGTTTTACCAGGGAAGTTTTTACTACAGCCAATAGATTTAGGTAGCTGTCTTGCTGATACAGGCTCATGCTCTATTCCTCTACATACATCATACAGCCATGACCTGTAATAAGTTATAAAACATAATAAGCAATTTATCTTAGTAACAACAACAACAGGTATCAAATTTTACAGCGTTATAGAGTAAACTTTATATCTTGTTCATTGTATGTGCGACACCACAGTCTGTGTGAAAAATTCTTGAAAGAGTAATCACAAAATGAACCAAAGCACTTATGTGAAGTATATTTGTATTTGCAAATTTCATTCTGTAAGAACATTTGCAAGTGTTAGTACTATTTGTGAAAGTTTAACAACAAAATGTTTTTCAGCATTTTGTCAGCACATCTAGCTAAGTAATGACGCATACCTCTATGATTATGCAGGTTTGTTAAAGCTACTTTAAACTTTGTTAAATGTTCTGTACCAGTATATAGAAAATTGGGAATGATCAAGAAAAACTTCTACCATACCGAATGGATACAAAATATAGACTGACCAAAATATCTACTTAGACAACCATTTAAATTGTAATACCATTTTGTCATAATCATTTTGAATTAATCATATACATATTCGGTCTTTTCGTTATAAAGAGTTACTTCCCATTTTGGACGGTAACTGACGTAAAACACTTATGACGTCATCAAATTTTATGAAAGTTGATCTAAAACTCAGGGAAATGATAGTCCACAAATGACGTTCTTATAAATAATTGATGACGTCATAACTGTTTTACGTCAGATACCGTCTAAAATGGGAAATAACTCTGTTTAACAAAAAGAGTCAATACTTACTTCTCAGAATTCAAATTTTATTGAGCTTACTGCCAATTAAACAAAAACTCTTAAAGCTTTCTTACTTTAGTATTTATATTATAAATTTGAATTATAAATCATACTCCAAACTTTGCATGTAGATAATACAGAAATATGATTGAAATTTTCAAACCTACATAGCAAATGTTAGTAGGTAAAAACATTTGAGGAGAAAAACCCACCCAACTTTGTCTCCACAGCAAGCTTGTAAGTCCTTCAATGAGAATGAACAAAGATCTGCCATATTCTCCACGCTCAACTGTTCCATCACAGACTGACCTAGTTTACCACCAAGATTGCGTCTGAAAGTATCAACAAACATACAAGTCTATGGATATAAAAGTAAAACATGACCTATTTCTTTCTTATTTTCATGTTGACGAACTGGAAGGGGCACATCTATGGTTCAGCCTCAACACTGGGTTACTGTGAAAACAATCTGATTAAAACCATATCTTTATTCCGCTTATCTATTTGTCCTTTTGTGGATAAAGATCTGGCGAAATCCCGTAAGGGGTCATGTTCTGATGAGCTCTGATTTTCAGGCAATCAGTGGATCGGCTAAAAATTCTTACGAATGAAATTAACATTCCCAGCGTGCAAGACCCACAAGGAAGATTTTGAACAGTGTTTGTTACATATTGCGTCACTATCACATGCCTAGCCGAATCATTCACTGGCTATGGGAAATAACAGTTTCAGTGACTGAAATGTCATCAGAGTTCACCAGAGCATGACCCCTTACAGGGTTTCGCCAGATCTTTAACCGCAATGGCCCGGACAAATTGAGAAGCAGAATAAAGATATGGTTTTAATCAGATTGCTGCGAAAAATATGCATCATTAAGATCACAAAACAATAAACTTAACTGTTCGGGAAATGCAATACTTGCAATATGTTGATCTACATGTAATTTGATTCAATACTGAATACTCAATATCAAAAATTTTAATTAATGAAATGCATGTTTCTAGTGCAAAGAAGCTATCCCTTAGATCACTCTATCCTACATGAACCAAAAACCAAAAAAAAAAAAATGGATAATACAAGCAGTCTAAGAAAGAAGAGCCATAACTCTTCTAATGCATGTATTTATTAACCAAAGTTATCTCCTTCATATATATATACAAATCAAACTTTGTATCAATCTATTGACCTATTATGCCAATAATCAATGAAGGATGATGTTCTATAAATTTTTTTCTTGACCAATCAGACGGCAACTGGCACGATCGCTACACTACATATAAACACTTGCAAACATCTTAGTAGTCTTCTATATTGACCAATCAGACAGCCACCGGTATGATGGCTATGGTATATATAAACACTTGCAATCATCTTGGAAGTCCTCTATATTGCCACTGAAATGATGTCAAATTCCGAAAACCAAAACGCACTGTCCAATACACTTTGTGATGTTTACTTGAGGAACAACATGAGCATATACTGCAGCTTTTCTAGTATTTTATGTGAAATGCAAAGGACAAAGTTCACAGAACATAGCCTGTAATCAATCTTTACCAGATTCCTATGTCAATAAGCATCCTTTAACCTGTAATCGAATGTACTTTTTATCCACCGAAATTTATTTACTTGTGTAGGATGCAAATGTTATTACAATTTTATGATTTACAGAATCCTATGCTTGTCTACATCAAGGATGACAAAAGTTAATGGTAGTAAAAAAAGTCTTTGTGGAGGAGCCAACTGACGACTAGATTTGACAGTCAGTACTGATAAAACTTCTTACACTTTTAATTTTGTAACTTAAAATTAGAGCTGTACAAAACATTTTCTTCCAACCATATACATATAACACTAATATTTGAAATTTTGGATGTAACAGAAATAAAGTTTCATTTCTAGCTCGCAGCATAGTTAAGGCGTTTTTTGAAGAGATGCAAGATTTTTTTCCGCGAAAATGATGCAATGCTATTGACGTCATAGCCCCCGTGTTGCCTTGAACCTTGGCAATGCCTTTAAGCATGCATTATTATGATTTTATTTTTCTTATTTTCAAGAAAACTGTATAAGTTAAAGTTTATTTCTATAATAATTTAGTGCTTTATCATTCAATCATTTATACATTTTGAGACGACCCATTAATAGTAACAAATTTTGAATGAACCCCGTAGATTGTAGTCATGGCCACTGCATCTTCAGTGTGGATTGAATGCTTGGGGAATTGAGAAAACAGGTGCACGTTAAAAGGTGAATAACATAGCACGCGAAGATGAAGAAAGGCCTTTACATCAGATGAAAAGCAATTGTAACTATTTTAAAACTGAAAAAAAGATTAAAGAAACAACCATTTCACATTATTTTTATCATTTGACATATTTTGGTGTTTTTCTATTATAGTACATATAATCGAGACCCACACTTTTTATACATTGTATAACGATAATATTATATACACATGTACATAGGTTTTACGGATTTGGGAAGTGTTTATCTATATATTACATATTATGTCTTTTTTTCCAAGATATTGTTCTTTCCTTAATTCTCCATGACAAGTTAAATTTCGCGGATAACAAAGATATTCGTCTATTTTTAGACCTAGGAGTTACTTGCTTTTACCGGCGTCTCGGAAACTTTTGAAATATAATCTAAGCACTCGTTTGTCTAACAACATTGCAGAAAAATTAAAAGCACCCCCTCATATCGACAAATGATGATAAAAGTCTTTAGATATATGAAAAGTTGATAAAATTTTCTATATGAAAAATGCTGTGGGATCCTACTATAATAGCAAATAACTTGGCATTAACATAAAATAGATCGAAAAATGACGCTTTTTCGTATGACACTCGTTATTTTTGTTCATTATACAATTATAAATGGAATTTCCCATGATCCCGCAGCAATTTTACTAATGAAAGAGATACAACGAATGAAATGATATTAATTTCATGCTATTAGAAATAGGGTAAGAGGGGGTGCTTTTTAAAAAATTTACGGTGCTTCGACGTTGTGCTATTTTTAGATTTATGATGCTATGAAGTCACGTGACAATTACAAATATGTATGGAACGCAATTCGGAACATGTGTTCAATTAAAAAATAATAAGTCATGTAAAGATAATAGCTAAAATAAGACAATATGGGACAGGAAAAATAATATTCAATCTTATTAGGAAAAAAGACGAAATCGGCCTTAACTGTGCTGCGCTTCCCCACCAACCTTGTTTTTACCCTTTAACCCATCAACCCTAAAACAGTTTATGTCATTCTAGAAAAAGAGTAAATGAATTTTGAAAAATGAATTACGTATTCTTTTGATCTTGTCTCATTATCCCTTTTTTATTTCTGAATTTGCATTTATGTTATATGTAAATATATTTTCGACCCTCTAAATTTCTTGGAATTTAAGTTATTATAATGTAATAAATACATCAGGAATAGGGATTATTAAGATTTACACATGAGAGATCCTATGCATGGTGACTGATTGGCGTCCTGTCTTTTGGATGAGACAATGAGAACTGAGTTCCTCTGTCATGGTAGACAAGGCAAAAAAAAAATATCTCTCACTGCTTCTGATGGGTCTGTTGCAAAGGTCTCAATCTTATTAAAACATTACTTGTATTTCGTTCCTCTACGGTACTCTCCATGTACAAGATCTTAAAACTGCCAATTCAAAGTCATCTCAGGATGACCTTTCAGAACAGCCCATCAGAATTTGAGTTAGAGATCTTTTGGTGTTATTTTGTATACAAACAATACCGAAAGAACTCTAACTGAATTCTAATTGATGTACCGAAAAGTGATCCTGAGATGACCTCGAATCAGCAGTTGTAAATTCTTGTACATGGAGAGTATCATAGAGGAACGAAATACAAGTCGTATTTTAATAAGATTGCAAAGGTCTAAATTTCTATGCATTGTATCAGGCAGATGTCATCACCATATAAGTTCAATAATCTTGGTGTGATGTAAAACAACACCAAAAAAAAAAAAAAAAAAAAATCAAACAAACAAACAAAAAACATTAATAATAATCCATAGGTGGAATATCAATAGTCATGCCAATGGAATTTAAACAATTATAAATATAAACTCAAATGACTAATAAAGATACCTACATAAATTATTCAGAGAAATATATAATGCAATTTAACAAAATCATTCTTCTTTTATATCAGTTAAAAATACTCTGTTACACTCACATCTTTTTGATTGGCAGAGAGCTAAACAGTGTCTGTACGGATCCATGTGGTAGTACTGTCTGCTTGTTAGGCTTGTGAATTCCGCAAGCCAGCTTAGCAAGCATCTACAAATAAACAGCATGTTTCAGGAACATTTTGAGATAAATCAAGAAGTCAAAATCGGGTCTCTAGCATTGATTGAAGGTTGTGAGTTCAACTCTACCAATGTCATCTATGAAATGAGACAATTAAAATATTGATCATTCTCAGATTCATTAAAATCTGTTACAACACATGATACATGTTTGAGAAAAAATTCAGAGTCCTTGAAAAGTGTCAGATTTATCGGATTGTCCGATAAAACTGCATCCGATGAAAATATAAAAAAATTATCTCCTAATGAAGTTAATCCGACAGGAGTTTTTGGTATCTTCCGTTTCCAACTAAAACTGTACAGCAAATTTCTAACATATCTAAACCAGTTTTCTGTCTTTGTCTTGCAAACTTTTTGTGAAATGTTCTTTGACTATGCAAGCATTTGTTTGGGTTAGATACCATACAACTGGTTTCAGTATGGCCAATTAAAGTAACAGAGTTATAAAGAGGTGATTTGATATAAGGAGGATGGTGTCATAGTGAAGGATGTTGTCAATGTGGTAGATGGTAGTGTCCTTGCACAGGATGATGGTGTCATAGAGGAGAATGGGTGAGTGAGAGGGGAGGGGAGGGGTGTAAATGTTGAGGAAGGTTTAGTAGACAGTGAAGAAGAAACGGAAATTAACATTGAAAATCAAAAAATGAAAATGAAAAATGAAATGAAAGTTTTCAAGAAGTCTGAAAATTACCTTAGAGGACTTTTATTCATTATTTATCTAACAACATATAACTAAAGAAAATAAATCAATAACAAACAACACTCAGTGTCTACAAATTTTCAGCCACTTGGTCTTTATCTGGAAACTTACTTTGCACTGAGTTGATTTAACCAGCTGACACAGATTTTACTTAGAGATTTTGTTGTCTTTTGTTTCCACTTGATAAAAGCCTAATGGCCAAAACTTTGTGTACAATAGGTGTTTTTTTGTTATCCAGTTTTAAAATTCACATTTCTCTTCGCAGGACGTCTTGTCATTTAACAAAAATGACTCTACTTTGACAACCGTTCTTACTGTAAAGAGAACAAAATCAAATCTGTTTTCTCAGAAGGCTAATAAATTCTTAAAAGTTCAACATTTTCATTTTCCATGTACTTAAGACAGATATCTGAGATTACTGAGGCATGTGGTCTTCACAGCTTGGTATCTATATGTTACTATTACATATAAGTGAATGCATGTGTATGTCGTGTATATTTATTTAACAGTAAATCATGAATAAAAAAGTCTGTTCATAGTATTGCTTTCACTTTTTGCAGAATTTACTGCCCCGTGATGTTGGTAAATAAGACCTAACATATATCAAAATAATTATTGAAATGGTAACCTGACAGATGCAAGTAGATGAGAAAAATTATCAATAGTAAATTTAAGTAATTTTCATTAATTTTACAATGAGATGAATCCTGAGTGTATGAAAGATGCTTAAAAAAATGCAAATTAGGGAAAAAAACATTGATAACCTTACTTTATTATGTGCAATTCCTGCAGAACACCTAAATCCCGTTTCATCATAAACTGCAGCCCGCATTTCCTCTGCTATCAAAGCTCCAACTGCCAGTCTCTTATCATTATCTGACAGTTCTTCTTCAAAAACTGAATCCAACCATTGCTTTACACCTTCCTCTCTTTTATCTATTCAATATATCCAAGAATTTGATATTGAAATTCCTACTTTAAGAAACATGATGCCTATAACTGATCTTTCAAAACATCAATTATAATCTAAAAGACTTATTTGAAGACTGTCTAAAACACATAAAATACTCGTCAATGGGAAAACTGCAAGTAAACAGTGAGAATTCAGGTGTACTTTTACCTGTGCTAGTTAAAACCTGTATACATAATCAGTGTTTTGTACAATATCTCAATTTATACCAGTATTGAAAATTTGTAATACTGCTGTTCTAAATAAAAAGAAATGAGACGAGTCTGTTAAAACCTCTTGGTTCAAGGTGAAAATTTCAGTAGCAAGGTCTGTTCATATGGTATACAGGAGCAAAACCAATGTATCAAGGAGGTTCATAAAAATCGAACTGTTAGCATAAAGAAGGACAAGTCAACCCATGACAACAGAGCTACTAGGCCCATATGAAGGACAAGTCAACCCATGACCTCAGAGCTACTAGGCCGATATGAAGGACAACTCAGCCCATTCACTTATCTATCTAATTCTTGATATACATATACACGAATATTTATGCAGATAGCAGTAAAATTTTCATTAAATAGATTGAAAAAAAAAAAAATCAAAGAATATATGATACAAGTCCCAGTACATTTGTGTATACATAGATGATGTTACATCATGTGATATTGTCATATGCATTTTTGATCAGAGTAGCTCAGGAAGTATGGTGATTGACTTGGGTCCATGAAGACATGAGGCAATAAAATCCAAGGTCTCATTTCACAGTAAACATCATATGTATTGTAATTTTTTTCTTAAAAATTTCATATTCAATGAAACAATTTATTCAAACAATTTGAAATTCGAAAGTCTACTTATAGGCTAAGACAGAAAAGAAATATCATAATTCTTCACCTCCACTCTTTTCATCCCCATGTCCCACTACAAATGTGTTTTGCAACTGATCTATATTTACTCTTTCCTCTACTAGTTGTGACATTCTCTTCTGAACTTCCTCTGTCAAGTCAATATAGGCTTCATCAATACTGGCACGTTCAACCTACAGTACAAACCTTTTGTTATCTGTGTACATAAAACATAATATATAACTAGTGATACATGTAGCAACAGAGTAATGCACACAGGGTCTTGAGACAACCACTGACCCAGTATATAGAGTATATGTACCAAGCCAGGTATTGTTTCAAGACCTTGTGGTACTGCACTTACAAAAAGAGAGCAATATTAATGTAGTGGTTGTGGCTTTGACATGCAATCCAAGAAGTCTAGAACTTATCTCAAGACTGTGACATTATTCTCAGACACAATGTATGTATCATGTGTAATACCGCAATATTACTCGAGATAAAAACCTTTGACATCACCATAGAAACATACAAATATCAGTAACAAGAATTTCTTCTAACTTAAACTCCTCGCCAAAATGAACATTAAAATAAGACACATCCAATCCTCTCTGTACGCAAAAATTCCATGGTTGCAATAATTGTGTGTAGATCTTCATACTGAATGCTGAACACCATATATTTGGTTAAGTTCTGAATAATGAGCTATAGCTCTTTATAACTGTAAAAACGAGCCAAAAGGTAGTCTGATATGATACAGCATTCCAGGGTATGAAGATTTTTCTATCTAGCAGTAAACATCAATGTTGTGAATACTGGACACCAATTACTATGTAGATAAAATAATCCTAGTGTGTTTTTAAACCCCCCCCCCCCCCAAAAAGGAAAAAAACCCAAAAAAACTTACAACCTTAAGAAACATTAGAAAATGCATGAAGCAATAATCTTCATACTATTAAGTGAGTAATTAGAGCTTACCCGTTGCTAATGCAACATAGGGGTCTTCCATTTAAGAAAATGAGAGAGAAAGAAAGATATGTAGCATGAATGAAAGAAAGGAGTAATGAGAGATACAACGGAAGATTGAGGAAAAGAATTACCTGGTTGCTGAATTTACATAGAACATTGATCACTTCTGCACCTGCCTCACGAAATCTGAAAAAAAAAAATTATTTTTTCTAATCAATGAGATGTCTTTCTTTCTGACATGCAAAGAAGAAAAAATACAGATTACTAAAGGTTTTTATCAAAGTCAATACCAGTACATGTATGTCGAAATTTAATGTTTTCAAAAGTAAATTTAGTAGATCAAATTCTTTTCCCTAGAAGAATAATGGATGATTTCTTTTCATGGTAATAATCAAACTTTTCAAAAGAAAGAAATAATCTTACATGTATGACATACTTTGTTTTTTGTATCACGTCTGGCCAAGATTATTCCACTTACAAGTCATATGGTGGAATTATCTGCCTGACATATTGCAGATAGATTTTCACCTATGCACGGACCCATCCCACCTCATGCCAGATCATCTGACATTATTTCCAAAATAAAATTTTTCATTAAAACAATTGTTTCTCGCATACAAGAATGAAGAATTCCACCGGAAGTGGGGATCTAGATCAACCGATCTGGAACATCGATCTAGCACTGTGTACTACTACGTAATTATTTCTATACATATTGAGATACCAAAAAAGTTTTACTTAACTCTTTATATTTATATGTTTGTTTACTTATGTTGACTGGTTTCATAATCTTGTTACATTCTATTATTGTTATTAAAATAACTTTCCTATCTGGAACTATTTTAGCGTAGTATTGAAACTAGGACAAAGATGAGTAAAGTGTCAGGAATGAAGAAGCACTTGAATGGGGGTAGACAGGGGGTTCTTATGGCGAGAAAAAGAATCAAGAATCACCTCTCACCCCAGATCGAAAGATATCAGTCTTGGGCGACATACTTCGACATCCCAACCTCGGGCTAACACTTTGGTTGGGATTATGTCGAAGTATGTCACCATCGATTGTGATCTTTCGATCTAAGATCCGAGGTGATTCTAGATTCTCATAAACTTTCTACACAGTTCAATTGCATAGCATATACATATTACATATACATGTCAATTTATCTATTTTTTTTTTTTGTAGAATAATACAAAATGATTTTTCTGTAAATGATCACTATCATTAATAAATGGTAAAATGTCAAGCCTGAAAACATACTTTGTTAGATCTGCTTTTCCCCTGACCTCTGGAACACGAAAAAAGTTAATATCTGGACATTTCTTCTTGGCTTCATCTCCCCACATGTTCCTTGTTACTCCAAACGCACGAGCCTCATAACCCACAGCGATTATCCTGAAACATTTGTTCAAAAGTGTTACGTGTACAAGAATTTTCCTCAGGTCAAAGGAGTCCAGGTGTAAATTTAGGATACAAACAAAACATATTCACCTACAACTTCATCTTCACTATGTCAAGGTTCTGCATCTTGGTCTGTGCCAACAAAGACACAAATTCTTGATCTACATGTAGTAAAGGTGCTATAACTTATCAGACAAATGATAAATTCTATACTTGTATTACATTACAGTGTTCTATCAAAGACAATTGCATGGCATGTCACTCCTGTGACATCATTTATATGCTATATTATAACTCTTTTATGTGACCCCCCTCCTCCTTCCCTCCGAGACTTGGGGCATGCTTTGTGTGGTAGTTAAGGATATGGCTTACAGCACAGACGTACGGGGTTCGATTCCCGGGTTACGGTACTATGTTTAGGAGGTTGGTTACTTTTGGCTTTCATGTCACGATATGACTGACAAATTAATGAAAAAGGTGTAAAAGACCCAATCTGATTAAAACCATATCTTTATTCCACTTCTCTATTTGTTCCATTGGTATAAAGATCTGGTGAAACCCAATAAGGGTTCACGTTCTGGTGACCTCTGATTTTCGGCCAATCAGTGGATCGGCTACAAAATCTAAGGGATGGAATTAACATCCACAGCGTGCGTGACCCACAAGGTAGTTTTTGAGCGATGTTTGTTACATATTACGTCACTATCACGTACCTAGCCGAGTCACCGATCGGTTTCGGTGACTGAGATGTCGTCAGAGATCACCAGAACGTGAATCCTTACGGGGTTTCACCAGATCTTTATACACAATGGAACAAATATGAAGCAGGTAAAGATATGGTTTTAATCAGATTGTAAAGATCAATTAACCATTGAACCAGTCATTCTTCTGCTTGTAAGGAAGCGGTGTACCAAGCTACCTACGGAACAACCTAAGGATCACTAACCATGGATCCGCTGATGAATTGCTATTCACAATTAACTTTGGTGTGGCCATTTTGATGCAGAAATGACGAATTTTATTTACAATTAATTGTCAAAGTGATTGTGGACACTTGACAGTGATTGTTGACATTTTGATACTTGATACTGAGTTTCGTTACAATTAATTTAATTGAACATTATAGTTTTATGCTATTTACAAGTGTTGTAATAATTGTTTTAAGCAGGTGGCTTCGTAGAGGTTATTAGTCTGATTACTGTAAAATCATAGTAAATTATTTATACTTTGGGTATAAATGTACAGTGCTAAATAGAATTATTCAGACCCAGACCCAGACCAAGACCTAGATCCAAATTCAGATCAGAGATTAAGATCAAGATTGAGACTTAGACTTGATTTAGACACTGAAGATAGTAGATCATCGTACTGCCGGGTCTTTTTTGGTAACTTACGAAGCCAATACATCTACGTTGTATATTGCCTCGAGAATATTGCTGTGAAGATTTCATTAAAAGTATAAACTTTCTTACTGACTTTAATTTGTCCCCTAAACACAAGGCATTTTGAAGTACTACCCTACATGTACATGCTTTGCTTATAGTTTGTTATAACATATTAATTTTTGTAAAGTAAATTTTAGGTATAACTGAATCCTGAGTGTATGTGTTTAAACAGAATCATCATACCGGTACTTAAATTAATTTGAAGAAAATTTTGTAAACTTAGATCTATAATTTTATTTCAATTCCTATTTAGTAAGTAATGCTTTGTTCAAATGTTAAAAAATGAACAATTTTGAAAGAAAGAGAAGATGCTTCTTCCAAACTACCCGCAGATCTATATGTACATTTTGTATCTCAACTTTATCAAAGAAACTGAAGTTCAAACTCAACTTTAAAAAAATGCACTTTTGCACAATTAACAGAAATTAAAAAAAAGGTTATCAAAATAATAATTACCCTCCTCCCTTCCATGTTTTGTACTGTACGACTGCACATGGTTTTCCTTTCATACTAGGATTTAACCTTTGCTCAACTTGGACATAAAAGCAATCCATGTCAACAAGAGCAACAACTCTGTCCATGCTGAAGAACTCTGTAATATCAAATGATAAGGTATAAATAAACACAAAAAATGCCAGAAAGGCTTACAAGTTACATGTACATGTAATGAAATTTAAGGCTAAGGTTAAAGACATGAAACTAGGTACTGTTGGACTTAAGGGATCGAGTCGTGTATTTGATCTACATGTACATTTGTAGATCAAGGATCTGTAATACATGTACCGGTACATGTACATGTAATACATGTAATCATGTACAAGTACATGTATTCTTAAAGTTGAACTGGTCACATGACCTAATTTGCATCATATTTGTTGGGGGATAAGTCTCAGGATTTATCATTGTTCTCTACGAGGAATCCGATATTTTGAAATCTGATTTTTTCAAACTGCGGTCATATAAAATTCGAAGAAAGAGAGAGAGTCAATCGTCGTGAGATTCCTCAATGCGTTTCAAAAGTTTTAAGACTAATTAAGCTCTTGTGCACAAAATATGATTCAGCAAAGTTGCATTACGGTCTATGATAAACACCGAGTTTATCCCCCAGGTCATCCTCGGAATGTTTCGGGGATTATTTTCATTTAGATCTTAGTGTGATGTCAAGCCGACTTCAAGAATGTTGATACAAAGCCTGTTACCGACTGAGTTTTTGTCATCCCAAGATCCCACATCCAACATCATTCAGCAAAGTTGCATGAAATTACTGTCTATGATAAACAATGAGTTTATCCTTCATGTCATTCTCTGAATGTTTTGGCATTTTACTCATTTAGATCTTAGTGTGGTGTCACAGGGCTCGACATTATCACTTGTCTGCTTGTCCGGTACCAGTGAACATTTTCCACGGACAAGTGAATCTTGCTAAGTGCTTGTCCGATTGGACAAGTGATTTTTCCTTACAGAGGTTGGCCTATCCTGCGCATCGGCTAATTCTGCGCTGCCCATTTTGTGGCATTGTAATCACTTCTGTGTAAACAGTGGTGCACGTTTTTGAAGCTGGCTCTGTTTTATCTCCGATTGTGCACAATTAAAGAAAATAGACTCAGCCTCTATAAGAAGGCCTACTGAAGAAGAAAAACAATAGATCAAGCAAGATCATTTACTTTACAATTCACAGAAAAAATATTGTTAATTCAATTGGCCCTGAGCCAACTATAGCAAATTTCAACTTTTCGTAGAAATCCACTTCACGTCAATTTTGTCCAAAACAATAGTCTGTTTCATTTTTATATACACTGTAACCTTGATAGCGCCGAATAAGCCGACATAGTTCATTAGTTGACATTCAGGTGACGCATGGGTACGTTGACATTAGCTATGTTTTTTCTTGTTTAAATACAAATGGACGACAAATAAAAATTGAATCACCCTAAAGAGTAAAGTTCAGTCTAAAAGTGTTGAATGTTATTTTGATGAATCTTTTTTTCAAACCAAGTTTACATAGGCAAGTCTGTTTATGGGCACAGAATAGGCAGACAGCATAGTACATGTATCTTTAATACATAAACTATCACTATATAATTAATTATATTACAAATGTATATAGTGGCCTGGGATATGTAAAACCTAAATATTTTGAATACATAAAAAGTCACTTTATTGTGTGGGCTGCCCAGATCATCTGGAGTATTTGTGCCGGACAGACATGGCTAGATAGACTGGGTACAGTTGATAGTGTCCGGATAGGTTTGTGGCCGTATCGTCTAGAAATCAATCTGAATACATGTTTTACAGGCTATTTTAGGAGCAAAAACCTTTACTGGCTATGGTAATTAGTATTGTTGTGAAGTTATAGAACAAATGCATTGATACAAAGTAATCCCGCTTATTCAGAACAGAGGGGCAGGCTTGGCGTAGTGGTTAAGCGCTTGGCTTGCGGCGCCGACGATCCGGGTTCGATTCCCGGGTTGCGTCACTATGTTTAAGAGGTTGGTAACCTCCTGCTTCCATGTCGCGATATAACTGAAATATTGTTGAAAGCGACGTAAAACACCAATCAACCAACCAACCAACTTATTCAGAACAGTGAGCGTATTTGAAACCAGTCATACTAATTTAAGCCCAGGACAGATTTTATGCCTAGAGATAAGTCTAGGAGCGCCCAGGGATTATTGGTGACACGTTTTGATGAAATATCACTATATATTGATGGATACTGATGTCAATATGTAATATGCAAAATTTTTCTGCATGCCCTAAATAAAGTACATCTACAATTTGGCAGAGGAAATCTAGAAAATTCCTGTTCTGAATGTCCAATGAAAATACTTCATGAGTTATCAATCATGTATACATGACACTAAATAAGCATGATATATAATATCCACTACTTCTTCATACAAGACGAATGATAGTCAATACATTACTTACTAATTTATGACAATAAAAATATTCAAAAACTCCGCGAATTTTGTTTACATAATCATCAATTTTCTGAATCTAGATCCCGACTTTTTGTTTTAAATTTCTGAGAGAGAGTGAGAAACTTTCGTACTGTTTAAAGTGGCGGATTTAGAGGGGGCCGGGCCCCTTTCCGCCACAATTTTACATATGATAAAGTTGAGAATACTCAAAATGAGTAAAATTCCAGATTTGGCACATAAAATGTCATCGTGAGTAATTTGGCTAACACTTTACTTTCACATGTGGGTCCCCATTTTCGGAAATCCTGGATCCGCCACTGATTTATCATAGTTTTCTATAACTTCCAACTGGTTCTTACTAATCATCGAAGACATTGGCTGTATACATCGCTCTATGTAGATACCCGAGGGGTGTGGTCACCAGTCTGTTTCTTAAAATGCCGATGGTTAACTTGTTTCAACATGCATTAATAACTTGGCGAGTAGTCCTGACTCATGCGTACAAAGTTTCATAAAATCCTTCTAGTTTTTCTTGAAGAAGTCGAAAATGTGAAAGTTTACGTCGACGGACACCAGACGGACACACGCCTGGCGATACGTGATACCGTTCATTTCGTAGTATCGTCTTGAATTTCAAATCCTACCGTTTTACAACCACTCCGACTCCGACCTACTAAATTACACGTAAAACACAACCTTGATGGTTTATAATTGGGATAAAAATCTGGAATTATCAAAAGCAGCATTGGAACTTAAAGCTCTTCTTTTTTCATTTTTCATGAAATGATAAGTAGTCATCCGAAGGAAAGTGTGAATTAAATAAATGTCTATAAGATACATAGAAATCGTCATGTTCTAATTTTTGTATTTATCACCCCCTAACTAAATTCTAAAAGTTGTGATTTCTAACTTTTGCATTTACCATCCCCAAGTACATGTAAATTCAAAAATTAGAACATGACAGAAATGAAGAAAGAACACTAGCTTAATTTCTACAAATCAGTCATTTGGCTTGATAATAAAACCAAATGGCAGATTTGTGGAAATTAAGTCAGTGTTTCTCGTTCTTTATTCATTTCTTCGTGGTTTTGCTCATAAATAGGACAGGAAATATGTAAAACATATTTTCAAATTTCAAATGATTGACAAGTTAGGGGTGAACAATTTTTTCCACCCTGGAACACAGTTCTAGGCTGCTGGAGCACTGGGCTTAGTGTACAGTGCGCAAGGACGTTGCAATCACAAAAATCATAATTTGGTCAGTTTTGATACGTTACTCGTCCATACATGTGCATATATTTATAGCTATATTGCATTTTTGTATCATGTATCTTATTAACTTCTGATTTTGTGCGTTGGAATCAGTTTCTTCGACTAAAGCACTATACAGTCCTACAACCATATAACATCGGTAATGTAGTTTCGTATAAAAATTGTTGTCATTTACATACTCTTTCTTTCAAAATGAAAACTAAAGAATTTATATTCAAACTTTCATTGAACAATATTGTGTGAGAAATATATTTAAGGATGTTAAAATCTTCGAATTACGAATGGTAGATATGTAGACAAATGATTTTTAAAATAACCATAATGATGAGTTGAATGCATAATTATGATTATTTTTTTTTAAATCCACAACAAATACAAGTTCAAAATCATGTGTAGACACAGTATCACTCGAGCCTTGCATGGCGACGCCCTTGTTGGTGGAATCGCTGGCAGCTTGCTCATTCATATATTGAGAAAAGTGTAAAAACATACCCATTCATATACTAAGGACTTATAAACAAGTTTGGTGGTGTATTCCACATAAACCTTTTCGTACTATGCATGCAATAAAAGGTATCGTATTAAAGATAACATCAGAAATAAATTTCCCTATGATTTACCCAGGGACACATATGTCTCTAATTTACCATGAATTGCAAAAAAATGTCTTCTCTAGTAATCTCCACATCCGTTTTAATTATTCATATATTTAGTGACTATAAACATATCCATTTATATATATTTGAAGGGAAACCGATACCCATTAAGATATTGGGTGGCCTTAAAAGTACTTCTGTGCACACCTTTGTGTAGGCAGTTACTGTAATCTTTCAGTTGTGAAATAACTCAAGGGAATTTTACAATAGTTTTGCTAAGAAGAAAGTTGTTGCAAATGAATAATTGATTACTGACTTTTTGCAACATTTTAAATCGATATGTGGAGAGACTGGCGTTGAAAACTTAGCTAATTCTGAAATCCCGGATTAACCCATAGCTGTCGACGAGCTCGAAACAGAAATTACATACGAAGATACCTATAACGTTATCAAACGGTTCAAATGTAATGAAAGTCATATCCTTGATCATATTTGAAAAGAATACCGGTATTTCAGAAAACTCTTTGATATTTCATTACCTGATCTGCACAAAATATTCAGTGCAATCTGTGATACTGGATATTTCCCCCAAATTCTGTATAATGTACTTGTATTGTTCCTATTTATTAAAAAAAGAGGGATACACCTGACCTTATAAACTAGAGAGGACAAACATGATATATATTTTATAAAGATATATTATAAAGGTGAACAGGATAAAAAGTTTTTGAGAGTTTTTGAGATGAGGAAAACAAAAACAATCAAATCAAGTGCTCGAGGTTTAATTATGAATGTATTAATTTTGGAATGAGCAGTGATAGCAATTTATGAGAAACACATTCATTCATGCATTCATTCATTCTTGATTTCCTCTCAGTGAGAGATTGAACATAGATTAAATAATAATACAAAATACAATACTATGTACAAAAAGCTATCACATATTATAACGAAATAAATGGATTATGAAATGATATGTGCACACATACTTTCACAACCACATATTGCTGCGCATGCATGGATACATACCGATATACATATACATCTACACATGCGTACGCATATGCATATACATACACATATGCATGCACATACATACATACACCTACATATTACCCACTGAAGCGTCTATATAGACATATATAAGTTGAAATAAGTTTAAATTCATAAATTATATAAGCGGGTCTATGATAGACACAGAATGATATATAAGAATAATGTGTTCAATCATATGCAATGACCACTATAAAAAGCAGGAGTTGTATAAATTAAGTGAAAATTAGACATTCTGAGTGAGCGTTCTTCCCCCTCAGATAATTGAGTGTAGATATCACGGCCTAAAAGTATCTTAAAAAGATTTTCTAAAGAGAGACTACATAATTCCCCGACTAATCCAGTGTCGAAACGTTTAATGATCATCTGCCATAGTTGTTCTCTGTGATAAAAAGTCGAAAGGCACATACAGGAACACTGTTGAAAAATGTTCTAAATACAAGCTCCACTTGACAAGCATGGTGTCCGAGTGCTGTGAAGGCTATCGTATAAAGTTTACAAATGTATTTATACACTACTATGTCTTTCGGACTTTCTGGTATATGCCAAACTGATTTGGGATTTGAACCAAAACTATACTACGGAAATAGTTTAATCTACTGCCATCTGCCATCCTTGTATCAGGGTCTGAGTTATGAACTTCAAAAATCATTTTCCTTAACAGCACGTTTCCATATATACTTGCTCGGAGAGAGTCCAGTGGTGAGCCAATTCTCTAGCTATGATAATAAGTCGTATTTTACAAGAACTTTAATATATCTGGGATGAATCCAAACTGGTTTACGGATAGTTCTTCAAAGAAAGAAATGAGACGTTTCATGAATATTTGTTTGGTAAGAAATTCGAGATCAAGTCTGCAAAGACGTCCTAAGAAGTGGAGTTTTTTAGAATCAATTTCAGAAATGATAGGAAGAACATCGAATAAACTTTCTGAAATGTCAGATTTGGATTGTTTGAGGATATTCATAGTATTCTTACACACTAAATGTTGAAACCCATTCAGTCGCCGGATATCCAGCGTTCCACTGCTCGTACCCATAGGGTACACTTGAGAGGACTATCCGTTTATATAGTCTAGACACGGTAACAGGATTAAGGTTTGGCGATCCGAGGTCTGATAACGCAAAGTATGATTTTCGTGATTTTTGTGCATAGTTCTGTTACATTATAAGATTGCTTTAAATTGTCGTTAATGATTATCCCGAGATGATCCCAGGATGATCACATGGAATGTTGTCATTACCGAGTTTCCATTCTAAATTATTATCTATTTTATTGCCTTTGGCGCGAAATTTAACTATACAGGACTTCTGTGCATTGAAGATAAACCGCAGAGTGCAAGAGTAAATGTGAGCGGTATTTAACATTGTTTGCGAAGAGGTGGGGTTGATTGCTATTGGAGCTAAATCGTCTGCTAGGTTGGGCAGCTGCTTTGGGAGTTCAAGATGCCTGCATTGATTCCAGTTCAGAGTATAACAAGCTCATCTATGAAAATAAGGTACACAAATGTAGATAATAAACTGCCCTGTCTCACGTCTTGTACAGTTCGGAACCACCGTGATTGAGTCTGATTGCACTCTCTGTACATGTATCTTGATAGAAGTCATCGATCAATATCCAAATTTTACCCGTTAATAGCCGATCTTCATATTTACATGATGTAAGCGGCCCAAGACCCGACATGCAACTCTTTAGCAGGATTTGTATTTTGACGTTAAATGCTTTAATTATGGCGTCACTATTTAGTCCTTTACGTCAAAATGAAAACCCCGTCAAAAGCAAAAGTCAGTGGCGTAGCTACCATTACGCCAAATACGCACGTGCGTACACATCATTTTGTCAAAAATATAGTGTCTCATGAGAGAGAGGTGGTATTTTCATTTCCCCCAAATCTTTGTGCGTACACATAATTTGCACTCTGGCTACGCCCCTGAACGTAACATGTCGAATCTTGGGTCGCTTATATCATTCAAAATATGAAGATCGCCTATTCCAGGTTGTATACTTTATACATCAGTCCATTACGCCACACCGTGTCAAACGCTTCCCCACTGTCAAGGAAACTGGCACTGAAACTGATGGAAACCTTGTTGTATGTATTAAACACTATGGCTGGTATCAACTTGATTTCTATTGCATTTATACAATCGATATTATATACATAACATTTACATATGTAAATATTCTGCAACCACATTTAGATCAGTCTAATTAAAATTCGATCTTTATGGTGCTCCTGTACTGTGGCACGTTTTTAGATTGCATTTAGATGGATTTTTTGCTTAGATATCGTTTTTACTGAGAGAGAGAGAGAGAGAGAGAGAGAGAGAGAGAGAGAGAGAGAGAGAGAGAGAGAGATTATACACGAGTGATTGCGGTAGTTCAAGAAAGTCTTAACTATTGAAGCATTTCTAGTTATTCATTTTAATGCTTCACTGTGTATTAAGTGGAAAGTCTCAGAGCAACGGTGATGCCAATATGGCATTTTAAAATCAGATCTTAGAACTTTATCAGTCTTCACGCAGAAGTGAACTGAAGGAACTATTGTCTAAAGATTCTACTGGACCTAGAGCTCAATTATTTACTCGGAAAGGTCACAGAGATTCCCTACTTGAAAAATATTCCTTTCCGTGATGTGTGTTATTCTTTTAGAAGTAGTTACGGTCTTTAAAAAATTGAGAGCGCGCATCTAGTTTGTTAAAATCACTGTGGTCAAGTGTCCAACAAAACAATAATAAATTTGTGGAAGAAACAAGAAAGGAAAATGTATAAAATAGACGACACATGCTTAATTTATAATTCAGTTGTTAACCTTTGATGGTGGACAAGTCATCAGACTTCGCGTGTTCATAACGATTTATTTTGTCACCTCACTAACTGAAAAAATGAATACTGCCTACCTCATTGATGTTAGGTTATTGGCATGAGAACCAAAATACACTACCCTCCATAAGTAACTACCCACCCCAGGAATTACCTATAAATACAACTAGTAATAAGTCAATATTTTAGGTTGTTATATTTTAACTGATTGAATGTTGGGACAGTTTGTCCGCCTGAAGATGCAGAACACTTGTTAAAAGCATGCCTAAACATATTCAAGCTGTAATAAGGGCAAGAGAAGGGTACACAAAATATTACACTGTAATGTGCATTACAGATTAGAAATGTATTGCATTTGTATATGATTTAAAAAATGCTTTGTTAAACTTCACTTTTTCATTATAAAACATATTCTTTCATTGAATATAAACAGCAAAATACCTGAATTTGTTCTATTTCTTTCATTTTTGTCAAATTTATTCCAAATATATGAAAAATAAGTGTGTACTTATTAATGGAGGGTAGTGTAGATCTTTATACTCTCCCTTATTACAGGCCTTCATTGGTTAATTCCAACTATAATATTCTCGAAGTGACTGATTTGGGATTTGAACCAAAAATATACTCGTGACATCACACGAAGATTTAAACAAAGATAATCCCCTGAAACATTCCGAGGATATTTGGGTAATGTGACCAATGCATCCCCGAGAATATTTTGTTCATAATACCCAACAATATTACTTGCCTTCATGTCTTCAAAGAAGTTGATAGAGATTCATAAACTTAGACCCGAAAATAGAAATGTTAGTGTGACGACTACATATACATAAATTTATCAAAATTGATATTTAACACATACAAAACAACAATTATGCTTCCCATATCAATTCAAACCTTTTGAAGGGCCCTTGTAACACACAACTTGATTGTCAAGAAGGTCATAATATAAATGTAATCCGCAATCATTTCAACTAAACACAAACAAGAGATTTATCGACAGAGCTTGTTATCTCAAACTACAATATCGAGAATAAATATTAGATAGCAAACGAACATGGTCACAGAATTGAGCTAATCGATTTTCTGAAAAAATGAAGGAAAAACCAATATAACCGTTATAATGTACATCTTCACAACATCAAGCTTTTGTCATTAAGTCTTCTAGCACACAGATTTTGGTTAGTAGATTGATTGGTGTTTTACGTCGCTTGAAATCAACGATTTTGAAGTTATATCGCGACATGGAAGAAGGAGATAACTAACCCCTTAAACATAGTGTTGCGACCCGAGAATCGAACCCGAATTGCCTGCACCGCAGGCCAAGCGCTTAGTCACTACAATTAGCTTGCTCTTTACGCATAAATGTAATAAAAAACTTGGAAATTTGTTTTAAAGGTGTCATAAAAGTAATAAGTAACAATAACGCAGAACCTATCTTATCTTTAGTAATGTTTTAAGATAAAAATTCGATATTGAATATGTTACATTAAGATACAAATTACCTCTTGGTGATAATTACTGAAAGGACAATGACCTCCCAAACCTTTAATAATCTTTGTCAGGAAATAGAGATTCCCCGCATTTATCCATCACTATTCTCATGTTAATAGATAGCCCAACTACAGACCAATCAGTGTCTATCAGAAACCTATTAAAGTTGATTCCAATATAGAGTTTGATGTCTCTTGCCCTATGGGTAAACCTTAACATAATACATGTATTTAGAGTCGCTGGCCTTCAGGTATCAAGTGGCAATTAGTTTTCAATATGGCAACTTGTTGACAAATTGCGAAGTTTCTATGTTATTGATGGGTCTTTGGCATTTCAGTAAAAAGATAGGCTCCATAAAAGTAAGATAAATCCCTATTAAAACCCAACAAATAAACAGGAACAAAAGCAAACATGTCCAATAAGAAGCCTGAAACTTTTCAGCCATAGCAGGGGTTATGGTAGCCTGAAACTCTTGAATCGAGGTAAAAGTACATTGATAAGTTGTCACAATCATAGCCAGACCGATTTTCAAGCTTCTGCTGCTTACATTAGGGTCAATTAACATTTTAAACTAGCTACTGGTTTTCTTATATTTCATTCTCATTATAACTGTGCTAATTCCTGCTATATAAAGTCAACAGTATTGTGTGTGTGTGTGTGTGTGTGTGTGTGTGTGTGTGTGTGTGTGTGTGTGTGTGTGTGTGTGTTGATGACCGCTTTCTGTTGACTTTTAAGATTACTTTCCTGTACACAGAGAATCGTACATCTTATACATTGTAGATTTTTATTAGAAAAATTCCATACAATAATACACGGCCGCTATGCTAAACTTGAAGACAAAGGTTCTGAAAAAAAAACCCATTATATCATTTATTCATAATCAAAGTTTTATTTTACCCCAATTTCTTTCGTATTTCACATTTGAAAATATGAATTAACAATTTCTTCATCTTCTATCTATTGAAACTGCAGAATATATATTGACTAAAGCATTACATCTCTACAGGAAAAATCTTTGTTGTCGTCTTCTTGGAATCTCTGTGATCCTTTGTTTCCAATTCCATATTGTCTCTTACGAGTTTAATTGATTACTCTCTTTGTGTTATCTATTCAATTTATAAAGTAAACTATACATTTATACTTATCAGATATTCTGTTGTACGCCATATCATATTTATACTAAGCGGAGATTAAAATCGTTTTACGAAATACTACTAAAGTTAGGTCGGACCATCTAACTTGCCCGAATAGGGGATCTTTCGATTATTTGTCAGCGATTTGAGGTTTTGAATCGCTTTCAACAATATTTCTGTTATGTCAAGATATAGAAACAAGAGGCAGCCAACCTTTTTAACTTAGCAGAGCAAACCTCGAATCGAAACAGCATTGTCTGCACTGCATGCCAAGCGCATAACCACTATACCAAATCTGCCCCATTTGTCACTGAGAAATGTTTTTGTAGATTAAGAAATAATTTTAATTTTGGGTAATAACAAAAAAAAAAATTAATAATAAAAAACGAAAACAAAAAATAAGTAAATAAATAAATAAATAAACAAATAAAAAATACCCCCCCCCCCCCAAAAAAAAACCCCAAAAGAACCTCCCCCTTTCCCAAAAAACCAAAAAAAAAAAAAACAACAACAACCCCAATTAGATGATTTTTTGTGTTACGATATACCTATATGTATCATTTTAATCGTACTGTATTCATGATGACATTTTTGTTATTTCTTTGTTTCCAACAGTCTTTACTTCTGCATTGCATTTGATTTTCGTGATAAATGTGCACAGACGATATTGATTTGTAACATCAATCAAAGGATTGCCGATTTTATGGTACATGGATATAGTGCGTCTACCAATCAACATAGAAAGCCCTAGTGAGCTCATGTCATACATAAAACTAAGATTGTGAACCCATAAAAATACGTAATCTTGCATTATGATAATTGATTAAAACTGTACCTGAGGGTAGTTTTGCTTGCTGCGATTATCACGATTGCTGTTAAGACCTAGTGTAGGTCATTTCATCCAAATTAATGGATATATTTCTACTATTGGTTTTAGTAAGGATTTAAAAATATTTTCAGGGATTGACAGATTGCAAATGCTGGCATCACACCTGTTGACGCACGTTTTCATTATGACGTCATAAATAAATGACTTGTCGAACATTGAGTTAATTTTCCCGTAACAAATAGTCCGAAGTCGTTACACCGTTTAATGGTATGAAGGAAGATAGGGCCTGTGAAACATTTGCCTAACTAAGTGAAGTTTTGGTATTTGACAGTCCTAAGTCAATACTATGATGGTATTGTAATCAAATATTTTTGTGACTTTTTTATTATTATTTTTTCTGTTCGCAAGTTCCTGAGGTGTATTTTCCCTTGAGATTGAATCGGATCTTTTATTTTTGACTTTTGTCTTTATCATAAAATAAAATCATTGTTAATGAAATAAGATTATCCTATCAAAATAAATTACGTTATTCTAATCAAGTGTCAAATTTTCTTTTTTTCAACTATTCATATTACCATTCCTCATAAAAAACTAAAGAAAAGAATAACACTAATTATTCAAAACGCCCTCTTTATCAAAACAGGAATTCGCAGGTATAAGTATCTCGTTTTAGGCCACAACGACACATATTTTGTAAAGGAACATCAAGTATACAGAAAAAGAGATAATCCAAATGTTAGAATTTCTTATAAATAATATTTTTGTGATTTTTGGCGGGAAAGTGTTCCAACAGATTGTTGACATTCCGAAGGGTACAAATTGCGAGCCACTTCTGGCCGACATTTTTTGTATTCTACGAAGCAGAATTCATACAGCCTCTGCTCTTCAAAGGCAATAAACAATTAGCATATCGGTTCAACTTTACATACAAATACATTGATGACGTTTTGTCAATTAACAACTGTGTATTTAAGAATCCTACATGTTTTTCTGTTGATTGAGGTATCAACGTTAAATTTGGACGGAAAACTTTTGCATAAATGCCCTTCAGTTTTCCGTTCAAATTTCCGTACAAAAATGCTCCTAAAATTTAGGATTCATTTCTCATCATTTTATTTCACTTATATATGGAAACAAAAATTTAACATAATTTATGGCACTACATTGCTATTTTTTACCTCCAGTTCACTTGGATAGATGATGCTAAGGTAATCCGCGAATGAAGGATTATTAATTGAAAGCAAGTCATCTATATATCTGTAAGTAAAATTGAAGCCAATAGCCAATTGTTTTTTTTTTTCCTTGCGAAAGCAAAGACTGAATGAATTCAGCTTCGTATGAGTAAAGGAATATGTCAGCCAGAAGCGGAGCACAGTTAGTGCCCATTGAAATGCCGACAATTTGTTGAAAAACCTTACCTCCAAACACCACAAAATGTTATCGATAAGAAAGTTCAACATCTGGATGACAGCTGTTTCAGTGTATTTATTTTTGGAATCAGAATTTTCCCTAACAAAATAAGTTTTATCGTGGCCTATTACTATATATTTTAATTTGCGGCTTCCGTTTTTACTAGTAAATGCATCTTGAATAATTTCCGCTAATCTGTCTTTTAATTTCTGATGAGGGATCGTTGTGTAAAGAGTCGAAAAGTCAAAAGACTTGATGGAGTGAATTTTAGTAAAACTTTTTGATTTTAGATGTTCTAACAACTCTTTTGAATTTTTAAGGATCCACATTTGATTAATTCCACTTCTGGAACATACTGTTTCGCAATATCTATGAAGGCCAGATTTAATTTCTGATAATATTTTTGTGAGTAGTATCGATACAGATTTTGTGGAACACATCGAGGAACCAGCGATAATGAGTTGTTTGTAAGGATTTTTGTGCATTTTTGGAATGCAGTACAAATATGGAAGTTCTAAATTTAATTTATTTGAGTTAATACCAAACGTATTGAGGACAGATTTATGATTCTCGAGTACTTCCGAAACCGAAAAGTTCGTGAGAGTATAAGAAGGATTTCCTGGAGCTGAATTTAATCCTAATTCTTTCACTAGGCTGTCAAAGTAATATTTCTTACAAGTAAATGTATAATTATTAGATGCTTTATCTGCTGGTGTAATGATATAATGTTCTTGGAGGAAGGTAAGTTCTTTGACAACATCAGGATCTTTATAAATAGATTCGAATCTGGTGTTTACAGAACCTTGTAATTTTTTAATTTTTGATCTCAGCAGTACTGCAATAGATTTTATCCATTCCGAAAGAGTGTCGACCAGTACTTCCTCTCTTTTTGCCCATCGTGTGGCATATTCCTCGCAGCAGTTCATAATATTCTCAAAATTTTGGCTCCATGTGAATGATCTGGGTTCTCTGTATTTTGGACCTTTAAGTAAAAGTTCTCTTAATTTAGTGTTTTTAACAATATCGAGATCACCAGTAATGACATGGCCACAAGGAGAATATACAAACTTAGATGAGGAACATGCACACGGTTGAGGATAGCATGTAGAGTGGCTAAGATCAAGACACTGTAGAAACCCTTTGTAATTATAAATTTTGGATGCAACTGATGGCATGAAACATGTAACTTGATCGCGTAGTAATACAACGACAAGGTAAATAACATCGTGAAGTCAATAATGGCGGCTAAAACGAAATTCGAAAATTTGATCCTAGTGTCCATTGAAAATATTATAAGTGAAATAGAATGAACAATTATTAAAACAGCAATTAATGCATATGAGGACGATAATCTGTTACCTAAGGTATCTATATTTTAAATGCTATTAGTATTATTAGGAATGCAATGCATGTTGACTGGTGCACGTGCATGTCACAAGGTGGAAAGAGTAGGTTCACGGACTGTCTGGTGCCCGTTCTGTTTGCCTAGTCGGGCATGATACCGTAGAAATTACAGTTATCAGCGTCCATTGTCGAGCGATCGGTTAGTAACAGACAGGTACTGTTTTTGTTCTGTATTTGACTACATGCATTTCTAAACAGCACTGTACTCAGTGGCGGATTTAGAGGGGGGCCTAAAAATCCAGATTTGGCACCAAAATGGCTGAGTAGTTTGGACAATACAGATGTGGGCCCCACCTTTTCGGAAATCCTGGATCCGCCACTGGTACTGTAGACTAGTTGATAGACCTAGTTATATTTTACTTTTTTTTAATTGAATAATATTAAGAAATTATATATTATATTTAATAGTTTCTGAAGTGAAGTGCGATTTTTTTTGTACTTTGAATTCGTTAAATATAACGAAACAATGTTATGTAATCGATTAACAACACGGGAATCATTGTTCCATAAATAGAATGGGGTTTTGCATTCCAGAGGAAAGTAGATCCGGCAAGTATGACATATCTGCACTCAAAATTTTGTTGATACAGAAATCAACTCAATTTTTTAACCAATCAGATTCGCCGTAAGACCATCAATACAAATAACATTAAATGATTTGAAGATCAGTCCAACATCATATATCCAAAGGTATTCGAAATAAAAGATACAATTGAAGGCGTATCTTCTGCTTCATACATCGATATACTCCTATCAATTAGTAACGGTGATTCATTGGTAACCTCTCTTTCTGACAAACGTGACGATTTCAACTTCACTATTACCAACTTCCCTTTCAAGAGTATTAACATATCGTCTTCTCCCGCATATGGCGTCTTCATTTCAAAACTTATACGCTATGCCAAAGCATGCTCTAAATACGAAGATTTCATTCTGATAGCGAGGGTTCTTGCCACGAAACTACTATCACAGGGACATATTGAAGAACGTTTGAAATTGTCACTGAGGAAGTTCTATGGTCGATATGGAGATTTAATTTCAAGAATGTTAACCGATATTTTGGGGCCTTACGACACAAACTAATCATCTTAACTTTTTGACTAAACTTGATTTGACATAATATGTATATATATTCAGACATTTGTTCACATGCATTTCCAACGTTGGAATTTCACTTACATTTAGTACCGTGAATAGGATAATATGACTTGGTGTTCTTGCCTCCTTCATGTTCTCATATGTGTATATTTATGTATTTACTTCCTCGGCTTGAAAAGTTTTTGCAGGACTTTTGCAACGGGTGTTGCATGCAACCAGGGGACATTTACTCCTCCTGGGTGCTTGGTCTCGCCTCGATTTTATTGGGGTTCGCAATTGTTTGAATATGACACTATATACGATATTGTTTTTATTCTATGGACTACGAGATATGGTTAATCCTTCGATACATCTTCGTTGTTTCAATTGAATTCTATTGAATTTATTTTTATTTTCTTGCACATGGGCATGGTTTCCTTGATTTATCGAAAACAAGATTTTTATCGATAATTTCCATCTTGGGTTATTTGTTCTTCATCTAAACATAACCCGGTGAGGCATCTCTGCGATATTGATCAGTGGATGAAGTGCCCAGCTGGTGACCGAGAGGTCCTGGGTTTCACTCTTGTCTTGTATTTTGGATAAGACAATAAACCAATATCCCATGCCAGGTCTAATGATCTGTTCTTCTGATACTGTCTCTGCTACGCTCATTGTTAACAGTCCCATTTTATCTCCGAATCTGCAATTATTTTGCACATACATGAATTTTCAACCCTTTAAATTTTCCTTTAAATACATCACAAAATAGGGTTTATTAGGTCATACATCTAAATCAACAAATTCCAAAATAATTTATAGATCCAGCATAGCTCAATCGTTAAGGTATTTTACTCGTGACAGAGAGATCCCAGATTTGGTGGCTGATTTGCATCCTGCCTTTTCGATTAGACAGTGAAAATCAAGTTCTTCTTTTACAGTGGACGTGGCACATTTAAGATCCCTCATTGATTCGTATGAGTGAGTTGTAAAAGTTTAAAATCAGATGCCGTCATTATCTACTTGATTCAATCAATGATATAAATGTTTATTGACCACGTCTTTTTATCACATAGTATTTCCATATTCACATTTATTTATAATTTCCTTCTATATGATAAGAAGAGGTTTTCCATAACTGTTTGGTCTATTAATACAAATTATTTCTTAATGTTCTTTAAAATCCTCCATCAGAGTAATCAGATACAATAAAATAATGAAAAACAATTTGTACTCATGAAGTTTTATGAAAGTAAAACCGCTGAATAAATCCACATATCTGGAAATTTGTAGATTTCTATTACTGTTATTATCATATGAAGAATTAATATCACATGTAGAATTTACACAATTGAACAGGATGGAAAATTCTGACAAACACTATTGATAATATTATAACTAAGAACTCAGATATCTAAAATTAGTTAAGGTAATAGGATATAACAGAGAACTGATTATGTACAGATAGCATTATATTGTGAGTACAATGCAGGGGTAGCGTGTCGGTAGGCAATGCTTACTCCTCCTTGACATTTGATACTACCAGTTTTTCTCTATTGGTCTTTCTGTGCCTTTTATTCATGATTTTTGTAATAACTGCACGGATTATGAATACATTTCGATACCCTGTAGATTACTTTGATTGCCACCAGTTTTCCCTCAAGTAAATGAATCCGACAATATAGTACAAAATAAGAGAAGCGTAAACGATGAGTTTCTTATATATAATAAAGTATGATCTGAGTTTTCTAATTAGATTAATTTGACCTTTTATGGTTTTTTTTTCTATTTTGTATATGTGTATTTAGTAATGGTATTCCATTTTAACAGAAATGATAGCAAGTATTATTCTTTACATGACAAGTTAGAATTATATTCATTCTTAAATATAGGAGTACTTGATGGGATTGTAGGTATTTACTTCGTGTATAGATTGCGATTTCATAATATATACAATCTTTTTAACGTACCGTGATATAATAAATGGCAAACTATTCTTAGGACTTGATAAATGCTCATTAATTTTCTAGGTTTATAGTTCGTCCTTTTGTATTGTTAAAGCTACGACTGGTATGCATTATTACTGTATCCCTAACACATTTATAACCGTTACTTGCAGACCGAAACCGGAAGAACATCCGGTTTCCTCATGTAAATGTGTGCGATAACTTGATATTATGGATTTCAAATGATTCTATCAACATATAACATAAAATGGGCTCATAACGATTATAAACATGATCATTTACATTGAAAGTGCAACACGATTAATCTTCTATGAGTGCCCAAGAAGAGTGAAGAATAATGAAGAATGATTTCTCCAGTGATCGAAATATTTCTAAAGAGACCATGTATGTTACTAATGTCATATCGGTCATTGAGGTGTGTAAAACATGCGCTACAATCCCACCAAATTCAAAGCATTAATTTTATCTGTTCCTGACCATCAGACACCATAAATTTATTTCACAGCTACAAACAATGTTGGCTGAAAAGGAGATTATGCTCATTGAAATGAAATATACGCTATTCAATGTGGAATTATACGAGGCAAGCATAACTGACCACTAGGAGATGCTTCGCATTTATCAGAGATTCTATCATCGTTTGATGATCATGTGTTACCAAAGTTGATTGCATTAGCTCTCGGACGTTAGTGTCATGTAGCACCTGGTCGTAGCTTAAGCGTTAGTGTCATGTAGCAACTGGTCGTAGCTTAAGCGTTAGTGTCATGTAGCACCTGGTCGTAGCTTAAGCGTTAGTGTCATGTAGCACCTGGTCGTAGATTAAGCGTTAGTGTCATGTAGCACCTGGTCGTAGCTTAAGCGTTAGTGACATGTAGCACCTGGTCGTAGCTTAGATTAAGTTTCTCAACTGCATTTATGTCATACACATGTATATAGGGACTCAACCATTCATCTCCCAAACTGAATGAATGTCTCTTAGCTCTGTTTTCCAAGCAGAAAGAAAAACAAATGTTTGAATGACAAATGTCATTTATCTTTAAATGACGAAAAATATAAGGATGTGGAATCTCCCCACTAGATACAACGAACAAGTACAATATACAATCTTCAACAAATTCCCAAACAGCGGGAAAAGGTGGCATCGGAAAAGGGCCTAACTGATACAATACTATAATACTTGTACATAACAATCCATATTCTCTAATGATAACCCTCTTGCAATGCGGGTTAATTTGGGTGGAAAAATTACATTATCATACAATAGGAATTCAAGTTGGGGCGGTGGAGGGAAACAAATTAAATCAAAACAATCTCGCATAATCCTGCTTACTGTTTGGCAAACAAAGCTGAAGTGACGCTGTGCATAATTAATCAAGGCACGTGACAAGCTTAGGCTTATGATTGGTCAAAAACACTATGCATAATTAATTAAATCATATGACTAGAAGGTGTATTATGATTGGCTGGTAATTATAAATAATCATTAGCATAACAAGCAACAATGTAAACAATACCATGTGATGCCCTAAATGATATTATTTTACAATAATAAGGTTTTTATAGGCAACCGTACTCTGAGACAGTTATGAATGTGGTACAGTTAGCTTGTATACTGAATAGATTAATTGGGAATAGTAAAATGTTACAATCCATATCAGAACAGTACCGTGAAAGCTTAAGTAGCATAAGAATAGGTACCGTTTTCTTTTAATTTTATGTTAAGTGTTTATCAGTGCAGATGTTTACTCATTGTTACTCAATGTTGTTTCCTTCGGTGTACTAGATTTCTGTAATGAAGACCAAGGTTCGATAATGAATAAAATGATAGGGTACAGAGCAGCAGTTAATAATTTATCTATAATACAAGACTCATAGGAAATATAGGCAGCCACGGACCCCTGTAGGAGAAGACAGAAGACATCTGCATCTGGAAGAACCAGAGTTGGGATAAATAGACATGGAATAATTGTAAGGCTCTACTGACAGGCTGCTTCCTCCTCCATGCTGTCGGAAATTAAGTCACGGTGGAGTCCTTTCATCTCTGCTCTTAGAACAAAACCCTAAAACAAGTCGAGGGCCAGTCTCACAATATTAATTGAAGCGTGAATGATTCATCCTCGTTTACTGTGGGGCTCTAGATAAGTGTCACCATCATCTAAACGTAATGAACCTGGTATGGCTAAAGGTGAAATGCAATATCATGGGTTTATCATAAGTTCATGTATAGTGAATTTACAGTATGACCCTTTCTATTCTCACGATTCATTACAGAGTTTGATAATAATTTATTCATTATGTGAAGAGTGTGTATAAAGATAAACTTACAACTAACTTAGATCTATACATTGGTAGGTATGAAGATAGATTGAAGTCTGAGAAGGAAGCGCAAACAAAACAGTGAATAATTTATGATTTGATATACAAGGGTGCATTAGTGACACAAGGTCAAACATTAATAATGTAAACAGCTCGTCAAATTTTACTTTATATTTCGAGAAGCCAAACTTTTGTGAACTCGTTAAGGTTGGTATAAAATTATATTGAGAAGTCTTTTGTCTATTTCTTGATATGTGAATAATGAACAATTTTGTCTGAATTCGAATGCAAAACTTTAAAGGACAATTATGTACAATATTGATAACCGCATCGGACTTAAATGTCTGTCTTGACCAAAATAAAGATAAAAATTAAAAAAAACCAAAACAGTTTGTTACTGTGACATTCAACATAATACACAGGACACATTGCTTTTTAGAACAAGGTATTCAAGACCTGCACAACAACTCGTTCTCTTCAGAGTTAAAATGCGTGATATAGACTAATAGCATATGACTCAAGGTTATCTTCATGTTATGATACTATATAATCATAATACGTTCTGATCATTTTAGGCTAATGAACTATAAGTTTGTTGCAAATTACTAGCGTATAACTGGAGTGATAAATTTTGCATGGCATGTTCACACAAAGAGTATAATGTGTTACTTGATGGGGCATGCATATTGCTTCTTTCCAGTTTTGTTATGGACTACATACAAATTCCATATAAAATCGATGTTAATGACGTAAATTATAAATAAGCGGACAAAAATACCCTAACGATGTATAAAGTACTGTCACGCTATGCATCCTCTGTCATATAGTGCTATGTTTTTTATGAATTACAAATTTATGCACGTAAAATTTACACACATTTCAGCTTTGGAATACATTTGACATTAAACTCACAATTAAGACCCTTATTGAAATCTAAAATACTTCTAGACATGCGACTGAGCAATATACATTTTGGAATAAACATGAGTATCACGAAAATATGTTTTGATAAATTGTAAGCTAATGATCATGACATATAGCTGCAATGTGTTTAATATTGGATGAGGACAGATGATAAACAATATTTATCACAAAAAAATGTTAAATTATTATGAGTACAGCATTAATATTTCACCACTTATTCCATAAGCAGTAGAAATTAGGGAAAAAAGTCTATGTCAGTTAAGACTTAAGGGAAGAGCCTGTAAACCTTGCTAACTGGCAAGATCGCAAAAACTCATTCTGTTTATGTTTTAAATTTTAATTACTTACGAATTCTGTTGCTCTAAACTTGAACATATTTTCTGCCCCACTGGAGAACAAAAGAATGGTATGGTATGTGTTAAAGCACGAGTCACAAGGATTAATTAATAATCACGATCATTTGTATTACACCATCATCGTGGTTTCTTAACATTCTATGTGATTTTATTATCATTTTGTTAATATATTGACTTGTAAATGACACTGTGACAATCTTAGGCAGATCTGCGACTGTTCATCTATTGCTTTACAGATAAGAATAGGCATAATTTTATGCTTTCTTACTTTAAATGATTGAAGTTTTGCGAAATGATATAAATTCCCTAAAACATATGTTTAATATAATATGATATGTTTGTCTTGTTTATTCTATATTTAGATGGTGGACATGATCTATTACTATGGTTCAGCTTCGATGGGATATACGTTTCCCATTGAAGCTGTAATCTCCACGTTCTGTTAAATTCAGAACAAAGCAAAATATTCAGTAACGTCCCTAAGCTGTTTATTTCATTTCTAGTTTCAAGGTATATTCAATTCTAAGAAGATGCTTGCCGCCAATATGTATGAATTACTCAGATTTAGTTGGAAACGTGTTTCAGAATATCAGTTAGGCAGCTTTTCTTTCCTTGAATGGGAAAATTTGACTTCGTTTTCTTGTCTCCTTCGTGTGTACGTGCGTATATATTTATGTATTTACCTCCTCGACTTGAAAGGTTGTTGCATGCAACCAGGGGACGCTTACTCCTCCCGGGCACCTGGTCTCACCTCGAATTTATTGGGATTCGCATTTGTCTGAATATGACACTATTCACGATATTGTCCTTTTCTTCTATGGACTATAAGATATGGTTTACTCTTCGGTACTTCTTCGTTTTTAACTTGAAATAAAAAAAAAATTAAATGCAGCGTCGTGGAATACATCAATTAATATAAATCGCAGAATTGCACATAAACTTCCTCCTGTTCTGTTACAATACGGCAAAACTCAAATTATTGGTCATTAAATAATCAATATCTTTATGAAACTAAAAATACTTAATAGTATGTTATAGTACTCTGATATTTCATTGTAATACTATTTGCAACATTGGTTATTTTTGTAAAGTCGTTTCTCGACACTGCTGTTCTAGGTTTTGCATATATACAGTTCATTGTATTAAAATCCGCGAGGATAAACAAAACAGCCCTTGATCATTTACATAATCCTATAACCACACCTGTCAATTGCTAAAGAGTTGAAAACATATAAATACTGGCGGATTTGAATGACCGACAAAGCATGCTCATTCTTCCATGAAACGAGATCTCTCGCCTATCAGAGTCCGTCGTTTCCTAACTTTTTCTCGTGTTAATTATGGACCCTGCTCAAGCCTATTTAAATATTTTAATTTATACTTTACAAGAAGAAAATACTCAAGCAAACACATTATCTAGAAACCTTTGTAAACTTCTTAGACTATTTTTTTTTTTTTGCATTTATAACATTATTTTTCTCTGAAAAGTAAAATCTAATATAAGGTTTGCCATTAAGTCTCCAGCTATCTTTCAAGGTACTTATTAGGTAATTATCTGATCCAGTATAAAGTGTTCAATGTCATACATGTAGATCATCATAAAGTAAACGTGTGCAATTAATTACTTCCAAGTCGGATTAATTGCAAGCATCATTGGTATTGATAACTTTAAGTATTGAAGATCACACACTAAAATGAACATTTATGCATGGGCATCATTGTACCATAGAAGTTAAATGTCACTGAAGATGATACGCGATTGGATAAGTTTTCAGTACGTCAGCGCGATGGAGACAAAACACATGTACATTGCTTTCATACTTCATTACATCACGCTCTTTGTTCACACGTTGCATGGTGCTTATAGTTGAATATTATATAATGAAGAGTTAGACAAGTAAGAATCAAATTCGATGAAATTGAAATGATTCCTCATAACAATTCATACCTGTGCAATTGATTTATGGATTGTCTGGGAACTCATACATTCACCTGCTTCATTATAGATCGATATACACAGAGAGACGGCGAACGGAACTCTATGGTTAAGCTGCTGAAATATTTGAAACTATTACATTTTAAACAATTGCTTCGGAGTTTGGAAATGCTGTTTAAAGTGTCATTTAATTGATTGTGTTTATCAAAAGCTGAAGTTGACATACAGAATTTGCACTTTAAAATACATTACACAACATATATAGAGATGTAACCGTTATTTCATATACTTTAACAGTATGGAGAAAAAGAAAACAAATGTAACACAATCATCAGACGACATTTTACCAGAAGTGACAAAATTATCTGTTGTTAATTCATCTAAGACAAAAGTACATCGGCATGAAAAACTTCTGGACCGGCGAACAAATTATCAAGAAAACTATGGATGTGAACGTGACTTAAGAGCAACTATTTGCTCACCGATTCCGTCGAAGCTACCAGATGTTAACTGTGAGGTGAATGTTCTTGATATAGGTAATAATACTGCTTTTCCGCATATAACTGTTCAAAAATGTGACGAAAAATTTCCAGACATTCATAGTGGATGCCGAAAATCTTCTCCTCCGTCATACATATCTATATCTCGAAGTGGGAGCAATAGCAGTCTAGAAATTCCTTCTCCGGTCATGGAAAGACGAACAGACGGAGGGAGAGAAATCGCTGTTCTTTCTCCTGGAAACTTGAAAACAGCATTCAGTAGATCGGAGGGATGCCTGTATATGGACCTAGTGAAAGAGCAAAATGACAAATTGAAAAAAGATGTTATTTCAGCAAATGATAAATCATTGCCTAGAACATCTCGCTCTTCACTCCTAGCAACTAGCCATGGACGTAAAACAACTCGCTCGGTGTCGCCAAGGATAACGAAAAGACTTCCATGCACAGAGATAAAATTTTCACCAGCGAAGACCAAGTAAAATCGATCAGATTTCTCAATTAATTATAGATTGTGGGATGTTATCAGAAACTGGACATTATTTAACATACCTTTTCAGGAAATAGATAAAGAGATATAGATTTTTTTTTTTTTTGGTCATGAACACGAATTTGGTTAAATATCAACCGATATAGATGCGGTGAATTTTACGGTGAATACTGAACGAAAGTAAGAATATATTTCTCTTTTCTAGTCACATATTGTTGCTAAAATACAGAAAAAATATATAATCTATATCATTCTTACTAATTGTATAACGATCGCATCTGACCGTCTTAAGTCGGTACAACACATGAATTGCAATCGAATATTTTATTTTTCCTTATATCATGTGTTTATTCTCTTTCTGAATGTCCATGTTAACTTTTGTCATGCATTTAAGTCAGATGTCCTTATCCCTTTCTCTTATACGTAGTGTATATATCTACAAAGACAATATAAATAATATAATTTTAAACATTTTTAAAATCGTAATTTTACATAAAAGACAAGTTAGCTCTCTATTATTTAAAGAAGTTCATTTATTATTGAAATGTTTAAAAATCAATTTTGTGGAATCATTACCTAGTAGGACTTTCAGATCTGCAGCTGATATAACCATTTATAGATATTTACAGTATATTGCTTCTTTTGTTTATAGAAAGATCTGGTTTTGCACTCTCGTGGTCGGATCATATAAAATCATTAAAATCTTGTCATCCACTTCCGAGTACCTGTTGAAAATAAGTATTGGTGTTACTGTCATTGATTATTAAAGACTAGAAAGGTAACACACACTGCTTGCTTATGTGTGAAACTTGTCGCTTTCAAATACATTATGTTATTTTGATATTTACAGTGTACATTTCATTTACAGATATCCGTTGAAATTTCTTGTTGGTTGTATAATTCAATGTCTCTGATACGTTTCTATAATATTGATGACATCTGGCTTTCTTATATTTAGTTAAGTTTGGTTTCGGAATAACTGCCGAGATTTTACCTGCATGCTCCATTTTCTATATTCTATTAAATTTATACTGACGCACTCCCTTCTACGATAACGGAATTGTTGTATCATGCCTCTCTAATTTTCAATGAAATGAAAATACTTCATACTATTAAAGTACAATACAATAAAAATACATGCTAGAAGAAAAATGTGTAAAGAGTAGAATCAGCAAGATTGAATTGGACATTTAATGCACCAATATTTACCTTTTCATTTGATAATATCATAATGATAATGTGAAAGAGGTATGTATATATAACAATGTGTAATACATATCATGTTGTAATTGGTTTTTACGTAATGGTGTTAAATATTGTTATTATTGTGTTATATTTATACTCTATGAAAAGAATACATAAAATCTGTTCTGAAAATTTTATCTTGAGTCAGGTCATTAACATGTAAGAAAACAGAATGTTTATTAAAATGCTGTTCTCCTTATATTATACATGTAAATGGCAAAAAAAGATGGACATTATTTCGTACAATTTTCAAATTTTGAAAAATTCTGATACCTAATATTTGTTTAAAAATGAACATCTGTAATACAAGGCAATTTAGGGAATGGTAAGTTAAGAACCCAGGAAACAAGACAGGAGAGAGAAGATACCATGGAGAAGTAAATATCCCCTGTCGGGCAATGACTTCCGCTGTGATGCCACAGGTTAAACCAAGCTATTCACCCCCCATTCATACAGAACGAAATAGAATTCCTTTTTAAATAAAAAAAAAGGTGTAGACAGATTTGATTACCGAAATGAGAGTGTTCCAAATAAAAGCATTTTTGCTCTGTTATCATATTGTTTTCCCTGAGTGGTATTTATCCAATATTATTATGACGATTTAAGCGGATTTGTTCTCATTATATTTAATTTTAAATCTTGGGATGAGTTTTCCTATTTTCAGTCAGGTATCCTAAATCCCTTTCTAAGTGAATATATGCATATGTGTTACTGTTTGCTTGCGTATATTCAAAATATAAACTGTATAAAATCTGTAGTAAAATAAACATAAGCTTAACAATCGCAGGCATTGAAAGAATACAGCACAGTTAAATCCTCATTACGTGATATATACATATATATCAACAGTTTTATTCAAAATGAGCATTCAGTAGACAGGTAGTGGAGAAAAAGTGCAGGTCAAAGTTTTTCTAGGCTCGATGTGTTATATGTAATATCTACGGTTCCCTAGTATTGATAATTAGTCACTTTTATAGTCAAAAGGTCAAAGATTTTCTAGGCTCGATGTGTTATATATAATATCTACGGCTACCTAGTATTGATAAATAAGTCACTTTTGTAGTCAAAAGGTCAATGGTTTTAATCACATTACATATCAGTCCAATAATCTTGATAAAACTTGTTAACAATGAATTTATTGTCATAAATCACACAATAATCAATACCAACAGCAATCGTCTTACCATATATTGCTACATGTCAAATGCAAACTATTGCCGAATGGAAAGAAAATTAAACATCCTGTTTGTATTGAAGAGGCCTTTTCATAAATTGAGTTTCAATGACTACAACATCAAATGTGTGCTTAGCTGAAAAAAAACTTTAAGGGGATGACAATGACCGATGTCTAATGAGACTACTGTCTAATCTGATCGCAATCCATTCACTGGAAGCTTAATTTATTTTTATGAATCTCCCGATACAGTACTTTGTGCCTATATCGCCATTTAATTCTAAATGTAACAGTTGTCTCGTGACTGTGGCACTCGCACCATCAGGGTGAATTATCTAGGATACTGAAAATAAAGTAAACATTCATGAAAATCCCTGATAAACAATCGGCACAAATAGTGTCATACACTATGTGCAGATATAAATGCAGACGAGCATCGTACACATGGACTCACAGCCAAAGCATATTAAAATAGAAGTACAGTTTTAAGTTAACTTAAGTTCACTTATACTCATAACATTGCCTTCAGAACTCGTTATTAAACAAGATAGAGCCCTTAATAAATAAATTACGATATGGAGATAGCTTTTTGTCTAAGGAAGAACTGTTTTATTAAATAGGACATGTACATTATATTATGCATTTCTTTAATGTCATAAATTTTCTCATCATAATATATTTTAAATATAAGTGCATAATACAAGCTTTAAAACAGTACAAAATCTTGGGGTTGCTACGGTAACGCAATTGGCTATACGTTGAACATGTGTTGAAGTAAAATTTGAAGTGCTTTTTGCATTTTGAGTGTGGCGATTTAGTAAAATTCAAGCTAAGGTAGACTACCGAAATTGACCCTATTTTCCCTCTTGCTTGTTGTTGCAGGATTTGCGACGAGTGTTGCATGCAAGCAGGAAACGTTTACTTCTCCCGGGCACCTAGTCTCACCTGAATTTTATTGGGGTTCGCATTTGTCTGAATATGACACTACACAAAATATTGTCCTTTTATTCCATGGATCCCATGAAATTAACCCTGCGGTATGTATTCGTTGATTGCTTTGATGGTGTGTAGTGCTATACAAGTATTGCATACTGATACACTTGTGAAGCTGCAAAACTCCGCGGGAAATCAATAGCAGACCATTTGTATGAGGGTTTCCGACATGGAATTTGACCCAAATTTTAAGTAGAACTGCACATTATGGCACACACACTTTGTGTGTGCCATGCCTTTTCATAATAAAAAGTATAAATAAGTAAAATCTGCCTTCCAACTCACATGTTTTGTTTTGACAATTCTGATTGGTCAACACATTAGCTTTCAGACATGTATAACTACGAGATACCGTCTTTAAATGTATTACTGTTTTGTACTTACTCGTTGTCCATTGACTCAGTCTATCAAAACACTGTTTAGAATAACTTCATCAAGTGCTCTCAACGCCTATCTTAACACTTGTATCAAGGATGATTTACACTTTCTTTTTCTACTATTCAAGTTCACAGTTATTACTATCAAGCTGAACCAACAAAACTTGACAAGTGCGTGACATATGTCTACCACCATGCAATATGCTTTCCAGCATGTTTTAATTCATTTCGTTTATCCCCTCACCGTAATTTGGTTAATCAAGACAACATTCATGATTTTTTGCTCTAGAAATGGTAAAGTTACCACGAGCTATAGTAGCCATTTAGTAGCCAAACATTGGTATGTGTACATACAATAAGGGAAATGGTCAGCATGAACTACTTTAGAAAACGAGATAAAACAAGTAGCCATGGTGGAGGAAGCATGTAAATGTAGCACCGGTGTAAGCCTTCTCTTTAAAGAGGAATGTGTAACCCTAACACAACACCTAAGAATTTTATTGATATTTGTCCTAAGGCGTTCTTATTCACAATAAAGCTTAAATATTTTGTTCTGTATATCGTTATTACATAGTCATGATTGACCTGTCCATGTAATCAGCCATCGCATATTGCTCATATTGATTATGTATTCTAATCATTACAATGTACTGAAATTGCTGGCAGCACTACATGAATAGAAATAATTTATCGAAATAATGCAATACATTATTGACTGCTATAAAATAGACTCAAATTCTTTAATATTTTGCTAGTGGAAAGTAAATACAGAAACACTTTTATTTGGAAATGTATGTTAACAGTGATCGATCAAGATCTGTACTTATAAAAATGGAATCTGAGTCGTTAGGAAAACAAAGTATACAGCATATGGTTACAAAGTTTTGGCAATGACCTTATTTGCTGAAATGCGGACATAATGTACACAAGTTGCATCAATATATATGTTCTTAAACATATAAGTGTAAAATCTATATTTGATATACATTATACATTGCATTATTAAGATCATCGTTTAATCGACCATTGTAAGCCTTATGCATTCAAGAATAGATAAAGTTGACATTTTATGGAAACATCGATCTTAATCTGCTGATCTCTCTTACTGGATGTTTACCTTTCCAGCTGATTGATCAGATTAACATGTCTGGCATTGTTCCATCCCGCGGCAATTAAGGTCTAATTTATCTGTGATGTATAAACAATTAGTGCAGGCAAATAATAAATATCAATAACGTTGCACCTGTTAACAGCAAAATGGGAAGTCAGACTATGTATTGTCAAAAACAAGCATACCGCTAATTATTTATTTTTCGCGTACCTTTATTTTCTTGAGGATTTCACTTTCATTTATTCAAGGTTAAATTTTCACTACAAACAACATTTATCCTAAACTCAAAGTCAATTGTGCTTTATTTTATGCTACATTTTTGATTTTTGCTTGGAAACACAATCCTTAATTAACATGAAATTAATGTTTTCTCGGAAAAATTGTAATATATAATATACAAAGTGATTTTATAGAGTACTAATGTATGTAATGCCAATATGACACTCATGACAACGCACTTATTACTAATCCTGGAAACCAAAAACGATACATGGTCTTCAGGAGATGACAAAACATGGTGTTCAATAGAAGATGATACGTGATGTTCAGGAGAAGACGATACGTGGTGTTCATGGAAGACGATACCTGTAGCTAGAAGACGAAACGTGGTTTTCAGAAGAAGACGATACATGGTTTTCAGGAGAAGACAATGTATGATGTTTATGAGAAGACGATGCATGGTGTTCAGGAGAAAAAAATTCATGGTTTTTAAATAAAGACCATGCATAGTGTTAAGGAGAACTTATACATGGTGTTCCGGAGTAGTTAGTGTCTCCTGTTTTACTAGCAACCTTCGTGCTGAGTAGATACACAAAACATGTGAAGACAATTAGTTTTATATAGTATAATGTTAGATTAAAATTCAGAGAGTGCCCGATGTGAATAAAGTAGAATATCGACATGACGTCTTTCAAAGACAAAATAGTTTTAATATCGATTTAAGATGAGGGACTGACAATGTAAATTTCAGTAATAAAAATATCTATGTGAATAGGCATAGAACACAAAATGTTTGGTGATGATAACAGGTATGCAAGTTTAAAAGATCAGCAGTTCAAACATCATAATATATATATAATGAACATCTAATATGTTCAAATCTGATAATATTACAACTGTTTAATTTGACAAAACGTGTACGTCAAGTCCTTTCTTGATGCAAATTGAATTAGAATGCAAATATGTACATAAGAGATCATGAAATTTACCGGAAGTCATTATCTTTAATGGCGATTTGACCATAGCAGAATGATGGTTGAAATAATGCAAAACATAATGCAATTATGCAGGCAATTTGTAACCACATGAGTTAGCTATTCAAAGGTTTAGAACCAATGAAATCGGTAAAATTCGTTCTTCCAATACTTTTCGACTTTCGACACTTTACAACGATTCTACATCAAAAGTTGAAATACATACCTCCAGAAATGTTCTTAAATTCATTATGCTATCATAATAAAAAGTCAGGTATATTAAGAAACTTTATAATGTAATTTGCATTTCAATGATAAAATAAAATACATAATAGTGTAGTTCCACAACGACTATACTAATATACCATTGACCCGAATAATATTTCAAAACTGTCATCCAATTTGTCACTTCAAAATGCAACACCGTGGATATTCTGATGAACAATATTGTCTTTAACGTAGAACATATATTTTTGTTTTTATTTGACTCACTAACAAACGATAAGTATGAACTCACAAATCAATACATCAGACGCCATTTGTGTACTTTTTAATAAGAATATGTACCAACGTATGTGTATATTTATTATCAAAATAATTTATTCCGCTTCTGTGAAATTAACAAACAGGAAGGGATCTAAGTGAATAATCGTAATTTGTGTTCAAATCGTAAAATATGTAATTATTCATTAGACAGAGAATTATCATATAGTTCTAATGTTACCTAAAGTAATGTTTGCCATTATGCAACAAAAATGAGGAAACCAGTATAGCTGTGTCTTCATTTGCGAAGTCATTATTCTTTTATAGTATTCATTACGTGCATACCATGAATAAAAACATCAATCAGCGTTTATGATGGTTTGTGATTGATTTTCAGATAACAATTGTCATGGATATTGACCGCTGGTTAAAATTTAATGAATATCACCTCTAAGCTCTCAACGTCAAATATTTCCTATTACGTGATGTAATTTTATATAAACTATTAGAAAACGAAAGAAATCCTTCATGTGAAGCTCTGGTATATGACTCTTTCTATTACTTTTCTATTGAGAAACAACATGCACTACCGACTGAGTTCAATTGACTGCCCTAATTAGCTTCCGTATATGCATAACAATTAAATATTTATGAATATCTTTTTATATGCTTTATTTACATTTGCTCTGCATGTCTATGGCGCATTTTCTCATGTAGTTGAGTCAGATTTTTCTTCTGGAGTAAATTTTATCAAATAGCTGAGTTAGATGTCATATAGCCAAGTCAGATGTCATATAACTGATTCAGATGCTATACAGCTGGGTCAGATGTTACATAGTTGATTAAGATGCTATATAGCTAATTAGATGTTATATAATGTTATATAGCTGATTCAGATGTCATATAGCTGAGTCAGATGTCATATAGCTGAGTCAGATGTCATATAGCTGAGTAAAATATCATATTGCTGAGACAGATGTCATATAACTGATTCAGATGCTATGTAGCTGATCAGATGTTACATAGCTGAGTAAGATGCTATATAGCATAATAAGATGTTATATAATGTTACATAGCTGATTTAGATGTCACATAGCTGTGTCAGATGTCATATAGCTGAGTCAGATGTCATATAGCTGAGTCAGATGTCATATAGCTGAGTTAAATATCATACTGCTGAGTCAGATGTCATATAACTGAGTCAGATCACCAGTTCCACTTTGCTATATTTTCTCTGCAAAATTCTAAAGCATGGTCACTTTTGTACAAAGTCCAATTCTGCGTCTTTCCTGACGTGGATTTTATACTTGAATAAATAGTTTACACAGTCTTGACTCTGTAGGTGTACATTTCAGTAATGTATAATGTAAATGAAGAACAAAACCACACATGGCACTCGTATATAATTTATTGGTTCAATGACATTTTGTTAAATTCGCGTCATCATTCTTTAGTCTTCTGTAATTTAAGATAATGTTCGAGTTAATCTTCAAAGAAATACATCTGACATACACCATATGTGTACTTTTGTCCATACGTCTATGTACGATTATATGTATATATTCAGTATCACAATAATTAATTCCTCCTTCGTATATCTATCAAAAGGAAGGGACCAGAGTACTTCATCGTAATTTGTGTTCCAATTGGCGAATACGTGCTTGTATATATTTATTTGACACAAACTGATCACACACGTCTATTGATACCTTAAGTGTGTTTAATAACCTCCTTTTTCCACTTTTGCCCAAGTCCGTAAAATACATTCAGTTAGTGAAGTAGTATATAGAAACGCATAGTATATTATGCAATTCTCTTTATCTTATTTCCTTAACAGTTTTTGTCCTATAATGTAATATATATAAATGTATATATATGTTGGTGAATATCACGGTAAAATAAGTATGAAAATATTAAAATCGTATTAAAACCAAACCGCTAAAAGGGGAGCATTATGACATACTTAGTTTGATTTGATTTTGACTACAACATATGATACCAATAACCTTACCTTTTTATTTAACAGAGTTCAAATATTCTAGCTTCGAATTCAGAATTTCATATTACTCAGCAATCAATTTTACTACAGAACCTATGGTAAATCGTAAAGAAATGAGGATATTTGAAGAAACGTCTGATTTTAGTGATTTGTTTATTTTTTATTGTATTTCGTGATCACTGCATCTGCAGGGGAAAATTCTCTATTCAGAGCTTAAAAAATTGGGTTGTTTTCTAGTAAAACGGAAACTTGATTCTATCATTACCAACCAACAATTCAAACAAATGTACGAAAAGTGACATTAAAACATAAATAAACATAAATTGCGAACAAACGTTCCTGAAACTGAACCTAATCTTTTACTTATAAATTTTTACGTACGACATCCGTTGTAGGCATTGCCATGGTATCCACTATTGCATACACAGACATTTCCGACGCTTTTAGCATAGCTTCCGCAGTGATCATCTGTCAAATGGGATGAAGATGTTTTTTAATATTCCTTGTGACATTGATCACAATTTGCAAGTCTCACTCCTTGACAAATATGACGAATTCATTTTTTCAGCCTTACAAACTTTCCCATTATGATAAGGAGTATCCCAGTGTTACCTGCATATGGATTTTCATATCTTACTTCAAATTGCTTTGACTTTGTTCCGAGGGAAAGCGGCTTTCAGATAAAGAGCTCAACCAAGAATATGTAAGTAATAGAATAACAACGTCACAGAAAACGTGTATGGTCGATACGAGACTTTTTTCATACAATATAATATTTCATTGTTAGGACTTACAATGATATTTTGGATTGAGACCTATTTTAACCATTTTGAACATCGTATTTAACATCTTATATTTTTGCATACAATCTAAACTTTTGGTGTCGTCCTACCTCTTGTTTGCTCAGCCTGTCTATTTACGACGACCGTTTTCATGTAGATTATTAAGATGTTAATTTCCACATTTTTATGGTATTTGCCTGATTTGATGATTTCTAATTTAAGTAAGATATAAGTGTTCTTAGAAAGCAAGACATAATTTAACTTTTTCTTTCTAATCTTATATTTTCTCTTTAATTTCAATTTCTCTTTTTAAATATTGTATTTGTACTACAACTTTTAAATATTTATGATCGTTCTGACGGTCAACGAAGACGAGAATGTAACAAATAAAAAATAAAAAGTATCACAACAACAATGCTAATATCATTGATAAAACTTCTAGACCCGAATAATATCTCCGAACTGTCATCAAATTTGCCACAAGTGAAAACACAACTCCGTGGATATTGTTATAAACAATATTCTCTGCATTGCAGAACACAGAATTTTATGATTATTTGACTCACCAACAAAATGGTGGTATTTGTCTATGAGTATCAGAGCTTGGTGATGTTTGAGCAAAAGTAATAATGTAACGAGTATTTTTTATTACACGAAAGAGTATCTGTTTTAGAATTGAGCACACCAAAAAATATAACACCTAACTATTGTCAAATATTTTATTACACTCAAGGTTAATGATAACCAATACCACATATATTCCAGATCTGGCACAAATTGCTTTTTCATACCTGATAAATGCCTATAATGTTAATTTTATTTTATTGTTTACACCAGATCAGGATTATTTCACCTGTATTACGATATCTAGGCTAAGATAATGCTTTCAGATAAAGCAATCGGTTCAGAGTAGCTGTACAAATTGATTATGACCTGTATAAAATCTGGAACCAGTATTTTGAATGCGTCCTGATGTTGACTTAACTTAATATAGGATAGATTAAATGCGATCACTTGGGTATTCTTCAGTAAGGAACACAGAATTGTTGTGTCTTCATTCCAGAAGTCATCATTCTTTTATAGTATTCGCTACGTGACGTGCATACAATAGATAAAAACATCAGTCAACGTTTATGATGGTTTGTGATTGATTTTCAAGATAATAAGAGTTATTTATATTGACCACTAATTAAAAGAGATCAGTGTTATGTATGTGCTAAAACGTCAAATATTCTATTTCACATTATGTATGTTTATATACATTATTAGAAAACGAAAGTAATGACTCTCTCATGTAAAGTCTGGTAATTGGTAAATGACTCTTTGAACTACGTTTCTATATAGTAATTAACCACATCATCGACAGGGTTAAAATTGTCAGTTCAAATGACCGTCATTAGTCAGTACCTTAATGGTAATACAATGGTATATTTTTGAGATGTTTTTTCTATGTTTTATTCTCGTTTGCTTTGCATATCTGTGGCGAATTTTCTCATATAGTTGAGTCAGATGTTCCTTTTACAATGAAGCATGTCTGTGACAAATTTTGTCATCTAGCTACATCAGATGGCATATAGCTGTCATATGTTATATAGCTCAGTCAGATGGCATACAGCTAAGTCAGATGTTATGTAGCTGATTTAGATGTCATATAGTTCAGGCAGATGTCATATAGCTCAGTCAGGTGTCATATAGCTCAGTCAGATGCCATACAGTTTAAACAGATGTCATATAGCTAAGTCAGATGTCGTATAGCTGAGTCAGATGTCATATAGCTAAGTCAGATTTCGTATAGCTGTGTCAGATATCATATAGATAAGTCAGATATCGTATAGCTGAGTCAGATGTCATATAGCTAAGGAGATGTCGTATAGCTGAGTCAGATGTCATATAGCTCAGTCAGGTGTCATATAGCTGAGTCAGATGTCATATAGCTAAGTCAGATGTTGTATAACTGAATCAGATGTCATACAGCTTAAACACATGTCATGTAGCTGAACTTGGTGTTATATATCCGTGTCAGATGTCATATTACTGAGTTGGATGTTTCTTCTACAGTGAAACATGTCTGAACGTTCACTTCTACCAAGAGATTAGCATTTTTTCCTACGGATCACCAGTACCGCTGTGATATGTTCCCTTGCAAAATATAATATTTATACATGGTCTATTTTGTATAAAGTCCAATACTGTGTTTTCTCTTAGGCAAATTTTATTAATTGCATTTGAATACAATTTCTTAACACTTCAATAATTTCTGTCTCGGTTTGTAAATAGTTTACAAAGTTTTGACACTGTAAGCGTACAGCTAAAAATTTGTAGGTGTACATTTCAGTAATGTATAATGTAAATGAAGAACAAACTCACACATGGCACTCGTATATAATTTATTGGTTCAATGACATTTTGTTTAATTCGCGTCATCAATCTGTAGTCGTCTGTAATATATAATAATAATATTCGAGTTCATCTTCAAAGAAATACATCTGACATACACCATACACACATATGTGTATTTTTATTAATAAATATATGTATGATTGTATGTGTTTTTTCATTATTAAAATAATAAATTTCGCCCTTGTTAATCTATCAAAAAGAAGAAATATGAGTACATTATCGTAATTGGTGAATACGTATATATTTCTAAGACACAGAATCATCGTATATGTCTATTGTTACCTAAGGTGTGTTTAATAGCCTCCTTTTCCTACTTTGCCCAAATCTGTAAAAACATTCAGTTAGAGAACTTTTATACACACATACATAGAGTATTATTCAATTTTCTTAACATTGTTAACTGTAATGGTATAAATATAGAAGTGATGAATATCGCAATAAAATTTACATTACTTTTAATACAATTACTTTCAAAATGTTAAATCGTATTAAAATCAAACTGTTAAAGGTGAAGCAGTTTCACATTCTTAGTTTGATTTGACTATAACATATAATACCAATAGTCATACTCTTTTTCACTTTAAGTTTTCTGGCTTCGATTTCAGAATTTCATATTACTCAGCGATAAATTTAACTAAAGGACTTATTAAAAATCGTACATATTTAAAGATACAGAATGAAGCTATTTGACGAAACGACTGATTTGTAAAGATATGTCTTGTTTTTATCGTATTTTATGAACACTGAATCTTTTCAAAGGAATATTCTTTCTTTAGAGCCTTAGATTTGAAATTTGTTGTAAATTCGTTAGTGAAACGGGAACCTGAATCCATTTGTACCAGCCAATTAAAACAAATGTAAGAAAAGTGACTTTAAAAAGATAAATTGCAAACCAATGTTCTAGAAACTAGGTTTAATCTTTTAATTATATATTTCTACGTACGACATCCGCTGTAGGCATTGCCATAGTATCCGCTATTGCATACACAGGCATTTCCGACTCTCTTAGCATAGTTTCCGCAGTGATCATCTGTCGAAAGCGATAAAGATTATATAGACACAAAGAAAATGAAGTAATAATAATTTACATTATTTTTGCTTTATATGTATACCATGACACTGTATATATGATGTTTGAGAGCAAAACATTTCAGAAAAATAAAATTGAAAGCCGCACGAAAAGGCAACTAAAAGTTCTCAGATATATCATTTTGTCTATAAATAATTTTTCTCACAATTCGTTCTTAAACATATACATTTTCTAATGGAAATAAGAAATACACATAATATTATGTGAAAAGAAAAGCCCTCAAAAGACATTATTGAGTTTTATTTTCTACTTACAGCATCTTACGTATGGATTTCCCCAACATCCGGGATTACAAACACAGACACTTCCACTTAGTGAAGCAAGGATACCACATCGTCCTGCAGTGTTATGATTTAAATTCAAAATAAGTGGATGAAATTTACATCCGCAACCACAAAAATAATAATTTCACTTGTGATTTTATTTATTTATTGTTATTGTTTTTTTTTTTATTTTGGTTTCTTTTATCCACTTTTACTTGCCTATGTTATAAACTTTGTAACAGAGCCGCATGGTTCGGGCAATTTGTCCGTATAGATTTATCTGTACTTTATGGTCGGATTTCGAAGTTCGGGGTTAGAAATAGTTAGCAACATACTAATTTTGAACTTTTTGTTTTTACTTTTTATGTAATCGTATTCGATGACAGAACGATGGATATTTATAAATCGGTATTAAACTTGGCAGTTTATAGTTACCTCCACCTCCTCCGATCAAAATACCACCTCCAACACCTCCTCCGATACCTATTCCTGCACTTCCTCCTACACCACTTCCTACTATGGCACTACTTGCACCACCACCGGCACTGGCACTAGCACCTCCAGCAGCACCTGATGCGACAGCAGAGCTTCTGCCAGATGTTCCAAGAGCTCCCACCCTGGTCAACAAACCTCCAAATCCTCCGCGATATTGATTAGCAGCTAAATAGAACAATTTAACATGTATATATTACACTCATACATTACAATGATATATACGAGTAATTTTAATTAAATCGAAAGAATGACTTTATTTTATTCCTAATATTGATAAAACATACTACCTTCATGTTAAAGAAAATATTCAGATTGATTTGTTTTTGTATACTGTGTTCCAAATTCCTTTACGAGCAATTTGAATTTGAAATTCCCCACTACATTGACTTCATTCAAAACACGATTTCCTTTTGCATTTGATGACAGACTTTTTAGTATATCTCTCAGTCATTCGATGGTTCCCATTAAAAGTAATATATTCATTGAATGTTTTTTCTTCTTCTCTACAATATTTATCCATACAAATGTTAATTATCACTATGGTATATAAATGTTGATATTATACGTTAGGAAGATGATATCCATTTATAAGCATAAGCACAATACAAAATTAGTTTGATTACTGATGAAATAGAAAGAAGGTAATTGCGTTTGGAAATAATAGTGTAACCCATGCGTCACTTATGTAATGGTTTTCATTTAGAATTACTATTATTTCTATTTCATCTGTGGTTTTTCTTCCTTCACATTTTATTAAAAAATCATTATCCAAATAATAATTATCGAATTTCATGTTTGTTTTCCTTATCAAAATATACTGTCGGTGAGCATATAAAATATAAAACATCATCGTTCGTTAATTTTTTGAATTTATTATTAAAAAAGAAAAGAGAAACATCAATTGACAAGTCGCATATCATCTTATACGATACCAACATTCTCCTAATAAATCATTTATCTCTCTATCGTAAAAGTTCGAATATACATAAGTACTCACCAGCTTGTCCTGCAGCAATTGCACGGTTAAGGAAATTGATGTCATTGGTAGAATCAAACCGTGCACCGGCACTTCCAATATTTGCCAGTGAGGCACCCATGCCTGCATTTCCAGCAGCATGTTCCCTAACCATTTGTCCACTTGATTGTGCTACTAAGTTATCCATGGCAGCATGCACACCGTTGTTGAATCCTCTGATTTGAGCAGTTGATGGTCCTAATCTGTGAACAGCATTTACAGTTCCACTTATCACTAAAAAGAAATTTCATCATTTAAGTATGTTATATCAATGTTGATACAACAATGATCATATTAATGTTTTCAAATACAATGTTATGACTATCGATGAGAACCTTAATAGAAAGATGGAATTTTTTTAAAATAACTATGTGGAATTAAATCAAATATATCATAATATATGCTAATAGATAAATATTCAATAAAACAAGAATTAATTATATTAGCAACAGACAAATTATATGAATACTTGACTTATATGTTAACATTTATTTGATAAATTAGAACAAATACGTACAATAACATCCCATGTTAGGGTCTCCTGCGCAACCAAAATCACATCTACATGCGCTTGCTGATGCTACCCAGTGTGCATGTGCACCACAGCCATGTTTAGCACCATAGGCACCACCGCTGGTAATTCCTACTGCTCCACCACCGCCTCCGCCGCCGCCTTTACCATATTTTACGTATTTTGCGGGATACTTCTTAGGTACTGCTTCGATGCCTGAAACATGTTAAGATGGAAACCGATTAGAAATGCATGCATAAAACATGAAGTATGTATGGAAATATTTGTTTTCTCAAGCAATATATATTGGCAATATGTTACAATAAGCTTATCAGATTACACACTCCTTCAAATTTTGAACCATAAATTTTCATGATAGATGGATTTTGATATGTTGATAACATATACGTAGAGAGACTAAAATTTCATCGAATTATATTCTGTTATATAAGATAGTGAGAAAGGTGATTATTCCCCTCAGAAAAATCCGAACCGACACACTGGATCAAACTTTGGAAGTCAAATAATATATCCAACACAGTTCCGTGTGACCGACTCTCCACTACATCAGGAGATAAGATTTTTGGGGGTTTTTTTCTTTATTCTCATAATAATTTGAGAAAAAGCGCTATTTCAATGTGTATCAAAAAGGAAAAGTTTTCTCTGTCTAATTTTTTCTATTAGAAATTGAAAAATAATCAAATTCAAATCTTAAAAAATACAACGAAAGATTATCACAAAGAAATAGAATTAATATTTATTCAGTACATTTCGGATACAATATAAAGACTGAAATTCACCAGATATTAATACCATTGTCCTTTAGATACTTCGTTCCATAACTTTCTACAATACGACAAACTATATCAATGAAAAACTGGCAGACGTGGCATACTGTGTATACTTACAGACTAATGGTAATACCAAAAGAAGGCAGATGGTAGTAAATTGCACCATTGTGATTGAAGTTGTGAGGTAACCTGGCCAGCAATCTCCAAATCCTTGTATTTATACCATTTTTCACCGTTCATTGATATGCATTACAAATGGACTTTAAGCCTTACAACACAAAGAACACATTTGAGACGATTAAAGCTGTTGATCCTCTTGTATGCTAAGATAATGCCATGCATCTAAGGTTCAGTACACTTTTTCTGATACTGTGGTATTTTTGTATAATGTATATTACCCTAATGTATACTATCCTTGAATTCATTATCATATGACATTTTATCATTAAATACCAACAGTATTTCTGTATGCTTCACCACATAATTCCATAATTATTACACATTGCATGTTACCTTTGGAAAATATTGTAAAACATGAGGGGAAAGTATTTAAAGTCTTACCCAGCCCTAGAAGATCTGTAAATTTTATTTACTGTCATTAATTTCTCGTTTCCATTGTAGTATGTCCGGGTATGTAAGTTATAGTAACACCGGTAAGGTGAAAACGTAATTTCTCTGTTTATTTGCAAATATAATATCATATAATGCTATATATCATCAAAACGTACCTAAAAAGTTTTAGTCACTTGCAATATTTAAAGTGCATACATGAAGTCTCTTCCTCTTCTCTAACATCAGATAATCTCGTGCAAATCTATGGATCACGTGACAACACACACACACAGAGTTCCATTTATACAAATATTAAATAACTTTTTAGGTGTGGAAATTTTCTTTATTGCCCAAACACAATGACATTTTATTTCAGCGTTTACTAAATTATTTTAAGTTAAAACTGAGATACATAGATTACTGTAAGTTTTGTCCGTACACGGCGGGTGTGCTATACCAAACAAGGGACGCTTACTTTCCCGGACACCTGGTTTGCACACTGCCATCAATCACCAGTTAATTTAGTATTTTACAATATTTTTCTTATTACCTGACATGAAATAGCAAATAATACACCCTCATAAGCTTTTATACATACAAAAAAAAATCTTTCACGCAGTGGATCAATTAAATATAAGGACATATATGTCTGTATCACTGGTGAACCATATGCGCATTTCGACAATTTACGTCTCCTCAGTGATGCTCCAGACTGTGGAAATCGAAATTATAAATATATTTGAAAAAGAAAATTCATTATCAAAGTGACCAAACCGAAAAGCCAAATAATCCATCTCTGGGCAGAGCTATGCATGAGTTAATACTATTTATACTAATGAATTTTAGAATAATTTACAATTTTTTATTTTCACAGAAAATTTGAGGTATATATTCCAGGTCGGTACAGAGGTACTGGGAAGTGAGTTGAAGACACCCTCGGAAGCTAACAGTCCACCAGCAGCGGTATCGATCCCATACTAATAATACATAATGGAACATATATGCTTGTATTAATTGGGTGCATCATATGCGCATCTCGACACTGATGTCTCAAGGTCTAAACTGTGGAAATGAATTGTATAGATATTTGAAGAGCAAACTCATTATCCAAATGACCAAAAAGTAATAGTCAAATAACCTATCTAACGTCAGAGTTCTATCTTTGAGAGAAAAAAAGGAGAAAAGGCCAATTAAAAGCTAATCGCAATTCTTATTCCACTTTGCCATTTTAAATTTGTTTTAACATGATTATCAATGAATCTGGTAAAACTAACAACAGTTTTTATTTCCTCAAGCATGGCGTTCCATTTTCAGCTCTTTCAAGGGGGATTTTTTCAATGAAAAAAGTCGTTTTAATTCCTTCGAAATGAATAAATCCTTCAACACAAAACGCGGCCTGTAAATGTTCATTTATTAAATGAAACACTGATTTCTATATCATTGTTCTACCTGATTCATTTGACGTATGTGATGTTCTTCTGATAGAGAAATTGTATAATCTTATTCTCATTGTTAAATATGAAACAAAAATGTCTTAATAACACTGTGATTGTGAAGCCCATTGCAAATTGATCAAAATGCGTTGTTTGCAGTTTCCACATCAATAATTTATAGAGAAATACTTTTAATATGTAAGTCATATCATTAGAATATTCATTTTGTATTCTTTTTGCTTCTTAAATTTCATCTCATTTGGAGTAGAAATAAAGAAATTACGGCAATTTGAAAATAGGTAAATCATTAAAATATTTTACGTTAGCGCGGTGGTACAGTTATATATTTATTTTGCCTTGTGATTGACGGCGCGCTTAGAATCAGTGGGCTTAATAGCGATATGTTCACTCTCGTTGACCGGGGTCTCGGTTGTATCTAATGCAATGAAGTGAGGTTTTTTAGGTAAATACGTCCATTATCTGTAAACAGCTGATCGCTGAAGCGAAAACGATGGTCAACACGGACACACGTAAGTTTTCTTTTTTACGTCTTCAATTTTCAGTTTTTAATTTATTTCTACCGGCGCATAATATGCGATAAGTATGTTTCCCCCGATTCATTTGATACCATTTTTATAAGAAATATTTAAAAATGACTACAGTCCATTCAGAAGTAAAAAACCCTCTCTGCCAAAACAACGGTCCGCCATATTGTTTTGAGTCATTTGATTAAATCGATATACATATTAAACAATCGTGCATTATAAAGTTCTCAAAAAAAAAAAAAAATAACCAAAACAATGTCTATAGAAGTAATTATGATTATCCTATAAGTGAAAAATTACCCCGTAGCTTTTATTTACAAGTTTTATTTATCAAAATTTAAATATAAAAATATCAAATTTTAAGCACGGCGTGGGCTCGTGGGTATTACTAACCATGAACGATTTTTATATTCGAATTGATAATTATTAGTATTTACATTAATTAAACATCTGACGATTTCATATATTTTATTGTAATATTGTAGATCCTCTCTTATTAATAATACGATTTTACACGAGCTTCCTCTGACACAACGACTTCCATGTATATAATTATGTACAGAAATCACATCTCAATGTAATAAATACCTAGAATTATATATTGTGAAAAATAAGACATCATTTCATCATTTGGTTTACATTGACACCCCCTCCCCCCGTTTCCAACTTCAGACTTACTTTTTAATTGCAGATAAATCTAGAGTTGCGAGTTGCGAAAGGAAAAGGGAGAGGTGATAAGCTATTTAAATTTAAGCAAGATTTTTTTTTTTTTTGTTTAAGCAAAATTATCAGACTAAGAGCTTATTTTAATCTAAATTATTTGGTTTTTATCCTCTCTAGTTAATCATGGTATTTATTTCAGTGAAGAATCCAGAATTTCCGAAAGGGGGAGGGGGCGGCACATGTGAAAGTCAAATATAAGCCAAAATACTCCACCATTTTAGGTGCCAAATCTGAAAATTTACTCATACTTGTGCCAAACAAAAGGGAGACCCCCTATAAATCCGAAACTGTATATATAACAATGAGAGAACAAGTTATGTCAAGATACTACGAAACGCCAATCGCGTGACCTAAGATTCACGAAAAAAGGTTTTAAATACGTAATTTTTTTTTTATTTCATTTAAATAACTATGTATTGAAGACTTTATAAAAAATAATTCTAATTTCAATATTCCCCCGACATACCTGTAATTGGCTCTCGAAAACATATGTTTTTCAGTACATGTACATCTCGCATAAAAACACCAGCGAAAGTGATGAATCATGTTGATGTGATGTCATGTGATGTCATGTTGCAATCAGATGGTCAGTCCCAAGACGAATTTTGGAATATCTTTAATAGTTGACTTCCTAATCAAGTTGCCATATTTTTAATATATCAAGGATATATTGGGGTAACGTCGACCAGGGCGATCACCTGTCAACTGTGCGGATCAATTATTACGTAATATCACCTCAACCGGCTGTTTGACCCAAAAAATATCACCCTTCATTTCGTACCTTTTGTCATCTTTCAAGATATTAATTAGCGATATTAATAAACTGGGTATTCATAGTAATGAAGGACAAGGACTAATTATCAGATTATCATAAGGGAGACATAAAGAACAGGAATTGACATCAACCAAACTTTACGACATTTTATATTTAGGAATAGTTTATATTTGAGATAATAACACTTATAATCAAAGGTTTTTCTACGTTTTTAAAATAATGAATATAATACATATAGTCGATTAATATGAAGCTAATATTAAGCTATACTATGATAAATAAAAAGGTACTTGATATTTTTCACATTTTGAAAAAGTTATCCGCTCCTAATTTAGGTGAACAAAGTTTTTTCTTTTGCTTTTACAGAGCTTATTTTTCGTCAATCAAATCAAATCAATCAAAATTCCTTCAAATATCCTTATAAGTAACCATTTTTAATAAGTTTTTACATAAATGTGAATCCTTGTATATTTTCTTTTTTAGAAAAATGACCTTGGACATTTGGACTTCGTCATTTTCATCAAAGTAAAAAACATTCTTCGTCAAGTTTAAGAGTATATATTTGAGATAATAAGACTTATAATCAATGTTTTATTATTATTATTTTTTTTTTTCGTAGTACATGTAGTACATAGAGTAGATTAATATAAAAATACCACAAATTTTATGCATAACTGATTAAGTTATACACTCATGAAATTGCAAGGTCGTGCATTTTGATTTGAAAAAAGGTGTGAAAATGCAATATTGTCCATTTTCAAATTTTAATATCTTTTAAAGTACTTGAGAAAAATTTTCAGGGTTTGTTAACTATATACTGTACTTTGTAACTTATCTATTATTAGATATATTATAATACAAATGCATTATTTATATTTATCTAAATAATGTATCTCATGTGTTTTAAGGAAAACAATTTGGGTCTCCCTATCTTTGAAAAGAAGGGTGTTTTCTAGCAATTATTAGAGGACAATGGAATAAACAAAACTGTCGTATTACATGTTTTCTACCAAATTTTAAAATAAGCAAACAATAAGAAGTAAATGCAATAGATTAAATGAAAGGAAAAAGACCCATTATCATATTGTAAATGCCTTGTATACTAATTATGAATTGCATTGGTATATATATTAAATGAAAATCTAAAAGCTAAAATATGAATATTTTGCACTATGGAGTGAATAAACCCTAGAAATAAAAGAAATAATGGATAAAGCTAGTTAAAGGTGACATTTCCCTTCATTGTGTCTTGGGTGACTGACGAAATGGTGATGCACCACAAATATACAGTGTTGCAATACAATACTTCTAACCAATAACCAATGACATGACAATGGAAACCAAAACCATTTTAATGTTTTGATACTAAGTGATTATGTATTTTCTGTGTTAAAAGTGTTCACTGCAGAGTTTGAAAATAATCTAGATACATGATGATTAATGACAAATTATATATGTTGATATACTTGAGATGTTTTAGGAGATAAAATACAATGCACTAAATTATGAATAGTATAGCAACCACGTGGTTATCAAGATATCTTTAAATTGCATGTATTCTTGTTTTAAGCATTATGCACAATGAGAGCAGAAACAATATATGCACAATAACAAAATCAAAACCATATGTTCCGAATATGTTCATCTGTGACACAGCAAAAGAAGTAAGGATATTCTCTATTATGCTGTACACAGAGAAATAAATCTTTACCTAATGTATACGACAAAATGTATATCATAATAAGCTTTTTACATATTTGCTAGAATGACAGGTGAATTTCGATGTATTTTTGCTATACAATTTTTTCACCTGAGCTGAAAAATAAATATTTTAGATAAGTGAATTGTTACCAGTGCATTGGATTGGATATACATGAATGAAATTTATAAATGTTCCTGTCTAATATGTATTTATAAGCATACACGTATGGCAGGAGCCATTAAAAAAAAAACAAAAAACAAAAAAAAACAAAAAAAAAAAAACAAACAAATCTAAGGAGAGAGCTATTCCTTTAGATAACAAAGACTTCGAATTCTATTTCATAGCTTAAAACTTCACTACATGTATGATAATCCATCAGCACAAGTATCTACAAGTGGTAGATAGAACGACGTTCAAAGGTACAAATGATACCACAGGGAAGTGGTAACCAATATATTTGGTTATCGGTGCAATATGGACTTGGGTTTTGAGATATGATTTTGGGTCAATTTTATGACAAGTCTTTTGTAGGGAATGGGTAAGAAATAAATTTGGTATGAAGCGGACCCATCTTACAGCTACTGAATTATGAACAAAACAACAGTTATTGCCATGAGCCTACTGTGACATAACCTTGAACGTATAACCTTTCGTCAAGGTCGTAACATAAACTTGTGCCATGGGTGCCACTGAAATATGGAATAGAATATGTATGTAACGTGTATTTATGTGATAAACGTTTTCATTGGGGATGGGCAGACAAACAGGATAATTCTTTGGAAATTCTGATTATCTTTTAGGGAGATTAGGTATAATTTCAACTTTCAAACTGTCACTGAGGAAGTTCTAAGGTCGTTATAGGGATCTATTGCAATATCAGATTCCTCTTTCAAGAACCGATATTTTGGGGCCTGACCATACAAAATAACCATCTTAACTTTTTGACTATACTTTATTTGACATAATATGTATGTACATGTATATACAGATATTTGTTCACCTGTCTTTCCGACATCGGAATTTCAGGCAGGCAGCATTTCTTTCCTTGAATGGGAAATTTGACTTTGTGTTCCTGTCTCCTTCGTATGTTCATGCGTGTATATTTATGTATTTACCTCCTCGAAATGAAAGATTGTTGCAGGACTTTTGCGACGGGTGTTGTGTGCAACCAGTGGACGCTTACTCTTCCCGGGCACCTGGTCTCACCTTGATTTTATTGGGGTTCGCATTTGTCTGAATATGACACTAAACACGATATTGTCCCCAATGGACTATGAGATATGGTTTACCCTTCCGTACTTCTTCGTTTTTACACTACATATAGCTCAATATCTACTCACAATTTATATACATAATTATGGAATGGGTGTGTTAAATGTGATTCCCTCGATGTACGCCCACTGTGACCTTTTCTTTTTCTTGAAATCAATGGAATAAAAGGACAATATCGTGTATACTGTCATATCCAGAAAAATGCAAACCCCAATTAAATTGAGGTAAGTCCCCTGTTTGCATGAAACGACCGTTGAAAAAGTCCACAAACAACATTCAAGTCCAGGAAGTAATACATAAAATACACACAAGAGCACATGTAGGAGAGAGGACACCAAGTCAGTTTATTCCATTCACGGTTAAAATGTTGTTGAACCGAAACATGGCGCCAGTAAAACTGTATTTGGATGTTCTCATTCACATCGTCAATGAGGTGAATTAAAAATTAAAATGAAAATCTATCGATTTTCAAATCTAGCTATTGCTTATCAGCAATGTGAATGATACTGATAACCAACAATCGAGTATTGTTAAAATGCTGCAATCAACCAACAAGCCTGGGTGTTGTTTGTTTTTCTTTTCCTTTATTTTTTTTTGGGGGGGGGAGGCTTTTTCTTTGGGGGAGGGGTTTTTTGTTTTGTTTTGTTTTTGTTTTTGAGAGTTGTTTGTTTTTGTTTTTCTTTGTTTCGGTTTTTTTATTGGGGGGAGGGGGTGTTTGTTTGTTTGGTTTTTGTTTTCTTTTGTTTTGTTTTTGCTTTTGGTTTCGTTTTTGGAGGATGTTTGTTTTTGTATTTCTTTGTTTGTTTGGGGTTTTTAGGGCGATGTTTGTCTGGGTTTTTCTTTGTTGTTTTTATTTTTTGTTTGTTTATTTGGTTTCTTTTGGGGGGGGGGGTTCGTTTGTATTTGTTTTTCTTTATTGGGGATTTTTTCGTGAAGGGTTGTTTGTTTGTTTGTGATTTTTTCATCTTTCTTTTGTTTTGTATGTATTTGCTTTGGTTTTTTGTTTCTGGGGTTGTTTGTTTTTGGTTTTCTTAGTTTTCTTGGGGGTTGTTTTAGTTTGGCTTTGTTTTTGTTTTGTGTTTTTGTTTTTTGGGGTTTGTTTTGTTTTTTACTTCTGAGTTGGTTTTATCCATTATCTGTATCAAGTTCTGCAAAAAGAAGGTCCTGGGCAAACCCTCTTACCTTTAAATTCTTAACTTGGTAAGAACTGTACATTATTGTTACAGTCTGAAAAAAAAATAGAACTGACTCAGCTATATAATTTCTTCACAAACTTCCACTTCAAACAGGAAAATATGTGAAAAGAACCACCACAAACCTAAATGAGTATATTGCAGATGCGTACCGAATACCGGCGGTTAACTGAAGTGACAGTAGTCATATAATTAGTGTAATTAAGTAGATATAATGTCCAGATTACCCATAAAGAATAACACTGGTTTTTGAAGCGTCGTAAAACCAAATTTCTCGTTAAAATCTTTGGCAATGATGTACATATGTAAGGCAGCGCCTCCAGTTGTATGGTTCAGAAAAGTGCGTTGTGTTTGGGACAAAACAAAGTCGATGAGCGTTTTTATCTATAATGAAATCCTCAAAGCAGCCAGCAAGGCAATGGTGGCTTCGTCTTCTTGAGAAGCGGGAGACCCAGCAATGACGATTACCTAAACCAAGTCTTATTCTGAAAACAAAGAATTTATTCCTTTCTTCATTTACACATTTTTTTTCCCCTATTAATATTACTTTTACTACATACACTGGCCTTTAGCTTTCTATTTTTACCACATGGCCATATCGTAAAAATATAAATGAAATCAACAAAGTTTAACAACCAGTCATTCCAGCATTTCTAAAGACAGTTTTCTCTTCTAATAAAGGTTGTAGACCAATGTATGATATTTTCATATTTTTCAAATAAATTAAAACATGAAATCAAATGGGAAAAGAACTTATTTTACAACAAACAACTGGAAATTGCTTTACACTTTGCCTTTCAATATTAGCGAGGATATTCGCTTAAGTTGGTTTCACCTGAGATTAACATTTAGAATCTTGGCAAGAAACAAATTTCTTAATCTGATACATATAAAAGATTCGCCTCTATGTTATATTTGTAAAACAACAGAGGAAACTTTTTTTTGCATCTATTTATAAATTGCATACAAATTACAAAATATTTGACACGAACTTGAAAATTCGATTAACATACATAGAGGCTTTAATATTTCCTTATCAAATGAAAATAATAATATTCCGTATACTAAGTACTGATACAAATTTTAATGTGATATAACTTATAATTCTTCTTACCAAATATGTTATATATGTACAGTCTAAAAACAAGGTTTTATCTCTATCAATGCTCTTAAAAGCTGTATATATTATTACTATATTACTAAAAAATATATATTTGTAAAAAATTGGAATGTGCAAAATTTGAAAAAATGGAACTTTTGAACTTTAAAAGACTTCTTTTAAATCTTAAACTACTTAAACATATTAAATTATATCTATATATATTACATTATATTTTGATTATTAATATTATACAATGTAAATTTAAGTATTGTTTGTAATTAATAGACAATATTATAAATATCAGTCAGTATTGATTGATTGATTTCTGTTTAACGTCACACCAGGAATATTTCACGTATATGGTGACGGCATCTGCCTGATACACAGGATACAAATTTTGACCTTTGCAACGCACCCACCCGAGGCAGTGAGGGTTTTTTAACGTGCCATGCATACCATGACACGGGGACTCGGTTTATACTGTCTCATCCGAAAGACAGGACACCGGCATGACCAGAGCGGGACTCGATCAGGAGTCCAGCGCGATACCACTAGGCCACGCCGGCTAATTATCAGTTAGTAATATCAGTAAGTAAATACCTCTGCAAAAACTTTTTGCGGTCAATTTACATATACATATTATAGGGATACTTACCATTGTACCATATATACTGATATATGATAGTATATTATTCAATATATATATGTACTTATACCACGAATGTTAGTGTGTATGTCTGTTATGTATCGGTCTGTACTTTTATGTTTCGTTATATGTTTGTCAATGTAGGTTTTTGTGTAATAAAAAATAAATAAATAGAAAAGGGTCTGATTCTGGTTTGGTCTTATTCGAGGTCTGATTCGAGTCTAATTCAATTACGTTTCCTAACAAGCTTATACAGTACCGTTAGTTCCCATAGTACATATTACTAAGCTGGCCATTAAACTGACCACTGTGCCCCACGAAGCCATCGTTTACGAGAATTGAGAAGCAATAAAATCTGTGACTCAATTACATGAGGGTTTACAAGTTAAATTATATATTTTCAACAAAGTCCACTAAATCAACAATACAAAACGTTCAGTCCAATTTATCAACAATAATAATGACACCTGGACATTAGTTTAAAGTAATTAAGGTCTTCGGTGAGTTCTCAGGTATAGCATGACGTATCCAAGACATGGTATTCATTGCGTAGGTGGTGATCCTAAGTTAATGATCCATCGGTAGCGTGGTATGCCGCTACCTCGCACATATTAGTATAATTTATAAACCTGAGGCATTCGGATTTTATTAGTCTATTTCCCCTGGTAATACGGTGAAATCCCTAGATTCCCTTTCTATGGTATATATAATTCTCAGTTGATTTTATGAGTCAGATCCTGTTGTAATGTGTTGGATTTCCATTAATACAAACGTAGAGAATCCTAAACCATTTTTGCTGGTGATTACAAACACCAAAACCTTAAAAATATAGAAATTTTTATGCTTTTTATCTTTAATTTTTAAAACTTACAAGAAGATATGCCCAGAAGAAACGATCTTTCCATTTCTTATGGTGATCTAATATACAAAGATTCCGATGACATAATGTCGTCCGGTTCGAAAACAGTTAAGCAACTTTGACTTTGATTGTTATAACTCTGAGATCATCCACAGGCCAATACACCTTGTATTGTTCTCTCTACAACCTAATGCATACCTTTCATAGGCTGTGCACACTAACAGGATGATGGGGTTTCTATGATTTTTCAAAGAGATTGGTTCCTTACGCTCTTCCCCTATACTAGATTAGGAACATACGCTTGCTTTTAGAAGGATAGACAAAGAGTGGATCAGACTAACGTCTTTTTATGTGTTTGATATTAAACTTATATTATTCGTCTTTTATGAGCGCTCAACTTGAGAGGTTGGTATTTGTTGTCTAAATGGAAGAGTGTTCTTAAGTTATGAATATGTGCTCTTTGATTGCACAGCTTTTGTGGGGAGTGCCAGGATGGGGTCGGAAACCAGCTAAAAACACCAGTTTATTTACGAATGCCTGATGAATTGTCCATTCCAATCTAAACCGTAAGTGAATCGAATATTTTGTAATGTTTTCTTATATTATTACACCGGGGAGTTCCCTCTCTCTCTCTCTCTGTCATACAGCTAAGTCACATGCTCTTACTCCTTTTATTCCTTTGATTTCTTTTTCTATTTTATTATTATTTTTTTTAATAGAATTAGAATTATCTTATAGAGTTTAGAATTCCAACCGTTCAGTTAATTAACCTTAAATTGAAGGTAAATCTCTACAAATGGTATCATGTAATACTAAATTTTTAATACGATAATGTAAGGCTATGATATGATATAACAGACTGGTGAGAAGTTTTGGCTTTCCATTAGTATACTTATTACATGGGGCTTGGGGAGAATTCTCGAGTACCTGTCTACATTCTATCACCCTAGCTAGATAGCAAGGTAACATGATTACTTAGTATAATTCTTTATGACCCAACCATACACCCTTTATGACAAGGGATCCACACTTGTATTTTCATTACTCTGAAACTAACTATTCTATCAAACTTCACTTCTGTGTAATTAATACAAATATGTATACATGTACATATAAAAAGAAATAAAAAGCAATGTATGCAAAGAACAATTTATTTTTTTTCTACAGGTATATTTATATATTATGCCTCAACCATCAGCAGTCGTCTGAAAAATATGAATTGAAAATATTAGTGTATTTTCCTGTGGTTTTTTTTTTTCAGAAACTTTACAGTATGTTCCAATTATCATCCAACGCACCGCATTACAGTTATTCGAACCAGCATTTCCATATAGGATTAAAATATGTTATCATAAATCACTAAAATATAACTGTATAAAAGTTACAATACATATTATGTAGTTTACCTGGCGAAATAATTAGTAACCTCCTTTGCCACCTCCGACACTGACCACACCTATAAAAATATATCGCTTAAGTACCTAAGAGTGGATATGGCAAAATGGGAAGATACTACCTTTTTAATGCATTAAACTTTTGATTAATGTCTCGTAATGATTTGATATTAAGTTTTCTTTAAATAGTTAAGAATTGGAAAACTGTAACATTGCAAGCACCCTGATTATAATAATTATACATACTGCATCCGCTGTAAGCATTGCCGCTGTATCCAGATTTACATACACATGCGTTGCCTGATCGGTATGCATAAGCTCCGCAATGGTCATCTAGAATGAATCAAACACAGAATGTAATAAAATGTACATAAAAGTTTAACCGTATTTAGCAATCACATGTCGTTAAACATTACTATATCTGTTACTTACTACTGATTGTCTCTACAAGATAGAATTGTACTGGCAGAAGACCTACATTAAAACGCATTTTATTTTTACATTTGAAGATTGTTTAAAACACCATGCTTTACTGTATGCGAAATTAATCATTAACTTTATAATCTCTTTTTCTTATACTTTTCAGAATTTTTCAAATGCGCAATTAAATGTTGACGATGTGATAATCGAAATGTCTCAAGATATGATAATAAGTTTACTTACAGCATCTTACGTATGGATTTCCCCAACATCCTGGATTACAAACACAGACACCTCCACTCAATGAAGCAAGGACACCACAGCCTAGAAAATAGTGATATGCGTTAGATATTTATCACCACCTTTTCATTCAATGTTGCTGAATCATACTGTTTATATAAACAAATAAATGATAAAAAAAGAATATTTGAAGTAAACTAATGTTGAACGACGAAATATGTTGCTTGATGAAAGGACAATAACGAATCCATGAAATAACCGGAATTGTGGTAAGATGCTATGAGAAATTAACATCCCTTGCTCATCAGTCGCACTCGCCGTGACGCAATTGTGCTGTGTTTGGTTTAACATGTAATCACATTTATCATTTGTTAGTTTTATTTTGTGGTATGCTTTCAAATAAGATCACATTTCGGTTCATGCTAGACCAAGGACAGGTTTAATTTAAAAACCACATCTAAAATTTGCTTTACTACCAAAAGGGTATCGGTATATAATGACTCTTATAATGTAAAATACAAAAGTAAAATTAGAACAAAACATGATGATTATATATAGATATGTTATAATTTTCTCAAATATTTTTAAACTCTTAATACAGAACATACCTCCTACTCTTCCTCCACCAATCAAGATACCACCTCCGATACCAGAACCACCTCCAATACCAGCTCCAGCTCCAGCACCACTTCCGATACCTCCTACAATGGCGCTGCTTGCACCACCACCAGCACTAGCGCTAGCACCTCCAGCAGCGCCTGTTGCGACAGCAGAGCTTCTGCCAGATGTTCCAAGAGCTCCTACTCTGGTCAACAGACCACCAGTACCTCCACGATATTGATTTGCCACTGTAGAAAAAATTATTTAAATAAAGGTTTATATATTTTAAGTATAATGGCGGAATACGAAGTGAATATTTATAATCGAAATCCAAAGCAAGTCTGAAATCTCGTTACCTTGAGTACACCATAACATAACTACGAACAAATTTAGTACGAGATACTGATCTTATTTTGAAATGTTCATGATCGACGTATATCTATAATGAAGAAAACACTAACGACGTTGTCCTGCAGCAATTGCACCGTTGAGGAAGTTAATATCAGCTGTTGAATCGAATTGTGCACCACCTCTTGCAGCATTAGCTAAGTCTGCTCTGATACCAGCATTACTGGCTGCATGTGCACTTAAAGCTCTTGCATTGTCTTGTGCGAATAGACTGCCAACAGCAGCGTCCAAACCGTTGTTGAATCCTCTGATTTGAGCGGCAGATGGTCCAATTCTGTTGACTGCGTTAACTGTTCCACTTATCACTGAAATCAAATTCAACATATATTTTTAAAGTATGTTGAAAAATATTGTAATTATAAAACATTGAATTACTGAAGCATTTTCTATCGATATATTCGTTGTTAATTACTTTTAATAAATTCATAACATTGGAAAATCCTTGATAAATTTTTGAGGTAAGTCTGTGTTCTAGATCGTAGGAACAACTAATCTTAAAGCTATTTTTAAAAATCAAGATCCGTTTTATAAATACAAAAATGGTATTCTGTATTGATGTAACCTGTATTATATCACAGATAACTTACAATAGCATCCCTGGTAGGGGTCCCCTGCACAACCCATATCACATCTACATGCGCTTGCTTTTGCTACCCAATGTGCATGTGTTCCACATCCATGTTGAGAACCATAAGCACCGCCGCTAGTAATGCCCCCGATAACACCGCCGCCTCCTCCTCCTCCACTACCGCCTTTTCCGTACTTTGTGACTGAGGGATATGTTTTGGCGGGCACTGCTTGGCTGCCTTTATTAAAATAGATTTACTATTAACTACAGCGAAATTGTTGTTAAAATTGTCAAATTTTTATTTTGTGTTAATGTTACTGTGATATATGGCAGATCATTGCTTTGATAAAAAGACCCTCTTTTTTATTTTCATTTTATACTGTCAGTTTGAATTGATCTAAAAATGCCGTCTTATATTATTTGAAATAAACGGAAAACTTTTAGTAGTTAGAATTCCCATTTCTCTGTGAAATTATATTCTTCAAAATTGAATACGGAAAAAATACTTACAGGCAATTGAAAGTACAAGAACGCAGATGACCGTCAATTGAACCATTTTGATGAAAGTTGTGAGGTAACCTTGCCACAAAATACGAAAACTCACTATTTATACTGTTTCGGACAATTAATCAATATGCATAACATTATACCTTTAAGCATTACAGAACCTCAAACAACTCTGAGGCGATTAAAACTGTTGATCTCCTTGTATGATATGGTAATTCAAGATTTTCATCTATCGATTTATGATTCTAAATTAGTGAACAGGTTTGAAAGTACTTTGTAAAATTACTTTCCATTTTCTTTGAAAGCAGTAATACACATCACTTTGAGTTTCCCAGCCATATAGTGTAAAAACGTTTAACGTAAGTACAAAAACAAATTTCAAATTTCTAATAATTATACGGAAATTTCTCTAGCTTTTTGGCAAATTTATTTAAAAAAAAACAAACAAAAAAATAAACAAACCAAAAAAAAAAAAAAAAAAACAAAACAAAAAAACAAAAAAAACAAAAAAAAACAAAAAAAAAAAAGAAACAAACTCGTGATAAAATGTATTTTGGTTTCAGTTCGAGTGAACCAAATTCGTTTCTTTACTTTTCATGAAAGCTATGCCGCTCATACATGTTTTGTTTTTCCTGATATATATTTATTTCGATATTTTATTTATGCAAAATTCTTGAAACCAGCTTTAAAACAGACAAAATAAATAAGCGCTTGGGGTTAATATACGCCTTTTAATTAGACGCGCTATGTTTCCTTTCAATGTTGGTTTTACCTTTTAGTAGTATTTGCATGTCTTTTGGTTTCAAGGGGTTTTTGTTTGTTGGGGTTTTCTCTCTCTCTCTCTCTCTCTCTCTCTCTCTCTCTCTCTCTCTCTCTCTCTCTCTCTCTCTCTCTCTCTTGACTACTGAGTAGGTATTATCCATCATCTGATAACTCCTAAAGAAGGTTTTAAGTCTAATTTAAAAAGGCAATCCCTCTTCCCTTTGAATTCATAAAATTGGTAAGAACAATATATCACTATTACAGTCTGAAGGAATGGAACTGACTCAAAACTCACTACAGACGGAGCAAAAATGTAAAAAGAAACACTACAAACCAACTACTGGCAGTTAATTGGCGGTAAATTAAAAAAAAATGTTTTACCCATAAACCTCCATTCGAGAACAAAGGCCAAAGGCATCTCAAGTTGAGAGTTTAAAATATGTTTTACAATAATTAATAGTAAATTTCTTTCATTTAAAAATACGTAAGATGCATACGTCTCAATATTCAATGAAAGCATGTTGCAAGTATTTTTCAAAATGAACTAGGATACAAATATTGATTTTAAAAAAAAGTCAGAGAAAATTCAAATTGCCTGTATTATTATAATCTTTGTTCCCGTTATTGTATTGTTAAGCTAGAGCTCCCTATCTGAATTTACACAAAGACGGAATTTAATGTTATAAATCCTCATTTTCATTGAAAATGGTATAACTTTCTTTATGAATTAAATAAATCGAGATTCAGAAGATATAACAAATAGGTAGCTCATTTGTTTCAAAACAATAATTGTATTTCATGTTTGTAAATCATATTTCCATTCCTGGTACCAACCGGTTTTTTAATATGCTGCTGCATTGAAACTGAACGGAATATACATGAATTCCACTGATTGCTTTGAAAAGTTATTAAATTGAAACGTTTTATTTATAGCCATAGGAACAATGCAATTAATCTATCTATGTTATTCATACCACACCACTGCAATAGTTTTAAAGTTTAATAAATGTTTTGATGCTTCGGACAAATGTTACTTCAAGACTTTTTGCTCGGTTAAAGATCCGTAAAAACATAATCCAATCAGCAGCTGTCGCCTCGTTCGACACCGTATGAATTTGTTGTAATTTATATCCTAGGACCCAGTCATCTGTCAAGTTAATCGCCTATCGCTTTATCTACATAATTCGAACACGCTCTCGCATTTTTTCAATAAGATGCCGACTTCTAGCATGGTATGTAACATTGCGTGATTTTATGTGTGACGAAGAGCAATTTTCTCGTTATTCGACCTTATGCTCTCATAAGATTTCTTTAGCAAAAAGAAATAAATAATGTAGGTCTGTACGTAGCTTTATACAAATTAAGAAGCATTTTAGCGATATATTACTCTATACGATGCCTTTTTTCTTTTTCATATATGAATACAATTATCTATGGAAAAGTTTTTCTTTCTTAAAATAAAAAAAAACTACCATCAACATATCGTCTCATTTCATGTTTTAAATGAAACTGGAAAATATATATTGATTCATTTCATAATTATACTACGGAGAGTTTAGTTTGAGCTTAATTTTCTTTTTACTTTGCAGACATCACAGAGAAAATATGCGAATGTGTCGAAAAGGTAGGTTAAAACATTTTTCTTTTATGTTTAAGTGTTGCTTCTTATTGCATTTTGCCAGTGAAGTATTTATACATGTCCTCTCATTCAAATCAATTGCAATGTATTAAACATTATTTCTCGATAAAATCTACAAAGCCATATATATATATATATATATATATATATATATATATATATATATATATATATATATATATATATATATATATATATATATATATATATATATATATATATATATATATATATATATATATATATATATATATATGACAAATCACGAATGTCATATTTTACATGATATAAGGGGCCTTATGATCGACAAGCTGCTTTTTGTCGGAATTCTCATTATGACGCCAATGTTTGGAATGTTATCTGACGCAACCCTTAGCGGTAAAACACAATGTGTCGGATATTGAATGAGAGATGAATTTAATATGAAAAAGTTTATTACAGAATTGTTTAATCATTTTTGAATGAATAGTATAACTCGGATATGCTTTTATTTCCTTTATTTTCACTTTAAGCCATTATATTGACCAATATTATATTTTATTTATTACTATGATATTATATATTATATTTTCTCACAAAAGAATTCTGTAGATTTCTTGTTCCTTTTAAATATCAACATAATGTGTTTGATTTTCCTGCAATATAAGCTATGATGTATTATGCATATTTTTAAAATCTGGCATTTAAAAAAGCATTTTCACACTTGTAAAAGCAAAATAAAGTTTAAGCGCAGAATTTAAGAAAAAGAAAAGAAGCAATGCTTTGTACACCTTTTCTTTGGTTTTATTTCATTAATACTGTAGCTTGTTATAGTTAAAATATCTATTTTCGTTTTGAATCCCCTAAATATTCAGGAAATCAAAGTGATTTCAAAGAGATAAAACAAGTTTGAGATATGGTTTCTTTATCATTTCATTCAAATTTATAGGAAATCAAAATTGAAACCACTCATGTTGGTTCCAATATTAAAAGTGCAGCTGTAAAGTCATTCCACTTTATTTGGTGCCAGAATCATGGATCAAAACGCAATGTCAAAAATTCAAAAACTGAATGAAAACAACATAAGGTGAAACATGATACCACTTATACTCAGGAGAGATTTGATAGAAAAGGTTTAAATATGTATTGCTATTAATACAATGTTGATCTCCATACGGATAAACGAGATAATAAACAATTAATTGCAATGGATATCAAATTAATTAACAAATATTCAAGAATTTCCAGCGATATATACTGTTATTCCTTATTGGTACTGTAATACCAGATTCGAATCTATTTTTAAAGATCCTGATGTTGTCAGAGAACTTACCTTCCTCCAAGAACATTATATCATTACACCAGCAGATAAAGCATCTAATAATTATACATTTACTTGTAAGAAATATTACTTTGACAGCCTAGTGAAAGAATTAGGATTAAATTCAGCCCCAGGAAATCCTACTTATACTCTCACGAACTTTTCGGTTTCGGAAGTACTCGAGAATCATAAATCTGTCCTCAATACGTTTGGTATTGACTCAAATAAATTGAATTTAGAACTTCCATATTTGTACTGTATTCCAAAAATGCACAAAACTCCGTACAAACAACGCTTTATCGCTGGTTCCTCGAAGTGTTCCACAAAATCTGTATCGATGCTACTCACAAAAATATTATCAGAAATTAAATCTGGCCTTCATAGATATTGCGAAACAGTATATTCCAGAAGTGGAATTAATCAAATGTGGATCCTTAAAAATTCAAAAGAGTTGTTAGAACATCTAAAATCAAAAAGTTTTACTAAAATTCACTCCATCAAGTCTTTTGACTTTTCGACTCTGTACACAACGATCCCTCATCAGAAATTAAAAGACAGATTAGCGGAAATTATTCAAAATGCATTTACTAGTAAAAACGGAAGCCGCAAATTCAAATATATAGTAATAGGCCACGATAAAACTTATTTTGTTAGGGAAAATTCTGATTCCAAAAATAAATACACTGAAACAGCTGTCATTCAGATGTTGAACTTTCTTATCGATAACATTTTTGTGGTGTTTGGAGGTAAGGTTTTTCAACAAATTGTCGGCATTCCAATGGGCACTAACTGTGCTCCGCTTCTGGCTGACATATTCCTTTATTCATACGAAGCTGAGTTCATTCAGTCTTTGCTTTCGCAAGGGAAAAAAACAATTGGCTCTTGGCTTCAATTTTACTTACAGATATATAGATGACTTGCTTTCAATTAATAATCCTTCATTCGCGGATTACCTTAGCATCATCTATCCAAGTGAACTGGAGGTCAAAGAAACCACAGAAAGTAGTAATTCTACTTCGTATTTAGATATTATGTTGTCTTTGGACATTAATGGTCAATTGAACACCTCACTCTATGACAAACGTGACGATTTCAATTTCGCTATCACAAACTTTCCTTTCATAAGTAGCAACATTCCATCATCGCCCGCATACGGCGTATTCATATCTCAGTTAATACGTTATTCCAGAGCATGTTCAAATTACAATGACTTTGTTCTGAGGGCTAGGCGACTTTCAGTTAAGCTGCTCAACCAGGGTTATATATGTGCTAGACTAGCATCGTCACTGAGGAAGTTCTACGGTCGTTACGAGACTCTTATTACTCCATATGATATCTCGTTATCCAGACTTTTAAATGATATTCTGGACTGAGACCGATTCCGATCACTTTACACAGATTTGACACCTTCTATACTAGAAGGTTACCTACTTCGACTTCTCCATATATAGATACATATGGAAGTCACACGATTTGACTCTTTCTACGGGGTATATGTGACGGGTGTTGCTAGCAAGCAGGAGATGCTCACTCTCCCCGGGCACCTGATCTCACTCCATCACAGGGGTTCACATATGCTCTTCAAGTAGACATATTTTGTTATTTTCCATTTGTTTTTCATTTTCACTGATTTTGTATGTCCTATGGTTTCATGATTTTTGGACTTGTGGTTTGGATTTATCCATCATCTTTACTTCCTCACTGTTTCCTTTACATTTATGATAACAAACAACAACAACAAAAACAAATCGTTGTGTCGAAAAGCATTTTCTTCTCGACCACCTGACATTTCTTCTGTTTTCAAAGAGTCTATCAATATCCATATTAGCCCGTTGTTGTGAATATCATTATGACTCAACATAAGTTACCTTCGTAATTCATTTTGTTCCCGGATTGGAATGGTTCTTGGTGCCATGGTATTTTTATGTATGTTACATTATGAAAAATGAAATGTCGACAACTCTCGCCATCTGTTGTAAAAACTTGCCTATATGCAATTTCGCATCTAACTACTAAATTGCGTAAGATTTGCATTCAGTCACCTACCAAATCCATTGTTCTCGGTGTGAGCACCTTTCATGTGGGCAACTTATGTCAAGGTTATATGACGTCATAACAATTACAAAGTGCACGTGTATGGTGACGTAATTGTAGTTGGGATACTCTGTATTATTGCAGTGAGTCAGAAAAGAGAAAACAAAAGACATCTGACCAAGCTGTATGACACAATCACCAAGGACATGCACATAAAGGAAAATTAAAACAAACATTTGCACCAAATATAATGTATATTTAGAAAAATGTAATTCTATCATCACCGTTTGATTTTTGACGTTCAATATGTTTGCGGCATTCATGGTGCATGTCTCCAGTCCAACATCATACGCTTACTCATCTCGGGCACCTCGAATCACAACCGATTTTCAGAGGGCTGCCAATATTCAATATGGTACCATATCATATTGAAAAAATACCATTTACCTCCATATTCTATATATTTATTTCAGAAAAATATCCGTGTTTTTGTATTCTAATGACCTCTTGACTTGAACAACTTGTTGATCTTTGCTCTGTATATTGATGAATTTGTTCACACAATGTCGTGGTTTTGTAATGAGTTGGACAGTAAAACTGTAAACCGGTTAACCAAACCAATTGATTGAGTACTGTCATATTCCTATGCTACACTTTTCACACAGCTGAGTCAAGTGTCTTGCTTATTTTAAAGTCATATGTATTTTCCCTCGAGTGAAAGAGTCCAGTCAGTTTATCTCATCATATTGAGAATATATCAAATACATTTTTGTGTGCTTCCTCTTCTTGCGTCAAGCACATTTGTCACGTTTATGGTGATAATACCTTTCTGATGCAGAGAAACTTAGACCTATGCAACAGATAACCCCAAAACAAAGAGGGATTAACATAGAACGTGACACATTACCTCAGATTTTATTGTCTTATCAGAAAGAGAGTACACCGACGAGACTCGGCGGGAATCGAACCCGGACGTTTCCGTCACAAAACTAGCACCCCACTGCATGAGCTACAGTGGCTCCAGATATCTGTACGATTACGTATACATTGTAAATTCGTTAATGCTACTGCATTTTGTTAATTATTGTTAATTACAATTCTTATTTTTTTCCTTTTATTTTTTCTTTTAGCTATGCCACAACACTCTTATACATACTTACACGTACTTGTGGTTATTATTAGTACTCGGCGACAGGTACTGTTATACTGTTGGGCCCCGAAGATATCACAAATCAAGTTTTCAGTGCATCGGCATTGTATATTTAAATCTAGTGATAGAAGTTTTGAAATTAAGGAGGGGGATCGCTCATGTATAGATTTCATGTCCATTTGGTAATTAGTTGCTCTACACATATTTTGGTTTTTTATGGAATTTTTCATCTTCAGCATCATCGAAGACCTGTAAGTTGTCGAACTGTGCATATGGTGATTTTGTGATTCTAGTCATACAGCATACAGATTTATATTAGTAAAAAAAAGAATTACCAGAAGGTACACACTGCTTAGAATGTAACATTTTCAAAATTACATACACAGCTTGGGATCAATTTCTTCGTCTGCGTTACAATCAAATTTCGGTTAGGAACATTAAAATGGCTGTCGGTATACCTTCTAAAGATAGGTGATTATGGACATTAGGATTGTCGCCGGTATACCTTCTGACGATAGGCGGTTATATACATTAGAATGACTGACGGTATACCCTCTAAAGATAGGTGGTTAAGGACATTAAAATGGCCAGCGGCAAACCAATGGTCGCCGGTAAACCTTCGGAAGATAGGTGATTATAGACATTTAAAATGGTTACCGTTATACCCTCTGAAGATAGGTGTTTATGAACATAAGAATGGCTGGCGGTATACCCTCTGAAGATAGGTGTTTATGGACATTAGAATGGCGGCCGGTGTACCCTCTGAAGATAGGTGGTTATGGACATTAGAGAGGCTGGTGGTATACCCTATAAAGAAATGTGTGTATGGACATTAAAATAGCGGGCGGTATACCTTCTGAAAATAGGTGGTTATCGACGTTGGCATAATCGCCGGTATACCTTCTGAAGATATGTGATTATGGACATTAAAATGATCGCCAGTATACCTTCCAAACATAGGTGTTAATCGACATTAAAATGGTCGTCGGTATTCCTTCTGAAACAGGTGGTTATTGGCATTAGAAAGGCCACGGTATACCTTCTGAAGATAGGTGGTTATTGATACTAGAATGGCCGCCGGTATACCTTCGGAAGATAGGTGGATATGGACATTAGGAAAGCTGCAGGTATATTTTCTGAAGATAGGTGGTTATGGAAATTATGATGGCCACCTTCTGAAGATAGGTGGTTATCGCCTGTATACCTTCTGAAGATATGTGAAAATGGACATTAAAATGGTGGTCTTCTGCAGATAGGTGGTTATGAATATTAGCATGGCCCCTGGTATACTTTTTGAAGATAGGTGATTATGAACATTAGAATGACTGTCGGTATACCCTTCGACGATTAGAGGTTATGGACATTAGGATGGCTGCCATTGTACCTTCTGATGATAGGTGGTTACCATAATTAGAAAGGTCCCCGGTATACCAACTGACGATAGGTGGTTATGGACAGTAGAATGACTGTCGGTATACCTTCCGAAGATAGGTGGTAATGGACATTACCATGGTCGTCCGTATTCCTTCGGAAGATAGGGGGTTATGGACATTAAGAAAGCCGCAGGTATATTTTTTGAAGATAGGTTGTTATGGAAATTATGATGGTCACCTGTATACCTTCTGAAGATAGGTAGTTATCGACGTTGGAATGACAGCCGGTATACCTTCTGACGATAAGTGATTATGGACATAAGAATGGCCGCCGGTATACCTTTTGAGAATAGATAGTTATGGACAATAAAACGGTCTCCAGTATACCTTCGGAAAAGATGTGGTTATGGACATTAGAATAGCCATTATAACTTCTGAAAATACTTGTTTACGGGTATTCGATCGGCGAGCTATATACCTCCTGAGGATAGGTGGTTACATACATTAGAATGGCTGCCGTTATACTTTCTGAAGAAAGATGGTTCTGGACGTTAAAATAGTGAAATGGTCGCTTGTATACCATCTGAATATAGGTGGTTTTGGATATTAGGAAAGCCGCCGATGCACTTTTTGAAGATTGCTGGTTATGGACATTAGGATGACCGCCGGTAAACCTTCTGAAGATAGGTGTTTATGGAGATTAGAATGGCCGCCTGTATACCTTCTGAAGATAGGTGATTAAAGACATTAACATGGTCGCCAGCATTCCTTCTGAAGATAAGTAGTTATGGACATTAGAATGGCTGCCGGAGTACCTTCTGGTGATAGGTGGTTACAATAAATTAGAAAGGCCGCCGGTATACCAACTGACGATAGGTGCTTATGGACGGTAGAATGACTGCCGGTATACCTTTTGAAGAGAGCTGGTAATGGACATTACTATAGCTGCCAGTATATACTCTGAAGAGGTGTGTTTATGGAGATTAGAATGGCAGGCGGTATACGTTCTGAAATTATGTGTTTATGAACATTACAATGTCCGCCGATATACCCTCTGCAGAGAGGTGGTTATTCGCATAAGAATGGCCGCCGGTGTACCCTCTGAGATAGGTGTTTATGGACATTAGAATGGCTGACGGTATACGCTCTGAAAACAGGTGTAAATGGAGATTAGAATGATGGTGGGCGGTATTCCTTCTGACGATTGGTGGTTATGGATGTTAAAACGGTCCCCGGTATACCTTCTGAAAATATGTGGTTATGGACATTAGAATGGTCAAATGGTCGCTTGTTTACCTTCTGAAGATAGGTGTTTAGGGACATTAGAATTGTTGCCGGTTTACCTTCTGAAGATAGGTGGTAGTGTACATTAGAATGTCTGCCGGTATATCTTCTGAAGATAGGTGCTAATGGACATTAAAATGGTCTCCGGTATTCCCTCTTGAAGATAGGTGGTTACGGAGATTAGAATGGCCAGCGGTATACCTTCTGAATATAGGTTGGTATGGACATTACAATGGTCACGGCATCCTTACTGAAGTTAGGTGGTTATGGACATTAGAAAGGCTTCCGGTATACTTCTGAAGATAGATGGTTATGGACATTAGGATGACCGCCGGTAAATCTTCTGGAAATAGGTGATTATGGAGATTAGATTGGCCGCTTGTATACCTTCTAAAGATAGGTAATTATAGACATTAAAATAGTCGCCAGTATACCATCTGAAGATAAGTAGTTATGGACATTAGAATGGCTGCCGGGGTACCTTCTGGTGATAGGTGGTTACAATAAATTAGAAAGGCCGCCGGTATACCAACTGACGATAGGTGCTTATGGACGGTAGAATGGCTGCCGGTATACCTTTTGAAGAGAGCTGGTAATGGACATTACTATAGCTGCCGGTATATACTCTGAAGAGATGTGTTTATGGAGATTAGAATGGCAGGCCGTATACGTTCTGAAATTATGTGTTTATGGACATTACAATGTCCGCCGATATACCATCTGATGAGAGGTGGTTATTCGCATAAAAATGGCCGCCGGTGTACCCTCTGAAGATAGGTGTTTATGGACATTAGAATGGCTGACGGTATACGCTCTGAAAACAGATGTAAATGGAGATTAGAATGATGGTGGGCGGTATTCCTTCTGACGATTGGTGGTTATGGACGTTAAAACGGTCGCCGGTATACCTTCTGAAGATATGTGGTTATGGACATTAGAATGGTCAAATGGTCGCTTGTTTACCTTCTGAAGATAGGTGTTTAGGGACATTAGAATTGTTGCCGGTATACCTTCTGAAGATAAGTAGTGGTTTACATTAGAATGTCTGCCGGTATATCTTCTGAAGATAGGTGGTAATGGACATTAAAATGGTCTCCGGTATTCCCTCTTGAAGATAGGTGGTTACGGAGATTAGAATGGCCAGCGGTATACCTTCTGAATATAGGGGGTATATGTGACGGGTGTTGCTAGCAAGCAGGAGATGCTCACTCTCCCCGGGCACCTGATCTCACTCCATCACAGGGGTTCACATATGCTCTTCAAGTAGACACATTTTGTTATTTTCCATTTGTTTTTCATTTTCACTGATTTTGTATGTCCTATGGTTTCATGATTTTTGGACTTGTGGTTTGGATTTATCCATCATCTTTACATTGGTATGGACATTACAATGGTCACGGCATCCTTACTGAAGTTAGGTGGTTATGGACATTAGAAAGGCTTCCGGTATACTTCTGAAGATAGGTGATTATGGACATTAAAATAGTCGCCAGTATACCATCTGAAGATAGGTGGTTATGGATATTAGCATGCCCTCCGGTATATTTTCTAAAGATATTTTGTTATTGACATTAGAATGACTGTGATATACTTTCTGACGATAAGTGGTTATGGACATATTAGGATGGCTGCCGGTGTACCTTCTGATGATAGGTGGTTACGAAAAATTAGAAAGGCCGCCGGTATACCTATTGACGATAAGTGGTTATGGACAGTAGAATGACTGTCTGTATACCTGTTGAAGATAGATGGTTATGATAATTAAAATGGTCGCTTGTATACCTTCTGAAGGTGAGTCATTATGGATATTAGCATGGTTCCCCGATAAATGTTCTGAATATAAGTGGTTATTGACATTAGAGTGACAGCTGGTTTTACTTCTGAAGACAGATGGTAATGGTCATCAGAATGGCCGCAGGTGTACTTTCTGCGAAAGTGTTTATGGACATTAGAATGGCTGCTGGTATACACTCTGAAAACAAGTGTTAATGGAGATTAGGATGGCGGGCGGTATACTTTTTGAGGATAGGTGTTTATGGACATTAAAATGGTCGCCGTTATACTTTCTGAAGATAGGTGGTTATGGACATTAGAATGGCTGCCGTTTTACCCTCTTAAGATAGGTGTTTATGGACATTAGAATAGCAGTCGGTATACCTTTTGAAGATAGGTGGTTACGGAGATTACTATGGCCACTAATATATCTTCTGAAGGTAAGTGGTCAGGGACTTGCGAATTGCTGCCGGTATACCATCTGAAAGTAAGTGGCCAGAGGCATAGGAATGGCTATGTGCAGACTTTCAGAAGGTTAGGTGCATTGGAATTATTTTTGTAATACCTTCTGAACTAAGGTGATTTTCTCAATGTAATCTGAATTCCACGAACACTAAAACTTGTCTTCCACTATATAAGGAAATTATTTCTATGAAACATTAAACAACCCCCCCCCCCCAAAAAAAAAACAAAAAAACAAAAAACAAATCAAATTAAAAACATATTTCGGTTGGTAATTATACATGTATTTTATGAATAAAAGATAAAACAAATATTTCGATGGATATTATTAAAGATTTAGTTTTTATTATCGACATTTCGTTCTGTATGCATTTCATATTGCACTGGTGGTTATTTCATTTTATAAAGGAGTCATATAAATACTCGATGAACATTCGTTTACAATATTCTTATAAAATGGTTTCAAAAGATGAATAAGTGCATACGTATCACTTGATTTATTAAGATTAGAAATTTAAACTGGTACTAAGATCCAATTAGAGGTTAATTGGTGTTCATAACTATATAACTAGTCGTATGTTGAATTTAAATTGTGATTAAATACTATATAATTCGCAATCGTCAAGCAGAGAAAGAAAGATAACTTTTACTATATCCTTTTTTTCTATTTATAATGTTTGTAATCGACGAAAACGGTCTCCATGTGTGTGAAATGACTTTTATAATTTTGGGAGATATTTTGATTATCTAAAATAAAAAGAAAAAATTCCTTTTGCAGAGTGGAGTACATAAAATGTTCTCCACAGAAAGTTTGACTTCAGTGTTATATGTTACTGAACCTATTTTGTGGTATTCTATGACGGTAGTACTTTCTATTCAGTGTTAGTATACATTCATCTTGTTATTTTGTTTATGCCAAATAAAAGGTATTGTGACTTCTGCATCCTTGGCCATCCAGAGCAGTTGTAGCTATTCAAATAGGAGCACCTTACCTCACTTCTGGTTTCAATGTACTATGAATGTCAAACTTGTCACGTCGTTGCATTCGTTTCTTCTGCACTTCGCTTAAAAGGTAAAACTACATTCTATCGGTATTAATGCCGATAAGGCAGGTGTAACTAGCTAAACAAGTGACGCTTATTTTCACGGGAATTATATGAAACTACATCCAATCTTTGTATCAATGGTTGCAATAAATAAAGACTTTGAGTCAGACATTTTTCTATACAGTGTTTATAGTTAATCGGCGGAAACATATAAATGTAAAATAGAATATGCATTTGCTTATAAAGATACCCTTTTGAAGCGATCATGAGGTATTGCATAAATATGAAAGTGATTAAAACCAAATTGCGAAGAAAAATCATACTACGAGTTACAGAAACCTACTAATGAAACAAAATTTTATTTTGATTTAACTCTTTTAGACTAGTTGACCATAATGCCCTGTTTCAATACACTCAGAACACAAAAAGAAATAAAATTTCAAAATTGTTATAATCATCATTGGCTTCGAAGCATATAGTTCTAGGGCAATAGAAGATCTTCATATTTTACATGATATAAGCGGCCCAAGACCCGACATGTTACCTTTTGCCGGGGTTTTCATTTTGACATAAAGAACTAGATAGTGACGTCACAATTTAAGCAATGACGTCAAAATAAAATCCCAATAAAGTGTTGCATTTCTGGTCCTGGGCCGCTTATATCTTGTAAAATGAAGATCGTCTATGAGAATCAATACTCACATTACTTTTCAGAATTTTATCAAATTGTTTATATGAAGAGCGCTTGGAGAGGAGTCATCATGAAATTATTAATACACATCAATAGCAAAGGAAAATATTCACCATTAAAACCCACCAAACTGAGTTCTTCATTTTCGAGGATAAATTCAAGATTTTCCATGCTGCAGAATAAAAAATATTTTACAAATTAATCAAAATCCTACGCAGAAGCAACCGAATCAGATGCTTGATCTACGTTATCCGATCTCATAGACAATAATCCATTACTACTAAAACAAATCCAAAAAAGTGAAATTGAATAGGGTGTAAAACAGCATACATACAGAACATTTCAACCAGGTGTTGAAGCGGAACCTACGAAAACGGAAGCACCATAAACCAAAGAGGGCATGGAACAGGTGAGGCGTACGAGTTGAAGTGAAGACAAAAACGAGGTCGTCTTCCAATTATGCAAGAGTAGGTTTTAGCACTAACCACTTCCCTTCCCAAAGTAACAGCAAAGCGTCCTGTCCCCCCCCCCCCCCCCAATGGTATTCTATTTCCCTTATATGCTATACCAGGACATGTTCTCAAGACAGAGCTTTCGCCCCGAGGGTAAAACTAATCATACAAGGATATTTTTAGGAACGTCTTTTATTGTAACTTTGATCGTGTTAGGATTTCACTGAAGTCACAAATCTAACGAGCATTTTGATCAAATAAATTGTTCGCGTTTACAAGTTTGAAAATATTGGATTTATTCATATATTTGTCGAATTGACGCTTCCATTCATGCGTGAAAAATTATTAAATCAGATGACGTCACAATAACTCGGTCATACCTCGGACAAACATTGAAAATATATCATGACATCACGAAATCCTCTTCCTGTTTACTTATTACCATGTTACAATGTAAATGGAATGAAACAGTTTTACGATCTCAGAAAATATATTCAATATATCTTTATATAATCTAAAAATATCTAAGATGAAAAATTCTAAATGTTGGATGTACTGCGCATTAAAATTGTGTTACATTCATATCGTAGAGATCAGATGAAGATTCGGACGTCACATATATTTTAAATTCCACTGGTTTTTTTTAAATGGTATTTATCTGCAATGGACACTTTTAAAACCCCAGCACTATAAGCTTAGTGCATCACTATAGTCACTGAATCGACAGCGTATCTCGTACATCAGGAAACAAACAGAACGTGTTAACATTAAACTCGGCGGTTGTGGCTAGATTCTAGGAGGTAATTATTTTTCCTGATCGCATCATGGTCTATTCGCAGAGGTAGTGGTTACCTAGGAGATACTTATTCTTTCTGATCGCATCATGGTCTGTTTACAGCGTTTGTAGTTATCTGCGAGAAACTTATTCTTCCATTCTTCCTGGTCTCATCATGGTCTATTTACAGCGGTTGTGGTTATCTGATAGATATTTATTCTTCCTGGTCTCACCATGGTCTATTCACAGTGGTTGTGACTATCTGGGAGATACTATTGCTCTTGATCTCACCATAGATTATACACAAAGGTTGTGTCTATATTCTAGGAGATACTTATTTTGTCTGATCTTATCATGGATTATACACAGAGGTTGTGTCTAGATTCTAGGAGGTACTTTTATCTGATCTTATCATGGATTATGCACAGCGGTTGTGGCTAGCTATGAGATACTTATTCTTCATGATCTCATCATTGTTTATACACAGCGGTTGTGACTAGCTGGGAGATGCTTATTCTGCGTGATCTCACCATGGTCAATTCTCAGCGGTTATGGCTAGCAGGAGATGGTCAAAAACGGAAGAAGTGGAGCCTGACACTCTCTCCTAGTGGATGAAATCCATCGGAGAACTACTTAAAAGAAGAATATGGCGTCTCAGGCATTCGGTAAGAACCAGACACTAGTCTTTATTTAATGACCCTGATGTAGCCAGAGAACTCCACGAACAATTTATCATTGTCCCATCTAACAAAGCAGCAAACAATTATACCTTCGTTTGCAAAAGTTTTTATATTAATTGTCTGTTAGAGGAACTTGGATTACACTCTGCACCTGGAAATCCAACATACACATAAATTTATCTGTTTCTGAAATACTTCAAAACCACAAATCTGTCCTCGAGTCTTTTGGAATTACCACAACAAACTCTAACCTTGAATTACCTTATATTTATTGGATTCCAAAAATGCACAAAACCCCTTACAAACATCGTTTCATTGCTGGTTTTTTCCAAGTTTACCACCAAACCTCTATCCATATTGCTAACGAAGATATTGACACACTTCAAGCATGGTCTTCAAATTTACTGTGACACCGCATACTCCAGAAGCGGAATAAATCAGATGTGGATCCTCAACTTAAGAATTCTAAAGAACTTTTAGAGAATCTAAAATCTCCGAAATTGAATAATATTTTCAGCATCAGATCTTTTGACTTCTCCACGCTCTACACTACAATTCCGCATCAAAAGCTCAAAAACAGACTTGCTACAATTATTCGAAATTCTTTTTTCCATAAAAATGGAATTCGTAGATATAAATATCTTGTCATTGGGCGGGAAGATACGTATTTTGTAAAAGAACACTCTGATGCAAAACACAAGTATACCGAAGATCAAATCATCAAAATGCTGAAATTTTTAATAGACAATATTTTCGTGGTGTTTGGAGGTAACATTTTTCAGCAAATCATTGGCATTCCCATGGGAACTAACTGCGCCCCTCTTCTTGCTGACATTTTCTTATATTCGTATGAGGCAGAATTTATTCAAAACATGCTCTCCACAGGCAGAAAAAGCCTTGCATCTCAGTTTAAATTTACGTATAGATATATAGAGGACAACCGAGAGCAATAATTCCTCTTCGTATCTGGATATATTTTTAACTTTCGACAATAATGGTCATTTGAACACCTCTCTTTATGACAAAGGTGACGATTTTCACTTCCAAATAATTAACTTTCCGTTTCTTTGCAGCAATATCCCGTCCTCACCTGTCTATGGAGTTTTTATATCTAACTTACAAGGTACGCAAGAACCTAAACTATACGACGGTTTTATTCCAAGGGCCAAACGACTGGCCACTATGTTACTCATGCAGGGATATGTTAAAGAACGTCTGAAATCGTCACTGAGGAAGTTCTACTGTCAGTATGGGGATCTTGTACGAAAATATGATGTGCCTCTTTCTAGAATGATTGATAATATTCTGGAATGCGACTAATTGAATTGTTCAGTGAACACCAAATATTACTTTGTATACCAGTTTGTACTTTCGTATGTACAATTAGGAAACCAAAACTCTTGATTTTGACATGTTTCTTAAGAACTGCTGTGACGGATGATGTATGCAAGCAGGAGACGCTTACTCTCCCCGGGCACCTGGTCTCACTTCGGTATTTTTCAGTATATCGGTGTTCACAACAGTTCCTTTTTGAAACTCACACGATTTTGTATCTGTCCTTGGGCTTTGAGAATGATTAACGGTTTGGTACTTCTTCGATATTGATTGGAGATACTAGTCTTCTTGATCTCATCATAGATTATACACAAAGGCTGTGTCTAGATTCTAGGAGGTACTTCTATCTGATCTTATCATGGTTTATACACGGAGGTAGTGGCTAGCTAGGAGATACTTATTCTTCATGGTGGCTAGCAGCTTCTAGGAGATACTAACTCTGCCTTGTCGCTGGATGTCTTCATAGTTTATACACAGCTGTCGTGCTTTTCTTGTGGGTGCCAGATCTGATCGCGATTTAAACACGGCGGTTGTGGCTAGCTAGGTGGTATTTATTTTCCTAGAGGCCGGATCATGGTTTGGTGATCATTGTTTTGACTTACCTTTTTAACTTTCTGAGTCTTACTACTTATTAAGCATGTTGTATTATTTTTTAAGTCTTATTTTTATAGGAATGAATCTGTTGTTCAATTGAATATTATCAGTCCTTGCTATTAAAAATAACTATTGTTTAAAATACATAAATGATAGTCTATATATATTTTGTACAGATTTGAAATGTTTTTGAGTTTGACGATTGAATTCAATTGCTGAGATGTTTCCCAAACGCATCAATTGTTTTATATGTACTAGAATGAATAAATACTAATATCTAATACTAGGGTACAATATGTGATTTTTCGCAAATTATGCCCTGTCGCTGAGAAGACCAAAACTAAAGAGTCTGAATGGTTTTAGAAGCAATCTAATTAGTAAAGTGATCAAACAGTTGAATGAATGCCAGTCTAAAATAGATTTATTTATGAAAGAGATATTCCACAACTTCAGTAATTTCAATGTATATGTATCATGTCAGTAAAAAAGCCGGGGTTTTTTTTTCACTGTGGTCATACAGTGCTTTGATATTACTCATTGATTTATGTATTTTAATCATTGGTTGATTTATTTATTATAATGCCTAATAATTAATTAATAGAACAAAAAAGAAGATTAATAACAATTATCTGGATGCTTCATGTGGATTACATACACACTCATTGTCTATTCCTAAATCTGCAAATTCCAGATGGTTATAGAATAACATAATGAATATAACTGTCTCATTTATGATGAGATATTCATAGGAACATACCGCCAATGAATACTAATATACTATAAAAGTAGTATGCTCACAAATCATTCCATTTTATAGTTTTGACATCTAAGAGATTTAGGTAAAACCTTTTCATTTTCAAACATTAAATTATAATTTATCTTGTTTGAAATGAAGTCGGTGTGGCTCAGTGGATGAGGTGTCGTGTTCCGGCTTTCGGATGGGAAACTGATGTCCCGTGTCACGGTAGCATGGCACGTAAAAGATATATCATTGTTTAGGGTAGGTACGTTGCAAAGGCATTAATTTTTATACAATGCATCAGGCAGAAGCCATCACCATATATGGGGGATAATTGAGAAGTGAAACAATAATCGATCTTGTTTGAATTACCTCTTACTTGTGTAAAGTCTCATTTCGATCCCCAAACGTTGGATTTACCCCATAACTTTGATTTTGCCCTTGTAGTTGGTTGGTTGATTGGTGTTTTACGTCGCTTTCGACAATTTCCTTAGTTATATTCCGACATGGCGACAAGCAGGAGGTAACCAATCGCTGAAAGGTAGTGGCGCAATCCGGGAACCGAAGCAGGATCGTCGCACCGCAAAAAAGCGCGTAACAACTACACCAAGCCTTCCCCATTTTCCCTTGTGAATCAGGTCTAATTGCTGACTACCATTTCAAATAAAATCACTTGGTAATGCAAAAGCAAAGAAACAAATTCAAATGGTTGTTTAACATTTCATACAAAGATAGGTTGATCCACAGTTTTCATTCTTTTCTGTTTTAGGAAAAACTGTATCCATACATAAGGAGAACGATATATACACACACCAAGTGGATAACATTTTGCTTTAACAGTAAGTATTGCATTGTTTAATTCTCCTTTAAAATTCGCGCTCGCCTCCTGATCGGAAGGCCGGGGTTCGAGTCCCGCTCTGGTCATGCCGGTGTCCTGTGTTTCGGATAAGACAGTAAAAACCGAGGCCCCGTGTCGTGGTATGCATGGCACGTTAAAGATCCCTTACTGCTTCCGGTGGGTCCGTTGCAAAGGTCAAAATGTGTATGCCCTGCATCAGGCAGATGCCGTCACCATATACATGAAATATCCGTGGTGTGACGTTAAACAAAAATCAATCGATCAATCTCCTTTGAAATTCGTTAAAGTAAATTTCATAAATTTGAAGCAAAATATACAGTTTGAATATCATCTTTGACAAGTTTTTGTTTTAACTGCATCTCAAGCGGTTCGTTTATTATTATTATTATGTTTATTTCTTGTTTTGTCTGTTCTAATTCGAACTCGATTGTGCTTACTCGGCTTATTGAAAGCAAAATACGAAAATAATTGGTGTCAAACAACCATGGCACTAACAGCAATGTATGACAACGGACATTCACGAACCCCTGAAATTCAGAGGTGAGACCAAGTGTCCGGGAGGAGTGAGCTTCTCCTGTTTAGCTAACCACACCAGCCATGAAAGCCCGTACATATAGACGAAACAAATATAATCCAGCACTGTATATATACATGAATGCAAGCAAATACTGTAGAAAATGCGACTGCAATATGACATAAGAAAAAAGGGTATAATGACACTTTAGTCAAACCCTCCGCAGAGAACTTTTTTCGAGCTCCACGCTGCAAAGTAAGTAGGTGTCATATTAATGCAAAATACGAATGTAACCTGTGTCAAGTGACTTTGGCTCTTGTTGATTGCTTTAGTCCCACAATATCGCTTCACCGGTATGGTAGTGGTCAATCTTTGCTGATAGAATGAATCTGAAGAGAGATACTTACCAAACGCCAGTAAGTACACCCTTCATTTCTGGAACCATTCAGGATTCACATTAAAGACGTTATTGAGTTTCAGTGCTGCCCTTCAATCTACTCAGGTTCATCTTAAATGCGCTAGTATGAATTCATTTGATTTGATTGTTTTCATAAATAAATCCAGAATTTGAAACAGTACCTGCAATACATCGAATCTATACAGTGTTGAACTATTTCAGTGTTGTCTATACGAATATGGCACTTATGGCGGGTGTGGCCCCAGTAAACAGAAGACACCTACTCTTGCCGGGCACCTGGTCACACCCCTGGTTTCCAGGGGACCAGGAATGCACACTGTGGTACGTTGCTTTATTTTTGAAATCATAAGGTATTTTCGTATTTTACGAAGGAACATAGTAAAATAGAGTATATTCTGCTACACTGAGGCTTTTTCGTTAAAAGAAAAAACCCAAAATTTTTACATAAGGCCATGCAAGGCTCTCAGTGGCGACGGAATGTGGTTTAGATCTTATTTGAAAGAATACATAAGAGATTGGACTGTTTATTATTGTTTTACATCATTCAAGATTAATGCACTTATATGGCGGTGGTACCTGGCGGACACATTGTTTCATAATTTTGCCCTATAACTACAGACCCACTCTGGCAGTGCGCGATCTTACACGTGCCAGCGTATACCTTGACATGGGGCCTCGTTCAAAATCTCTCATCCAAGGGGCTGATTGTAAGCAGAATATGCTGAATTGCCAAAGAACATTTCGAGACGACACCCCTGAAATTGATCTTTGGCGTTAAATATATATCTCTATAGGCATAGCGAGAACTCTCTGCAGAAAATAAAAAAATGGATATAAAACACTGCAGGAAAGCCTTCATGACATCCATGAGATGTTCTTTTAAATGACGTAAAACAGTTACGAATTACCATCGCCATCGTCACTATTGGACATCCAGAAAGAAAAAAGAGGAGTTACTGGCTCAGTTATGTGAGAAATAAAGAAGAAATAAGCAAAAACTTTTTCAGTTACTGATCATTTTATTTTTCCAAAGATATATTTAAGACATCATTCCGAAACCATGTTTAGATACCTGCAAAAAGAAAGATATAATAAGAATTTATCGTACTGTATTCCAAACATTGTAAAATAAACATTAGTGTAAAATGTTTTGTTCATGTAACAAACACATTGAGCATAGCGCATGTTCCAGTAAATATTATACATTTATTATTCATTCATGAATCGATTTGTAAGATTTGTAAATAAATCTGGTCTATCAATTAATTTTGTCTGCATGTCTGTCTATTCTTTCATTTGTTTATCAACATTTATTGTTCCGTTCCTCAACTTTTATATCGTCGTTTTTAGCTCATTACAATGGTTTCTTTACCCGGAGAAGTAAACATAACCAAGCATTATATGTTACTATCCCCTGCTTAATGGCAAAGCAGAGGAAAATGCAGACATTGGTAGACGCTTTCTCTGGCTTGAGTACGAGAACCTCATCTCAAAATAAGGTTTTGCTTTGAGATCTTCAAAAGATAAAACCAGGACATAATGCATTACCTAGCGGATTTCTTAGTATCCTCCTTTCGAATAGCCTATTTTCCTATAGCCTCCCTTTAATCCATATTTAAAACCCTTCCAGTAACCTAAAAAGAAAATTGATTAGCATATATACTTAATGATAATGGTAATTTCACTGACAGATCTTGTTACACATTCAAACTGAATTATGATCCGTTAAGACCGTATGTATCCGAAGGATAAATATAGTAAATACGTACTGCATCCGGAGTAGGGGTTTCCTCTGTATCCTGGGTTACATACACAAGCATTTCCTATGTGTTTGGCATAAATGCCGCAGTGATTGTCTGTGAAGTGTGAACATGAATATTACTTCAGTAATTTTTGATTTTTAAAATAAGAATCAATTGAAAACCGTAAATTGTCATATTATTATTTAAAATACAAACGTTTATGTACTATGTCACTTTCACAAAAATACGTACCATTGTGAAAATTCATTTACCCATGAAAATCAGAGGTGAACTAAAGTGCCCAAAAGGACTAATTGTCACATGTTTGGCTTATCACACCCGCATTGATCCCTAATCAATTATTTGCTTCTTTTTATACTTACAGCATCTTTTAAGTGGATTTCCCCAACATCCTGGTTTACATTGACAGGCTCCATGTATCCAATATGCCAGAACACCACAATGATGACCTGAAAGAATAAAACGGTACGTTCAGCTAGAGTTGTATAGTACTCTATCTAGATAACTGTTAAGAGCGATATTGACAAAATTTATATTATGATATACAATTTAACTTATGCATACGTAATGTTGCCTTAACAGATTTTGCATAGAAAGGGATTCTTTTCCAGTTTTTGGATGCGTTGTACTTTGAGGAGTTAATATAAATAGTTCTCTTGAAAAGTGTTGAGGTATCGGAAAAGCATTTAAAACAAACCTGGATATATATACTTTAGACTATAACTAATATCCATTAAAACTACGTGCGCTTTCGATAATTTCACAATATGTTACATACACTCTAAAATGGTTTTAATACTTCAGGCAATATTAGATATAAGTTATGATTTCTTTTTTTCTTTTTTATTTCTTTACCAGATTTACTTTATTTATTTTATCTGACATATTTTTGTTTTGTTTTGATTTTGTTTATTTGCTTTTTGCTACTGTAACACTTTTGCATATACATCATGTAAAGGTACTGGCAAATATTTTCAATGTTATATAATTTCGGTATATTTCTTTGTGTAATTATTATAGTTTATCATAATATATTTTACTTTATTTTAAAGTTTACAATTTTGAAATTGTTGAAATATTTATTTATTTATTACATCTCTACCGTTATTTATCAGAAATATAAATATGGAGATTAACAGATAGGAAATGTGAGTACCTCCACCTATAACATGAACACCACCGGATCCTCTGCCATATGTACCAACAGGTCCTACTCTTGTGAGAATTCCTCCACTTCCTCCCCGATAAGAATTGTCAACTAGGAACAAACATGACCTTTTTATAATTATCTATATAAATATACACTTTTTGAAAATAAAAAACAAATACCTTGTCCGATATTTTCTGTTTAATTTAAAAGAGTCAAGTCATCCTTTTCAGTAAATGAAAGAAAATTATCTTATACAAGCCAAACCATCGATTTGGTATTATCCTACTCATTACCTTTTTTTTAAATTTACCGGCTCTGATAACTTACTTGATTGACCGACCCTGATGTGCGCATTCATATGATGGATGTCATTGGTTGCATCGAATTTTGCGCCCGTTCTTGCCAAATTTGCCATATCTGATGCAATTCCAGCAGTGTTAGCTCCATATTCTCTGATGGATTGTGCATGGCTCTGTGCTATGGCAGCATTGACACCATGGTGGATGATATGGCTGGAATGTTGTACTTGTCCGATACCTGGTCCTGTACGGATTACTGGGTTAGTTGTGCCACTGACCACTGTAAACAGCAATTTGGTTTTCGTTATGCAAGAGAAATTCATATAGGTAATTGATATAATGGCCTTATATGTGCCATGCTTTCATGCCTTGTACCGAATATCCTTTACAGAGTTTAATCAGTTTTGATAATAAAACAGAGAAAATTTATTTTATGTATACAATTAAATGCGATTACGTACAATAACACCCATGAACGGGGTCACCTCTACACCCAATGTTACATCGACATTTGGTACCACTCCAATGAGCATGTTTTCCGCAGACATGATCTTCCGGTTCCGGTACGGCTTCAATTACTTCATAAAGACAAAAGAACGTGTAAAAGTTATTAGAAATATAGAATGTAATATTGAAATCATCATCTCAGAAAAAAATTGAAATAGATTTTCGTTATGAATAGGATAATTTGATTGACATTTCTTCATCTTTTAACCATTTCTTATCGAAAATTCTTCTATTTCTTTTTAGGACTCTATCATTTCTAAAATGTTCGTAGCTTATATTTAGAAATACTCATAATATAAGTAATATCAAATGAGTAGAACTATGAAATTGAGTTTGAAAATGTTTTCATTCTTGAATCTTAGCAAAACTTACCAACAAGAACAAATAAGAGAGCAGCACTGATGTACAGTAAATTAGCCATTGTGATGGAAGAATGGAAGTTGTGAGGTAACCTGACCAACTATCATCTCCCATTGGTATTTATACTAGATCTAAAATGTCATCAATATGCAGTACAATTGAGTTTGCCAACATTACATCAGTAAGGAACTGCGATTAGGCGATTTAAGCTATTAATCCCAATGTAAAATACTGTAAGACTGTTTAGATGTTAAATGTGCCTTTATAATCCAAATGCTTAGAAGTAACAGGTGTATAGCTATGAGTATGAAACAATTACGGCAAAGAAAATATTGTTTTTCTGATTCTATTTGGTCTATTATATCAAATATAGAACACAGGACGAACGTATTCAATTCTATCTGTTGAATGTATAGTAAGTTTTTGTTTACTCAGTTGCTTATCGTAAATCTAAGATTTTAAAGTATGAAATTCTTCTTATGATGTATATGCGCATTGCATAAGTTTCTTCTTAATCAATAAATTACTTATATACAAAAATATTGTTTTTCTCTTTATTTGTAAACCTATGTTTCTTGCATTGAAATTATGCTTAAAGATAGCAATTGTTTGATTCTCATAATTACAGTTCTTGACTTATATAAGCATATAGGTAATATTAGCACTATACGGAAAATTTTCAACTTGATTACATAAATATAAGAAAATAAAATAAATTCTAGTGTGCTTCTCAGATTACTGTATATGTGTACATTTTTCTCATATTGATAAATTGCAAAGGTCTGTTGTTTCGTTGCCTTCTTGTTTTAGGTAACCTTAAGATTTTTAACGTTTAAGATGATGGCTTTTGCCCAACGCATTGAAATAATAAGATATATCACCAGACAACTCAGATCAGATATAGATCTTATCTTGCCTCGTCAATCATAATTTGGGACGTCGGTCTTTATTAGCTCGCCCGTCCTAAAGGTATAAAGAACATCAACGATATACTGCAGGGAATCGAAGCTGGAAAATGTCCGCCACGAGCCAAGTACCTCACTAACAGGTTATGTAACAATTTTTCCTGATGAATTTGGATACAAAACGAGAAAAAATTTAAATATTGGTGCCGTTAATTAATATATCGTAAATGTTTTAAAGTTTGATATACGATGATAATATGCAAAATAAAATATTCCATTTGCGATATTTGTCCAAAACAATGTAAAATATTTTACGGCTAAACACCTCAACCCAGTTTTTAAAATAGAGGTATCATTAGAAGATTGATTTACGTCTGTAAATATGATTTTCATTTATATATTTTCATTTATGTAAATGATTTTATTGCTTTTCATTGATGATGATGATGAACCAGACTATAACTTTAGAACTATGCACAAATTTATATTGATTCATCTTTATAATGAAATTAAAGGGAAGGACGCATGTGTTCCCAAATTAAATACATGGGAATGAGCTAACCCAGTAGTTTCAATTTGTAGATCCCTAAATATATATATTTTTTTCATTCATTGATTATTGTGTCTGATGTTTTTTTTTTAGAAAAGATACAGAATACTATCTATAAGCCAAAACAATTTTTATAAGCGTGTTTATATTTAATTTGATTTTAAATAATTTCCCAATTAGTGTTGTGAGGTTTCATTTCCTATTGCCCTTTAAATGATTTTAAATTGAAAAAAAAACAATATAATAAATTAAACCTACAAAAGAACGAACTTAAAAGATATTAATTTCTTATATATTCTTATATTATTTCTTGATTGAGGAATGCTGCACTAATTATTTGTAGTAGATTTTCTATAGTTTTAAAGAAACACTACAATGAAGGAAATGGCAGAATAAATATCTGCTTGATGAACTTTCCATTTTAGATGTAAAAGCTTCAGTAATCTACACCTAATCTGGGTTAAGACCAATTGTCTGGGTAGAGTGAGAGTCTCTTGCTTGCATAAAACACTTGTCGCATAAGTCCTATAGAATTTTCACATCTCGTAAACATGGTCGAATCTGGTATTTTAGTAAAGTTCAACTTTATTGGCATGTATCAAAATGTCTGTTATTTGAATGGAAAAAGGAATCTGAAATTCCTCTAGATCCTTATATCGACTCGAGAATTCCCTTTCAATTACAGAAGTTCGCAGATATATCCTTGAGTGAGTAGCTTCTCTGCAAGTAGTTTAGACATAAAAACGAATTCTTCGTATTAAGAAAATGTAATAACGTAGCTGTAGGTTGTGAAATTAATACGCAAATAGCAGAAAAGGACAGTATGTTTATACTTAGGAAAAGGAAGTTGGTGATACTGAAATTGCAATCGCCATGATACACAGAGATGTTTATATAACAACACCATCATTTTTGACAGGAGTTACGATGCGTAAGAGGTGTTCTTCCATGTTTTACCTCGAGGCCATTAATATAGATCACGATGATTCTGAAAGTCAGTATTTTAGATTGACAAATGTCGTTTATGTATCTATTTTTAAAATTGAATCTAGATGCTGTTGGAGAACAGATTCTGTATGAACTCTGCTTCGTATGAGTAAAGGAAAAACGTAAACTATTGGTGGAGCGCATTTAGCTCCCATCAGGTAGCCGACAATTTTTCCAGGGGGAAGCGCAATGGATATGATAATGATAAGAAGAACAGTCTGTCACGAATTTTCGGATATTTAGTTACAAAACTATTGACAATAAAAAGTTATTTAAAATTTCAATGAAAATTTGTTTATACTGAAACATTTATAGCATGAGCATTGGTTTCACATAGCTTTTAATTGTCAATCGTTTTGTTAGTAGCCGAAAATTCGTGACAGAGTGTTCCTATTTTGAAAATATTATCTACCTGAAAATCAAAACATGTTTATTTATTTATTTTTTATTTATTTTGTTTTTTTCGGTATAGTAGTTTTTCGTAAAATTTTGTTTTTGTGAGAAGTGGAAGCTGGGTCCTTAAGTAAAAAACGAAGACGTACCGAAGGGTAAACTACATCTTATAGTCCATGGAATAAAAGGACAATATCGTGAAAAGTGTCATATTCAATTAAATGCGAACCCCAATAAAATCGAGGTGAGACCAGGTGCCCGGGAGGAGTAAGCGTCCCCTGGTTGCATACAACACCCGTCGGAAATGTCAAGCAACAACCTTTCAAGTCGAGGAGGTAAATATATAAATATACACACACGAACACACGAAGGAGACAAGAACACGAAGTCAAATTTTCACATTAAAAGGTATGAAATACTGTCTAACTGATATTCCTGTGTCGGAAACGCACGTGAACAAATGTCTGTATATATATACGTATTATGTCAAATCAAGTATGGTCAAAAAGTTAAGATGATATTTTGTATGGTCAGGTCCCAAAATATCGGTTAACATTCTTGAAAGAGGAATCTGAAATTGCACTAGATCCCTATATCGACCATAGAACTTCCTCAGTAACAATTTCAAACGTTCCTCAATATAGTCCTGTAAGAGTAGTTTCGTGGCAAGAGCATGCCCTAGCATAGCGTATAAGTTGTGAAATGAAGATGCATATGAGAGGAAGGTATGTTGATAAATGAATTAACCATACCATCGATTTTCTTCTCAACTGACCGTGATAAGTCTCTTCTGTGTGTGAATTAGAATCAAATTTTGTCTGATGTCTTTTGTCATATAGCTGATCCAAATATCTTTTTTTTTCCTTTTTATTTGCCTTTCAACTACATTATCTAATTAATATCATGTGACTTCACAAGAAACGACAAGGCAAATAAATATCTATCTGGTGAATTTTCATTGTCGTTCAAGTGGTTCTTTCTTTGTCTTTAAATTACATTATGATCGTACAATGAGGACGTATTCCAATCATTGCAACACGGCTTCACAATGTCCAGCTACATTTTGTCATATATTACATGAAATACCACCTTTAAATTCTTCATTAGATTAGTTATCTTATTTATAGAATCTATAAACTACTGAACAACATGACGCAAATTATAAAAAAGTTAAGACACGAAAAGGCACAAGCATCTAACTCTTTATGACAAAATTCACCAAAGACATACACTGTTGATAATTAAATAATTTGAAAAAAAGAAATACATAAGATCATCACAAAAACTTAAAGTAGAGTTGCGATACCGACTAAGGGCGGTCAATTGATATGACAGTAGTCAATTAATTCGTGTGATTAACCGGTTTACAGGCCCACCTTCCCATTTACCACAAAAGCAATATACATGTAATCAAGAACATGCATTTAAAATCTATAAATAATACTCCAACAAGTTTCTCAAGTTTAAGGTCATTAGAATATGAAAACGTATAACCTTGTAGAATAACAGAGTAAGACAAATATGAAAAATACATAAATTAACATCAATATGAGTAATCTGCGCTTTGCCGACAGCTGATTGGGCCACACGCTATGGCTATCCATGTTCATCTCTGTTTTGTTCCATCTTCGGTCAGCGTTTGGAAACTGCATTTGCCGAATTTTGGCATTTTTGACAACCTATTTACTGTCCACGGTTACATGGGTAAAGTAAGTCATTTATATATAAAATATCACTTTTCCTATCAATTATCTGTCTAAAATGTCATAGATTATCGAACTAGAGAAATCTACATTGGCAATTGTCTGCATTATTAAGAGTTTGAAAAACAGAATCGTACCAGTAGTATAATTCTTGTAATTTCAGCCTCATGTACATGTATATTGGGTCTTTCCGTATACAGAGTAATTTCCCATATGACTTCAAACCATTGTGACGTTAGCCATTTCTTTGGAAACTGGTTAAAATACTGGAAATGAATTAGAAATAGTATGATGTACGTCAGATACCTGCTCATATGTATGAAGCTAAATTTACTAGAATTATACAACTGCTACATGTATGTTGCTTACACAGAATATGTTTATATGTTTTCAAATTTCGTGGAAAAATATATAATATATAATCCATTATAAGTATATAGTTGTTGATATATAATTAGATATTCAGAAACACACTATTAAATGCTCTCAAAAGCACAAACACAAAGATTAGATCAATTAAATGTTATCAATACTAGAATCTTATTAAAAAAGTGATATATTATCAGAAAAAAAGATGCTATAATATATAATTATTATAATAATAAAAACTTTCGGTCTGGCGTAAGGACAGTAGTACTGAATTTGTGAATATTTCATCAAATGTAAATATATCATCTAGAGTTGTTATTATAAATATTCACAAGGTCAAAACGTATAAAATTCATGAAATCCCCATTCATAACAATTCAAAAACAGGTATGCCATAAGGGGTACGCATATAGTTCCCATTGGAATGCCAATATTTTGTTGATATATTGCACATAAATGTTGTCCATCATAGAGAAGATGACAATACATGCCTCACTGCAAGACCTATATTGGTAAGAATCATGTAATTTGTTGGAAAGAAATCAAGAATTACCTGTGATTTTAACTTGCTGTTGAAACACCACGCAGTTGTGTTAAGGCAATACACTGTTGCAGAAAACCCGCCAAAACATAACATGACGTCAGTGTGACGTCACTAGGGCCCAATGCATTATATGTAGCGGGATAAATTGCAACAATCAATATGCTAAGAAAAATGCTGCAGTAAAGCAACCTTTTCCTTAACTCCGTTTGTTGTGTAGTTTCACATAAAGACCGTTCTACATTTATTTGAAGTGCGTCTTGCTGGGCATAACTTTTAGATTTTAAAATATCAACAGAATTTCAATTTAATTAGAAAATTTCATATAAAACTACACCATTCAACAATTCCATCCCAGCATTTATACACGATTCTGCCCCTTATAAGTTGGGCACAGCTATAAATAATATTGATAGGTTTCTATTTATTGTTTACAACAAAATCTGATTACCAAATTGGGCAATATACCCTTGCACATTTTAAATGTTTGTTGCTAATACTGCATGTGCTATATATAGCAATCACGTGATTGCAAACAGCTAGGGATAAAATTTAAATATGTAAAAATTAGACTTGTTAAACAATTTGCATTTTTACCGTTTTTACAGAAATACTCTTTACTCAATTTATTATGCGTTTTTCAATAGACTATAATGTTAATGACGTCGTGGAGTGCCTTAACGTTACTGCGCACTGTCAACAACAGTTTAATTTTAATCTAATTACGTGGTAGGGAAGTATACAAGATAGAGTAAAATCAAGTCTAGCGACTTCAGTAGCCTGAAAATTTTGTACCTATAATTTCTCCAATTCTTTAATTAATTTATGCTACTATGATTAAATGCCATATTACCGTACCTTAATGCGTGATCCTTAATGCTGTTGAAGCGAAAATTATGTATTCGAAAGAATACTTGTGGAATAAAAACTAGAATTGGAAATAAAACGTGATTTATGTGGACCTTTGTTTAATTTCGCAGGAACAACGAGATATAACACCATGTTCGGAGACAACATGAAATGTTCAAGCGCAACCTTGTCTTTTAACAATTTAAATTTAATGTATGTATTAGTAAAATATCGTGCAATTATAAGAACTCCAATATATTTTAAGGTAATTTTATTAGCTTCTCATTCAGAGACATAAGTAGAATTAATTGACTATTTATGTGGTTGATTGGGATAAAGTGAAAAACAAAATAGATTCTTTTTTCCATAAAAATGAAAATCGTAAATACAAATATCTTGTCATTGGGCGGGAAGATACATATTTTGTAAAAGAACATTCTGATGCAAAACACAAGTATACCGAAGATCAAATCATCAAAATGCTGGAATTTTTAGTAGGCAATATTTTCGAGGTGTTTGGAGGGAACATTTTTCAGCAAATCATTGGCATTCCCATGGGAACTGCGCCCCTTTTCTTGCTGACATTTTCTTATATTCGTAGGAGGCAGAATTCATAAAAAACATGCTCTCCACAGACAGAAAAAGCCTTGCATTTCAGTTTAATTTTACTTATATATATATAGACGACGTACTGTCAATCAATAATCCTAACTTTAAGGATTACATAATGAAATCTATCCCCATGAACTTGAGATAAAGAGACAACCGAGGGCAATAATTCCGCTTCGTATCTGGATATATTTTTAACTTTTTACAATGATGGTCATTTGAACACCTTTCTGTATGACAAACGTGACGATATTAACTTCCAAATAACTAACTTCCCGTTTCATTGCAGCAATATCCCGTCCTCACCTGCCTATGGAGTTTTTATATCTCAACTTATAAGGTATGCAGGAGCCTGTTCTCTATACGACGGTTTTATTCCAAGGGCCAAACGACTGGCCACTAAGTTGCTAATGCAGGGATATGTTAAAGAACGTCTGAAATCGTTACTGAGGAAGTTCTACGGTTGCTATGGGGATCTTGTACGAAAACATGATGTGCCTCTTTCTAGAATGATTAATAATATTCTGGAATGCGACTAAATGACCTGTTCAGTGAACACCAAATATGACTTTGTATACCAGTTTTGTACTTTCGTATGTACAATTAGGTAACCAAAACTCTATTTTGACAAGTTTCTTGAGAACTGCTGTGACGGCAATGAATGCAGACAGGAGACGCTTAATCTCCCCGGGCACCTGGTCTCATCTCGGAATTTTCAGTATTTCGTGGTTACAGTTACAGTTACTTTTTGAAACTTACACGATTTTATATCTGGACTTTGAGAATGATTAACGGTTTGGTACTTCTTAGATATTGGTTAAAATATCCATTTTTTCATGATTTGGTTTTTCCAGTCGCCGAAGGCATATGCTTATATTCCTTTTAACACTAATATCTAAATCAGGCTTGTAGCGCCTGGTGAACAATATCCTGGTAGTGGATAAATATTCATATTTTAGTCGTTTATCAATTAATGTCATCAGATCACCAGATTGGTATTCCAATATAGATTTATCAAACAATCAGGAATCTGGAATAAAGTACAAAATATTATGATCAGACATGACTGCATTGTAACTTATCTAATATACACAAGGTCAAAATTTATGAAATATTGGGAGGTTTTTGCTTCGGCTGTATGATTCAGTAAGAAGTAAAATATTGAACGTTGAGTTACAAATTCTATCTTTAAAAAATAAGCGATTTTCATTCTTTATTTTTACTTTGTGAATAAAATACATATGATTTATAAGTTCGTCACTTATATAACTGTAATTATTCTTCGTATATAATTGTTTCACAAGAATACATATCTATATACAGTACTGACAATGCAGTTTAGAGTGTGAACGTTTGAGATATTGATTAAAAATATAGTGTTCATGAGGAGTGGCTGGTGGGTGGGTGTATGTGCGTGCGTGCAGGTGTGTGTGGGTGGGTGTGTATTTTTATAATATTAGAAGTTGGAACACTAAAGAACAATTTCAAGGAATGAGTTTCCTGTGCTTGACAATTATTTTCACAGATAATTAACTTCTAATATTGAAATCGAATCTTCCATAATTTTCTTTTATTCTCTATTGTGGTACGAGTTATGATAAAATATAATAACACTAGAAGGACAAGAGTTAATAATTACCATGTCCCGCTAACCGATCACCTTGATGTATCAGATTTCACCAATTAAATCCTTATTGAAAGCAATGACATTCAACAACATTTTTGACTTAGGCATCTGTTGCGCTAAATGAATATTGATATATATATTCTAGATCTTGTAGATATTAATATAAGTCGCTCGTAAATCCCTTCTGGTGTACTCGGAGGTATCATTAGACCAGATTTCAGTGCTTTGGTACTTACATGAAATATGTACTTTATACCTACTGTGATAATATTTTGTAAATTACATATAAAAACTTATGCACAGCTCTGTGTAGCTCCATGGTGACTTCTGCCACATAACTGAGTCAGTACCTCCTCTTTTTTCTTTTATATGTATTTTAGTTCTACACATGACTTTAATCTGTATTTAGCTTAGCTTATTTTTATATTATTTTGACTTCCCGTGATTTTGGTCCTAAATACTACTGAAGAGACATCATTTTCAGACACGGTGTTATATTATGTAAGTAGTTGTGCATATATTCTTACACTCATAAACTATGGACAAGGAGGTAAAAAAAAATCATTAATAAGCCGTGAAAATGATACTAATCATTTCAACTACGAAAATAACCCGTGCATTGCCACAATGTTAACTGTACTATAAATGACTAGAAACATGACAAACACTACCATCGGAGGTACGTGAAAATAATACAGTATGCGTGGTATTTATCGACTAAAAGTTAAGATCATTACGCATCTGTTACCACATGAATATGTGATATTCAATATCTGTGTATTGCTTTATAGTGTATTTTAAATACAAATATAATGAGTCATTTGACCGGCAATACAAAGGACAGGACAGCGGTGAACCACAAGCGAGACTCGAATCTTGGACCACTCAATCACAAATCAATCGCCTCACCGATTGAGCTGCACATGCTTCATTAATATGTGAAAATTACTTCGATTTGGATGAATTCTCCAATAGTAGTAATATGACTCAGACATGTAAATCAATATGACAACCATCAGAGTATAAATATTCATGAAACAAAGGGTGTGCGAACATTATATATGTAAATATGAGTAACAGTTTTTTAGAAGTCGGGAAAGCATCATGCAAATAAACATAGGATAGGATTCTTGCACTTAATCTTATTAGTGTTATTTATTTATTATGTGATATATTATATACTGTTTACTTTATGTATGTTTTATGCATTCATGTTGTGGTAGGCACACAGGAGGAACTTATTCCTTTCGGGCATCTGTTTTTCAGGGATCAATGAATATCCATCCTAATATATTGTTCTAATCGCCACTATGACAAAGTATCACCTCCTGTTACATCGTTGCCGTTTCGGGATTTCAGCGCTTACCATAGAAACAATGTTTTAAATTCTGACACACCGTATCCCATATATATTGTTGAAACAGGTGCAGTTGTTATACCAATTCATGTGAAAGCTAGAAACCGAACTTATCGTTGAATTTGAAATTTAATCATTAAGATACAAGTGCTCTAATAAAGGTCCATAAAAAGTGTATAACCAACACCTTTTGTATTCGGTTAATCAATTTCATTTCCCATGTAATGACAAGTGCAAATTAATGTGTCATAAGGAAAACATAACATGGTCTATTCGTGTATTGATTTGGTAAATTGCGTATTAATTACAACCATCTGTACATATTTTTCTGTAGTATTAAATAGCATATGCTACACATTCATGTAAATGTCAGTTCACAAAAAACCCGATGTAAATCCGTATTTCGTTCACTCCTCCCGGACACCTCGTCTCATTTCTGAATTTCAGGGTCCGTGAATGTCCACTGTGGTACATTGTTGGTAGTGCCATAGTCATGGGACACCAGTTACATTCGTATTTTATTTTAAACGATTAATGCTTAGTAGTCCATCAATACTTGTTTTATTACGTAATCACTTTGTGTGTATCATGTGTGTTAATTCTTCTTCCTGTATAATCCAAGTTGAAAGACTACAATGCAGACAATAGATTAAATATGGCAGGTGTAGGTGAAACCTCAGAACAAAGACGAGAGGTATGATTGACCTTATAGCGAAAATGTTATTGTATGTAAAGTAACTCACATTATACTTTGGAGTAAATAAATGCAATCTGAAATAGAACAAATTAAAATACAATCATTATATTTACAAGATAAATACTGTGATAAGGATTTAATTATATCAAGACTTTTGGCGTACATCTTAACACACGGAAAGGTCTGTTGTTAACAATGCTCGACATGTCTGAACGGTAACATAACGGTCTTTTAAGATATGTTTCTGAATGAGTATGCCTAGCCTTAGTTAGAATATTACACATGTAAACACTACATTTAAACGCAACAAATAATTGAAGTACCATGAAATTGGCTATTTAATCAGAATTCCACTTAATTTTGAACGATACCGAATTGAACCGGTGATCTTCGAAATAGCACTTTTTAGTCCATTTGGTAACGGAGAGCACAGAGTATTGCAAAACATGTACATCTTTTATTCTATATATACAGAATGGAAAATAACATTTATGAAAACCAATGCAATGGAGATTGGAGGTTAACACGTTAATAGTCATTTATAAATTGTATTACAGATATTAATAATAATGCTTTAACGATGTCAGGTTTGAAAAAATGATATATAGAAGCAATTTTCCAATGTGTAAATAAATTCCTTGAAATCCTTGAAATAGGTTCCGAGTATACAAGTTTATACAAAAACAAAATAACAATAGATACTCAAAAAATGCAGAGAACAATACACTGTTAAAGATTTTAGAAAGAAGTAGATGGGATACTCTGCCAAATTTTGCTTTTGAACTTACCGCTCCCCTGCCTTATTTTTGAAAATATCATCATATTTAAAATGTTTATAATTAACGAATGTTTTAATGCCTTAGAAACAATGAGGTAATGAAGATAGTCTTGTCTGTCTGTTGAATTTTTTCAGAAATTCGGTCTCATAAATAAAGCTTTATTTTCAAAATTCAATAATATTTATCCAAATATGTTATACAGATAATTATATTTGGCAGGTATTACGATTTCTTGAGGTAAATCGAAAACGGTTTTCATATGATGAGGCTGCACGAATTTTGGTTCATCACGATTTGGATATACATGCTGCAAACCACTTCGTGTGGAACGGTAAGTACTGCGTTTACCAATTTACAAATAATTACTCAACCAAATTCATTTAGACCTCGTACGTAAAAGTTCAGATCCATGCCGTTATATATATGTGGCATATTTGTTGTTCTGAGTTTAGTAATATAACACGGAAACTGTTTTGGCGCACATGTCCACTCATCAGGTGACTTGTAACTTGTACCCATCCTACCGTCTCCTTCCGAAAATCAAGTTAATATGGACTCACAGGAAGAAAATAAAGCGGAGTTATTTTTACGATAAGCTGGGCAATGGAGGTCCATCTCTTGAAATCTTTAAGACAGCAGTCGATAATCGATTGGGGACTATCCGAGCAACATTGACATTAAAAGGTCATCGGTGATTTGAAAATTTTTTATCGATACATAATCATACGGAAACTGATTATCGGTAAACAAGGCATCAAGTACCATGCAAAGCAAACCACATGCAAAGTGGATAACCTTTCGATGACTGGATGAGGTTGGCCAAGCGTTTTTGATACCGGTAGGTATCAGGACACAAATATGCACCCATTTAAAACATACAGTTCCAAAGTTTCAGCGAACAGAAATGTTCAAGAAAAGCCAAAAAAAATATAATAAACTCCGGGAGATAACATAAATATACATGTTTTCCATTAATCGCAACATGGGAAGCTGGTCCAGGTGTATCTCACTGGACTTAGAATTTGCATTTTTTTTTTCTTATTCGATTCATCATCTAATATCAAATATGAACTTTGAATGAGCCAGTTTAAAGTCCCATGTTATGGTATATATTTGCATGTTCGATGCATCACTACTTCAGGTGGGTCCGCTGCGAAGGACAATATAAAAAAAGCAATGTACAATGTAGGTGCCCCCATGATAGTGCAAAAAGTATAATAATTTTGGAGTGGCGTAAAAATTAACAAAATAAAATATAAACACCTTCCAGGAAACATTGCGTGCTGTAATTGGACACTAGATCGGGACATGAATACCTGGAAGGGATCCGTTCTACTAGAGACCTGTGGATGCTCTCCGTGACACCGTCGAATATATATGATCCATTTATATATTCATGTATTTATTTATTTATTTATCATTATTATTGTTGTTGATATTGTTGTTGTTCTTGTTGGTATTATTATTATTATTATTATTATTATTATTATTATTATTATTATTATTATTATTTGTTGCAGAACCAAATCCACATCGAATTCGAGAAGTTGCTGGGGCAGGAACTGATGTAAGAAATTTTGTAATATTTTGTTGATCAATTCGTATAACATTATTTTTGCAATAATCGTGATTAATATGTATTCGCTAAATATAATTTTCGATGAAAACTATATACATGTAATAGTTTAATAGATTTTATTTTTGCTAGAAAATATATTTACAATACATACATATTTAATCTCACTAATAATTAAGATCTCATTATTGCCATTTTCATATTTATTCACATTTCTTATTAGTATTTCAAAAAGGACAATATTTCAATAACCAGAAAACAAAAAGGAATAACTGCTCAACAGATCATTTAATGTAATGGGCAGAAGCTCTGGTTTCCATCCTTTTAGCCTTTTTTATTTTAAAATTTTCACCTTCAAATCTTGTGACACACACACACACTCTCTCTCTCTCTCTTCCTTTATATTCATCTTTTTAGAAATCTATAAGTAAACAAATTTACAATTTACATAATTATTATAACCAAATATACAATAGATGTAATAAGTTGGGGAATAAAGTTATATTTATTTTATGCTTAATATCTAAAAATGAATTTAAATAAATGCTCAAACTATTAATTGATAAAATTTTATATATTAATGACACATATATGATAATATTATGTATAAATACAATTTCCATTGAAACAGATAAAACGACAAATTTACATGATGATTTTAACTAAATATGTGATGTATTGATGCAATACGTTTTAAAATGAAAATATAATCATCTTATGACTGATATTTTAAAATGTATTGGGATCATCATCAAAACGATCAATTGATAAAATGTTGTTTATTAATAATAAAGAATTAATTATACTTTATATGGACACAATTTCCAGTAAAACAAATAAAACGAACTCCATATTTTATGTTACTAAGAGATCTTGCAAGAGATATCAATATCAGGGATACAGTCAGACAGTTCGGATGTGAAGCGTGTGACCACATGTGGTGGCGACGTACCCCTGTCAGAGCAATGGTAAAATCTTTGTGATGTATATTTTTTCGGGTATTTTGCGACGCAACCAGGGAACGCTTACTCCTCCCGTGCACCTGGTTCACTTCGATTTTATTTGGGTTCGCATTTGTCGGAATATGACACTATACACGATATTATCCTTTTATTTCATGAAGTATGAGATATGGTTAATCCTTCGGTAATCATCAATTTATACACATCTTATCTTGTGCAGAAATCAATATAATGAATGTGCCGTTTGATCTACGTGATATGGTATTTTATTTATATATGCAGAAGTCATGCACAAATTTTAACTTTCCATGTCACAATTAAGGCGGAATCGTTTTTATGCAACAAAATTTTCTGACTTTTGAAAAAGACAAAAGACTTCATTTACATATAGTTTTAGACTGGGACGAAGAATTTTATAAAAGATGTATTACTGTCTCCATATACAAATATAGTAATTGAATAAATTGTTAATGAATTAATGACATGGGTTCGAGTAAAATATTCATACAAATTTGTTCTAAGATATTTAATACGAAAAGTATATACAAATCGTTAATGTTTTCATCTTGAAGGAAAATTGACAGTTGTAAACTAAGAAGGGATAAAACTTCAAATGATATAGAATATGTCTTGCTTTGCCTCGTACGTTTTGTTCTATATTCGTCTCATTCCTTTTAATAGACATACCGTGCCCTGCTAAATCTGATCACTGTAAAATGTGTTTTTAAATCAGTATTCAAGATGTCGCCGATGCCGTGTGCGTTACGAAGCTATACCACGTGAGAGAGAGTGGGGATATGCGGAGTTTAGGTGTGCAGTTTGCGAAAGGGAATTCGGGTATGTACTTATTTATGTATGTTTCTATCTGTTTTTAGTTTATAATTAACACTGTAGCAGACCTCGTTTTATTTCAAGTATGGTACGGGAAAAATACCTCCCATTAACAAGTACATGGGGAAGAAAAATTATGCCAGTAAAGTGATTTTCAAGTGCGAAGCATTTACTCTATCAATCACATAATTCTTTTCATTATTGTAAAATAAAATATCAGATTGCCATTACTTTTTCATCAGCCACTAACAAAATGCCCCATGATGATACCATACTTGTTGGGAATGTTTTGGGAAAACCCACATAAGAGGAGCAAAATAGTGTAAACTTCAATTAAAACCATTAACACATGTAGCTTCAATTAAAACCATTAACACATGTAGCCAACCCCTAGGATTCATTCTGATTCGGACCATTTATTTTCACTTTGCCTGTTTCATAGTTTTAACACGATCACCCATTCATGGACAGAATATTTTCATTTGCTTTTATTTCTTTGCAATTAAAATTACAAAGATTGATCTCTTTTTACCGAAATTATTTCAGGGGATTCGGTCAAATGCAGGTAGCAAGTCCATGTTAAGGATGTCATAGTATCTGTTATCCAACAGAGATAAAACCCCCCATCAAGAAGCAAAACAGAACCCGTCCCAGAACACATCTGCATTCATGTTGTGCACCAAACTGCTACAATAAGAGTGGTAAGTTTGATGCTATATATCGTCTATCATTATATGAATGTCACTCGTTCAATGTTAGCTTTAGTTGCTTAAACGTACACTAAATTTTAGTTATTTTGATCTTTTGTAATTATTATCATCATCATCGCTATTACTATTATTATCCTCAATATCATCATCCTCATCATTATTATTATTATTATTATCATTATCATTACTATTATTATTATTATCATCATCATCATCGCTATTACTATTATTATTATCATCATTTATTATTATTATAATTATTCATCATTATTATCATTATCAATGTCATCATCATCATCATCACTTTTTTCCAGATCCCATTGCGCCGAATACGTTCTGTGCACATCCGAAATCCGTGGGCCGGCGAGTGTTGTTCCCAAGCCAGCCTCACACCAGCACAGGTTCCACAGTAGACACATTCCTATCTCAGGACCATTTAGACAATCCCTATTTGCACGTTATGGGATCCATCAGTGACTCATCGGATTAATGTTTTGGGATTGCGTTTTGAGAAGCAGATCCTCATGCATTATGTTTTAACTATGTTGTTCCTGTTTCTAGCATAGCGAAAGAAAATGTTTCTATTTGAAAACATTTTACCTCAGTGGTAGGCATCTTTCAAATTTTTGAATCTTTATGGAGAATATCACAATTTAAATTAAGTTTTAGTTATCTCTATATGCAAGTGATGACCGTTTTGGCCTCGTCGATAAGTACAAAAGTATAACTATCCTGTAACCATAATATTATGAATATCAATTATTTATTTATCTTAACAATGGAGTAAGGGTAGATACTATCTATATAGGCGTTAACAAAAGTGTAAGTGAGAAGAAAGAGCGACAACTCTGGATGGAAACCTTTGCGTGCCAGACCTGTTTTCGAGTTCAAACGACAAGGGTGGAGGACAAAAGTGAGATACATACAATACATTTGTTTAGCACACATAGCTACCAAGACCGCCCCTTTGAATATTTAGTAATATCCAGTCCATACATATAGCATACAATATCGATGAAAGTACTATTCGATTTCGATTTGTGTAAATATCTTACGATGGACATAAAGCACTATTTTACTCTCCTAGAGAGTACATTGCCGATATAGTAATGACAGTGGCCTTTAGCACTGGAAAGAAACTTTGACATGCGCATCTAACCAACAGAAGCAGTGAGAGATTTATTTAATACCAGCGTCTACTCTGATACCAACCTCAGAATTAACTGCTGGGCTGAGTTGTTGCATATGGGGGACCTCGGTTTTATTGACTTGTCCAAGAGACAGGAAGACGTCTGGACTCGAATACGGGACCTCTTGGGCCATTCACACTTTACTGATTGAGCTACTTACATTTATTATAAGATCTTCAAAGCATTTTATATCATTGAACTGAGATAATCGCAAAGTCTTGTGTTCGGTCCTCCTATGGATATTTTATTGAGCGTTGCACTACTGGAGCAGTGGAAACTCTATTTACGGGCATTGTCCAAGTCTTTATGGAAGAGATAAGGTTCTAAATCTCGTCCCCTTGGACCGTTAGTCCAGAATCCTAGACATTCTCTCTTTCAGAACGAGTTGGCTCATATTAATTTCACTTATTTTTTAACCTCATGAAATTATGTAAATCACTCTTAAACTAAAGAGTATCTCCCTAATGCATAGCATTTTCCTTAGATTGATTCTTTGGTTCACTTGTTAGTGGGGCGGGAACCTGACAAAAGTTCTTTTGATGATACAAGCAACAAACCTGGCATGATACTTCTTTAGTATGTACTTGTTCATATTAGACCGTGTGCCACGCAAATTTTGGTATTTTCAAGACGGCCGCCAAATTCTAAAAATGGCGGTGAATATTCGCTTGCCTATATATATAGTATGGTCTAATGGTTATATTGAAACATATCTGGAACGGTGGGGGATTAAGATCTGATGAAAAATCAACCTGTAAATACTTTAAACTACATTTGGAGTAAATTATGGAATGCGGAAGCTTTGCATCTAATTACATATTATGACAGTTTATCGACTTAAATCCCGTCACAAATACAACTACAAAGTGTTGTGCATGGTAAACCTGATCTATAGCACTTGCAGGAAAAAAGAGGAGTTACCGGCTCAGTTATGTGGCAGAAGTCACCATGGAGCTATACAATACAATATAAATAATATAATAGAACATTTAACACATTACAAAAATATTTGATTGTAGTGCAATTACGATACCGACTTAGGACGGTCATTTAATTTGACAAAAGCCAAACAAATGGTGTGGTTAACCGGTTTACGGGCCCACCTTCCCACTCACCGCAACAGCAGAACAATCAAAAGACGTACATTTAAAAATTTATAAGGGTCAACAGGTATCGCATATTGAGAGGTCATAAAAATATAAACACGTAAGGTATTGTAAAACACATAATGGTATAAAAATATATGCGACATCAACATGATAAACCGTGCTCTGCCAGTCTGAAAGCGAGCTAAGACCCTAGATCTGTAGGAGTCCCGACTAACAGTCGGAGGGGACGAGGTTCAGGACCATGTCTCCTCTGAAAGAGGTTTGGACAAGGCCCATCATATAGTCCCCACCGCCCTGTTAGTCAGCGTGCAACGTTCAAGTAAAAGTCTGCATAAGGCTGTAGAAGGGCCAAATACAAGACCTATAGTCTTTCTGATGATCTCAATATCATATTGTCTATTTAGGAGACGTTTGACTATTTCATTACATGATAAAATAACGTTATCGGAGCCTTTTACTTTCCTTAGTTTATATACGAGATCACCGTAAAAATTAGGATGGGAAATTCCATTGGATACATACTGTTGAAAAGATATATTTCCAAAGTTAGATAAAAGTTCTGAATAAGATCTGAAGAATTTGCCGAATGTTTTTCTTAGCTTGTGATATCTGTAACCCTGAGTTAAAAGTTTAGTAGAAATTTGTAAATTTCGTTTATGAAAGCCCAAAACATCGGTGCAGCCTCTGACAAATCGAACTAATTGAGATATATAGATACCATATGATGGGAGTCGAGGGACATCGCCATCCAAGTAAGGGAAATTTACAATAGGAAATCTAAAATCCTCACGTTTATCATAAATATTAGTATTAATTAGGTTGCAGTTCCCATAACAATTCTTTTTGCATCCGCATTTTGCAAGTCCATGACAGTATGCCACTATAGGTTACAAGCTAGTCCAATACGGTACCCATACACCATCCTTTTTCACCCGACCCCATGCATCTCGTGATGGCAATTTCATCATTCGATTGAGGCAATGACCCCAAATATGGCCTGCTTGCAGAACAGCTCGTTTTACATGTTCAACAAAAGCTGCCCGGGAGGTGGTATGGCATTGTATGGTTTTTGTTTTCGTGCGAACAAATCAAGTCTTGCTTCGTCAAGTTTGTTAGTTGAACTTGACCGATCATACATCACAATTACAAATTTTTCAATGATCGTCATCTTTTTCTATAGGGACGCTTAACATACTAAAAACCTCCTTTTCCTCCTGATATACATTCCAAGCCTGCCAACATGATTTCTTCCCTTTATCGACAAATGCAGAGACTGTATCGCAACCGGAAAAAGCGTGAAAAAAAAATGGCAGTGATCTAGTTCTTGGTCCCAGAGAGTTTGATATGCCGTGTAAAGGGATCCATCTTAGGTCCTTTCCTTTGACAAATGTAACCCAGAATCTGTCAATATTTTATTGATCAAACATTGAGACACCTAGGACAACAACATCTGTATCCGAACTCACCAACATAACACTCTCACTTCCTTTATCCGCTGCATCTTTTGCATGGAGAAACATTCTGGTGTCTGCTTCTTCGTGATTACACAGTGATATATGTGAAACATCAACATCGTTGTTTGCTACAACATGGTCCTCTCGAGTCGCAATTATGCCTGTTTCACACTTCAGCCCAGACAGTTTTTCAGCAAGGAAACGAAAAAGTTCACTTTTATTTTTATAACATCTTAAGAATGTGTTCCAAGACTTTGGTGGTCTATTGTTGGAAGTTACTTTTCTTCTTTCACCCGATCCTCATTTGCGTCTAGTTTCGCCTTTCAAACTATCCTCATGGTATTCGTCAAAAACAATATCTATCCTGATGATGTCCATAGTGTTCTACATAAGGCAAAAATCACATCATTGGCATACTCATCAAATGTTTTACATACTCCCGGTTGCTTCGAGTAAACCAAGGCAGCTCCATGGATTACGAGAGTGTCTGCAGGTGGTGCAGCTACGGGAATTTGTAAATTACTTTCTAATATTGGCATAAGTTGTCACTTTGTACCAAAAGTCAGATTTCCATTCTGTGATATTGATGGTGGAAACTTCTGATTTTCGTGTCTGAAGAAGTCTTCCAAATCACATTGTCTACTTTGGCAAGAAATGAATCATCTTTCAAATTAGCTACCTTTGTCTTTGTTGCAATAGAGTTTAACTTCGATTTGGAACCAAACAAAGGAAATTTATTCTTCGCGATGGGGTCATAGAATCCAGACATTTCAGTATCGTTAATACGTTTTATGAAAAGATCATACTGGTGTAGACCAACTTCTAATAGTTTCTGAAGCGATTCGGAAACATTGCGCTCTGCAACATTTTTGGAATCAATTGCATACAATTGACTCTTCATCAAATGGATTTCCCATTTCCTCAAATACTGCCACAAGCTTACGGACTTTTTCAAAGAATTCTTTTTTAGCAGAATGAGTTTCTTCATGGTGCTTTAAATGTCTCACTTTTACATTACCATTTTTGAAAACTCTTCAACCAATCTGCTGATCACTGGTCCAGCTATCATCCACTTCCTAAGAGCTGAAGCATCTTCTGTCAATCCGATTGCGCCACCATCACCTTTTACAGGTGCATTATTCTGCTCATGTGCTTGATCAATAGTAATGCATGAAAACCTTCTCTCTGTTTTCTTTACGGAAAAGTTACCTTTTTGAAATTCGTCATAGATGTCAGGATGTAGTTTTTCAAGAGATAACATGTCCCGATTGTGCATAGGCAGCCATCTGGCATAGTTCATATGATCGAGGGCAAAAACATAGAGAATAAGAGCTGAAAGACTTTCAATGTAGAGACGAAAATCACTTTCCCGATATGATCGTATAAACGAAAGGACTAGTAATTCAAAAATTCAATATCAAACCCCAAAATTAAAACCATTCTAACATTTCATTCACAGCAATGTCTTCTATATTTATTTGACCCTCGGTAGCATTCTTAAATGCTAGCTTCATCAATTTATACAGACTACAAGCCGTTATCTGATGAATTTATTTCGTCTTTGCAACGTTTGAAACTGTTAGGAAAGATTCAGCAGATCCTGAAGATGCAATTTCCGCCTCAGTCAAAGCTGTTACCCAACCAGATCCCTTCAGTAAATCACCCACTATTTTCAAAGCAGCCATTTCTATGTGCAAACCTCCAAACATTATCACAAATTTATCTTCACCATAGATGTCTGGCCACTGCTATTGTATCTGTTTTGCAAGAACAAACATTGGTTGGTCTGCTGTCATAACTGGAGTTTGAGTGGGATTTAGGAAATTAGTGACCTCTCGTATTTTATCCATGGCATGTTTAATTGTCGACACAGTGTGTGCCTGATCCTGCAACAAAGGAAGTAATGATGTTGTGCTGACTTTAACATGAGGACCCCTACCTCGCGAAGAATGGTATGATGACCATGATACTGTCTCTAGATTTAATACTTCTTGTGTCAAACTAACAAACTGAAGCCAGTCAAAGTCATACTTGAGGTTATGTAACAAGTAATCTTGGTTCTGAAGTTTATGAGGTTTTTGCACTATTGGAGGTGATTGTTTGGTTTTTAGAAAAGCAGGTGGTACATTTGTGTACGTATCAGGGAGATTCGATACTTTTTTCGAAGTTAGTTTATGTTCAATAAGCGGAAATTCACGTCTCTCTGTATTATCACTAATAGAAGGGTGTTGAAAAATAGATATTCCTGTTCAATGTAATGATGCCATTGTCGTTGTAGAAGAAGGATTGTGTTCAATATTATCGACAGCTGAGGTAGTGAATACACCCTTATGTAAACCTGGTGGACAGACAAAACCTTCTTCTAAATATTTCTGAAGTACACTATCACCAAGCATTGTAGAGATTTCCAGCACACGGACATACGAAATACAACTACCATGTTGAAATAGAATATCTATTAGATTGCGTTTTCGTGTCTTTGCAAACAAAAGATTCCCTACATAAATTGCAAACGGAGGTTCACGATCTGAAGAGTGTCTCCGGTGAATACTAGTACCTTTAGTTGCTTTTTTATGGTAATTAAAAAGCAACAACTGAGCAATGGCAAGATCAGAATCAGTGATCCCGTTTTCAAGTTGGGATTTGATATCAGGTCCATGCTCTATCATTGAGACCAGTTCTAACAAAGAACTCGGAACAGCTTCTGACAATGATTCGTCGCTATATTTACCAGTGAATTCAACCTTGTGCTGACACATTTCCTTGCGAACTATTTCGGCTGCCTTTGCTAAATACATAGCATCAGTAAATTCACAGGCGGTGACAACTGCTTGTGCAATATCTTTCTCAAACACTAGTACCACTTCACGTCCTCTATGGTATGCTTGCAAATCTGGTATCTTTGATAAGATTCTGTCTTTCAATTTCGTTTTATTTTTGTTGAAATCGACGGATACGTAAATTCGCGACGTCGTTTTTCGTACAACAAGCTAAGATCAGCAAGTTTGAAAACAATACCTACCGGATTACCTCTTTGTGATTCTACTATGTGTGTAATCACTTCTGCAAATGCAAGTTTATCACCATACTCGCAGTTTCCTTTTTCCACTGACATTTCATGGTCCCGTAGTGCCTTTCTTTCTCTGTTATACAGTGCTGTCAAACATTTTGGATGATATTTAAACTCTTGTGCTACACATCATTTTGCAAGCAGTTTTTCATCTTGTAATGTTATTGCGCATCAGTTTAGTCTTTCGTTCAGCTGCTTGGTCATTGCCTCTCTCATGTCTGATATGTTACCTTCGTCTTCACATAAAAAGCACTTAGCAATAAGTGGCTTCTCCATCTGCTTCGAACGCTTTTTTTCTGATGAAATTTGATGAATCACTTTCGACTTTAATCTCAACAGATCTCCTTTTTCTCGCCCTTTGTAGTTTTGTATTGCTGAACATTGTTCTGCAAGAATGATGGTACTTTGCATTATTCTTTACTAAAGTTGCATCAATGCCCTAGCCATCATCAATGCGTCGAATGTCTACATGCATTGGCATTTCATTCAAGGATTTGAACTCGGGCATATTCTTTGCAAGCAGGGTATAACCCGATTTGCTTTGATCCAAAGGATCGGAGGATGACATCAACGCTTCATCTTTGTCTATCTGACATAAAAAGCATTTAGACCAATCAGTTTCCCTTTCGGCGTCGGGAGATGTTGACAAACGAATTCTTTTTGACATTTCAATTTAGAATTGAAAACAATCAATTATTTTATTATCCAACCAATATTTGCACGTACGGCTATTAATCGGAACTGCAAAGCAGACAGACGGTAGGTTATCCACTTATAATTACAGTCCATGCACGTGTACACGTGTTACGCTTCAAGACAGAAATCTCTGACAGAGGGCGCCACTTTCGTTTTCTGCTGATAATTTTGGAATTACTATGTATTTGACAAACAGAAAGAGGAAGGAAGGTGCCCTTTGTGTCACCCCAATTCCTACAAAGCTGACACCATGCCAAGTTTTGAGGCAAGAATGTTGCATGAGTTTGTCCAAGTATTGTAAACAACTAACTCATGAATTATGAATTAATTTTTCGTGTTTAGACCAATGGACATGAGTAACAGGCCAGAAACAATTGTTATTTAAAAGTTTAAATGTTAAGCAGCCTCAAGGAAGAAATTTTATAAATGATTCAGACTAAAATCGCAAAATAACCCTTAGTTAACCATGCATCCAACATACAATTTTGAACACAAATCCTATTCAGCCGCCATTTTGAATTTTGGCCGCCATCTTGAAATGGTAGGAAAATCCAGTGGGCACACAGTCTATATTGATAATATACTATCAGAAGATTATTCGTACAAATTTTCATGCTTGTATCACAAAAAGAACTATTTTGGTGGAATTTAAGCATAAGCCGCCCCACTATGTTCGGTCATTTTGGTTTCAACATTGCTCTTCATATTTTCATATATTTTGAGAATTCCAATCATTCGGCTACGAGCATCACTGGAAAGACATAAGTTGTCGAAATGCGCATATGGTGCACAAAATTAAAAGGTATATATATATATATATATTCTATATTTATCAATTCTGCTCGTCAAATATTTATATGAGAATTCCAACCATTCGGCCACGAGCATCACTGAAGAGACATAAGTTGTTGATATGCGCATCTGGTTCACAAAATTAAAATTTGTTCTGCATGTTCATGATGACTTTTCTCAGAAAGCTGAGCAAGGTGTATTTTCTCCTCTTTTATTTAAGTAAATGTGTCAGAACTATGTAGGAAAATCCAATAAATAATCAGTTAAATATTCATCATAAAAGATTGTGAATTAATGTAAATATAGATGTAAAAAATGTGTATTAATATAGGTATGGGTGTAAATATAATTAATAGTTTCTTAAAAGTCGGCGTAAACGGTGTGGAATTAAACAAGTACCGAATTCATATACTTTGGTTATGTTATTTTTTGCAGGCCATATTCATTTACTTGCAGTGTAATACTATCTTTTTATCTTATGTATTTTGTATTTGTAAGTGGTAAGACTATGCAGTCAAAGGAAAGTAACTCTATCGGGTGTCTGAATCTCAGGGATCAATAACTGTCCACTGTAATATATTTTTCTACACATCACAACGACAAAGAATCAGCCCAGTCACATTGCTGTCGTTTCGGGATCTTTGTGTTATACTACAGTGCCATTGTTTCTAATTTGACATCCATATGCTGTGAATATAAAAAACTATAATTTTAAATATAAGATTGTAACGGCTATACCAGTAAACTGCCATGAAAATAAAAAAATCGTATACTTTAGAATCCAATTATTTCAGAGGCAGATACTCTACTAAAATATATGGTTTTGAAAACGTGAAACCAAAGAGAAAACAGAACACATCTGACAAAGCTGTATGACACAAATCACCAGGGACATGCACACAAAACATGATAAAAGTAAATATACTCGGAAAACGACATTACAAAAAGATTGTACTTCGGTTACGTTACCGAACAACGATTTCCATCGTCATGTCATGCCTAATGCGAATCTATCAGTTGTAAAGATATATTACATGGTCACTTCAATTATTGGGTTGATAAACATGCGGTAACAGGACGTTTCGTCCACAAAATACTTCGTCCACTGGCTTCTTCGTCCACTGTTAAGATAGTCCCCAGATGATCCGTCCCTAGATGATTCGTCCACAATGAATAACATAGTAATCATATAAACAGGTGATAATTACTGTTCAAACAACCAATTATGACATTAATATATACTGTCCACTGTGAGTTAATAGCACATCAAATTAATATTTAGCAAAGAGGGTTCGTAAAAATGTACTTTGACAAATAAAACGTAACTATCGCTGCTTACGAGTTTGGTACATCGTCGTTTGGTACCATTATCAACGATTTGGTAGGTGATAGCAGTATCTTCCAGTAAGGTATCCTCTCGCATTACATCCTGTAGATCACCCTTGTTGATAACTGGCGCATAGTCTGTCTCTGCAGAGACGTCGAAGGAATCATTGATAATGGTATCCTGAATAGTCCTTGGTAGTGGTTGCGAAGGCGTCATTGGTGGTGGTGAAGGTATCCTGTGTGGTGGCGAAGGCGTCTTTGGTGGTGGCAAAGGCGATCTTAGTGGTGGCAAAGGCGTCCTTGGTAGTGGCGTAATGGGTTGTATGGGTAGTGGCAAGTCTGAAGTCGCAAGTCAAGCACAGATGGTGATGGTAGAGGGAAGTCATCGCTGCAGTCGTAGAAAGACATTTCAAGGACTGGTGGTGGGGGTAGAGGTGGAGAAGATGGCGGTCTTGGCGTTGATGACTTCAGGGTTGGTAGTGGTCTCCGTTGAGTAATGGGATGAAGTATGGTCTCAATGTTGTCAACATTATCTGGTCTCTCCGGAACAGGGCATGTAGAAGAACAGGTGGCACATTGGAAAGGGATGGTCAGTTCACCTCTGTTGATGGCACGGTACTTTTGGAGTGTAATGTCGGTGCTACATAGTCTGTGTTGCCATTGGAGACAAGAGTCGCATTCAAGAGCCTGTTGCCTAGGTCGGATAACCTTAAGACACAGTACAAATCGAGAAGACATAGCGAATGTGATGATGAACAGTGACAGCAATGCCTTTTTATTATTTTGACATGGCTTGTGTAACAAACAACATCACTTTGATTTTATCTTTCGGTATAAGGTATTCACCTTGATGTACAAATTTCGTATAAGTATCACATCCTTAAATACAATAAATTATCATCACCTATCTTCCCATGATCTATTAAGTAATCATCATCAACATTCTTCATTTCGATGATATGCGCTTGTCCCTAATCATCATCAACTATCATCGCATGACCTATTTAACAATGATCTATTTAATACTTATTTTCATACTAATATTCATTATGCAGTTATTAATAAACATAGTGGCGCAACCCGGGAGTCGAAACCGAAAGCCAAGCCTTAATCACTACGTATACATCTAGTCTGCCCCATGTCACATTCGAATATCAATTATATCATTATCATTAATTTAAGAAAAGATTCAAAGATGTAAAATAAAATAAATACGAAAAACACATGAAGCTAATGAAAATTTGTTTCATTTTCAGTCCATCACTCTATGTAGTTATAATGGTGACGGATTTCTGCTATATTTAAGCATTCTTATTTTCATTTTTTACCTAATTATCATTGACAGTATGTATTTATTTATTCTAAACACATTTTAATTTCCACTGTCAGACAAAATATTAATCATTACGAAAACTATTAAATTCACCATCACAAAAGTCAGACAATTTTGTCATGTTTCAGGTGAGTTCAAATAACAAAATATCATACTTTGCATAGCAGTTTTACAATGACCATAAAGGTCTAGCGTGTTTCAAAAGATATCTACATTTGTATATCAGTCATCTTAACAAACGCAAAAGTCAAAGCCGCTGTTTATCATATTACTGGCAGCGTAGTCGAATTTAGAAAAAAAAGTATGTAAGAGTAAAATAAGCCCGTTAAATTCTGAGTCTTTATGAAAATTTAATTCTAATTTTTGATCTAAAATTAACGTATCATTTGCTTTCATTCTAAAACAAACAAAGAGAAAAACAATGTGATGGATACAAAGAGAAATTTACACTTCTACACAGGATACGGCGTAGGTCAATCGGTAATTTCCTTGGCTCGTGAGCGAGAGATCACAGGTTAAAATCCCATTGGTGCGATATCAGTTATTAGTATTTCGAATGTAAGTGTAAAAACTGAGGCCTCGTGCTATGGTAGATCGAGGACGTAAAACGTCCCTCTCCTTTATCGCTTCGGATGGTTCCGTCGCACAGGTCTACATTTCTAGATGATGCATCAGGTAGATGTCGTTACCATTTAAGTACAATAAAATTAGTATGATATAAAACAAAACACAATTAATAAATCCATTTCGTGTAGTACCGTTTAATTCATTCTTTTAAGAATTTAAAGTTATTATTTGATTACGTAACCATTCGGTGTGCATCGTGTGTATTATATTTACTTCCTTTATAACACAAGTTGAAGGACAACTGTGCAGATAATAGATTGCAAATGGCAGGTATAGGCGAAACCCCAGAACAGAGACAAGAGGTATGTTTAAACTTTTAGCATAAATGTTCAAGATTATCACGGGTAAAGGAGTCTCATCATATATGAATATGAAAAATGGAGTAAGCTAAATTAACGTATCTGAATGTCTTAAAAATAAATATTGCAATGGGGACTACAGTGTTCAGTGTTTCAATATTGGGGCATCGATTTAAACATACGAAAGCCTTGCAAATAACAATGTTTGAACTATATTGACGGTAACACACCGATCCGACAAATCATTTAAAGTATATTTAAATTTTATGAATGTGTGTATGTCAAGGATATAAAGTATAATGCACATACAAATCCGCATATACACAATACATGCATAAATAAAGGAACTTATACCCGTAAATCAATTGACTGATCGTCAAAAGCCCGACATCACAACTTTTGGCACATTTTTTCATTATGACGTCATAAATAAATGGCCCGTCAAACACGACTTTCACTGTGACGTCACAATGAAACTACGTTATGGGCGTGGTTAAAGTTGGATCTGGCGATCCCTCAATTTAGTGCACCATATGCGCATTTCAACAAGTACTACCTCCAATTCAGGAATATAGCTATGCGTGAAGAAGATACTTCTTCGTTTTACGATTTACGAACATCAATATACATAATGTATTAATGGTTGCTAGTTATAGTGCCACGACATATTTCTATCCATTGTGACCCCAGACTATAATACCACGGTCAGGGGAATATCTAATAAACTCACCAACTTTTAGCATCTACCCATGTTTACATATTACAAACATTATTCACAAATAATGCTTTATCGATGTCATGTTTGAAATGAGTAGATAAAAGCGATACGTAAGAGGATATGTAAAGGATAACCCGACATGTCATCGACAAAAGCTTAAGAGCAGGATTCTAGTATACAATTTTGACTCGACAACAAGATAATGAAAGAATGTGGAATGCAATGTACCTTTTTATATTTGTAAAAGAAATACAGGTAAATGAGCTTGCCACATAGATTTGTGTTTAAAACGCAGTTTAATTAACCGAAGCCCCGACACCACTCCTCTCGATATTGTTTCTTTTGTTATGATTTCAGTTAAACCGTGATTATCCAAATACAGTCGACGCTCGTTTTTACTCGAACGCCGATTATTTGAATTTTTCATTAGCTCGAACTAATTTTAGAAAAACGTTTCTTTAATTTCAATTACCAATTTTATGCTTAGCTAAGATACAGGAAGTTGTTAAATCATGTATTGAAATTGCCCTATTTAACATGGGACTCTATGGGAAAAATAATTACTAAGTTTTGACAATATGTGTTATGTAGATAATTACATTTTGCAGGCATTACGATTTTTGGAAGTAAATCGAGGACGGTTTTCATATGACGAGGCTCTTCGAATATTGCTCCACCACAATTGGGATGTATATGCTGCAAACAACTTCGTATGGAATGGTAAGTGCTATGTACATATATTTACTATTTTACAATATTTAGAAGTGATTTGATCAACCAATGTCATTTAAGCTTCCATGTCTAAATAAAGATATCTGCTATATTATATATATATAATATATATATATTATATACGTGTAACGTGCATATTGCATTACCTCTGATAAAGCTTCTAGAAATGTGAAAAGGAAGTCTTATCATTATTACTAAATGTAGAAATAAATAAAACTTTTAAAATTTTCTTCTTTGTTGTAAGAAGTCCATGTATATCCTTATTTTGATGTACTTTTTATTAATATACAATAACAATTTTTTCTTATCAGCTAAATTTAAAAGCATTGAATAAATACAACAAACTAGTCCTGACAACCCGTGTATAATATAGAGTAATATGTATGCCCTCAAGAGTAACGTACGTGTTTTGTTATATATGTTGATTGATTCACAACTTAGGAGTTACGATATCAATCAATCGACATTATCATGCATATAGATACCGTTTTATTTATTGTAGAACCTGATCTGAATCGAATCCGAGAAGTTGCTGGGACAGGAAGGGATGTGAGTGAATTTGTTAGATACATAAATATTGGATTTCAATTTTCTTTCAGATCTCGATATTACCATAATGATGTCATATTTCATTCACACCCTCCCTCCTACAAGGAAACGGAAAGTCGTAATAGGATATTTTATTATCTATAATATAAACCTTTTCTGTAAAATTTGAGTTTTGATCGGTAGTGACAAAACAAGATCAAGAAAAGGTTCTTTTTAGGTGGTGGCCATGAATAATTCTGACACTTCAAAATGTATATGATAAAACTAGCTATCCTAAGCACCATAATAATAGCGCTGATTAACCTTAGCTCCTCTCTTCAACCCATATTTTATTTACTATCAACATATAATTTCTTCAAAATTGACTTCTCTCATTTTCACGTCTTGTTACCACTCCTTCTCACATTTTCGTATGATTTGGATCGCCCACTGGCGTAGAATGTGAATTGTTGATTATAATATGGCTTCATATTGATCATGCTAGTACGTCCTCATGCAAGTTTTTTGACAACCCATCCCTTTTTTTTTTTGGGGGGGGGGGGGGTTGAAAGTCTATAGTGAACACAACTACAGCATTATCATCACTCATATGATACTATAGATCTACTTGTTAATTGAAATAATTTTTAAGTAACGCAGAAATCGTACATTAATAAAATACGGTTTCCTGGTGACATTATAAATATTTTATAATCTATAGATTTCATGATAAAACAAATAATTCTTTATACTACAGTGGCATGCCATACAAAGCGACAACGTACTTAGAGATATGGCAAGAGACCTTAACATCAGTCATGCAGACAGGCAGTTTGGATGCGGTCCTTGTGACAGCATGTGGTGGCGATGTACTCCTGTTAGAAAACCGGTAAATATTGTCACGAATTTTATATATTGTCTATTTGAAGAATATCACACGATCAACAGAACAATGTATCTTTAGAACTTTTTGAACGGATCAACCTGGATCAGTAAGGGATGTTTAAGATGCCATATTTATCGGAACCTGGTTTTATTTATCAATTTATTGTCGATATCCGTATTAAGAACTTTACGGAAAATCCGTATTTATTTCAACAGCCTAATACATTGACGGCAAATCCTATTAAAAAGAGGATAGCTGACTTACATGCTAAATATGTCTTTGTTCCTGCTGATAAAGCAAGTAATAACATAATAGTTGTTTGAAAACTATATCATATTGAAGTACTTAAAAACGAATTAAACTCCACTCATACATATGTGGAAAGCCCTACCTCAAAAGACAGCACCTTGCACGATCACCCCATGACCATGTCCGACTTCAAAATTAAAACTGATAAATCTGATATACCAACCATGTATTGGCTCCCAAAACTACATAAAAGTCCATATAAATCGCGTTTCATATTGTGATGTCACATTTCATAATAGTAACATCAATTACTTTTGGTCAATTAAAAATTCTCATGAAGTTATAGACAAACTTCTTTCGCTAAATTTCAAAGCTACTCAAATTTCTACATTTGATTTTTCTACACTTTATACATCTCTGCCTCATGATTTGATTAAAAGCAAGTTGCTGTCTCTTATACAATGGTGTTTTCACAGAGAATCTAAAACGTACATATGTACTTCCAATAACTCTGGATTCTTTTCCAACAAACAATATACTTCATATAAATACTGGACTTGCAAGGAATTATGTAAAGCACTCGATTTTCTCATGAATAATATTTTTGTGCAATTTGATGACAAGATATATCAACAAATAGTTGGGATTCCTATGGATATTTATTTCTGTATTGTTATGAGAGGGATTTATGGTTTCTATTCAAAAATCAAAACGTTCCGACCTCATTGACAAATTTAATAATACTTGCAGATATCTGGATGATATTTTGGTTATCGACAACCCTGAATTCGAACAATTTATATCAGAAATATATCCACCAGAGCTCAAATTGAATAAAGCTAATACTTGAGATAAATCTACACCTTTCTTATATTTGTACATCAAAATTATCAACCACCTAATATATACTAATATTTATGATAAATGTGAGGATTTTGGATTTCCTATTGTGAATTTTCCTTACTTGGATGGCGATGTCCCTCAACTCCTATCATATGGTATCTATATATCTAAATTAGTTCGATTTGTCAGAGGCTGCACCGATCTTTTGGACTTTCATAAACGAAATTTAAAATTACTACTAAACTTTAAACTCAGGGTTACAGGTATCACAAGCTTAGAAAACATTCGGCAAATTCTTTAGATCTTATTCAGAACTTCTAACTAAATTTGAAAATATATTTCTTTTCAACACTATGTATCCAATGGAATTTCCCATTCTAATTTCTACGGTGATCTCGTATAGAAACTTAGGAAAGTAAAAGGCTCCGATAACGTTATTTTATCATGTAATAAAATAGTCAAACGTCTTCTAAATGGACAATATGACATTGAGATAATCAAAAAGACTATAGGTCTTGTATTTGGCCCCTCTACAGCCTTATGCAGACTTTTACTTGAACGTTGCACGCTGACTAACAGGGCGGTAGGGACTATATGACGGGTCTTGTGCAAACCTCTTTAGGAGAAGACATGGTCCTGAACCTCGTCCCTCTGACTGTTGGTCGGGACTCCTACAGATCTAGGGTCTCAGCTCGCTTTCAGACTGGCAGAGCACGGTTTATCATGTTGATGTCGCATATAATTTTATATCATTATGTGTTTTACAATACCTTACGTGACCTCTCAATATGCGATACCTGTTGACCCTTGTTCTTTACATGGAGGATTATTTATAAATTTTTAAATGTACGTCCTTTGATTGTTCTGCTGTTACGGTGAGTGGGAAGGCGGGTCCGTAAACCGGTTAACCACACCATGTGTTTGGCTTTTATCAAATTAAATGACCGTCCTAAGTCGGTATCGTAATTGCACTACAATCAAATATTTTTGTAATGTGTTATATGTGCTAGTATATTATTGATATTCATGTATAGCTCCATGGTGACTTCTGTCACATAACTGAGCCAGTAACTCCTCTTTTTTCTTAGTTATATGTACACATACGAACAATTGTTCATGTGAAGTTCCGACACCGGAATTTTAGTTCAACAGCAATTTTTACTGTCAATGGATAATATGATTTAGTGTCCTAAACTCCTACATGTGCTCATGTGTGTATATATGTATTTCCTTCCTGAACATGAAATGTTGTTTCAGGACTGTTGCGACGGTGTTGTATGCAAGCAAAGGACGCTTACTCCTCCCGGGCACCTTGTCTCACCTCAATTTAATTGGGGTTTGCATTTGTCTGAATATCACATTGTACACGATATTGTCCTTTTATTCCATGGGTTACAGATACGGTTAACCCCTCGGTACTTCTTCCTTGTTTACTTTCATTCTTTTACGGTCTCACCCGAAAAACAACATCGACGAGCAAGGGGCGGGATATCTATGTTCCTAACAAGGCACCCATTCGATTGAGCTGAGGATAATACAATGTATGCATGCAAGAATTATTGATATTTGGGGAAAATGGATCGGGACTAGTACACGTATGATAGGATAAAATAACATAGAGATAGCCCTATGACCCTTTACGTGAAATTTGTGTTTATACTATATACCTTCCGCTCGAATTTTACGACAGTTTACCAAAATGTTTCAGAGTATTCTATATGCATTAGGTATACATCACTTATATGGTCTATGATATCACCTTTTTAATTTTCAGGAGTAAAACCTATACTGGGTATTGGGTTTTCTTCCTGAGAATGTGTGTAAAACACGCAAAATCATGAAACGATCATACTTGGAATGGATATTTTAGGAGGAAAACTGTAGTAAATTTTTGAACGTCGTTGAAACCTTTCCAATTTTCATTTTGTACATTATATATGCATGTGAACATAATTTGCCAAGCCAGAACTTCAGTCGTAACGGTAACGCATAAGAAAAGTTAACGTCGTCAACGTTCTAAAAGCTAAATGACCCAACTTGGCAGAAAATCTTCAATGAAATATTTGCAATAAAAGGCAATGCTATGGATACGTATGCCTATATGGTACAAATGGATACCTTTACGTAAGCCATTTGAGAAATTAGCAACGGGCCTCAAGCATTGCGGAAAGGGTCTTCAAGATGAGGTCACTTTATATGTTCAATATTCGTGTTCATATTCTTGACTTCTTAACTTGAGAAGCCTATTGATTTTTGTTCTGAATGTGGAAGAGAGGAATATTCCTAAATTTTAATGTGTATTCATTGATTGTATTCCGTTTGTGGTTAATGATAATTTTAACATCTTACCAAATACTATGACGGTTGTTACTTCAATTGACCGTCCTATGTTGGCATAACAACTGCATAACCATCGATTATCCTATAATCTCTTTTTGTATTCTTATTCTCATATTTTCATGTCCGTGGCGACTTTTCTCATACCACTAGGTCAGATGTCTGCTTTCTTTTCTTTAAGATTACCTTGCCCTTTATTGTTTCTTAGATGCCGATAAAATCTTTGTGTAGTCTCAAAGGGGGGAGGGGGAATTGTAAATTAATTTATACACGTTTATATGATATTACATGATATTCATACATTCTGACACAAATACTGGAAGACAACGAACGCGGTATACTGTTTCAGGAGACAGTCTCAGCCCAAATGTTCGTCATTTTATGGTCACTATTGATGAATGTTGTTTTGAACTGACCCATCATGTAATCTATTTATCGAACTCCTTGGCTCATGTTTTCCCCAAACACGGCCATCACGGGGCTCATACTTTTTAAATCATTTCAAGTTAGTTATTGAGTGACAATTGAAAATTGAAGCAGCTTGAATTTTGCCAGACCGAATAGTAGCCATTAACATATTTTTATATTGCTTTTTGAGCTACAACTTGAAACGTATCTTGTTGATTACAGAGATGGTAAAAATTGATTGAAAGTTAGTTTAACAATATATTTGCTGTCTCCATATGGGTGTAATATTCCCCGTGTGACGTAAACCAACAACACCTACCTACCTACCTACCTACCTACCTACCTACATACATACATACATACATACATATATACATACATACATACACATGCATACATACACATGCATACATGCATACATACATACATACATACATACATACATACATACATACATACATACATACATACATACACATACATACATACATACATACATACATACATACATACATACATACATACATACATACATACATACACACATACACACACACACATACATACACATGCATACATACATACATACATACATACATACATACATACATACATGCATACATACATACATACATACATACATACATACATACATACATACATACATACATACATACATACATACATACATACATACAGACATACACACATGTTGTCGTAAACTTGGTGTATAAACACATACGTCCTTAGTGTCAAGAAAATTACTGAGCGGATGAATTAATCCAGATTCACTTCTATATTATTGATTTAGGTATATGATTTCTTATCAGGTTTCCAAATGTTATCGATGCCGTGTGCGTTATAAAGCCATTCCACGTGATAAAGAATGGGGATGGGCTGTGTTTCGATGTGATGTTTGCAACAGGGAATTCGGGTATTTATGTATTTATATACTTTGTATGTGCTACCATGTAAAAATTCATTTATGTCCGTCTTTTTATTTTGTAATTAATTTAATATAAGTAATAAATCAATATACCTTTTTTGTTAAAATTGATCTGCAATTTACATTTTATTTCAGGGGATTTGGCCAAATGGGGGAAGCAAGTCCATGTTACATATGCCAGAATATCTGCTATCCAATAGAGGTAAAGCCGCCTACCAGAAGGCAACAGACAGCCGGGCGCAGACGACATCAGCATTCCTGTTGTGCTCCAAATTGCTACAATAGAAATTGTAAGTGTGCAATATGTCTGTGAATATTATATATACGGTCCATGCTTTATTTATTTTCAGGCTCATAGTAAGCGTGAGCAGTCTTAAAGATTTTCCTACCTTACGTCAATACGTGATGGTTTCACCTGTCCATATGAATGGTAAATTCGTCGATTTCTTGATAAAAAAACATTAAAGCTGTATACCCTATGTTCGCTAGTACAGTGCATATTATAGGTAAATTTATTCTAAACTGTTATATATATATATATATATATATATATATGCCTTAGAAATTGTTGAATCATAATTCTCTCCTCACTTCGTCCTAAATTTGTTTTGTTATTGGTGTTTAGTTTGTATTGTCGTTATTATCCCTACTGCAGACACTGTTGTTGTTGTTGTTTTGGTTTTTGTTGTTGCTGATGATGATGATTACGTAATTTATAAAATTAACTTTTTCAGACCCAGTCGTGCCCAATACGTTCTGTGCACATCCGCAGTCTGTAGGCCGGCGAGTGTTGTTCCCAAGCCAGCCTCATAATAGCACAGGTTCCACAGTAGACACATTCCTACCTCAGGACCATTTAGATAATTTCTACTTACATGCGATGGGAGCCATCTCCGAATTATCGGATTAATACCTCATGAATATTTTGTGATACCCATATGGTTGATATGAAAATGGTAGTTCTTGCTTACATTTAAATATCATATTAACATTGTACCGGACATTTTGGTCCAAATGTCTTACTCAATTTCTAATTTGACGATCCAGTTGTATGTAGGTGATTTAATAAATTTTAATAACTTTGCTGCCTTATGAATCATTCAGATAAAATATATATATGTAAATGAATTATCTCGCTTTGACTATTTGTTTCAATTCCCTCCTTCTGTCATTCTCAGATTTTTCTTATGTATTGCAAAGAAATAAAGATGTATGCATTGAAATCATCCCCTATTTTCGGATGTTTATAACGATTATTTTTTTTTTTTTATTTTTTTTTAATTGCAACCTAAGGAGAATTTTGTGACTAAGGTTTACTTTTTATTATCCATTATTTTTTCACACACAAGGTTGGAAAATCCACGTTTCATAAAGATGTAAACCTGAGTCTCAGTTCGTGTTATATACTTCTTCTGCCATATATTTGATGAAAATGAATTATATTTCCCACACCAACTCTAGTCAGGTATTACTCGCACAGTATCAAAAACAGACTTAGTCCTTCGTGTAGAATGTAATGCAAAAGGGTGCACCTTGTTTTACTGTATATCTTACTATCCTTGTTTTTAAGTTTTCAGCGTTAAAAATTATCGATCATATTTCACAAAGAAACAAAACAAGCAAAATTTATTTTCGGGGCTTTTTTTTACATATACCAATCAGTCCAAATTATGTATGAAAAGTGACAATAATGAATGAAATTCTTCACTTTGTATCGAATAGTTCGTTATGATTGACGGAAGGTAACTCATAGTTGTCTTAACAAAGTAGTACAACAAATTAAATCTAATGATATAGTCATAATCAATTATTAATTCTTCCTATATTTCACTCATTTGTATAGTAATCATAGCTGGATGATTTTTACTCCTGGGGTTTGAAATTAGGGTCTAGTCGTCGGGGAGGAGGAGATAGGCAGGGGTCAAAATCTTGTCTGTTCTTCTTAATAATCATGACAGATACAAATAATTTTATGGTAGCATATTAAAGAGTATTATTTGAAGCTGACAATAGTGTTTGTAACAATGGAGATCTGGTTTCAGAGGTAAGGAGAATGGGCAGGGTAAAATATTCCGGGTCTTTGAATTTACAATATACCATACCAAAATGTATACCTATTATGCCAAAATACAGGCACATATTGTACTGATTTATTATTGTCCAAATTTAGCTCACTTGAGCTAAAGGCTCAAATGAGTTAAATCATGGTGTATCCTCTCAATGACTTTCTCATTTTGAATTTTTAATGTAGCTTCTTTGATTTTCCCTTTGTACATTGCTTATAATGCAGTCTTTTTTATGTTAGTTGATTTTAAGGAATAAATGGAATGCTAGATGTTCTGCACTTATGGACTTAATTCACATTTAATTCAAGGATTTTGATGAAACTTCAGATGACAAAGTTCTCATGGTCCCTGAAAAATGTGTTTTTGCCAAAGATGGATCCAGTGTAGGGCACATTAGGTACTGACTGAGGAAATTGTACTTAATTTTATTACCTTTCGTCTTGATCCTTGTTCTCTATATGGAGGATTATTTATAAATTTTTAAATGAGTGGCTTTTGATTGTGCTACTTTTGCAGTGAGTAAGAAGGTGGGCGCCCGTAAACCGGTTAACCACACCAATTGAGTGACGTTTATTAATTTAACTGACTGTCCTAAGTCGATGTCGTGACCGTAGTACAATCGAATATTTTTGTAATGTCGTTTTTCCGTGTATATTTTACTATTATCATGTTTTGTGTGCATGTCCTTGGTGATTTGTGTCATACAGCTTTGGTAGATGTCTTCTGCTTTCTCTTTAAGAAAGTGATATAGGCCCATATGGGCATCTTGTTCATCTTAGTTCTCCTTCATTGTTGTCAGAAATTAATTCAAACTTGGCAAAGTGATTAAGCAATAATGTATTTATACTCATGAAAAGAATTCACTGAGACAACAGACCCTAACTAGAATTTGTGTATTTTTTATTTATTTCAGGATAGATTTCTCACCAATGCCAAACACAGATTTTTTTTAAATCCCAAAACCTATTCATTTTGTGTGGGTGTGGTATTTTTGTTTTATATATATACATATTGTATATATTGTTAAAAGACATTCTTGTTTACCGTATACTGTGATATTGCACATGTGTAGATTTTATAATTATGTTAAAATTATAGTTTTTCATAAAAGATGGTTATTTTCAACATTTTGTCTTATATAGTTATTATCACCGTAATAAAAAAATGTATTTGTTAAAAGTTAGTTTCTTTGTAATTTTAATTTGCTCATTTGTAATGAAATATTGATTCTTGTATGAAAATAAAATGTTTTCAATACTGAAACTGCAATAATTTTCTTTAAGATTCCATAAAATCATGAAAAAATGGAATCTGTGAATTTAAATGGAATAAGGCATAGAAGAGTAATTCGACATAGGCTACAAACCTTATATTTCCCAAAATCAAATCTTTTATTCAGATTTTTTAATCAAGAGAATATTCTTCTTACATTTTAATTATAAATTGAATAATTTTTTTTTTTGCAAATTGCAGATTTCATAAGACTACATTCTTAAAGCTTTCTAGTTTTTTTGATATACTTCTATGGTTGATTATTTAATGACCATTCACGAACTTAATGAGAGGTTTGATCATTGGAAGTTTTCTTTTTCCAGTATGAAAGTACATTTATATAAATGAAAAAAAATAAAAAAAACCTATAAAACCACAGCAATTTCACATCAAAATAATAAAAAAAAATTATTAAAGTACTGTTGGGCAAAACTTATAATAAAAACATGACAAGTGGCAAATTCTCAATCTTAAATCGAAACTGATGGATACAATCCTGAAACTGTAATCTCTTATTGAAACATACATTGAAATAAAAGGGTGTACATTAAAATCCCTGCGCGACTTCCACGTAATTTAACAGTTTCATTAAATCCATTTCCATTGTAACCAGGATTTGCTGAATCATACGTTTTTCAGTGCTGTTATTTTTTTCTTCGTCGCTAGTCTCTGAGTAGGATGCTTCCATTTCAGAATGTAACATACTTTAATGGCATCGTCAGCAAGCTGTTTATACGACGGTGGAATCACATCTATTAACCTGAAATATGCGAAAATGCATTTATGTAGGTATTGTGAAACTATTCATGCAAGGGAAATTTATTTCAAACACAGACACCAACAATGAAATAGAAGGATTTCTTCAATTAACTTTTATTACCTTAAATTATATGGTTATATATTCAATTCCGTATGTTTAAAATGCTATAAAACTCAGTATTTAACAATGTATTATTTTCGAAGTGCCTGAATGTGTAACGAACGCGTTGGGGTTTTTTTTTTTTTTTTTTTTTTTTTTTTTTTTTTTTTTTTTTTGTTTTTGGGGAGTTTTGGGGGTTTTTTTCGGGGGGAACGGAGTTTTCTGGTAGCATTTTTATAAAAAAAGTTTGAAGTGAAGTTTTGTATTCAATTATGTAGTACGTTCATGCAAATAATTTAAGTAAGTTCGCTTAAAGTTTTACTGGGATTTCCATTGCATGAGGATATTTGCTCAAAATGTTAATCAATGGCTAAGATAATGTAATCAGCACATTGGTAAACTTTTTACTTTTATTAATGAATTGTAATGAAGTGTAGCTTACTTTTATTCAAATTTTTACCAGTGGTCAATATGTTTGGCAACTTGGTTCAGTTTGTTAGCAAATCAATCTGCATTCTTAGATACTTTGAAATGTTCTTTATATGACAGTTATTTATCTTGAGAAATGGATGAAAAATTTTAGGAATACTCTAGTCTGCTAAGCATATAATAGCTTGTGTTTAAGCATTAAATCGAACAATGTGATATATGTCTGGGATTTTATGTTACACTGAAGGACTGAGTAATGCCTAAAGAGAATAAAAGACCTATAATATGGTTCTCTTGGAGGAATCGGCGTCCCTTGTAAACCGGCCATTCATCAGTAGAGTCTGTCACCACGTCTGTACAGAGACCGTGAATTTCCGCTCGAGAATCCAAATGTTTGTCGTTTACGCATTGTGGCGTCAAGATTTACGTATTGAAGCATCTCTACAGGGAGTTGAGATAAAACAACTAGGGATACAAGACAGAGTTGTCCAAAACAAACGGGGTTCTCAAGTTGATAGTTCTAGTTATGTGATAGAAATCTTAACGAATATTGCTTAGTTTTAGTACCAAAGCTCAGGAACTGCTGAGTATTTGATACTGACATACCACCTTGACTGACTTATATTCTACACTTACTGTGGTTTTGCTGGTTTTATTGGCTTCTTTCTGCTCAATCTATAATGTATAAATGTCTTTGTTTTCAATTTTTCAAATTTGAGAAAAATAAAACATTGCAATTATTTAATATATTTTACTTCATGTATGTAAATGTAAAGATGATGTATAAATCCAAACCATGTCCGACCATACATAACAAATGTCACTGACTTAACCACACCAATGGAGTGACGTTTGTTACTTCAATTGACCGTCCTTAATCGATATCGTAACCGCAGCACAATCGAATATTTTTAATGTTTTCCCATGTACATTCTACTATTATCAATTTTTGTGTGCATGTCTTTGGTGATTTAGGTCATACATTTTTGTCAGATGTCTTCTGTTTTCTTTGACATACGCAGTGGTAACATTCGAAATACAAAAAACCGTAAAAAGTAAATAAGCATAGTCATACATGTAATTGTAATGAACAAGCTTATACATGTCAGTCCAGAAATCTGGCTTACATAGGACACTCTTGGACGAGACGCCTCAGATTCGGATTTATTCCAAACGTATTAATGTTGACCCTTATATGCATGTGAAATATGATATAGCACTTCAAAACTCCATGTACTTTAAATTGAAAAAAAACTTAATCATGTGTCATTTACAGTCTCATTTCACTGATTGATACATAATAAGACTATTGATGGATCAATTATCATCCAACATTTTAATGTAAAATTAACAGAAAATATAATAATAATATTGAACTATGACTAATTTGAAAGTATGCTAGTGGTATGATACCATACCTGTAATATGTCAGGAATGCTGCAATAAAAGCCAATGCCATCAAAGCTGAAGCTCCTGCTACTATAGCTATCATTGGTGTGATGTCTCCATACCTTATAATACCTGTAAGAATCACGAGCACCATATGATATACTAAATCTTTTTATATAAATATTACGAATTGCCATATACTTCAAAATAAGCAGTGATAATAATTTTGATATGATCTCAAAATAAGGATTTCCTCCTGCATGCCTCGTTTTGCCCTTAGATGAGGTTTTCGGTTTGGGTTTGTGTATTTCTTTTCCTGCTTTCTTTTAGATCAGCTTTGTAATTAGCGTGCTCTACAAAATTTTGGATTTCCAAATCTTCAGCATCCAGCGTCACAGAAGAAACACGCTGTCGAAAACATATTGGAAAATAAATCAATACTGCTCTATATATTGCCTCAGATCGTTTAAAAATAGAACATTAAATATCGAATGATATAATGTGGTGTACACGTTCCGTTTCTAATCCTGGATCTAGCAATTATAGAATTTCAATAATAAGAAAAACACTCTGTCTTATTATTATTACAACCATTGCTCTTCCCCCTGGAAATCCAAGAGAGATTTTTTTATGAAATTTCATGTCTGAAACATCATCATTTTAATCATTCATGTATTAAAAATAGTCCAAAACAGCGCAGTATATCTCTGTCACCATGGATTAGACTGATACTACTTTAATGATTAAATAACAGGTCAAAGTGTTCGTTGGATTCTTGTATTGCGTCTCACCAGATTGTTTCACTTATATGATGAGCATATCTTGCTGATGCATTGTAAAGAAAATACGACATATGTATCAGTCGCGTTTAGCGTGACATGGGTCTCTGGGTTCGCTACTTTATTCGAAAAACGGGCCTTGATCAAACCTTTCATTTTTCAATTACGAGCCATGTACCTTACGAAAATGATTTTCCCTGGTTCAACAGATGATAAAAATATATCACGATTTTGATTGTAAATTACGAAAATAATTGATGCAATTTCACTGTGGTTTTCACAACAATGTACCACAGTGAACTTTCATAAATCCTGGGAAACCAGAACTGAGACAAATTTCAAGGACATAGGAACATGACATCAGCAAATGAATTTTCAAAGTTCTGTAAAGAGAAATATATTTTTCTTACTACTATCACATATATCTCCTGTAAATCCTGTCGCACAAATGCATGTATATTGTTGATTCTTTGACACGCATATTCCGTTATTCAAGCAAGGATTGTTTTTGCACGGATCTTGGTATTCCTGGCAATACGTACCGGTATACTCGTCAGTACAGTTACATGAATAAGTATTTACCAAATCAACGCATGTTCCATTATTTAAACAAGAGGAATTGCTACAATCGTCGATGTCAATGTCGCAAGTAGCCCCTGTATAACCAGCTTGGCATTCACATGTAAAATTGTTGACGCCATCTACACAGATGGCGCTGTTGTTGCATGAATGTGCTGTGCAGTCGTCTATATTGATGTCGCATGTAGTGTTTGTGAAACCAGAAGCACATATACAGTCGTATTGATTGATCTGGTCTGTACAGTTTCCTCCGTTTTGACAAGGATTACTAGTGCATTCATCAATATCAGTGTCACAAGTACCACCTGTGTATCCATTGACACATTGACACGTATACTGATCGACTCCATTGACGCATGATGCACCGTTTTGGCAAGGGGAACTAGCACATTCATCGATATCTACATCACAGTTCGCTCCGGTATATCCTGACGCACACTGACATGTGTAACTGTTGACACCATCTATGCAGATATTGCCATTGGTACATGGTTGTGATATGCAATCGTCTATATTAACGTCACATGTAGTATTGGTAAAGCCTGAGTCACAAGTACAGTCGAATGAGTTGCCCTGGTTATTACATGTTCCTCCATTTTGACAAGGGTTACTGCTGCATACATCAGTACCAGTTTGACAATTGCTTCCCGTGTAGCCCGCTGCACATTGACATGTGTATTGATCGACCCCGTCGGTACATGTTCCGCCATTTTGACAAGGTGAACTTGCGCATTCATCAATATCTCCATCACAGTTTGTCCCTGTATAACCCGATGTACATTGACATGTATATCCATTTACACTATCTGTACATGCTGCTCCATTTTGACAAGGATTGCTGCTGCATTCATCAATATCGGTGGTACACGTTACACCCGAGTATCCAGCTTTGCATGTGCATGTGTATTGGTTAATCATGTCCGTGCAGTTGCCTTGGTTTTGACATGGAGTACTTGCGCACTCATCTACGTCTATCTCGCAGTTTGATCCCGTAGTTCCTGTGACACATTGACACGTATAGTTATTAACCTGGTCCGTACAAGATGCAGAGTTTTGACAAGGATTACTATCACATTCATTTATCTCCGTGGAACAATCTGAGCCGGTATACCCGGCATTACAAACACAAGTATAGGTCTGTATACCATCGACACAGACCGAGGTATTTGAACATGGTGACGGTTCGCACTCGTCCAAATCTAAAAGAAAAATTGTATCAATAAACTATCTTTGTCAAATGTCTGATTAAGCAGAATAACGAGTTTCCTTTTTTCAATGATAACAATAACGCCTTACTTCAAGTTATTGACATTTGTCAATACATGAGAATCAATTCTCCATTTTTTGTAACTACTTCTTATGAGGGTCTAACAGCCGAAATACGTACACAGTGCATGGTTATTTAATTATCACTGATGGCGTATTCAAGGGTCAAATAACTGCTTCTCTGATATTTAAGTTATCGATAACACTGAGTTTGAAAAGCATATCACTGACATTTATCCCTCTGAACTTCAATTAAACAAAGCCAATACTTCCGACCAGGAAACACCTTTTTTGAACTTAAATATTAAAATTATTAACAACAATATTCATACCAACATATATGATAAACGTGACGACTTTGGATTTCCTATTGTAAATTTCCCTTATCTAGATGGTGATGTATCCAGACTCCCATTATATGGTGTTTATATTAGTCAATCAGTTCGCTTCGCAAGAGCCTGCAATAACGTTTTGGATTTTCACTGAAAAAATTCTCAGATTTCTTTTAAACTTCTTACTCAGGGCTATACATATCATAAACTTCGAAAAACTTTTGGTAAATTTTACAGATCTTATTCAGAGTTTTATCTAAATTCGGAAATGTGACTTTTAAACAATACGTATCCTGCGAAGTTTCTCATCCCAATTTCTACGGTGATCTAGTGTACAAGCTAAGGACGGTCAAAGGTTCCGATAATTTCATATCGGCGGGTTCTAAAATTGTTTAACGCCTCAACAGTATGACCCCGAAATCATTACTAAGACCATAGGTCTTATATTGGGTCTCTGTACAACCCAATGCAGACGTTTACTTGAACGTTGCACGCAGACCAACAGAGCGGTGGGACCTCTATGGCGGGCCTTGTCCAAACCTTTTCAGAGGAGACAAGGTCCTGATCCTCGTCCCCTCTCACTGTTAGTCGGGACTCCTATTGATCAAGGATCTGAGCTCGCTTACAGACGGCAGAGCACGAATTCCATATGTTGTCGCCTTACATATTTGTGATAGCAACATATCATTCTATAAACGTTTCGTGTGTAATAAAATTTTTATGACCTCTCCTCTTGAGAAATCTTTTGATCCTTGTTCTTTATATGGAGGATTGTTTATAAATCTTTAAATGTGTGTCCTTTGATTGTGCTGCTTTTGCGGTGAGTGGGAAGATGGACGCCCGTAAACTGGTTAACCACGCCAAATGAGTTACGTTTGTTACTTCAATTGACCGTCGTAAGTCGGTATCGTAACCGCAGCACAATAGAATATTTTTGTAATGTCGGGTTTTTTTGTGTGTTTATTTGAATATTATCAATTTTTGTGTGCATGTCTTTGGTGATTTGTGTCATACAACTTTGTCAGATGTCTCCTGTTTTCTCTTTCTTATATCAATTTATAATTATCTTATTTATGTTTCACCTATACATCACATATTGTAGATAGTGTTAAAGATCTTACCCACGCAATCCTCGTCTGTACTTCCGTCAGAGTCATCATCTATTAGGATATCATATTATATTATTTATATATTATATTTCAATTTTCTATTTTATATATTTTCATTTCTTTATTTCTTATGCATTTATTTAATATTTAACTATTCATTTATTTTAAGTGAAAACAATTATGAATCTTACGGGAATGCAAAACACTACTAAGTTGAACAGGCAGTCCAAGACCTAAAACTATGATGGAAAATTTCTTTATGAAACGACCAAGGTTTTGGGCCATGAACTGCGAATATATTTAAATCAATTATTTCAGTTTTATTTATTCAGTTGTCAAACGTTCAATAGATTGTTATGCATGAAAAGAATAAAACTCATTAGAATCCAAAAGCCAGTTATCAGTTCATCGTTTAATAGAAATATTTGAAAATTATAAGTATTTTCTCAGTTTATGGCCCGAACCCATAGTTCTTAAAGACCTATATCACAGAGGTACTCGAGTCCCGAGTAATTGGTACCCCTTCGTGCACTATACATAAAATCCAATTTTTCACATGTTATAAATTTATATATATATATATATGTATATATATATATATATATATATATATATATATATATATATATATATATATATATATATATATATATATATATATATATATATATATATATATATATATATATGAATTTATATATATGTTTTAATGAATGATAAACATACCTATCCCGCTTGGCGTGCATAACTCTTCATCAGTCCATCCGTCACAATCATTATCAATTGCATCACCAACAGTCATCGAACCCACTGTATTAGTACATGGCTACATATGTAAAAGAGAAGACAGAAGGCGTCTGAGCAAGCTGTATGATACAAATCCTCAAGGACATGCACATTGAACATGATAATTGTCAAATAAACACAGAAATCATCATTACAAAACTATTCCATTGTACTGCAGTTACGATATCGACTTAGGATGGTCAATTAAAGTCACTCAATGGGCGTGGTTAACCGGTTTACGTGCCTTCACCTTCGCACTCACCGCAAAACCAGCACAATCAAAGGAAACACATTTAAAGATTTTTTAAATGTTTGAAAAAGTTTAACTTAAGTGTTATTATACCCTTTTCCCTGATGTTATGTGGCTGTGACACTTTCCACACAGTGTTCACATTCATGTACATATACAGTGCTGAATTATATTTGTTTCCTCTGTATGTAACGGCATTCACAGCGGTGTAGCTAGCCAAACAGGAGACGCTCACTCCTCCCCGGTACCTGGTCTCACCTCTGAATTTAAGGGTCCGTTAATGTCCATTGTGGTACATTTTTGTTAATGCCATAGGCATGTGACACCTGTTACTTTTGTATTTTACATTTACAAATAATCCTCCATACAGAGAACAAGAAATAAAAAAGTTTCTCAAGACGATAGTACTGAAAACTTGTGCAATGAATACTGTTGATGAAATTGAATTGTTTATCTGAATAATCTGCTGGTTTAATTCATACTTACTTTGTAACAGTTGTTTTCTTTTACATAAAATCATACGAATGTTAAGCTGTGAACAAATTCTTACATTTATTATTATTTTTTGGTTTTTATTCTAAAGAACATAAATATATTTATTTTAAATCAAATGGAAATACAAAATTATGTTTATCCTTTACTCACGTAGTGATATTGAAATAAAAGTCAACCACCTGTGAGATAGTCGTTATTTTAAAAGGCTATGTTACATCACATCATTAACTACCATGAAGCATTGTCAAATACATATTGCATAACTCTGATTTAAGGAAGGTGCGAAAAATATAGAGAATGCGTCACAAACATGCTTAATATATCACGTCGATGTGGTCGACGTCACAAAATACATACAGACGTATTTGATATACATTTATGGAATTTTCCAAACTAAAACCACTGAATGTTTAAAAGAGAAAACAGAAGATATCTGACAAAGCTGTATGACACAAATCACCAAGGACATGCATACAGTTTATATAAATTTAAGATTCTTTAGATTTAAAAATATTACAAAATTAAACACACGATTTTAGATTTTTTTTTTCATCTATTTATTATTATTATTATTGTTGTTGTTTTCTTTATTATTATTATTAATAAAACAACAAGTTTCTCATTATTTTAATCTTTAATGGATTATGGACAATATAAACATATTTAATCGCTTATAGTATAATTGATGTAAAGTATATTTTAATATGATCTATAATTAAAAGATATTAATTGATGTAATATTCTTTTTGTGTGTGCAAGAATGAATATCTTACTTTGTTTTCACTAAACTTACCTTATTAATAGGAGTGAGACGCGTACCCACAGGGAAAGCGTACGTTTCTTGGTCTGCACGACCGTAAATGTACACTCCGAAAAACTTTATACGAGAAGAGTGTTTAATAGTATGTGTTCCCTCAGACACTTCTATATATCCGCCGGAATATTCAGTACCTGATATAGGTGTCAAATTGGGAACGGTATTCACATCGTCAAGATATATTCCTGATTTGTCAGCATCTTTTACAGCGATCATTAGTTTGCTGGTGTAGGACTCAGTCTCTGAGAACCTCGGTGTGGAAAAGGCATAAGACGAACTGAACTGATTTATGGGTGGTATCATAATCATAGAAGGGTCACTTTTGTCCGAATTACCTTGCTGAGTCCTTACAAACTGTACCACCATAATAGGCTTTGTAGAAGATATATAACAGAAGGACGTTGAGCCTATGTCTTCTTCATGAAAGTCACCGGCTGAAGACAGAGAAAATGATGTAGAATGCCCTCCAGATATTTGTACATCCGTCGAACTTTCACTAGCAATAATCCTGAACTTATCTCCCACAGTACGGTCAGGAATTGGAATTGTTATAAACATTTTACCCCAATTATCTACGGGGTACCACATTTCAGCTAAATGATCAGAAGTTGATCCTTGGCCAATTTTGGTTTTCTTGTTACCACTAAAGACCGCGATATTCTTATCAGCAGTAATTCGTGCACCTGTTAAGTCACCAAGATTATGAACTACCTGGAATGTATCAAACCTATTCATTGATTCTGTAATGGTATTACCACCATAGTATCTTGCCGACTGCCAGTTTATATATTTATTCATTGCAGAAGGAAGAGATACGCTTACTGACGTACTATCACTAACAGCAACAATCAAAATTTGTGTTTGCTGACTAGCCGGATCGTAGCACACAGCGTAATACTCCTTGCCAAGGCTTGTTACTGGAATTCCCAGAAAGACGTCGTTGGAAGATGTTGCTTTATTGACACCGAATATGACTATTTTATTATCAGCTGTTACATGGACTGCTTTAGATTCTCTAGAAGTTCCACTAGCTCTAAGGGGTCCTTCCATTTTTATTCGTTGTTCTTGTCCTTTGACCACAGTAACTTGATTGAATATTGCGGCGGAGTATCCTGGGGTAGAAATATTAACAGAAACTGTGACAGGCTCTTCTGTTGTTACAAACACTTCCACTTCATCTAGATTCGATTGGTTTTCCATGAAAGCAATTATAAACTCGGTCCCAGCATTGTCAGCAATATAACCTAAAAAAAAGAAAACTATCCTAAATGTAATGTCTCTTTACCTTTTTGACACTGCCGGATCTGACAGGTTTCTACGAAACATTTGCAACAGGTGGTGCTTTCAAGGACAAGACACCTCTTCCTGGCACCTAGTCTAATCTCAGTTTTTTTAAATTGGGGTTACATTCATCTTGATGTGGAACCATACACGACACACTCCGTAAATTATAGAACATTTTGAGACCCACGAGTACTTATTTGCGACATTTAAAATACAATGATAGAGGATTCATTTTGAAAATTATACATAATTCGGCTGCAGATGCATTACTGATCGGGATTTATTTTCCCTGAAATATTTTAGATGTTCTGGTATAATATGGTTTATTTGCCTTTAGCGTTTTGGCTCATCAGCCTAAGAAACATTACAATATATGTTATTTCAAAACATATATACAATATAAATATATAATTATGTAAGCAGTGAGTGGAGTGAAAATTTGGAGGTATGGACAATTGTAAACATGATATTGTTATGATAACAAATACATGAAAAGCAAATACATGATATGATAATAATAAATCAGATGGTAAGTATAATGGAAATAAGTACCTTAATCATGAATCTACGTTTAGATGCACACATGAGAAATTTTCATAATTTGCATAAAAATTTCCTATTTTTCACAGTAAGCAATTGAACAAATTTAAACATTGAAGGATTTTTATAATAATAACTATTAATATATAATGAGCATAAATCACGATATAAAGCGCAAACTGAAATAAAATGGCATTCACCTTCCATTTTCGATATCATTGATGTTACAGTATCGGCATATTCTTTGGTCTCTTCTGATATTATTATAACGACCCTTTTCTATCATTAAATTATGTGAAGACATTCTGAATTTCGCTTAAACTTGAATAAATCAATCAGGTAGACTTTTTATCTGGTAAATTTCTGTACAGATAAAATTTTGGAGATTCTTGAAAATAACTGTATTTCTTGTATCAAGATGTCACTCAAACGAGATTTACACATACTTAAAAACAAATCTATATTCGGAACACTTTGAGACACCCATATATATACAAAACCGATTGTAAAAAACAAATGTTTAACATGACTCAACCAGTTAACCTGTTTATCAACATTGCTTTACATATAATCATAAATAGCATGTAGCACACGGTTATCAGTACATAGAATTTTTACCCAATATTTTAAAATGGACATTTTTCTGGTTATACTCAATGGTGTCCTTCCTAATTCAGAGTAAACCATATAATTTGGAACATTTCTTTTGATTTTCAAAATACGTTTACAGAAATCTGTATGTACCCGTTCTTAATCTTTTCCGAATATAAATCCCCACACTTTACTTCCATAATTTAAATGCTGCTTACATACGTATCAAAAACATACAACTTTGTTTCAATATTAAGGCAATGTGATTCACATATATTAATAATATTATACATATATTTTCTCCCTTGCAAGACCAAAGCATTCTGCGTTCTTGTAAATTATTCAATAAAGTTATACATAGTTTTATAGAATTTTCTAGGGGAGTGTACGTTTGAAGTCATTACATCCAACCATAGGAAAAACAAAACAAGATCTTGTTGACTTAACAATTGGTATGTTATCTCTATTGTTTAGTATAACTGGTAAAGGTAATTACAATATACAATAAATATGCACTGTTTCGATTGAAGACGCTGTATATTTCATATTATTGTTATAATATAGCGACATGTAGTGATTAATTTTATAATTTGAATTTAGTACTTTTTCACTGTTTAAAGAAGATTTATTGCATGTTTGAAAATTTATTTTATGTGGTGTTTTTTAATCGGTTAGAATACGGGTGACGAAGAATATGGGTGCGCATCCGGTGTGCTTTAAATATCTGTCCGTGAACCTTCTAGACAACACTTATGACTATACAGACGATGTGTATGATAACCAGGACACCATCCAATGTCATCTGGATAACTTCCAGAACAAAATGAAAGAGTGCTTAGTTTGATGTTAAATAACAATCTATTGTGTCCAGTTCTTATTTTTATCCTATTGGCAATTCATTCTTTGCCTTTAATTCTAATGTCTCAGAACCTTTTGTGTTTACGCATACCTTGATTTTATTTATAAATGTACCATACAATCAATGATTTTAAGATTGACCATAGCATGAAGTTAATTAACATGCAAATGATTACTGTTGTCTTTGTAACGCTGTTAACTTTAATTTGTACTCATTCAAGGTGACCGTCTTTTCCTGTGCACGTTCGCACAGCGTCAGGGGAGCCATACTGTTTTAAATATTGAATTAAATAGGTCAAGTTCACCTCGGTAAAGGCACCGATGACGTGTGTATCGCATGAATAGGTCATATGTAATTGAAATGAAATACTTTGTAAAATGCAGCATCCTTCTTGCAGATTAATAATCAACATTCTATTTTATTTAACAGTTGTTTATTTTATGAGGTTTATTTCTTTGCAATAAATACCAGCATAATGGCGCAAAAGGGTTAAACAAGGCTACTGTAGCTTTGTGGCGTACTATGGTCCTTTTTAAGTGACGAGTACCACATGTAACTTTAAGTAGTGATCTTCCATATTTTTTGTATATTTAAGTATTATATCAATAATAATAAGGTTTTGTGTTTATACGAATTGTCGTCTATATCTCCGGAAAAGTAGGCGGGGACGATTTTAACGAAACTGTAATATGACTATCATATTAAGTGACTTTTAAAATATTGATATGTTTATAACAGTCAGATTTCAATTTAAGCGCTTTAGTTTTTTGAAATCTTATTTTTTCATTTAAACCGTGTCATTATGAAGGTTTGAAATTGTGAATTATTTCAAATGAAAAGTGTATATTCTAATCAACGAACTTGTTTAAATGACCATTCTTGTGTACAATGAAATATAATATACCTCTTTGTTTAAGGAATTCATTTACAATTATCTTAATGCAAATATCATGTGACTTAAAACGATCGAGGAATTATTTTAAGTATAATGATTTCAGACGAATATTACAATTCACTAATGTAAGAATTCTGCTCCTTACAGGAGGAATTTCATTTTCATTACCACGTATCTTAATCCGGTGTAACGGTTTCAAAGTTCCCCCATGCTGAAAGTTCCCTTTGTCGCACATACGCATGCGTCAATAATTTTTCTAATATCCGGTTTGAAAGTTTCCAAAACTGAGTAGGCCTATACCTGATTTGTAAAGAAATTTATTATCATATACTTTATTTGACGACATAAATACTAGTAGTAGTACTAGCAAGATGGTTGGTAGACCTATTTCTATATCGCTTCTGTGCTCACAATCTATGCGTTTAAATTTTAATTTTATTTGTTGTTAGGAATACTGTCACAGTAACTGTGCTGGTTCAGTGCAAGTGCCTTGAAGTGGTTTAGGAAATTATGTAACCCATGTGATTAATATCCATTGTAATGTAGTCTTAAATATAAGACAGAGGCTTGAGACTTGGGTCTTAATTCTTCCTACAGAGATAATCGACGGGAAGATGGGAAAAATCGAAAGGCATTTAGAAGAATATTACTTGCAAGACACCTTGTCATTTACTTTCAAAAATAAAATTATCTGGAACAACTACACTACACTTAAGCGAGCATTGTAAAAAGTGTGGTCCATGGTGTGCTATATCGATGCTACCCACTTGCATGGATTATGTTTAATTTGGGGGCTGCTGCCCCCAAACCCCCACTTGAAAGCTAAGAACGTGTTACCAATTCTCAGTAATAATATGGCATATGCCACATGCATGTGCAGAAGGCTGTTTCACCCGCTAAAGTGCAATCTTCCCAATTATCTGCATAATACATTCAGAAAGTTAAACAAAGGGCTCATAGCAGGCAAATTTCAACATTCTTTAGCCAAATCTCCCACAAGTGCTTTTTTTAGATTATGGTAAATTCCAATTTAAGTGAAATAGAAGGAAATTCGGTGATAGAATGTCATAAATCACTGTCTACAGTACATGACTTATATTGGACTTTATGATATTAAGTAAGGCTTTATAGTTTGGATGTAAACAAGTGAATTATCAAGCAAATCTTTTTAGTAAAATAAGTTTACTTTTTTTCAATTTTTAGTTCCTGTCGATTTTGTCTATTATGGGAAGAATTAATTGAGACACAAGTCTCATGCTTAGGTCTGATATTTCTTACCATCTCTAGCGGTGCTATTTATAAATAAAACCTTGAGTACTACCTGTAATATGTATATTAAGGTCCGTGGTGAAAGTTCCTACCTACCATGGTGAAAGTTCCTAACTGTAATATGTATATTAAGCCCCGTGGTGAAAGTTCCTACCTAACGTGATGAATGTTCCTACCTGTAATATGTATATTAAGGCCCGTGGTGAAAGTTCCTACCCACTGTGGTGAAAGTTCCTACCTGTAATGTGTATATTATGGCCTATGGTGAAAGTTCCTGCCTACCGTGGTGAAAGTTCCTATCTGTAAGATCTATATAATTGGGCCTATGGTGAATGTTCCTACCCACTGTGATGTAAGTTCCTACCTGTAGTATGTATATTAAGGCTCGTGGTGAAATTCCTACCTGTAAGAATGTTCCTAGCTATCTGTAATATGTTAATAGGTCCGTTGTTGAAGTTCCTACACACTGTGGAAGAATTGCCTACTTTAAAGATGTACATAAAGGCCCGTAGTGGAAAACTCTACGCACTATGGTGAAAGTTCTTACTTTAAATATGTGGAGGCCTGTTGTGGAAGTTCCTACCAACCGTGTTGAAATTCCAATCTGTTACATGTTTATTGTAAGGCCCGCGTTGAAAGTTCCTACTTTAAATATGTATATAAAGGCCCTTGTGGAATTTCCTACGAAACGTATATATAAAATCCATTGTTGTGAAAGTATCTACCTGCAGTTACTGCATTTTTTTCTAAGGAACCTTCTAATTTAATTAAAGTTAATTTGCTCTTTATTTCAAACTGTCAATCTGTCATTATTATTATTATTATTATTATTATAATTATTATTATTATTATATTTCCCTATTTTCATAGCAATTGATGTACGTTCAAATATGCTTAAGATTAATTTTTACCAGTTTTAGATGTAGGTGTAGTTATAGATTCATCATACTTCATGTATGAAGGGGCGCACAGAGATACCTCTCTTCCCTAGATCCTGCGAATATCCAGTGTGATTATTTTTGTCGTTTTCTTAAAGAAGTTTAGGACTCTCCCCAATTTATTATTTTCTCCCTCCCTTTCTCTCCTTTTCCTTACGTACCTTCTTCCGCCTCTACGCCTTCCCTCTCCCCATTGCCTCCATCTCCACTTTCTCTTACCCTGTCCACCCCCTCAGCTATGTAGAACTTTTTAACAGCCAGATCCAGTACAATTATAAGAATTAATCTTTATTCTTTCATATTTCACGTGGACCAAGGAACTTTCACCACGAGGAAACTTTCACCATGCATATAACACAGACTGAAAGTTTCCTACCGATACGCGCATGCGCAAAACATCAAAAGGGAACTTTCAGCACGGGGGAACTTTGAAACTGTTACACCGGTGTGGCCTAGTGGATAAGGTTTTTGGCTCGTAATCGAGAGGTCCCGGGTTCGACTCCCGCTGTGGGCACACCGTTGTTATTCTTTCAGATGAGACAGTAAAAACCGAGGTCCCGTGTCACGGTAGGTGTGGCACGTAAAAGATCTCTCACTGCTTCGGGTGGGTCCGTTGCAACGGTTTAAATTTGTATGCAAAGCATCAGGCAGATGCCGTCATCATATATGTGAAATAATCGTGGAGTGACGTAAAACAATAATCAATAAATCAACCACGTATCTTTATTGTCCTGAATTATCAAATTAAGTTTCGTAATGAAAATGTCGTAGACTGTTTTATTCAAAATCATGTTTCGATGCAAATATATATTTCCGAAAGGTAAAATAAAAGTAATAATCGTGTTTTAAATGAATCGGAATCGCTCTCATCTTGACACTTACTTTTTTTAATCTTCATTTAAATAAGATTTTCTCTTGCACTATCCATGAGTTCATGAAACCTTCAAAGTTCTGTTACAACGAGCAATTAAACTAAAAATGTATCCTTGGGTTCATTGATAAACACTTATCTTCAATAAAAATATGAAGAAGGTACTGTTCAGTTTATCGTATTATTGTGTACTAATTTGAAATTTTCTGTTCACAATTATAAATTATTCTCAATAGAATATAAATGCAGTTACCTTGAATTAAATTGCTTTAATAAAATAACTTTTAACTACTGAAACCTAAACTGAATCAATATGATGTTTTTTAATATTAAGCCGTCAATATTGTTATTTTCCTGATAATATAAATAATATAAATATATAATATAAACATTAATGACATGTAATAATCAGGTTGGTCAAGATTTTATTTTACCATCTGTTTAATATTCTGCTGATTTTTATATAGAATCTTTATCGACACATTTTTGATCTTTGAAAATAACGGTAGAAGTGACTTCTTATTTGTACTTGGCATTCTTTTTAATATCTATTAAATCTATTTGTGGAAGTGTAAATATATGAACAAATAATCTATAAGGATGAATTTTACAACGTTGAATCTACATTAAGTTGTTCCTCAACATTACTATAAACGAATTAAAAGAAACCACTACGCCGTGTAACCCGATTGTGTTCAAATTCATGTATTTGGAAATTTGTACTTTCTTTTCTTGTTTTGTATTTATTTATTTATTCTATCATTTAACCTCTTTTTGATGAGTGTGAATATTTTACCATAGAGTACCTAATGATTCAGTAAGTTGATGTGTTACAGTATGATTTACCCAGAAGAGAAAATATGAATACATAAAATTGAGATTGACCGTTGTTCAAATAAATTACATGAAATGTTACTTCAGTAAGAAGATTGAGTAAGACTTACACGTAAATAATTTTTTATACATTTACACTTACTCCTTTTTTTTTTTTTTTTTTTTGTTATTAAAGGTGTTGTAAGGGAGGCATTTTCATTTTTGGATTTAGTATTTTACGCAATCAACAAGTATAAGAAATAAAAATATTCATTATATCATACCTCACATCAATTCTGAACCAATAATACTAGTTGCGCTGTCCATCCTGCCACCACTTTCACTCATACCCAGGCATTTAAAAATCCAAAGCGTGGCTGGTTAATTTATAATGATAAATATAAATATAATGATAAGTAAGCCCAAATTTCTATTATATATTATGGTTATTTTATGTATCATTTTAACGTGATATTGGTAATATTAAACATTACATACCTACAGTGGAACCTAGTAACAACCAATAAAATACCATATATAAAGTCATCTTGTTTCAGTAACTCCAGGTACTAAGCTGTCACGTCTTACATAATTATTAATACATCATGATTAACTGCTTAGAGGGTGTTGCCGATTGTCGAATGTTTCCAATATGTATGACTATTTATAGAACAGAAAATGTGATGCCTTTTACAATGATTAAAATTTATCCCAGTGGACTATCAACTTATCAATCTCTGCTACTAATGTGCTGTAGACCGTTACTAAGTTATGAAAATCATGAAACAGTTATAAGTATTTTAAATATTATTTAACGAACCCCCACCCTCCTTATAGAAGTTTACCTCTGAACCATTTTCGTGGCTAGTTTATAGTTATGTTATTAAAGTATGAATTCTACTTAAAGAATAGTTTACATTAAGATTAAAAATTGATTGATTTATTGTATGATGTAGTTGAAATTTACTCATATTAAATCGTCTTGCAACATATATGAATATATATCGTACACAGAAAAGGGCCAAAGTACGACAAAATTTACTTCTATGTATACTGGCATTTTGCTTAGTTCTTTAATACTATGTGCTCAATCATAATACAGTGCATGTATTGGGGGAGAAGGAAGCCTGATTTGATAAATCAATGCAAGGATACGGGAATAATTTGTCGTTCATTCAAGTCTTGTGTGTGTGGTTTTTTTGTGTTTGTGTGTGTGGGGTTTTTGTGTTTGTGTGTGTGTCTATGCATGTGTCTATGTGTGTGTGCCTGTGTGTGTGTTCTAATGTAAAGATGATGGGTAAATCCACACCGTAAGTCCGAGAATCATGACACCAAAGGACATACAAAATCAGTGAAAATGAAACCCAGATAGAAAACAACGAAATATGTCTACTTGAAAAGCATATGTGAACCCCATTGATGAAGTGAGATCAGCTGCCCGGGAAAAGTGAGCATCTCCTGCTTGCTAGCAACACCCGTCACATATACCAAGTAGAAAAAATCAAATCATGTAAATTCCATATATATTTATATATGGAGAAGTCAAAGTAGGTATCCTTGTAGTACAGAAGGTGTCAAATCTGTATAAAATGATCGGAATCGGTCTCAGTCCAGAATATCATTTAAAAGTCTGGATAACGAGATATATTGCGTAATAAGAGTCTCGTAACAGCCATAGAACTTCTTCAGTCTAGCACATATATAACCCTGGTTGAGTAGCTTATCTGAAGGTCGACTAGCCGTCAGAACAAAGTCATTTTATTTTAATATGCTCTGGAATAAAGTATTAACTGTGATATGACTACGCCGTATGCGGATGTTGCTACTTATGAAAGGAAAGTTTGTGATAGCGAATGTGAAATCGTCACGTTTGTCATAGAGTGAGGTGTTCAATTGACCATCAATATCGAAAGACAACATAATATCTAAATACGAAGTAGAATTACTATTTTCTTTGTGTTTTTTTTACCTCCAGTTCATTTGGATAGATGATGCTAAGGTAATCTGTGAATAAAGGATTATTAATTGAAAGCAAGTCATCTATATATTTTTGAGTGAAATTGAAGCCAAGATCCTTGCGAAAGCGAAGACTGAATGTATTCAGCTTCGTAGGAGTAAAGGAATATGTCAGCCAGAAGTACCCATTGAAATGCCGACAATTTGTTGAAAAACCTGAAACACCACAAAAATGTTATCGATAAGAAAGTTTAACATCTGGATGACATCTGTTTCAGTATACAGTCAAACCTCGTTATCTCGAAGTCGGAGGGACCGTGGAAAATACTTCGAGATATCCGTAGTTCGAGATATCCAAATTTCGAGTTTAGGATCACAAATCTTGCAGTTGTTAATGTACGCCGATTCATTTGACATTTGTGATTATTATAGTAGTTGTATGAGATATACATGTATTTATCAATAAATACGCATGAAGATGTGCATATTGTATTGTTCCTAAATAATTAATCTAAATCTCATTATACCTTTCATATTTAATGAATATATAGAGATTATACTCCAAAACTGGAATCGTCATGTTTCCTTTTCAGTAACATCGTAATTTAAATCCGATACTGGATATAACCGTCTTATACTATACCTAAAACCAAGGACGGGCTAACACGTAAGACAAGATTAAGACACACGTCATAATTTGATTTAATTACTATTACTTTGCATAAAAATACATAGACATATACACGGATTGCAAATCGTAATAATGAACAGTGTAAAGAAATTTCTTTAAACGCAGGTATGAAAAAGCATTAATTACAGTTAATGTTAATTATCTCATTTTGTATCGAGTTTAATAAACTATCATCATTTATTAATATTTGGTATAAATAACAGGGTACAAATGGACGTGATCGATTATGTAATTACTGCGGCTTTGTACACCGACACGGTCAATTGATCACACCACGCGAGCGACCTGTTATTTAGGGTAAACGCCGCGGGGAATATTGTCAATAAGAAGCCAACTTCGAGATAAACCGGGTAAATAAGAACTTCGGGACTGGAAAATGTATTCGAGATAAGCATGGTATTCGACATATCAGTGTTCGACACATCCGGGGTGAATTTAATCATAATATGAAGGATTTTTTTCGGGACGGACGTTCGACTTCGAGATATCCCGGGTATTCGAGATATCAGTGTTCGAGATATCGAAGTTTGACTGTATTTATTTTTGGAATCAGAATTTTCCCTGACAATGTAAGTTTTATCATGGCCTATAACTGCCTAGGTTACCTACTTTCCCCTGACAATGTAAGTTTTATCATGGCCTATAACTATATATTTGAATTTGCGGCTTCCGTTTTAACTAGTAAATGCATTTTGGATAATTTCCGCTAATCTGTCTTTTAATTTCTGATTAGGGATCGTTGTGTAAAGAGTCGAAAAGTCAAAGGACTTGATGGAGTGAATTTTAGTAAAACTTCTTGATTTTAGATGTTCTAACAACTCTTTCGAATTTTTTAGAATCTACATTTGATTAACTCTACTTCCAGAATATACTGTTTCGCAACACCTATGAAGGCCAGATTTAATTTCTGATAATATTTTTGTGAGTAATATCGATACAGATTTTGTGGAACACTTCGAAGAACCAGGGATAAAGCGATAAATTCTGGTTCAGCAAATGAAAGAGCTCCTGAAACTCTATTTTACCAGAGTTCTCCTTTCATTGTCCTTTGTAATGGTATGATTTTTTTATTTGAAAAAAGAAATGTATATGTACACGTATGAAACAGAGAGGAGAGTAACAGTAAGAGTGCTTTTGAAGTGGACATAGTACAAATTATAGAACGTGATATCCTGTACATTCGTCTTTAAGGTGTATGTTGGTTTGGCAATGCATTAAATTCCTCTTGATGTGCTTCATCTAGTACCTTCTGACAACATTTCCTTTTTTACTGTTCTAATATATTTTTCCTTTATTTCTTTGTTCGTTTTGATTGCATATTTGTTAAGGTGATCATTGGTTTTGTTTGTAATTGTGTTTTTAATCTACTTGCATGCTAAATTCCCATATTTAAAGTGTTATGATTCCATTTTATACATTCGATTTCTTCATTTGAGTTGATCTAAAAGGTTTATAACTTTTCAAAACATATCAAATGTTTATCTCGATTTTTAAGTAACTATTTCACTATTTTCGTACATCTAAAGATAGACACATTAACTTGTTTCTTCCACTACATAAATCTTTTTAAATGTCTTGATTAGAATCTACTTTATCATGTCCTTGTAGCTACATCTCGTGTTATGCGACCCTAATTGTGTTACCTACATGCATGAGTAACTTTATTTGGATGATTTGTTAAAGGGGAAAGGAAGAGCGAACATAATTTAGGTTATTATTAAATTAAACTTTATTTATTTTACAACGATTAAGAAACAAGTTAACAACTTATATAAATCTTGCTCGTTGGCACAGATCTTGGCGTAAGGGTGTCGTTTTTGTGGGAGGAAACCGGAGTACCCGGAGAAAACCCACGAAGCCAGGTTGGTGACAGCCTCACCATCTCATGTACCACACCGGGAATCGAACCCGGGTCGCATTGGTGAGAAGCGAGCGCGCTACCAACTGCGCTACCTGGCCCCCAATTTAGGTCTTTGATAACAATATGAAATATGTTAAAAGATCAACAGAGTAAGAGAGTTTTCATGAAGGGCAGAAAACAATACAGTCTCCAATCATTTTCATGCATTCAAGTATATCTTATTCAAACATTTGAATTTTCAACTTTTTAAAGTCTACTCACACTCAAAGTAAAATACACAGTGATAATTGCAAAGGACAGTTATTATTAAAGTTATTATTAAAATGCATAATTCTAAATCTAAATCGAGTTTGACTACATATGTCTTCTTATTTCCAATTTTGTATCTGATTATGGTTCTTGATGTATTTACTCGATGTACACATTGGACGCATATAAGTATATGGCTCTCCAACTGAAAATGCCTACTGATGGATACTTCGTTGTGATTTTGTTCAATTTCCAGTGCCTCTGCTTTTCTTGCGTTGCCTTTTGATTGTTTCAATTATACTACGTGATATGCAGGAGTGAAAATTACGTGTGCTCTGTTACCTCACTAGTTTTGTTATAATCATGGTTGATAGAAGCCGCTGTTACACAGGCGAGTACTTGGTTCGTAGCCAGGAGGTCCCGGGTTCATGTCCAGGCGATTTGTAGCCCCTGTGTTAAAAGATAATCAAGTAAAATCCGAGATTCCTCATTATGGCAGACAGTGACACGTAAAAGATTCATTGCATAGATCTAAATTTTTGTGAATAGATGTAAGCTCATCCCACCTCCATATGTATGACATAGTATCAGCCATAATAAATATAGAACATATGTACCTTTTAATTTTGTGCACCATATGCGCATTTCGACACATTATGTCTCTTCAGTGATGCTCGTGGCCGAATTATTGGAATTCTCAAAATATATAAAAATATGAAGAGCAGAATTGAAGCCAAAATGACCGAAAAGTGAACCAAAGAATCTATCTAAGGACAGGGCTATGCATGAGGGAGATACTCCTTAGTTTTAGAGTGATTTACTTAATTTGATGACTGAAAATTTAATTAAGTAAACCCTCCAAAAATTGCTTTTAAAAATAAAGGAGGAGGGGGCAGAGGTGAGTTTATTTCGTGTAATTGAGTCCAAATCTCATGTCTAATAAGGCAAGGTTAACCAGTTGGAGTCTTTTCCAAACGTCAATCATTTATAATCTTTGATAATGGATTATTACAATAAAAGGTGTGATGTATTTTACTGTGATAAAAATCAAGTGGCATACACTATCGGCCAGTGTGTATTGTCCAATTTCAAATAAAATGAAGACTTAATCAGATGAGGAACGGAAATTAATTGATTTATCCCCAAGATATACAATGGAGGTTTAGAAGGTCAAATTACTCGTAATATACGCGCATGTTTGTTAGTAGCTGTAATAGAAAGGAGACCAAAGTACGAATTACGTTTGTTCTTACAACACCTTTGATATCATTTGTTCTCACAATATAACCAGCAGCACAGGTCTTACAACTTTTGTTTCTTATACTAAGTATCATGTTAATAAGACCACACAAGTAAAACTGATACCATCAAAAATTTCGTCGATAAAGAAAACTAGGTACAAAAATAGTACTACCATTTATTAGATGGAATTTCATTTCATTAAAACTCTTGTTCAGCGGAGGGGCAGACGTGGTTAAGTGCTCTGTCTATGGTGCAGAGGACCGGGGTTAGATTCCCAATTGGCACCACTATATTGAAGAGATTGTGTACATCTTGCTATACCATTGCGAAATAACAAAACATGTTGAAAATGATATAACACATCACTCAACCCATCTTGATCAAAGATTTTCCGGACTGTTACCAGTTTTTAGGAAAAACCCGTCAAAAGCTTTCACCACTCTTCCTTTGTCCAAAAAGAGAAAGAAAACTCTGATAGCGATAGATTCTTTTCTAAATTGTAGTTAAAATTGGATATACACACATGGAAATGAGGGTGTATTGATTTCTATTACAAGGGAGCATTTTGTTAAATTTTGAATGTTTAAGGTTGTTTCGGACAAGTGTCTAGTTCGTGAGTGTTATTGAAACAATAATAAGCAGTTATATATATATATATATATTCCCTATTTAGAAGCGTGCATACAAAATACTAGTGCGTGCATTACAATTTAAAAGCAGGTCACCATTCAAACTTTAAACGTAAACTCAATGGTATTAGCTCTGATAAATATCTTTGTGATTTTTAAATGGTTTGTCTTATTTCATTTATTTGTTTTGATAAAAGCAGTATGTGATTTACTGGATATAACTTTTACCCAAGGACATATAACATGTACATACTGCTTAGTTTATATAGTGTTTATGTTTTTTTATTTTATATTATTTTATTTTTAATTTTGATTATTTTAAATCCCTTTTTTAAACTACATGTATTCACAACAGGATCAATACGGACTCTGTGGATCAATTTCTTTTTTCCTCTCTCCTTATATCCCCTCGCCATTCTCTTTCCTTCTTCATCTACACCCCTTATGAGTTTTCTTTCACTTCCCACCAATCTCCACCATACCCTTTCTATCTCTCCCTATCCATCTCTTTATATGTAAAAAAAATTATATTTAGATATGAACACTACTCCTAACAATTTTCTTAGGTCATATTATTATATATATTTACATGATTTTATGATCTCTGTTAAATCAATCTGTTTGAAATGATTGTATGACAAGTAATGTGAATAAAAAATAATGATGATGATCAGTATTTTATTATTTATCACATTTATTCATTTATTATTATTTATATCAAATGTGATGAATGCATGCGTAAAATGTTTGTTTGTTTTTTATTTTGTATACAATGTTTGTCCCCATGCATCTTGTCTGTGCAGAGTTCAAATGTGTGTGGAAATGGGGGGGGGGGGGGGTCGTCCGTATATCTGTGGATTTTTGGCCAGTCAGGGCAGGTATTGCCAGCTATACAGGAGAAGCTTCTTAATCAGAGGAACTCGATTTCACCTCTGGCATCTAGGGGCTCAATAATATCCACTATGATACGTAGTTGTTAGTTCCCCCGGTGAATTTGCATTTTGCATAACATTGTTCTTTTTCAGAAAAGGATCATTTTCGTTAGTAATAATTATTTTTAAATTCAAAAACACTACATAAAATTTTCAATCACAAATCAATATTAATGTAATTTTATAAAAAGAATAAAATATATGAGAGAATTCTATTTAAGGGTTTAAGAATCACATTCCGCAGACTTCGCAGTAAGAGTTATTCCTCTTGTCCTATAATCACACATTAAATAGTCAGGTGAGGAAACTTTATATAATTTTTATAGCACGTACGTGACACCAACTGTTTTCGACAAGCAGGAGATATTTACTTTTCCGGGCACCTGATCGCACTCTTTTCCCTTTGGGTATTCAGAATTACTCTTTCAGTAGATGCTCGTTTGTTTATTTCTTTTCCGTCTTTTGACGATGTTGCGTGCCCTTCTATTTTAAGAGTTTTTGGTTTGTTTGGGTTTTTTTTAATTTTTTTTTTCACTTTTCGTTTAATCACACATCTTATGATAATAGCTCTTGTGGCCAGCTAAGTCTTGCCACATTGCCTCCTCTTGAACATGACGTGCTAATAGATTATACTAAATATGAATTCTGCGTGACTTGTGTGTGTGGGGGGGGTTGTTAGTTTTCATAGAGGTTTCCTTTATAAGCACATGTAAAAACTGTTAATCCATAGAAAACTGTAAACTCGATCTATTAACTGGTTTTGTGAGCGATGACTGCGTGAATATAAACCAGTTTACGAGTATAGTCGCTGTAATCATTGTGGAATCGCATTATTATACGATATCAGATTTATAAATATCCGTTAACAATAGATGTGTAAATAGTAACCAATGTTGTAAAACTAACTGTGAAGACTTTACTGAGGACATGTTTGTTAAGACTAGTATCTATAAATTGAGATCACATTCTAGTTTTGCATGTGCTTTGGTAGATTTCAATAGCCAAATAAGTAATAATTGACTGTCTTATTGCAAGACTTGCAACACCATTTCCAAGTTGGTAGTCGTCAACCAAATAAATATTACACATATGCTAATAATGGATAATAATAATTAACATGAATTACACTCTTTTCTATGAACTTTATTTATTAAAAATACTCATTAATGTGTGAATATCTAAACTGGTCGATTCCACTGATATTTCCTGAGCATTGTTACAATGTCATTTTCAGTACTTACGTATGGACAGGAAATATATACAGTGAGGTGCAGTCCTAACATAACATTATGTTAACGTCGCGTTAACGTGAAGTTTGCTTTCCGCGTGCGCTCAGGACTGCTGAGCACACGCGTTTGCGTTAACGCAGATGTCCTCGTGAACTAAATTTTGAGACTGCGTTAACGCGCTTGACTGCCGCGTGAACGTGGCTGACAGCCACGTTCGCTTGCTTACAACTTATATAGAGAAGGATTTAAAGGAGAATCGATATATACATTGTATATTTAGATATAAAAAAATATTACTGTTTGCATGTAGGTAAATATTTAGAATTAAATAAAAGGCTTACGAGTAAATTGATGAATTTAAAAAAAATATTGAATACAATTTCCGAACATTGAATATAATGAAATTTATTCTTATTTTTAGATAATAATATTGATAATAATAATAATGATAATTGAATTAATGAAAAGAATAATAATGGATATAATCATGGTATTCATATATTATGAAAAATAGCTAAATTAAAAAAAAGCAATTGTAAATACATAAATAAGAATAAATACATAAGTAAATTATAAATAAATAAACAAATAAGAAATAAATACATAATTTTATTAATCAAAAATAAATAGATAAAATAGAATTAGAATGTAATTTTCCTAGAGTCTTTATAGTATAAACTGACGAAGGTTTTTCATAAATACCTGAGTGCATGTCTACACGGTGATTTCCATTATTATTATTACATACCAAACCCTTAATGCGGGGTGCCATTTTAACATCACATTTAATGCACGTATATTTGGCGACATTTGCGGTAATTTAATTAGATTCCTTTTATTTCCTCCATCCGTACCACTGTAAAGAGAATTACAAATGTAATCATGTGAACGCACGACTGGACTGAGCGCACGCGGGAATAAATCGCGTTAACGCGAATTTCCTCCCGCGTTAACGCAAGGAGCGCACGCGCGTCCGGTCGAGCAGTCCTAGCACGTGTGCTAAAGCAGTCCTCGTGACCGCTTTTCGCGTTAACGTTATGTTATGTTAGGACTGCACCCATCTGTACTTCCCTAACAAAAGTGTGTAATAGATATTAAAATGTATAAACATTGTAATTTTGTGAACCAGATGTGTCATTTGACAACTTATGTCTCTTCAGTGATGCTCTTGGACGAATAATTGGAATCCTAATAATATTAAATTTGAAGAGCAGATTGAACACCAAACTGGTCAAAAAGTGAGATTATTCTACAATTAAGGAGTACCAGATTTAATTATCAGAAATTAAATCTGGCCTTCATAGATATTGCGAAACAGTATATTCCAGAAGTGGAATTAATCAAATGTGGATCAAAAGAGTTGTTAGAACATCTAAAATCAAAAAGTTTTACTAAAATTCACTCCATCAAGTCTTTTGACTTTTCGACTCTGTACACAACGATCCCTCATCAGAAATTAAAAGACAGATTAGCGGAAATTATTCAAAATGCATTTACTAGTAAAAAACGGAAGCCGCAAATTCAAATATATAGTAATAGGCCACGATAAAACTTACTTTGTTAGAGAAAATTCTGATTCCAAAAATAAATACACTGAAACAGCTGTCATTCAGATGTTGAACTTTCTTATCGATAACATTTTTGTGGTGTTTGGAGGTAAGGTTTTTCAACAAATTGTCGGCATTCCAATGGGCACTAACTGTGCTCCGCTTCTGGCTGACATATTCCTTTATTCATACGAAGCCGAGTTCATTCAGTCTTTGCTTTCGCAAGGAAAAAAACAATTGGCTCTTGGCTTCAATTTTACTTAAAGATATATAGATGACTTGCTTTCAATTAATGATCCTTCATTCGCGGATTACCTTGGCATCATCTATCCAAGTGAACTGGAGGTCAAAGAAACCACAGAAACTAGTAATTCTACTTCGTATTTAGATATTATGTTGTCTTTCGACATTAATGGTCAATTGAACACCTCACTCTATGACAAACGTGACGATTTCAATTTCGCTATCACAAACTTTCCTTTCATAAGTAGCAACATTCCATCATCGCCCGCATACGGCGTATTCATATCTCAGTTAATACGTTATTCCAGAGTATGTTCAAATTACAATGACTTTGTTCTGAGGGCTAGGCGACTTTCAGTTAAGCTGCTCAACCAGGGTTATATATGTGCTAGACTAGCATCGTCACTGAGGAAGTTCTACGGTCGTTACGAGACTCTTATTACTCCATATGATATCTCGTTATCCAGACTTTTAAATGATATTCTGGACTGAGACCGATTCCGATCACTTTACTCAGATTTGACACCTTCTATACTAGGTTACCTACTTCGACTTCTCCATATATAGATACATATGGAATTCACACGATTTGACTCTTTCTACGGGGTATATGTGACGGGTGTTGCTAGCAAGCAGGAGATGCTCACTCTCCCCGGGCACCTGATCTCACTCCATCACAGGGGTTCACATATGCTCTTCAAGTAGACATATTTTGTTATTTTCCATTTGTTTTTCATTTTCACTGATTTTGTATGTCCTATGGTTACATGATTTTTGGACTTGTGGTTTGGATTTATCCATCATCTTTACCCCTCAACCACAGTTCTGTCTATACATTCATTCTCTTGTGTTACTCTTAATATCAAATTAATTTGCTCTTCAATTTTGATTTCCACAGTAAGCATCTCTGAAGAAACACAAATTTTCGAAATGTCAACACAGGCACGTTTACGGTCATAATATTCATTCAAACCTTTTTAAAGCCTTCTCTATTCGTAATTTTGATCTTTCTGTTGCAAAATACCCTCTTTTACTTATTTTTTACCCATTGCTATTGTTGTTGTCTGACGTGCCGAAATATGTCAAGTCATAATTAATAACAACGGTTTTCAGATAAAAATCATCCAAATATATTACTTCGTAAATTAGTTTGTTAAAATATAGGAAGAACTAATAGTTGATTATAGCAATATCATTAGATTTTATTTATTTGCATTTTAGCAATTACTTTGATACAACTAACAGTTATCTCCCGTTGATCATAACAGTCTACGGTCAAAATAAGCTCATAAAACTGAATGTTTAAATCAGGTAAACACCTACAAAGCATAGAAGTCGGAGTGGTCAAAATAAGTCTCAAACCAGAAAATCATTCAACATTCTAAATAACGAAGAATCATATTATATGATAAGTGACTCGTACTGGCCATTGAATTTTCTCAATGATGTTGTTAGATTATATTACATACTTCATTAATTATCTTAAGCATGGTTTAAATTGCATTATTTCGTTTACTTTTAGGTTGATTGATTATTGTTTTACGTCACTCCACGATTATTTCACGTATATGGTGACGGCATCTGCCTGATGCATTGCATACAAATTTAGACCTTTGCAACGGACCCACCAGAAGCAGTGAGGGATCTTTTACGTGCCACGCCTACCGTGACACGGGACCTCGGTTTTTACTGTCTCATCCGAAAGACAGAACACCGGTGTGCCCCGGGCGGGAGTCGAACCTGCGACCTCTCGATCACGAGCCGAGCACCTTATCCACTAGGCCACACCGGCTTTTTACTTTTAGGAAAGTTATCTACATTCAATGGACACCATTTCAGAAACAAAAGAGGAAATACACAATAGGTCTATTTTATGGTGTGTCCAAAGTTCTGCGAGTGAGCTTTTCTCATTATGATTTGAATGATTTATATGACAAAAATCACCAAGCTTTTCTCCTTTGTCAGATGTCTTCAGTTTTCTCTCTCTTGTGATCATGTGATGAAATTTCTTGTGACAAAAATTCATATTTTACATCTTGACCGATAAGGAATACAGAAACAAGCAAAATTAAATTATAATGCCCTTTATTTAACATATTTCTATATGTTGATGCTCATATCCATCAAAGTTATGGTGAAATGAAATCAAAACAACTTATTTACATAATGATAAACATGTTTGTTTATTTAATTCCTTTCAAGTCAAATTACATTATAATATATTCTAGTTATTAAATTACTTTGGAATATTGTTCCTTGACCCAATTCCAAAGTAGATCTTGCTGTAGAAAAGAACCATCATGCATAGTGATTGAGATTTATTCCGAAAATTTGTCATTCTTCATATTTTGATTGGACAATTTCTCTTGACGTATGAGTATGTGACGGATGTTACTAGCAGACAGGAGATGGTAACTTCTCCAAGCACCTGATCTTTACTACATGAATTCCCCAACAGAATTATGATAACTACGCAAAACTTAAAGTTCCTTAAAGTGTTTGTGAAAAGATTATACCAAGAAAAAGAAATCACAGCTCAAGTAGCAACACATGCAAGAGATAAACATTAAAAAATAATGTTTCTACATTTATCGGTTCATATAACAAAACTGTACATGCATTGGTATCTTCTCGTGCTGATGGGGTGACAAAATAAATCACATATCCCTCAACTAAATGCCACTTTCTAAATCCAAGAGTGATATAAGTGCATAAAACCGTTTACACAGAAAACAATAGATTTTTTTATCTGTTTGTTGTGTTTTGTTTTACGTCAAGGTATATTCAATAATATGATGAAGGTATCTACTTGATGCATTGCATATCGAAATTCGGGATTTATTATCACTCTTTAGCCGCCGGTGAGACTCGAACCACCGACCTCTCGGCCCAAGCATGCTATTAACTGAGGTATGCACTTCAAATAGCACTAGAATTATAATTATACAAGACATATATCACCATACCGTAACCATAACGTTAATATGATGCCCCTATTTTGTAACATGTAATAAAATGTTGCAGTGTAGAACGCTTCTCTGTACGTAAAATCGTGATTACTGATTGATCGTTTTAACTGGTAATTTGGTATCAGTGGAAAGGTCTTGACCTCACCTTTCATGTGATACCACTTGTAGAATTCTATCTTTTGATCCCACAGAGTTATAACCTTTTTTTATTTGTAAACAAAGAAGATTTTCCCCTTGAAACCCGTTTTTCTTTAATAAAGACCCTTAAACCCTACCAACCCTATCAAATTTGGTATCAAATTAACTCAAGCTTTTTTGCACACTATTCTTTTGTCTACCGATGGATAGAAAGTCTGCCCAAGTTAAGAACAATACGTCAGTTTAGAAATACAATCCGCACCGCCCATTTTCGGTTTTATGTGCTCTTTGAACCGCAATTTGAGGGAAAGGTGGGACACCATTGGCTGCTATAGTAAAGGATATCTCCGTAATTGTGAATTTTAAGGATTTTTTTCAGCGAAACTACCGACACTAATTTGTTGAGCACTGTCAAAATGAAGTATCCTATATGATCATGTATTATATTTGCCCCAATGATTTTATAATAGATGTAGAACCCAACTTTCCACCGGGATCCGCTGTACTAAAGATCAAAACGCCCCAAGAGGATAAAGATTGTTTACAAATGAAACCAATGGTTCTCAGTTTTATTTTTATTAGTATTATTTTTTATTCTTCATTATTTTCTTGTATTTGTTGATTTATTCGCATTTAAACAAAGCGGATCATCAACTTTATACAGAGACGGATTTAAACAATAATCACGCCCCAACTTTGCCACGAGGAGCGCGTAAAATTCGAAAAAAAAAAATGTCGGTTCAGATTGGTATCTCTAAACTCGCATATTGATATTGTACATGACCAAAATACAAAAAATGAACGAAATTAGTGTTTGCGATCTTCTGTATTAAATATTATTTTATCGAGTTACATTTAATCTAATTAAATTCCAGAAAAATGAAAACTGGAAATGTCGGATTCCGAAAACTTATTGTTGACCAAATTTCTGGTTCCCCTATTTTGTCGGAAATCTTTCCAACATTGAGTACATAAGTAAATAACCGCGCCCCATATCTCTGTTCTATGGGAATACTACTTGATCGTACATTGGAAGACATATATGTTAATAACAGTCAAATGATCTCAAACCGACTGTAATATCAATAACAGAGAAATAATTCCTCAAAAACAAAATGTGAAATTAGTCTTACATTTTCATTCATGTATATATACAGTGCTGAATTATATTTGTTTCGTCTGTATGTGAGGGCATTCACGGCGGGTGTGACTAGCCAAACAGGAGTCTCACTCCTACCGGGCACCTCATCTTGCCTGTGAATATCAGAGGTCCGTGAATGTCAACTGTGTTACATTGTTGTTAGTGCCATAGTCGTGTGACACCAGTTACTTTCGTATTTTGCATTATTACAACTTGCGGTGGACACAGAAAAGGATAATATAAACCTTGGATAATGCAGATTAACCGTTTTTTCCAATTAGAACTGAACATTGAGAAAACATAGATCTTTAAGTTCATTAAAAGGGGATTCAAGCAATGGAGATACGTATTCAAAATATATGTTATTTATTACGAAAGCCGATTAGACTCACTTACTAAGAAAAAATTTTATGTATTATCTCGTTATTACGAGATAATTAACTCGTTATTTCGAGATCTTTTCTCGTTATTTCGAGATAATTAACTCGTTATTTCGAGATTATTAATTCGTTATTTCGAGATAATTATCTCGTTATTTCGAGATGATTAACTCGTTATTTCGTGATAATTAACTCGTTATTTCGAGAAATAATGAGTTAATTATCTAGCAATAACGAGAACAGATCTGGAAATAACGAGATATTTATCTCCAAATAACGAGTTTATTATCTCGAAATAATGAGAAAATATATAAGATATTTTCTTAGTAAGTGAGTCTAATCGGCTTTCGTAATTTATAGAACATTTGAATAAATATATTTCATAACGGAAACTAGAATTTAAATCTACTGTTATATAACTTAATGTGATGAAAAATACTGAAGTTAAATGTCATTATTTTGTGTCGTTAGAAGATTGTTTTATTTCATGGAAGATGATAAATTAATGTTATTGCCATCCTATGTAATTACATTTTAATATGTGAGATGCATCGAGTACATGTAACTCTTAATACATACAAAGAACATAGATTTTAAACCCACCATTGGTGATGTTTTTGATGTATCGATTGTCATACTGCAATTAAAATCAGTCTTAAAATTACTCTAATTAGAGTATTAATGTAAAAAATGCAAGTGATTCAATGTTGCAGTGGCTCTAAAAAGGGCGGGAAAAGCCTTGACCCCCTAGAGTCACGATCAACAGAGTGTAACTAGTAAATATTAAAATATATACTTCAATACTTGGTCCGATTCTCTCAGACTCTAAACCACACATTATATACCAGCGTTGTGTGGGTGTTGTTCAAACATGAACACAAGATATTTTCTCAACATCACTTTATCGAAAAGTTAGTAATGCGACCTTGTAAGTAAGTAATCAATTCATTGTGATACAAGTCGCAAATTTATTGTGCAAGATTGTTCAATTGTAGTTAGAATTGGTTGAACAGCGACCTAACGATCACTTACACAGCGCCGACTTAAAAGTTGGGCTAATGATAAGGGAATAGTGGACTATTAAATACTACTTTACATGAAAGTAAATTCTCTGTTTTATAGTCAACACTTATACAGATATTTTACATAAATGTTTAATACATAACAAAATGTGCATATTGTTTAAACTAATAAATAATACATAATGGGCGTTTTTCCCATTTAACATAATGTAAGGGGTCTTAATTCAGACATGCCAGTTTTTGCAAAGTTTTTCATTATGACGTTAACGCGAGTCTAGTAACTTCAGAGTAAAATGACGCAAATATTTTGGCAAATTATTGTATGTCTGGCATGAAATGAAAATAGAAGATCAATAGGTAAAAGGTCTATTGTTATGCGTATTCCATTGCATCAGTAAAAGTCAATCCTTGTCTGATCGATTGGAATATGAAATCATTTCTCTATTCTTCTGGCATTTAGTTTTTTCATGTTCACCAAAGTATTGGTTGGATGTTTTAATTTCACCACGTAAAGTTTTTGAATTGTAGCATCAACTAATGTCTGATACGATGATGGTACAACGTCTATCAATCTAAAATATAAATTGAATGACATATTTTTTTTTATTTATCTAATTATTATACCCCCCCCCCACAAACGAAGTCTGGGGGTATATTGGAATCACCTTGTCAGTCTGTCTGTCCGTCTGTATGTTCAGAAAACTTTAACCTTGGCCATAACTTTGAACAAAAAGAGATGGAGACTTCACACTACACATATATATTTCTTGTGGCAAAACCTTTCTGTCGGAGCCAAAATGTTTTACCCCATGACCTTGACTTTGAGATACTTATAAAAAAACTTTAATCTTAGCCATAACTTTTGAAACAAAAGAGTTGGGGACTTCATTATACACATGTGTATTTGTTATGGCAAGATCTGTCTGTCAGTACCAAAAATTTTGACCTCGGGAACTTTATCTTGGTCTTTGCCTCCTTCGAATTTTGTTGCCGCGGGGAGTATTTGTCCCGTTAGAACAAGTCTAGTTTAATTGACGTCTATTTTATTTTAACCAAATACCGGCTTTCTCGGGCAACAAGTCAAACCTGCTTTCCTGAGCAGTTTTTTTCTCTTAATGACATTAATTTGCTTTAATTGCTCTCAATATATTCTATAAATCACTCCCATTTTCTGCTTATACATATGGCTATTTCAGTTGACGTTTACAGCAATACTGGTATTGATAAGGATACATCATTACCATTGAAGTTTTAGATATACTAATTGTGCAAAATTGTCATGTCATAATTATATGAAAATGATAAGACTCAATTACATTACTAGGTCTGTATCTTGGAAATCACATACGTGACAGGAAATAATTCATGAGCCAAATCAAGTGCTAATTTCTTGAAGTTCCAAAAGTAAAAACACAGAATGAATTTAACATATTTTGCTCTTTAAAACTATATAAAAATTGCTAAACTTACTTTGGCTTTACAGGTTTCACTGGTCTCTTTATCACCAACCTACAATAAGACAATTTCATGTTATCAATATATGCACACAAAATCAATAATTATAATTGACATCACTGGATCAGAATATAACATTATGGACAGTCAATGGAAAGACATACCGGAAACATGCTCACTTATTTCAAAGACATTAAAGATATGTTTTATAATCTGTGTGAGTAAGAATTTTTGTGTTTCATACAAATATGTCAAAAATGTACAAACTGAATAATTTCTAAAGAGAGATAATGATTAAATAACGTAAACTATTAAGTTGAACATCAGTCGTCAAGTAGGAATATGTTTATAATACAAAAGGAAATATGGGCTATCAAGGGGAAAGAGCCATGAAAGTGCATGCATCCTTTACTAGACGGCAACACTCACATGATGCCATAGGTTTATTTGAGGAAGTATGACTTATAATTCCATTTAGAGATATCGGTGATCAGTAGATAAGGTCCATGTAGGAGTAAGCATCCTCTACCAAACAGCCACACTCACATGACGTCATAGGGTTATTTAAGGTTGTATGACTTAAAGTTTTATTTACATATATGGGCAATCAGGGGATAAGGTCTACCAAACTGCCACATTTTCATGATAGCATAAGGTTATTTGAGCTAGTATGACTTGTAGCTTCATGAAGAAATAAAATATCATTGCTGTCACAAAAAAAACTAAATGCCATGATTAGAATGAATAGAATGATATTCTACCAACAAATACTCCTAAAAAGTACAAATAGGTAAAGATGTCCACATATCAGAGAACTTTTAACAATCCACCATTGTAATTTTGATAAGAGAGAAAACAAAACATCTGACAAATCTGTATGACACAAATCACCAAGGACCTGCACACAATACATGATAATAGTAGAATATACACGGAAAAACATTACAAAAATATTCGATAATGCTGCGGTTACGATACCGACTTAGGACGGTCAATTTAAGTAACAAACGTCACTCAATTGGTATTGTTAACCGGTGTACGGGAGCACATGGTTCAAATATGCGAATACATATACCAGGAAAATGTTAACATTGTAGTGAATGAAGGATAATATTTCGTTAATTTATTTCTATAATTTTTGTAATAAGTGCTGGATGACATTTTACATATTAAGTAAAAGTAAAACAGAAAAGACAATGTTTTATTTCACCTAACAATAAGTTTATGATAATTTTTCAAACAATTATTTTCAATAATTGAAATCCACAATATAGAAACAACACATTAAGAATTGGCCCACCAAATTAGGAAATGGTTTGTATATTCATGTATTTAACTTTGTAGTGCTTTGCAAACATTGTCTTATTAAAGATAAAATTTCGTTACAATGCAGAAAATATTATTAATACCGATTTGAAGCGAGAATTTAAAGTCTGTATGATTCCAATGAATATGTACATTTGGTTCTTATGTTCTGGTGCATTTCCTAAAACAACTTACTTGTAGTATGCCAGAAATGCAGCAGTAAAGGCCACTGCTGCTGATGCTGAAAGTGCAGTTACAATGACAATCATAGGTGTCGTATCGCCGTATGTTGCTAAGGCTGTGAATTCAACAAAAAATATTATCAATCAATAAGACAAACTAAAGATATATAGGATTTTATAAAAAGTTTAACGACCTTTTTTCACTTTTTTTTTTCATTTTGACACTATTAACATAAATATGATTTTGTAAGTTAAGATCATTGATATTCGAAATATGCACTTATCTTGTGTGAATTACATATCTATTGTCTCTAAAATAATCCTTATATAAATGTACTCACAACTATCGCAGTTTTCTCCAGTATATCCTGTTGCACAGATGCATGTATATTTTTGATTTTCTTTTGTCAGGCATATTCCATCATTTTGACAAGGCATGTACCTACAGGTGTCTGTATATTTGTCACAAGTTGTCCCGGTATATTCTTCGGTACAGTTACAAGAAAACCCGTTGACCAAATCAGTGCAAGTTCCATTATTCAAACAAGTGGAATTGCTGCAGTCATCGATGTCAGTATCGCATGTAGATCCCGTATAACCCGGTACACATTGACATGTGTAGTTGTTGACACCATCTATGCATGTGGCGTTATTGTCACATGAACTTGGCGTGCAATCGTCTATATTGATGTCGCATGAGGTGTTGGTGAAACCAGAGGCACATGTACAGTTATACTGGTTGATTTGATCAGTACACGTTCCTCCATTCTGACAAGGATTACTGCCACATTCGTCAATTTCACTGCCGCAATTGACTCCAGTATATCCTGCGACGCATTGACACGTATACTGATTGAATCCATTGACGCATGACGCACCATTTTGGCAAGGAGAACTAGCGCACTCATCAATATCTTGATCACATCGTTGACCACTATACCCAGACAAACACTGGCAAGTATAACTATTGACACCATCCACACATGTGCCGTTATTGTCGCATGAACTTGCAGTGCAGTCATCTATATTTATATCACATACACTGTTCGTGAATCCGGGCACACAAGTGCAATCGTATTGATTAACCTGGTCATTACACGTTCCTCCATTCTGACACGGATTACTACTGCATTCATCAATATTAGTGTCACAGTTGCTGCCCGTATATCCTGCGACGCATTGACACGTATACTGATTGATTCCATTGATGCATGACGCACCATTTTGGCAAGGTGTACTAGCACATTCATCGATATCCTGGTCGCATTGTTGTCCAGTATACCCCGACAAGCATTGACAAGTGTAACTATTGACGCCATCTACGCAAGTGCCGTTGTTAGTACATGGATTTGGCGTGCAGTCGTCTATATTGATATCGCATTCACTGTTCGTGTATCCGGGCACACAAGTACAGTCGTATTGATTAACCTGGTCGTTACATGTTCCTCCATTTTGACACGGATTACTACTGCATTCGTCAATGTTAGTGTCACAATTGCTGCCCGTATATCCTGCAACGCATTGGCATGTATACTGATTGACTCCATCAACGCATGGCGCTCCATTTTGACAAGGTGTACTAGCACATTCATCGATATCTACATCACAATTTGTCCCAGTATAGCCGGACGTACACTGACATCTATATCCATTGATACTATCTACGCATGTTCCTTGCTGACATGGGTTGCTGCTGCATTCATCAATGTCCGTTTGACAGTTGCCGCCTGTGAATCCTGCGACGCATTGACACGTATACTGATCGATTCCATTGACGCATGACGCACCATTTTGGCAAGGTGTGCTAGCACATTCATCAATATCCTGATCGCATTTTTGCCCTGTATACCCCGACAAGCATTGACAAGTGTAACTATTAACGCCATCTACGCAAGTGCCGTTGTTAGTACATGGATTTGGCGTGCAGTCGTCTATATTGATATCGCATTCACTGTTCGTGTATCCGGGCACACAAGTACAGTCGTATTGATTAACCTGGTCGTTACATGTTCCTCCATTCTGACACGGATTACTACTACATTCATCAATGTTAGTGTCACAATTGCTGCCCGTATATCCTGCAACGCATTGACACGTATACTGATTGACTCCATCAACGCATGACGCTCCATTTTGACAAGGTGAGCTAGCACATTCATCAATATCTACATCACAATTTGTCCCAGTATAGCCGGATGTACACTGACATCTATATCCATTGATACTATCTACGCATGTTCCTTGTTGACAAGGGTTGCTGCTGCATTCATCAATATTAGTGGCACAAGTTGTACCCGTGTACCCAGCTTTGCAAGTGCAGGTGTATTGGTTGATCAAATCGTTGCAGGTTCCTTGGTTTTGACATGGATTACTGGCACACTCATCTATATTCGTCTCGCAGTTCGTACCTAGGGTTCCTGTAGGACATTGGCACGTATAGCTTAGCGTTTGGTCTACACAAGTTCCGGAGTTTTGACATGGATTACTGTCACACTCATTTGTCTCCGAAGAACAATTAGCATCTGTATATCCGGCTGTACAAACACAAGTATACGACTGCACGCCATCGATACATGTTCCTGAATTCGTACATGGGGATGGGTCACATTCGTCCAAATCTGAAACAGGTCAAATTTTTACATGACAAAATATCTATTGCTTAGAATTTAGTAATGATAGCAAACAGAAAAAGTCCTCCTTCACAGTTGTTTTGGGTAGTAGATATTGTGATATGGTAAATCAGGATTCCTATATACTTCTTATTGGTGTAAGTCTACTTCATTATCTGGAGACTTCATTCAATGTTGTTATTCCTTTTAGTCCATGCGGTAGACTTTATATCCTAAGACCCTAAGTGCGGAGCATTTCATTAGAAACCTCATTTTTAATTGCAAGTATTAAAATAAATACCTCCGTTATATAAGGTCAATGATTGGGGTCAGGTGCTCAAGTTTTTGTCTGTTCAAGTACCATCTGTCTTAATAGTACGTGCCACACAAGAGTTATAGTGATGGTTTATATCCTATTACACTGCACAGGCATTTAGAACAATATATTTCACACACCTGAGACAGTTGGGGAACAGATATTTGACCACACATTCAGTTACAAAAGTGTTCTTGTTTCTGTTTTAGACAGAACTCTGTCTAGCCGCCAATAGAATCATAACCGGGGCATCAAGGCCACGTGCTAAACACCCTACAGATTAAGTGACGCCGTCTTCGCCTTCTCCACTATGAATTCTTCATTTTCATGATTTTTCTATGATCGTTTTAAATTACTTTAAAACTCTTTCAATTACCAATAATTTCCATTGAAAAGGTAAGGTGTAAAAACACTAATACTATTGTATTTCAACAATATTGCTCATTCATTCCTTTCTAAATATTTTGTGAGTAATAATATCAATACGTTTCTAATATAGCAAATAATTGTCTGTATGTTATTAAATGATGTAAAGAAAAATTTACCTGTACAGTCTTCATCTATAAGGCCATCAGAATCATCATCTACGAAAAAACAAAAATACCCATATATTTCCTATATTGCGAGCCGGGAAAGTTTTTTTCTAATCTTTCTGCCTCCCCCCACCCCCATAAATATCAAATGGTTACTCCCTTACACTTTGAAACATACAAGTACTATTTTACTTTCTGCGGTTATTTACCTAAAGCATGAGAATATATTAGCTTGATTATTGTTATTCATGACGTTTATTCTACTGACGTCAATCTTCCTCTGTACAAAGCATGCAAAACTACGAAGATAATAGTCTAAGAGGAGTACAAGCTGTCAATATATGTGTTGTGAGACTCTTTTCATATTTTTCACATGAAGTTAATGTTCCGAGGAAAAAAAGTACCCTTTATCTGAATAAGTGTTGTAGCATGTGAATTTGCATTTTCGGAGCATTCTCAATGGTATCTCTCTCATCGTGGAACTTAGCTTTTTTTAATGTAAATTACGAAAATAACTGGTGTCACATGACTATTTTACTAACAGTTATGTACAACAGTGGACATGGACCGACTCCTGAAATTCAATGTGAGACTAGGTGCCCGGGAAGAGTAATATCTCTTGTTTGGCTAAGAACGAATAGGGAGTAAATTTCAAACTAGAGCACCATTTTAATTATAATCGGTTGACTTAAAAATATGCTGTCTACAAATTTGCTTAATTGAGTAGTATTTAATTTTGAGATGCAGATAGACAGCTGATATAATAAAATAATTTCATATAATCTACATGATGACATTATATACTCTGACCCCGGAAAACTTTAGTATAAATATATATTTTTTCACTTATGTTTAGAAATTTACACACACACATACACACACACACACATATATATATATATATATATATATATATATATATATATATATTTATACATTTATATATATATATACATATACATACACACACACATATATATATATATATATATATATATATATATATATATATATATATATATATATATATATATATATATATATATATATATATATATATATATTATATATATATATATATATATATATATATATATATTATATATATATATATATATATATATATATATATATATATATATATATATATATATATATATCTGTGTGTGTGTGTGTGTGTGTGTGTGTGTGTGTGTGTGTGTGTGTGTGTGTGTGTACATATATATATTATCTACATGATGACATTATATACTCTGTATACTCTGACCCCAAAAACTTAATATAAATATAATTTTTCATTTATATTATAAATTTATATACACACACACACAGATATATATATATCTGAATGATAAACATACCTATCCCGCTTGGCGTACATAACTCTTCATCTGTCCATCCATCACAGTCATTATCAATTCCATCTCCAATGGCCATTGATCCCACTGTATTAGTACATGACTAAATAGAAAAACCACGGATATTATATATATATGTTTTTTAATTTCTCCATTCACAAATATTGTTTCAATTAGAAATGAGCATACTGTAGTAGATGTTTTAACGTGTTCTTTCAATACCCACTGGGCTTTGAAGAACTTGAAAAGTATATTACACCATCAAAACAGTAACTAAATGAAAAAATAAGTACTTTTCTTTCCCTTTACCAATGAATGATTTTTCCAAAGTACTTTATATTCAAATGAATGATGGTTTGAAATAGGAAATTACGTCAGAAAGTAAAATTGCCGACAGCAGTATGCATTAGCATGTGATGTAGACGTAGGTTCAGTCGCAACTAATATACCAAACTGGATTACACCGGTTATCGGAGTTAATTAATAAAGGATGTAAAGGAGAAATAATATCAATGAAAGAAACATTTTTAACATTGATATACGGTTATTAGTACAAAGGTAAAAAACACTGTCTTCGCCATTCCTATATAAATTATAAATATAACATTATATATTACAAGGTGATAAAAGGGGATCTATAAAGCGAATTTACGAAAGAAAAATGATATATGCATTGTCTGTTTAAAAGACTTATCACAACAATTGAATGCATATATTCTAGCATTAAAATCCATCCAATATTTGAACTTTTGCATTTTCGTTGATTGAATATCTCTTCACAGATATAGTAATGCATTTCAAAATTATCTTTTGAGTATGTATTAAATAAGAAATACATCAGAACTACCTGTAATAAGTCTTGGACCGTTTCAATTCAAATTTTCACATGAAAAGTTATGTACAATAAATAGACCGGAATGAAGGTAAACTGCAGATAAAACTTTAACATTTGATATTCATTGTACTTTATTTTAATTACCATCATTGCACAAAAACACTTATTATGTACTTCAACCTACTAGAGTACACGTCTTCTGTCATGTCATCTACAGTCCATTCCGTACAATTCCACAGTTAAATTTGGGTATGTAAGGGAATGAAAAGAAAATTTAAATTTTCTTATTATGGAGTATTAATTATTCACCTAAATCATGCAAAATGTAGAATAATACACATAAACAATGACAAATAATTTTGGACTGAAAAATATCATCTTAAAACTTAATATAGTATGATTCATTCGATTTTAATAATTTGACACGACGTTCGTATCATTTACCTTGTCATTTATTGGAGTGAGTCGCATGCCGACTGGGAATGCGTATGTTTCGTAATTTGCACGACCATAAAGGTATCCTCCAAAGTACTGTATTCTGTTTGAAAGTTCAACAGTATGTGTTCCCTCGGAGACCTGTATGTATCCAGCGACATAATCTGTGCCTGATATTGCTGTTAAAGTTGGGGAATTGCTCGCTCCGTCAAGAACTATGTTCGATTTGTAGCTATCCTTCAAAACGATCATAATATAGTTTATATATGATCCAGACAAAGAGTATGTTGGCGTGGCGAATGTGTATGCAGCGCTGTGCTGGTTAAGAGGGGGTATTATCATCATTGAGGGGTCAGATTTTTCCGAAGAACTTTGTTGAGTTCGTACAAACTGAACTACCATTATTGGTTTTGTAGACACTACATAACAATAAGCAGTTGAACTTATGTCTTCCTCCCTATAATCACCAGGGGAAGAAATAGTAAACGAAGCAGTATGGCCGCCTGATATTTGTACATTGGTTGAACTTTCACTTGCAATAAACCTGAAAATATCTCCAACGGTACGATCTGGAATTGGGATTGTTATAAATACTTTGCCCCATTTATCTACAGAATACCACATTTCAACTAAGTGGTCGGACGAAGAACCGACATCAACCTTGGTTTTCTTGTTGCCACTAAATAGAGCTATACCTTTGTCAGCGGTGATTCGAGTTCCCGTTAAATCACCATCTCCGTTAACAAGTTGGAATGTATTAAATTTATTCAGTGACTCAGTGATAGTATCCCCTCCATAGTACCTTCTCGAACTCCAATATACATATCTAGTCATACTTGATGGAAGATCGATGCTGACTGTGGTACTATCACTAACACCAACTACCATAACCTGTGTTTGATAAGTAGCCGGAGAATAACATACAGCATAATACTCCTTCCCAAGATTTACTACTGGAATTCCCAAAAACGCGTCATTGGAATATCTTGCTTTATTAACTCCATATATGACTATATTGTAATTGGCTGTTATATACACTGCTCTCGATTGTTTAGAAGTACCGGTCATTCGAAGATTACCATCTATTGTTATCTGCTCTACACTTCCTTTGTGTACAGTAATTTGACGAAAAATTGAATTAGAATACCCTGGAGCAGAAATGTTGGCAGAAACCGTGACAGATTCCTGCGTTGTTATAAAAATTTCAACATCATAATCACTACTAATGTTCTCCATAAAGCCAATTATAAACTCCGTCCCTGCATTGTCTGGTACCTTTCCTAAAATAGAAATTAAAAAGTATAATAAATATTAATTGAGATTTTCATACTTCGACACAAGTACTAGAAATGTATAGAACATGAACTTACCGTGTTATGACTTTAATATTCGACACAATAATACCATGTTTTATAATAATACTTCAAATCAAACTTTGTGACCGAGACGAGTGAGCATCTCCTGTTTGGTTAGACACACTCGAAGTGAATATCCACAACAAGCATATCCACAACTAGTATTTCCACAACTAGCATTTCCACAAAAACATATCGACAACAAGCATATCAAAAATAAGCAGGTTTTAATATTTTACACGGAACAAATGAGATGATTTTGGAAATATCGATCATCTCCTGTTACAAGTTGAATTCGCCACTGCTTTTGATAGTATAGAAATCTAGTTTTAATAAAATGAATCTTCTAAGTAAAATTTACCACCAAATATAGAATATACCAAACCCACATAATAATCAAACTTCCTAAATAAAACTTTCAACTTAGGATTTTTTTTTATTAAACTGAAGTAAAATACAAAAGTAAATACATGTAATGCCAATTATTGCACTCATAGCACAGAACAAAATATGAATTCTCTCCCGTAATGCATTGTGCGAATTCAATTTTCTATTAAATGCGGTAAAATACTGCAGATCATTTTGCAAAAGGTAACACAAATGTTTTAATGATTTTCCGTGAGTTGCAATTTCATTTATTGAAAATCTGGGGAACCTTAACTGGAAATAAATAAATTTCTGATATTTTTCATCCAAAAATGCAACAAAAACATTTTAATTCTGTAAAGTGAAATTAAAAGTTATATTCTATCTAGGTACATAGGTACAAGTTACGGACATCTGTAAATATTTTGTAAGAACTTTTATTAAAGGTCTTGTGGTACCTCAATTTAACCTAATTTTCCCTAGGTTGATTCATTTCGTGAAAGTTCCCTGGGGGTATAATTATTGTGTTGATATACGATTTAGTGTGACTGTGGAACTTCGTATGCAGTGTCAGTTCATATTAACGTTGTTTATAGAGTCCTGAACCATCTAGGTTATCTGAATGTGTCTGGTATATATTGGCGACTGTGGTTTGCAAAACAGTGAAAGCTTTTATTCTCGTGGTTCTGGTCTAACTCCTGATTTCCAGGGGCCCACGAATATCCAATGTTATATGTGTTCATGTCTTAAAGCGTCGTACGCCGTCTTTAACTTCTCACAGTTTCCACATCCGACAGATTTAATCAAACTTGGTTTACTTGTGGTACAATACTAGTAAGCCTCTACAAAGTCTTATTCAGATCTATACATAGGTGGCGCCACCGTAAACAAAAGTATGCCAAACAAGTATCCACCTTTGAAAATCAACTTTTACAGAAGAGCTGAATGAATTTTAAAATATTAATGTTATTTCAGACAAATTGTTCTAGAGGGATGTACGAGTCAAGTTTGTTCCTATCCTTCAAGTCGGCAAAAGAGTTTTTCCCTATTTTGAAAAAAAAAATCCAAGAAGATTTAACAATGTTTTCAAAATTAAAAATGGGATTTACTTTCAATATCTAATGATGAGTTTGATGTAAGTCATCTTCATCTTCTAGGTTCCCTACAAATATTGCTGTTTTCGACCATATCCGTCAGGGAGTGGATCAGACTACTGGCACAGTTCATCACCCTGTAATATTTTTGTTGTTGTTGTTGTCGTTTTCTTCTGCTTGAATTCCTCTTTTTCATATATTTTTGCATCATGGACTTGATTCATATTATGGAAAGGCAAGTTTACAGTCTTTTGTTGGTTGTCAAAATCAATAAAAAAAATTTCTTTAAACTGTCAGTTGTTTGTGGTTGAGCAAATTGTGTTTAGGTGTGTGAATTAGGTCAAATTGGTCCCCTTCTTTGATTATGAAATTTAAACTTTAGGGAATGTAAAACTTAATTTCAAATTATTCAAGGAGAAAACTAAATATCAACATACAACATATCAGACATATAGACCTAGCGTTTTTTAATTTTAATTTTTTTTTTATTTATTTATTTATTTTTTATTTTTTTTTTTTTTTTTTTTTTGTCTTGAGGCTTCGTGTACCTGTTTTGAATATTTTAAAGGCTTTAATGACGGTTTATTTATTTATTTATTTCTTCATTTATTTTTGAATTATGATTAGTATTATTGTAATTATGTATATTCCGCTGCTGGAGGACTATTAGTTCCCGAGGATATCTTAAGCCCAGTTTTCAGTGCTTCCGTACTGACCCACCCAAATATACTTCACATTACAAATTGACTGTAAAGTCTGTAAATTATATAAAATCTAGGAGTGTCTCTATCATGTAAGGCTCTGTACTTAAATGACTTCTTTAGCTCTTACTGCTAGGTCAATTTGGTAATGCATTTGTTCTTCAAATATTGATAATTTCTATTTCCACATATTTAGGCTTGAGCTTCACTGAAGAGATATAAATTGGCAAAAACGCATATGGTACACCAAATTATTACTCGTATATATGTACTGTTGTGGAGTTTTTATAATTTTTTTTTTCATTTTCTTGTATATTGAGCTTGCATAGCTTTGCCGAAATGGCCTTAGCTCGTGTCTATGAGGTCCGGATGTAAAGAGTTTCGACAGCAGCTCCACCATAATCTGCTTTACGGTTGAGTCAAAATCAAGGCCACAGGTCACGACAGAGTCTGATCAGAAAAAAAATACACATCTGATCAAGCTGTATAACACAAATCACCAAGGACATACACATAAAACATTTGCGTTGCGCATATGCACATAGAAATTTTGAAATACCCGGAATTTGAAAATGTTTTTCGTCTGATTATACGGATAGTGATATTTTAGAGGAGAAAGATAAACTTAAGTAGAACCAAACAACTTATCACAAAAGAAGTGCGAGAAGACGAATAGACTGAGGGTAATCTAAGTGGGATGAGTAAAACTTTGAGTGATTTATTTTTTAGTTCTAATATATTCGATGCCATATATGTTTGTACATTCCTCGGGAAAAACTTCCACACTACCAAGTCAATAACCCATAGATTGAATAACAATAGTTGAAACACCAGACTCCACACTGCAACTGAGAATTAGTGTAGAAAAAAAGACATCTGATCAAGTTGTATGACACAGATCACGATGGAAATTGGCGTTGCACATAAAAATCTCAGAGTACACGCTATGTTTCAATTTTGTTGATTTTGAGGATATTATGGAGAGATTATACGGATAATCATGTTTTAGAGAAGAAAATTGATAGAACCGAACAACTTTTAACAAACATAAAGTGCGAGAAGATGAATAGTTAACGCAGAGGGTAATCTAAACGGAGTGAGTAAAACTTTTAAGAGATCTATTTTTAATATATTAGAAGCTATCGCATAAAATAGAGAAGTCGGTGTAACCTAGTGGATTAGGTGCTTGTTTCGTGACCGTGAGGTCCGGGTTCAACTCCCACCATGGGTGCATCGGCGTCTTGCCTTTCGGATGAGACAGTAAAAACTGAGGTAGTGTCGCGATAGGCGTGGCACGTAAAAATCTCGGGAAGGTCCGTTGCAAAAGAATGTCGTCACCATATACATGAAATACGAGAAGTGACGACGTAAAACAATAATGAATCAAAACAACAGAGAGCTATTTTTACAAACTAAACCGAATTTGTGTAGACTTGAAAATGTTAATTCCATGTTTATGATACATGGAAAAAATAAAGATGTCAAGTGGCTTACAATATCAAAACCTTGAGAGACAAAAGACGTAAGAATTATGGACATATAGTCAAAATGATTATTTCCTATATAATTCCTTGTATAATCATAACTAAACCATTAAAAATAAATAGTTAGGTATTACAATGAATTTTATTAAATCTATTTATGAGTTTTCATGGCACCTGAACCAACTTCATTCAACTTGCCCATTGTTCTTGTGGGGATTGTGGGCATAAATTTCGATACCGTTCACACTTTGGTTCAATTTTACATATTAATTACTACAAAAAATATCTGATCTGATATTAATAAAACCTAATACCAACATCACTTTGTGTGAAAATACATTTGTCTCAGTTTGTCCTGGTAGCCCAGACAAAAAGAACACCGTACATAATACAAATATGTCATATTACAGCGTTAGCTATCCGAGGTGTTCTTGTTCCTCGTATATATGACGCCTTTGATAATTGGATATAGAATTGGAAACCTTATTAGAACAATAACTCTTTATTAAATGCTACAGTTTTAAATCAAATTTAATGCTAACTCAGATAGATATCAATGCCTGTCGTCAATACTGGTCACATGGTTCACATTTTTTACATATCAACAAAACACTGATTTATAATCAGTCTTACAAAGTTCACTATCGTATTTAATCTCTTTCATTCGTCCAACATTTGTGAGATATGTAATTTTCTTAAGAGATTATGTCACAGCATTAAAACAACTGGCATACTAAATCTGTATATTCTATGACATATCGAAGATAAAACCCATATATACTCAATATTGATTTATTTCTGTTTTGTTTAGATCTATTAGTAAACAACGAAGAGGTACCGAAAAGTTAACCATATTTCGAAGTCCATGGAATAAATGGACAATGCCCTGCACAATGTCATATTCAGACAAATGCGAATTGAGGTGTCCGGGAGGAGGAGGCGCCCCCTGCTTGCATAAAACACCATTCACAACAACTTCTCAAGGTCAAGAAGTACATATAAGAAGTATATATATATATATATACATGAAGAAGACATGGACACTAAATCAAATTATCCTATTCACGGTATGAAATGCTATTGAACTGAAAATCCATTGTTGAAAATGCACGGGAACAAACGTTTGTATGCATATATATAATGTAAACTCAGGCATTTTCAAAAAATTCAAGACGGTTGAAATGAAGTAGTTGAAAAGAAAAGGAAAAAATTTTCAAACTTGGATAAATGTTGTTGATATCATTAATCAAGAAGATCTTATTGAGAGTTTCAGTTTGTGTTTGGAGTTTATATAATGAAAAATTATACTTAGTTTGTACTGACGCGAAATCTATAATCAAAAATTTTCAGTCAAGAAATTTTGTAAATCACTCTTAACTTACGGAGTATCTCCCTCATGTATAGCTCTGTCCTGGGATTGATTAATTGGCTTCTTTTTTCGGCCACTTTTGTTTTAAAACTTGGCACTTCCAATATTTATAAATTATTAGAATTCCAATCATTCGGCTGTGAGTATCACTGAAGAGACACAAGTTGTCGAAATGCGCATGTGGTGCACAAAATTATATCTTATATATGTTCCAATATTTAAATATTATATTACAATATAGCATAATATGTTATACTATTATTTTTCATGAATTTCGTGTGTATTGTTATCACTTTATTTATATAACTTTACTCATATTATAATAATTATTGACGCGTTAACCGTAGACAATCGAGAAATCAAACTCGAAACACAATGCATTATGAAATTAGTTTCAATATTAAAATATGTTTGAGTCTTAGTTAAATTTTCTTTAATGAATATAAGGTATGTGATGTTAGCTTTCATTGTGAATACAGACATAGCTGATTCGATTAAAGATTAAACCCAATTAATAAATAGGACAGATGTGATCGGTCGGCAAGCTAAGCTTCATCGTATTAATTGAGTGCTGTGTTATATTGTCCTTAACAACTTCGTATCATTACACGGGGTTTGGGGGGGGGGGGTCGCGTTTGATTTTTTTTTTCAACATTTTATATCAATTTAAGAAAAATTTGTGTAATTTGCAGTAAAACACAACAAAAGATGCAAACAAAATTTATATTTATTACTAGTTTTTATTTATTATACTGGTAGTATAGACAATATAGATACAATTGGTCAAAATATTTATTACTAGAAAATACAACGAGGGCATCATAAGTCTAGTTTTCAGTGCTTTTGTACTGACATGAAATATATACTTCAAATTCTCAGTCATCAAATTAAGTAAATCACTCTAAAACTAAGGAGTATCTTCCTCATGCATAGCTCTGTCCTTAGATAGATTCTTTGGTTCAATTTTCGGTCATTTTGGCTTCAACTCTGCTCTTCATATTTTAATATATTTTGAGAATACCTATCATTCGGCCACGAGCATCACTGAAGAGACATAACTTGTCGAAATGCGCATATGGTGCACAAAATTAAAAGGTATATATGTTCTATATTTATTATAAACTAACCCCATTATTTAATTTACTCAGTTTACAAATAAATGCATAAGATTGTAATAAAAATTGTAATTTATTCGCTTAATCTCTAAAATATGTTTTAAAATTTATCTATAATTCAGTTAGCTTATGAACACTGGTATAATATTTACGTTTTAAAAGTAAATACCTTGGGATAGGAGTAGCAAATAATTCAGTTATGTATGCAAATATTCAATTGAAGAAACTGGTGCAAATTTTCTCTTTCTCTAGTATTTCTATCATTAATAGATCTCAGATAATGAGATCTGGATAACAGTATGGTCCTCGTCACACCTATTTTCCACACACACAGACACATATAAACCTGTTTAATTTTTCAAAATTATCTGATGTAAAAAAAAAAGTAAAATCATACTAAATTGTATTCTTACCTAATGAAGTACTCAATAATACCAACAGAAGAATTTTATAGGAATTCATTTTTCTCGGTATATCCATAAAGCCATGATAATACAAGCCTTATATAATACGCAATATATATTTTTTTCGTCAGCCAACTGGGGTGTTCTTGATTGTCATATGTTTGACACTGTTGATAATTAACAATAAAGACAAAAGGTGTGAATTAATCTCCAATGATTAAAGTCCCTGTGCGGCATACATCAATGACCTGTCTGTACCTTGGCTACATGTATATAATAGTGATGTATTCATTAGCACTAGTAATTAATGTTAGTTTTTAAGTATGTTATTGGCCTTATCCTCAGAATATTTAAACTTTATTCAATACTGTGAATAGCATGGAAACGTTGTTGATAATGGTGGCTTTTTTTATAAATGGGTCAAGTCTAAAGCCATTGAAGTCCATGTCATTCAACCCACTGATCGATGGTTTGATTAAGCTGAGTTAAAATGTGTCTTTATCATATAATAACTGTAAGAACATGTATACCAATATTACTTTTGTGCTTTATATACTCTAATACCCTAAATTCAATGAAGAATTGACAATCAAAACATCTTTACACATACAAAACCTAGTGCACCAGATGCGTATTTCGACAGCTTATTATTTCAAGTGGTGCTCCAGGCCCAAACTGTGAAAAAACAAAAGTACACTTTCAGGTTTTAATTTTGACGAAATTTTATTTTTGTGGAATTAGCGATACGCCTAGCGTGAATAAGTATGTGATAATATATATACAGCTATACCTACATACGCGTGAGCTACAGTCATAGTCACACTAATCTATTTCGACTGCTCTATCCATCTATAGTAATTCGTCTCCAGTATTTATTAATATCTTATTAATTTGATGATAATAAGAGTAATAATAATAATAATAATAATAATAATAATATTATTATTATTATTATTATTATTATTATTATTATTATTATTATTATTATTATTATTATTATTATTATTATTATTATTATTATTATTATTATTATTATTATTAATAGTAATTATGATAATGTTTCTATTTCAATTGTTCTTTTTCTATTCAAATAAAGAAATAAAACGAGGTTATCCATAGCCATCAGAAATAAAAAATCACTCTAGCCAATGATTACTATGTTTGGATTCAAATACCGGAAAAATACAAAGCCTGACATTTTTTCTAAATGCTTGACTTCCTTCACCAAAAGCATACGTCGTAACAAAAATGTGTAAATAATCCGTTACAGCTTTAACTATAAATAAATGAAAAAAATGGACCGCATCTTTTACAAAAAGAAAATAAATCTCTTCATCGCTAAATGCGTTTTGATCAAATCATTGATGATCAAGTATTCTCAAATCTCGGTCAAATACCTAAATCTCATTTCTCAAAGTTTAAAGATCTTTATGGTGTTAACCATTTTCATGCGCGATTAACGGGCTTCATAGTGCTATGTATTTAGTTGAAAGATGGCATTGTATTTTACGTGCTTCAATACTCCCTAAGTGTGACGTACCCTTCTCATATATTTTGTACTGATTGTAAAATGTCCAGCACATGACAGATTATGATGTGCAGTTAGACACGAGTTAAAGCAATAGCGAAGCAGGACTAATTTGTCTATTTGCCGTCATTTATAATTAATTTATATTCGTTTTGAATACAACTTCAAAAGGGAGACATAATATGCATACACGTAGTTGGTTCCAATGCACTATTGGAACTCGATTATGTTTTTAAGGTTTTGAAGGTTTTGAAATTGTTGTCATAAGAAACATTGGAGGAATAAAAATTTATTGATTGTTGATATTGATATATTCAATGGTACTTAACTGTACTTTAGTGTAATGTAACAACAAAGATCCCATTTTCACAGACTTCATGAAAGTTATCTATCAAACTCTAACAAAAGTTAAGAAGACATTCAGTTACACTTCCTGCATCGACATAATAATCACCGAGGTTCAAATGAAATTCATCGTGCATGACAATTGTATAATCCTCAAATAATCGGGAATAAGTGTTCATCTGTTTCAAATCAAACTTCAACCGGGCTCGGTTTTTTTTTTTCAAAAAATTTTAACGATAATGTGAACCTTAAATCACCATGGCCATGTGTTGATTCCCTCTACAATCCTATAGAAGCCTTGCTTCATCGTTGTACTCTAAGCAATGAACCTCCATGTATGGTACGATCTCTCCAAAGCTCCTCTTTTTACTAGATGCAAAGAGAAGATGATGTAATATGAACCAAACCAGTAGTTCAAAATCGGGAAACTGAAAGGTATACAAAATCGGCAAAAAGGACAAATAAATAGAAAATAAATGAAAGAATATGTACTTAGCAGCATTAAGAAGAAGCAAAGGGAGCAAGATCAGATGCCCGGGAACTATCTATGCCATAGATGACTTAAATGCCAGGATACCATACTGCGTCGTAAATGAAAAGGGCAGTTCAGAATAGTGACGGCTATCACGGCCATCTACAGAAGGAGGTGTGGTATTGTAGAATACAAGACATAAGATTTTCTAAGCTTGCGCTGAAAATATTTTTTGATACAGAAAGGGGAATCTATATTTCACATATTTATCTTGTTAAATTTGATTTTTGGTTGGGTAAAATATACACCTTTCTGTATCAGAATATTGACTATATATTACAGAATTTAATAAAGAGGAATAAAATCGGAATCTGGAGGTAATGCTATCCTTTCAATATTGGTTCTTGACAGAAAACTTCAAGTGGGTTTCAGGTCTCATGGAGACAAAATAACCACTTTATTATCTAAAACAGCAGTGAATGAACAAAAATTCCTCACTGTATCTGCTTATTTTATCGCCTACATCTTTCCCAAGTTTCCGATGTCATCTTTCCATAGGAGGCTTTACATCATGTAAAATTGGCAAATTAGGTTATTTGCCATCCAAAACGTTAGTTCCGCAGTAATAGTAAAAGGGTCTTTACCCGGAAATTGAATACCTAACATTTCGTGAAAAGCTATGTAAAATTCGACGCGGACGCATATCTGGGAAGTCCCGCATACTTGTATCAGTCAAATTAATTCTTTTGGTATACCCAATACCCTTTTTGTACGTTGTCCATTTTGCAGTCCTCATCCCAAGACAACGAACTTGGCATTTTATTTTTATGAGGCGACGATTGGAATTGTCTGATCATTAGATCAACTTCAACATGCAGGTGTTTTAAAAGGAATTTTCTCACCTGGTTAAATACCAAATATACATCTATTCAAAACATTGTTATGGCGTGATTTATTTGTCTTTTAAGTCCAATAAATCTCAATCATACATAAAACAATATGTTACTATCATTAATATCACGTAACAGTTTAAAATGTCAGACATATGACGTTTCACAAAACCAGTTTACGGACGGTGCAAAATTCAGAAGGATAGTACTAATAGATAATAAAATTTCAAGTTCAAGGTCTTTTTTTCTGTTTTGGTCACTTTATTAGAATAAATAGGTACGTGGCGACACCTATGTCTGCTGGCATTGAACTACCTTGTTAAAAGCTATATATGGAAACAGAAAAGCTAGAAGATGATCTAGAGAAAAACAGCGGCAGTATCAATAAAGAGTATATATATATATATTTACAGCTTATATGTAAAACGAAACATTTGATAGATAAAAGATCTTCTTCAGTGCTGATGTACTTTTGCAGTACTGTTAATTCGTACTCCTTAAATGATTTTAGACAACAAAGAAAAATAGGAAAAAACGGGAAGTATGACATGCTCTCAAAGCGCATCCATTTCCGTATTTGCTGTTGACTGGCCATGTCAGATTTGTTCACAGGAAGAAACAACGTCGCCATATTATTACATAACAAAGATAGTGTTGTGAGAATAATGGCATCAACAGCGGGGTTCATTGCGTTAACACACAACGACGTTATTTTCTCCCCTTTTTGTATTACTTCCGAGGACGCTTGTAAAAAGTACTTAAACGAATTTTTGTCTTAAGTATAACATGTGTTATGTACTCATTCATTAGAATCTAATAATCTTAATCAATATTAAAGGATGTTCTAAGAAGGCGGTATGTATGTTCTTTGTAATCTTACATTATAATAATTTCTTTAATTTACTTTTCTTTGTTACTTTCGTATTTTACATTGAAAAGAGTCAATGAACATTCAGTTTTTTTGGTTTTTTTGGGTTTTTTTTTTTTTTTTTTTTTTTTTGTATATAAATTGACCAACATTGATTCAAAGTCGTGACTCGGAGACAGTTAAAAGACAGGACAACGACTGAGTGGGATAAACACTGTAGTGAAACACGTTGTATCCATAAGTCAAACAACGTTGATGCGAAGTCCATCTACGTAGGTATATAATGAGAAATTGCTTAGTCAACTTTCTTATTCAACATTAGATCAAAGGGCAGTAACCCTCGAATAAAAATCAGCAATTATTCCAAAAGAACATGAATTTAAAAATTAAAACATGAGTGTCATAGAGACTCTTTCAGGCGAACTTTAGAACTGATAATATCCTTTTGTAGTTCCCTTGGGGAGGGGAAGGGTGTTATAACTGTTCCCGAAAAATGCCGCTGGGCACAATCAATATTTTACTTCAAATAATTATTATTTTTACCCCAAGAACTCATTCCCACAGTTAACGTGAAAAGGTCTATTTGAAAGTCGGCTTTTATTATCATTAATATTATGGGTAGATTGGGAGGGGTTGTTATAACAAATATCGGTCACAAGCCGAACAGCGCACGCAATGAGCCACACCAGGTTTCGAACACAGACTTAAACTGAAGGTGAAATTGACCCTTTCTGAGTTTGTAACTTTCGTATCAAGACTCCATATATCCGAAAACTTAAGTCCTGCATTATTTAATTTTTGTATAATATTTTATTGTATACATATCTCAAAGAAACATGGATGGTAGATTGTAAATCAGTTTATCACTCGGTGAACAACTGTGATGACGCCGGGTATACTCTCTGTAATAAAAGGTATTCATTAAGTTTGATTTAGTGAATACATTGTAACAACAATAATAGTCTTAATGGAAATAAGAAACGTCCAGGGTCCGGCGCCATAAACTGAGAATATACTTAAGTCAAAAATTCATATTTTTCTGTTCATCAATGAATTAGTAACTGGGATTTAGATTTAAATTAGTTTTATTCTACTGATAAATAGAATTAAACCCTTCTGCATTAAAATTTATTTGAACGTTTGATAATGGAATAAATTAAAATGAAATTTTTGACTTAAGTATATTTTCAGTTTATGGCGCCGGACTCAGGGTATTTATCTAGCTGAGTAGTGTTGGTCAGTCTGGTCAGTAAATGCATATACATTGTATTGTTTTGTCATATTGATTGATTGATTGATTGATTGATTTACGTCATACGTTTTACGTATTATGATAACACCTCGGACAGGAAATATTCCGTCGATAACAAACAATTTTATATAATATGTGATAAGTAAAATTAAAAAGTTATTAAAAGTATGTAAAAGATTTTAATACAAATACGATCTTAAAGATCGTATAGATGCATAAATTGCTGTCCCATAGCAAAGCATAGAATGGGAATTCATATTCAGTATGGATTTTTAGAAATAAGAGCTCTCCCGAATCGCACTGTATGTACATTTAATTAACAACTTCCCCAGTCTCACGTTAACGATTAGCGTAACCGGAATTTCTAGTGCGCAGTCTCAAATCGTGTAATATCTCGCACAGCAGTGTCCTTCATACAAAAATCGTACAAAAAAGTTTGGAAAAAATCAAAACCAAATTAACGCAGTTAGGTTCATTCACATACGCTCAGATGATCCAGACAAGGGACTTTGCAAATCTTTCGATATTTTTTTTAATTCATATATTTACAATAATATTAGTAATATATGACTGAAATTTTGCATTATCACTTGCGATAAAACCAAAGTCATTCCCCATAATGCATTCGAAATGTTTTGGTCGTTACGTAAAACTTACGATCGCGTATACCTGGTACACCCCATTGAAAAACTCCCGAGTCTTAGTTTATAACTCGTAAAACCTATTAATATGTACCAAAATGACACGAAAAATACATCCCTACCGGAAATTTTCGCGTGCTTACGAGACACCAGTAGCGAAACATCGCATTAATGGGCTTCAAATCCTCCATAGTTCATATTATGGTTGGTCTGTACATTAATACCAGACTGATATATTAAGCGCACCCATTAATTACTGAAATTTGAAAACAAATCTATTAAAGCACGAAGCATAAAACCATAGACGCGTTTGCCATTTCTGTCTTCCACAAAATAATGCTTTTTACATTTTAACCGTATAATAATAATGGGCATCGTATCACGATACTCGTTAAAACATTTAAATTATATACCCAATTATGTTGAGGTTTTTCAGAAAAGAGTATTGGAAATCTGGATTTTGTATTTCACACATTACACGACAGAGACTGTAATTCTGTTTTACATGCGTCACAAAGCAGGTTGCTACACACGATTTCGACCTTCAAAAGGTAAATTATAGTGGATGTCTTGCACTTACTAAAGAGATAATGTTTATTGAAACACACGACGACTTCCGATTTTACAGTCCAAATTAGATTCGCAAAAGCTATTGTTTAATACAAGAGCATATCTCGGTACCTTTAAATCGCCCAAAGTCTAAAAATAACAACTCGTACAGCAAAATCACAAATCCAAATCTCAGGCAATATTTTTAAGTATTCATTAATTTATTAATTCGATAAATAGGTCGTATCCAATAGACGATCTTCATATTTTACATGATATAAGCGGCCCAAGACCCGACATTTTACCTTTTGTCGGGGTTTTCATTTTGACGCAAAGAACTAGTCAGTGACGTCATAATTTAAGCAATAACGTCAAAATAGAAATCCCGGCAAAGAGTTACATGTCGGGTCTTGGGCCGCTTATATCATGTAAAATATGAAGATTGTCTATTGTGATTCTGAGTTCTTAAGGGGTAGTCTGGTGAGCTAGTGAGAAGAATAAAAATCTACAACTGGCTATTTCATGCATATTCTATAAGAATAGGCAGAGGTAGATTAAATAACAACAAAAACGTATCATGATATGGAGCAAATTATTGTGCTAGAATCAATGCAAATTAACACGGTGTCATGCCTAATTCGATATACAGAAATATCATTTTAGAGCAGTTTATATCTATTTTTCACAAAAAGTTGGGGGTTTTTTATTCTGGTAGATACACTTATGAATTTATACTAAATGATTGAAAAACAACAAGATAAGGTAAAGCTCTGACAATTAATGGAGCCTTTCATAGTGGCTATAGTAATTAAACAAATGATGACAATTTCAAATGATGACAATTTCACAAGAAATGCACTTATTTGATAATTTATGAAATCTACATCACTGTGATATTACACTGTAATGTGCAATGGTCTGTAATAAGTCGAAACAACATAAAATTATAATAGGTAATGGGGCATTTTAGAAAGATGTTTGATAGATATTATACCCTCCCCATTTTGTTATAACCTCATTTATTTTGTGTGTAATATATACTGAATGATATGTTTCTATTTGATGATCAAGAAAGGGGTCGATTTGTATCCATACAAGCTTCAAATGACATTTTAAATCAAAATCATATTTAGATTTGATATAATCAAGATATATAAACACATTAATCCCCCTTTAAGAAGATGGAGGCTGTTTGAAAACAATTACATATATTTCCTTAAAGAATTTGCCTTTATGGTACATATATAACTGCTTCAATGAAAATGTCAGTAACAATATCGTAATGTTATTTAAAAGTTTAAAATGTTTTCTTTATAATGATCTGTAAATCATGCCTCTACTTTGAACGAGTCCTGAGATATAACGGCTCAAAGATAGGCTACCATGCTTTTCCACAGCGCGTATACGGCAGGTGCGACGACGTCATGTCACTACGTAACGTCACAATGACGTCATTATCTGCTGCATGACGTCAATCTGCAGTCCTTTTCAAAATCGTTGGCACTATAAGGGTTAAAAATAAAAACCCTCTCTTGTTCATTAAATTTAGTTTTGATTGTTTCAAGATAATTAAATAGGCCGGCCTTCGCTATTAGTTGTCAGTCTTGTGGTTTTAAAATCACCGTCATCGATTGTTAGAGCGACGGAAACCGGTATGTCGTAAAACAAGTTTTTGTTAAAGGAATAACTCTAAAAACGGTTTTCTTCAATATTATATGATAATGTACAAACACATGCGTAATAGACAAATTATTGAATATCACTATTGCATTTTCTATCACGAGTGAAAATGTCACATCATCGCGACATTACGAGTTACCTCCCGTTAGGCAGATTACTTTTCGGCATAAATCGCTCACCAGACTACGTCCTTAAATATGTGATAGTGAATGGTATTCAAGTTCCCTTATGGCTTGGGTTAAATAAATAATGTATAATGTATACGATACCTTCTCCGGAAATCTGCCTTATAGTGTGGAGCACGTGGGCCAAGTGAGATCGAACGTAGGGGAATTGACGGAGACCTCTACGACGTCTGGACGTGATGTATCTCGTAAAAGAGTCTACATTCTCGATATTTCTATGCCGCGATTCAATCTGAAAATTTGGAAGTAACTGACATTTGCCTTTTTTTCATAACTAACACTATATTTGTAAAGTTTAAATGGTTATGCTTTACAACAAATGGTGTACCTATAAGTTTCGAAACTAATGTGTTGACGATCCGAAAGTATTGATTAAGTCGTCCATAAATAAAAAGTAAAAATAATAACTAGACGAGTCCAAAATTTATGAATACAGGGTGTTCCAGGTTGTACTGTATACAATTTTTAAACATCAATTAATCAATAAAGTACAACTGAACACCCAGTTGTTGGACAAATGAATTAATTGCTTTATACATCACAAAACATGGATGTGCGACTTCCTTGCTTCAGAGTATAATTATATATTTTTGATAAAAACCTACTGCTTACCTGTAGAGCGTTATGAATGATGACGTTGCCAGTTATAAGATCCACTCTCATACATTCACCTGCGGAATAAATGTAATTCTATCAATACCAAAAGTCTCTAAATTAACAAACTCAATCAAACAATGTATATGATACAGAATATGTTTTAAATTGCACGCACATAATGCCAACAAAAGCAAGTGTCCCAATAACACCCCTCGATCCATTATGTCGTTTGTATTCCAGTAAGGCGACTGTCATGATTTACATTGAGCAGGGTATTAGCATTGTTAACAAGGTCTTTTGTAACAGATTTTCGTTCTTCGTTTGTGATCTCGATGCCTAGCAAGTCGCAAGCTGCGTGGGATGAAGGACAGAAAACATAGTAAATGAAATATTACCACTAAAAGGAGGTTTTGTCAATGAGCCAACGATTTGTTAAATGTATTTATAGTCTTTCATCTGGAAGGGTTTTATATTTTTATTTTTAACTATCATGTGTACAGTGATATGTTATATTTTACTACATGCTTGGATTTCTTTGCAAAATTTGTAACGTTTATTATAAAACTAGAAATTGCTAAAGACGGTATGGCCGGATTGCAAAGCAAATTCCTAACAAGGCCAAGGTCGCAAGTTCAAAAGACATGGTATCAATTAAAAGATTTGGTCATAAAGAACCTATGTTTGAAGAATCAAATCCCTGTCCCTATTGATTCAAACAATATAGCCAAAATATACATATAAGTAGTCCGAGGTCAAGGTTACTAGGTTAAAAGTCATGGCATAATTTGAAAGCTTTGGTCACAACTAAACATTGTGTTGAGTATTGCTTATACTCCTCTCAGTTGTTGAGATTTTGCTTGAACCAGAAACTTAAGCAAATTGTTGACAGACAGACAGACGAACGGACATCGCCAACTTAAGGAACAGAATTGATTTGCAATTCAATTACACACCAAACCTCGACCCCGTCATAACGAGATCTTGTAAACATGTTTTTCATCGATGCTTTTCTAACCCATTACTTTTATCCATGTATGCTGTCTTTGATCGCTGAAGTTTTACAATTGTAATAATGAAATCCATGGGAAAACCACATTAAGTGGAATTGCGGATTAAATGTTGTTGCTTAGCCCTTGCTCTCACTTCACCATACTCCAAAATATCAAGCTTTTTTATTCTATAACGTTTATAACGAATAAGTAGTAGTAGTAGTAGTAGTAGTACAAAATGTTGTTGTTGTTGTTGTGGTGGTGGTGGTGGTCGTCGTCGTCGTTGTTTTTGTAATTGTCCGCTGTTGTTGATGTCCCCGGTTGTTGATGTCCGCTGTTGTTGTTCGATGTTGTGTAATTTTACAAATTTAAACTACTGTTCACAATAGTACCTTTCATATCTTTATTCTTATATTATTCATTGATAACATCAGAGCTCATAAACTCAATATAATATACACATATATCATTTAATAGAAGTTGTATCTCCTACACACACCCTCACACACGTGCTAGCGAGTAAATGAGCTCAATAAATGCCAATGACTTTACGACTAGCATTGACCACACTGTCAAATACATCGTTTATAATAAAAGTCTACGTCTGACCTCCTTATCAACTCGTCGCTCCATTACGTTATTTGCTCCGTAATCCCTAATACAGTGTTCCGTCTATATGCATCCTAATTGCTCATCTGCAATTTTGCAGGCGATGGTGTTGGGAAACAATTTAACGTTAGGTTTGTCAAGCAAGTCCCGTGTTCCACCATCAGTTGCCCTTTAGCAACGCCCTCTGCATGGTAAGAGCTTGTTATTTTTTAAACTCGTTAAATATATTATACGATTTTTATTTATATATATGAAGTTTCAAGCACCAATATTTCATAATAGCATGTTCTTTTTTTTTAATACCTGTGGGGTTTTTTTTTCACAGATGATTGTAAGAATATCTTTTATATGTTCTCATAGAAGTTCAAGATTGTTTACTATAATATTTACTTCTTTAATACAGGTCATAATGGTGCTTGGCATAAGGGGAGACAATTTGCCCTGCATTGGATTATATCTCGTATTTGCTCTAGTAGCGGGAAACGAAGAAACTTCTCTTTCCTTCAACCTGTGGCAAGTCAATGCCACAAATGACCCCTTCATAGATACAATATTTCATCAGTACAGCACCGATAATGCGAAAAGGATTCTTAAACTAGGCGATGTAGATCATTTTCTGTCTGATCTTCAAATCCATACAAATGAATACCTCTATCCTGACGAAGGTGTACTAAAGAGAGGCGAGAGGTCAAACAATGCAGATATGGTGAATATTACCTCTGGACAAAAGGTAGCTTATTACTAGGATTTATTAGTTTGTAGTAGTAGTAGTAGTAGTAGTAGTAAGGTATAAACCGAGGTCACATGTCAAGGTATACGTTGGCGCGAGAAAATATAAATCGAGGCACCATGTCACGGTATACGTTGGCACGTGACAGTATAAACCTAGGCCCCATGTCCCAGAATACATTGGCACGTGACAGTATAAACCGCCGCCATTACAATAAGTCCGATTATCTTGTAGAGGCGTAATACAAAGACAAAAGAATAAATAAGATGTATAATAAATAAAAACCCATCGCATACTCAAGAGCAATATACGGTTAGTGCACATTAAATAATACATTATAGATATTAGAGAAATATTCGTTTACATGTACAATATTATGACCGATTGGAGTCCAAAGACAACGACTATGGTAACTTTCATAAATCTATTGCCGTTTTATATAAAACCTTGTATTATTCTATACTATCAAGTTAAAAGAGTTTTGTAACTAACTTCGTGGCTGAGAACCCTTTTAATGACCAAAGTTAATCTGAAATGTCAGACCAAAGCTCAAAGGGCATGAACTGTGGGTTGAAAACCTTTCAAAGAAAAAAAAAACTTATTGGAATTTTAGGACCAATATTTTTATTATTTGCTTTTCACATATAAGCATTTAAGAAATTCGAAAGTTTGAGAACAGATCTGAAGCAAGTGATGTTATAACATTATTTCTTCTAATTTTCCCGTTTTTCACTCAATGGAAATTTATCGTAATCTGAAAGTAGAAATTGCGAGGGAAAAGTGCAGACTTTCCCAGTTCGATTCTGAACATCGCCTCGCCACAATGTTTATGAGATTTGTAACGTCCTTTTAACAAGTCATAATATTAAACATCATTTATAATTTTGGAAACAATGTAAATTCACGACAAGCCAAATATCGGAGAGTCTAATGAACATTTATGTGTGTAATGTTTTTTACAAACTCGTGCTGCAATGAAAATTTTTCTATTCATTGATGTATTAAATGATATTAAAGTACCGACATACAATTAGTGTTACAGCAAAACCGAACTTTTGGATCTGTTCAAGACCAGACTTGGTAATGGTTTGTCTAAAGATGTCTTCCTTAAAATATGTCCTACATTGTTAGTACAGCTAGACAAGGAGATATGTCCTGGTGATTTAGCTATAGAACAAGCCATTCCAGGCTCCGATGACTTCATCGAGGAGATTTACAGCATTCCCGCCATTGGTATGCATCATTTTATCTGATAAGGGTTTTATGCCCAATACACATATGTGGATTAAAATTTAGACCGATTAAAACAACTATAACAATGGCATAATACATTGGAAAATTTTTTAAATCTGTGTTGTACACAAAGATAATTAATATAAGATTATTTGAGGAACACATGTATCGCGTGTTACTTATTTTTAAAAGTGTGATTTGTATATGACAGACGGACAGACATATATTTATTCGGACACCGGATAAAATGATCTCTCCAGTATATGTTTCGTTGCCGGCAAGCAAAACCCAAAAAAAATTTGCCTGGACAAAATAGCTTTCTGGCCTATCTGTTGGCATTTCAGTGCCAGTTGTATCTATATTATTATAACCACCATAAATCCTATAATATGATTACATAATAAAATACTTATTGGCAAAGATAATTTATGAAAATCTCTCTCTCTCTCTCTCTCTCTCTCTCTCTCTCTCTCTCTCTCTCTCTCTCCTCATTAAATCTGATAAAAGTACAGTATAAGATTTTTTTTACTTACACTGCTTAAAACCAATATAAATAAGGTTAATATTAATATCGATTTATGGTTACGATTTATTCTCAACTAAGGAGACTTAAAAAGCCGAATTACTCTATAATCATAACAAAACAAATTTTCTTTCTAATACTAATTTTGAACGTTTCTCATTTTCAGTATGGGGTTACGGTATAGGTTCCATCATTGCTATTAGTATTTCCGGTCTGATAGCAGTTGGATTTATACCATGTCTACAACGAGTTTTTCTGAATACTATTTTACAGTTCTTGGTCTCCCTTGCGATTGGAGCTTTAACCGGAGACGCTTTACTTCATTTGCTGCCTCATGTAAGTAAAGACTGTCATAGTACATATTGCATAATTTGATATGGAGCGTTCCATCACCCGGAGAATCATTATGGATGCGTTCCATTACCCACGGAACCATTATGGGTGCGTTCCATTACCCACAGAATCATATTGGGCACGTTCTATTATCTGTAGAATTTTTATGGGTGCGTTCTATTACCCGGGGACTCATTATGGATGCGTTCCATTATCCCGAGAATCATTCAGTGCGTTCCATCATCCGAACACTCATTATAGATGTGTTCCATCACCCGGATCGCTTCAGTTCTTCCTGTCGATTCTGCAAACTAAACTCGCTGTGATTTTAAGGTTCGATTTGGATGGACTAGAACGTACAGTCGATTCAACTCGATCCAAGATGGCGACTCCCAAAGTAAATTGTCTGTTTTACAATAAAATAAACAAATTTAATGTAAATATCGCCGATTTAGATCATATTCCAATCTATAAATTTAGAGATACGTTTAGATTCACATGTTAAATTTTACAGGATTTCCAGCGACATGTTTATGATGCAATTATGAAGTTAGAACTATGTCATCCGACTTCCTCTGCCCTGTAGATAATTATTCCATTGTAAAGATAGCTGGTGATTACCATACCCTGCGACTTCCTCTGCCCTGAAGAGAATTATTCCATTGTACAGATAGCTGGTGATTACCATACCCTGCGACTTCCTCTGCCCTGTAGATAATTATTCCATTGTACAGATAGCTGGTGATTACCATACCCTGCGACTTCCTCTGCCCTGTAGATAATTATTCCATTGTAAAGATAGCTGGTGATTACCATACCCTGCGACTTCCTCTGCCCTGAAGAGAATTATTCCATTGTACAGATAGCTGGTGATTACCATACCCTGCGACTTCCTCTGCCCTGTAGATAATTATTCCATTGTACAGATAGCTGGTGATTACCATACCCTGCGACTTCCTCTGCCCTGAAGAGAATTATTCTATTGTATAGGTGGATGGTGGATGCTCTCCGACAACATCTGTCTTGTGACCAAAAGGTCCCGGTGACGTGTCGGTGTCTTGTTCTTTGGATGAGGAAATATAATCCGAGGTCTCATACTGCTTTCGGTTGGTCCGTTGCATAGCTGTTGATCTCTGTGCAGCGAATCAGACAGATGCTTTCACCATAAAATTGCAATAATCATGATCCAAATGTATAAACAGCTGCTGGTCATCGTGTCCGATTTCCTCTGAACTCTAGATGCTGATCGCATTAAAAAAAACAGCAGGTGCTCACCACGCCATCAGAATCCCTCTGCCTTCTAGATAATGATCCCATTCTAAAGACAGCCGGTGGTCACCACGTCATTCGACTTCCACTGCCTTCTAGACGATGATCCCATCATATAGACAGCTGGTGGTCATCGTGTCCGATTTTGTGTGTCTTCTAGATAATGATCCCATTATACAGCTGGTGGTTACCACGTCCTCTTACCTCCTCTGCTCTGTAGACAATAATCCCATTGTATAGACAGCTGGTGGTCACCACGTCATCCGACTTCCTCTGCCTTCTAGATAATGATCCTTTTATATAGACAGCTGGTGGTTACCACGACCTCTTACCTCCTTTGCCCTGTAGACAATAATTCCATTATATAGACAGCTGGTGGTTACCACGTCCTCTTACCTTCTCTGTCCTGTAGACAATAATCCCATTATATAGACAGCTGGTGGTTACCACGTCCTTTTCCCTCCTCTGCCATCTAGATAATGATCCCAATATAAAGACAGCTAGGGGTAACCACGTTACCCGACTTCCTCTGCCCTCTAGATATTGATCCCATTTTATAGACATCTGGTGATAACCAAGTCCTTCGATTTTCTCTGCCCTCTAGACATTGATCCCATTATATAAACAACTGGTGGTCGCAGTGTCCGATTTCTTCTGCCTGCTATATAATAACCCAATTATGTTGACACCCGGTGGTCACCACGTCATCTGATTTCCTTTGCCCTCTAGACAATGATCACAATAAATAAACAGCTGGGGGTCACCACATCTCCCGACCTCTCTTGCCCTTTAGATTATAAACTATAAACAGCTGGTGGTCATCGTGGTTTATTTCCTCTGACATCTAGATAATGATCTCAGTTGGTGGTACCGCGTCCTCCGATTTCCTCTGCTCTCTACATAATGATCCTATTATATATACAACTGGTGGTCATCCCGTCCTCCGACTTCCTTTGCCCTTTAGGTAATGACAGCATTATAAAATTGACTGAAGGTTAGTGTGCCTATTGTATAGAAGACTAGTGGTCAGTGGTCACTATGTCTTACGACTTCATCCGCTTTTAAATGACAACCCCCCGTTCCATAGATAAATGATTCTATGTCCTATAAGAACGAGAAGTTGAATATTGACGAGTACTGATTACACGTACCACTCACCAAACACTTTGGCAAAGCAAAACTATTAACTTGAACTGATAATCCCTTCTTACATCACTTTTCAAAACAAAACAAAAAAAACCCCAACAAACAAAACAACCCCCCCCCCCAAATAAAAATAAAGAAACAAACAAAAAATAAACAAACAAACAAAAACATAAGAAAACGAAAGAAAAACCAAAACAAAACTATGAGGAACACTCACATAACCAGTTGCGGAGTAGAAGGAGACATACAATGCCCCTTCTTTTCTCCGATTTCTTTTTTTTTTTTCTATAATACTATAATAGGTTTTTCAATTGTCTCCTTTACTTATTTCCATCAATTCTAGAGCCTCTCTCTCTCTCTCTCTCTCTCTCTCTCTCTTCTGCTCTTTCATTTTCTACAACCCTTGATCCACCTCTACTAATTGCACATAAATAATTTTTCAATGATTCCTTTGACATATCCGATCTGCACACGGTTTAAGTCCGGAGTGCAAAACTAAATACTTTAGTCAGACTCCAGATGTGTGAGAATAATGACGACAATTACGGACTAATGTGGTAAACGCTATTATTTCTCTTACCGTGAAGCATTTACTGCAAACAGATAATATATAGATAATAACTCATGATAAGCGCTTTTACTTGTCTTATATATGTGAAAATTTCAATTTGCCAAGTCTCACAAGATTATATATATATTGATAATGCAAATCACAACTTAGGCGGATACAGAAATTTTTGAAAAGGGAAGAGGAGTTGCAACCTCATCTGACTTCGCTGTTTTGCTATATTCGGTCCGGAAAGGGGGGTTGCAACCCTAAAATTGATCGAAGATTACCCTTTTTTATATTTTGGTAAAATTTTCCGACCACAGGGGGTTGCAGGGGTTATATCCGCCAATGCGTATGGTTTTAGTTGTACGTGCAGTTAAAGAGTATACACACTTGTTTACAATAAGATATTGTGAAGATTTTAAAAAACAAAACTCATCCGGTGTAACTCAGTCAGGTTTGGGTGCTTGTCTGGTGAACGCGAGATCCTGGGTTTGAGTATCGCCGGTGAATCGTCGTCGATATGTCGGACGAAACAGTATAAACCGAGATTGTAACATTTAATTTATAACTTCATCTCCTCCCTTTTTATATTTAGGCTTTAAGCCTTTGAAATCAACCTAACCTGGCTTAGTAACTTCACCAATTAATATTAATCATTAATGAAATAATAATGCATGATTATGAGTGTTTTAATGTATATCAGTAAGTACCATTCAGTTTATATTTCAATTCTGAAATTTTAAAATTACAGTTAATAAGTATTATAATACTTTTAATTACAAGTGGAGGACAGAATGTCTTTGATGGCATAATAGCCCCCCCCCCCCCCCCCGCCTTTTTCCCTCACATTCTTCTTTGCGATGTAATAAATTATACATTAACTTAAGTGTTTCCTTTCTGTTGATAAGTGGTGTGTTTTAGAATAAACATGCATATGTACATTGTGTTTGTAAGTGTGAAGGAGATCTAGATTTATGTGAATTTGAAGTTGAAATACATACAAATATGCATATATAAATTTATCATTGTATGTATTAATTGAAATAATTTCTTATCATACTTAAATAACCAAACACTTAAATTCGTATATGATAATTTCTCGTTCGAACGAAATGTTTTCTCGTTCGATGGAGATAGAATTTTTCCTTCTCTAAATGGATACGAAAACTGCTTCGACTTTCTAGATACGTTAATATAAATTATTAAAATATTAATTTTCACGTTACTATCGAAAAAATTCACTTTCAGAATTATTTTATCAGTTTTAATCAACTTCAGAAGCTCCAATCACAATTTCCTTATTGAGAAAGACAGATACATGTAATTCTAAGAAGAACTGAATTTAAAGTCGAACACCACTTGATACGTATACGTTCTATGTATTTTCATTTGAGATCATCATTCATTGAATCTTATTCCTATATAACCCATAAATGTTCATACTGTATAACATTTTCACAGCTGACAGCTACAAACAAAACATCATTTGGTTATACAACTTTTAAAATATTTAAGAAATGCTACATTATTAGGAAAAGACAATTAATTTGTCTTACTTCTATATAAAATCAAACCTGCTTTCAGGACCACATGTATTGAGCAATCACCTGTCTTAAACAATCGCCTATCTCAGTCAACCTGTATTAAGAGGTCACTTAACTTAGGCAATCGCCTATAAACCTTCTCTTGTATGGCACCTTATATTAAGATAGATTGTACTTGTACTGCAGTGATATTATTTGTTAAAAGTATTTATTACTCACTACGTAGATCTACGTTTTCATTCATACATTTCGTATAGATGCAGTGCTGATGATCCGCAAAATCCATAGTTTTTACAATACAATTTGCACAAATTGGATATTGCCGTAAATCTTTCCTTGTCCGGAGTATTATGGGAATAAGTAATTGTGTATGTTTTAGGCACTGGGATCGGAAGTAAGTCCGGCAGTGACGGTGAAGCTAAAGCACGAGGAACATCAGGGATTGTATAAAGGTCTATGTGGACTGGCCGGAATCTACCTCTTCTATTTGATAAGCAGGTTACAGGCTATAATAGCGAAGATGAAAGATCAGGTAAAGAGACATTCATCATCATCATCATTGTCATTATCATCATATTCATCATTATCATCATCATCATCATTATCATCATCATCTCGTCATCATCATCGTCATTATCATCATCATCATCGTCGTCGTCGTCGTCGGTGTCATCACCATCATCATGGTTGTCGTCATCGTTATCATCATCATCATCATCATCGTCGTCGTCGTCATCGTCGTTGTCGTCGTCGTTATCATCATCAACATCATCATCATCATCATCGTCGACGTCATCATCATCATCGTCGTCGTCGTCGTCGTTATCATCATCACCGTCGTCGTCGTCATCATTATTATCATCATCATTATTACTGTTACCTTTTATTATTATTATTATTATTATTATTATTATTATTATTATTATTATTATTATTATTACAAGTATACATTGAATACATGGTCTACATTGAATGATGCTTTATTTTTCAATTAAGAAGTAATTAAAAAATAAATACAGGTATAATCAATAGTATTTTGTCATGATTCGGAAATTTAGTTTAAAGTAAAACATGAATCTTTTCGTGAATTACTGCACAAAGAATTTAAGATATCATGGTGAGACAAATATGTTCACTGGTCGACATATCATTTCGACTTGTTTGTATATCATCTTGACGTGTCAACATATAATCTTGTCTTGTCGACATATCATCTAATCTTGTCGGCATATCATCATGAAGTGTCGACATATTATTCCGACTTGTTGAGATGACATCTTGACGTGTCGACTTACCATCGGACATGCCAACATAAAATCTTACATGTCGACATAATGTTTTGACAGATTGACAATATCTGTAGCTTCAACTCACTTTTTCAAAAGTCGATACTCATTAGAAAAGTTGACATAATCATCTGACAGATGAAAGGTAAAAATATCTCCGTAAGATATGAATGCTTTTATAATATTTTTCCCTACAATTAGCGCATGAAGAAACGAGAGCGGAAAGAGAACGAGAGGATAAATTATAGAGATTACGCAATAACTATTTCTGATGAAGGTAAAATTATTTCCATACCAATGCAAAAACATTTCTACAAGAAAATATGCCTTAACATTTGACAGTCCATATCAAAACCAGTCATGACTAATCATATAAATTGATGAATTCAGGGTTCAAAGGGAACAGAAGAATTTGATTAAAATAAAAGAAAATAAAAAAAAAACTTCTTTGTATTATTGTGATAAATTTTAAACGACATAAAGAATAGACTTGCCCCTTTTCATCATCTATAGTCAAAAGTCAAACTCTGGGGAATCGCTAAATCGCGAAACAAGTTTTGGCAACAGGTAAAATCCTAGCTACCTATTTCATAGCTCACGTGTTTCTTTAGATATTCGAATACCATGATCTACAGTAATAACATTTTATTAATACAGAAGAGACTATCGTGGCACTGAACACCATTGACCAAATTCCTGAGGATGCCCACAAACCCCACTCAGAGGGAGAATACCACGACCATGGTCATGATCACAGCGTGCCAAAATCAGCCAAAGCCTTGGCTCTCCGTGTTATTATCGGCGACGGTATACATAACTTCTCCGACGGCATGGCCATAGGTACGAACCTCCATGTTAAGGTGTCCAGTCTCCAGTGGCGGGTTCAGAATTTCCGAAAAGGGGAGGACACATGTGAAAGTCGAGCAATAGGCAAAGTATTCGGCCATTTTGTCTGCCAAGTATGGAGTTCCACTCATATTATTTGAGTGTTTTCAAACTTATCATCTATATATGCCTAGTAAATTTGTGGCGAAAAAGGGGGCGGGACCCCCCCCCCCTTATAAATCCGCCACTGACATATATCTTTCGGACAAATTTTCATGTCGCCACATTGTTGCCTGTCTGTCCATTTGTCATACCTCTCATGTAACTATCTATGCCGACGATACACCTGTATCCTGGAAAACTACAGTCTTATTAGTAGGCTATATCTATTACTTGTTCATGAACAATATCCGAGCCATACAGTGTTAAAATAGAAATTACAATTTTCATTTGTTCATTACTTCAATACTGAAAACTTCTGTTATAAGTATGTGATAAATTTGAAGTTCTAATTACAAAGTTTTGCCCTGTAAACGTTAATGCTTTCAATATACAGTAAAATACCTCTGCAAAGTTGTCATATTTCGGTTTGTGTATTACAGGTGTTGCTTTTGCCAGTAGTCTGACCAGTGGATTTAGTACATCGGTAGCAGTATTTTGTCATGAATTGCCTCATGAAATGGGTATTCATATATTATATACTTTTCAAGTCTTTATGAAGGGTCACTTGCTTATAACAGTGGCTTTCGAAATATTGCGCTCTGTTTTATAAGTCCCCCACCGACAAACCCGAAGAGACTATAAGTTTTCACTGCGTCTGTCTGTCCGAAAAACTTTGGTTTTCCAGACTTTTTTGCAACTATTGACGTTATTGATTTGAAATTTAGTATGTAGCTTTGTATAAATGAGTTACAAATGAAGTTCGGTTTTTGTCATGATAAACATATGTGTCGAACAGTTACGGCCTTTACAAATAAAATTATGGATACCTGTGGGGGACATGTATTGCTTTAGCAATAGTCAATATACCTAATCAGAATAAACCTGTGTATAAAAGTCACCTCTTGATAAAGAATTTCCCTAAAATGAAACCTTTATACTCAAGTTTTAGTGTATATAATATCAGTAATAACAAAAACTGGACTGTATATGCAGGTGACTTTGCCGTCTTGTTGAAGAAGGGAATGACCGTTAAGCAGGCCATATTCTACAACTGCCTTTCCTCTATGTTGTCGCTGATCGGTATGCTGATAGGATTAGCTCTGGGGAATGTCGGGGAGATGAGTCAGTGGCTATTCCTCGGGATCGCCGGCATGTTCCTGTATATATCTCTTGTAGACTTAGTGAGTATTACTCTTAAATTATTCATCTTGCCATTTTTATACGCCCATCTTATTATGTTATGGCGTTGTCCGTCCGTGCGTCCTTCCGTGTGTTCGTCCGTCCATGCTTTCCGGACTTTTTTTCTGCAGTCTTTCAAGGTATTGCATTGAAACTTGGCATATGATTTTATATCAATGAGGGTCAGTAACAATCTGCATTTGAGTATGATTGCTTTGGTTCTGTCAGAGTTACGGCCCTTGAACTTAGAAATTTTCAAGGATTCTACAGTTTTCTGGACTTTTGTCTCTATAGTCTTTAAGGTATTGAATTAAAACTTGGTATATAACTTTTTATATCAATGAGGGTCAGTACCATTTATTAGAGTTATGCCCCTTGAACTTAGAAATTTTCAGGGATTTTATAGTTTTCCGGATTTCTTTATGCAGTGTTTCAAGGTAATGGATTGAAACTTGGCATATATATGTATATATATATATATATCTATTAGGGCCAGTACCAGTTCGCATTTCGGTATAATTCCTTTGAGTTATACGCCTTGTTACATGAGTTATCTTCCTTTGTTTCGAGGTAATTTTTAAAAATATCCGTAGTACTGACAATTTTCTTACCCATGCGACGCCATATTTTATGGACCTTTTCCAGTAGTTTTTCTCAAGATATTGGATTTAAAACTTTATATTCATTCAAATTGATCCCCTTCAAGCTAAGCGACGGGCGTATTATGCCATGCTAGGCGTTGCTCTAGTTGGTTTTTATTGCAGGTGCAGGATATGAACCGGAGATGTTTCGCCTAGTCTCACTTCTGGTCTAGTTTAATCTTTTTTTTGGGGGGGGGGTTATTTTTAATAAATATATTTTTTTATTCTATGGTTCCTATTTTGTCTTTTCTGGTTAGCGATGCATTAACATTTTCATTTGTTACTGTATTTTTCAAAGATAAATCATATACTGTATTTTATTTAACTTCTAGAGACACAGTGTATGTATATCATAAAATCATGCTATTTTTTTTACTAATGCTTCTAGAGATATGTGCCAGAAAAATAAATAACAATGTTTTTAATCGCACCGAATAAGGGAATATTTTTAACTTAATCTGACCGTCCTAAATCGGTATCACAAATGCATAACAAATATTTATATATGGAGTACATGTATTGTTATGTGTTTTTTTGTTGTTTGCTTCGCATATATATATATATATATATATATATATATATATATATATATATATATATATATATATATATATATATATATATATATATATATATATATATATATATATGTATGTGTGTGTGTGTGTGTGTGTGTGTGTGTGTGTGTGTGTATATATAGGTTTCTTCCCCGCTTGGTTTGATTTAAGTGTTATTATACCCTTTTCCCTGATGTTATGTGGCTGTGACACTTTCTACACAGTGTTTGTTCACATTCATGTATATATACAGTGCTGAATTATATATGTTTCGTCTGTATGTAAGGGCATTTACGGCGGGTGTGGTTAGCCAAACAGGAGACGCTCACTCCTCCCGGGCACCTGGTCTTACCTCTGAATTTCAGGGGTCCGTGAATGCCCACTGTGCCATAGTTTTGTGATACCAGTTACTTTCGTATTTTTCATACAGCTAAGTCATGTGTCTTTATTCGTTTCATTACCTGTAGCTTCCAGAGATGAATATGATCGAGACTGAAACGAAGGACAAGCATCCTCTATGGAATCTGCTTTACCAGTATGCTGGTATAGGACTCGGTGTAGGCATCATGACCTTGATTGCACTGTATGAAACTGATCTGAAGAGAATTATAGAAACCTGAATTATATGTGTATTGTTACAATATGATTAAATATGGTAAATATAGTATTCATTTATAATGAACCGACAATATTCTTATTAGATTCTTGTATAATGGTGCTTTATTTATTATGATAATATCAACATTTACTCAACAATGTTTGTATTATGATTATACTGTATAGCTCAAGATAAGATTGATAAAAATCTTCATTATATGTACAAAATAGAAAAAGGCAAAACAATAATTATCATCATAGACTATGACATCAGGGCGATACATTAGTATATACCTAAAGTTAAAAACATTTTGAACATTTTTATAATATTCCGATTAAATATGTACAAATCAATACTAAAATGTAATCAGGATTGTATATAACCTCTTAAGTTTCCTTGTGTTAAGAGTTACATGTTTAATTACATGTTTTATTATTCCAGTATTCATGTATCTTACTAATGTTAGAATGATATTTACATGTTTATGTTTATTTCAAAACCATAAATTCAATACTATTTATTTATGAGAAAATAAAATGTATTCAATGCCTATTTACCCCGGTATATCCATTTGTCATTTGTATGTATAATATAATCTATGTCTTTCATACATTGTATATATATATATATATATATATATGTTATTCTTTGAGAGAATCTTGCCACTTTTAATTTGTAGATAATTGAATATTTTCAAACAAATATATATATAGCTATATAAAGTATACAAAAAATGCAGTCGTTTAAAGACTTGGTATAAAAGTATCTTTTCAACTTCTGTTTTCATGACGGAAGTGACTAGACAGGCAGGAGGTGCTTACTCCCACTGGTCATATGGTCTTACCTGTGATATGTAAAGTCCGTGAATGTCCAATGCGGTTCGTTTTGAGTACCACAGTGAATGGACGCACGTTGTCTTCATATCTAACATCTTAGTATGTCTCGACATTAAATTATCACAACCAGAACCTGGTTGAGTTTAGTACCAAAACTAGTTGATTGTCACATTTTGGCACTCATTCCTTTAAAGCATGGATGTCATATAAGATTTCCCCATGAAGGTGTGTTTTATACCCCCACAGTAATGTTTTGTATCTGAGACAATTTCCGTGCAGAGTTTGTCTATACTCGTACCTTACATTCTGTATTGAAATATATTCGAATTTATGAAGATTGTTCGTTTCAATCTCCTTAGGTATTGTTAAAAAATAGAATCAATTTCACTTTAATGTGAAAAATATGTGTGGCAAACTACTTGGTTAATAACAGATTCACAATAAAGGAAAGAGAGTTAATGAACTACTTTGTAAGTATATGTAGAATGTGTAGCATAAATGCAAAACATGATACAGTGACATTTTGCTTTTTCCCTCTTTTCTTTCTCTTTATTCTGAGATTAATTAAATTTGTTTTCTTTCTCTTTTTTCACTTTTTGTTATTTATTAACTGTCTTATTCATTTTCGTTTTTTTTTTAATTTCTTTATTTAGTTTTGTTTTTGGTGGGGTTTTTTTGTGGTTTGTTTATTTAGACGGATATTTAAATTCCCTCACTTTGTACTCCTGATTGATTTTAAAATCATAAATGGTAGGAGTGTTTAACCAACATGAAATGCCTCATCTTCCTGTGCATTGTAGCTCTTCATCGTCTGATGGTCTGTATTTTTACTGGCTTTGATATGACCAGATACTACGTAGGATTGCCTTGTTCTCTTATGTTGGTCTAGTTTGTTGTCTGTGTAGGTTTGTCTCTGTTTTAGTGTGTTTTTTTAATAGATCTGTCTCTGTTGTGTTTGTTCAGTCTGTTGTCTTTATAGGACTGTCTCAGTTGTCCTTATACGTGTTGTTTCTGTCGTCTTAGATCAATTTGCTGTCCTTATGATTTTGTTTCTGTCGTATTGGTTTAGTGTGTTCTCCTTATGGTTTTGTCTCTGTGGTGTTGGTTTAGACAGTTGTCCGTTAAACTTGATCATTTAACTCATATTTATATATAAAAATTAAACTAGTTTCAAAATCAGACGTAAAATATTTGACTTTAAATAGAAAAAAAGAGGAGTTACTGGCTCAGTTATGTGGAATATAAGAATATTAATAATATACTAGAACATATCACACTTTACAAAAATATTTGATTGTAGTGCAATACGATACCGACTTAGGACGGTCATTTAATTTGACAAAAGCCAAACAAATGGTGTGGTTAACAGGTTTACGGGCCCACCTTCCCACTCACCGTAACAGCAGAACAATCAAACGACGTACATTTAAAAATTTATAAATAATCCTCCATGTAAAGAACAAGGGTCAACAGGTATCGCATATTGAGAGGTCATAAAAATATAAACACGTAAGGTATTGTAAAACACATAATGGTATAAAAATATATGCGACATCAACATGATAAACCTTGCTCTGCCAGTCTGAAAGCGAGCTAAGACCCTAGATCTGTAGGAGTCCCGACTAAGTCAGAGGGGACGAGGTTCAGGACCATGTCTCCTCTGAAAGAGGTTTGGATAAAACATTTTCAATATGAAAATAAATCGTCATCATTTTAAAAATGTCTGATATAGTTAATTGCCAGATGATGTTAAAAGCAAGGAGCGCTAACATTCGTGTCCACTGTATTTTACTTGATGGACCTACGAAAAATAGATAGGAATAGTAAATGTAAACTACATACTGCTATCAGTCGTGAACTGTTGACTTCCTGGATGTAGAGGCTGTAGATAAAGAGATAAAGAATTTTATATTGGTAGATAAATTAAATTTTATCATGGAGAAGTTACATCATCATCTGATACTATTTCCTTTGGCAAATAAGGTGAATAACGTCACACTACGTCGTTAATAACAGATTTACCATAAATAAGGTAAGAGAGATAATGAACTCCTTTTTGTATATATGTAGCACATACATCATAAATGCACAGCACTGTATAGTGAGGTCGTGCTTTTTCCATGATTCAAAAATTTCTTTTAACATCATTGTTAATGTATTATAAAATAAAGTTTTGAATGACACCGCTCTTCTGCCTTTCGGATGAGACAGTAAAAACCGAAATCCCGTGTCACGGTAGGCGTGGCACGTAAACCGTTGAAAAGATACAAATTTCTATGCAATGCATCAGACAGATGCCGTCAACCTATATACATTGAATAATAGTGGAGGTACGTTGAACAATAATCAATCAAGACAAGAACTTTTATATCAATTTCAACACCATAAGGAAAACTAAACGCAGTCTTTAAATTGCATTACATTTCTTCTATTTCAGAATGTTTTCCTGGAAATTATTCTCAGCATTTTTGCTTACGTCGTTGGTCAATTGCCATTTAATCAAAGACGTAGACTGGCCTGACCTTCCAGACGGAACGTTTTGCCTGGAAAACACTTGTGGGGCATATGATAAAACCTGTGAATGCTTTTTTGAAATCGAACATCGTCTCACAATGATACTTGAAAAGGAAAGGATGTTGTTAAGGCCTCTCCAGGGGGCTATTTATCGATACAACGAAACAGATCTGTCACCTTCTGGACAGCCAATATATTCTCCAGTCGATGATTCAGACGTTCTCACACTTAATGGCTATGACTCGCGACTGGTCATCACAATAAATAGGCAATTCCCGGGACCAGACCTGGTGGCATACGAAGGCCAACAAATGATAATCCATGTTAAAAATCTAATGCACACTGATAGCACGACTATCCACTGGCATGGCATGCATCAAAAAGGTTCCGCATGGTCCGATGGCGTCGCCTATGTCACGCAATGTCCGATTCTGCCAGGTGAATATTTCACATACCGCTTTAAAGCCTATCCTCATGGAACCCATTTCTACCATGCACATATAGGAGATCAGCGCTCTATGGGATTATATGGTTCACTAGTCGTTTATCCGACAAAGGATGGTGTACCAGAAGAATTAGATTATGATGAATTTACGGTATGCTTGCAAGATTGGAATCAAGATGACGACCCTGAAACTATTTACCAACGTATGTTGTATGGAACGTACGATGTACATAATGGCAAAAAGATCGAACCATCACAGTCTATTGATAGCACTTCATTCAGTCGCTTTGTTTTCCATTCCGGTATCATAAATGGGCGTGGTCGATATTACTTCAATCAGACCCACCATAATGGTTCTCCTTTGACACAGTTCCTAGTACAACCAAGGAGCGAGTATCGTTTCAGGATGATAAGTGCTGCAACACTTTATCCATTCAGAGTTTATATACAAGGACATCCAACGATCCATATGTTAGCAACAGATGGCAACGATATGAAAGAAATTTTCGTAGAATCATTTATTATCCATCCAGGTGAACGGTATGACTTTACTGTTGAGACCGAAAAAGAGCCCGGTGATTATTTACTCGTTGCAGAGAGTTTAGAAAAGTACACAGATAGATACCATGCTGCTGAGGCCATCATTCGGTATGACGTTACGAAACCTTTGCCTAAAAATCCAAATCCCCCACAAGCAACTGGAAATACATGCACTCCGGAGTCTCCATGCAAAGTTTTCAATTGTCCGTTTGGTAATTACCCGGCCAACAGTGGATTTCAGTGTGTGTTTTTAAACGAAACTCAACCATTTAAAAATCCTACTGCCGACTTTAAAGAAATCCTGAACGGCGAAATAAATGAACGTTTTTTTAATTTCGCTTTTCCGGGTGAAAAGGGGTTTACACCTGGTTCTGTAAACGGACAGCAATTCATATCTCCTATTGCGCCACTTCTGTCCCAACCTGAAGGTGCTTCAGATACTTTATGTAACAGTACAATCTGCAGTACAGATTCAATATGTTCTTGCTCACAAAAATTTACGATAAGCTCTGGGAAAATATATCAATTCGTTCTTACTAATATCGGAAGCGGACGTGGGTGGTCTCACCCAGTTCATTTACATGGACACTCATTTTACGTCTTAAAAACTGGATTAGGTAAATACGACAAAACTGATGCAACCTTTCTAAGTGAAGTAACAGACATAATTTGTGATGGTAGTAAAGGATTCTGTAATAAAGCGCAATGGAAGAATGAAAACTGGACCGGAAATGATATCCCAGGACTCTCACTGAAAAATCCTATCCTGAAAGATACGGTCATTGTCCCATCCGGTGGGTATGTTATCATCCGATTCAAGGCCAATAACCCTGGGTTATGGTTCTTCCATTGTCACATTGACCTTCACAATACCAATGGTATGGGTATGATGATTGAGGAGTCGCCCTGGATGTATCCAAAACTACCATATGACTTTCCAAGATGTGGAGATGCCAACGGATACTTTACCAACGGAGTTGTTCCAGCACATAATACTAGAGGTAAGTAGTGGATTTATCAATTTGGAATTTGTTCCAATACCTTATATCCATCGCAATTTCTTATTTCGTCGATTTAAGTTGATAGTAGGTCAAAATATGAACTGTTTATTGACATTTTGCTTCAAAACGAGCAAACATATCTTTAGAATAAAATAAAATGTTTCACTTCATTATGATATCGGCTGGAATGTATCAGATGGCTGCTATCTCACCTCTAATGATCTGTGCTCAGTTTGTTGTCATCTTTTATTGAACCATTATTTGGTGTTCTGTACATATTTGTCTCTGTCTATATTTAAAATTGGTCGGTTAATTTACTTGTTGGTTGATTGGTATTTTACATTGCTTTCAAAACTTTTTCAGTGAATTCTCAAGATGGAAGTAGGAGGTAACAATCCTCCAAAACATATTGGCGCAATTTGGGAATCGAACCTGGATCGTCGAGCACAAGTCAAGGGCTCAATTACTATAACAAATCTGCTCTTTTTGAAATATCATCATAATATGGAGGGAGAGTGTCATTGGCCAGAGGTTACTGGTAAACACATTATTATGTATGTCACCACGACTTGGAGAGATCGTGTCATTCGTTCGTATATAAAGAGATTGTGTCATTCGTCAGATGTTATTGGTATACACGTTATATTGTATGTCAGAAGCTATTGGTATATACATTATAATGTATGTCCGAAGCTATTGATATACACATTATAATGTATGTCCGAAGCTATGGATATACACATTATAATGTATGTCCGAAGCTATTGATATACACATTATAATGTATGTCCGAAGCTATTGGTATACACATTATAATGTATGTCCGAAGCTATTGGTATATACATTATAATGTATGTCCGAATCTATTGGTATACACATTGTAATGTATGTCCGAAGCTATTGATATACACATTATAATGTATGTCCGAAGCTATTGGTATACACATTATAATGTATGTCCGAAGCTACTGGTATACACATTTTAATGTATGTCCGAAGCTGTTGATATAGACATTACAATGTATGTCCGAAGTTATTGGTATACACATTATAATGTATGTCCGAAATTACTGATATAGACATTATAATGTTTGTCCGAAGGTATTTCTATACACATTATACTGTATGTCCGAAATTATTAATATACACATTATAATGTATGTCCGAAATTATTGATATAGACATTATAATGTATGTCCGAAGGTATTTCTATACACATTATACTGTATGTCCGAAGTTATTAATATACACAATATAATGTATGTCCGAAATTAATGGTATACACGTTATAATGTATGTCCGTTCCGTTCAGCTGATAACTTTTCGTGATGTTTTGATAGTAATGTCAAAGTTAAAGATGTAATTTAATTGTGAAAATTATCCTTCTTTTAAATGAAATAACGCTTTTATTGTGATGTCACCGTGAGAAATATCGCTAAAAGCTATCAGCTCCGACATTTAGACAGCCATTTTCAACATCGGAAAATGATCTGCTGATGAAATCATTCACAGTAAACAGTAATTCTATTAATTTCCTTTAAGGCTGCTTGTAGTTGCATGCATGTAATGTACATATATGTATATATATTTTCAGTACAAATGATGGCTGCCATTGCATATGTATGTCACTTTTACATAACCATGGCTCGTTAAATGATAGCTCAACACCATGTACATAGAGAGTTGCTGGGCCGCCTGTACATATGCCACAAGATGAAAAGTAGTGCAAGAATTGATGGTGAACTGTATTGAAACTATTAATGGTATTACATAATCTAAGTGAATCAAACTCTATATTTGCAAAAAAAAAAAAAACAATTATGCGTATACTATATTCATTGGTGAACAATCATGATTATTTGCTTGTCATGAAATGGGTATTTTACAAAAATTAGCATAGCGATTAGCATAAGTCTGTATTTATTATTCGTTTAAATGTCATAAATTTATCATTTAAAACACACTTAAACACTTGTTATAATGTCTTTTGTTATGAAATTATTGTTATCACTAATACGGTATTGAGATATTAGATCGATTGATTGGTGTTTACGTCAAATTTTCAGTCATTTAGTAAAATGTAGTGAAAAGCTACCTAGTGACGCAATTTGGGAATCGACTGCCTGTACCGCAAGCGAACCGCTACACTACATCACTACTACATTAAGTCAACCCCTTCGTTTAACCACTACATCAAGTCTAAAACTATGTTCAACCAATACCCCTTATGTTTACACGCTACATCAAGTCTTCCCCTACATTTCATAATTTCTTCAAGTGTACCTCTTACGTTAAACCACTACGTGAAATCTACCCCTACGTATAACTACTACATCAAGTTGACTCTAACCACTATATCATGTCATCCTCTGCGAGTAGCTAATACATAAAGCCTATCCCTAATGTTTAACAATAAGTAAAAAGCGAAGAAGTACCGAAGGGTAAATCATATCTCATAGTCCATGGAATAAAGGGGACAATATCGTGTTTAGTGTCATATTCAGAATCGAACCCCAATAAAACTATAACAAGTGTACCCCTACCTTTAACCACTATATCAAGTCTACCCCTACGTTTGCCACTGCTGTAAGTATACCCTTACATTTTCTTACATAGTTGCATTGGGAGTATAGTTCATAAGATATTTTCATTCTATGGGACATTTATTCCGATATTACTAGCATGGTTATGCTTATGAGCGGAAGTTTTAAATTAAACATCTCTGCCCCTTTTAATTTAGTGTTGTAATGCACGTTAGTATATACTTTACACCTCTCACAATAGAGTTAATTGTTTACCAAATCCCACAGTATCACACCTCGCCTGATTGACTCTAATTGTCCAGCATGCAATAAGAAAGTTATTTGGTGAACTCCGAGCGTTAGCGCTAGGCTTTACTTGTCTTTACTTTCCTTACTAATAATTATTTTAGATTTCAGTGTATGTGTTTTTGCTTTACACCAATGCAAAATACGAATGTAACTGTTGTCAAGTGACTACGGCACTAACAACAATGTATCACAACGGACATTCTCGGACCCCTGAAATTCAGACGTTAGACAAGGTATCCGTCAGGAGTAAGCGTCTCCTGAATGGCTAGCCACACCCGCTATGAATATTCTTACATACAGAAAAAACATATGTAATTCAGGATTGTATATATAAATGAATGTGAACCAGCACTGTGTAGAAAGTGTCACCAAACATCAGGGAAAAAGTATAGCACAAGTAAAACCTTCCGCGGGAAACAAAATAGTAATTTTCTCTTTACCAAGGCTATGTGCACTTCTGATCCGCGCCCGTTTTCTACGAAAAGTTAAAGAAGGGCATAGGTCATTATATGATATGAATGTTTCTCGTCGTGATAACCAATATATCTGAAATTAAAGTTCACAGATAACAACGATACACCACATCCTCTTACTGATGTCTGCTTGCATATTGGCGTTGTTGAAGATAACGATACAAACTTAACTATTTATATGGCATAGATACTATTTCAGATAATTAAAAAAGTTTATCTAAAATGAAACGAAATGAGAGATTGCATTTTATCACATGTTTTGCTATTTATGCAGTAAAAGATCGCTATGTCATAAATTAATTTATGACATAGATGACGTCATAACGTGGGAAAAATTGTGTCAAGCTGGTGTTTGAGGAAATAAACACCTTTAAACTGAGTGTAAATATGTGATAAAAAGAATCTGAAATGAATTTTTATTTCATACGGTATTTATGAAACTCGTTGTGTGTTTTTTATTCCCCTCGCCAAGGCTCGGAGATAAAAAACAAACAACTCGTTTCATGAACACCGTGTGAAATGAAAATTCATTTCAGATCCTATATATACATTTTAGTTTTAGTTGCATATCAAACTCTTTTGTATTCTAGAGTACGACGAATGTAACTGGTATAAGATCCCTGTACCCTATTTCAGCTGTAATTTATGGGATTTTGAATTTGTGGGCTTTCCCTTTAGCCAGGTGTTCGGACTTGTTCACAATTGCGGTTTCTGTATTTGTAGATTTGCCTTTGTACAGGTGCTTGTTGTAACTAAATATTGCAGATTTTGTATTTGTCGGGTATGCCTTAAGACAGGTGCGTCTATCCAAGTACGAGACGCTAGCTCCTCTCGGGAACCTACTATCACCTCTGACAGTATCTCACTTTGTAAATATGTATATATTTGAATAATTTGTATTCATGCAGAAGGCTGATAAACAATAAAATGCCATTTACATTGTATTAGATATTTATGACGTATGGCTTTACTAATATTTCTCGAGTGTCCATATGTGTCACCATAATATACTTTTTTTCATCAATATTGTAAGCATAGATCACCATACATTATTTTACTTGTCATTATCTCAACATAAAAAGCTAAAATTGTTGCAAGACACAGATAATGAAAGAAATTTAAGAAAGCAGCGTGTTTGTTAGATCAATAGATCAAATGAGCATTTGCACATTATTTCTGCTAATGTCTATTTTTAAACTCTAACATTTGTTATTTGAGTTCAAAGAAGGATTGATGCAAAGTCTGATAATATTTCAAAACAGTTTGCAAAAATTGTCCGTGATGACACTGAAGCTCGCTATTTTGCACCAAGAGCAAAATAAGCATCTTTCGAGAACAAAATCAGTAACATATATATCATTTGGTCGCAATCTTAAACGAAAGTAAATGAATTTAAAGGAGAAAACTGAAAACATCTGACAAAGCTGTATGACAAAAATCACTGAGGACATGTAAATATAAAGTACAAAATTTCTTTTATTCATGAATATCTTTGATTCAAATTAAAACAAGTCATTGATGTCTGTTTATTGAAGCTAAGAGCCTGTAAACGAGCCATACAGTGAGGCATCCAGATACCATTCAAACGTATATATAAATTGTAATCAATTATCATATCAAAGTAGTGTTATATATTTTACATATTTTATACGAATTTAAAATATCATATATTGATATTGTCGGGTATTTGCTTATTCATAATACCGTAGCATTTTCCATTAAAACTACGCTGATATGGGAACATTTTTTGCAATTTTCTAATTTTCGTCGTCTTGGAGATATCCCTTGATTTGCTAGAACTAATATAAAATTTAAAATCAAAGGACTCAAAAGTCCTGAGAGTCGGCTTTGCTGATTTTAAGTATGTAATCATTTTACCATTTTAGTGGCGGATTCAGGATTTCAGGAAAATAGGGGGGGGGGGGAGCAAAAATTAGGTCTTTGTTGCAACTACATCGTCATTATACCTATGTACAAAATGCTAATAAAATTTGCTCTCTTCATACTATCTTACGGCAAAGAGTTTGCAATTGCTTGTATCCGAAATGAACGTGCAATCGACAACTTCATGGCAACAAGTTTTACTGCATTGTTGTCACGAGTCGAAGCTGAGCCAAGGAACGACATTCCTTCAAGTGGGACATTAAATACTGTACGTGTACATATAATAGCGCAATCAAATTTTAGCGCAAAATGCTCGAAAGAGGGGTCGGCAATATTTTAGCGTAGTCATGAATTAGCGCATTTGTCATGTTCGATTAGCGCAATTTATCCATTAAATCAGCGCATTCAAATCTGTTCTTGGTAAAAAAAAATATTGCGTTTAAGTATCTTATTTACGAGGAAATTGAAATGTATGCCAGACGTGCGATTATCGAATCGGCTGGTATGACACGTTTGCCATTGGACATAATTAACGAGTAGATATACCTGGAGTTGTTAAACCGTTGATTGGCTTGGATGACAAGCGTCGGGTCAATTAACTTACTCACAGTATATGCAGTGACTCAATACAACCTCATTTCATTCATGTTTATCCAATAACCTACCATATCATTGAAAGCACAACATCTAGTTATAATGATAAGTAATATTTTTTTAAATATATATAGAAAGCAAAATGCCATTCTTACGTTTTACGGACGAAGCCATTGTTTTCATAAGTTGATATCAGATAAATCACTTCTATCGCTGACCTCTCTTTGCCAATAATTACGTAATAGATGGTATTGTAGAAGCTATGTGCATAGCGGGGGATTAATTACTAAACTTCAAACCACGTTTTTATAATTCTTGCGTTGGTTTTTTGATAATCATATCGACAGTGTCCGGTAATGCAAACATCTTTAATCGATCGTTACTTGTGTCCTTTTTATGCTTTATCAAAATAAACGATGAATTTGTTCCTGATATTTATCTGATGGACATATCTATAGAGTTGAAACTGAAGTGCCCATTTAATTCTGTCATCTCATGTACTTTAAATTAACGTAGTCATGAATTAGCGCACTTTGGACAGCGCTAATTGCGCTAAAATATGAATCCCGCTAAAATAAGTACACGTACAGTAACCATATTATTCACGATTTTCATAATGTTTTAACATCATTTATATTTAGAAACATACAACATTTACCTAAATATTTATAATGCATTTTCATTATCAGAGGAAATGCGGGAAGATCGATCTTTAAATTTGTCATATATGTGAAAAAGAAGTAAAGTTCCAGAACATGTTGGGGAAAACTTTAATTGAAATATCTCGATAAAAACAAGCGATACAACATCAAGACAAATGCTTTGTCCGGAGAATTACACAGTCGAGTACATCCGACGGTGTCGGTGGTAGTCACAACTACATATTATTACGCGAAATTTGAAAACATTATTGCAACTCCTTTTTCGAGTTATTGAAACTAGTTTATGTTTAGCTTAAATTAACTGAGCTAAAGGTACATTGTGCTGATCAAGAATTTTTAAGACTACATCAGTAATTTTTCGGCACTTTATTTTTCAGCGGCGTAGTAATCTCTATATCGGTAGTGAAAGTTATAACCCCTGAAAATCGAGAATTTGAAAAGCGATGCCATTGAGTCTAGCGCTCTATGAGAGCGCCGACTCAAAAAAATACTTTAATGTGTCGTTTTGCGAATATGTGAATACATTGTTATTGTTTCAGATTTATGCATCACACATTCCTATTGCATATCATTTGAAATTGATTTAATTATATGCATAGCTTTATATTTACCTTTTGGTAATGGGCATGCATCTAAAATTTAGAAAATGTGCCATGTAATGGAGGGGATTATTCACAGTTTAGAAATTCATACAAATATAAATATGTATAACTGAGGTATCAATATGATAAATCACAATCAATGGTATTATACAATATTAAGACATAAAGTAAACGTGCAGTTATTGAATTATAACTATATTCCATCTCCATGAAATATCAAATGGCTAGTAACTATGCAAGCTTTACGAGTAGTTTAGTTTTCCTTTGCATTATTCTGAAATTAAAGCATACAATCATGTAAGGAAAATGATCTTAACTTCCGTGATTACACTTTTAATACACTTGAAATGGACAACAAAAGGAAAATAATATGGATTCTTTACCCATTTTTTATTTTTAATATACCACCCTTTCCAAAAGATTCAAGTGTCTGAGGGCCGTAACTTATTTGGTAAAGCGACAACGCCGACCAAGTATATTGTCTTATAATAAAAATTTATCCATTTGGGAAATACATTACACTTACGACAGCTTGTATGCGGATCGCCTTTATAGCCCCGCTTACAATGGCATCCATCCCCAACTTGAACAGCGTTTTTTCCACAAAACGAGTCTACAAATGGAAAAAAATGGGTTTGTTTGTATAATTTTTGTACAAATTAAAAGCTGTATATGATTTATATTTATTATAACCACTAGGTCGATGTCGCTGCTAGTGGACTGATAGTTCCCGAGGGCATCATAAGTCTAGTTCTCAGTGTTTTTGTACTGACGGTCTACTTTTCAGTGCTTTTATACTTGACATTGTTATGGAATTTTGTAAATCACATTAAAACTAAGGAGTATCTCCCTCACGTTTAGCTCTGTCCTTAGACTGATTTTTGGTTCACTTTTTCGGTCATTGTTATTCGGTTAAGAGCATCACTGAAGAGACATAAGTTGTCGAAATGCGCATATGGTGCACAAAATTAAAAGGTATATATGGTCTATATTTATTATAACCATTAGGCCGGTGTCACTGCTGATGGACTGACAGGTCCTGAGGGCATCACAAGTTTAGTTTTCACTGCTTTTATACTGACGGTCTCCTTTTCAGTGTTTTTGTACTGACATGAAATATATACTTAAAATTTTCAGTCATAAAATTTTTAAATCACTTTAAAACTAAGAAGTATCTCCCTCATGCATAGCTCTGTCCTTAGATTGATTCTTTGTTTCATTTTTTCGGAAGGGCAGGCTTGGTGTAGTGGTTAAGCGCTTGGCTTGCCGCGCCAACCATCCGAGATCGCCATTATGTTTAAGAGGTTGATAACCTCCATGCAGTGCGCATGCGTGAACAAAGTCAGCCGCAAAATTTGAAACAGAGAAAAAATGTGAAAAAATCTTCTTAAAACTCTTTCAAGTTGGATTTATGTTAGTGTATTGATTGTGAGATGGAACTATAAAGTGAAATGAGTGTTTTCGGACAATCTTAATACTTAAAAACAAATGCGGTAAGCAGATAAACATTTTGTATTGTACAGTGCATTGAATTGTAATCACTATTGTAAATACGCCTGTAATAGTAAACAACAGTTAGACCTTCAGTCATTTTCAAAGCTTAATCGCTTGTAAACGGATCAAAAATGTTACTCAAAATTCATTGATATTTAAACAAAATCAGACCTTGGATCTTAATTGCAAATAGATTAATATAGTTTTAATTCACTGATATACGGATATAGAATGGGAAAGAAAGGAAGAAAGAGGAAAAAAGAGACAAATTCTGTTGACGGTAGCAGTGACAAAGGCGATGTGAGTACCGATCACAGTACTTCAGGTAACACGTCAATGGTCAGTAAAGTGATATGTGCGGCGAACCGTGTATTATATGGAACGCAAAGCGGGCCACCAACCTCCCCTACACCGAATGTGAATATAGTACCGTCCACGTCGACACCGATAGCTGAAAAGGAACCCTCAAAATGGAATGGTGACATTATTAACCAGAAGTTAGATGCTATTTTATCAAAATTGGAAAAGTTAGATATCCTGGAAGCAAAATTTTTACAGATAGAGGCAAATGTTCAGAATATTGACCGTAGGATGACAACAATGGAGCTGAAATCGTTGGAATTTGAAAAGTCACTCGATTTCCTGTCTACTACCGTTGATGGAATTAACGAACAAACGACACATAATAAGGGCACGGCTAGCGATGCTAGTGAAATTAGTAAGTTACAGGCTGATGTGAATTCATTTTAAAAGCCAATAGTGAGATGAAGGACACCATTACTGATCTTCAGTGTCGCTCAATGAAGAACAATTTGATCTTTACCGGCCTAGGGGGTGACTATCGGGAGGAAGACACCGAAGAGAAGCTAAGGAGCTTCATCTACAACGAGCTACATATCGATCGTTATATTGAGTTCGGTAATGTTCATAGATTCGGGCGAAATATCAGTGGTAGACCTCGACCCATTGTTGCTCGATTTATTTACCACAAAGATCTCATGGAGGTGAAGAACAACGCCAATCGACTTCGTGGAACCCAGTTTGGAATAAGTGAGCAATTTCCGTCCATGATAGAAGAACGTCGGAAATCCTTATACCCTGTAGTGAAACGGCTGAAACAGGAGGGAAACCGTGTCAAACTAGTTCGTGACAGGCTATTCGTTAATGGCCAGCCGTATAGTGATGACGCAGTACAACCGGTGGTGCAGAGGGAGAGGGACAGATTATCGCAGCAATCACACGCAACTCCGAATCAACAGCAACCGCGTGACCCGCAACCGCGTGACCCGCAACGGCCCGCTACGCAGATTTCATCTCCCAGCCTGTCACGCAATCCGACGGGGCCGTGGAATGTGCACTCGATATTGACCAATAACCAGTCTAGCGAACCGCGTATGCCGACTCCGCACTACACCAGGTAGGGAGACGCGGAGAGTGAGTGTTTGTCCGTGATTTCATGGAATATTGGCAGAGGTTTGTGCCAAAAACTTTCTGATCCAGATTTCATTAATAGTATTTGTAAATATGATATTGTTTGTATGTATGAGTGTTGGGTTACACCTGACGACGATGTTAAATTAGATGGTTATGAGGCGTTTACTTTTCCTAGGAGATACGGCAAAGGAGGTGGAATTGTAATATTTTGTAAAACTGAGATATTGAAAGTTGTTAACATTGAAAATAACATTTTTGATAGCATTATTTGGTTGAAAGTTAATCCCCTTTCAAATAGTAAACCTATTTTCATAGCTTTTTGTTATTTACCCCCGGAAAATAGTAGTTTCTATAATAGAAATGAAATAGATCTATTTCAGTCCCTTGAAAATACAATGAGTAAATATATTGGCGTAGGGTATGTATATGTTACTGGGGATCTGAACGCCAGGTGCGGTGATCGTGATGATTTTATTGAAAATGATTTTTTGAGTAAAAATCTAACTGACATTTTAGAGCCTGTCACTGATTATAATACAGACAAAATATATACTCGTAACTGTATGGATAGTGTAGTCAACCAGTTTGGGAGAAAACTCATCTCTCTGCGCAAAACCACGGGTTTTCGAATTTTGAATGGTAGGCATTATAAAGACCCGAAGGGCTCTGTTACATTCTTTGGCCCGAACGGAATGAGTATGATTGATTATCTTTTGGTAGAAAACACCCGGATGGACAGTGTTATAGATTTTAGTTCTGGTCAATTCAACACTTTTTCAGACCACGCACCTGTATGTTTCACTCTGTCAGTGGACCGTGTATTTGGAAATTTGTCTAATTACTCTACTGACGTAGGTAGAACTAAAGCCAAATCAGTGAGGTGGATAGAGGAAAACACCGAGACTATTTGTAATCTACTGAGAGATCAGTTTGAACAAATCAATAATTTAGTAGATGTGAATATTGAGAACGAATACCATATGAATATGTGTGTTGATAATTTCAGTGATACTTTAACACAAATTGTTTTACCATATTGTAATGTAAGTGAACATATCCCTATACCTGTAAATGGAAAGAAACATACCAATATTGTTCAAAAAGACAAACCATGGTTTAACGATCAGTGTAAATTGAGACATGCGGAATACAAGGCTGCTGTACATGATTTCAATGACTGTAAATCGAATGAAAATCTTGAAAATTTAGTTTCCAAAAAATCTTTGTATAAAAATTGGTTTTCAAACTCAAACGTCAATATGAGAGACATGAGGGTGACATGATGGAGTATTTACGGAGGGAAAATCCAAAACAATTTTATAAATACTTCAGTAAACGAAAGGCTAATGTTTCTAGGTCGAATATTTCCTCCGACCAGTTTTTAAAACATTTTCATAATTTATCTGCGCCCACTACACAAACAGATACAGAGAATGACAATGATTTTGATTCGATACAGTCAGCTGTTTATGAAGAATTAGATGCCGAAATATCTTTGAGAGAAATTGAAAATGCAATTAGAAGTCTTAATATAAACAAAAGCTGTGCTGAGGATCTGGTCATTAATGAAATTTTTATTAAGTGTAAAGACCTGTTATCTCCGAGCTTGCATAAAATGTTTAATGCAATACTTAAATCAGGATTTTTCCCTACTGCTTGGTCTAAAGGCTGTATTGTTCCAGTTTTTAAAAAAGGAGACTGTAATGATCCAAATAATTATAGGGGGATAACTATAGTAAGCTGTTTAGGGAAATTATTTACATCAATTTTGAATAAAAGGTTGCTGCAGTGGGATAAAGAACATAACATAATTACTGACGCTCAATTTGGGTTCAAGCCTGGCTTAAGTACTGTTGACGCCATATTCGTCCTTCAGTCATTAGTTAGTCGTACATTGAAGAGAAAGAAAAAATTATACTGCTGCTTTATAGACTATCAGAAGGCTTTTGATTTTATTGATAGATGTAGTCTGTGGTCAAAATTAATTAAACAAGGTGTAACAGGTAAAATGTTTTCTGTGATAAGATCATTGTATAGTCAGATAAAAGTGTGTGTTAAACATAATGGACAGTTAACAGATTACTTCAACAGTAGTTCCGGTTTATTACAAGGGGAGGTAATGTCCCCGATTTTATTTTCATTGTATATCAATGACTTTGAAATGTATTTTTTGAAAGAAAACTGTCCATCTATTGATATTCAACTAATTAATGTATTTCTTTTGATGTATGCAGATGATACAGTGATAATTTCGGAAACATGTGATGGTTTACAAACAATGTTGAACTCTCTTCTTGAATATACAAAAAAATGGAATTTAACAGTTAACATAGAGAAAACAAAGGTATTAGTATTTAGGAATGGTAAGAAACTTAAAGATAACGAATTCTGGACGTATGATGGTAAAAGGGTAGATAATGTGGATCAATTTAACTACTTGGGAATCTTACTCAATTATAATGGAAAATTTTTACAAACTCAGAAACATACTGCGCAACAAGGACGAAAAGCTTTATTTGCAATCTCAAGTGCCTTAAAGAATTTTAATTTCAATATTGAGACCAAATGTTCCATTTTTGATACCTATGTTAGTAGCATTTTGAATTATGGATCTGAAATTTGGGGATTTCATAAAGCGCTGGATGTTGAAAAAGTTCACTTGATGTTTCTAAAAATAATGCTGGGTGTTAAAAAGTCTACTTGTAACAATTTAGTTTATTGTGAGTTAGGGCGATTTCCTCTTTGTATGAATAGAAAGTTAAAAATATTTAAATACTGGTTAAAGTTAAGAAAATCAGAGAATTGTATATTGAATGCTTGTTATGAAGAGTTATTAGCCAACAATGATGAATGGATTGCGAACATCAAAACTGAGTTATCGAATATGGGCTTATATTATCTTTGGGATGAATTTTATTCTGATAGATATATTATAAGTACTATTGAGCAGAGAATGAATGATATGTTTAAGCAATCTTTGTTAGCAGAAATAGCTAGATCTTCTAAGGGATTTTTGTACCAACATTTTATAGACAACTGTACATTACAATATTATTTACGTAAACCTATACCGGAATTATACAAAAAATATGTATCACGTTTCAGAATGGTATCACATAATCTCAGAGTAGAACAAGGAAGATATTCTAATGAAACTAGATTTAATAGAAAATGTACGTTATGTAATTCTAACGATGTAGAAGATGAATATCATTTTATACTTGTGTGCCCCCATTATTCCACCATTAGGTCAAAATACATTAAGAAATATTATTACTGTAATTACTAGTGTCTTTAAGCTTGTACAATTATTGAGTGTAAACAATGTTAAAGAAATATGTGGTTTAGGTAAATATCTCTATTTAGCATGTAAAATGAGAAATTCTGTGTGATACCGCTCTCCATGTTCATGTAAGTTTATATGATTGTCTGATATCTGTACTGTTATTGTTAAGACCCCCTACCTTCTTATAGTCTTTTCACTATGTGACCTATCCTGTTCATTTGTATATAATGTACATATGTTATGCCTATGAGCCAATGGCTTAAGGAAAATAAAAAACTAAAACTAAAACTAAAACCTGTTTCCATGTCGCGATATAATTGAAAAATTGTTGAAAGCGACGTAAAACACCAATCAACCAACCAACCAACATTTTTTCGGTCATTTTGGTTATAATACTGCTATTCAAATATTCATATATTATGATAAGTTTGGGGATTAACTTACAAATCTGATAGTTATTCTTCCACAATTTCGGTCGTAAACCTCAACCAAGAGGTTATGTATCGAAACCTTTATCTATTGCAAAAAATTATTCTACAATATTACTGAATATTATACATAAAAAGAAGAAACTGATTCAGTTTTGAAGCAAAAATATCCTTAACTGAATAAGTAGGACATGACTTTTTTAAAAAAAGGTTGTAAAGTGAACCAGCCATAAGGGAAACTGTAATACCTACTCAACACAACACAATTTACTCTTCGATTTATAATGAAAATGAATTGCTATAATTGCACTTTTTCGTAGCCATGTTGTTTTTGTGGTAATATTCATGAATTTCAAACTAAAATCGAAAACAAGGAAATAATATATTATAAATCACCAATGATACCATATATTATTTTACTTACAGTAATCTACGTATGGAGTCACCATCAGGATATTCCGGTTTACATAAACACTTTTTAGCAACAAGTTTTAATATGATTGAAAATTTAGTTCAGAAAAAAAATCATAGAATTGTTTAAATTTAATATGTGTCAAAAGATGACCATAACACCCATTTTCGTCTTGTTCTGTAAATGTTTTTGTTATTTTCGTTTATTTATTAATAATAAGTACAGTTGTGCAGTGTTTTATTTTGTATTGAAAGGTACTCCCTTCTTATTTCAGTAAAATGTACAGTTCCATACTAATTACTATTTACAAGAATATAAGAGTCTTAATACTTACTCGATATAACTATATGTTATTGATATGCACTCACTGGAGGATTGGGATTTTGTCAGAGTTCATGTGGAAACCTTTCCTGAAGAGATTAGAGTCTGTACTCATCAACTCCTTCTCTTTGATTGTTAGTCTTGAGGTATCAAAATTTTTCCTATCGATCACTTTCACTAAAAATCACACAGTGGTTAGCCTTTATATAGATACACATTATGACACAGTTTGGAATGAATTGATTTATGGGTAATGTTTTGACAGCAGCACAAAATGAGGCATTTTCAACCCATTCTAGCATGCTTTGAATTGATTTCAAGATGTTTAAAATGTTCATGGAAACTAATAAGAAAGGGTTAGATCAGTGTATAAAAACTCTTAATGCTTTTGAAGGAAATATATAATAATTAAAATTCCTCATCATATTTATCATATTTATTCTTTCCTTAGTCCTTGTAAAATGAACTTATTCCCTGATTGATGTAGTAAAAATGACCAATTTATGAGTCCCTAATGAGAAGATTTCTATCCATCTGTAAAAAAAATCTATCGTTTAATTTAAAAAAAAACTGTGAATGCATTTCAATATAAAGGCTTTCTTCTATATCATTGTAAAGATAATTTAACCAGGGTTGCTAAGTTGTTCAGAATAGAATTACTCCCCCCTCCCCCTCCTTCTTTCACTATGCTCAAATATCAATATGTGATATTATAATAATTACTTCATAAACAACATCCTGAAACATTTTTCTTTTCAGAAAATGTTTGAAATATTGAATTTCTATACAATGCAACAATTTGTGTATGGTATTTCCTTTGTATGCCCTCGGATCGAATTACGTAGTGTTGGGGGTCCATGTATCTGACTTTTGCCCTATCTGTGTTTCAAGTATCAGTCTGCAACATCGACCTTCTCCATAACTTTTGAACTATAGAAGTAAAAGACATCATATATGACGTGTGTACTTCAAGTATAAAGCCCTTTAAACAAATGACCTTGAAGTCAATGACCTTGTTACATTGACCGTGAACCATAATGCTAGAATTAACAAACTTAACTTTGCCCACATTTTATCAAACATAAAAGACTTCAATCTGAGAGTTGTACCCTACTCATGAATCCCTTTCAAATGACACTAAAGTCAATTACTTTGTGACCTTAACCTTAATGTAAAAAATAACTTTTACCTTGCCCAATACTTATGAATTATAAAAGACACGTTTGGTATGCATTGGGAAATTAAAGGGGAGCTGCAAGGTTACAAAAATCATTTTCGACAATTTTATGGTTGCAACCGTATTCGGACAGAATACTGTAAAACATTCAAAGTTTCTTGATCGCCTATGGTATGTGAACTTCATTTATGAAACCCCTTCTGACAATATTAAGGTGAACTTATTTTGTGACCTTGACTGTGAACTATGAGTCTGCGCAATTACATATGTACTATTACCAACAAAATTTGTTTGCAAACATTGACATGTGATTTTTGCGCGTATAGATGGTTTTTCATGCGGAACAACACGTTTGTCCCATTTCACAGAAGAACCAACCCGCCACTAGATTTATTCACTAACAACTAGAACAAACAACTTTAATGAGTATCATTTGAAGCACATAAAATACTGAATACATGTATATATGAAAATACTGACGTTGTACTTCACCGTACATAATTAACCACCATTAACACTACAACGCCGCAAATGCCATACGTCACATTCAATACACAGTGACGTCAGTTAGATGCCAGTAACTGGGTCAGCGTCATTTCTGGTAAAGCTCGTGTCGCTTACATTACACTCCCTTGTAGAAGAAAGGCTGGCCATATAAATAAACAATGAGGATATCTCTGCGAATATGGGAAAATGATCGTCTGTTATGTTTACAAATATCCTAAATCTTCATCTAAAAATGCTTGAAAAATGTGCGTACGCGTATATGATTTAGATGAAATTTTATGTGAACGACATAGGTCTAGATCTGAAACATGTTTTGAAAGCGCCCATACGTGTAAACGTGTTAAACACTTTCAGAGTTACGTCCCTTAGATCGCCTCTACTATCTTTACTTCCTTTAAAGTTCATGGTGATATCACATTATATTTTTAGTATTAAAATTAAATCCATAATACTCTTCGTGCTAAAGTTTTATGACCTCCTTTAAACGTGAATCACCTATTCATTCTTATTCCTTTTGATTTCATGTGTATTCTTTGATTTTACTGCTTCTCTGGTGAAGAGGAAAGTGGACCTGTAAACTGAACAAGCATATCAATTGAATAACGCAACCATATTTTGTGATTTCTTTGTATGTGCTTATTCTAGCTTGCTCTCTGTCTTTGTGAAATTCATCTCACTCATCAACATAAGAAAATATCCTCACATAGAATGATTATACCTCAATTCAATCGAAATATGTCTTAAGAGATAAATTTCAGTATTACGTGAGATATAGATAAGAGCCATTTCATATCCATTATATTCCTATTATGTATTGGATTTCCGGCTCATCCATGCATTTTTGTGTATTGGAGGATGTTGATCTCTATTTGTGTCAATATTTTGCTGCAATATAGTTGTCGATGTGTACATATGCTGCACAAAATTTATACAGGAGTATACGTTCTGATTTTTTATACTGAAGATACCATCATATCTTATTGAGTCTTTTCGTTATACAGAGTTACTTCCCATTTGGGACGGTATCTGACGTAAAACAATTATGACGTCATCAAATTCCTATGAAAACGTCATTTGTGGGCTATCATTACCCTGTGTTTTAGATCAATTTCCATAGAATTTGATGACGTCATAAGTGTTTGACGTCAGATACCGTCCCAAATGGGAAGTAACTCTGTATAACGCAAAGACCAAATAAGCAAAACTGTATGCGGCGAGAATGATTCTTTACAAATAACATGGATTAAAAAAAAAGATTTCTAATTATTGTGTTCGTATTGTCATATATTTTACCAATAAATTTAATGTAGTTAATTGTTTATACTAATTATACGAAAGTCCTCCGTAGGGAAGCAGTAATGAATAAACAACAAAACACTCGATTGTCCACAACTTTTCGGCTGCGCAGCCTTTATCAAGTGAAAATATTGAAAACAGAATATCAAGTTACGTCCATACTGCTGGAGTATGAAAGCGTAACTAAACAAACAAGGTATGACGTCACATATATCAATAAACAAGTAGAAATCCGCGAAAATGACGTCACTGTTTACCATCGTAAATAATTAAAACATTTGAATTATACAAACTAATTATAAAATATATAAATATAATAAGAATAAAAATAATAAATTCACTTAAATGCGCAAAATTCCGTAATTTAAAAAAAAATGAAAATTATTTTTAATATTTCCATAACAACTCCCTTTATGTCATTTAATATAGATATAAATGAACAATATAATAAACAGTATTAATAATAATTGGGGGGTTATGGCTAAGTGTACTAGCCCTGAACCCTACTTTAACGGTACTAAAAATAAAAGGGGTTGTACAATGGGTATAATAACAGCTATATCTCAGGTAAAGTCAAGCACAGAAGATCAAAATATACTTGTCTATAAGATATAAACACATAGTGTATAATTTTTTTATAAGTATATGTTTTAATCCCATATAAGTATGATAGTATCGGAGTGGCGTACAGCAGTTACAAAATTAACTATATATGAAGTAAAATAAAATGTTTTGTTTGTTGACTGGTTCGTGTTTTTGAGATATATTCCATAAAATCATAACATTATCATATTAATCTATTATACAGTTATTGATGCCTTGATTTTTTTCTATGTTTCTTTTAAAGATATTTACCATAATATCATTTATTTCTGTATTTTCAGCGTTGAATTATATAATGTATTTCTTTTAACTTCTAGAGATACAGTGCATGTATATCATAAAATCACTTTTATTTTTGCAATTCACAATATCACCAAATTGTTCATATTCATATTCGTATACAAAAGTTTAGCTCGATTTTGAAGGAATAAATTTAATTTCCACTTTACTTCTGTTTCTGATTTTTACGGTGATCTCGTATGTAAACTGAGGAAAGTAAAAGACTCCGATAACGTTATTTTATCATGTAATAAAATAGTCAAACGTCTTCTAAATAGACAATATGATATTGAGATCATCAAAAAGACTATAGGTCTTGTATTTGGCCCCTCTACAGCCTTATGCAGACTTTTACTTGAACGTTGCACGCTGACTAACAGGGCGGTGGGGACTATATGACGGGCCTTGTCCAAACCTCTTTCAGAGGAGACATGGTCCTGAACCTCGTCCCCTCTGACTGTTAGTCGGGACTCCTACAGATCTAGGGTCTTAGCTCGCTTTCAGACTGGCAGAGCACGGTTTATCATGTTGATGTCGCATATATTTTTATACCATTATGTGTTTTACGATACCTTACGTGTTTATATTTTTATGACCTCTTAATATGCGATACCTGTTGACCCTTGTTTTTCACATGGAGGATTATTTATAAATTTTTAAATGTACGTCCTTTGATTGTTCTGTTGTTACGGTGAGTGGGAAGGTGGGCCCGTAAACCGGTTAACCACACCATTTGTTTGGCTTTTGTCAAATTAAATGACCGTCCTAAGTCGGTATCGTAATTGCACTACAATCAAATATTTTGTAATGTGTTATATGTTCTAGTATATTATTTATATTCATGTATTATATAGCTCCATGGTGACTTCTGCCACATAACTGAGCCAGTAACTCCTCTTCTTTTTTTCTCGCGCTGGGGAAGTGACGTCAGTATACCGGACAGCAAATCTAATTATTTGGCAAGTTTTTTAACATTTATTAAAATTACTGTGACTGTTGATTGTCTTTTTAACAATGAGGTTAACATCCCGCACTGAGCCCCCATACTGCATAAACCGTGAAGACCGGAAACTGCTCAGTAAACAAAGAAATCTGATATCAAAACCTCTTGTGGAAAAGGGGCTCGTTTGGACAAAAAAGACACAAAATGTTGATTTTTTTAAACATTTTTAATTATCTAAATAGTCAATCATATTTTTTACAAAATATCAAATATTTTCATAGCGTAAAAAACAGTTATCGACCCCTAGAAAAACAAACGTCCGGAAACTGCACAGCACTAGTACATATTGACATTACTCAACAATATTTGTACTGTGATTATACTGTAAAACCCAAGGTATGATTGATAAAAATCTTAAAATAGAATAAGGCAAATCAAAAATTATCATTATAGACTATGAAATCAATTATATATATTTCTACAGGTATATCTTCGGAGACCCAAGGTCCATAGTGCCTCAGGGTGTTTCGCTGATTCTATCTGTGCTATATATAAATATATATATATATATATATATATATATATATATATATATATATATATATATATTTATATATATATATATATATATATATATATATATATATATATATATATATATATATATATATATATATATATATGAAGCACAGATAGAAACAGCGAAACACCTGCAAGTACTATGGACCTTGGGTCTCCGAGGATATATATATAAATATAAACATATATACATTCATCTCTTACATCCTGTATGGAGTTATATGTAGGGGATAAACGTACTGTATACCACGGTATACCTGTCGGAAACAATCAAAATCAGTACGTTTATCCCCATTCTAATTCACAGTAACACAAACATCGTTTTCTCTCTTTGAAATTGCCACCAAATTCCTCGTTGCTAAGGATGGATAGCGCCATGTTTAAAATTCTTCCGAAAAACAAATTGATATTAAGTGCACTGACATAAGAAGTTTTCATATTCTTAAAAGTTTTTGAGTAAATTATTAATCACAAATTAATTCATACCTAATTGACTTGACATCCCATCGTAAAAAGCTGAACAGGCAGTTTTGCTGCAGCGCGGCAAGCTGAAAGGACATGCTGGAAAGCATGTTGCATGGTAGTACGTCATGTGCGTCGTCATTTTCGTTGGGTTAAATTGATTGTAATAATTGTGCACGTGAATGGTAGAGCTTGCAAATCGTCCTTGATACGAGACTTAAGATGGACGTTAAAAGCACTGAACGAAGTTGTTACAGACAGTATTTTTGATAGTTGGAGTCAGAGGCAATGTGGAAAAAGAGTACGTACAATGTAATAATACATTTGAGGACGGCATATACGGTTAAACATGTCTGAACATTGTGGACCAATCAGAATTGTCTAAACAAAACAAGTGAATTATATTCGAAATTATAACGATTCTTCGTCTCAATCTCTTTCGGAATTATTCACAAAAATAGTGGATTACACCGTCAAACTACGTAGTTAATAGATTCATAATAAAGGAAAGAGAGTTAATGTATATGTAGAATGCACATAAAACATAAATGCACAATTAAATGCAGCGACATCTTGCATTTTTATCTATTTTATTTTTTAGTCCCCTGCCAGTGAAACCGGAGGGGACTATAGTGTTTGTCGTTGTCCGTTTGTCCGTCCGTCTATCTTTTTGGATGGATTCCACACAATAACTTCAGTGAGGAACGACACATGTTCTTCAAACTTCATACAATGTTACAATGTTTGGGGTGAAAAGGTCAACTCAAAATGACACTCTTACTAAAAATAGTCATTTATCATTGTATTTCGGTTTCCAGATGATAACGTGAGTTAGGAATGATTGACTTCTTTCAAACTTCATATAATGCTATCTCCTGTAAAAATCTAGGGTCGGATTGATTTTATGGTCAAAAGGTCGATTCTCAAAATTACTGTTACTAAAAATAGACATTATCACTGCATTCCATTTGTTAAATAGTAACTTGAGTTAAGAATGATTGATTTCTTTTAAACTTTGTATAAAGATAGGTTATGTAAATGGAAGGAACTTTAGTGTTTGTCGTTGTCCGTCTGTCTGTACGGATAGTTTCTAGAGAATAACTTCAGTGTGGAATGACCAATTTGTTTCAAATTTCATACAATGTTAGCTTATATAAAGATTTAATATGGGATTGATTTTAGGATAAAAAAAGGTCAACTCGAATGTCACTCTTGTTATAACTTCATCATTGTATTTCGGTTTCCAGATGATAACTTGAGTTAGAAATGGTTGATTTCTTTCAAATTTCATATAAGGCTAGCCCATGGAAAGGTCTAGGGTGGGATTGGGGTCAAAAAGTCAATTCTAAAAATGCCGTTACTAAAAATATTCATTTTTCACTGCATTTCATTTGCGAGATAATAACTTGAGTTAAGAATGATTGATTTCTTCTCAACGTCATATACGTCTAATTTATTTTAAAATGTAGGATGGGATAGATTTTGGGTCAAATGGTCAACTTTAAGGTCACTGTTACTAAAAATAGACATCAGTTTAGTTCAGTTGTAGACTTATTACTGAAAATAGTGATTCATCACTGGTTCAGTTTCCAGATGATACTGGTGCCAAATATGAAAAAATGCTATACAGTAAATCCTAATCATTCTTAAAATATATGATACAGTTTGTAACCAGATGATCTTAACACCAAGGAGCGTTAACATTCGTGTCCACTGTACTTTTTGGACTCTAATTGGGGATGAAAAATAACGAAAATACATAGGTTGGTTGACTTGTGTTTTACGTCGCTATCAACAATATTTCAGTTATATCGCGACATGGAAGCATGAGGTTACCAGCCTCTTAAACATAGTGGCGCAACCCGGATATTGAACCCGGATCGTCGGCGCCGCAGGCCAAGCGCTTAACTACTGCACCACGCCTGCCCCTAAAATACATAGGAATAGTAAATGGAAACTACTAGGGTTTTCATTCGTGATTTAAATTTGTGTCAATAGCTGTTGACTTTTTGACTGTAGATAAAAAATTTCATTGTATCGGTAGATAAACTTCATTTTATCATGAAGAAGTTACATTGTCTTTTTGATAATGTTTTCTTTGGCAAATAAGGTGAATAACGTCACATTACGCAGTTAATACAGATTCACAATAAATAAGGTAAGACAGATAATGAACCCTTTTGTGTATATATGTAGCACATACAACATAAATGCACAACACTATATAATGAGGTCGTGCTTTTTTCATGATTCAGATATTTTTTTAACATCATTGTCAATATATTATTAAATAAATTTTTGAATAAACAGTAAAGCAGGTGCGGCCAAGTGGATGAGGTGCTCGGCATATGATCGAAAGGTCCCGGGTTTGATTCCCGGTCTTTCGGATGAGACAGTAAAAACCGAGGTCCCGTGTCACGGTAGACGCGGCACGTAAAAGATCCATCACTGATTCGGGTGGGTTCGTTGCAAAGAATAAAATTTCTTTGCGATTCATGAGGCAGATGCCGTCACCATATACGTGAAGTAATTGTGGAGTGACGTAAAACAATTTTCCATCAATCAATCAATGTAAAGCAGTATGTTAAAGCATATTTTAACAAGACAAGAGCTTTTATACCAATTTCAACGCGATGGGAAAAAACCTAATCACAGTCTATTCCATTTTTTTTTTCTCTTTCAGAATGCTTTTCTTGAAATTACTCTCAGCTTTTTTGCTTACGTCGTTGGTCAAGTGCCATTTAATCAAGGACGTAGACTGGCCTGACCTTCCAGACGGAACGTTTTGCCTGGAAAACACTTGTGGGGCATATGATAAAACCTGTGAATGCTTTTTTGAAATCGAACATCGTCTCACAATGATACTTGAAAAGGAAAGGATGTTATTAAGGCCTCTCCAGGGGGCTATTTATCGATACAACGAAACAGCTCTGTCACCTACTGGACAACCAATGTATTCCCCAGTCATTGATTCAGACGTTCTCACACTTAATGGCTATGACTCGCGACTGGTCATCACAATAAATAGGCAATTCCCGGGACCAGACCTGGTGGCATACGAAGGCCAACAAATGATAATCCACGTTAAAAATCTAATGCACACTGATAGCACGACTATCCACTGGCATGGAATGCATCAAAGAGGTTCCGCATGGTCCGACGGCGTCGCCTATGTCACGCAATGTCCGATTCTGCCAGGTGAATATTTCACATACCGCTTTAAGGCATATCCTCATGGAACCCATTTCTACCATGCACATATAGGAGATCAGCGCTCTATGGGATTATATGGTTCACTAGTCGTTTATCCGACAAAGGATGGTGTACCAGAAGAATTAGATTATGATGAATTTACGGTATGCTTGCAAGATTGGAATCAAGATGACGACCCTGAAACTATTTACCAACGTATGTTGTATGGAACGTACGATGTACATAATGGCAAAAAGATCGAACCATCACAGTCTATTGATAGCACTTCATTCAGTCGTTTTGTTTTCCATTCTGGTATCATAAATGGGCGTGGTCGATATTACTTCGATCAGACCAATCATAATGGTTCTCCTTTGACACAGTTCCTTGTACAACCAAGGAGCGAGTATCGTTTCAGAGTGATAAGTGCTGCAACACTTTATCCATTCAGAGTTTATATACAAGGACATCCAACGATCCATATGTTAGCAACAGATGGCAACGATTTCAAAAAACTTTTCGTAGAATCATTTATTATCCATCCAGGCGAACGGTACGACTTTACAGTTGTGACTGAACAAGAGCCCGGTGATTATTTACTCGTTGCGGAGAGTTTAGAAAAGTACACAGATAGATACCATGCTGCTGAGGCCATCATTCGGTATGACGTTACGATACCTTTGCCTAAAAATCCAAATCCCCCACGAACAACTGGAAATAAATGCACTCCGGCGTCTCCATGCAAAATTTTCAATTGTCCTTTTGGTAATTACCCAGCCAACAGTGGATTTGTATGTGTTTTTTTTAATGAAACTCGAACATTTGAAAATCCTTCTGCCGGCTTTAAAGAAATCCTGAACGGCGAAATAAATGAACGTTTTTTTAATTTCGCTTTTCCGGGTGAAAATGGGTTTACACCTGGTTCTGTAAACGGGCAGCAGTTCATATCTCCTATTGCGCCACTTCTGTCTCAACCTGAAGGTGCTTCAAATACTTTATGTAACAGTACAATCTGTAGTAAAGATTTAATATGTTCTTGCTCACAAAAATTTACAATAAGCTCTGGGAAAATATATCAATTCGTTCTTACAAATATCGGAAGCGGGCGTGGATGGTCTCACCCAGTTCATTTACATGGGCACTCATTTTACGTCTTAAAAACTGGATTAGGTAAATACGACAAAACTGATGCAACCTTTCTAAGTGAAGTAACAGATATAATGTGTGATGGTAGTAAAGGATTCTGTAATAAAGCGCAATGGAAGAATGAAAACTGGACCGGAAATGATATCCCAGGACTCTCACTGAAAAATCCTATCCTGAAAGATACGGTCATTGTCCCATCCGGTGGGTATGTTGTCATCCGATTCAAGGCCAATAACCCTGGGTTATGGTTCTTCCATTGTCACATTGACCTTCACAATACCAATGGTATGGGTATGATGATTGAGGAGTCGCCCTGGATGTATCCAAAACTACCATATGACTTTCCAAGATGTGGAGATGCCAACGGATACTTTACCAACGGAGTTGTTCCAGCACATAATACTAGACGTAAGTAGTGGATTTATCAATTTGGAATTTGTTCCAATACTTTATATTCATATTAAAATTCATATTTATATTTTGTCGATTTAAGTTGATAGTAGGTCAAAATATGAACTGTTTATTGACATTTTGCTTCAAAATGGGCAAACATATCTTTAGAATAAAATAAAATGTTTTACTTCATTATGATATCGGCTGGAATGTACCAAATGTCTGCTATCTCACCTCTAATGATTTGTGCTCAGTTTGTTGTCATCTTTTAGTGTATAATTTGTTCGCATGGTGTTGTGTACATATTTGTCATTGTCTATGTTTAAAATTGGTTTATTGATTTACTAGTTGGTTGATTGGTATATTACATTGCTTTCAAAACTTTTTCAGTGAAATCTCCTAAACATAATGTCGCAATTTGGGAATCGAACCTGGATCGTCGAGCTCAAGTCAAGGACTCAATTACTATAACAAATCTGCTCTTTTTGAAATTAAATATCATCATAATATGGAAGGAGAGTGTCATTGGCCAGAAGTTACTGGTAAACACATTATTATGTATGTCACCACGACTTGGAGAGATTGTGTCATTCGTTCGTATATAAAGAGATTGTGTCATTCGTCAGGAGTTATTGGTATACACATTATAATGCATGTCCGGAGTTATTGGTATACACATTATAATGTATGTCCGAAGCTATTGGTATATACATCATAATGTATGTCCGAATTTATTGATATACACATTATAATGTATGTCCGAAGTTATTGGTATACACATTATAATGTATGTCCGAAATTATTGGTTTACACATTATAATGTATGTCCGTTCCGTTCAGCTGATAACTTTTAGTGATGTTCTAATAGTAATGTCAAAGTTAAAGATGTAATTTAATTGTGAAAATTATACTTTTTTAATTGAAACAACGCTTTTATTGTGATGTCACCATGAGAATTATCGCTAAAAGCTATCAGCTCCGACATTTAGACAGCCATTTTCAACATCAGAAAATGGTCTGTTGATGCAACCATTCACAGTAAACATATATAACAGTAATTCTTTTAATTTCCTTTCTGGTTGCTTGTAGTTGCATGCATGTAATGTACATATATATATATTTTTTTTTCAGTACAAATGATGGCTGTCATTGCATATGTATGTCACTTTTACATAACCATGGCTCGTTAAATGATAGCTCAACACCATGTACATAGAGAGTTGCTGGGCCGCCTGTACATATGCCACAAGATGAAAAGTAGTGCAAGAATTGATGGTGAACTGTATTGAAACGATTAATGGTATTATATAATCAAACTCTATATTTGCACAAAATGAAATTATGCATATACTATATTCATTAGTGAACAATCATGATTATTTGCTTGTCATGAAATGGGTATTTTACAAAAATTAGCATAGCGATTAGCATAAGTCTGTATTTATTATTCCTTTAAATGTCATCAATTTATCATATAAAACACATTTAAACACTTGTTATAATGTCTTTTGTTATGAAATTATTGTAACCACTAATACGGTATTGAGATATTAGATCGATTGATTGGTGTTTACGTCAAATTTTCAGTCATTTAGTAAAATGTAGTGAAAAGCTACCTACCGGTAGTGACACAATTTGGGAATCTACTGCCTGTACCGCAAGCGAACCACTACACTACATCACTACTACATCAAGTCAACCCCTTCGTTTAACCACTACATCAAGTCTACAACTATGTTTAACCAATACCCCTTATGTTTACACGCTCACCAAGTCTTCCCGTACATTTCATAATTTCTTCAAGTGTACCTCTTATGTTAAACCACTACGTCAAGTTTACCCCTACGTATAACTACTACATCAAGTTACCTCTTACGTATAACCACTATATCAATTCATCCTCTGCGTGTAGCTTCTACATAAAGCCTATCCCTAATGTTTAACAATAAGTAAAAAGCGAAGAAGTACCGAAGGGTAAACCATATCTCAAAGTCCATGGAATAAAGGGGACAATATCGTGTTTAGTGTCATATTCAGATGCGAACCCCAATAAAACTACAACAAGTGTACACATACCTTAGGTATATGTTTTCTATATTTATTTAACCACTATATCAAGTCTATCCCTGTGTTTAACTACTGCTGTAAGTCTATCCCTACATTTTCTAACATAGTTGCATTGGGAGTATAGTTCATAAGATATTTTCATTCTATGGTACATTTATTCCGATATTACTAGCATGGTTATGCTTATGAGGGAACGTTTGAAATGAAACATCTTTGCCCCTTTTAATTTAGTGTTGTAATATATTACACCTTAGTATATGCTTAACACCTCTCACAATAAAGTTAATTGTTTACCAAATCCCACAGTATCATACTTCGCCTGATTGACTCTAGGTGTCAAGCATACAATAAGAAAGTTAGAGAATGATTTCGAGTTACCAAGTGATTTGGTGAACTCCGAGTGTTAGCTCTAGCCTTTACTTGTCTTTAATTTCCTTACCAATAGTTATTTTAGATTTCAGTGTATGTGTTTTTGTCTTACACCAATGCACAATACGCAAGAAAAAAGAGGCGTTACCGGCTCTGTTATGTGGCAGAAGTCACCCTGGAGCTATACAATACATGAATATAAATAATATAATAGAACATTTAACACATTACAAAAATATTTGATTGTAGTGCAATTACGATACTTAATGAAAAAGGGGGATAAGGATGTACAAACCCTGGGGAAAACTCCCACACAACCAAGTTAGTAACTATTGGGTGAATAATAACACTTGAAACAAGTGACAGTTACAAGCAAGTAACTGGTGTCAAGTGAGTACGTCACTAACAACATTGTATCACAGCGGACATTTCGGGACCCTTGAAATTCAGAGGAGAGACCAAGTACCCGACAGGAGTAAGTGTCTCCTGAATGGCTAGCCACAACCGCCATGCATACCCTTACATACAGAAAAAACAAATGTAATTCAGGATTGTATATAAATGAATGTGAACCAGTACTGTGTAGAAAGTGTCACATAACATCAGGGAAAAAGTATAGCATTTAAGTAAAACCTTCCGCGGGAAGTAGTAATTTTCTCTTTACCAAGGCTATGTGCACTTCTGATCCGCGCCCGTTTTCTACGAAAAGTTCAAGAAGGGCATAGGTCATTATATGATATGAATGTTTCTCGTCGTGATAACCAATATATCTGAAATTAAAGTTCACAGATAACAACGATATACCACATCCTCTTACTGATGTCTGTATGCATACTGGCGTTGTTGAAGATAACAATACAAACTTAACTATTTATATGGCATAGATACTATTTCAGATAAATAAAAATGTTTATCTAGAATGAAACGAAATGAGAGAATGCATTTTATCACATGTTTTGCTATTTATGTTGTAAAAGATCGCTATGTCATAAATAGATGACGTCATAACGTGGGAAAAAAATGTGTCAAGCTGGTGTTTGATGAAATAAACATCTTTAAACTGAGTGTAAACATGTGATAAAAAGAATCTGAAATGATTTTTCCCCTACGTTATTTATGAAACTCGGTGTGTGCTTTATATCTCCTTGCCAAGACTCGGAGATATAAAACAAACAACTCGTTTCATGAACACCGAATGAAATGAAAATTCATTTCAGATCCTATATATATATTTTAGTTGCATATCGAACTCTTTAGTATTCTAGAGTACGACGATTGTAACTGGCATAAGAAACCTATACCGTATTTCACATGTAATTTATGGAGGATTTTGCAGTTGCTCACAACTGCAGATTTTGAATTTGTGGGCTTTTCCTTTAGCCAGGTGTTCGGAGTTGTTTTTTTTTTTTTGTATTTGTAGGTTTGCCTTTGTACAGGTGTATGTTGTTGCTAAGTATTGCAGATTTTGTATTTGTCGGGTATGCCTTAAGACAGGTGCTTCTCTCCAAGCACGAGACGCTAGCTCCTCTTGGGAACCTACTATCACATCTGACAGGATCTCACTTTGTAAATATGTATATATTTGAATAATTTGTATTCATGCAGAAGGCTGAAAAACAATACAATGCCATTTACATTGTATTAGATATTTATGACGAGTATGGCTGGCCAAACAGGAAACGCTTTTTCCTCTTTTGCATGTACTTTACTAATATTTCTCGAGTGTCCATAAGTGTCACCATAATATACTTCTTTTTTCAACAATATTGTAAGCATAGATCACCATAAATTATTTTACTTATTGTTGTCATTATCTCAACATAAAAAGCTAAAATCGTAGCAAGACACAGATATTTCAGAAAGGCACTGTGTCTGATAGATCAAGAGATCAATGAGCATTTGCACATTTTTTTTTCTGGTAATGTCTCTTTTTTAAATCTACAATTTGTTATTTGAGTTCAAAGAAGGACTGGTGCAAAGTCTGGTAATATTTCAACAACAGTTTGCAGAAACTGTCCGTGAAGACACTGAAGCTCGCTATTTTGCACCAAAAACAAAATGAGCATCTTTCGAGAACAAAATCAGTAACCTATATATCCGATCATTGAGTCGCAATCTTAAACGTAGGTAAATGAATTTAAAAGAGAAAACTGAAGACATCTGACAAAGCTGTATGACAAAAATCACTAAGGACATGTAAATCTACAGTACAAAATTTCTTTTATTCATCTTTGATTCAAATTAAAACAAGTTACTGATGTCTGTTTATTGAAGCTAGTAGCCTGAAAAAGAGCCATACAGTGAGGCATCCAGATACCATCCAAACGTATATATAAATTATAATCAATTATCATATCAAAGTAGTTTTATCTATTTTACATATTATATTCGAATTTAAAATAATGTTCATATATTGATATTGTCGGGTATTTGCATATTCATAATACGGTAGCATTTTCTATTAAAACTAAGCTGATATGAGAAAATTTTTACGATTTTCTAATTTTCGTTGTCTTGGAGATATTACTTGATTTGCTAGAACTAATATAAAATGAAAGAAAATTTGAAAAAAAAATACTTTAATGTGTCGTTTTGCGAATATGTGAATAGATTGTTATTGTTTCAGATTTATGCATCAAAAAATTGATTCATTTTTTTTTTATGCATAGCTTTATGTTTACCTTTTTGTGATGGGCATGGATCTGAAATTTAGAAAAAAATGTCATGAAATGAACAGAGTTATCTCATTTGGAATAGTACATTCACAATTAAGAAATCGATACAAACATAAATATGTATAATTGAAATCGATACAAACATAAATGTGTACAATTGAGATATCAATATATTATATCAAAAATCAATGGTATTATACAATAACAAGGTATAAATTAAAAGTATTGAATTCTAACTATATTCTATCTTCATGAAATATCAAATGGGTTATAACTATGCAAGCTTTAAGAGTAGTTTGGTTTTCCTGTGCATTATTCTGAAGTAAGACATACAATCATGTAATACATACAATTATATAAGACATACAGTCCTGTAAGACAACAATCTTGTAAGACATACAATCCTGTAAGACATACAATCCTGTAAGGGAAATGATCTTAACTCTAAATGAAGTATTAGTATCCGCTGACTACGGTGACTACACTTCTAATACACTTGAGATGGACAACAAAAGGAAAATTCTACGAATACTTTATCCATTTATCATGACCTTAATATTTTAATAAACTACCCTTTCCAAAAGATTCAAGTGTATGAGGGCCGTAACTTATTTGGTAAAGCGACAACGCCGACCAAGTATATTGTCTTATAGTAAATACTGACCCATTTGAGAAATACATTGAACTTACGACAGCTTGTATACGGATCGCCTTTATATCCCCGCTTGCAACGGCATCCATCTCCGTCTTTAACAGCGTTTATTCCGCAAAACGAGTCTACAAAAACACCATGTGTTACATGTGTTTATTTCTATGATTTATGATTAATCCATAACTCTCTCCCTTAATATATATATATATATATATATATATATATATATATATATATATATATATATATATATATATATATATTTTTTTTTTTTTTTTTTTTTTTTTTTTTTTGCTGTTGTTATATTTGGTGATTAACTTCCAAATCTGATATTTAAACTTCCACAATTTCGGTCGTAAACCTCAACAAAGATTTTATATGTCGAAACCTCCATCAGATGATGCAAAAATATATTATGCTTCATTAATATATATATATATAATATTAAACATTAAAAATTATATTAATTTTTGTGCATGATGATTTCAACTTTCACGATTATTGATTACGGAAATAGAGCAGCACAAAAATGTAAAGTTAGATATATCGTTTCGAATAAATAAATAGCCATAGCCATAGGGGAAACAGTGATACCTACTCAAACACAACAACAAAAATTTATTATTGACCAAACCAACTGAGTGACGTTTTGTGACTATTCAATTGACCGTCCTAAATCGGTATAGTAACCCCAGCACAATCGAATATATTTGTAATGTTTGTTCCTTGTATATTCTACTATAATCATGTTTTTGTACAGGTCCTTGGTGATTTGTGTCAAACAGGTTTGTCAGATTCTTCTGTTTTCTCTATTGAAAATGAATTGCTATAATTGAAACTTTCAACTTTGTCCGTAGCCATGAGCTTTTTATGGTAATATCCATGAATTTCAAACTAAAATCTAAAACACGGAAATAGTATATTATAAATCACCAATGATAAGTTAAATTGTATTACTTACAGCAATCTACGTATGGGTCGCCATCAGGATATTCCGGTTTACATACACACTTTTTACCAACACGTTTGGCATTCTTTCCACAGGGTTTAACTGTTCATAACAGTAAACAAAGAAGAAGACTACACTAATACTTAATGATTAATACATGGTTAGAAGTTATTTCTATGTATATGTACATGTATTTTATTTATAGTTTTAGAATGACAGCAATATTACACTTTTTTGATAAATCATCCAGAAAATTACATAATAATGTACATGTATGTTCTTTTACTCGAAAGGATCTTCGGAGAAGAGGTTACATTCTGAGTAGAACAGTTGATATTAACAATTTTAAGAAAACGTTCTCGTTAATAGCACCAAAACTTTAAAAGTATAATGAACGTCTGTAAACGACATCATTCTTACTGTACATTCAAATACTTTTGTGTGTGGATTTTTTTATTCATTTATTTATTTTTATTTATCTATTTTCTATCTCTATTTTTTTGTCTATCCGCGGTTAATTCTAAAATGTGTTATGGTTCATTTGTTTTTCACAAGCTGTGACTAGATAAATTAATCAGAATTTTTTCAGAACGTATCAATGTATTCGGATCTACATAAATTAATTACACCAATACAAATGTTTACTTACGGCATTCATCAAAAGGATCACCCTCAGGATAGCCAGGCTTGCATTCACAGGTCTGCCCTTTGGGTTTTGCATTTTTCCCACAGTGAGGATCTATGATAAAGTTTTAAAATAAAGACATTCTCTATCATTACATATTAAAATATTCAGGAGTCTTGTTCTGTAATTTTTTTTATTTTCGTTTATTTGTTAATAATAAGTACAACTATGCAGTGTTTTATTTTGTATTGAAAGATACTGTCTTCTTATTTCAGTGAAATGTACTCTTCAATACTAATAACAATTAACTAAAATATAAGGATTTAATACTCGATCGATAGAACTACATGTAATGGATATGAACTCTGACTCACAGGACAACTGGGGCATTGTCAGAGTTCATGAAGAAACATTTTCAGAGGAGATACGACTCTGTACTCGTCAACTCGTCCTATCTGACTGTTATTCTGGACTATGAGGATTCAGGGATCTTAACTCACTTTAAAAATAGGTCCTGGTGATATCACTTTATATTTTTGGTATTAAAATTAAATCCATAATACTCTACGTGCTAAATTTTTTATGACCTCTTCTCAACTTTAGTAACCTATCTATTCTTATTTTTTTAAGATTTCTTTGTGTGGATTCTTTGAATTTACTGCTTCCCTGGTGTAGAGGAAAGTGGACCCATAAACTGAAACAAGCACATCATTTGAGTAACGCAACAGTATTTTGTTATTTCTTTTTATGTGCTTATTCCAGCTTGCTCTGTGTATTTTCATATACTAAAAGAAACAACACAAACACTCTTTGCCGCAAATTTTCGGCTGTTTGTGTTTGTGTTGTTCCCTTTGGAGGACTACTTATTCTATCTTATTTTCATATAGTCAAGTAAATTGTTTTGTTTCCTGTCCTTTATCTGAATATATACTCACAACATTCTTCTTCCGGGTTTCCATCAGGACAGCTAGGTATGCAAACACATACTCCGTATACACGTTTAGCGTTTTTTCCACATGGCTTAACTGTTTGTATATATAAACAACAAAGAAATACCGATCAGTCATTAAGTGTTTATATATAAATTAAAAGATACATGGGAGAAATGAAGATATTCTAATATACATTCTAAAGTTATCCATTTATAACTTTTTCACCTATCTTGGTTCAGAGTATGACTAATTGTCCTGTAGTTTCAATATTGAATACTAAAAAGTAATATTCTAGGATAGTAAATAAGCCTTTATAACTCGGCCATCAAACATTTACTACGAGTTGTTCACTTTGGGCATAATTGTCTATAAAACTGACATCGGCGTTTGAGTTTGCTCAAACATTACACTAGAAATCATCTTTCCATTGTATGTTATTTTTCATAGTGATGACGCTGACATTTGAGGGATGGCAAACTGTAGACAAATGACGCATCCGTTTATGACATCATACATTGAACATTTAGAAATCCTCTGAATGCCACATGCTTTTATGGACGTTGAAGGAACCATCATTGTAATCTCTATCTTTGTCCATTCAGAATAAGATTCCCGTTTGGGGCAAGTAGGCAAATATGCACATCGGCGATTTTCTCGAGATACCCTGGTTTACACACCATTATTTTGCACTAACCACCACAATACATGTGAAATTATCCTGATGTAACATCTTTAAAAATTCTAATATAAAAACCAGTGTTTGCATAATATAATGCATACCATACAAACTAATGGCGTCCTATAAAGCCATCGAAAGGAATGTATAATGAAGAAATCTCTTAGTCTAATTCAATCATTTTGTATTACATAATGTTAATGAAGATAGGTGACATAATACTGATTTGTGCAACCCGTTTTCATTATCAATGCATTATGTAATTCTACTCACAGCACTCCTCGTTCGGAAGGCCGTCAGGGTATCCTGGTTTACAGACACACTTCTTACCAACACGTTTGGCATTCTTCCCACATGGCTTAACTAATTAAAATCACAACATTATAACACAACACAACTTTTATCTATGAAATTGTAAATTTCTTTTTAAGTTTAGTGTGTATATGTATGAGTTTCCTTTTCTCATTATCATTAACATTTACTTTATCCTGAATGGTCAAAACATATATTTTATACAAAAAATACTCACAACATTCATCAAAAGGGTCACCATCAGGATAACCAGGCTTACATATGCAAGTTTGCCCTTTGGGTTTTGCATTCTTCCCACAATGAGGAACTGTAGTGGTTCGATAAAACAAAAATTTAATACATTTCCCTGATTATATCAACTTTCCCCGATTATATAAAACTATATAAAGGTTTACTTAAGTCAAGAAGTTTCATGATTTATCTATTTATGTTGGTATTAGCGCTGTCGATGAAGAAGGAAGTGTGGTGAACAAAACACTTAACAAACTCATGTTATCTGATCATAACATGTTAACTATATACAAGTATTTCGAAATTGTTTCTTTCTATACAAAGACCTTAACATGTAAATGTTTACCGATAACAATACTCCGTCAAACTTATTTCAAAATATACTCACAACATTCTTCTTCAGGGTTTCCATCAGGACAGCTAGGTATGCATACACATACTCCATAAACACGTTTGGCGTTCTTTCCACACGGCTTAACTGTCCATATATTATTGAATATGTATATTAATATGAGTTAAAATAAATATAGAACAAAGAACATATATACCTTTTAATTAAGTGCACCATATGCGCATTTCGACAATTTATGTCTCTTCGGTAATGAGCACTTCTTTATATCTTTGCATTAAGTGATTATAATGCTTGGGGTCTATATTTTTTGTATTAACTGATTATAGCAATAAAAACTGCATATTGAGTTTAATTTCGACGTACAAAACTTCATCATTATGCTGACCCTATGAATAAAGTTGGAAAATCGAAGATTATGCTATTGATGGAATATTACACACTAAAAGAGAAACTTAATCGGTTTATATGCTATGACATGATATCATATGGGAGCTATTATTTAGTTATATGACACAATATTATATTATTTTTACTCACAGCACTCCACGTAGGGGTCCCCATCAGGATATCCTGGTTTACAAACACACTTTTTCTCATCACGTTCGGCGTTTTTTCCGCATGGTTTAACTATTCAAATTACAGCATGATAAAATCTCAGAAAGAAAGCATGATTTTTTTCAAAATTATTATTTATATGAATCTTTGTAAACTGTTAATGAACTAGAAGCCGTACTACTGTGAATACATATACATATATAATAATATCCCAAGAAATAAATACTCACAGCATTCCTTGAACGGATCCCCGTCAGGAAAGCCAGGGTTACATACGCAGGTTCGTCCTTTTGGTTTTGCATTCTTTCCACAATGTGGGACTGTGATAAATTAATACAAATCTTATAATGTTGTTACCATATCAATCATATCATACTATAATGATACTACCATTATGGGAGTGTGTCATGCACAATGAAAAGCGAAAACCATTTATGCACTATTGGAAATAAGGAGTTAAAGAGGGGGAAAACCCGCTTTTGCTCCTCCATTTCATTTGATCTTACTTCTGGTTTGAACTTTGTGACTATATTTGATTTCACATAATATGTATACACACAGACATTTGTTCACTTACATCGCCGACACCGGAATTTCAGTTCAGTTTCATTACTGTTAATCATTACTGATTAATTAATACTCACAACATTCTACTTCCGGGTTTCCATCAGGACAGCTAGGTATGCATACACATACTCCATAAACACGTTTGGCGTTCTTTCCACAAGGCTTAACTGTTCAAATATTATTTTGTATGTATATGTATATGAATAAAAAGACATTTTATACATGTACGTAATTATTTGTGCTGAATTGGTGTTAAGTGCTGTCTCCTTATTTTGGTTTTTATTTATTGATTATGGCAATACCTATTGTACATTGATTGTAATTTTCACGTACATATCTTCATCATTATGCTGACCCTATGAAAAAGTAATTTAATGAAAAGATCATGTTATAAATGATATGACAAACCCATTTTGATTATGAGATATGTATTGGGGTTATATTATATGTAATTTCATGTAGAGGACATTATTTTATTATATCACACATTTATTACATAATTTTTACTCACAGCATTCTACGTAGGGGTCCCCATCAGGATATCCTGGTTTACAAACACACTTTTTCTCATCACGTTTGGCGTTTTTTCCACATGGTTTAACTATTCAAATTACAGCAGAATAAAATCTCATAAGGAAGGCGTGGTTTGCATTCAGAATTATTACTGATTAATATGATTATACTAATAAATTAGTAGCCGCCCCACTGTTGATACATAAACATATACAATAATTCCCAAAGAAATAAATACTCACAACATTCCTTGAACGGATCCCCGTCAGGATAGCCAGGGTTACATATGCAGGTTCGTCCCTTTGGTTTTGCATTCTTTCCACAATGTGGGACTGTAATGAATTAATACCATTGTTATTATGTTGTTATCATTGATTCATATCGTACTATAATAATATTACTCTCATGAGAGTGTGTCATGCACAATGAAAAGCAGAGAACATTCATGCACTATTGGAAACAAGGAGTTTAGGAGAAGAAAACTCTGCTCCTTCTCCTCTATGGCATCTGGTCTTACTTCTAATTTGAACTTTGTGACTATATTTGATTTCACATTATATGTATACATAAAGACTTTGTTCATGTACATTGCCGACACCGGAAATGTAATTTGCTTTCATTACTCTCTTAATCATTACTGATTAATTAATACTCACAACATTCTTCTTCCGGGTTTCCATCAGGACAGCTAGGATTGCATACACATACTCCATAAACACGTTTGGCGTTCTTTCCACATGGTTTAACTGTTCAAAAATTATTTAATATGTATTTATATATATAGATTAAAAGACTTATTTTATACGTAATTATTTTTGCTGAATTATCGTTTAGCGCTGTCTCCTTTTTTTTATTATTTATTGATTATGGCAATACCTATTGTACATTGATTGTAATTTTCACGTACAAATCTTCATCATTATGCTGACCCTATCAAAAAGTAATTTAATGAAAAGATTATGTTATAAATGATATTACAAACTCATTGAGATATGAGTCGGGGTTATATTATATTATATTATAGAGGACATTATTGTTTTATATCACACATTTAATACATAATTTTTACTCACAGCATTCTACGTAGGGGTCCCCATCAGGATATCCTGGTTTACAAACACACTTTTTCTCATCACGTTTGGCGTTTTTTCCACAGGGTTTAACTATTCAAATTACAGCAGAATAAAATCTCATAAGAGAAGCGTGGTTTTCATTCAGAATTATTACTGATTAATATGATTATCTTTAAATAAATTAGTAGCCGCCCCACTGTTGATACATAAACATATACAATAATTTCGCTAGAAATAAATACTCACAACATTCCTTGAACGGATCCCCGTCAGGATAGCCAGGGTTACATATGCAGGTTCGTCCCTTTGGTTTTGCATTCTTTCCACAATGTGGGACTGTAATGAATTAATACCATTGTTATTATGTTGTTATCATTGATTCATATCGTACTATAATAATATTACTCTCATGGGAGTGTGTCATGCACAATGAAAAGCAGAGAACATTCATGCACTATTGGAAATAAGAAGTTTAGGAGGGGGAAACTCCGCTTCCTCTCCTCTATGGCATCTGGTCTTACTTCTGGTTTGAACTTTTTGACTATATTTGATTTCACGTTATATGTATACATACAGAGTTTGTTCGTGTACATAGCCGACACCGGAATTTCAGTTCACTTTCATTACTTTAAATCATTACTGATTAATTAATACTCACAACATTCTTCTTCAGGGTTTCCATCAGGACAGCTAGGAATGCATACACATACTCCATAAACACGTTTGGCGTTCTTTCCACAGGGTTTAACTGTTCATATATTATTTTGTATGAATAAAGATAAAAGGCACACGATTTTATGTAATTTATGTCTCAATATTTGTTGTGTAATGCCCCTCTCAAATCCTCAGATTGAATTCTAATATAGCACTACTACCACTATATAATTGATATTTTAACTATATCCTTTGATATTTTGGTATGTGTTAAAAGTAACCAAATCAGTGTAATCATAATAAACATAAATTGTATAACATACGGAATTTGATTCTAAGACACTTAATCGGTCTATATTTCATTATAAACTTATGTGAAGACATTTAAATGAACATACGAGTATCGTTTTCTTATGGAACACTGTTTTAAACATTTTGTAATTCTACTCACAACATTCCATGTACGGATCGCCATCAGGGTATCCTGGTTTACAAACACACTTTTTATCGACACGTTTGGCATTCTTTCCACATGGCTTAACTGACGAAAAATCACAATACCTTATAGTCAAAGTAAGGTAATTATTAGTTCGAAAGATCTAACCAAACATCTCTCCTCTGACGGCTTCTTTTGCAGCTAGAAATAGGTGTATTGGTCAGATGTGAATCTTACTCTCGACAGTGTCGTACTTAAATGGCTGCATGTGGACTTCATAGAGATAATTTCTGGGGAATCCTGAAAATTTTGTGTTTCGACCATCATCCCACACCAGTCGGTAGAAAGAAAAGATGAAAACCGTCATAGGAGAGGTGTTTCTTTAAGTCTTACTGACCAAGCAATGATCGGATAATTTGATTTCCAGATTTAGTAAAGGGAAACGGAACTGCTATTTCAATGTATTGTATGTTCAGATAGAATACTATAAAACCATAGAAATCTACTTTACTATCAATACAATACCGTTGCTGCGTCTGTAACATCACAGATACCAACAGCATTAACCTATTATTTAAAGTCTGTCTTTTAATATGTATTTTTTATAAAGCGAAGATAAAGAAAGTTGAGTAATTCTTGCTCGAATTCGACAAAATTGATACTGGACCTTATAAATATAGGACTTGTCACATATTGACCTATATCATGCATCTAAAAATTTAATACTCACAACATTCATCAAAAGGATCACCATCAGGGTAGCCAGGCTCACATACACAGGTCTGTCCTTTCACTTTTGCATTCTTACCGCAATGAGGATCTAGATTATGCGAGACAAGACAAGAAATAAAGTTATCACAAAAATATTCAATTACACAGCAATTCAGATCCTTATCACACGATAAATTGACGAATAGTAAAAGCCACATGTGTAGTAATTATAATTTTTCACTTTTATGTGTAAATTGTATATTGCACATTATACATTAAAAGGATGGTTCTGCTTCTTAAACTATAAACTTACAACATTCTTCGTCCGGGTTTCCATCTGGACATAATGGTATACATACACATTTTTTCCCAATACGTTTTGCGTTCTTTCCACATGGTTTGACTGTTTCAAAGTATAATATTATTGTATTAAAACAATATTTAACATTATTTGATATGCCACCTCTAAGTTTTGTATTTCGTATGGTAAAATGAATCTACATGTATGGCATGCATTACAAAATACAATAATGTAATGTGAGCATATCATACATATATTGTATTTCTCGATCATTAATTAAATACAATAAAAAGGACAATGATGATCACAATGTGCTTTTCAGGAAATATCTTGCATAATGGTCTACATTGTCACTAAAATTCACTTATACAAACAACAATTGAGTCAATTATATTAACGTCCTTCAGCACTAGGACCTAAAAAAAAAACTTTCTTCGTAACGTTATATATATATATATATATATTATATACATATAACAAATAGACGATATTACAATATATTAGAAGCTTTATTGCCGTAATATTATTTGATAAGGAATGATAAATACTTACAACATTCTTTGAATGGATCACCATCAGGATAGCCAGGCTTGCATACACAGGTTTTTCCTACAGGTTTTGCATTCTTTCCGCAATGTGGGACTGAATAATGTAATATCATATCATTTATTACAATGTATCAAAACTATACACCGTTCTGATTCTATATAAACAATATAAACAAAAGCAGTACATGTATTAAAAGGTTTAAATAGTTTCGAATTTTATCAGTATTCAATAAAACAGGAGGGAAAAATTGTAAAACCTCTAGAAAAATACAGTTGGAATCAGTTCCTGTACAGGAGTGCCTCTTATCAACCTGCCACACCTGTTGTGAGCCCGTAATTATCATAGTTCTAACCGTAATTATTTGTCATTAGCGCCTAGTTGAACATTACTCATGTCTTTTAAGGTATATACTTACAGCATTCTTTATCAGGATTTCCGTCTGGGCATCCAGGTATGCAGACACATTTCCTCCCCACACGTTTGGCGTACTTTCCACATGGTTTAACTGATTCAATAGTCCAAGTATATATTATATAAATGTTTAAAATGTCATTTCAAGTTATACAAACTATATAAAACTAGACGGAAGCCAAGATATAAGTGTCGTGCCCTGTTTTCAATATATCTGTTCAAAAATACACATGAAACATGTACCGAACAATGTACTGGCATACGCTAAACGATTATCCGGTGAATGCTGGTATCTTAAATTTTATTGCCTAATTTTGACACAAAACCTCATATCATATTAAATAATCTATATGTCAAATGCGTCTAGATGTTATTATAATTTTGCAAACATTCATAGAACGAAATTTTGTTACTTTTTTATTTACTCACAGCACTCCTCGTTGGGATCGCCGTCAGGGTATCCTGGTTTACAGACACACTTTTTACCGACACCTTTGGCGTTCTTCCCACATGGCTTTACTGTTTAAGTATCACAATACAATATAAGACTATCATACAGAATAGTTAAAAATTAATTTCAATCTGAATTCATATGCAAATATACTGGCCGTGAAAGTAAATCCGGACATGCGGTATATCTTGACGATCGCTATATATGTTACTTATTGGCCATTTCAAGTAATTTTAACTTCACAACTTGAAAGAAAATTGTCTTTTATAACTGTATATTAATGGACATTTTGGAATGAAAATTGCCTTCCATAAATTGTATACCAATGGACATTTTGGACATTTCAAATTTGTTCATTTAATACGATTTCTACGACCGTCCGGATTTACCTCGCGTCCGATTTACCTAACCAACTAGTATGCAATTCTTAAAACTTCACATAAGATATTACTCACAACATTCATCAAAAGGATCGCCATCGGGGAAGCCGGGTTTACATACGCAGGTTTGTCCTTTGGGTTTTGCGTTCTTCCCACAATGAGGATCTGTAGTGTAAGAAAACAAATAATATGTTTTGAAAAATATTTTGGTACATTTAATTCTGGATATGAATCTTGATTTATAATTACAATGCAAGGTACTGAGCTGTGAGTAGGAAAAATCAAATGCACGTAATGGACCAGATGGTCGATTACAAGCCCTCGGGTGTAATCTGATCACATAAGGTAAGCATCTCCTGTTATCTAACTAATTTGCTGTGAACCCATTGTAATAAACCAAATTATAATTAAGATTGTTGCAAAACTTCACATCCACTACTGTTAATCACACAAGTCAAAACAAGACATAGACCTTTTACTTATCTTACATGGTGTAAATGGCAATACCGGACAAATGACGTTCTGCCGAATAGATTTGCTACTGTGACGTTACAATCCAAGCATTAACGTCATAACGAAAATTCTGGCAAAATGTGGTGTGTCCAGTATTAAACCTTTTTATCATCATTTAGAATTGGAAAAAGGTTTATTATTAAGGTGGGCCCGTAAACCGGTTAACCACACCATTTGTTTGGCTTTTGTCAAATTAAATGACCGTCCTAAGTCGGTATCGTAATTGCACTACAATCAAATATTTTTGTAATGTGTTATATGTTCTAGTATATTATTTTTATTCATGTATTGTATAGCTCCATGGTGACTTCTGTCACATAACTGAGCCAGTAACTCCTCTTTTTTCTTTTGTACCAGAATTATTGCTGTGTGATGTTGATCAGAAATATGACTTCTTTCATCCCAATGATAACAAATTTCAAAATGCATGTTCTTTGTATGAATTACACTCAACAAACTTTTTCATGTAAGAGATGAATCGATATAAAGAAACCATATGCATACAGGTGACGCTGTAAGTTGTTCCACAGAGTGTTATTGAAAAGAAATATATAATTATGACGTTTGTTATTTGCTTAGACGTTCAAATGTTGAATAAAAGAATTTATAAGAAAGCTCCTATGAATATAGGATCCCCCATATGTAAGATGTCCTTTAATGGGATTGTGACTGTTAATTCTATATTTGTTTTTCTTGAAATATTTTGTAGCATTTACAATTGCCGCTAGGAGATTTTTTAAAAGACCCAATTACTCGCATACACCGAAACTTGTGATATTTTTCACTGGAAAAATTGTGCAGCCCAGGAACATTCACATGTTAACATGAGCTCAAACAAGACAGACTGAGTTGTTGGACCCCATGAGAATTATATATTTGTATGAGTAATTATTGGTTCGACATAACGATGCCCAGAAAATTGTAAAAAAAAAAAAAGAAGACGATAATTGTCGTCAAAAGCCTATATATTTTCATTATCTATTTATCATTTCATAATAATACTCACAGCACTCTTCTTCCGGGTTTCCATCAGGACAAGTAGGTATACATACACATTCTCTGCCCACACGTATGGCGTTCTTTCCACATGGCTTAACTTTCCAAAATACAATAGTATGTTACATGACGAGAAGTATGTTACAACAAATAATTGTGATGTGATACTATGAATCGTATGTTATTATTTTTGAGTAACGATTTAATGGCATTGCAATGAATTATGAAAACGTTTCTTTAGAAATATGTTCGCACCAAAAATCCACTAGGTTCTATTATACATGTTTACATTTTAGGTAAAGAACGTCTTCAAACTTTATTTTTCACATTTCATTTGTTCGAGAACGCTTAAGAAATATTAACGTATACAATAAAGAATCACCATCCTTGTTGTCAATATTTAACTATGTCGTGTGTAATTCTGATTTAAAAACTGTATACCGCTTCTGAGGGAAGGTAAAGGAACATTATCATTATTAAGGTGTCTATAATGCCCAGTTTTGTAAAAACAAAATGTTGATGTTGAGTTAAATACAAATACTTGACCGATAGTTATATCATAGAAATGCCTAATTTTGTTAATAATTTTGATTGTGTTTCCAGATCAATGAAATATGCACAATGCATGTTTTGTAGAGCATATTTTAAAGCTTATCTTACGTAAACCTCCTTCACGAGAACCTTTTTTTCACTCTGTGCCTTCACTTCCAATCAAAATTAAAATACTAAATATGCAAGCTTGCTTACAAAGTCAACTACAGCTTAGATAAAACAAATGAAATATATAACAATATACTCTGTTTCCTAAAATCCATGCTTCGAACTCCTTTTCTAAAAGACGTATATGTACAACCTTCCCTGACCTCCTTCCCGACTAATAAAAGATACCACTTACATGTAAAATATATGTATTATAAATAAGAATGTATGACATAAGAGACATCTCGTTTCGTGAGAGGAAACAGCACTTTAAAAAACTTTTCTTAGGTTTTATTTCAAAGATATTTATAGAATCAGACGTGCATGTATTTTATAACTAAAATTATATACAATTATCTTCGATGCTGTAATATTAAATTTATCGGTATCACTGGGCGCTTTGTTCATTTAAATGATAGTGTTCCTTTATCCATGCTTTATCTAGTAATATCTCTAAGCCATGTTACGAGTAGCTTATTCCACTAAATGCATTTGTCGATGGGTCGCTTTCATGGTATCATGGTGTAAAAACTTTTTACCGATGCGTTTAGAGATCTTTTGACAGGAATTAACTATTTCATTGCCAGACCGAATGACCAAATGACCAAGTATTAACAAAATGTGAACTGACATGGAATAGGTGTGTAATTATACTTCTCCAGTCAATATGCTGCAAATTATACTCATATAGATGTATACGACTTTTGATTTGGGTTTTTATTTATTTTTAATTTTTCATTTATTTATTTGTCTATTTGTCTATTTATTTATTCATTTATTTATTTATTTAGTCATCTTCCATAAAGTATATACTCACAGCATTCTTTGAAGGGATCACCCTCTGGATACCCAGGCATACACACACATGTCATACCGTCGGGCTTGGCTCTCTTTCCACAGTGGGGATCTAAATGTAATGAAAATTAGATATAATGTACAACTGTGTACGCTATAGTATGTTTATTCAGACACATACAAATTTTAATACTGAAATGTTTGATGTTGATATTTCATAAATGAATACTCACAACATTCTTTGTCGGGGTTCCCATCTGGACATTCTGGTATGCATACACATTTTCCATTTATCCGTATGGCATTCTTACCACATGGTTTGACTATACAACAGATATGGAAGAAAGAAAAAGAAAAACATATGACATATGGACACCTTGATCAACGACACGACAGAAAACACATTATGAAAATATTCCATTGCAATGTGTTTATTGTTGTATGTCAGTTCAGATCATATGTCAACGACAGTACACACAGAACACAACCACCATCCACCCCCGAAAAAAAGAAACTTGTGAGTACTGAATGGGCAAATGTACAACGCAAGACAAAGATTTCCAACAAATCGCCCTTGTCCAGTTGATGTTCTATTTATCATATTTGAACGTAAATCAATTGCGTTATATCTCAACAGCTTGCGATACGGATTTCATAATTCACCTTCCTCTGGTTTGAGACATTTGAAATATTTCTATTAAATCCTCTGTTTCTTTAAATTTAATTTCTAGTCGTTACAGAATAAATTTCGATTTGTAACCTCTCTAATTCAGTAAATACAAAACCCATGTTGATTGCTACCGGTGAAGTAGGTGGCCCAATCAAGTAATGCATTCTTCATCAGTGCATTCTATAATACTGATATAGTTATTGTTTTGTAACATTTCAAATATACACTTACAGCATTCTACATAGGGATCCCCTTCAGGGTAACCGGGTTTGCATTTGCAGGTGTCATATCCACGATCAGCGTTTTTTCCACATGAACGATCTGTAATTCAAGTTTGTCAATATATTGAAACAAGAGACCCAATTGGGCCTTATAACGCTCCTCTAAGAAACACGGTCACGTTCGTTTGTTTTGCTTAATTCTTGTTTCACACCACACAAAATTAATGCTTTACACAGGAGTTTAGCCCTTTGCAAGGAATCCACCCGAGCAGTGAGGTATCATTCACATGCCATGTCTTCCATGTTCCGGGACATCGGTTTTTACTGTCTCGTCCAAAGGACTGGACATCGACGAGCCGCCTGCGAGATTCGAACCCGGGACCTCTCGTTCCCGAACCGAGCACCCAACAAATGGAGCTACGACAGCTCATTTTTCAAAAATAAAGACGAGTTCACTGGCATCACGACCATGAAGAAGTGCAGAACATACATGTAATATTAACACTAATATTGAAACTACTATAATGCTTCTATTCATCAGTTTAAATTGACATTTACGAGGCGTTTTATTCCAAGTCATGAGTCCAAAATAAATCAAGAGTCAAACACTGAATTTTATAATAAAAACAAAACTTTTCACGCGTACATCACTCTCAAATGTATTTATATTTATTTTATATGTGCAAAAATTGCCTTAAGTGTCTCATGCATATTCTAAAACGATTTTAGGCTGGAACATATATTAAAAGGACAAGTTATTCCACGTGTAAATGTCCACAAGTTTAATTATTCAAGGTGTTGTTCTGTTTAAGAGACGCCCTATCTTGTGTTGTACAAAACAGAATATGACAGTATACAGTTGTTGACTGGGGCTGAGGTCAACAGCTGATTTGTTGGACCCGAGGATGAACTGTTGACCGAGGTTGTTTTGTTATAATTTTCATATATACATGAAGGAAAGATAACTCTATTTTGAATATGTCGAGGGGTTCCTAATGGGGGCTTGATTTTTGAAAGAATTAATTTCATCGCTGAAAATGATTAAATTCGCCAATATTCAGCGTCTAACTGAGGGAATCAATAAAATCAACTTAAATTAAAAAAAAAAAAAAAAAAAAACTTGTTACCTACCATAACGCATTCCACATCTCGTCGGTCAACAGTTTGTCACGTGACCAATCCAACAGTCGATTTTAACAGCTCGTTTGGTCCGGCTGTTTTTAACAGTCGATTTATTGGACTTTTTTAAATATAAGTTATTAAGGGTGAAATAGTATAGGGTATAACAATTTATATAATTTTACGGAAAAACAATAGGTGTTTGAGAACAAATTTGAACTGTTCTTATCATTTATGATTAGATATTCAAAATTCATCCGGTATGAAATATCCATTATTAGTATAAAATCATGATAGTAGAAAATAATTGTCTACAGACGAATCATTCACAAAGCAATATACACACATTGTTATGTTTTTTATATTTCAATATTATGCGTCCTCGAATACCCTTGTGTGTCACCGCTAAAACAAACAAAATGTACCTACTTTCGGTTACTTCCGGTCACTAAACGAGATCGAATATACGCGTACTAAATGTATCACAATCAAAAGATAAAGGTCGTCTGCTGATAAAAACTGTGAGTGCCGTAAATTGTAACTGATGTATTTTAAGTCAAGTTGGATCAATTTGGTCCAGTTACCACGAATCAGCTAGAGTAGTGGACCAGGGTCTGGACCCGCCCTGCGACTCGACGAAAATCACTTTTCTTGCTAACTTTCGATGTAAAATACGTAATTTTACATACAAAAACATGAGTGAACCCCTTCTTGGAAATTTCATTCGGGAGTTTTCTGGATTTGCGTCTGTAAATTTGTGAAAAAAAAAACTTACAGGTGATCGCAGAATGGACGAGCGATAGACAAATCATCATTATCACAATTGTGCATTTGAACCCATGCCGGCCATGGATAATATGACGGAATCAAAAACACAAATAAATATACAAATAAAGATTAAAATATATTCAATGTATGCAATATAACTTACAGCAGTAATATTTTGGGTCTCCCTCGTATCCATTTTTACACACGCACATGCCATAAACACTGTCGGCATTGACTCCACACTCCGGAACGAAAGGTAGATAGGATGCGTCACAAACATCTGAAAATCAACATGAAAATAAGATCTCGCTCATCTAGTGGTGAATTAAGCATAAAAAAAGTTGTGTACCCTACAATTCGGTATTATTTCAAAAATTAAAGCATGTAAAACAAAAACTATATTTTTCTCGTATGGCTGAAGTTATCACTTTTGGATTAATAACAGTTTTTGTTGCTTCAAACCTTTGGAGATATCAAAATAAAAAGAACATACTTTGTAAATAAAGAGGGTATTCCATAAATACAACTGTAACCTGACTTCGCGCATGCGCAGTGTAATCGAAACAAATACGACGAAGGGAGACTCCAAAAGATAACAATTTCAGTAAATACCAACTTTAGCAGACTGGAATGCAGATTTTCAAAGTTACTCGTCAAGTTTATTTACCTCGCCCTCCATGATATGGCTTCCAAATTAGATCACGTGATAAGTTGGTTGTAACATCGCGTTTTACACAGCCGTATCTCGCTTAATACGACGAATTTGATCACAACATTTGCAAGGGGGTTTTTAAAATATGTTTTAGGCTTATATTTATAATCAAAACAGTTTAGAATAAATTTACCTATAATATGCGAACATAGGGTATACAGCTATAATTATAGGCATTACAAAAAAGGAAATTACAATCAACATATTTTCAATACGTGCAAAGTTTGTATCATCTATATTGATGTCTAAAAAGTTAAATATTCCAGAAGGAGATAGATATGAACATAGAAATAAAAAAGAAATTCTTTTCACAAATTTTTGGCCACTTGGTCTTTATCGATTGATATCATTGATGTTAATTTCCTAGCTAAAATCGAACTAATCAATAACATGACATTGTAAATATTATGTAAATAATTGTACTATTGACCGCAGCAACATACAATGTAGTTCCGTATCCAACTGTCAAAAAACTATGTCACTTTTTATATATACATGTATATCTACATGTAAAGTATTATTTCGATTTGTCAGAATATTATGTCAAACTTTAACAGATCTTATGTCACCTTCTCAGAAAATCATGTTGATTTTGCAGATATTTTCTCGACCCGTCATATTATGACAATTTGTCAGATGTTTTTTTCAACTTCTCAGAAATCTTTTAAGCGGGTTTCAGAAATATTCCACTATGATATATATATATTATCTTTTGTTCATTAGATGTGAGTAAGTAATTACATTCAATAAAATTTATATGAAATGCAAATATTAATTAAAATGTCAACAAAAAATATAGTCACTTTCAAAATCCCTATTTTAATTGATAGTCTATAATTAATTGATGAAAGATATTATAATAGAATACATATACGTAGATCTAGATCCTAGAAACCTGATATATATATATATATATATATATATATATATATATATATATATATATATATATATATATATATATATATATATATATATATATATATATATATATATATATATATATATATATATATATATTTATATATATATATATATATATATATATATATTATATATATATATATATATATATATATATATATATATATATATATATATATATATATATATATATATATATATATATTAAATAAAAAACAATATTTTACGTACATGAAATCGCCGCAACTAGTGTGATGAACGTAGTTCCTTTCATTCTGGCTACAACGGCTCAACTAATGTAATTTGAAAATTCATTTTCCTTTTATAACTACAAGTTAGAACTTAATAACACATCTTCCTGAAAAGGTAGCTGTCCGGATCTATATGCAATATACTGAAGTGCTATAATGAAAATTCTAAGAAACTTTCCTGGATCTGCCTACATTATATCGCTCAGAAAAAGACCCGTATGTTACATAGTAACTTACATTATTTTTCTTTCATCTAAGTGTGTTCGATATACATGTATTTGCAAAACATAAATAATTACAAAGGTAGTTAATACCACGTAATATCGGACATCCCACGTCAGCCTCTCCCACATTCTTTGAACTTAATTACGCGCGAATTATTCATATTACCACATGTTCTAAATCAAATGCCGCAGAGGCAGATTTCCGATGTCCCGGTGTTGTAGCATAGACTATCCCCCTGTATAGACTTTACCCCCGGATAAACCGACCCAGTATAGAACTTCCCCCCGGAAAAACAGACCCAGTATAAATCTTCCCCCCACGGAAAAACCGACCCAGCATAGATTATCCCACACGGATAAAACGACCCAGTATAGTTTATCCGCTCTGAGATCAGTACGCTTTTCCCCCTTAAGAGATAAAATCCGGTTTGGTTCGAATATTACAACAAGTGAATGTTTATTTGACAAAATCTCAGTGGAAAGCGGCACATTGCCAGTTTGAAATTAAAATTTTGAAAAATCCTATTTCCCCGCATAAGGGCATGAGGTTTATTTTGCAAATTAAAGATATCTCTTTACTCTAGCTGGTCCTAGGTGAGAATCAAATTATGAATTGATTCTCCATTAGGACACACAATCACCTTCATGTCGAGTAAATGCAGATATAAAAACATAATTTCGATCAAATTACATTTTAGAAGTGCCAAAAATTACATTTTTAATTTCCTGAGTGAAAATTATATGAAGTGACATTCAAAATTTGTTTAACAAATTATTGGATCTTGAGAGTGAACGTAACTTGCAAAAATTATCGGTGAAAGGAACCAAGAGGTCCCTACAAGTTTTGAGAGAAGTATCACAGACGAGAAGATGTTTTTATCTTTGGAAGCCCTTTCAGTATTTGTATAAGGATGACACGATGTTGCATACCTACATATATATTTACATACAAGCCTCTCTCACATACATGTGGCTGTTAGTATTATGCAACAGTAGTTTTTGTCCTGTCCGTCAGTTTGTCTGTCTGTTTGTCTACAAAAACTTAGACCTTACACATAATTTTGAATGCTATGTGATAGAGCTTCCATTTTTCACACGAGGAATCCTTGTGATAAGAGGTCAAAGCACAATAATTCCATTTGTCTACAAAAACTTAGACCTTACACATAATTTTGAATGCTATGTGATAGAGCTTCCATTTTTCACACGAGGAATCCTTGTGATAAGAGGCCAAAGCACAATAATTCCATTTCCCATAGGGTCCCATGTTAAATTACCAAACTTCCAGCAAGATTTACACAACATCATACACTTTAGCTATATATAATCCCATAGGTTATCGGCCTTACTTTCGAGAAAATCATGCTTGATAGGGGTCACTCCCAAAAATTTGTCAAAACTAGAATGTAAACAACAACCACTTTCTAGGTCATAAATTTTTTACATTAGCGAAATGAGAAAAAATTCATGATTTTACAGCAGAATCAATCTTTATTTATAGATTGATCAAATAATTTCATCCTATCACCTCCCCTGATACATTGAAATAATAGTCCCTCTTGTTTGGGTTTTTTTTTTTGGGGGGGGGGGGGGGTTGTTTGTTTTTTGTTTGTTCTGCGTCCTTGTACCATAAGATTTAGAACCCCAAAACCACGAAAACAACCAAAGGAAAACCAATTTAGAGAAAATATAAAATCTAAATATGAAATGGCATCTTGACGTAATGATAGTGAAATTTCCCCAATGATTCTTGCTCAATAATCATACATGTGTATCTTATTTTTTCCTTTTCGCTATGTATTTGATATAGTCTACACCATTAAGATTGAGGAAAAGGGAACTTTGTTTTGTATGTATGGTTGTTTATTTCCCTCCACGGCCAACTAGGTAGGTACATGTATTTCAGTTTCAAAAGGACGTAAAATCAAGACTAAATTACGGTTTGAGTTTTCCGATTTGACGAGATTCCGGAATCAATATAGGGAAAAAATGGACCCAGGTCGGTTTATCCGCCTAGGGGAAGGGGGATCTATGCTGATAATCAGAAGGGGGAAAACCGTACGGATAGAATATCCCTTTTAGAGGAAGAAGATCTACTGGGTCGGTTTATCCGGGAGGAAAGTCTATGCGGGGGAAGGGGGGATAGTCTATGCTACAACACCGGATCCCCTTTCCGCTTCCCTTTATTCTTATCCCAAGTTTATCATAATTAAATATATAAATATTCAGAAACTGTCTTCTCCTGTATTTTCATCTCGCGGTATTATGCCCCCACCACCTCCTTTCTGAAAATAAACATTGTTTAATTGGGAACTAGGCGCCTATACACACACACACACACACACACATATATATATATATATATATATATATATATATATATATATATATATATATATATATATATATATATATATATATATATATATATATATATATATATATATATATATATATATATATATATATATATATATATATATATATATATGCATGTGTATTTTAATAATTCCTGTAAGTATCAATTGAAGAAAATATAATAGTTTTAGATTTATTAAAACAGACGTAAATTCATTTTCATATTAATACCAAAATGATTTGTCTCCTGCCTTTGAAGGTTCTTTGTTTCCACGTTATGCTAAGTCGTCACAAGGTGCCTAGTTCCCAATTTCAATTTTTAGCTCAATTACACCAATATCTATTCGGTAATATGAAGCATAGTTCCAATACAAACGTTTTCCGGTATATTTCCTGTAGATTCAGTCATTCAATTAGCGCTACATATTAAAAAAAGTGCATTTTGATTCTTTCATCTTTATTCTTACATTCTTATCATTTCATTAATATCTTATTTATTTTTTATTTTCATTATTTTTTTTTATATTTGTTAATCATTTGTTTATTTATCTATTATTCATTCTTTCATTTGTTATTATTCTAATCTGCTTGTTAATCTATTTTCTGATTGGGAGTTGTTTTTTTTTTTTTCCTCGTTGCTCTAATTACGCTGTTTTGGAACGATATATATCTGGTGACGTTTATAGAAAATTACGTTAGAGTTACCGTTCCTATTGATAATAATGTGACGTCATAGTACTGATAGTCTTTACTGGACAACGATTTTGGGATGCACGAAAATACGCTGTCGTCTGAAAATTATTTAGTCATTTACTTTTATCGAAATATTGATGTGAATAGCATCTGAAAACCAGAATGAGTAAGTTTTCTTAAATTTTACCAATTTGTTTTTTATATTTGGCTTTTCTTCAGGAAGTACAATAGCAAAAACTTCTTGTTAGTGGAGAATCCTTGTGATTAATCAGTTTGGGTTTTCACATTCAGTTCTGTCTTTTATACTTTATTTTCATTCAAGCAACATATTAATTTACATACACACAATACATAGGAATGTGGAATATTTATCATTTATGAATGTGGATCCATCTCATCTTGTTATTCATGAAGAGAACAAAAAAATGTTCTAATTATCTTAGTTCAAAGAAAATTCATCATGTCTTATAGTATATAATACAAAACTAATAAATACAAACTGAAAAAGTGGCAAACTTTTTGGAAATTATTCTCTTTTTTTCCATTGTTAACATTTGGTACGGTGGCTGTAAGCTGACATGTGCAAAAATTATCATTAAAATACAGTACCCCGTTCCCAAAAATTATCAAACAGTGGTCACAAATTACGTGTATCGTTCCCACAGATAAAGTACCTATGTTCCCATATATAACTAAACTGTGACCACAGATTATTAAATTATTATGTATATTAGAGCACCTAATTTACGGAGGTGATTTTAGTGTTGTAGTCGCGGGTTCGAGCTCCAGCCGAGAAGAAATTTAGGATGCGATGTGTACGAGCCTTCTGGAGGGAGAAAGAGGAGGGGATACATTACATGTATGATTGCAATTAAACAAACACACATTATGCATATATTCTAAATTACTGGACATTTTCTCTCTCTCTCTCTCTCTCTCTCTCTCTCTCTCTCTCTCTCTCTCTCTCTCTCTCTATTTAACAAACTGCAAGGTGATTTGGGGAAAGGGGGGGGGGGGGTTAACTTTCTATATAAAGGTACATATAAACGGCTGGAATGAAGTATACTTTTGAGAAATTGTTAATAGGTAAAACTGTGGTCACAATGTAACAATCTAGTTATTACGCTGTAGTCAATTTGAACAGCATAGAACGTATGTCTATGCTCTGCATATTCTCTTTAACTTTGATATCTTAATATTTGGAAGTGATCATAAGCCACATGAATACAATGAACGTATATTCTCAGCAGTTCATAATTATATCCTACAGACCAAGCGTTTTACCTAAATCAGTTCTCAATACCACCCCCCCCCCGGGTTTCCCCCAGCTCTTCATCTTTTCTTTTATTATTTGCTTCGTGTTAATATTTGGTATTACATGCAATGAATTTAAATTCTTGAAATGACATTAATAATGGAATTTTGTGTTCTACTTATATATAATGTACATGTGCACTCTCAAGGGTATGAATTAATATAAACGGAGTGTCCCTTTTTAGCTCACCTGAGCCGAAGGCTCAAGTGAGCTATTGTGATCAATCGTAGTCCGTCGTCCGTCCGTCGTTAACTTTTCATATTTTCGACTTCTTCAGAACAGCTGAACAGAATTTAATGAAACTTGGTATGCATGAAGAACTCATGATCCCCTACAAGTGTTGTTGTTTTTCGTCCAGATCCGTCAATAGGTGGCGCCACCACACAGAGGGTACTCTCCTTTAACAAATTTCTTCTTCAGACCGGGGGCATACAGAGACAAACCGAATGCAAAGGAATGATCTAGAGGGATGTGTGAAGAAGTGTTGTTATTTTTGGTTCTGTTCCCGAAATCAAATTTTTGACGTTTATTCGACATTTTTTTGGACTTAATAATTTGAATGCAGAAAAGTGTCATGTTTTTCAGTTAATTGATAATGATGATTTCTTATGGACTGTTTTGGTCATAATTATGGTAAGGAATATTATTGTGAAAGATTTTGTCAATATCTCAATTTTTGGATTTTTTATGAATTTTTTAAGACTTCCAAAAAAAGGGGGGGGGGGGCATTTTTCACATTTTCAACTTTTTCTGCAAAACTGTTCAATGGATTTTAAGAAATCTTGGTAGAAATAAATCTCTTATTATCCCCTTCAAATTCTGTCGTTTTCGTCCAGACCTATTTACAGGTGGCGCCACCACAGTCAAAAGTAGGTCACAAAAGAGTACCCTCCTTTGACAACCTTCTTCTTCATACTGGCTGTATACATAGACCAACAGAATGCATAGAAATGATCTAGAGGAATGAGTGAAGAAGTCTTGTCATTTTGGTTCCCTTCTAAAATCAAATTTTAGAATTTTTTTCGACATTTGTTCGGACTTGGTGATTTCAATGCAGAAAAGTGTCATATTTCCTAGTTAATTGATAATGATAAGGGTGTATAGGGACAATTCTTCACATTTTTAACTTCTGTTGTTATACCACATGTAAGATTTTAATGAAACATGGTATACATGAAGTACTATAGGTCCTCTATCAATTTTGCACATTTCATCAAAATTGGTCAACAGATGGTGCCACCTTGTCTAAAAAACAGGTATCACAATGGTACATATACCACTTGGTAATTAAAATATGGAGCTGTGGTCAATTTTTTTTTCTTTACACATCTAAATAAGTTTTTAGATGTTTCTCAACACTCAACATATGAAATTAGGCCATTTCAAGTTGGTTCTGGACAATATTTGAAACAATTGTTGTTCATGACCCAGACTTGAAATCAATTAACAAAAAGCCCCACCTAAAGAAAATGACGAATTGTTGCCCTGAATCATATGTTGCAGAGACAAAGCGAATGCTTAATATCAAAATCACCTGAATGGATGTGCAAAAAACTGTTGTTGTTATTCTGGTCTGAAATTAAATTTGACATATTTTCAATATTTGTGTTGACTTAGTCACAGTAATGCAAAAATAAATAACTTCTCCCTTCCTGCATGACTGATAATCTAGGTACTCAGGTGAGCGATATAGGCCCACTTAGGCCTCTTGTTTCATATCCCTGCTTTGTACCATTACGTTTCAAAACATGTACGTTGAATTAAATTTACTGCAACATATATGTTTAAACTAACAATCTGAGGGAACGAAATGCTTAATCTATGGGAACGAGATATGTAATCCTCTGGAACGAGATAATAATTTTGGGGCACATGTCCGCTTACAACCACCGTAGTTTGGAGGGATTATTTATTTATTTGTTTATTAACCTATTTTTTAATTGCTTTGGTGCTTTTTAAAGCCACGAATTCCCGTACATGTATGGTATACTATGGTGACACTAACCACTTGCAGTTGACCAGGGGCCAGTTGTTCGAAACTTTAACCACTAATTAAGCATCTTCAAACAAAATAAAAATTTCGTGAAAATAACAGCCATTATGCCTTTAAATTCTTCAACACTTAAAAATAATGATCTTTCGGGAGAGCAATGACTATTTTAAACCTTAATAACGTCGACAGGTCGGTAACCAGTTTTTTTCTGTCAAAAGTATTATTTAGTTTAATTCGCTATGATGCATAAACAATAGTACAATTGATCTCAATGAACCATGAATCAGAAGTTTATCAGTCGGAAACATCAATGAAAAATACTGCAACATATTTATATAATAGGAAATTTATTTGTGATTTTGAAGTAAATTATTATAGATTTCAACGTATTGCTCTTTGGGGTTATATTCACAAATATAATGCATTGATATAAGAACTAGGACATTTTGTGAAACATTTGTCCCCGCTTACATGTATTTCATAACAGCAGCAGCAAAGTTATCCTTGTCAATCTTATTAATCCTAAGGAGTGCACCTCCTGTAGATTTATTTCTCCTAGGAGTACCATCCTATATGCACGTTTTATGTACAATAGTACAATACTGGTCCCGAGTTTGGTTCAATTCCATGCAGTAGTATAGGAGGGATTAGCGAAAACGAGTTGTAGAGGGACGGATTGACGGATAAAGCAAACGGTTGATGCATTCGACCAGAGAATGGCCAAGTATATAAACAAAAAAGGACCTCGGATCAGTTTGTAGTTTTGAAATTCATTATTTATTTATTTATTTATTTATTTATTTATTTATTATTTGATATCCATTTATCTATTATTTATTTATTATTTATCTAATTATTTATTTATTTATTTATTTATTTATTTATTTATCTATCTATTTATTCATTTGTTTATTTATTTGTTTACTTACTTAAACTCTATTTTAATCGTTGATACTATGGGAATGCTGATAATCACCGTTCTTTAGTTCTGGACAATTGGACTTTTATGAATGAAACATAACGCATCTAACGATATGTTAAATACTACACGTAAACCTACTTATTTATTAACAAATGCTAATTTTGAAGAACTTTGGAATTTTGTCTTTATTAATCATAAAGTTGATATTCCCACCTGAAACACTTATTTTTTAAAAGAAAGAAACAAAAAAAAAAACCAAAATAACCCCCCCCCCCCAACAAATAAACAAAAATACAAATAACATACAAACAATATCAACACAACAGAAGTAATTATTATGTTGCCTTTATCCTATCTACTTTAATGAACACTTTCTTTCTTTTCTTTTATTATTATAAAATTTAAACATTGATATTAAATTGGAGTTGCCGATATACTGTACAATTTTTAGGAAATGATTATTTGCACTTTAATAGAAGAAAACAAATGATAGAAATTAGAAATTCACGACATATTTACTCTGTACTGTATACTGAGGCTATAGATCGACAAGAGTTGTTTCCCTTGAAACAATGACGTTACGTCACAATATTGACGTAGGCGGCGCAGTTCTTCCTGAACGACCGCTAAGTTGGCATATCTTACACAGACCTGAGCATATTAACGACAAAGAAGCAACGTATAGGCAATATTTTTGATAGATAATATTTCATTACAGTCAAATATGAGTGAGTAACTTTTCATGTTATATATATTTCCCAACCATACTTACATAATTTCTAGGATGCGATGAAAAGAAATTAATTTAACACTTGGAGGAATTGTAACATAGGCATGGATTTTACATAGTTTCGATTTTAAACTTTAACATCGTTTATTTCACTTGAAAAAGGCAAAGTGGCTGAAAATTTGTAAAAGGTTGTTTTTGTTCATTAAACAACGACTTCCTTGTGGAAAATTTTACTAGACTTGGAAGAATGACTATTTGATTTTTTCAGAACAATGAGTAGCTACTCTACATTTCCAATTTATTCATTTTACAAAACATATATACCTATGGTTCCATTGCATTGATATTCTCATATTATATAAAATAGGTAAATATTTTTTTATCAACATGAGTCAGCTTTTTAGCAAGGGGGAAACTCCAACACCACCACCACCACCAACCCCCCCCCCCCCTCCTTTCTCTCTATTAACCACAAGTTTGTGATACTCCGATATAAATGTATCGTAAATCACTTTTCATAATTCTTATGACCGAGTCCTCTTCTCTAAGCTTCTGGATCTACTAATTGTATGAAAACATGTGCATAATCAACCGAATGTAAAAACAGATAATTCCATAAGTAATCTATTTCAGGTTCGTATTACAAACATCAAACACTCAAAGAAGTGACTGACGAATACAGAGATATTATTAAAGAGACTGTAGTGAGTATTATATTATATTATATTATATTATATTATATTATATTATATTATATTATATTATATTATATTATATTATATCACAATTTTTATTATTATTATTATTATTATTATTATTATTATTATTATTATTATTATTATTATGCGAATAGAAAAGCATGAATAAATCTTAAAGGATAAAGTTTTCCCGAGAATATAAACATCAACAAACACTTTCATATGATAACTATTATAGACTTATTTTGAAATTCTGAATTTCACTTTACAGCGAGATCTGAATGAAACTCATAGAAGAAGTCGAGAAGAACTACAAAGCCATTTACGGCGGGTGCATTTGGAGGAGACGAATGATTTAATGAGAAAAATCAATGATCTGGATCTTAAAGTTTTCCGAATGGAATGGGAACGTAAATTATATCCAATCAACAAGGATGGGAGAGAAAGATCAGTAGTGATGGCGAACTGCAGACAACAAGAAACTATAGAATATAACATCACAGGAGGTGTTCAATACTTTGGTTCCTGCTTTCAGAATCATAATATGAATGAGTAAGTGTTTATTTCAGTATATCTGTATGCAGTGCCGTAGGAGGTATTTAAAAAGTTGGGAGAGGAGGAACTTTGAATTTAGTTTTGTTTCATAAAACATGATAAAAAATAATTGGTCCATAGAAGGCCAAAAAGTAACCCCCCCCCCCCCGTTCCGCCTCTGCCCCTCCTACGGACCTGTTTACATTTACTTACGAAGCAAATAGATAGCGATGTGATTTTGGTGGACTTCTGTATATCAGAGCTATTGATAACGGATGCTTTTTTTCCATTTCTTTCGGAATTAAATTATTATGTTTGGGGTAAATTATTACAGTATTACATTCATTGGCTACTGTAGTATGCATCTAGGTGTGTGTATAGTATACTGAAAGTTGTAGATGTTATTGGAATTTTTCAGACCTCCGAGTGTCATGAACGGTAATCACATTCAATGTGATGTTGTAAACGAAAACCGACAACACTATACAAAACTTGCATGGCCGGAAACAAAAAGGTATATAATGATTGCAACAGTTTTATCAATACCAGGTATTTGATTTTAAAGCGTTTTAAATATTGTTATAAAAGTCGTTTGGGTTATATTTTGGCATTTTGATATTAATTAATTCATCTATTTCTTGTTTATCTATTTATTTATTTATTTATTTATTTATTTATTTATTTATTTATTTATTTATTTATTTATCTACAAGCATTCATTTAAACAAATTTAGATTCCTTTTACTTTTTATACATTTTATGAATAATTTTATTTACAAAATATTAACGTATTTATCATAAGTATATTTATTCAATTACATTTCGTATCAACAAAATCATATTTTTGTTTTATAATGAAGCATGACATTCCATTTTTTACAACAGAGAGGAATCAAGTGAAGTCCCCGCCACTGATGATATCAGAAACCTCTGTAAACACATGGTAAATACAATAGAAAACGACCAAGCACCTCCAGCTCAGAACTTTGACGCTGATGACGAAGACAGGCTTAATAAACTTAAACGTAAGAAGGAGGTGGAAATAATGAAGCAGCTGATGTCGTTTGAGGCCGAGATAAGAGAACAAAAAAGGAAGCAAATAGAGGAACAAGCTATGAAAGAAGCAGAAAGTATGAAAGGGGACATACTTGCAAAACAAATAGAGGAAATAAAGTCTGCAGAACGGGAAAAACAAAGGGAAATGTAAGTATTTACTTTATTGTTCAGTACACTTTTAAAGCTATCAAATTTTTTTTTTAAAAAGTGTCAAAAAAAAAAAAGAAATATTATTTTAGTTATTGTATTATCATTGCAATTAATAAACCATTTTCAACAAATAGGTTATTAATTGCAATGATAATACGATAAGTAAAATAGTGCTCTTTTTAATATTTGGATAGCTTTGAATTAACTTATTTATTAAACTGTATATCTGTTGATGTTATTTACTTTCATACTACATATCTGAATTGGCCGTATTTCACATGATATAAGCCAAGTGACAGAAAATTTATGGATAGTTTGTCTTATTATTCGTTTCAATATACTAGTACAAGCTTTATTGATTTTAAATCGTCATTCAATCATACGTTCATTTATTTATTCAGTGCCCGTAAGAACGTTGAAGAGGAGGCCTATGACATAGAAAAGAAAGCAAGGGAAGATTTGGAATCGGATATACAACAAAGAGTAAGCACAAATAGGGCATTGCGTCAGAAATATAAAGAAAGATTTAAGAGAAAAGTGCGGGAAGAAGTGTTAGCAGACGTCCAACGGGCAGCAGAAAAGGGTCAGATGAGAGAAAAGTTGAGAGCGGAATATAAAGACCAAATGAGTAAAGAAGTACGAGATGAGATGAAAGACAAAAAGTTGATCATCCGATCAAAGATGGAGAAAGACATTATACAAGAAATCAGAACGGAATTATTGAACAATGAGGCAGCCATGAGGAGGGAACTGCTGCTTGCAAATGTAAATGAAGAAGAAATTCAAAAGGAAATTAAATTATTGGAGCTTGAATTACGACAAGAGAGTGAGGCAAGGATGAGACGAAACGTCCAAAATGATATACAAACAAAGGAAGCAGAATTAAGAGAACGGGAGAAAATATTACTTAATGAAAAGGAAAACAAACTAAAAGAAAAGGAGTTATCACTCAGGCAGCAGATACAGGCCGAGATGACGGACACGGAAGCAATAAGGAAAGAAGTCTATCAATCAGTGACAGACGATATAAGGCAAGAAATTTTGAGATCCGAGTACGCTTCCATTAAAACGCTCACTTTAGAAGACGTGGAAAATGATATTAGATCAGGATTGACTTCAGAAATTCTCAACGATGAGACTGCATTAAATAAACTGAGGAAGGAGGCTGAAGATCGGATACGACAAGATATGAAGGAGGAGTCATTCGACGAAGAAGCGATGCGCGCGCAATACAAGGCGGAGTTAGCTAAACAAATTAGTGTCGAAGAGAAAAGGGCTATGTTAGAGGAGGTACGGCAGGATTTCTGCGTCAATATAGAAAGAGAATTGGAGATGAATGAAGCATTTATCAAGCAAATAAAGGCCGAACTTAAAAGCGACATGGAGAAGGAATTGAGCATGGAAGTAGAAAGAGACGTCAGGCAGGATCTAGAAAGTAAATATCGAGCAAAATATGAGTTGGAAGTGATGGAATCTCTTCAGGTAGAACGCATGGATTTCGAAGAGAGAAAACGACAGGAAATGAGGAATGAAGTGGAAGAATCCATACAGGAAGAGATATGTGAATGTCTCCGTCGAGAGACTGAACTGAAATACAAACTAAAAATCGAAAAAGAGGTGGCATCCGAAGCAGTAAAAATGAAAATTGATATGCTCAAAGCCAGGGAAAAAGAAATAAAGGAGGAGGTAGAAAAGGAATTTCAACAAAAAGGACTTGAACAAGATATTCGATCCTCTAAGATAAATGAAATAAATGAAAAACTTAACGATGAGATAAAAGAAATGGAAAGTAAGTTGTACCACGAACGATCAGTTAAGGTAGAACAGCAGGTCGATGAGGAGGTCAGACAACTCATGGAGGAATACAAAGACTATAAAGAGCAAGAACTGGAGGAATGGAAATATGAATACGAAAGGGGTCGATTGAATGACATTCAAAAGCAAGTGGACGATTATTTACTTGGAGAAGAGGGTATCCTTAAAAACAAAGGAGAGGCAGAAATCAGAAATAAACTGGACAAACACTTTAAAACGTATGAAGAGAAACAGAAAGCAAAGATGGAAAGCATCATTAACAAAAAGTATGATACAAGCAAACTTGAAAACGCCGTGCGTCCAATGGCAACCAAAGAAACACAAACAGATATTGAAACACCATCCAAGAAAAAGACTGGCAAAAAGAAGAAAAGTAAAGTTGTAGATGAGGACATGATGAATACGAGTGATGAAATCGACTCTATGCTTTCTACGGATGATGAGAAAAAGACAAGAAAGGAGACTAAAGATATCGTCAAAAGTTCTCCACCGAAAGTAAAGTTCGACCTCGGAGAAACAAAAGTGAAGTTTGACTTTGGAGACCCAATGTCTCCTCAGCCAATCAATGATCAGTTGTCATCAACTCCCACTGGTATCCAACCAATCAGTACTCCTCATTCCTCTGTCACAGGAGCATCGACCACTCAAAGCAAGAGTTCGAGTAACGATAAAGGCCAAGGTGTTGCCGATATTGCAAAGGCCATAAAAACAGACGTTCCTCATAGTAAACAAATAAATAAGGATAAATCATTGGATTCCAAACCCAATATGAATATTAAGAAGGAAGAAACGAAAGGTGCGCTTACACCATTGCTAAGTCGAAGAAAAAAGGACAATTCATCACTTCTAAGAAAAACACCAAATCCAGAAGAAATGGGACACCCCTCTGTTCAACGTAAAGGAATACCTCCCGAATTGAGTGCAAAATTTGGAAATATTTCACATGACCCTAGAGTGCCATATCCTGGAAAAGGTGCAAGAATTCCGGATGAATCTATGATGCCAGATGATGTCATGTACCCCGGTGGTCCAATGATTCCAGGTGGCGCTGTATTGCCCGGTGATTATTTGAGACGTGATTTACCACCTCATATGGCCTATGACTACGTTGATCAGTACGGTAACCCTGTAGACCCACAGGACATGGCGGCACCCGGTTATGGCTATCCCGCTGATTTACCCATGTATCCTGATGATCAACCTCCACACATGATGTATGATTATGTAGACAAGTATGGAAATCCTGTTGATCCTAGAGAGATGGCTGCTGCCTATGGTTACCCAACTGGATTACATCCAGATGATATCATTCCATATGATGAATCTCCAGATCCAAGTACACTGGGCGCACCTCCTGGAGCGCAGAGAAATTTTAGCACAAGGCAGCGCCAACTTATGTCACAGAATTCTTCTACAACACAATTAACTGCCACAAATATTCAGGCTCCCAATAAAACGGCACTGTCTCAGAATACAGGAAATAATCGACTTCTTGATGCTACATCTTTGCCGTCAACTCGTGATCTTGGTCCGTCTAATAGAGCACTGTGTCCTCTAGCAGTGCCATCTATCGAGAAACCAAAAAAGAAAAAGAAGAAAGATAAGGTCAGGGACAAGGCTTCTTCTCAAGTGCTAGATGCATCAAGTATACCTGCAGTGAAAGGAATGATTCCGCGTCCAGATCGAATTGTTCAACAAGACAAAATGAATCAAAAGCCACGCGATGCCATAGACATACTGGCAGATCGATTTGGACCTTCACATGATTCTCTAAAGCAATCAAATATTTTCGCACAGGCAAATCCCCTGGGAATAATCAGACCAGAGTCGTCTCTAGGGGGACAAAAATCTGGAAATACAAATGAAAATATGGCTCAATATGGAACAAGCGCACCAGATCTTAAACTGTACAGCGATGACTCGATCATCAGTATGGATGAAGATGAGAAACGACAAAGAGATGCCAAGATGGCGGCTAATAATAACATGGCTCAATATGGAACAAGCGCACCAGATCTCAAACTGTACAGCGATGACTCGATCATCAGTATGGATGAAGATGAGAAACGACAAAGAGATGCCAAGATGGCGGCTAATAATAACTTGTCATCGTCCGAGGAGGATTACGGAGCCCCCGATATCGAAATCGATGATGAGGATATGGCTAGCATGTTCAGAAGGAGAGATAATATGGAGGATGATTTCAATTCTAATGCTAGATCACGATTGCTGGGTAGACGATAATAACAATCTCATTAGATACTAGTACATTTGGAATTTATATCCATTCTTTAAATATTCAAAACTCGATTTTTTCAACCAAGTATAATATTAATTTTTAGATTTTTACTGTTAACAATTTTTACATAAATTTGTATAAAGTGCACTTATTTCTAAAGTTTTGATACTCGTAATTTACGATTTTACAACAGTCAGATATGTATAAGTCAAATTATGTAAAATAGTTGTATAATACTGTGTTTGTAAATAAACATTTTAAACATTTACTTACTTAATGATTTTATTGGTACATATTTCGAACATTTGTTTGTTGATGATGATGACGATGATGTTGATGATATTGATGATGATGATGATAATGTTGATGATGATGATGATGAAGATGATAATGATGGTGACGACGACGACAGTCGGTGATGATGATGATGATTATTATGATGATGATGATGATGATCTCTATTATCCTGGTCGAGGCAAGTGAGAACGCCCGGCAGTGTATCTGCAAGTTTGTACCTCCACTTCGACCACCTGGCAGTGCCAACATCATTTAAGTGAAGTGAACTTGAGGTTTTAAAAGAGATAACTGAAGACATCTGACAAAGCTGTATGACAAAAATCACCAAGGACATGCACACAAAACTTGATAGTAGTACAATATACACTGAAAAACGACAATATTCGATTGTGCTGCGGTAACGATAACGACTAGGGTAGTCAATTGAAATAACAAATGTCATTCAATTGGTGTGGTTAACCGGTTTACGGGCGTCCAACTTCCCACTCACCGCAAAAGCAGCACAATCAAAAGACACACATTTAAAAATTTAAAAATAATCCTCCATATAGAGAACAAGGATCAACAGGTTTCTCAAGAAGAGAGGTCACAAAAAATTTTATTACACACGAACAGTTTATAGAATAATGTGTTGATATCAAAAATATGACATCAACATAAGTAAACCGTGCTCTGCCCGTCTGTAAGCCGAGCTCAGATCCTTGATCAATAAAAGTCCCTACTAACAGTGAGAGAGGACGAGGATCAGGGCCTTGTTTCCTCAGAAAAGGTTTGGACAAGGCCCGTCAAAGAGTCCCTATCGCCCTGTTAGTCAGCGTGCAACGCTCAAGCAAAAGTCTGCATTGGGTTGTAGAGGGACCCAATACACGAACTATGGTCTTAGCGATGATCTCGGGGTCATACTGTCGATGTCGAAGGCCTTTAATAATTTTAGAACCCGCCAATATTAAATTATCGGAACCTTTTACCCTCCTTAGTTTGTACACTAGATCACCATAGAAATTGGGATGGGATATTCCGCTGGATACGTATTGTTGAAAAGTTACATTTCCAAATTTAGATAAAATGTCTGAATAAGATCTTTAAAATTTACCAATAGTTTTTCGAAGCTTATGATATCTATAACCCTGAGTAATAAGTTTGAAAGTAATCTTAGAATTTTTTGTGTGAAAATCCAAAACATTAGTGCAGGCACTAGCGAACCGTATGATGGGAGTCTGGGGACATCACCATCTAGATAAGGGAAATTTACAATAGGAAACTAAAAGTTTATCAAATATGTTGGTATGAATATTGTTGTTAACGATTTTAATATTTAAGTCCAAAAAAGGTGTTTCCTGGTCGGAAGTATTGGCTTTGTTTAAATGAAGTTTAGATGGATAAATCTCAGTAATATAGTTTTCAAACTCAGGGTTATCGATAACTAAAATATCATCGAGATATCTAGAGGTGTCAATGAACTTATCAATAAGGTCGAAACGTTTAGAGGTTTGAAAAGAATGCGTTAAGTCTCTTTCATAACAGTATAAAAGTAAATCTGCTATAATGGGAGCGCAGTTATTGCCCATAGGAATCCCAATAATCTGTTGATAAGTCTTGCCATTAAATTGTACATAAATATTGTCCATCAAAAATGTGATGGCATTACATAACTCAGTACGAGTCCAGTATTTATAATTATCATATTGTCTGTAAGAGAAAAATCCAGAAGTAACTGAAATACAGAGGTACGATTTAGACTATCTGTTGAAACACCAGCGTATGAGAGACAACAATTTGGTTTTGACTAAGTCATGAGGTAGAGAGGTATATAGTGTCGAAAAATCAAAAGTAGAAACGTTATTTGCCTTAAAATTACTAAAACGGAATTTTTCAATGACTTCGTTAGAATTTTTGGTATACCAAAAGTAATTGACTTTACTATTGCTGAAGACAATATTACAATACTTGATAACATGGTCTTTAACTGCAGTAAGAGCGGAGGTAGTATGTTTAGAAAGCACTGTTGTAGAGCAATTGCTAGAATTTGATATAAAACGTGATTTATATGGATTTTTGTGTAATTTGGGAAGCCAATACATAGTTGGAAGATCGTTCCTATCAATGCTTAAAATGAAGTTACATATAGCCTTACAATGGTCGGATAGGATTTTGTCTTTAAACAACGGGGTTCCAACATAAGTAGAAGTAGAGTTTAATTCAGTTTTAAGAACTGTAATATAGTATATTTTTCAAACAATGATAATTTTCTTAAATACCACGCAAAAAAGATCATGAGCTGTCTGAAAAATAGTATGTCAATACTTGGGCACATTTTAAACTTCTTCATCCTCATATCTAATAAATATAAATCGGCGATAATCATCCAAAGTGTAGCCTATATATATGCAGTGTGTATATATGAACGCCAAGTGATCGAAATTTGTGTAAAAGAGTGTTCATGCTATATATCGTTTCTTTCATGTATACATCATTTTCACATCTATTTCCTTTTGCAGTGTTTGTTTTATTGAATCTTGGTTTCTGTCACACTGACCTTTCTAAACTTATATGGTAATTGTATCTGCTAGATGAAATGCACAGAAGTTTAGACATATGCAACGACCCCCGCCGAAGCAGCGAAGGATCTTTTACGTATCAGGTCTACCGTGACGCGGGACCTCGGCTTTTACCGTCCCATCCGAAAGACAGGGCACCATCGTGGCACGGTGGGAGTCGAACCCGGACCCGGGACCCCAGCGGAACCAAGCACCAAACACCAGACTGACTACGCCGGCTCATCAAATGTTGTGCATTCATCTTTAATCTACTGCATGTGCAGTGTTCAAATATTTTGTATATGTATATCTTAGCATTCTGAATCAGGTCTTTCGGGAAAGATGTTCTGTATTTGGGAGGAGGGGAGGGTATGTTACCCGCAAGTAAAGTCGTAGCCCTATATTCATTATAGGGCCATCATTCATAGAGGGTCACGATTTGGGGCTAGTTGTATGTGTGTTTTCCTTTCTTCCTTCCTTTTTTTTTCTTCTTCCATTTAAGTGAAGGATCGTATATGCATCATCATCTCACTTTGCAAGTTTACTCCCTAAAATTATTGTAATGCATGCTTTTTACCGTTCGATCAAGACAAATGCCCATATCCGTTTTTATTTGTACCTACTTTCGCAACAGACCGGTCCGTTTATAACATGTTTATTTTTAGAGTTCTGGTTGGTCGATTTTCGTCCACTCAAATCGAACCCGCGTAAGACGAAATTTTTGTTTACAAGTAGCAAGAATGGTATTTGGTGATGCTGATGTTGTGAATGACATGGTATGTATTCCTGTTATTTTGTTGATTTACATATAATGAACCCTAATATTAATGTCTGATCAACAATACATTGTCCTTTTTAGTGTTATAATGATTATCGTTAAAGTTTTAGCACTCATTCTTGCAATAATTTTCATTCATGGTATTATTTACTCATTACGAATCCATGTACCTATTCATAGTTTATATGAATATTGTTTATTGAATATTGATGTGATTGAAACTAAAATAATACATTCAATAATACGTTACACTTAACATAAAAGTGTAAATTTAAACATACATGCTGCACGAGTTACCTTCCCTAATCGTTTGGAAATCTTCAGTGTGGAGATACATTAATTATTGCTATTTACTGTTGTTGTTTTGGAATTTACTTGTGATTTATGTTTAATATTGTGGGATAATTATGGCTATGGCAGCAGTTTCAGGTAAATTTATCAATGCAAATATGTGTTAAGCTATCAAAGAAAATAGTCATTAAATCAACGCAGACTATTTTAGATGTACAAAGTAATGCAATTTACACCCTCCCTCGGTCCTCCGGTCTGTCAAATGTTCATCTCGAATGTGTGTGTGTTTAGTTTAGCCATAGATTACACATAGTTTGTGTGCAAGTATATTCCAGTTTTGAATATCTTAAATGACAAAAACAAATTGAAACTGTAAAATATGTTTATAGGATATCTACCTATCACCTAGTCAGGTTAGTGACATAATAATAGTACTATACAACGTTACAATAATACTATAAATAGTACTACACAACGGTTAAATAATATTCATAGGGTAACAGGACGATCCAGTCTCAAACCAATCCGTCCCCCCTTAGATGATCCGTTTCCTATCCACTAATCCACATATTATAAAATGATCCATCCCCCATGAGTATTTTTCCATGAAAATAATCTACCCAATACAATCGGTCCCCAATTAGGCCGTTAGCTTGTAGCGAGATATTTATATTAAGAAACTATTCGAGGCATTCTGTCTGCAGTAAGAATAGTAAAGAGTAAATATTTGTAAAGAGGCAAGAGTTTGTGAAAATCTAATTGCTAAAATACCTAAGACGTATTATGATGATCTAGTAATCCACTATACTCCCACAATCAATTATGAAAAGGTGTTCAAGATCTCAGTCTGATTATACACCCAAGCCTGCATATATATTTATAACAACGAATGTTTCATAAAATATAATGTAAGACATGGAATATCTATACATCTCAAGATTTATCAATTTAATTAAGAAAAGAAAATTATTGTGCGGGTACAATTTTAGTTGGTTGATTGGTGTTTTACGTCGTATTCAACAATTTTTCACTTATATCGCGACATAGAAGCAGGAGGTAACCGACCTCTTAAACATAGTGGCGCAACCCGGGAATCAAACCCGGATTGTTGGTGCCACAAGCCAGTTGCTTAACCACTACACCAAGCCTGCCCCTCAGATAGAGCTTTCGATGCAGGGATGCATATAAACTAAATGTATATGCTTCCCTGGGTAGAATGACAAAATTTTATTTTGATTTGCAAAAGCTGCAGTAGTGTTCACATAATATATGAGAATATTAAGATTTCCCCGTAAATATTATATTACAATACAAAAAAAGGTTATTACATGTATTTCAAAATATGAGAACAATAATTATTTACTTACATGTAGTCAGATTGGACATAGAATTTATTAGAATTATTAAATTTATTTTATGGAAATTGACAATCATTATGACTGCAGGTGTAAAGTAAATCCAGGTGTGAAAACCATAACCTCTGTAAATAAAATTAAACAACAGATAATAAATAAAAAATCACTGATAAGTGAAACCTGCATACAAAAAGTAAAAACAATGTCATCATAAAGGTAAACAAACCAAATTACCAGTTAAGGATGTTGTTACATTCAGCCAGTACAAAAGCTATAAGAGACAGATTGTCTAAAGATCTTATCATATAAATCATACACTGGAACCAGATTGACAGGAGTCTTAGAAATTTTGGGATAGATCGTCTAGGGGATCTGGATTGGGAACTGATTGTCTAGAAATCAGTAAAAGTCATTAACATTGTAAATTGTGGTTGTACTTCTAAATTTTCCCAAACTGACATAGGACATCATGTAAAGATGTATAGCATTCAGAGAAAAATCCCAAAACAACCAATCCAGTGCTTCAAAACAGAAATAGTTGTGATGGAGGCAGGCTTGGTGTAGTTTGTTAAGCAATATGCTGAAGGGAAGCAAACAATCTGAATTCAATTCCTCAGTACATGTACCTGGTACATAGTTGTACATGTAGAAGCTGAGGACCTCCTGTTTCCTTGTCACAACATAATATGTAATTGAAAAATTGTTGAAAGAAATGTAAAATATTTATATAATTGTAAGTTATTGAAAGAAACATAAAATACTTAGGGTAACAGTGGCAGAGACGGAAATTGGCGGTCGCCCATGGCTACAAAAATTTAAGCTGGGTCCCAAAACCTTAAGTCCTAATCGCCCATGTGGTGACTCAAAATTAAGACTACGGGTTTTAAAAACACTCAAACTTTTCATATTTTGATTCGAATTCCCGGATACATCTTCAGCCATTTTAAAAGAATCAGTCTTAATCAGCAAAACTCTTTAAATATAATTGTTGTATTACATCTAAATGTAAACGCAATAAATGTATTAACCCAAATTACAGGCAATTGATGTTGCAGTAATTGCATAAAGACGTCATTTACAAATGTGATCTTGTCATATACATGTATGATATGACAATAACTTAATCAAGTTAATGTAAGCAATGACACAAACACATAACATGAGTGATGTATATTTTTCAAAACATCAACGACCAAGCTCAGATCACCAACAATGTGGAGATTTCTGGAAGAGGTTTCTCCTCCCCATCCCCAGGAACAAATACATTGTACATGTACTGATAACTGAAGATGAAAACAAACAATAGACCCTTTCATTTTAACTGTGTGACTTATGTGTTGAGTGGCAAAATCATCATTGTTCCAGCAAATGACGTACATATAAGGTACAATGAAAACTGCATTATGTGTGAAAGGGCCTATATCAAAAGAATTATGAAAAAAAATGGAGTTGTCACTCCTCAACAGATTGGTTAACGCCAATGCCAAGTTAATTTTATGTGTTTTTTTCTGGGCCCCCAACTTTTGTTCTGGGCTCCTAAATCTTTTATTTTTAGAGCTTGGGGCCCAGTTGTCCCCCTTGTTGATTTTGTAAAGGCATGTTACTGAGTGGTACAATTAGTAAATTACCAGAATGAGGTTTAAAAGTCAAAATTATAGAATGAAATGAGTTACATGTATTTCTGAAAATTTGATTTATTTGTTATTTTTACATCCGTTTATTTGTGCTCAAGTAGTTAATGTTTCGGCCACAGGCCTTTTGCAAAACGATGAAATTACACAGTTACAGTACAGTCCAGGTGGAACTTTGAATGTCCACTATCCACAATGGGCAGTCCACCTGAAATTTCAGTGGGCATTAGGAGTGGACATTTACCTGAGCTATCAAGCTGTCTACTTACCTGTATGTTAATTCTAACTGACTCTTACAAGAATGTCCAGTGGACATTTTTAATGCCCACTCTAAAAATGCCCACTGTGACCAGTGGACAAATTAAGTTCCACCTGCACTTTACTGTATAGTCACATGTTGTTGTCTTTCATGGTCTTCACATTCAATGGAGTCCAAAACATATTTCTATTGTCTTGCTGTCACGGTGACAATTTCTCGCGAGACTGCACGTACAAATGTATGACGTTGCGCTCATACATGTACACCAGAGTTTTCAACGGCCCTTTTTTGACGTCATGCTGCTAAATGTATACATGGTATCTCGTTCCACTTCATAATCAGGCCAAAGGATTCCCAACTGTGTCTTTTTATTTAAACCAAACTGCACCACTGTATTCAGAGGCTCTATCCAGTGTATCGCTCTTGCTTTTCTGTAGAATTTTCTTTGCACTTTTCGATAATTATCTAAATTAGATCAGTTATATTATGGTGCTTAGAATTAAAATGCAATGAAACTGCCTCTACCTACTTGTGTCTTACGTCTGCCAGATGTTCTTTGATGCGCCCCGCTATCATCCTTTCAGTTCCCCGATGTACACTATTTCATTGCATTTTTGACTGTTTATTCCATAAATGGCATTGGTTGACTGGCAATTGGCATCTTTCTGAATCTTTTCTAATTTTTGGAAATTTTATATCGTACAGTCTTTGTTCTTCTTTTTAGCTCACCTGAGCCAAAGGCTCAAGTGAGCTATAGTCATAGTGCGCCGTCCGTCGTCCGTCGTCGTCGTCGTCGTCCGTCGTTAACTTTTTCACATTTTCAACTTCTTCTCTGGAACTACATTGCAGATTTGGATCAAACTTTGTGTAAATGATGTACTCAAGGTCCTCTACTAAAATTGTGTTCGGGATCCAGATTCCCTCAGGGGTGGATCCAGGGCGGGACCAAAAGTGCCCAAAAGGGTACCCCTCTTCAAACATCTTCTTCTCCAGAACCAGTACATAAATGGGGAAACTAATTGCATTTCAACAATCTATAAAGATGGGTTGTTAAAAATTGTGTTCGGGGTTAAGATCCGTCAAATAGAAATTTACGCTTTTTTGACGTGTTTCTGGACTTAGTCATTTCAATGAAGAAAAGTGTCATGTTTTTCAGTTAATTGATATTGATGATTTCTTAATGACTATTTTGATCATAATTGTGGTAAGGAATATTACTGTGAAAGAATTTTGTCATTATCTCAATTTTTGGATTTTTTATGAATTTTTTAAGACTTCCAAAAAAAAGGGGGGGTTGGCCATTTTTCACATTTTCAACTTTTTCTACGAAACCACATGAAAGATTTCAATGAAACATAGAATATATGAAGTACTAAATGTCCTCTATCAATGTGGTAAATTTCATCCAAATTGGTTAACAGATAATGCCACCATGTCTAAAAAGTAGGTCTCACAATGGTACATATACCACTTGGTAATTGAAATATAGAGAGTAGCGGATCAAATCCAGCTGTGGTCCAAAAAAATTTTTTTTTTTTTTTACACATCTAAATAAGTTTTTAGATGTTTCTCAACACTCAACATATGAAATTAGGAATTTTACGTTTAAGACTTCCAAAAAAAAATTTTTCACATTTTCCAACTTTTTCTACAAAACTGTTTGAAGGATTTTAATAAATCTTGATAGAAATAAGTCACTTATGATCCTCTTCAAATTCTGTTGTTTTCGTCCAGACCTCTTTACAGGTGGCACCACCATAGTCAAAAGTAGGTCACAAAAGAGTTCCCTCCTTTAACAATATTCTTTTTCTTACGGGCTGTATACAGAGACAAACAGAATGCATTGAAATGATCTAGAGGGATGAGTGAAGACGTATTGTCATTTTGGTTCCCTTCCAAAATCAAATTTTAGAATTTTTTTTCGACATTTCTTTGGACTTGGTGATTCAATGCAGAAATAAAAGTGTCATATTTCCTAGTTAATTGATAATGATGATTTCTTATGGACTATTGTGATCATAATTATGGTAAGGATTGTTACTTTGAAAGAATTTTGTCAATTTCTCAATTTTTGGATTTTCTATGAATTTTTTAAGACTTCCAAATGAGGGTGTATAGGAACAATTCAATCACATTTTTCACTTCTGCTGTTATACCACATGAAAGATTTTAATGAAACAAGGAATACATGAAGTACTAAAGGTCCTCTATCAATTTGGTAAATTTTTATCCAAATTGGTTAACAGATAATGCCACCATGTCTAAAAAGCAGTTCTCACAATGGTACATATACCACTTGGTAATTGAAATATGGAGAATTTTTTTTTTTCATTTCTTTACACATCTAAATAAGTTTTTAGATGTTTCTCAACATTCAACATATGAAATTAGGCAATTTTAAGTTAGATCTGGACAATATTTGAAACAATTGTTGTTCATGACCCAGACTTGAAATCAGTCAACAAAAGGCCCCACCTAAAGAAAATGACTAACTTGTTGCCCTGAATGACTTCTTGCAGAGACAAAGGAAATGCTTAATATCAAAATCACGTGAATGGATGTGCAAAAAAGTGTTGTTTTTTATTCTAGCCTGAATTAAAATTTGACATATTTTCAACATCTGTGTTGACTTAGTCACATTAATGCAGAAATAAATGAATTCTTCCTTCATGCATGACTGATCATGTAGGTACTCAGGTGAGCGATATAGGCCCACTTGGGCCTCTTTCTCCAGCTGTTATTCTTAGTAAGTTATAACATAACGAAAATGGTTATCACATGTGTTTTGTTTTATTATGAGTCATTTTTAGCTCACCTGAGCCAAAGGCTCAAGTGAGCTATTGTGATCAATCACCGTCCGTCCGTCGTCCGTCGTTAACTTTTCACATTTTCGACTTCTTCTCCAGAACCACTGAACAGAATTTGATGAAACTTGATAAGCATGTAGTACTCATGGTCCCCTACAAGTGTTGTTGTTTTTCGTCCGGATTCATCAACAGGTGGCGCCACCACAGGCAAAAGTAGGTCAAAGAGGGTACCCTCCTTTGACAAACTTCTTCTTCAGACCGGGGGTATACAGAGACAAACCGAATGCATAGGAATGATCTAGACGGATGTGTGAAGAAGTGTTGTTATTTTTGGTTCCGTTCCGAAATCAAATTTTTGACGTTTTTTTGACGTCTTTTTGTACTTGGTAGTTTTAATGCAGGAAAGAGGTATTTTTTTCTTTTAGTAAACATTGATGCATTAATTTGGTTTAATTTGATCATTTTGATGGTAAGAAATACTACTGCGAAGAAAATTTTTCAATATTTTATGTTTTGGATTTTTTATGAATTTTTTTAAGACTTTCAAGAAAAAGGGGGGGTGGGATAATTGGTGTAAACATTTCACAGTTTGAACTTTTTCTTCGGAACCACTTGCTGGAATTCAATGAAACTTGGCATGCATCAAATACTCAAGGTCCCCGACAAATGTGGTCATCTTTGTCAGGATCCATGAACAGGTGGCACCACCACAGACAAAAGTAGGTCACAGAGGGTACCCTCCTTTGACAAACTTCTTATTCAGATCGGGTGCATACAGCGACAAATCGACTGCATAGGAATGATTTAGAGGCATATGGGAAGAAGTGTTGATATTTTTTGTTCCATTCCGAAATCAAATTTTTGACGTTTTTTCATTTTTAATTTGGACTTTGTTATTTTAATGCATTAAAGAGTTATTATTTTCTTTTAGTAAACATTGATGCATTCATTTGGTTTCATTTAATCATTTCTGTGGTAAGGAATGCTGGTGCGAAGGAATTTTTTCAATATCTCGATTTTTGAATTTTTTAAGACTTCCAAGAAAAGGGGGGGGGGGGACAATTTTTCATATCTTCAACTTGATCTACAGAACAACTTGAAGGATTGTGATAAAACTGGGTAGGATGCAAGTACTCATAGTCCTTTTCAAAGGTTTTGTTTTTTGTGCGGATCATCCAAATTGGTTAACAGATAATGCCACCATGTCTAAAAGTAGGTCTCACAATGGTACATATACCACTTGGTAATTGAAATATGGAGAGTAGCGGTTCAAATCCAGCTGTGGTCAAAAAAATTTTTATTTTTTTTTTACACATCTAAATAAGTTTTTAGATGTTTCTCAACACTCAACATATGAAATTAGGAATTTTACGTTTAAGACTTCCAAAAAAAAAAGGGGGGGGGGGGGGGGGGGTTTGGCCATTTTTCACATTTTCAACTTTTTCTACAAAACTGTTTGAAGGATTTTAATAAATCTTGGTAGAAATAAGTCACTTATGATCCTCTTCAAATTCTGTTGTTTTCGTCCAGACCTCTTTACAGGTGGTGCCACCATAGTCAAGAGTAGGTCACAAAAGAGTTCCCTCGTTTAACAATATTCTTTTTCATACGGGCTGTATACAGAAACAAACAGAATGCATAGAAATGATCTAGAGGGATGAGTGAAGATGTATTGTCATTTTGGTTCCCTTCCAAAATCAAATTTTAGAATTTTTTTCGACATTTCTTTGGACTTGGTGATTCAATGCAGAAAAAAGTGTCATATTTCCTAGTTAATTGATAATGATGATTTCTTATGGACTATTGTGATCATAAGTATGGTAAGGATTGTTACTTTGAAAGAATTTTGTCAATATCTCAATTTTTGGATTTTCTATGAATTTTTTAAGACTTCCAAATGAGGGTGTATAGGAACAATTCAATCACATTTTTCACTTCTGCTGTTATACCACATGAAAGATTTTAATGAAACATGGAATACATGAAGTACTAAAAGTCCTCTCTCAATTTGGTAAATTTCATCCAAATTGGTTAACAGATAATGCCACCATGTCTAAAAAGCAGTTCTCACAATAGTTCATATACCACTTGGTAATTGAAATATGGAGAGTAGCGGTTCAAATCCAGCTGTGGTCAAAATTTTTTTTTCATTTCTTTACACATCTGAATAAGTTTTTAGATGTTTCTCAACACTCAACATATGAAATTAGGCAATTTTAAGTTAGATCTGGACAATATTTGAAACAATTGTTGTTCATGACCCAGACTTGAAATCAGTCAACAAAAGGCCCCACCTAAAGAAAATGACTAACTTGTTGCCCTGAATGACTTCTTGCAGAGACAAAGGAAATGCTTAATATCAAAATCACCTGAATGGATGTGCAAAAAAGTGTTGTTTTTTATTCTAGCCTGAAATAAAATTTGACATATTTTCAACATCTGTGTTGACTTAGTCACATTAATGCAAAAATAAATGAATTCTTCCTTCATGCATGACTGATAATCTAGGTACTCAGGTGGGCGATATAGGCCCACTTGGGCCTCTTGTTTCAGTAACTTCACTTGATAGATATATATATTAAGTGTTTTATTTCGAAATACATAAAGTTAAATTCCTACATGTACATGTATACTTTAAAAAATACATGTAATTCACAGTGTGTGAAATTTGCTGAAGCTTTACATTACATTGGTCTGGTAAAGCTTCATATTTCAAAGAAATGATAGTCTTGTTTTACTAGATATGTCAGTTGGGTTTTGGAAACACTGGATTCAGTCTATGAAACAGGGTTTACTTTGAAGATAGCCCAGCACATTACATGTATACCAATGGAAACTTGGGTAGAGCCCTTGAGTTTGAAATACTTGATAGTCCAAATATAGTTTTCAATTACAAACATTAAAAACAGATGAACCTTTTATCTTTACTGTACATGTAGTATTTAGTTCAGTTTCAAGATTTAGTTCTTCAGACAATTTTTCACTGTATTTGGAATTTTCACTGTAAGCCTGTTTGGCCTCTTTTCGTTTTGATGATTGTGGTGACTTCATAAAGAGTTTTGAACTTTTGCACCCTGAAAATATTTGAACAGCAACATCGAGGTTTTCTAGGCCAGCATTTTTGTAAAGTAAATATACATGTAGTACCTTTAAATAGTTTTATTCCACCTAATTTGGCCAGTTCCTTTTGAATTGAGGAAAAATGCTTGTAACACTACATGTACTCAATGTAACAGTTACTTTGAAAGGGGGGGGATGATATTGAAATGCACCAAAGAAAAAAGGAATATATTCTCTCGTCAACAGAATTTAATCATATAGCTTCAATTTCTGAGTGAAAGATTGAAACATTGTTTGAAATTAGATTCTTGGTGTTTTTATGAACTGGAAAGTGAGGAAAACTAGCTGGTTTGGGGTTTCTGACATAATTTTTGTCTGAATAACCGACCTAAAGTTAGACAGAAAAGAGTCTATTGGTATATAAAGAAACTCAATTTATAAAATTTGTGTATAATGTGATATATTAATATACATGTATGATATGAATTAAATGCAAGCAACTTGAAATACTGAAGTACCAAATAAAGCCAACTTATCATGAGCATTTATGAGAGTTAATGTTCTTGACATTCACAATCTTTTTTTTTTTATTTTTTTATTAAAAGTGCTGTCCAAGTATTTTGGAGAAAAAAAACACAAAAGTCAAAGAGTTGGTGGGGTCTGTTGTGTTTTGCGTTAAAAGAATTACAAAACACAAGTTTGGATTACATTGTATAGTAAGATATAATATATATGTTATTATTATTTACTGTGTCAAGCCTTGTGTCTTGCAGGGCCAATGATCCACATTCAATTCCTGGATTGCACTGCTACCTCCTGCTTCCATCATGTCACCATATATATGTAACTGAAAAATTGTTGAAAGCCACGTAAAATGCCTATCAATCAACCAACCACCTAAAATGATATTAATTTAATAATTGTAAAATGTTTACAGCTATATGCAAGTTTTATCTATGACTACATTTTTTGTAGGTGCACCCTTGGTGGATCATCCTTCTCATCGCAGCATCAGACATGACCTGGTCAAAATCCTTCAGGAATTAATTGTCAAGCGCACAGGTAATAATACTTACATGTACACCTGTCACACTTTGGACATACTTGTACATGTAATAATGATAATATCTGGTCATAATATTAGTTAAGACACAGTTTACCATTATATCTTACGTTTTCACATTTTCTTTGGTTCTGTCACTTGTGAGCATAAAGAAGATTTATACTGTCTGGAGCACCAAACCCCAGTGCCAAAAATATCACATTTACTTGAATATTTCTAACATTACCAACAAAATTGAAAAATTCAAATTCATGTTGTAAGTAAAGACATTATTTTCTTTTAGTAATTTGTATAATAGCAAAATATATATATTATACTATAAGTACGGTCATCGTCGCGAGCCATGGTTATTGAGATCGCTCCCTCAGGAGGGAGAAGGCAGGCTCATTAACCGTGGCTTGAGACAATAGAGTACTAGGACAAATGTAAAACTTTTATTTGGGACTAACATAGCCAAGAACAATGATTTCATATGTCACTGTCTCAGGAATACCGACTGATGTCTTTGATATTTGGTGATTGTATTTTAATCAGAATACAGTAGTGAAAATTTTTATGGTATACCAGGTAATAGGGGTTTTCTTTTCTTATTTTGAATTGATTTTGGGCGCTTTTTTTTTTTCAGATTTTTCTGATGCACAGACTTGGTTGCACAGACATTAGTGTTTTAAGCTCAAGTTTTGTAGCTTAATTTGTGTAATAAAGTCTCGATAAAAACGTTTTCGTTCTTTCGTGCCTTGGCTGTCTTGATTGTAAATTTTCATTAAATATAAATACATGTACCTAAATGGAAGAATAATTGTCATTACTTATTGTTTTGATACATGTAAAGACAGCATCCTCTCAAGTTGGATTTAAAAATATAGAAAGATAGTTGTATGTTATAAGCAAGTAGCAAGATATATTTAATTTTTGAATTTATTGATTTCTTTATCAAGTTCATGACATTTCTTGGGGTACATTGTTGCAGCAAATCAGACAGTCTGCCATGGTACTTGCAAGGATGGTGGTTTCCTTTACTGCTAAACAATGGCGGTTCTGATGATATCAACTTAGTGTGGTATTGAAAGGTAAACAAATTAACTGGGAGAAGGAGGAAGATTTGTACACATTTGAGTGTCATGTAATAAATCTGTTTTATATATTTGTAGGTCGTCAGCCGGTGGATTTTGAACATTTATACAATTTTCAGTTGCACCTGAATGACTTTGTTCATCCAAACCCAAGGGTACCCCTACAGAATGAGAGGTTTGGCACCATTCCTATAGATAATGCCAACACCAACATTGTGAGCACTCTAAGAGGTGAGTTACGGCCTCTGTTTCTTTTAATGCCCCTCTTCTACAAAGAGAGGGTATATTGCGTTGCTGCTGTCGGTCAGTAGGTCTGTAACCTGAACAGTTTCTGTTCATTTTCTCCACAACAGGTACACATATTGAAATGAAATTTGGCATACAGATACATCACAAATATATCTGAATAAACTAATGCTTTGGTTACCATTGAACAATTTTTAAGGCGTCGAGCATTTGCTCGACAGTCTTCTAGCGATCGTAAAAATTTTACCTCTACACCGCCTTTTTAATCCACGTAACAAAGTAGTACCTTCTTTAAAGTACTAAACGTAGTAAAAGTTCTTGCAAAACCGGCTTTGTTATCCTTGTTATTGAAATTTCATTGCACAGAAATAGGTTAAAGCATAGGTCTGCTTAACTTAAATTATCACTATATTGCCCTAAAACACGTATTATTCTGTCGCTTATTGTGTGTGTTAAAATATTCATTCACCGTGATGACGCAAGCTGATTATGAATTACAACCGCACTTCATGGGAATTTTTCCAAATATGGGGAAGACCACGTGACATATTGCCTTATTTGGAGAAATCGAAGTAGAACGCTTGTAACACACGTGATCAAGGCCTAATTTGACATTAAGCGCCAATATGGAAACCGATCGCGCAATCTTCGAAATATATATGATAATATAATAATAATATCTGTAGATATAAATTTCAGTCTAAAAAAGAACAAATAAAATATTTCATAGAATTCTAAATATAGACTGGCAATGCGTATCACGGAGATATCTAGACAGGTGACCACTAATTCATAACGAGGCTGACCTAGGTTCAAGTGACGCGTCATCGGTTATTTTTATCTCACTGGATTTCGCTTTGTTTCATTCAGATTATATATATAGTATATACAGTGTATATATGTCTCTGTTTCATTCATTTAACCTAGAATCAACAAATATCGACAAAATTCATTACATCCTCAAGGCTAAACATCACGAGACTCTCGTAAATTACATCAGGTACTGTATACCTATGCTGTGTATGCTACTGCAGACGAATTGTTAAAAATAACTACACGCAGTGTGTACAGCTTCTTATCTGCCCTTGCCGTCTGTACTATAAATAACACTTGCTGGACAGGGAATAGCCTTTACAAAATGTCTGTGGTCACTTGTCTCTTCGCGCAGCTATAGCAAGCAAGAGCAGGTAACTCCAGTCTATCTTAAACAAACATAGGTTTTTAAAAAGTTTGAGTTGTAATCGGAATAGCATTAATTGATCAAGATGTTGGTCACAAAGCCAAATAGCTTTATGTTAATGGCAATTACTTGCTTGTTTTGCGCAGTTGTGAATTTTCCCGCTAAAATTTCTGAAGCCACGCCTCATTTTTTCCTTATTAGGGAAGTAGCATGTGTATATATCACATGGTCTTTCACATATCTGGAAAAGTTCCCACGACGGCATAAAAATTGGCAGCCGAGAAAGTTTTCAAATCGCCTACAAAATTTAATGCGGATGTAAAGGATGATAGCATGGATTAAGACAGAATTTTAGATTGAATGCATGAAAAATAAATTACGTAGAACTTACATGTGAAGATTTTATTCCAAATCAACCGATGAAGTGTGATTGTGATGCACAATCGGCTTGCGTCATTACGGCGAACGGCATGGCGTTGTAGCCCTTACACGTGCACATACAATAAACGACCGAATAAGTAGTGTTTTTGGACGATATATAGAAGCTGTTGGCCCTAGTGTCAGTGTTAGTAGCGTAGACAAAACCAGAAACCTAGACCATATCTTAAAACAAATTAAGCATAAGGCTTCCATATTTTACAGGCAATGGTAGCAACTCGTCCATTTCTTTGTAAAAAAAAAATGGCAATGGCGTTCGATTGATTTCACATGTACATTCTTTTTGAAAAGATATTTGACATATTTCTGCAAGAATGACGTAAAGAACGATAAAATGTTATGATGATATATTCTGATATACTGCAGTATGGCTGTTGGTCCTTAAGTTTTTATTTTTACTCTATTCAAAAAATTATCAGAATTAAACAAAAAAGATGAACACAACTGGTAATTTCTGCTACTTTTGACAGCTTTAAATCAAATTTAGCTCGACGCCTTTGTGGCTCTTCAAGCCTTTGATTTTTAAAGAGTTACACCCCTTGAACTGAAAAAATTTCCAATAATTCACAATTTTTGTTCATTCATCATTGTCTCTGCAGTGGTTGCATATATTGAAATGAAATTTGGCATTCAGATACATGTACTTGATGAGAATATCAAGTTTAGTTCCGATTTGGTTATCATCAAACAATTTTTGACAGAGTTACACCCTTAAAACTTAGAAAATTTCCAATAATTCATAGTTTCCACAATGTGATGTGATATTTCAGTTGTGGGTTGATAATGAGTCAAAGATGACCCCTATTGATTTTCAGGTCAAAGGTCACCTAGTCCAATGCAGTACTTTATATAATTGGTCACTTGGTGTCAGCCCATACCTTGAAAACCCTTTGCTTGATAGTGTTGATATTTCATATGATATGTGGATCGTTTTTAAGTACATGTAGTAGATGACCCTGTTGATTCTAAAGTCAAAGGTCAGAGGTCACCAATTGCATGTAGTACTTTATACAGTTGTACAAAATATACATTTTAGTATCAGAAGAGGGGCATATGTGTTTTACAACCATCTCTTGTTATAATGCGTTTTCAATTTTGTAAAGATATGGTGAGTAATATTATTACATGTACTGTCCAATACCTATATAAATATGTATGATTATTATATTTTTTTCATATCGGTATTCTCGTTATACATGTACATGTATTTGTAATAATTTAGGTGCAAATTGAAGAATATCATGTTGTATCCAGAGTTGTCATTCTTGTTTTAAGAACTGTAACTTTAAAATGAGTTTAAATGATAATATATGTATACATGTACCTTGCCTTTATTGAGTGGAAACAACATAGTGTTTATATCAACATCTTTGTTTTCACTTGATAAAGGCCAGATGGCCAAAAAGTTGTGAAAAGATTGTTTCGTCCTTTTTGTATATATTATGAAGTGTATAAACATATAATATATTGACGTTCTTCTGGAAGAATTTGTGTCACATAGTTTTTAACTTGTAAAATTTTTGAAATTACATTAGATTTTAGATTTTTGTCTTTATGTGGGATTAGAATTTAAAGCATTCCAGACAGCATTTTGTTTTAGGATCTAACAGATCAGCTTTTGTTCTTATTCCTTTTGATAGAACAGTACAACTTTACTTAAACAATAATATACATGACATACGAGTTTCTAGTAAAAATAAGAATGGTTTTAAATTAACTTCTTCAGTAATAAGTTATATGATGTAGCTTTATCACAAGCTTTTTTGATATATATATTTAGAGAGAGAGATAGAGAGAAAAGGATATTAATAACTGAAAATGAGTGACCGAATTAAACTAACAAATTTTTTATTAATTTTTTTTATTTATTGAGAAATTTTTGAATTATTCTACATGTAGGTTAATAATCTACATATATCATGAAATTTTTACAGAGTTTTAAGTGTTGCTGCTATATTTTCTTGCATTTATGCTATGGACTATTTCAAAACATAGGTTCTCCTTCCATTTTGACCTACATGTAATATGGACTAACAAGGATTAATTTACATACATCATATTACATGTAAAGATATAACAATTTCTATTCTTATTCTTTGATTTCTTCTTTGATGGTATTTACTGTTTGTTACAGGATGGACAGACTTATCAGCTGAAGAAGTCGTCCATCATACGCTTATTTTCAATCGTTACACAGAAGAGGATAGAAAGAAAGGATTAGATGAATTCTTCCTAGAACAAGGTAGGTCAACATTTCTCTACTTGTTATGCAAGGTATTTATGTGTTTTTATAAGAAAAAAAGCAATTTTCATTGTGTCACTTTTGGAACAAATTTACATGGAAATTAGTGCAACATCTCTCTGGTGTCATCTGCTGTCTGGTTCAGTCACACGCTCGAAAAGTAGAAAGCAGGTGACATGTTCTTTTCAACACTACTGTACTGTAATGTATGCAGTTGCTTACCAGTATGTCTGGTGTTCCCTTCAATTTTTCATTTAGGGGACTACGGAAAAAAATATCCTCTGTACCATGCTTTGCTCTTGACCAAAAGGTCCCATATATCTGTCCAGCAAGAGGCTCCTTGGTGTTTTCTACTTTTTCATATGGGCCATTAAAAACTGAGGTCCCATGTCATGATGAAAGTGGCACTGAAAAGATCGCTTTCTTTTTTGATTGGATTCTTTGCAAAAGTTTTAATTTTTGTGTGCTGCATCAGGCAGATGCTATCACCATATAAGTGAAATTATTATGGTATGGCATAAAACAAGAACCGAACTGAAAACTCCAAAAGCTATATAAATGAAAATTGTCTTGTATTGACATATTGTAAAAAGAAAAAACAAATCTTTACAGTTCTGTTGTATTTTCTTGGTTTTATACTTCTGTGTGTTTTCAAAGTTATAAATCAAATGAAAACTACTAGTGAGATTATTGTAGACTATAAAGAAAAACGTCTTTTTAGCCTTGCCTTTTTGTACCTTTACAGGTCGAGCTCCAACAGTGCCAGAATTCTCACGATACCTCCTCATCCTCGAAGGTAATGACAAGAGAGATCCCTCTAGAAAAACTTTAGGTACAACATCACTTATTCTTGATAAACCCATGTAATAATATTGTAGTTACTTTTTGAAATACAACGAAAACCGTCAGACTTTGTCATTAAAGTGCATGTCTAAATGCAAGGGATAAATTTTGATATACCAGTATGTAGTTAAATATCTTGATAGATGAGAAATTACCGGCAATTTGAGCATAAGAAATTAAAGAACGAAACTCCCTTCAAGGCCATCTAGATATAAATTATAAGTTGAGATACTGAAGTGCATTTTTCAAGATAAATTGAGAAGAAAAAAATGCTATTAAACTTTATAATAAGAACCAAAGCACTTTTTCGCCGTGGTAATAAAGATCAGAGTATGCTTCATGCATAGTGGGTTATATAATTATTAGTAGCACAGAGATGGCATAGTTGCTGCATAGATCATAGTTGCTGCATGTAGGCTTGAGGTTAAGAGACCCCAGTTTGAGCATCACCGATGACTTTCAGATTTTGATAACACAGTAAAGCTCAAGGACCCGTATTATAAATGTTGCCAGTAGAATATTCATCACTGCTTCATATGGATTAATTGTTGGGATAAACATTTCTATGCAATGCATTACGCATATATCATCACTATAAGTGCAATGGTCTTGGTATGACAATAAACAACAAACAAACAATCCAGATTCAGCTTTCATATTAAATGATTTTAATACTTTAAAACTAGATGTTTGATATGTTCAAATGATATTTCAGAGCAGTAACTCATCCACCTGGAATCCCCCCAAAAAAAAGATACTTTCAACAATTATTGAAAATTACATCCCTCAAAAATAGTTAACTCTATTGATAAAGACACTAATGTAAATTTTGCAACTTTGTCTTTTGCATCATAGGATCCAATTTGAATCCTTTAAAAACTTGTTGGTACTGGATACTGTACCTCCTGGTTTACTAGAGCACAGTTCTATTTATCTATGGAATGACCCTATGAATTTTTCAGGAAAGTTGTTCTTGAGATCCAAAGAACTGGAGAATTCTGTAGACCAGAATATGAAAACAATAGAGATGCTGAATGAGATCTTGTGCAGTAAAGATATCATCAATGAAACGCTAGGACAGGCAGATATCAGGAACAGGAGGGAGATTCTGGAACTGAAGGAGAAGATTGAAGATCTTAACCTCAGGGGTCGGAATATCAAGCATGCATTGTGTCAAGTCCAGCAAGAACGCACTCAGTTACAACTTGACAAAAACCAATTGAGAGATGATGTTAAAGAGTTGAAAAAGAAAAATAAACAACTTAGAAAGGATAATGAGGAACAGCTCCAGAATATGAAAAAGATGGAAGAGGAGAAGGTCCAGTTAGAGGAATGTCAGAGGAGATTAGAGGAATTTCTGGATTCTGTGGATAGTAGTCTTGTTATGGTGGAGGATGAATTACACAGAGTTCAGGCTGAGAATGATGCACTGGTAGAGAAACTGAGTAATGTTGTTAGAGACAATGATAGACTGACACAAAACAATGATAGACTGACACAAGACAAGGACATACTGGCACAAGACAAGGACAGACTGGCACAGACTCTGAGTAATGTCACACAAGACAAGGACAGACTGGCACAGACTCTGAGTAATGTCACACAAGACAAGGACAGACTGGCACAAGACAAGGACAGACTGGCACAGACTCTGAGTAATGTCACACAAGACAGGGACAGAATGGCACAAGAATTACGCAATAAAGACATGCTGTATAAATTCATCATACTTGCTCTGATCTTTGCCTTCATTTTAAGTGTTTACCTTCCTCCCTCAGATTCACATGCTTTCTCTTCTTCATAGAGTATACAGTATTCTTCTATTGACATGTACATATGATTCTTATTCTCACACTTTACCTATGATTAAATGTTACAATTCTACACATATAACCATAATTGAAGCTGATTATGTATAATCACATCTTCAGATGAACATTATTCCTACAAACACGTTAATGGATCATTTCTACAGATGTTTTATGTAGCCAGTATACACTATTTTACTTTGATGTCTTTACAATATCATAGATCATTTTGACTTGTGTTCACTGTTGTAATCATAGCTATGGGTAAATTATCAGTAATTTGTCAACAGTTTAATGCGGTAATTTGATATATAAGATTATCAGTTGATTTATTTTATGGTTGATTAACTCTTAATGTGGTCAGTAATTTTTGCAGAGTTACCTCCTTTTCACACATGCTTCAAACTAAGTGTCTGTTCCTTGCCCATAATATTTAAGACTAGTCTTCTTTATCAGAAGGAGAGCTTAGACAAATTATAAAGTATTCTATCCCTTTGATAGATAATATGTGTTGACAAATACAGTGTACAACGTGTCAGGTAATGTCTATGATTGCAGAATCCAAACCTATTGTGTTCATTTCTAATTCTATACTTTCCCGTTTTAGATATATATTTTCATATAAAACATATGAATATAAACTCTTTAAACGTGTATGTCCATTCATAGTGTTTTACATTTTACGTACATCTCTTTAGTCATGTATTGTTGTCTCAGGTCTTTCTTTTAACATAAGGTTTTATTATTGTAACAATATCCTGGTGATAGAAGTTTATCTGTATTTTTAACCTGTATACAGTTTGGTAGCTCTACTGGCCTTTGAGCTTGATACTGTTTTGTCTGTATATATGCATGGGTTTGAAGTTTTCATTCCAAACCACTCAGTTTCCTTTAGTATAATGCAATAATGGTTGATTACTATAATCGCCAACATCTTCATTTCGTCAAGACCATTTCAGTGAGGTGAGTGATCTGCCCTTGTTGATTTCATTAATCCATGTAAGTTAAAAAGGAGCATTGTTGTATGAAGAGGTGCAGTGTCTCTCAATTCAGTTTACTTTACCCATTTGTATGGTCAACTGACCATAATGAGATATGCTCAGTTAAGTAGCAGTCACCATTATATACCTCACCTTATATGCAGGAAAAGTTCTAATCAGGGGCAGACAACTCACATAATTGAATCAAATCTTTAAATTGAGACAAATAAATTTAAACATATCCTTAAATGAACATGTGATTTTTTCTTTCCCTGCATATATATCATGTACATAAGTATTTTTATCTCATATTTTCATTGAAAAAATGCTCTTAAAAATTTTTATCTGCAGAGATTCTATTTTGAAAGACATTTAATCTTTGTTTAAAGTTTATCTTCTAAATATAAGTATAATGTGCCATGTAAGGCATGTATAAAAAGTATAGCGCTTTTGTCACCTACAAATGTCTACACACAGGAAAACATTGTAAAAGTTTTATTATTCGTTAAAAATGTATGTTTTTTTTACGAGTCCATTCTTAATCCTGGTGATTCTTATGTTTTCATACTATCATGAATATGCCAGTTTGATGAATTATTGCATCCTATGTTATAACAACATTTTTGGATGTAAATGTATGTTCTATAGTCATGGTAATTGTAATCCATTCATATAGTGCTTTAATACTGAATTCAGATCGTCCAGCATTGATTTCAGTATCAGTTATTTTCAGATGTAATGTCACAAAGTTAAAAATCTTTATTTCAGATTTGTGGTCATCAATGATGAAGCTGACCACTCATTGTGATTAAGGCTCACACTTCACCCTTTCCATTATTTTTAAAAAATTATTTATTAACATTTGTTTTTAAATTCTGTGTGAAAAATTATAAAGCATTGTCTAAATAACATTAAATCAAGTTTCACAAAAACTCTTCCTTTTCTCAAAGTTGAATATGCAATAAATCATGAGTAGTTAAGTAAATTTATTCCTTCATGATCTGAAAAACATTCTAATTAGAATGTTTAAGCTTTATACTTTTGGTGTGTGTTTTTTTTTTTTTTTTTTTTTTGGGGGGGGGGGGTGTTTTTGTTTTTGTGGTGTTTGTTTTTTTGGGGGGGGGATTTTTTTTTAAATATTGCAATTTGATTGTGCATTAATTATTGTTAAAGTAATAAAATAACTGTTTTATGTGTATTTTATGTATCATAAATTGTATATTATTAGTGAATGGGATACTCTAGATTGATAGTGTTGGCTGTGTATTTAATATGGATTTCCATATAGAAATTTAAATATTACTTCTGGTAACAGAATTAAAAATTTTCATATAGATGTTAATGTCTTAGTTGAAGTGCAAATATTGTAATGAATAATTTGCTTTTACATGAATAATTTGCAAATTATTTCGTGTTATATCTATAAAGTATTATTATTATTATTGGGAGAAATATTATTTCTTAAAAGTTATTGAAATTCTTACATATAATACATGACTGAGTATAGTAAGAACCATTTTAGTTCTCTATTGGTATTAAGTTTTAATTTTAGAAATTCATTTTCATTTCTGAAGAATTAAAGTTCATGAATTATTCATATTTCATGAAGATGTGTTACATATTTTGAATTGACCAAATTCTGTACATAAAATTTTGTATATTTTGTAAATATTGTATTTTCTTTATGGCATTAATGGCAGCAAGTAGGATTTATTCTACTGTATATATTTGTATAGAATTGTGGAACATAAAGTGATTGCAATTTACATGTATGTATAAAGTTATAATTTGGTACAGGTACCAAATGAAGTGTCAAACAAAATTCAGAACTTTGAAATCATTGTTTTAGTTTGTGAAGATTCTTTATCTTTTATGAAAGTTATCCCAACATTTTCATTTTGAGGGAAATGTATCAGCAATATCTGTAATTAGAAGTATTTAATAGTTTCTGTTCAAACCTATCTAATTGTTTGAAGGATTTGTACAAACAGTGCTGTGCTTATCAGTTGTAAGCTATACGAAATGTTTCTCATTTTGAAATGTGTCATGCTGAATTTTTTTTTGTACGTGTTTTGATCAAACAATAGGAAATAATATAGCTAATCATGACACAGATATCTATGTATAGTGCTATTGAAAGTGCTGTTGATTACAAGTCTTTGTATATAATGTAAATGTATTATTTTTACAAATACCTTATATGTAACACTCAGTTTTATTCTTGCAGTTTATGTTTATCTTAGTAACTGTAGACGTTGCTGGTTCTTGCAATATATATTTCAGAATCTGAATAAACATAATACTTAAGATAGAGGTCTTTTTTATCTATTAATAGAAAATAATGAGATAAAAATAAGATTTGGTTCTAAAATAGTCTGTTCATATTGATGTTGGTTCTAGATCTATCTTACTGGAGAGACACGAAAATGCAGAGATCCTAAGTGGAGTCAAATTCCCATCTCTAAATCAAACATGCAACTGTTATTCCTAGAGAACTTTAAGCCACAAGTTTTACATGGAGAATGTACCCCAGCCATGCAACTTGATTGTACAATATGTTTGTGTTACCTATGGAGCTCTAACATTGGACAGCAATATGATCGACATTCCCTCCAGATCAATCGAAATGATGTCAAATTACATTATAATGATGGAATAGATTTGGAGAGAATGTATATTAATTTGCCATCCCATGTTACAGCTCTGCAGTTAACAGAAAGAGGTCTATTGTTGATAAGTTTTAATTTGATATTATTGCCATTTGAATAACGTTGGACATCTTTGAGTAATTTTTTCCAATCTATTTTGAAATGGATTTGCCGTCAACTTCTTTGATCCCTGTGTTGCATATCGAGTCGGAATTCATACCAAATTGGTGCCAAAGATCACTTATGTATACAAGTTTTATTGGTACAAACCTAAAAGACTTAATTTCTTGTTCATTCTTGAGAAAGTGGAAGGGGGTGGGGATTTGTTATTCCCTGGAATTTATGTCTGGTTAAAAATTTGAATTGGTAAAATTCTTGAAAGTGTGAGTGCAAAATATACTAAACTTACACCATAGATACATCTTGGGACTAATTTTTGGTTGCATGCTTTAGATATTGAAGCTTTGGTTTGAATTAGTAAGAATGTCTGTCAGTGAGATTTTCCAGGGTTCTTCGATTTCTACCACCCCTAAACACTAGCTGTATTATATGGTGAAATAAAGATCACTTTTGAAGACTGGTTTTGGTTTTCTCCTTCGATATAATATTATGAGTCCTGGATTTCTAAAACTTGGTCTGGACTTGCCAAAATTTCAAATTCAGAATACACCTTATCAGAGGAACTCGTCATTTTACTTTGAGAAATCACTGTTTTTAAACTTTATTGAGAATACTGACTTTTTTTTATCTACATCAGAAAAAGAAAAATAGATTGATTGATTGATTGTTGTTTTACGTCACGTCGGGAATATTACACCCATATTATGATGGAATAGATTTGGAAAGAATGTATATTAATTTGCCATCCCATGTTACAGCTCTGCAGTTAACAGAAAGAGGTCTATTGTTGATAAGTTTTAATTTGATATTATTGCCATTTGAATAACGTTGGACATCTTTGAGTAATTTTTTCCAATCTATTTTGAAATGGATTTGCCGTCAACTTCTTTGATCCCTGTGTTGCATATCGAGTCGGAATTCATACCAAATTGGTGCCAAAGATTACTGATGTATACAAGTTTGATTGGTACAAACCTAAAAGACTTAATTTCTTTGTTCATTCTTGAGAAAGTGGAAGGGGGTGGGGATTTGTTATTCCCCTGGAATTTATGTCTGTTTAAAAATTTGCATTGGTATAATTCTTGACAAGTGTGAGTGCAAAATATACTAAACTTACACCAAAGATACATCTTGGGACTAATATTTGGTTGCATGCTTTAGATATTGAAGCTTTGGTTTGAATTAGTAGGAATGTCTGTCAGTGAGATTTTCCAGGGTTCTTTGATTTCTGCCACCACTAAACACTAGCTGTATTATATGGTGAAATAAAGATCACTTTTGAAGACTGGTTTTAGTTTTCTCCTTCGATATTACGAGTCCTGGACTTCTAAAACTTGGTCTGTACTTGCCAAAATTTCAAATTCGGAATACACCTTATCCGAGGAACTCGTCACTTTACTTTGAGAAATCACTGTTTTTAAACTCTATTGAGAACAGACTTTTTTTTATCTACATCAGAAAAAGAAAGATAGATTTAGTTTCTTTTGTTTATTCAATAACAACTCAACAGAATATCCATAACATATTTCAGATTCTGACCTGGTATGAAATAATGACATATAATAAACAACGATATGGTGGAGACAAATAAGTAGCTCACAAAGATGATAATTTTACATTTTTACAAGAAGAAAAATACACTGTAATGGTACTCAGATCATTCAATTCTGCAGAGATTCAAAATTCAAAGATCCCGTTTTTTTCTGTATGACATGTATTTTTTACATATACAAAACAGTGCTAAATAATTAAACAGATCTCAATGCTACAACAAATAATAGTAAACCATGGTCTATTGAACTTAATCTAAAATTTTACAACTTTGTTATAAAACTACATGTAAACATAAAAACAAATTCTGAAGATTTTTATGGTTTCCTAACCTCTCTTTGTTCACAACATCATTACAACTAGAAAATTAACTTCAAATATGCGATATCACGACTGCATTTGCGATATTCCATACCGATAATTAGCACAATAAAAATGTTCGGAAGTTTTCAACACTGAGTAAAGATTAGATCCAAACTCGAAAGATTAAGTCAGATCTATGGTAAAAACCACAAATAATAGACCACTTGCCGAGCTTGTTAATGGCTGTCTTTTTGTCCGAGCTAACACCTTTTGGCGTTGTTTTTCACAGTGACGTCATAATACGTGACATAAATTCATTGTAACGTCACAACGAAAAACAACGCCAAAAGATGTTAGATCGGACAAAAAGACTGCCATTATCAAGATCGGCAAGTGGTCTATTGCTAAGCACTACATTCGTTCGATGCTTAATTTTTTGTTACAGTTCTACTTTTAACTGAACAATCATTTATTTGAATAAAGTTTCGGTATGAAGTTTTTACATGATCTTTGGTGATATCTAAACTATGAAAACTTTCAGAACAATGTGGTAATTAAACAACAAAAAGGAAACTTATCCTTTTATTGACTAAAATTCAAAATTTGCTCTAGCAATTTGGCAAGACTTCGGTACACAAGTAACATAGCCTTTTGGTAACATGAGTCCCCAAACTTTCACGTTAATATGACCTGATGCATGGTTTGGACCCCGAATCAAATACTGTATGTACATGTATCAAGAGGTAGACCAGACAACAGACATTAATATACAATAATCACAATATATTGTCTAAATCGTGGCACAATATCGTATCATGTCATAACCTGGATGGAATGATGGTGGTCTACGTAATACAGGTCATATACATGTATATAATATGTAGTTTTACTATCTATCGTAAAAGATTCGGTACCATCGTGGCATGCCTACAATCTGTACAGCTAGTAGTCTAATTCTACATACAAACATGAGGTAGACATTAACCTTGCACATTAGATAACAGATAAATTACAACTTCTGTCCAAACATAGCATCATTTACAACTTGTGTCAATACTGAACATCCACTTTTTGGTTAATGTTATGCCCTATTTCACAGTTCCCTGACTAGAGTTTATAATGGCTATCCATTTTTGCATCATGGAATTTCATATTGTATTGTTCATATTAATGTTGTATGATTTTGGAGTCAAGAAAATAAGTTTTAGAAAACTTTTATGAAAATGTTTCAACTCTCTACTAAATGATGCAAAACAAAAAAAAAACATAACTTCTGTTTTGAAGTATTAAGCAATTAAAAAGAAAGTCATTATTTTGTGATAACTGTATCATATCTTGTAATTCAATATAATACATCAAATCATTGACATAGATTGGGCAATTCTTCTGAAAAAGTACTGTATTCCCTCATGTATAAATACATTAGTGTATTATATGTGATGCTGATATATTTTTTTTACTGAAAAAGCATGCCTGCTAGGCAAATATAATTTTTTTTTGAATCAGAAAGGAGGATTTTCAAATGACCATTGCCACCTTGCTGGATTCATTTACATTGCTCTATTTTTGGAAGGCTTTTCTATACAGTTTTATCTAATATTGTATCCATGATAAGAAACAGAATACAAATCTTAAAAAATTGAGAGAACTTTAAATATACATATATATATAGCTTAAAATTGAAATAAGACATCAATATCAAGGCTATCATAAGTCTAGCACAATTTTTAAGCTAGAATAAAAGTAACATTTCTACTTTTACTGTGTCATCATGAAAATTCAACAAGTATACTTGAGGGAATACAATAAACATTTTTTATCTACATTTTTTGTCTACATAATTATACAAGTCTGGTAATCTCACACCTCTAAACCAAAACAAAATCCTTCTGAACAGTAATTCAAACAATCATTCTAATACAATCAAATTTTGTGTAGAACTCTTTTTAAAATATCAGTAAATTTATATCATTATCAAAATTCAAAGTTTACCAGAATTTAAAGTTTTCTAGAACATCTGTACACAAGGTAACAAAGAACATTACAGACTGGTCACCAAAATAAACTGACAATGTTCTGCTCTGAACAGTTAACTTAGACACAATACCATTTATGGAAAAAAATTTTCATAAAACAATTTCAAATAAATGCCCATAACTTAAATTTAGATGTGTTTTAGTCAAAACACGGAAGATTTTCAGACTTGTTATTGAAGGAGAAATTCTGACTAGATATACATTAAAATAACTTATTAAGGAGTTATTGCAGCAAAACAGCGATGGAAATGTTAATGAGCATTTTTTTATATCTGACATATTATAGCTGGATGGAAGGTCTCCTTCCTAGCCATACATCAGGGCCAAAAGGTCACATTGCCATGTACTTAAGATCAGAAATCCAGACTGATACTGGCAGTGGTCATTGTTGTTTTCTTCTACCTTGACCTGACCCTCTTGACCTTGTGACAAGGCATTAGGTGTTGTCGTATCTGAACTTCTTGATCTAGGATCATGTATCTGGACTTGCATCTTGTGATGGCCGTTGAACCTTAATGTTGATGTAGCTCGCTATCAGGAGGGTAATCTCCAAGATCTGTAACAAAACAAAAGTAAGTATAAGAGAAATAAAATCAGATAATACCCATATATCTATTATCTACTCTCAGTGACTGAAAATCAAGGAGCAAAGAAAATATTTCCAGTTACCAAGAAATCAACTTTAAATTTGTTTCAAATGACACTTCAGTGTCTTTAAATCAAGGCTATCCATGATGGAGTTTATCTCATTATTACTGTTCTACAATTCAACACCTCATCTTCACAAATCATTTCCTAGGAAAGCCTAGATGGAGAGGTGGATAGAGGAATTTACTGTAAACTTTCATCCCTCCCAAGTCTTAGTTTAAATTCCACTCAGGCATACGGAAAGGTCTGCCAGTGATCCTTTTTGATGGAAACTCTGGTTTTTCTTTACTACTTAGCACTAGCCATCACACAGGAAAATGATAATTTGGTAAGGCATTATAAAATACACAAATTCAGTTTTTTAATATGAAAATGATATTATGTGGAATGTCAATTGCAATGCCTACAATGTCAAAATCTAATTTTCAACTTATTCAACTTACTATGATGTCATAACCATTAAAGTTGTATACCCTACAATTCGGTATAATTTAAAAAATAAGCACATGTAAAACAAAAACTGTATTTTTCTCGTATGGCTGAAGTTATTAACTTTGCGTTAATAACATTTTTTTGTTGCTTCGAACCCTTGGAGATATTAAAATAAAAAGAAAATTCTTCGTAAATAAAGTGGGTATTCCATAAATACAACCATGACCTGACTTCGCACATGCGCAGTTTAATAAAAACAAAAACGATGAAGGGAGACCCAAAAGAAATCGATTTCAGTAAATACTAACTGTAGCAGACTTGAATACAGGTTTTTAAAGTTACTCGTCAAGTTTATTTACCTCGCTCTCCATCAGTGTCCATGATGCGGCGGCTTCCGAATTAGATCACGTGATAAGTTGGTTGTAAACATTCTGTTTACAAACATTGTGTTTTAGACAGCCATATCTCACTTAATACGACGAATTTGATCCCAACATTTGCAAGAGTCCTTTTTTAATATGTTTTAGGCTTATTTATATATTCAAAACAATTTAGAATAAATCAACCCATATGATAATATGCATTCTACTAGCGAACATAGGGTATACAGCTTTAAATTAATCACTAAATGCTGTGTCATTGTGTCTTGAATGAACAAGAAACTGCACAGACAGCATGGCTTGATTCCAAACAAGGTCAAGGTCAAAAGTCATAGTATCAAATGTAAGCTCTGGTCGGAAAGAACCTTTGTGTGAAGTATCAAAACCTATTGTTCAGAAGATATAACCAAAAACAACATTTTTTAAAAGTAGATAAAGGTCAAAGGTCAAGGTCACCAGGTCAAAAGTCATGACATAACTTGAAAGCTCTAGTCATAAGGAATATCTGTGTGTATATTATGTTTATATTTCTCTTAGTTGCCGAAATTTTTCTTCAACCATACATTTAAGCAAAATGTTGTGGACAGACAGACAGACAAATGGACATCACCAATCTATAGATTGAAATTGCTTTGCAATCCGTCCAAAAATGGATTACAGTATAAATGTATAAAATTTCAAATAAAGTCAATGAAAAGCTTAAAACTTTACCTTGGTTTTTGGCATAATGAAGAGAAGTTTTTCGGTCCGATGTTCATAATGATGTGGTGCAGACTCAATAAGCTGACTGACAACAATCATAAAATCATCCTTCCATCCACCAAACGTTATCACAGACCGGTAGTCATACAGACTTATTGGTTGCTGAAGTAAAGTGGTAAGAATTTTTGAGTATTTGACATTCAGAATCGAAACACCTATAAAAAGCAAAATAAACACTGCTAATTTATCTGGAAGTATTATAGGAAAGAAAAAAAATTTGAATTACAGAAGAATTTCGACTTTCCAAACTATAAAGAAATTATTTGGTTTTAATAATTACTAAGAACTTCGAATATTCAATTATTCTAAAACATCACTTTTTTTTTTGCTCAGGTAAGTACAGTCTCTATCCTAATTATATTTCTCAATTTTGACCACATTTAAACTCTTATTTTAGCTATTTCAGACAATAATATTGCTTTCTACATTATAATCATTATTTAAGATCATATTTCACACCGTCTTACCATGGTTGAGTATTCTAATATAGAGATTCCATCCTCCTGTACAGCCAGCCACACATCTTCATCCGGTGCTGGGCTGGTCTTCAACTGTAATGTATGTTCAATTATTTACCTTACATGTATATTATGAACAATACAATAGTGTAACTTATGTGAAAGATACATTGAACACCTGGAACAGTTGAAATTATTACATTGTTTGCATTGTTGCAGTTATATCGTGACATGAAAATAGGAGGTTACCAACCACTTGGATAATAGTGGGTTACCAACCACTTGGATAATAGTGGGCCACCAACCACTTGCATATAGTGGCATAATTTGGTAGTCTAACCCAAGTGCTTAACCACTACACCAAGTCTCCCATAAAAAATTCAGAGTCGTATGTCATTAGTTTTGTTCTTTCAATGAAGACATGTTGTTAACATTTAATAGACAATATTGCAATAGAACTGAACATGTATCTTCTGAAAACAAATTCAATTTTTTTTTCTAAACAAGGATAACATACCAGTGGAATCTGGGGGCAATAAGATGAAAACTGAGATGTAAATTGCTTATATCAGTGAAACTACAGTAACACGAATATAAACAAAAGACATCGCTCTTCTCCACATATATACATAAGGACGAAACAGTAACTGTACCCCTTCCATCCTCCCCATAAATGCAAGTGGATAGCAATTACAATAAAAAGAATTAAATGTCTTCTTTGTGTAAAAAATTGTTTGAAGTGTATGACGTGTGTTAACCTTGGTGATGAAGAGTTTAGCACCACAGAATGGCCACTTCCTGACCACTGCCAGGAACACACGGATACAATCCTGAGCAGACCTTCCTCTCAGCGATGTCCATCTCTCCAGCAGACGCATGATCACAGATCTGAAAATAAATAAAGATCAATGAAGATCTTGAAATTAACAATATAGGGACTGAGGCTCACCAGCATATGCATTATCACAGATCTAAAAACAAGAGCAATGCCAACGTAGCATATGCCCCCCCTGGTTATTTTCATAACGTGGGCTTAACTCACATGAGCACATTAGAAGTTATCTACTCCTCATAATCACCCACAAACACCAATTCAAAAGTTTGTGTCTAATGATTAACAGATATGTCACTTGTCTTCATTTAATTTAGACATTAGTATTGAGTTATTAACTGACACAAAACTTAATCAAAATAAATATGCCAAAGACAGGTATCCTAATTATAACTTATTTACTTGACCTAGATATCCTTAAGATGTATCTGTATGCAAATATAAATTCAATATCTCTATCTGTTCCTGAGATGAGTCGAAACTGCTAATTTTAAGAAATTTTGTAAGTCCAAGGGAGATAATTATGACAAAACTTATTGAACAATAACAAAGTTTGAACTTGACCTAGATATCCTTGAGATATATCTGTATACCAAACAACAATTCAATATCTTTCTTGGTTTTAGAGATAATGAGCGGAAACTGCAAATGGACTGACCGACCAACCCACCGACTGACAGCAGCAAAGCAATATGCCCATCCTTCTTCAAAGGAGGGCATAATAAACAATGATCATCACTAGAAAATAACAACACAGTGACTGACGCCAAATTGATTTCAAATTTCAAAATATCATTTGTTACCAGTTTTTGTAAATTGTTTTAATGCAGCTATAGAACTATTTCACTTATATGTGGGTAGCCACTTTTACTTGGTGGAGAAAACTGAATTGTCTAAAGAAAAAAAAGACCTTTGACATGCACACTTCTGGAATTTCAGCCCACCTGCCTACCAAGGTCTGCCTTGATATTGGTATGATATGTTTGTTTCTTGTTTCATGTCATGCAAAGATTGTTTGTGTTAAAGGGTGACAGCTCATGCAAGGTCTATTTCGATTAGAGGGTAACATCATCTGCCAGATGCATTGCACAGAAATTAAAAGCTGTGCAACAGACCCACCAAGAGACCTTTCGCATACCAAGATCTACTGTGACATGGTACCTAGATTTTCACCATCTCATCCAAACGACAGGACAACAAAAAGTCACCGATAGGACTTAGACCCTGGACATTCTAGCCATTAAAATGCTATCAGAATGTTAATTTTTCTATATAGTGTGCATATCTACATACACCAGTCGCTGACACAAAATTATGCTTTGCGTTATTCTAATCACAAGATATATACACTAATCCATTAACAACTCGATGGATTTTTTCAGTCATTCATCTCTGTAAAACACAGCATCAGAAGTTGTGAGAATGTTACATTTCCCTGGGGTTTCATTACAATGTTAATGTTCAAATTGTGACGTCATGGCATAATGATGTCAAAAGTTGTGCAACAAGTAGAAACTAAAGCCTTTACTTTACTCAGGTTTTCCCATATAATCGGGCAAACTGATATTTTTAGACATCTCTCAGGGAAATACCGAAGCAGAAGGAGCAGTTTTTATGAAATTCATAATCATTTAATTAGGATTTTATGAAAATGCAAAATGCCTCAGCAATCTAATAGCACTGTAAACAAGTATACAAGTATTTGGATACAGGACTCTATTATTATGATAAGTATAAATATGAACATAACAATCATTCAGTAAGGGTATCACTCTTATAAAACTGATAATGATTTTATCACTCATATTACCCAAGAAACATTCAGTACAGCCATCATACTCTTAATTCAAGAGCTTAACAACTACCAGTCTTTGTAGTTAAACCATAAAACCATAACTATAAAATTTTTAAACCTCTAATAATCAAGTAAGTTCTAACAGAATACAAACTAAGATCTTCAGTTTTGCCCAGAAATTATTCAGTCAATCTATAATGATCATAGTTGGAATAAGGGAATTTTACGGTTTTTGCTACCTTTGTTCCTCATCTGATGTTTCAGCATATTTCTTGGGGTAGAATCTGTCCAATACTGTGGATATTTGTTGAGCAATGTTACTTTGGTAGGGAGTCCCTCCCCCACCTGATTGACTAGACTCACTCGGTGTACGCATATCACCGTATTCAACCTGCATGAGAAAAAGTATATATATTCTGAACTTAAGTTGAAGTCAGTAAATTTTTTTTCAAAACTCATCAAGAAATTATTTTAAATTTAATACTGCACTTGATCTCAAGACAACAAGAACAATGACAAGATACCTGAGCAAGAAGTGAACAGAGTTCAAGTGCCAAGTCTTTATTTAGAGGAAACCTTCCATGTACGATCTCCTCATTGACTTGGTACCCAAGGAGGAGTTTCTCCTTTTCAGTTTCAGAATTGCTGGAACTCTTGAAATATAACCTGAAATAAAGAAAATCATACATAAAACCAATACTTCAATCATTCAACTAGAATAAGACATAAGGCAAAAGAAAAAATATGCATGTTTCCTGTAACATGCTGAAAAAAATTAGGATCGGTAAGTTATATTTTTTTTTAATATCTATCAATGCTTGGTGACAACTAGAATGCATTTGGACTACTCATAAGTGACAATTACGAATGTTTTGCTCAAACAATTATCCTCTTGATATCAAAAACTACATTTTAAGGCAAATATTCAATATTGGAATAAGTTTTTATTGGTAAGTCTGACAGTTCTACTGTTATTCAGTTTACTATCTAAAACTTACCTGTTTTTGTACACAAGCCTGATAGTTCTATTACTATCCAGTGAATCATCTGGAACTTATCTGTTTTTGTAGGTAAGCCTGATAGTTCTACTGCTATCCAGTTTACCATCTGGAACCTACCTGTTTTTGTAGGTTAGCCTGATAGTTCTACTGCTATCCAGTTTACCATCTGGAACTTACCTGTTTTTGTAGGTAAGCCTGTTAGTTCTACTGCTATCCAGTTTACCGTCTGGAACTAACTGTTTTTGTAGGTAAGCCTGATAGTTTTACTGCTATCCAGTCTACCGTCTGGAACTTACCTATTTTTGTAGGTAAGCCTGATAGTTCTACTGCTATCCAGTTTACCAGAGTGATAATCCTTGTATGACTGCTCCCACTGCGATATCACATCACAAATCTAACACAAAGGAAATCAAATAACATGACTATAATAGACAAATAATAGAATATTAGTATGTAGATACTCAAACATGTATATTGAAAATCAAATCTGTATCTCTAAAGGAAAATATAAGTGCATCAGACTGAGCCATATGACAGAAGTCACCACGGAAATGCATCGTTAATAATGTATTAATTTTTTTTTAAAAATACCCCGAAGAACATCACAGGAACTTTTGATTAAAGTGCAGTTGTGATACCGACTTAGGATGGTCAATTTATATAAAAAATTTACAAAGGCTAAAGTTTCTTTATACTTGAAAGATATTGTGGGTGAGTTAAAATAGGGGAAGAAGAGATTTAAGCAAATATATTTCATTACATCATTCACTTTTATAAATACCGTATTCACTCGTGTATAGTACGCATCCGTGTATAATACGCACCCCCAACTTTTGGAAAATAATTGGAGAAAAAGTCTACATCTCGTGTATAATACGCAGGTAAAATTGCCGCATAAGCAAGTGATCAAGAACCTCAAATTTACATAGAAAAAATCTCTATATTACAGATTTCACTTTACGGAAAACAAAACACAATTGGTTACGCGTCTGAACCTTAAGATGTTCAATGAATGGAATAAACCCAACTTCTGTAATAAAATTAATTTGTGATCCAATAACTGTGTTGATAGAAAGAAAACTAAAGAATGGATAATAAAATTGTAATTAGTATCAGGGACATGTATATATATGTGGTATGTACTTCCCTGTTAGTATTCTTGATAAAATACCGATAATGAAGCACAGCCGTCATTTTCTATATATTTTACACTCGTTGTCCCTAAGTGTCAATCTTTGTACAAAATAAATTGATTAACACAGCAGTAAAGGTAGAAGAAATGCGAACAATCAATTATCCCAGCGGGGTGTACGGCGATGGCTGATTGTTTGACCGCGAAGCCATTTCACCTTGATCGACAATGATAAGATAATTGGATTGCATCGGCACTTGTTATTTCAAAATATGCTATTCTCATTTGAAAAAACATCTTCATTTCAGCGTATATTGTAAAGTGTTCAACACAAGGAGGTAAAACTGAAATGATAATCTCTTTATTAAGTGTCTAAAATCCATTTCAGTGGTCAAGTGGGGGTTTCCAAACTGTAATGGTCATGTTTTGATTGTTGTCAGCAGACATTTACAGCAATATTGCTACGGAAATTTGAATTCTTATGTCTGGAAAAGAGGTTCTTGTTTTAGATCTTGTGTATAATACGCACCTGGAAAATCGAAGTCAGATTTTATGAAAAAGAGTGCATATTATACACGAGTGAATACGTTAACCCTCTTTAACAATAGTTTAACAATGTAAAAATGATTTAAAAGAGACAAATCAAAAAGGGCAATAACAACTACAAAAACTAATTACGTATTGCATAGTGTTTCAGTAAAGAGAAAAGAAAACACAGCACCTTGATATGTTGGAGCAGGCAATGTTCTACGTCCAGTTTTCCAGGATTGTCTGTAAATAGAGCAAATCCAGACTGTCGACTATCCCTCAATGCCATGGCCTTGGTCAATGACTGAACAAATTCCTCGACTGTTGTGGAACCATCAAAGCTTATTACCTAAATGGAAGAAATAAAATATGAAGGTATATTGACAAAACCAACAAATAAGAAAAGTCTTCCAAATTGGTTTTTAATACATGTATATGCATGTAAATTTTCAAGGCACAATATAAAAAATAAAGATTTAATAAATTATTTTCATTAATACAGATTTTTTGACACAATCTAACTAAAATTAGACCTTTATTTCACTCATGATTTGTTTAATCACAACAGATTAAACAACTGGGGTAAGTTTTACTAAAGGTCGTAGGCCCAAACGTAGAAGTAAACTTCGCTAGAAAATATTTGTCTCCTCCCTAAAGAGAAACTTTTACAACGTTTCCCAATGTAATTACATTTGAACATAGACTTGAGGAAAAATTCAACTAGTACACGTAAATTTGACAGAAAGTTTACATCTACGTCTCCTTTTGGGCTTACGACCTTTAGTAAAACTCATACCAGACCTCTACCACTATTAAACAAATTATGAGCAAAGTAGAGGTCTGGTTTTAATTAGATTGTTTTTTGACACTTATTTGATTTTTGTGATACATCTGCTAGAAAACAACATTTCATATTTTCAATCCTCTTCCACATGTACTCTGTAGATTATAGATAAAATGATACTACCTTAATGGCAATTATAAACATGAAAGCATCTTTACAGACACCAGTTTAAATCTAAAACAGACCAGTAACTTCTGAAACATGTTTTTAAATACCATGTAGTGAAGTCAAACCCTAAGCAGAGGTCTGAGTTATCTAAACTCAAGTAAACCAGAACCTATCATAATATTTCATATTTTAGATTACCTGGTATGTATTATTAAGGAAGTGAACGGGAATGCTGATTGGCTGAGAATGATGATATGGATGTCGTAGTAATATGGACATAATCTCCATTCTAGATGGCTCTGCCTCTCGATTCCCTTTCTGTATCGTTCTTTCTAGCGCCCTCTGGCAGAATATTGCATACTTTCCCAAATCATGTCTGAAATGTCATGTAGCTGATAAAATCAACCATATGCATAGATTTTATTTTTTAATTCAAATACTTATGTCAATATCAAAGTTAAAGTGTTAAATCCTCTTCAGCATTTGCAAAATCACATTAAAGAAATTTTCTGCTTTACAGTTTCAGCTTGAGTAGTTCTGAGTACTACTGAAGCAGTCTCTTCACTTGAAAAATTTTTTTTTTATATTTAGTATTATAGAGGACAGTCCCAACTTTATCAGAAGTCATAGTGTAATCAAAGATTGCCATGCTCACCTAGATACACTATTTGTCAAACAAAAACAAAAAAGAATAGCAAGAAGTTCTATAGAACATTGTAATCTTGATTCAAGTCACTCATGAGGAAAATGTAGGTCAAATGCAACATAGGATGCATGTGTGTGCTTAAGTCAGCATCCCAAGTTGAACATATGGTACAAGTTTGGTAACTGTAGCACCCATACTTTCTCCAATACTGAGTTACCCCAAACTAATTAACCCAACGAGGACATGGCTTCCGAGGGTTAAGCTTAAACTCCTCTCATCTTCGTCTAGATGAGCTAAAAATATGAAAAGAATTTCATATCATATATATTATCTATTCTGCTCTTACCTAGGGTCAGCATTTCTCTGCAGATGAGCCTTAAGATGCCACATAATGCTTTGTTTGGGAAGAAAGAGAGAGACACACATGGATAGTAGCTGCCATCCCTGGACGAACACTGATGTAGCTGGATTCAGTTTGGAATCGGTCAAATCTGTCAAAGAGTTTGTGGGGGAGGTGGGGGAAGTGTGGCACAGGTACCAGGAATGTTTACCACACAATAACAAATTCTGGAAAGGTAACAGAAAGTTCAATTATATCTTCTTAATTCTTAAGAACTACAATGCAATCGTAATCGTATGCAAATTATGAAGTATAACACTCATTTTTTTGAGTACACTTCACACTGGAAGAAGAAGAAGTAACAACTCGGCCATTTCCATATCTATTTTTGTAGAAAATGGGAAGGATTTTCGACTGGCTACAATGCTTATTCTCAGTTAAAGACTAATCGTTCACAATTTAGACATAACATTAATATGATGTGGTGTGAGTTCAATATGGCAATTACTGCCAAGTTAAATTGAGGCTAACATTTTTCATATTAGATGAGAACATTAGTCTGTATCTGTACTCAATCGGAACACCATCACCATTTTTTACAAAAACAGACTCAGAAGCCCCACGGCGCAGTGATATATACCGAATCGCTTAAAATCTTCGACTTTCCTCGTAGGAGTACAATGCGAAATAAGTTGAAAAAAAGTTCATAGGTTTGTTTTTGTAATTTAGGATATGAGAACGTCAGTATGAAAAGTAATACACTTTTTTAAAAATGAATATTATACAATTGTAAAGGCAATTCAGTAATCGTAGCAGATTTCACTTTTTTTTTTTAAATGTCAGAACGTTGGAAACAAATCGGAGGAAACTCAAAGTGACATTTAACCAGTGCACATGCGTAGACTTCGCCAAGAAAAAATCAGACTAGATCACCCATTCAAATAGAAACAAATAAAGACGAAAACAGGCAATGAGCATAATTGCCTATTTTTGTGCAAACATGTCAAGCAATCTGATCGCGGCCATGTGTGTTTACACAACAACTGGAAGTAGTTTCAATGGCTGACTACATAGTACATTGGAGTCTTATTTGCATACTAAAATGGACAAGTTGTTACGATGGTATTTGTTCTGATAAAACACTTTCTGCATTAAAAATTACCCTTCTCATTTTATTTCCTTTCTGTCACTGCCTTGACAATAAAACAGTCTATTCTATTGTCTTCTTGGTATTATGGTACTCAATAATTTATGGTACTCAATGGTAATCAATAATTTATAATACTAAATAATTCATGGAATTCAATAATCTTTGGAACTCAATAATTCAATGTATAAATATTTCATGTTTTGCATCAGAATACAAGCTCTGATGTAGTTCAACATCATAAAATATTGAACAGTTTAACAAAACAAGCATAACATATCATTTATGTCATAAAATAATAATATCACCTGTACAGGTACCTCATAGTGGGAACTTACCTGCATGGCATTTTTCTGAGTGACAGGATGACGAGAGAGTTGCTTGATGAGTTGGCAGTATAACTCGTTCTGTAACTCGTGACAATGTATGCAGGTATGAAGGATCTTTTGGGCTAAGTTCACATGGAACTCCAGTTTGGATGACTCGATGGTGGTGTATGCAAATTGATGGATGTTCTGTAATGGAATATGCAAAATATAGATTTTGTATATTCAAAATTATGACTTTTGTTATAACATTTGTTAAAAGGATGCTGAGCTAAATATTTCGTTTTGTTTGATTTAAATTACGGAGTTCAACATATAGCTAAAAAATAATAAATCAATTAATAAGTTTATGATGAAATATTTAAAGAAAAATATTTGTTGAAATAGGGTATTAACAAAATGGTTTAATATCACTGTCAACTTTTTTCAATCATACTACAACACGGAAGCAGGCAGTAACAAACCTCTTAATCAAATTGGCACAATCAAGAAATTAATCCCATATCCCCTTAAGTGCTTAACAATCACACCAAGTCTTCAAAATGTCATTACTTACCTTACTAAGCTCTATTGCACTATTTTGCAGTGTTTCTGAAGGGAGTGTTGTAAGAGGCCTACTGATTGGTTCTTTACTATGAAGCATCATTGGATGTTTCCAATACACTGAATCTGTCAAAACAATTACAATATATTCTTAAAATACATGAAACAAACTTTGATTCTTCATTTATATATTCCTCATGTATATGTAAGACACCAGGATTAATCTCTCTATATAGAGGCTGTCAAACTTAAGTGGTGCAGGAAACTAGAGACAAAATTACTGCATTTCTTGCCTTTCTATCTGCCCATTTCACAATGATTATACATTATAACAGCCTTTTCACTCACCATGCCCCCAGTATATTAAAGTAAAAATAAATTATCGCTAATAAATTTTTTTCATTTAAAGCACATTGAATGTAAATACTTATAAATATACTGTCATAAACTAGTATGGTAAATTTATATTAACAGCAGAAATACATGAATTTTCTTGTTAGCCCACTTACTGTGATCCCCATCAACTTCCATGACTTTTGCTATCAGTTGTTCATATTCAGTGCCCACATTTCCAGTCCCTCCTCCAGCTGCTACGGTCAGATGGTACAACCAAGAATCCTATAAAAATAAATGGTCTCATGTACATGGTATAAAACAGATGATAATATTCTCAAGGACAAAAATTATTATATTGAAAAGGCTTTGTAAAGATTCAAGTACCTGCTGCGACAAAAACAAATGCAGCCAAGATTTAAAAAAAAAAATAATGATTATCAAATGAATGTTTTAAATGTGTTAACATTCAACTCTAGATAAATCAAACTCAAAGTCCCCATGTGAAACAAGTCAAACCAAATTAGCAATTATATTTTATATGCACTGTATATGAAAGACAAGGGAATCAAGACTTCTTAAATCAGTTCAAACCAGAAATCGAATTAATCTGTGTTCAATTATATAGACTTGATTGTATACTACTACACCCTCTACTTACATTAGCACTCTTTATAAAACCGCCTACCTTTTCATGTTTGCTTGGTACCACCAGATAGGTAGGACTTTGGTATGGTGGCCATAATGCTATGATTTGTTTGGCAGCTACTGGCACCTCCGACTCGTCATCAGAGTCGCTGGCATTATCTACGTCTTCAATCCGCGTATCTCGTAAGTGAATCTGTCCAAATGGTGTCTGTGTAGAAAATAATATCTTAATTCATACAGGAAATGGGACAAATATATACTATTTTATTCAAAATCTTAAAAAGTTTTACAGAACTGACAATTTTACGTCATCAGTTATGGTCCAAAATGATAATCAACATTTCCTTTGTGTATGGTTTTCTATCATGCCAAAGTTGTAACACTTACACAGGTGGCAGCACTTGTCTGATGCATTACACAGAATTTCAACCTATGCTATATAACATGATTAATCTAAAGAAGCCCAGGGACTTGTACATGCCAACATCAAGTACAGCACAGGGCCTCAGTTTTTACCATCTCACTTTAAAAACAGGACACCTACGAGTTACCAGTTTAGGCTCAAATATGGGACCAAATGGCCAAATCCAAGCAAACTAAGTCAACTCAGGTTGACAATTTAACTGTATATGTTATTATCAAATAAGACTATTCATAGTTAATGGTAAATATCTGTCACCTGGTACTCTCACAGCAGTAAATCTTCCTCAGTAATATGGTTATCCTAGTTATACATGTAGTAGGTTGACTTATTTATACTGTAGCTTACCTTGTCTGTTTTATGTTTATAGTACAGAAAGTATCTCCCCAATAACACACACCAGCATTTCCTAGTAACACCATTCTTGACCTAAAATTATTCAAATTCTGCTTTTAGATAAAATTGTTTTACAAAATCAAAATTTCATAAGATATTTATAGATTATAGTAAGAGTGAACAACACTGTGCAAAAAACTACAAAAGCTTCATAACTTTGCTCTACTTTCTTCCTGATTCAATATAGTTTATAGTGCAGGTAAAATAAAATTAAATTTGTGACCTACGGTTTGAGAACAATATGATCAATGAATGAATTATTACCTTGACTAGCCAACCTCTGGCTACTGCCTTAGTTTCCAAATGATCCAACAAGAAACTGGTAGCATGTCGCTTCAATACTTTATGCAACACTACAAAATGACATTGTACATAAATACAATACTACTGTAAATCGACAACAATTTGCATGATTTCAATTATGTGAGAAGCTAACATCTAGTACAGTTAAGAGTGGCTCATTGTTGATGAAAACTTTGTATTTGTGTGGATACATACTCTTGAATTTTATAGGAATTTTACAGGAAATTGAAGTTTTGGTGGACAAAAGGTGACTTACAAGTAAATATTTTGTAAGCCTTAAAAAAAGTATGTGTTTGTGAAACACTGATGCCATAAGCAAATTCAATGCAAATTCTCAAATTTTTGTAAAGACAAAAGGTCAAAGTCAAGGTAAAACTTTTGGGGTAGAGGAAACCACATGCAAAACATCAGAACATCATCTTTTACTGTGCAAAAGTTATGACCAATGTTTAAGTTTTTGCCATAGACAGACAATCAAAAAATAAAATAGACTGAGCAACAGTCATATGTTTTCACATATCTGATACTGGGGACATACAAAAATTGCTTGTATGATAAAGACTTTTGGTCAGACTTACTTCGAATCCATTTCTCTGTCTCACAGATAGAATCAGCATTGAAGTAGTAAGTTCTTTTAGAGTTAGTTATCTGCAAAGAAACTCGACATGAAAGTACTGATAAACTGTAATCTTTTTCTTTATTTCACACATAGAAGAAACACATACCAGTAATCATACACATTTGACAGGTATGCATATGTACATACCGGTAAATAGAAAATAATTTCTATGAGCTAAAACAGTATAAATCTTTGAACCTCTCATACTCCTTCCAATTTCAATGTCAACCCAAATAAGTCAAAATTATTTTAATAGAAATTTTTTAAACTGAATCAAAAGAATTGAAAGATAGACAGAGTATAATGAATTACCAATTTCTAACAAAATATCAGATTACATTTTACAAACATGTATACTTTAAAAAAATCCTATACCTCGAAAGTAAGTTCTCCTTTAGTATGAGCAATCCGGGTTTGGTCATCAAGTTGTATTGATCCCTGAGGTTTTCGCAGCACATCATGCTGGAATAAAATGCACAAATACAATGTCAGTGATCAGCCTAAGTTAATTTAGTTTAACAAATATATTATACAATTTTATAAAACACAGTTGATTCACCTTTACTTAAACATGGAAAACACAAGCATCTTGTTAAATGGGACTTCCATAAGTATAGAGGTTTCATTAAAAGTTTAATTTAACATCCAAGTAACTCATTTATCTCAAGGAATGGGGTTCGCCCCCATTAACTGCGGTCCTGATATTTGAGGAGGAAATACTACATATTCCCGCAAAAATGACGTTAAGAACAATGGAACGTTACTGTGTCGTCATAGGGTTACTAACTCAAATCGACATTACTAACTCATAGTACACAGGCGCCGCCTAACGGATGATAACAGGCGGCGAACCCCATTGAGTTATCAGAGCTGTTCTAGATATAAATCATGACCATCTTACTTGTGATTTGTAATAGTACAGCTCCCCATTACGCAGTACAAACCATCGTCTTTTCCACATCTTCACCTTTCCTCCTAACTTGGACAGGTAACCAAATTTTTCCAATGTGTCCTAACAACAAAAACATTTTTCAAATATGAAATTGCAGCATTTCAAACAACAGCCATTGTTTATTCTTCAATTTCTACCAAATGTTAGTTAATTAATTATGGGCAAAGAGCTTAATCTAATTGTAAGAAACAATTAGATGTCTGATGTCTAAATGAAATGAAGAACATTTAAATTCTAAAGAAATCCTACATATGTGCTATCCACCAACCAGTTCTATATTAACTTATCTGAAAAGTTATATTTCTTGATTCTTTGTCCCCCCCCCCCTACCTCTGATGGGATCAAGTTAATATGAATAAATAAAAGATTTATCCAACATGTTATTTAGCATTTCTTTATCAATGTAAAGAAAAAAATGTGTATCAGCTTGCTAAAGCAGACTGCAAGAAAGTACTACTCTAATTAAAAAACAATAGCTAATGATTGCATATACTTTAATTAATGTATGGGGTCAAGATTGACTAGTTGGTATCACATAAATTCTAAATAGCAATATGACCTAATGCCTTCACCTTCAACCTTAAATGTGCTAAATTTGCAACTAATTAATACACTAATCTTATGTGCACTACATACAACCAAGGTAATAAAATGTTAACATCAAGTTTTATATTTAGTCATGTGTACAATATATGTACCTTGTATCAAAAAGATGAATTAATCAATAGGAAATGCAACTGTGTGTCACGACCAGATTTTTGTTAAATTAAGATCTGGTCATGACCAGATTTTCAATTTTGCTTCATTAATGAAGTATGAAGGATGCAGTATGAGGTATAAATTGGCAAGAAAGCACATAAAGTGAGGATATAAAATAATTGTACTTGTTCCCAATACTTCTTAATATTACAATAATGAAAGGATTCCTACATGTTTCTGTCCATCTGTCGTATATCTGAGAAGTTTTTGCTCAGGTTCCGATGTGTCTGAATCACTCTTACTAGAATTCTCATCAGGAGGATCTGCATAATCACACGATATTTCTGATGCCAGGGAATGTGAAGAAACTCCTTCAAAGACAAGGAAAGGACACAGCATAAAAAATAACTGACAGATCTGAGTTATGAAATACACAACACAGCAATAAAATAACACAGATGTCATATCATATAAATGATATGATTGTCATATTTCAACATCTGTATTATATCAAATGATGTTTATGGACAATCAATCAATGCAAAACGTATCACACTTTTATGTGATAGCCATAGCAGAAAACATAGCCAAACATACCCCTTTTTGTGGCCCCTGAGCTGCTTTGTTGCTGTTTGTTTCCTGTGTCTTTGCACACCGCAGACTTAATGGTGATTGGTTGAGATTCATTTTCCCTGAGATCTGATTGGTCAGTCATTGCTCCCTCTTCGTTGTCTGATGATTCTGAATCATCATCAGTAAATGGAGTGCTGCGAATCTGGGCGGCTTTCTGAAATATACGAATGTCAATATCCTCACTTTGATAGTAACAGCCATATAACTCGGATGATTGACTGATTTTTGTTTCACGTCACACCACAAATATTTCACTTTTTTAGTGACGGAATCTGCCTGATGCGGGGCATACAAATTTTGACCTTTGCAACGGACCCATCCGAAGCAGTGAGGGATCTTTAACGTGCCATGCATACCACGGGTCCTCGGTTTTTACCGTCTCATCTGAAAGACAGGACATCGGCATGACCAGAGCGGGACTCGAACCCTGGCCTCCCGATCAGGAGTCCAGCGCGATACCACTAGGCCACGCCGGCTTATATAACTCGGATGTATTTTACTTGAGATCATAACATGGTCCTATGTGGCTCAGTAGTTAACCTAAGATAACCAGTTCAGGCCACACCGTGACCACTGGATTTCATATTGTGTCCTCAGACAGGTCACTTTAAACACATTTTCTTAGTCTACCCTCACCATGGCCAGTGGATCCTTTACTGTGACAGATCAAGACCAACCCTGCTTCTTGTTTTACTTCATGAAGTCATCTCTAAATATTGCCAAAATATAAAGCTGAAACTGTTGCCTGGTTGCTTACACGAAATTTAATCTTTGATTAACTTGTAAAGGGCAATAACTCTTAAACCCAAAAATTCATGTTACACTCAACAATTTATGTTCAAATACATATCATGGGTTACCATTCCAAAAAAATATAAGAGGAAATCCATCAAAAGGTAAAGTCTAGTTGCATACACAGCTGTTGTATCACGATCACAAAGGGCCATAACTCATAAAAAAGATTCATAATAAATTCTGTTAAGACAGGTCAAGGATTATCATTTTACAGTTTACAAGAGAAATCATTCAAAACATAATTGATTAGTTCCTCATTTAAGTACTTAAAACAGACAAAAGGGCAAAAATTCAGACATACATAAATACCAACATCTCAATACATATGAAAAAAAATCACACTTAAAAAAAAGTACACTTTATGGTTTTGTTAATAATACATAACATGATTACCATTATCAATACTCTCTGATTTCTAAAGAAAGAAGAAATGTTTAAGAAACATTCTTTACATAAAACACTGTGTCACATGTAGCTTCTGAACATATAGCTCATTACAACTTTTTTCAAAACATTGTGGCAAACCTTTCCCATTTTGCAAGTCTTTGGGGTAGGAATGAATACACCATATAAAGCTTATTTTCATTAATGGAAACATCATGAAACTAAATCACTTTTCTGTTCCCTAATTAGATTTATAACAGTATTCGTTTGCTACATGACTGCTGAAATACCTACCCCTTTAAGAGTTGCATAAACAGGGACACTGATATCCCTGTAGAGTCTGGAGGCAGATGATGTGTCAATGGTGTTAGATGATGAAGCTGGAATATACAACGATAATGATCACCAAAAAAATACCGAAATGAATTTTCATAGCATGAATGTGATATCTGTATAAGAAAAACAGATGCCCTTGATTTATGTGTTAACTGTCTTACATTTGGCAGGATAAGCTGAATGAATAATACATTATGTATAATTTCATACAATTCTCTTACTGAAATGCAGTCAACTTGCACGTCACCATCTCCTTTTTATGGATTTTTTTTTGGTAAAAACAAGCTTGAAAAACAAACCATTAACTTGTTTCAGTATAATTTTGATCACTGCCCATATTTCCACATCTTGTAAACATTTCTAAATAACCAATGCTTTTCTACAAAAAGCTTTTCCCATATTATGTGGTCTTGAAATTGCACATAGTGGTATCCCATTATATGATGTAATTTCAGACCAATGTAAAATACAAATCAAAGCTGCTAATGGACATAAAATTAACAAGATTATTCTTTCCTTGCAGCAATTAACAAATAAAGTTATATGTAAAGATATAATGACTAATATTGAATCTCTGCACATGATCCAATAAAAGCAGCCAGAAATTGATTTCTCTGTAATGTTTTTATGGCTCTCAACCCTCCAGATGATGTTCAATATCAAACGGATAATATTTTTAATGATGGTAAATCTCCTAAATGCCAAGTCCTAATTGTGCTACTCACTGAGAAAGTTTGGATGCCGAGATTTTCTTGGGACTGCATATGCTCTGTTGTCCTGAAATGAACATTGGGATCAATTGAAAACGTTGTATTCAGTTTATGCAATTACATCAGAAAGTGTATGAAAGAAACTCCTCAAATTATTTTTATAAAAATCAAATGTCTCATTTTAAGGAGGTCTTGGGTTTTAACCCTTTTGGACCTTTCCCCTTGCTCAATGCTGCATTGTAGGGGTGTAAAAAAAGTCTGCATCAAAGAAAGGCTAGACAAATATGATGTCTTTGGCCACCTGGTACTGCTGGACATGATAAAGTGATATGAAAAAGCAGTACTGATATGACAAAAAGGTGCTGCTGTTATGATAAAGAAGAACTACTGATATGATAAAGTGCTACTGCTGGTATGATAAAGTGGTACTGATATGACAAAGTGGTACTGCTGGTATGATAAAGTGGTACTGATATGATAAAGTGGTACTGCTGGTATGATAAAGTGGTACTGATATGACAAAGTGGTACTGCTGGTATGATAAAGTGGTACTGATATGACAAAGTGGTACTGCTGGTATGATAAAGTGGTACTGATATGACAAAGTGGTACTGCTGGTATGATAAAGTGGTACTGATATGACAAAGTGGTACTGCTGGTATGATAAAGTGGTACTGATATGATAAAGTGGTACTGCTGGTATGATAAAGTGGTACTGATATGACAAAGTGGTACTGCTGGTATTATAAAGTGGTACTGATATGACAAAGTGGTACTGCTGGTATGATAAAGTGGTACTGATATGATAAAGTGGTACTGCTGGTATGATAAAATGTTACAGCAGTACTGCTGATACAGTAAAACTGAAAAATTTTGAAAATGGTATGTAACAATACTAATATGACCCAATATCTTTTGCCTTTCTGACCATTAAAAATTACTGTTAATTATTGCCCAACACAAACGTATGTTTTCAGCCCTACCAATTTTTCTGAAAATCAAATTCTGTCCTTTCAGGTATCCATTTTCTAAAAATCAAATGACTATGCCACTTTTCAATAGGAGTTGGTTTTTACTGCAAAGCCATCCACCAGTTGCCATTTGCTATTTCATAAACAAATATAGGATATCAAAGTAATGATAAACTAACCCAATGTGCTTTCCCTGAGAAGTGTTGTGATTGGTTGGCCAGCAACCTCTCTCCTGATGGTCCCACCACTTGTGGTTCCAGCACAGGTGGTGGCTTATCGTCCCTGAACAGATAGTCTGGTACCTGTCCCTTACTGTTCATAAACCTTAGTTGCCTGTCCTTGCCCTTCACCCTGGGTAAGGTAGCTATGGCAGAGACACTGTTCGAGCTATGCTTGTACATCTGTGTCAGAGAGTCTGGAGGGTTATCTGGTACAAATGGTGTGAGGGGTACACGAGTGGCCAAAGTCACAGATTTAGTTTGTTCCTTAGTGAAGACTTCCTCTACCCCTTCTGTACCTGACTCATCAGTGGTGATGATACCACTCTCCCCTGATACCTTGATCTTATTCTGATGTATGACCTCTTCACTGCCATTACTAGAACTGATGAGAGAGTCGAGTAATCGAGTGTCATGAAAGACCTTCCTCTCAATCCGGATCTGGGGAGGGTTCACTTTTTTTAGTTCATAAGTACTTTCATGATTTTGATCAACTTCTTGATACAGTGGAGCCACTTCTATGTTCTCGATGTCGGCCATACTATCATCACTCTCATTCTCAGAGGGAAGTGATGTAATGTCTTCTGTACTACTTTGGCCATCATCAGAGGGAGGGGTAATGCTCATGTCATTCTTATCATTCTCATAAATATGTTCATGTTCCTTTTTCAATGCCTCCAATAATGAAGGTGAAGGTCGTTTTGGTATTTCTGGTGGATCTTCCGATCCTATTGATCCTGACCTTGAACTTTCTTTCGAGTTAGGCCCCGATTCAGCATAGTCTGAATTATTTCTCTGAGAAGTAGCTTCGCTGTGGTTTACTTGTCCGTTTAGAGAGGGTGGTCTCATGTGGATGACTTCCGTTACAGATGCCGACCAGAGGGACTCAGACACTGGTCTCGGGACTCCTACCACCTCAGACACTGGTCTTGATATCACTCCTGTCGAAAAAGGCCTTGAACTGGTCTCTGACACCGGCCTTGACCCAAGAATGTGAGACAGATTAGTGAGATCAGAATCTGACCTTCCTACGACTTCTTCAGAGGTATGATGGGATGACTCCAATTGGGATGTAGGACGTGAATATCCCTCCTGTAATTAATGAAATCATGAATGTTGGAACAGACTGCCTTAATAAAATATTGTATTATACATGTATATTAATATTGGAACTTAACATACATTCACTCAAAAGCAAAACCAATATATAATTGATACCTGGGTATTTAAATAAATAAAGTAAGTCATAGTTTCCTGACAAATTCTAGGTATATAGCATTTTATAACTTGTAACATGCTAAACCAAAAACAACATCTTACACAGATTTTTTTACTTGCACTATACAAGCCCTCAAAATATAAATGTTTAGTATGTATCTTCACTACTGTCTTGAATGATTTAGAAAAAAAAAACAATGGTCAGAAGAAATTTACCCCTTGGCTCATCCTATAGATTTCTTTGGCAGCAAATGCCGGTAGTGCTTGCAGCCTCTCTCTGAGGATGTCCACCTGGTCCTGTAGATTCTCGTTCTCACCGATCAACGCTTTATTCTGCTCCTCCAGCTATATATAAAACCACAATAACTGTACAAATTATATATCATGTCAATGACAACATATTATAAGCCATTATCTTTATTTTGTTATAGAATTATTATTATAATTATATTAGACTAACTCTATGTTCAAATTACCACACATTTTCTCTTTCTAACTATTGAAAAGCAATTAGTTTTCTAGTATATATATATTTATTCTAAGAAAACATTCTCAAATAGGTCATCAAACTATATCTTAGACCTGGATCCACCCCTAACCTAATCTAGACTAAAATACAAATCTTGTACAAGACTATTAGTTCCTTTTCTACCTAGTCTGAGCACATCTTCTTTGTCAGTTCTTGAGTATATATAAAAAATAGGCAATACTTATCAACAATGCATGATATATCACTGCAGACAAAAGATAAAGTAATAATAGGTAATCTGGACTTACAGCCCTTAACAATAGGTCATTAGAGCTTTTTGCTTAGGTACCTAGCACTTAATATAATTGGCATGCATTTTCATAGATTCATACCTGCTGTAGTTTGGTGGCCACCCAGTCTTTGATTTTTGTAGCTTTTTCCTCTACTGATTTAGAATCCTGTTGTCTCTGTAGTTTCTAAGGAGAATAAACATTCATCTGTCAATCATTATATATTTAAATATATGAGGGGGGCAGACAGGATGAGAGGGAGGGGGAAAGTAAGGAATGGGAAGGGGAGACAAGGGGTAGGGGAAGGAAAAAAAGGAGGGAGGGAAGATGGAGGTAGAGGGAAGAAAAAAAGGAAAGGAGGAGTGGATAGAGGGCTACCCCTTGTCCTCATATATACAACAAGTTCTTTGAATTCTGCTTCATGTTTGATATCTCTTTATGAAAACAAATCTAACTATTATATATTTTTTATTTCATTTGTGTACTGAATTTTAATATTTCTTAGGATAACTGGACAATTTTGTGTAATTACTGCTTACATGGCATTTTTCCTGCTCCACAAGCTGTGCCTCCAACTCCTTGATGACCTGATCTTTTTCATGACACGCCCTTTCAAGCTCATGAATTCGATCTTCGAAATCTTGGGGTTGCCAATGAATTGCTGCCAACTGCTGCTCCATGATACGAAGCTGTAAGGTCAAGGTCATATCAATGTATTGCAATGTATTGGATGTAAAATATATGCAAGTAGTTTCATTATAATCATATATATATATATATATATATATATATATATATATATATATATATATATATATATATATATATATTATAAGAACTCGTAGTGCCTTGTGTTTATATTGATACAGATCCTTCTTCTATCTGACTCGATACTCGGTACAAAATCATATATTACTACAGTCTTCCCTTCAAAAACTTTATGTTTACAAGTAAAGTGTGCTATGTACCAAATATGACATGTCAGATCATAACCCAGCAGCAGGGAATCTGTGATGTTTTCTTTCAGCTGAACCATTACACAGTCGAACTTTGAGAACTCAAACAGCGAAACTCGAAATACTCAAAATAATCATGCTGCCCTGGCAACTTTTTTATTCATTTTATCAACAACAAAGAACTTTGAAAACCAAAAAGAACACAGAATAATGAGTCTTGAAAACTTTACAGCTCATTGTATTCGGATCTGATCCCTGGATATAGAATAGAGAACTGCGTCTCTTTATTTAAGAGTTCGGTTACCCCATGCTCTGATGTCAGGATATGACTGGGAAAAAATGAATACGACGTAAAAACCCCTTCCAACCAATAGTTTATTGTAACTAAGGGACACGCCCCTAAACGTTATCAGAACATGTGGTGTCATCTTCGACCAAAAACATCTCGGATGATGAAAAAGTTTAACGACAGACAGACAAATATTACTCAGAAAGTATTTCGGTGAGATAAAAACTCCAACCATTACCTTCTGCATGACAGGCTCCAAAGTACGGGTCTGGGGGATAAACTGACATCTGCAATACCTAGTTACCGTGGTAATGCCATTCAAACATGTCTGAGTGGAGATCACGAAGTCGAGTGCAGTATGCGTTGACAAAGACGAGACGAGGCAGAAACCATGCCACAGATGGAGGAAGCAGATGTTACGTAAGAGTTAAGCCACCCTCGTTGCTGCCCACGTCAGGGGTACCTGACTTCTCTAACCACACTGATAGATTACACCCCATACCAATCTCCGTCTCCTTCCGAGTGTCATTGGAAACGCGATAATTAAGATCCATTAGTAAAAAAAAAATGCCAAACTCGAACATGCATACAAAGTTGAGTATTACCTTACGAATTCGAATTCTGTACGCTATCTGTCTATCCATGTGTCGAGAAACAAAAGACCACAATGGACCGGAACAAATGCATGCACTCTAAATGTGCATATCACAATGTCTCATGCACCGCATTGCATGAGGAACAATGTCAGCAGAAAATGCATTGTTAAGTCAACTTTGTTCCCTGTAGAGTCTGATTCTTTACCAGTCTAAATTTCCATCGGGCTGTAGGCCATTCGGATATTGAACTTAACATTCATGATATGGAAATGACATAATCCTTAGTAATAGGCATTTTTGTGCTGTGGGTATACACCATAATGTGGCTTATTCATAGATGATAATCGAATCATTTCAAAAGATCGACCCATCCACATAGTTGACGTGACCACAAATATGCAGTGTTCGACGACAAAATGTCTGCCGGGTTCATTCATAATTTGACTAGTATATTATTTATATTTATGTCGTACATGTTATATATTTGTTGAAGTCAGCACTTCACATAATCGATAGCTGTGATCGTAACATATGCTATAACTGATGGGACGTCAGCGTGTATGCAGTAATAACAGTTCGCTCGTCAGATCTATCGATAGGGTGTGAATTACGGATATATCTAATTCGATTGCTGGGACACATTCCGATCCTCTCAGAGGGGGCTTTCTCTTCATCAGCAGTACCGCGACACCTCGTTTCACAACTGGAAAAAGATAGGGACTTCGATATTATACGAGAGTCCCATTACAAAATAAGAGCTAAAAATTAAGATTTAATTTTCAGAAACAGAAATACAAAACTGCCTCCTCTTATTGAAACCATACTGCTGAGGTTTCTGTATGTATTTATCGTTATCAGCCATAGATGTGAAGAAGACGGAATACGTATATATATATATATATATATATATATATATATATATATATATATATATATATATATATATAAACAAACAATCCCCCCCCCCCTCCCCGTATAATCAGGCTAGTGATTTTTCGTATAAAATTCGGAAGTCCCATCATTTTTTTCCAATAACAAACCAATACAGGTATATATGAAAACATGGAAATCGGAGGCAAATCCAGGTGCCCGGGATCAATAAGTACATGAACCAATTAAATCTGAGGCAAAAGCATGTGCCCGGGATCAGTAAGTACATGAACCCCTTAAAATGAAAGGCAAATCCAGGTGCCTGGGATCAGTAAGTACATGAACCCCTGGAAATCAGAGGCAAATCCAGGTGCCCGGGATCAGTAAGTACACGAACCCCCTGGAAATCAGATGAAAATCCAGGTTCCCGGGGTCAGTTAGTACATGAACCCCTGGAAATCAGAGGCAAATTCAGGTGCCCGGGGTCAGTAAGTACATGAACCCCTGGAAATCAGAGGCAAATCCAGGTGCCCAAGATCAGTTAGTGTCTCCCGTTCGGCTGCTGCACATGTCAAGAATACCTGATAGAACAGATTTCAACACAGATGTCCTCTATTTGCCCTGTTCAGTTGTTTCCCACCTTTTCATAATGTATATGACACGTACTGGGATGTGGTGTCAGAACCATGTCCTGTACATTAGGTAATACTCATTCTATTGGCTGGGTTGCCCCTTCTCATACTGTGGATGTCTAGCAATGCCACTATTATGTGTGTTGACAAACAATGACCTACAGTACTGCCGAAAGGATTATATGACTAATATGATGAGGTGTCTACTACCACGGAATTTCAAACTGATGAAACGAACCGAACCGAAGCAGTGATATATCTTTTTTACAGTTTCGTCTGAAAGGCAAGACGCTGCAGAATTATCACCGGCTGGGCTCGAACCTGGACCCCCTGGCCCCAAGCCAAGCACATTACTGATAGACCGCTATACATGATTCACCTTGTTGATGAAGCATTACAGACGTGCCACTGATCTATGTGATGGATTGTACTGTACATCAGTGCAACATACTAAAAAGCGTATGACAAATCGGAATCAAAGTACTGAAAGTACCTAATAAACGCGGTAAGAAAATGTAAATATCAGCTGTATAAAGATGGCTTCGAACTTTTTAAAATCTACTTAACATGACAAGACGGTATAATTTCCGCAACAATACAACTGTAATCCAAATGTATCATAAACACCGCAATTCACTCAATAAAACGGAATGATCATTATTTAGAATGAAATACTATGGACAGTCATTGTTTTATATATTAGATTCCCAATAAACAAAACTTTATTATTTAGGAACGAAAGACAGATTTTATGCAATGGATAACGTTATGAGATACGGCAGTTTGTAGGTTGATCCCGATGACCCCAATTTATGGATTACGGCATAGGGAAATGAATACTAAGTTAATTCCCCAAAGTGCTTTACACCCTTCACTTATTACCAATTAATACACGATACTGAATACATTATTTATCACGAATGTACATAGCCATTACGTATTATTATAATACTATTCATAAAAAACTAAAGTACAATATCACTTCATACAAAACTATAGTAAACAATACGACTATGATATAATGAGACTGTAACGATCGATGTATCATTACAATGTCAGGTAAAATGTACAATATGGACTATACATGCAATGGTTCGGGCAAAAAACCCTTATCAGTAACAATAATCCCAAAGTATAAAACAAAGACACTGTAAGTGAATCTGCTTGCCAATAATAAGCCAACAGTAAGGGAAAATAGGTGGAATGTTGCCCAAAGACCCACATTTTCAGAATTTTCTAAAAGGATACCTGTAAATTTTCACATATTTTACAACAGGTAGACAATGACAATTATCAAGTTACCTGGTAGAAAATGGAGAAATACAATCAATCCAAATTCTACACGGATAATCAACATTACATAACACCTTCCATGCTTACAAATCTACCCAGCGTTTCAATTAAAGTCCCTTGTAACGGATGTGGGAATGATTCATGTAGGAAATGACATTAAAACCCTGGTTATCCTCATCATACATTGATTTACAATCCATATATCATTCAGTTTTATGCCGGTCCAGTTCTTACAATGTTATTTACACCATGAAGAGAGCCTGAGAGGATGCATTGATTTCATATCTCACTCCATCATAATGCGGTGCCATCCTCACTTAAAAGCGATATAATAATCACCAATATCTCAGTATTTATGTATCCTATATTTGACTTTTACGAGTCAAAACAGCAAAGACATCGATTTTATCAGTCGGGTAACGAGAGGGGTTACAACCCTCCCTCCGAGCCATAGCATATCTTTATTTGATAATCGCCGTATGGACATTATCGAGAATAGATACACACAAATCACGAGAATAACAATATGAAATCAGTGGCGGATCCAAGATACATATAAACCACGAGGATAACAAGCAGCTCAGTGATGGATCCAGAATTCTAAAAAAAGGGGGTCGGTTACGAGATTTCGGAACGAAAATTTAGAATACGATTTATGACAGATTTTATGCAGTATTTGTGTGAAAAGGCGAAATAGGGCATCTGTACCTCCTCGAAATCCGCAACTGCAATTTGGTCATTGATTTCTGCTTTAATGAATCATAATATTTACCTTTGGCGTTTCTATCGAATTTAAAACAAGTAACATTTATATTGAGAGTTTGGTAGGCGAATACAAACAATATCTCTGCTATGTTTATATCTACAAAATGCTACGATGTCCCAGTATATCAAATAAACTCGTAATTCGTTTGTATTTGTTACAACCAATGTTAACATAAAGTTTTAAGTACTTTCAATCGCTTTTGTACTAAAACGGGGTAATGAAACAAGGCTGATCAAATTGTTTCATGAGGTTCAAAAGAATACTTGCGTCGTGTTCTCCCCGCATAACATACGATACATTCCTCATCACTAAGAATTTTTGAAAGCAAACCAAACAAGACTCTATTTCTGCCTCGTTTACAACCACCTCTTTACACGATGGACATACACCATTTAATGTAAAAGCACAAGTTACATTCTCGACTACTTTGTCAATTATTATCATAACTCCCATATAATTAACCTTTTTGTCTCAGAGAATGTTCTTAAACGGAACAAAAGTACATTCTTGGCCGCTTCAGGATTGTTTTAACTGTACTGTAGCGACACTTTTTCGCGGTTCAAGTTTTGATTCGCTGTGAAAAAGCGCCTCACTATGTGTGCCTGTGGATCTTAGCTCTTCATCTGGAAGCCATCGGACATGTATATGTCCAAACAAGTTAATGCGGCAATTGTATATACAAACGACTCCAGGTTTTATCATGACAGCCATGACAGGTAAATTATTCATGTATTAAACTGGTACGAGACAAAATTTCAAACATGCACACCCTTATTATTTTTATAGATATTTTGGTTTTGGCTTTTGTCAAGACCCGAATGCGCTACTTTATCTTGGTCGCACTAACCCACATGGCAATCGAGATTTATCGAGGTTCGATTGATGACCTTCCGACTGTAAGTCGTACTCGCTGTGCACTCAATCACGCCGGGCGAGTATTGACAACAATTTGAAAACAAGAAAAATACACAACACATTATATATAATCAATTTCGTTATTTTGTTCGCTGTTTTACGCCACGGCATGGTTATTTCACTAGATATATTGACTCCATCTGTCAACTGGATATAAATATAATAAGAGCAACGCCAAGCGAATCACCTTGCACGGCGGCAAAATCCATGTACTAAATTGACCTTGGCCTTTGACTTTTTTACCCAAAATCAATATGGATCTTCCTCTCATTATACTAAATCCATATGTGAAGAATAAAACCAAATAGGGCAAAAAAATGGGCTTCTAGAGTGTCTATAAGGTTTTTCTATGAAGACCTCTAGTGACCTTAATCTTTGGCCTTTTAACCCCAAAAGCCATAAGTATTTCCTCTCATTATACTTAAGCTATATGTGAAATATGAACTCAATAGGACCAAAACTGATACGTCTAGAGTATATGCAAGGTTTTTCTATGATGACCTCTAGTGACCTAAACCTCTGACCTTTTGATCCCAAGATCATCAGGAATCTTCCTCTCATTCTACTTGAGCTATATGTGAAGCATGAACCCGATAGGGCCAAAACTGTTTTTTCCTTAAGTGTCTACAAGGTTTTGTTACAGACACACGCATGCACCCACAACCGGACGGTACCTTTACTATAGCCCCCCCCCCCCTTATTTCTGCAGCGCTGTTCCGAGGGGATATAAACTTATTTACTTTAACATAATCTGATGCATTGCATGCGCAGATAATTTGACCTATGTGAAAGACTCACTAAACGGAGCTTAAACGTACTGATGTTTACTGTGACTTGGGTCCTCAGTTTAACCGTCTTAAAAACCGAGGGCTCGAACCCGGAACCTCTCGGCCTCGAGCCAAGAACGTTACCGAATGAGTTACACTGAAGGTTCAACCTAGTGATCTTCTGAAAGTAAGCCAAGTCCGCTAGTTCTGTCGAATATCGAAATCAGTAAGAACAGTAAATGGGATACCTGCACTGCAAAGCAAATTATCATTTTCATTATCATTTACTGGTTTGTTTGTTGATCTGATGAACCCGTTTTTCAGAAAAAAACCGGTTAAAATACATGTTTCTTCAAAAGAATTCCCGTAAAGCGTTAGTCACGGTATAGCAATATCAAACTTAAGAACAACCCGAAATAACTCGGGAAAGCCCTACCTGTAAACATGTTCTTGGCTTAGCAAACTCGATTTTCAAGTGGCAAATCTACACGGGGGCAAAATGAATATACAAGAAAAAAGAGTATGCCAACTATTTCTATTCATTGATATTTTTTTTTTATTTTACTATAGATGTTTGAGATAAATTAATGGATAAAACATCCAAAGTGCAAATAATTATAGCATTTCATGACTAATTTCCTCCATATTCTCAGATCCCTGAATACATTCATTGAGGAGATAGATCCAACTCATTAAGGTTCTACGTTTACATAACGCACGATTCCTTGGTTCTACACAGGGTCGAGAGGCGGTCAATGTACTACACGTGAAGGAAACTGCCATTCTGGGAACGTAGTTAATACCACAATCGATACGTTCGGCTATAAGACTCCACTGGGTGACAAAGAGAGCGACCACTTCATGAGGGTCACTATCAGAACCATCTTAAAAATGAATCGTGGACTAAACCCAAGGGCATTCTCCGTCAGCCAAGAAAACGTCAAAAGTTAGGTGTTTATCTACAGATTTTAGACATGAAAATGAATTAACCCAAGAAGCTAAAGATCATCGTCTATAACGACTTCAACTTGCCAGATTATTCAAAATCCCGTGATTAGTTTTAAAAACATATACATATTACATAATAAACATTCTTAGATAAGGAAAACCATGTTATTTAAATTTTGATAATAAAAACCACAATTCTTTACATACTGTCTTTCAAACAGGAAAATCAGTTGAACCGATGGATGCCCTTCGAATAAACGCTGGTTCCAAATCGGCTAACTCTTATTTATTTATTTATTTATTTATTTATTTATTTATTTATTTACATGTTTCAAACAAAATTTAAGTACGAAATATAACAAAGGGCAATAACTCTTAAATTATACAATAAAAAGTTATGGTTCTTGTGCAATGCATTTCTCATCATCGAAATATATCTATCTATGAAATTTCATGTTGATAACTCTTATACTTTTTTGTGTTGTGCTTCAAATAAAATCCAAGTATGAAAAATGACAAAGGGCAATAACTCCTAAAATATGCTGAAGACAGTTGTGGTTCTTGTACACTGCACTTCTCATCCAGTCTATCTACCTCATGTTGACACCTCATATAGTTTTTGTGTTATGCTCTGGACAAAATTATGGCAGACGGACGGAAGTTCGTAAGGACAGAGCGGCCACTATATGCTCTCCCTTCGGGAAGCATAAAAAAAATAATAAAAAGTATTCTCAGTTTCTACTTCCATATTTTACAGCACCAATATCGCCGTTCCATTGGACGAGCAGAACCACAAGAACGTTGTACTATGTCCTTGATATTGATCCTTTTCTTGATGAAGCCAGTATCCTATTAAGGCAGTGATATTATTACAACATTAGGTTGACCCATACACACAATTTCGTGTCTTCATATTCTCTCTGATTAGACTATAACATATCGCGCGAGTGAAGATATCGGCAAACAAATAGTTAAATCTGATTTCTACCATATATGACGACATAGTTATTTGTTGGTTTTTTCTCTCTCTCATTTTTTTTTCATTAGAAACACATTTTATTGTAATATTCTTGAAACATATCTTGTATCTTTTTTCACACCTTTCTGAACACAAATTTGTTCGACATTTCCTATTTGGTCGGGTTACAAAGTAATTTCGGTCTATTGATAGGCGATATCCGCCCGTTTGTCCGTCAACGTTTTGGTTAAATTTCTGCTTAAAGCAAAATCTATATTTTGACCAAATTGCAAAAAGACTGGCATTCTCTGTTCGTCTGTCTGTCAGTCAATATTTTGGTTAAGTTTCTGGCTGAAGCAAATTCTTACATTTTGGTCAAATTTCTGGCTGAAGCAAAATCTCAGCAACTCGGACGAATATACACATGATACTCCACAATAGATTCCTTATGACCAGAACTTTCAAAATATGCCATGACGTTTGACCTCGTTCCCTTGACCTTGGACTTTGACCTACTTTCACAAAATTTTAAATTTGGCTATATCTTTTCGATCAATAGGGGCAGGGCTTTGACACTTAGCACATAGGTTCCTGAGGACCAAAGCTTTCAATTGATACAATGGCTTTTCACCTTGTAACTTTGACCTTGTTTCAAATTTGCTTTGCAATCCAACCATACTGCCTTTAGCGGTTTCTTGATTTTTAATTGCTAACTGCATCAGCAAATTTTTAACATTTTATTCACTGAACTTCATTAGGATTTATGTAATAAAAGCGAAAGTTAATGGCGTTATGTTAAACAAAAATTGAAATTTTGACGAGTGTATTAATTTAATTGGAAAACTGAATGCAGCCGGTATGGATAACATCGTATCAACGACCTCTTCGGATAAAAACCAGCAAATGCGCAAATAAGAAAAAAAAAACGTAAAAATAAATGTTATCCCGTCAGAAAGCAAAATAAAAAAAAAAGAAAAAAAGAACACCAAACCAAAAAACAAATGTCCAGTCATACCAGTGTTTATTTTTCTGTTTCAGAAATCATCGTAATCATAAATGCTTTATCAGCAAAGTTCTACTAAGAAGCTTATTCCTTCATTTCCGCCTAATCAGCAGAACTATCCAATTCCTCAACAAGGCAATAAAAACTCTCCTGCCATAAAGTCTTCATCAACACATCCAAGAAAAGGAATCCAATCAATTTTACATTGTACTAGATCTTCGCCATCAAGACCGAATTTTAATTTCAATCCCTCTCGAGATGGGAACCCTATCAGAATTTTTCGTTTCAATTACGTGATGTAGGGACTAGGGACGCTAAGACAATATGGGTGAAGTGGGGCATGGAATAGCCAATGCGATTTCTAAGTTGACAAGTGAGAAATGGATTGGCGTCCAATCACATGCTAATTCCCTCATTCTATCTCAAACAGCAGTTCATGATGTCTCCGCTTCATTGCAATGTTTCTCAGATATTTTGCAAATTGATTTGCTCTACTACGCCTAAAGCCTCAATAACGTTGATCAATCTACAAGAGCAATTTTCAATTTCAAAGCAAAAATTGTGTAATAGCTACTCCCGCTTTATCCCCTTTTCACCAAAATGTTCAATCTAAATTGCAAATTTAATGATTCTAATCGAAAATCAGACATTTTACGTTTATAGCTAAATGAAAGTGGTTAACGTTTGACGAATCGAACACGTATTTTGACTTTGAAAAGATTGCGTCTAAAGTCTCAGTCATTTCTGTTTGTGCATACATTCACTTTTTGTATCTTAAAGTATAAATTAGCAACTACATTATCATAATTGAATAAAATAATAGAAAAAGGGTGATGTTATTTTGATTCAATTGAGTAACAGAAAGAAGTGTTTTTATTCTACTTGACTGAAGTAAGAGAAAAGATTGACACCTCATACTCCTATACATGTGGCTCTTCTCTCCAAACAGATGCGCAATGACTTCATGGGGGACGAATATGGTCCCAGAATAAAATAGTTCCGACGTTGGCACTACTGTTCGCTGATTAAAATAAGATATAACTTGGAAAGGGGGGTTGTAATTCTTGTTTTACCGCACACCTGGATAATTGCACTTACATGGTTACAACATCTCTTTGATGCAACGTACAGAAATCTATATCTAAGCAACGGATCTATCCGAAGCAGTGAGGGATCTGTAAAGTGCCACGTCAACCGCAAGTCCGTAACACAAGAATTCGGCTATACTGTCGCATCCCAAACGACAGGGCCACGGGCGGGACTCGAACCTGGCACCAAACATCTAACCGAATGATATAATATATATTCTATGATACCACGAAAAATGGATTGCATGACCAAATTTGTAAACTTGTGATCACTTTATACTAAGTTTGGGTTTCGGTGCATTTATCGAAACATGGGATTTCCGGGGCTAAAACATATACTTTTATTACAGACTCAGTCTAAGCAGCTCAACTTGAAAAAATAACACAAAATCAAAAAAATTACATGAGCCCCCCTTTTCGCCACATATTTACATATTTACAGGATTTGGCACCAAAAATGGCTAAGTAGTTTGGTTAATACACATGTGGGCCCCCTTTTCGGAAATCCTGGATCCGCCATACATAAGCATGTAACCCGTGGTAAGGACTTCAACGTACTCTGTTCATATTCACCCATATCCCGAATGTCGAACAGGACCACACGTAGGTGAATGGTAAATCCTACTTAAGCTCCGTAATGAAACTTACAAGTTGGCAGTATGAATGTTTATTTGGCGGAATTCTCTGACAAATAGAATCTATTGTTTAACATTTGTTCTATGCTCCTGGCACCTTAGATAATGGATTTTAGCTAGTGGAATTTTATTTTTATCTCGGAAATAAGAGACACAAATTATCCCTGAATGTTTCTATGCATATTTTCTTTTTTTCCTCATTCATTTCACCAGAGAATTTACTCTGTCGCTCAGAACTAAGAACAAAGATATATAGTTCAACAGAACGAAGAAATGGTTCCAGTAGAATGATAGAATCTTAATAAACGTCCTGTTGGGTATTGTCACACAAATATACATAACTCATAATTTTTGCTTCCGAGAAATTATGTAATTCGTGATCTCGACTTCTTATACCAAGTCAGTATGTATATGGAATCTTGCAAACAAAATATCGATTGCCCAACACTTGTTTCCTAAAACGAATGAGCTAATGCCCAAAATCTAATTAAGGTTCATCTGCATTCCGCTTTCGATTTCAATTATTCAAGTTTCTATCCGCAAACTATAAAAATATAAATCCACAAGGCAAGGATTCGAATACGCGAGTGCAAAAGCATAATGTTTTATGGGAAGAGCAACTCAACTTTGTAATTTATGGAAATTGACAAATTATCCCGATAACACGCACGAACACGCTGTTATGTTCTCATGCGTGACGTCATTTTGTCAATGAAACTGAATTACAATGTCTATTTCGGTACTCAAAGTTACCGCGCCACGTGCGCTTGTGTGTGGCACCATACATCATTATTCCGAGTTCAAGAGAGGCGTCAAAGTTAACGTAATCAAAACAAATTGGAAGATAAGGTGTGAAAAGATACGAGTTGTCAAAACTGAAGTCTCTACTGCTGTACAGAATGATAAATGAGCGAATAAATGTACTTTGCACAATGCTCACTGTTGGTAATTATGACTTTCGAACACGCTCTTCAAAAGATTTTGATGCCAAAACCTTGCAATGTATATTAAAATTGCACTACTATTTCTTAATAAAAGTTAACTACGAAGTTTTATACATGTAGTTTGAAGAAATTAAGAGATGGGGAAAACAGACTGAAATTAGACTCTTTAATATCTATAGCGGCATATCTAAAATTTCAAAACAGTATAAATATATCCTTGAATATGGAGCACATTAAACGATTTTATTAAAAAATAGATGGTTTCGTTGGTGGATTGGTTGAATGGAGTTTAACGTCGGTTTCCATATATATATTTTTTCTTCATTTTCTTCATTTTTTAAACGGGACCATGAAGTAACCAAACTCTGAAACAATGGTGAGATACGGTAATCATCAAACCATGATCGTCAGCATCGCAAGCTTAGCAAATATAGTAAGTTTGCCCCTTGTGAAAAGGTACTCAATGTGAAGTGTACCATGACTTTTCGTTAGCTTGTCCATGATGCATATTTGATATACATGTACTTAGTGACATACTGCACAATATTAGACTACGCCGATATCTACCTGCTGTTCCGCTGCATCCGCCCTGCATTCTGCTTCCGATCGCTTGATTTCCAATTCTTTCATCTGAAATGTAATAATTACCATTATGTTAAATTGAAGCTGATCACTGCACACCTTATCACTATAAAAATGTTATCTCAGATCGGATACTGAATGAAAAATAGGGATCGGATTACGTTGATACGCTCTATACAACATCATTTTGCACTCTCACACGTAAAAAACTGCAACGTTGCATGCTGTTAATTGACAGATCAAGCCTAAACATGGCTCCCGACAGAGAATGGAGAAGTTTTATGCAAGCTTTCCGACATAAGATTAATCAAAAGCTAGAATACAGATTTGGCTGCGTCAAACATCAACATTTTTCAAATTTATTACACCTTTAAAACAGAAAGTTAACGAATCCTGCATTCTAAATTGAATTGTGTAAAGCGTCTGGATAGTTTCCCTACGATGATCGCACGTCGGAGCTGACAGTTTGTTCGTTCCATACACGTGGTGCACCCAGTGCAGAACCACCTGTGATGTTACAGTGTTTATAACTTAGTGTAACGCCATTACTTAACCGCAAATCACTATCTACATCTCGTTACTCTACATAATTATAATCTTCAGGAATACTCATCACACTTTTACGTGCCTGCACAAAGAGGAAATTCGCCAATAGCTATAGAATTATGGAGGGGGGAATTGTGAGGGGGAAAACCACACCATGATACATATCGTAAAGAAAAAAAAATTATATATATATATATATATATATATATATATATATATATATATATATATATATATATATATATATGTGTGTGTGTGTGTGTGTGTGTGTGTGTGTGTGTGTGTGTACTTTAAGACATAAAAAGATAAAAGTACTTTTTCGTTAAAAAAAAAAAGAACGGTAGGGGGGGGGATCAAAGAGCCAATAAATTTATATTATTGCAGGAATTGATGTAGCTAAAATTGTTACCTATTAAATCTCATGTATTTGTTATTAAATTTACAATATCGGGAACGGAACAAAGAAAGATAATAATGCATATACTGAAAAATCAATCATTCCACTTCACTTCTGTTTTAATTTTAAAACATGTTTCATACAAATTAGCAAGTCATTTTATACCTTATTAATGAATAATGTATACGAACCCAAACGTAAAGTCCCAAAGGTAGGGTGTACTCGGCCATCATTCACTACAATAGTCGATCTTTCCTAATTATGACACTTTTGTATCCAGAAAAAAGTCTAATTCAACAATAATTTTGCAAATTCTAGATACAGTCCTGAATCAAACACGAAAAAAAAATCTGAAAGTATGTGAACAGGTTTCTGGACAACGTCGACCGGTGCGAACGAGTACTCGGTGAGTTCTGTCGAAACGAACAACTCCAATACAGTACTAGGCTCTCTATGACAATGAGCAGCAGTAGTGCAAAAGGGGCGATACAAATTCAGGCCCCACAAAATGCACCGCGAGTACCACTATATATGGAGTATTCCAGGGACTCGGCCCACATGAGCGAGCGGTCCTGGCCCACCGCTTCACTGAGGAACCTTCGCTTCAGCTGGAGGAGGAACACTGAGTGTAATACCTTCTATTGCCGTAATGCAGTGATATCGGTTGGCTACAGGCCAGCTATCAATATTAGCTTCACGTTTTTGTACAATAACGGTCACACGTAAAGTCTAAAGGGGATTCGAGATAAAAGGTGCTCATTTCTGGTAGTATAATACACCGTGAATTAAAACTGGATATTGCATATGTTTCGTAAATTCGGAATTTTCATGACTTGCTGCCTTTGGGAAACAAGCTGCATAAAACTGGGATTAAGGGAAAAAACGAGCATTCTGAATAAAATGACAATTGTACAAGATTGTAATGAATGCAAAAAAGAATATAGTATCTAACTTGCGGTACAATAAGCATAACGAATTTACAGCATGAGCATAAGGACTTAATTGAAATAAGCGTTGATGCTTTCATGCATCAAATTTTATGTATGCATTCGCAGTATGTCGAGCGAAACAATCAATACTGGCAAACATGAATGATTTCACATTAATTCATAAACCAAGCCATTCGGAATCACTTTCCAACTTCAGTAATTTTCACGCCATTGACCAAATAGAAAAAAAACCCCTAGAAAATAGAGAAAACGGCCTACATTACTGAAGAAAACCTAAGTATAATGACATGAAGCATTAGAAGAGGTGATAGGGTCAAAACATGCAGATCATGGCATGGATTACAATGTAAAAATATACTACATGTAGTTTGAAATTGAAAGATTGTAAATTGTGAATGAAGAGGAAATGATCTTTCAAGAATTATTATACAAAAATATAGGATAATTAAAATGTAAACACGAAGGTCATTGATGCTATGTGGCTGTGGTTCTTTCGACAAGTTACCATGGTGAGCATTCATGGACCCCTGAAAATCAGTGGTGAGGCAAGTAGCACCGAAGCTGAAGCATCTCCTGTCTGGCCAGCCACATCCGTGAAATATAATCATTTCTTAGTTGAATTCTGATACTATGGAGAGGGAAGAAAGGAAAGTGACTGCTATGTATATTTTGTTGGTGTATGACACCACACTTGTCTCATATGTTTTAAAGCGGCAGAAAACGGCATTCTACATGTTTAAAAACCGATAATGAGCAACTTCAATACAGACGGGAACACTTGGCGATTTTGATCACCTGCGGTCCTACAATCGCTAGTGTGTTGATGCCGTGTATAGTGTGTCTTGTCAGCGACAATGACTTGTTTTTGGTCATATACAGTGGCGGATCTAGCGCCCCCTTTGCCGGGGCCGAGAGGCAAAATTTGGGGATTTTGACAGAAAATGGGCCAAATTACAGGTCATTGGTAAAAGTCTGGGTCCCTGTCGGGCAGGGGGCGAGCGCCCCCTTGGATTCCCACTAAATCCGCCACTGCAAGATTAACATGCTGACTGCATAGCGATCGAGTCTGCCGAATTCCTGTCAATGAGGTATATTTTCGCTAGTGTGGTTACTACACCAATAGAAATCTGGCTTTTTCGCTGGCTCTTCATCATCACGGCATCATCCATGGTCACAGATGTATTCCCCTTTCTGTATGAGTTTTAACTCAAAGTGATGCCCGTCTACGCGCTATTATTAATGGCCAAAACTCAGCGACGCAAAAAATAGATAACCGACAGCAATCAAAATAGCAAAGTATGTCCTAGCTGTAACAAACAGATGACACAAACTCGGATTAGGTCACGAAAGAAGCAAACAAATGCACAACCGATATGGTTAAGCGTATGGCTCGAATCGGGTTAGCAACAGGTAAATTACAAATTCATACACAGTCACGTTTAGTTAAAGTGAAGATTACAGGATAATGAGAAGATATGTATGATTCAAATAATATGAAGGATCGTGATTACTGATTGACCGTTATGACTCGTACTTTTATACACACAATTCTTTTGTTCTCCAGTGGGGCAGAACATTTGCCCAAGTTTAGAACAATATATTTGGTATGTGACTAAAATGCAAAACTTAAACGGAATGAGTATCTTGCGTATTAGGAGGATAATGGTATTATGAACATGAAAACGATACGAAGAACATAGAAGATACCGCTTTAAAAAATAAGACAGATGAAGAACAAAAGATTTGATGATCAGGAAAAAAAGGATGGATAGAAATTATTGTAAAATTGGTAATTTTACAATATGAATAAGGAAAGTAATTTTATTAACTTATGATTGATTGATTGATTGATTAGTGTTTTATGCCACCCCACGATTATTTTACGTTTATGGTGACGGCATTTGCCAGAGGTATTGCATAGAAATTTAGACCTTTGCAACGCACCTACCAAGAGCAGTAAGTGATCTTTTACATGCCACGCCTACTGTGACACGGGGCCTCGTTTTTTACTGTCTCACAAACAGGACACAGGTGTGCCCATGATGGGAGTCGAACCCGGGACTTCTTCACCACGAGCCAAGCACCTCATTAAAAGAGCCACATCGGCTTTTTGATAAACCAATGAAGACTATAATGCAGAACACGGTGGAAAATGATGTGAAGAATAAGGAAGAAAGTTAAGGAATAAAAAAATGTAGAATAAGATCAAGATGTTTAATGACAGGATCGATTTGGATTTACGACCGAGACTATTATGGTAACATACATTATGTATAAGGACAGCATTTAGGATCTCTTTTATCTTAATGATTTACACATGTCCAATAAAACATGCCCCTCGACGTAATCACAATGGCAATGAACTATAGAGACATTAGGGTCTATATTTGGGTTGCAATGTGGTGATATATTATGTATGTATCGAAAAATTGTCATCCCAAAAGTGCTCTGTAGTGCAGTAATTTCTCTATTTATGGTCACGTTGAATGTTGCCGTGTATCCCTTTAAAATTCCCATGTGTACTCGTTATAAGAATATCTCTACCACCGTTTTATTAATGACGTAGATGGCATATAATTTAATGATATTACAGTAAGGAGAAGATGTTTAATGCAAATGGCGAACGTCGAGTTATAACCTTATATTTCAAGTTTATTCTCAGTTTTTGTAACATAACAAAATCATAGAGCCTAAAGTTTCAACCCCCCCCCCTCTAATAGCAGGACGCAATATCAACATCAAGGCCATTGCACATCACTACATTCTATATGCTGTCCTAATATTGATAAAGCATTAGCACTTTGCATTCAATTATACAATCAATGATAATCAAGGCTTGCCATATGAAAATGAGATGCTTCGAGGAAAAGAAGATACAAGAATTCATTTCCTTGTCCTTTGAGTCAATGACCACATAAATACCCCAATCCGTATGCATTTTTGTCACGGCATCACAATCCTTTTGCAAGTGGCAAAGCAACATTTGTTTTATCATCGAAAATCAAAGATACTGCTAGGACTTTTATTCCAAGGTCGACCGTTCCCTTTTAACCAATCCTTGCTCTTTTATGGTCCACTCAATAGGCAAAGATAATGGAGAGTCGATAAAGTAAAGCGAATTAATCCAAGTGTCAAAAGCTCTTCCGTTTATGATATTTATACAACAAGAAATGTTATTTAATTGTGTATCATTTTGACAATGTAGTAAATGAGATCTGATGTGAATAATTGAATTTTATCATTGTTTGACGATGATGAATGGTGTCGTTATGTGGCAGGAGATTTTGTTCTCCGATCCAGAGTGCAGGTCCATAAAGGGACCGTCAACAGCACGAAACAGGCAGGCGTTGCATCGACAAGAACAGTTATGAGCCACAACAAAAACAGCTATGAAAGTGCCACAGCAACGGTAGAACTTAAAGAAACACACAGCTTTTAAGCTGTCCAACAGGTATTTATTCCTTTTCAAGGGGCTCATCGATTCATTCATTGACTGGTACAAATTGACAGACATCAAAAGTTGAAATTTAATGAAATGTTCCTATCTATGCATGGATTAAAGACTTATAAAGGCACAGTACAGTAAACCCTCGCATGACTTTGATTTTTGACACTGACCATTAATAGGGTTTTTTCTCAAAAATTTTTAAAAAGCGTGACCTTTAATGAAACTCAAAGGAGTACCTTGACATGGGGTATCCACAAGATAGACATAAAAACGCAAACGATCTAATGAGTACACGGACATAATGACAAATGAAATGACGAACACAGGACGGCGTTCCTATATCCTATAATGATCAAATGTCCATCTTATCCGACCTTAAATGACGTCAATACAATCAAATTTTGCACTAAATACTAAGACAATAGTGGAAAATGGATCGGTGTAGTCTGAAATTGTTTCTATATATTTCATTGTTCTGAATGACAAAATCTTCAAAATCAATGAAAGTCACCGACATAAATGAAAACTTTTCACTATCTCTGCAAAGCAAATTATGGCGACCAAACATTTAAAAAAATAACCGCCTGAATATGCAAAGTAGTAAATTAAACTAAATTTAAGATAAGACCTAGGCAGCGCCAAGGATGCAAAATGCATGAAATGGAGAAAGCAATTTTTACGAAGTGCTGAAACAAACAAATGATATTTATAATAAACATTTACAAAAGAATCAATGAAGCATGAATGAATAATAAGCATCAAAACTCTGATAATGTGTAGTGCAATACGCAAAGCTAAATAAAACACATTTCTAAACGAGCAATTTTATCAAGCTAAACAATTTCACTCCTTATAAAACAAGCAATAAAACAATACACTCGATGTAAGAAAAAAAAAGAAAGATTTGGTCGATAGCGTGTAACTAACGTGAAAATCACATGAAAGTTTTTCGACGATTTTCCATTATAAATTTCCAGCGATGCCTGATATTGTAGCAACCGCGCTCTATGTAAATACCATTAATATACCATTCCTCGGAGATCGTGGGAAAATCGTAGAGAATTTTATCTCTGCCTGGTATAATCTACATACTACGGAAACTTGATGGCTCACAAAGAAACCTCTGAATGTTCGACATCCAATAGGCATGATTTGAAAACCATTGAACACCCCCGGCAGGTAGACAGTGGCACTAACGAAACGCCGCAAACTCCAGGCCCAGCTACTCTTGGGATTACTCGAGATAATTCATTTACCATTCCAGGATTAAAAGATTAACGCGTCAGACTTCCTGGAAATTACGCAAGCCATCTATTTCTGGATCGTAAATGAGCGGCAGATGCCTTCGCTCGGCATTGTTGAAATTAAGAAGTGAAATATCAGCTCGTTAAGTTTTAAAGAATTTGTATTAAGTATCAGAGCTGTCACTTCTGACTGTATTTAGATCCCAGATTATTGACTTGTCAGAGTGAGAAAATAGCGGAGTTAAGAACGTTTGCACAGTAATTATAAAAGCCGTGTAATCAAAATATCTCAAGAGTCAAGTCAGCAATTTGTCTTGATGGGCCTCTTGAAGAAGAATTTATGCTGGAATACAATCAATCCGTATTAACGCGCTCTATTTCTGCTTGCAAAGAGGATTCAGTCGTTATAAATGGGATCCTGTATTCACGTCAAAACAGGGAAGTCGTACTTTTTTGCTATATTAGACCATTTTGTGTTAAAAAGATACAAAAATACTACATGACCCTAGTAATATCAAATATATCGTATTATTTACAGTATACATTTTAAACCATATGCAATCAGCACCCATACATCTTTGGTTTTAAAATTAACCACGATTATGTATATTGTGGTATTCATCATTCACGAGAGCATTTAGAGGTTTCATTGGTTGTCAAATAGGATTTTCAAAGAGGAATTCTTTGCATTTAATCAAGATTATCAATGATTTATCTATCATCCGGAGCTACCAGGATAAATACTGTGCAAGAAAAGTCAAGATTATTCAATCAACAGTAAACGTATCCATTAAGTATGGTGTCCTTCATTATTATTGGGGGGAGGGACCGTTTGTTTCAGGGGTCCTGATGCTGTGACGTCATTCCCAATGTCTGGTTCACAATTTTACCCTTGAACTACTAAATGGAACCCTGGGTATTTTTCCACACAACTCCCTTAGTTTACGCCTCAGTCTCAACAGGACCATGAATGATGAATCGGACACAATTCGAACCCGCGACCCTTCGCTTACGAGTTAAACTCACAAACCGCTCGGCCTTGCAGATTTCGCAACCTTAATACAACCGAGTCGTCACAAAACATACATTTGCCAAGAACAAGTGACGCCCAACTCATTCGTGCGACGTCCACACCAAGACAATTCTTTACATGTTCATTATGATAATCTCTAATTAACCTGTACGGTAAGATATCTTTCGTCTATTACAGCACGTGCGTGCTGTCATCAGTCACGTGACCCACATTCCCGGATTATATCATCACACAAAGTTCATTGTCGACAGAAGACTACGTGATGGTGCTGACTTCTCCTTTGTTCGCATTAAATCAGATATGATTTGTAAGAGAGGTGTGTGATAAAACTACAACAAACCTGGTCTATTCTAAATCCATGACTTCACTGTTCAATGCCAACACAACATAAAGAATTCTTATTTACAAGAACTGGGTGCTATAACATGTAGAAATATACGTGCAAAAACATGGTTTGGTTGTAAAGAAATTATTGTCGGAATTTAAAATACCATTTCAAAGATCGTTTACAACTCACTTAATTCGCCCCTTTTTTAAGCATTTCACAGCTGTAACACTGATACGAAAAGCCGTGGAACTCCGCAATCAAAACACAGAAGGGCGTCAATGGCATCATAGCGACATATATACCAGTATCAATTTGTGTGCATCATATGCGCATTTTGACAACTCATGTCTATTTATATTAGCTTGTTGATTCATACGGTAAATCCTGAGTAAGTAAACTTCGTTGAAATTCTTCTTTTTTATCATTTTTACATTATAACTCTTGTTCTTTGTGACACTTTCTATTGCTGGAAACTGATTGTTTTATTTCACTGGGATAAATACTCTTCAGATTCCCAAAATGGATCATGAAGGATAAACACAGAATTAAAATTCGTATATGTGCGTAAAGGCAGACCTGTGACTTTGACCTTTTGACCTAATGACCACAACACAATAGCTTGAATAGGGATCATCCTTTCGTTATGGCATCATGTGTGCAAAATATCTTTACTTTATGTTTAAAAAGACATGGGTCCAGAGACATAAAGTCACTAACTTTGACATTTTATTTTTTTTCACCCCCCCCCTTTCCACCCCAATGCAATAAGGATCCTTTTTTGGTCAAGCTTTGACCACTTTGCTGAAAGAACAATATGGATCCCCAGATCGAGAATATATATAGTTTTTATAATTATTTTATTTATTCAGCTTTATTCATATCATAATTATTATTACTATTACCATTACTATTATTATTATTATTTTCATTACAGAACAGAACATAACGAAATTTCCGGATATACTCAGACGTTGTAGTTTGAAGTTTATATTACTACCAAGGTTTATCAATGCTTTTGATTAATGATTGCGAAGGTGACAATAAATTGTACCTCGAAGAAATGCAGTGACGTAATGATGGTGTAAGTCGAAAAAATAATTGATTTTTTTTTCTTTTGTTCTAAAGCCGGCGTGGTCTAGTGGTATCGCACTGGACTCCTGATCGGGAGGGCGGGGTTCGAGTCCCGCTCTGGTCATCCCGGTGTCCTGTCTTTCGGATGAGACAGTAAAAATCGAGGCCCCGTGTCGTGGTATGCATGGCACGTTAAAGATCCCTCACTGCTTCGGGTGGGTCCGTTACAAAGGTCAAAATTTGTATGCCCCGCATCAGGCAGATGCCGTCACCATATACGTGAAACATTCGTGATGTGACGTTAAACAAAAATCAATATATCAATCTTTTGTTCTATACAGTATCTGGGATCTGGAAAAAGTAAATGTAATTGTGTATAATGTGTACTAACGCATGTCATAACAAGCTTTCAAGATCTGGAAGAAAAAATACCTTCCAAATGTTCAGACGTGTGGGTCGTGTAATGGAAAATGAGAAACATTTTAAATGCTGACCTAATGCATACTTTTTTATTTAGTCATAAGATACAAAATGCATGCACAAATACAAAGCATGATGGGATATTAATACTACCAGTATTTTATCTAAGCAATTCGAGTAAGAAGAGCACAGTTTGAATATTTTTTTTCAGAATGAAATTTCAATACTACAACACTACAGTATGCATGACTTGATTTCTTACCGGGACCTATACAGTATATGCATTATACAAAACACTAATTTATTATTGGTAAATCAACTACAGCTGTTCAAAACAATTACTACTCCTGCTATCACCAGACCAATAAATACTACTACAAATAAACAAGACGTACGATATATTACGCTATAAAACTAGAATGGAGGAATTTGCATCCCATATTCAAGAATGTCTCCGTAGAGAATGAATGACAAAGACCAGTTGCTTTCTGTAGACATGACACTGGGTCAAGGTCATGACGCACTATAGGTCATGGTAAAACTGTACGGTTACCACACTCCCGTTACTTTCTCCTTAAGTATGCGTCAGTCCACAGGGCTTTCGGCTCGTTGCCACCTTCTCCATTACACCAATATAATAAATGTATAATTGAAAGGAAGACCAACGAGCCGAAAGCCCTATGGTCAGTCAAACGTTTATATTCTAAATAGTGGGACTGAGTGCGTTGACTTTCTGTTTGGGACAAAAAAAGGATCAAAGTTATAGAGTGTATCGTATTCACATGAGCGCGAGGAGAGGGAGAGGTCTGTCCAACCCCCCACCCCACCCCACCCCCCCTCCTTTTCCCAGTTTTGGCTGACTTTGGCAAATATGTCACATAATTTTAACCTCCGCTCCGAACTCCGAAAATAAGTATATAAATTTTATCCATGGATTTTCCTTTACTTTTCAACTTCGCAATATCATATTCAGCATATGATAGTGATGCTTAATAAACGATGATCATTCTTCTGGGATGGAGACAAATTAAGTTGACCATACCATTATCTCTATTATTAAGATCGAAACCGTCATAGATTTACAATTTCATATAAATACATTCATACAGGAATTTCATATTTATGTGTATGTAATATGATTCTGTTTTAACGTTGATTTCTTATAGGCACAATTTAAAATAAGGAATTGTTTCATCGATTCAATAAACGCGTAGAAGCACCACACTGCTTTGTATGCCCCAGGTAAAGATACAAACCTCAGCCAATGTACGGATCTGCATGGTCTTCGTTACGCTTTATGACAGCATGGATTATTTGTCTTTCGCCTTCCCAATAATTATAAATTCCGTAGGAAACAGAAGACACATTTCATTACGAATATTTATTTGTGTTATCCATTCTAAGAAATACTAGTAATTATGTGTGTTTGTTTTTGCTGATTTAGAAATATTGCATCACAGCAACAATGGCAGCAGCTTTAATGAAAGCTTAAAATTTCGAACTCATCCTTAGCCATAGCATTACTGGGCAGGCAATTATCTATCCTCAACATAATTCTGATTTCAGTCCTAGAAAACTGACGTACATCTAACATAATCGTAATTCTGAAATTTTGAGAAGTGGTTCAGTCCATACCCTAGAATCCAGGGTTCAGTCATGTTTTGGGGTAATTTTTTTTTTATTTTATAAAAAAACAAACAAAATAAGGGATATCTTAGAATGGATCGGGAAGCTGAGCCCCATCTTTGAATCCGCGCATGAATCTGGCATATCAGCCGTCCTGATTTGACTTCGCGGGGTTAGCTTTCAAACACTTAACCACTTTTGTAATACCTGGATGTAAGATAAACGCTATCAATATCATTTTCGTCAAAATCTCATCCATGTGTTTTCAATCATCACAAGACAGGAATTATGGGTAATATAAATAATTCGTATGCACTGGAGAAAGCAAATGAATATATATACATACAAACAACAAAGCAGCAATTAGTAGGCCATTGATGTGTCGAAGTCCAGAGAGTGAATTAATGAGAGGATACGGCAACAAATACTTAGAGCATTGGCATACATTTTCTGTTTCGTTTGTTTTTACATGTAGTTAACACGGTGACTATGTCTTTATGATGCATTGCATAGAAATTCAGAACTATGTAATGGACCCACGCGACGCAGTGAAGCATTTTATGCGCCAATTTCTGATACATGTGTGACACGGAATTTCGGGGTTGGGGTTGTGGGGGTGCTTTTTGCTATTTTCATTTCTTTTCTTTTTTTTATCCGAAAAAAATACCAACGATCCGCTGCTATGATTCGAACAGGGAACCCCTCGGCTACGAGTCAACCACTCTTCCTACTAGGCTATGCCGGAACAATGGCATAGTGGTCACCTATTTGTGATGAGCAATATGTAAACGATAACTCCTCTAAGAAGGAAGTTCTACTTCCTAGATATAACTTTCACAAAATGTCGAGTTAAGGTACCAATTGCATTGCAAGATAGAAACAAAATTGAATGTCAATTCTTATACACATCAGTTATCTTCCCGGATAGTATCTATGCCAAAACGGTAATTCATATACAATGAAAGCTCAGTTTACTCGCCATTATTTTGCAGTGGGCGCATATCAATATGCATGTAAATGAGTATTAAAGGTCATAGGGAAATGAGTCATGCTGTAACATGTTATAACTAAGTCAAGATTTTTTTAGCTTTATTCGACTTTTTATTTGCTGTTATAAAAAATATCATTAAAAGTTTAATCTTTCTTGTTGTAAAACTAAAATGCATGGTCAACCCCTAGCCTTTAAAATCTACTACAGTGAAATCCCCTAGACTGATTAATAAATTCATACATGTACATAGAATATAAAGCGATTGCAGACCATTTCTGACATATCAACTTTAGATGAGAGGTCAGAGTTAAAAAAAAAAATAATTCGTGGAATAATGAATCCATAAATACGAGTTTCTCACATATTTATTCTTATTGAGCCAATTTCGCAAAGCATGTGTTTCATATTCTTAAGAATGTGTTACTGACTACCTAGAAAATAGAATTATAAGCTAGGACTACGCCCTGTATATTTAATCTATATAATAGATATACTTTTCATCTTTGTGTCTAAATTTTAAACGTCTAACCCTTCTGCCATTTTTAATTAGATCAAGAATTCCACCTGACCTATTTTATTTTGCAATTCAAAATGATCCCAGAGTAAGTTTGCCACAATTATCAAGGCGACTTCAATGACCTTTTGTTTAAGTTATTTTTTCACATAACTTATTACCAAAACATTCACTTAACCCTTCTGTTTAACCTTTCAGCAATCACCTTACGTTCAGTTTAACCTATCAAAAATCAGATAACCTTTTTCATTAACCTATCAACAATCACTTAAGCCATCTGTTTAATTATCAATGGTCACTTAACCTTTCTGTTAAACGTATCAACAATCACAACCTTTCAGTTTAACATCTCAACAATCACTTAACCTTTCTGATTAACCTATCAACAATCACTTAACCTTTATATTTAACCTATCAAGAAATCACTATACCTTTTTGTTAACCCCACAACAAAAACAATCTCTTTACCTTTTCATTAATCCATCATAAATAACAATCATTAGCCCTATTATTTAACCTATCAATCAGAACTTCATATTTCACCCGACAACTATTATCAGTTAAAACTACCTATCCTATTGGACAATTTAACCATAACTTGGCATTTTATTTCACATAAATCAGAGCTACCCCTTACCTTTGCACCTAATGTTGTGCGGATCTTCGCCACCTGTTCTCGAAACTTTTGCAGTGAATTCTCCAAAATATGACATCTTTCTTTCCAGTCAACCCTTTCCGTACCATCAGCCATTTTGGTTTTTGTTTCTTTGTTCACTCACTATTTGCGAGTAAGGACGACGACTTCCACACTATCCCCAGAGGACTCATGTTTCATATCTGCAAGTATAACGTAATCACGATACGATGAAGAGGGCCGAGAAAATGAGCCATAGTGGGGATCCCCCCTGCAACAGGTGCAGAGTTGCAGTGAAACAACGGCAACCCCGAGTAACTCAACTGGACACAGAATTCGGTTAGTACAGGAATACGTGAACCTCTTACCGACAGGCACCGCTAAACATTCTGCATGCCCATAGCTTCCATTATAAACAAATATATTACCACTATGCCTGTCGAAATAAAACATAGCATCAATAACGATATGGCGATCTACTTACATCATTAGTGACCATTTGTTTCTCGTTTTCGGAATCTGCTTACCTTTTCTGGATCATAAAACGTCCACGATCAATAACGTCCGAAAGATAAAGAGTTTCTAATGCTATGCTAAGCCATTGACCAACCTCTAAAGCCCGCTAAACAGGAATTCTGTTCACTGCAGTGTTAGGACAACTCGGTAGGTAACAAACTACGCCGCAGAATGGAACCACATTGATCGTGTGAGAAAATGGTGTGCGAACTATTGAATGACTTAAGGGTCAAAAAGACAAATACACTCCAGCAATATCCAACCCAAACACTGCTGTGATTAGTTAAGAAGAGATGTCATTTTTCTTTTTTTTTTTTTTTTTTTTTTTTTTTTTGTATGGGGAAAAATAAATCACAAAATACAAAGGACATGGAATTTTCGTTATTTACAATTGGATATTGGAATATAAATTTTGTATCATTCCATTTTACTGAAATTTAATGCATATTAAATCTGCTAAAAATGAGAAGGTGGACTTTGTTTAATATTTGCAGTCAATAAATTATTCAGATAGAATCAATAAGAATATGATTTTCTTTAATCTTTCACTTGAAGCGCATCTCATGAAGTAAATGACTGATGATGCATTAGTAATGGACAAGTCTCTCGTATATCGTCTACTTCAGTGTTATAGGCAGACTAGTCGTCGTTTGATTTACATTGTAGGCGATCCGGGTTCGATTCCCGGATTCCGCCACTATGTTTAAGAGGATGATTATCCTCTGCTTCGCAATATAACTGAAAAAGTCCCATCCACCGTATTTCGGTATGTATTCTAGAAATCAGATAACCTTCAAAACCATTTGCGACTAACAATTTATTTGCTCATTATTTTCTTTAATGTATGTACATGTACTTTAAACTAATATATAAAATATAACAAAATGAACTCAGAATATTTTTTCCTACTGTTACTTTCTAATGTTAAAAGTTTTCAACACAGTAATTTTTTTTTACATTTTGCCTTAATCCAAAAGTTAGGAAATGACATTATAACAAAAATCCAATAAATCTCTTTTCTCTTTGGGCTATTTAAATTCAATAGATTATAATTTTCAGTGAACTCGTTTTAAAAGTATTATAAATTTGCATTTTTTGCGAACTAGTTTCTAAGATTCAATTAATTCTTACTATGTGTCGGCTAGTTCCCAAAACTAAGAAAAAAATCTTTTGGGGCGAGGTAGTTTCTAAACTTCTACTAATTTCTATTTAGTGTGGACTAGATATTTAAATTCCATAAATTTGGGGGGGGGGGGGGGTTGTGCGGACTAGTTTATAAAATTCCATAAATTTCTATTTTGGGCGTACTATTTTCTATACTACTACATGCACTATATACATAATGTATTGTTAATACCGCGGCAGTACGACGAAGTAGTAAGAATAAACATGTACGGGAAGAATCGAGACGTGTTCCGGAATATTTACAATTCCTACATCATATGTTATCGATATACATGCTAAAAATAAATACTTCCTCCAGGGGCAAACTATATAAATATAGCACTTCGTCAAATCATAATAAATTTCCTACACATTTTTATTTAGATAAGTTGACGCTTTGATCTTTTCGTGTACACCACGTTCACATGTATATAATTGAGGGATTCCATGCTCATATCTCTGTACCAAGCGAGGGGGCAATAAAATAGCAAAGCTGGGAAACGAAAGCTTTGTGAATCCCCGGCTAACGATTTTTAGACGGAATTCGTTAGAAAAAAAACCACAACATGGCACTTGGAAAGAAAAGCTCGGCGTATATTAACCTTCGGAAAGTAAACATTGCATGCATTGTATGCCCAACTTGCATAATAGTGAAATATGGGGAATGTTAGCACGAGATTCCACATGAGGTCATCTGCTAATATCTCACCAACAGCTGTTCAAGACCTCTAATAATCGCTGTATATCTGCCAGATCCCGGATTATAAAGAAATTTTAATGACTTTAACCTATTTATCATTAATACGACGCAGCGTGAAAACGTTTAGGAGGTGGATCCAGTGGTGTAATAGCGAATGGTTGCAGCTATTTGGTGCATATCATTCGAACCTTTGAACCTACTGGGGTTTATTTTTAAGTTTTTTACGCTTTAACAATTTTATAATGCAGTAAAACTGACATTAATATATGAAATTGTATTAAACAATATGCAGTCAAAGATTCTAGGAAATGCGTGGATCGCGTACTTTTTTTTTTCTTTGGTTCACCCAAACTCTACCACAATTTGCAATACTATTACAATATAATATTTGTCAAAAATCTTTCTCATTTTTCATTTTTCGTGTTCTTTTTCCTTTCCAAACGGGATCTACAGCAGGCTATTAATAGAGTTTAAGCACATTCTATATGTGTCCCCCTGGAAGAGTGAGATACCATACACGTATCTTATTAGACATTCTACAGTTCCAAATTATCGACCCCTTAACATTTGTTGTATAGACAACAATGCCATATGATGTAATCCCCATTCCTGTGTAATCTAAACCCGGTCCAAAAGCATACCGTAAATTGTTATGATAAAAACCACTATATGAATTATAAAGCCGGTACCATCGATAGCTTACTCGACTGGAGGCCGACAAATCCTGTGCCCGAGCCCTGTCAATCGGGTGAAAATGTAAAAACCTAGGTTTTATGTCAAAGTACACGTAAAATATACCGCCTCGCTTCACATGGGTCTGTTGCATAAATCTAAATTTATGCGCTATACATCAGGCAGATGACCAAATAAACGAAACAATTTCGGTAAGACTTAACACAAGAAACAAATAAAACGTATTAACCATGCCATTCCCAGCACTATTATAAAGCTTAACACATAGGTGTTTGTTTAGTAGATTGGATATCTTCTATATTTGATAAAATATAATTTGAAAGATACGCAGAAAAATCAGTAGCCCTTTAAAAAAAACAAAAACAAAAACAAATAAAAAAAAAAACAAAACAAAACAAAAAATATAAATAAAACTTACGACTTATATTTCTCTTACGAAGAAACTTACGAACTCGTTCTATTTCACAAAAAAAAGACTTACGAACTTCTTATGACAAATATTTGTTCGTAACTTTACGACTGATTAATAGGAAGTATAAAAAATTTTTGTTGTAAGTTGAAAGTTACAGGAAACAAAGATGGATGCGTTTTTTATTTTGTTCCATGAAGATCGAGGATTAAGAAGACAACGCGTTCGTGAAAAGGACTGAAGTATTACTTACGAAGTTCGTAAGTTAAAAAAACTTACGACAGTTCATAAGTTTTTTTCTTTCGTATGGAAAGGGCTGCAGACCATGATTTAAAAACGGCAACAAAAACTTCAGGGTAGGCAAAAAGATTAAGGGATGGTCGGGTTACCAGACAGAAATATAGTAATATGTCTTTCATTGAATTTATATATCTTATTGTCTTCAAAACTTGAGTTGCCTATTGGTCCTTGTTCTCTCAATGGAAGGTAATCTGTACATTTTTAAAGTTTGTATTTCTTTTGTTACCAATTACAGAGCATGCCCGTAAACTGGTAAACCACACCAATAATGCAATTATGATCACTTCCATTGACCGTCCTTAGCCGGTACATATACCGTCCTATGTCGGCAAATGCTGTACAATTATATAATTTTGCATCGGTATGCGTTATACTACAGCTGTAAGCATGTCCATTGAGGTGTTTGTCATATAGTTAATATACGTTACAATCCAGGTTTGAAATTATATAGTTCCATATGACACTAAATAAAAAATAATTCTAAATAATATAATCCAAATTCTTTATGTTATAACGTCAACAAACCTGTGTAACTATGGTAGCATGCAATTTTATCAACAGAATAAACTGAAATTCTATGTTGCAGTGTACGCCGGTACGAATGAAATCCCTCAGGAGAGGTTCCGCTGTGCACCATATAAGTGAAGTAACCAACGTGTTTCGTAAAAAAAAACACACTGCATGCAACTGCAAACCACATCCTGATTACTTTCATACTAATACTGGTATTAAATGAACATATAAAACACATTAACGAATTTAAAATATTAATGATTTCTAAAAATAAATAAATGAATAAAATGTTCCTGTATAAGCAATGATTATTTTCTACAAATCAATATACTGCTGCCTGTAAAGCTTTGAATTGGTTGTCTTTAATGAAAGTATAACAAAAAGATGAAAGAATTATAGATAAGAGATCATGCTACGACAGCGCACTGTTAAATACCGTAAATAATGTGCTACAATACACTGGCTGCCATCATACTGAAAAGAATTATTAATTAATAAAAGTCGAATACTGAGGCTTTAGACGTTGCGTGAGCTAAACTAAAGTGAAAGCATTGTCAGAGGTGTATTAAGACATACTATAATTTCTCCTTCTTAAAGAAATGTAAAGATATTGGACTCAGCTGTGTGACAAAACTCGCCAAGGAAATTCATGGACAACAAAAGTGTGAGCACACATAAAAGAGTCATGTCTGACTGTAATGGAATTCCGATACCGATCTATGATGATCAATTTACATTTTAAGAGTTGCTCAGTAGGTGAAGTTATCTGGCTTGAAAGTCTGCCTTCCTACTCGCAGCAAAAACTGTACATTCTAGGTTAAACACATTCAAAACCCTATTAATATAAAACATCTCCATTTAGAGAACAAAGACAAAGAGGCAACTTATGTTAAGAGGTATGATAACATAAAAACGCAAAATATCATGGAATAAAATGTAATTACCGAATATATAAAGTGAGATCAGCAAAAGCCAACTCTGTTTTGTCCCAAAAAGAGCTATTAGACTTACAAAGGGAAGCGCACTGTTTAGAATAAAAACAGAAACACTCAATATCACAAAATTTTCGGCCTCTTAATCACTTGGTAAAGGCCAAGAGGACAAAAATTTGTGACACTGAGTGTCTCTGTGTTCTATCAGTCTGAAATCGAGATAATATCCAGGGTCCAGTTTTACAACAGGGTGTACGCTAGAACTTAAGGTAAGTAGGTCTAAAGGACCGTAAACAACTTCTATTTCTAAAGAGCTACTGATCTATAGATCATAATAAATTCATCGACGTGGGCGGGCAGCCTATATCCTAAACTTGCGTTTTATTGACACGAAATGTCAACTGAGTGAAACGAAAGTTGTTCAAATGCGAATGCTATTCAAAATGTTTAGACCGATTCGCCAAACCCCGTCAAAATCTGTAGGAGTCCCGATGAACAATCAGATGAGAACAGATTCAAGATCTTACTCTAAAAGAGTTCATAATCAAATTCATACAAGGAGTGAAGGACCGTCATAGAGTCCTCGTCGCCCTGTTAGTCAGAGACCAATACCCAAGGAAAAGTCTGAATAAGACCGTTGATAGCCCAATACAAGTTTTACGGTCTTTGCGATCATCTCGGGGTCATAATGTCTAGTGAACAGGAATTAGATCCCCGATCTATGTACGTATGTAAAGGTCTGTTCATGTAGCTACTGAATGCTAATGGTTTACTCCCAGTTCTGCAAATGTTCTAGCACTAAACACCGACCAACAACATATGGATACATGACATAATATTATACTAAAAATAAAATAAATATACCGCAGAATTATTAAACTGTATAAATTGTATACCTGAACAATTTTCAATTAGCTTACACAGGATTACATGGTTTCACATCACTAGCAAAACACTCACATTTGTACCAATGACCATCAGCCAAAATGTTTCCGTATTCGCCTTACTCGGAAATTATTCCCATACGAATAACTCTAATGTCCATCACCTGTTCAGAGTCTATCTACGAGCGATCGAAGGACCACGCCGTGTATAGGTATATAACATACCTAGATGTGGCTGTTACGTAGGCCGGACAAATCAATGACTACGTACAATAGAGTCGAAAGAAGTCGGCTCATGTATTAAACATAAGAAATGCTTTATCTGCGGGCAACATAACAATACATAAATAAAGCTACATGTCCTGTGAATACATAATGAAATATTTATGTCTATCAGTATGTCAATATCATGTTCGGACTGAATCAGGGTGCTCGAGACTTTTCGTATTTTTCCGTGCCATTTACATAGTAATTGTTGTAATACAATGCAGGTATTTTCATTATTGAAATCCGAATACATACTGTATAATGTCATGAATAAAACTCGGTGGAGAAGACGTATTGACCTTCACAATGCTATAATTAAGACTAATGTCTCACCAGTGGTGATTACTTGACCAGTGGTCTTCTCCCTGGAGAATACTTATGAGATCAATGACAGTCTCTCTGTAAGAAGACTATGTGCTTAGTGTGTAGCATTCGTGGTATTACCTGATTACATGGAAAAATTAACTTCCTTCAAGCAATCCACTCCATCTCTAGGGTCTTATCAATAATAGCATATTCAATTTCACAGAAAGACTCTTCTGAGGTCAATAATGAATGTATATTTATAGCTATGATGGAGGTCGTTTCACAAAATCTTTTACTGACATTATGGAAGTAGCTTTCTTAGTTCGATATTAATATACGCTGGACATTGGGCAGTCTCAAGGACATATAATTTTGTATCTGAAGTGTTCTCTAAAAGATTGTGTACATGTACCGGTATGTAATTTCATGAAAATATGCCTTGCAGTTTTGGAGGTTTTTTAATGGAATCAGGACAAGATAGAGCTTATTAATAGGTGATCAAAAAATGGTCAGGTCATTGTCAAATGAAAGACCGAACCCAACAAATTATGGAATGATAAAAATGCTTTTATCAGTTTCTGTTAGTTTGAGACAGTTTATGGTGAAACCTAAATTTTGATATTTTTTATTTATTTATTTTTATTTATGTATTTTTTTTTCTTTGCATGTTCAGTCATTTATCAGGACCTTGAAATAAAAATACGAAAGTAAGTGGTGTCACATGACTGTGGCACTAACAACAATGTATCACAGTGGACATTTATGGACAGCTGAAATTCAGAGGTGAGATCAGGTGCCCGGGAGGAATGAGTGTCTCCTGTTTGGCTAGCCACATCCGCCGTGAATGCCCTTAAATACAGATGAAACAAATATAACTCAGCACTGTATATATTCATGAATGTGAACAAACACTGGGTAGAAAGCGCCACAGCCAAACAACACCAGGAAAAAGGATATAATAACACTAAAGTCAAACTCTCCGCGGGAAACTTTGTTACGATTTCCACACTGCAAAGGGTATAAGTGTGACGTTAATGGAAAATACGAAAGTAACTGGTGTCACATGACTGTGGCACTAACAACAATGTACAATGTACCACAGTGGACATTCACGGATCCCTGGAATTCTGAGGTGAGACCAGATGCTGGGAGGAATGAGTGTCTCCTGTTTGGCTTGAAAGTAAAATTTGAAGAAAAGCATAAAAAGCTTAATTTTAGGATATAATACCGGTATTCCATATTCAATTAAGGCAAACTGGCAAATATAAAAGAGGGTGTTACCACATATTTTGGCTTTCTTTTTCTTTTTTCCTTTTCTTTTTTTTTTTTTTTTTTTTTGGTGCAAAAATGCAAATATCATTACATAATTTGATAAATACATAGTCTTCCACTTGGAATCTGCACTATATAACTTCATACTTTCCAAAATATTAAAATATTCAGCTGGCAAAGTGAAGATAAAGATTTCTCTTTTTTTTTCTTTTTTTTTGGGGGGGGGGGGGGGTTGTTGTTGTTGTTGTTTTGGAACAAGAAGGAATTTTCCTTTTTTCTTCATATTTTTTTTTATTGTGAAAACTTTTTTGAAAGATACAAACTGACTTTCCAATCTTATTTTATATTGATCTGTAGTCCTTAATAAACATCTACATTATAATAGAAAATTATTTGTGATCTTAATAGAGATTAAAAATTAGTTCATTTTACTAGCATTGAATGAAAAAGTATCTTACAGAATGAAATAACATACTCCCCCTGTGACTAACTGCAAAATAAAACAAATTGTTTAATCAACTTCAGGTACCTCATATTTTTTCACCCCAATAATATGATATTTCACAGGTCAAATATCCTTCTTAAATTTCACCCATGGCATTTTAATAATGCAAATATATCAGAAAATCACTATTCTTCTATATCATAAATGCACAAAAATAATCTTCTACTATTCATCAATGTATTAAAACTAACATGTCATATGACAGATGGGGAAATTCCTCAAATAACTGAGAGTAATAGGAGTGGACAGATAGTATGAAAAAGAAGTCTGTGATTTCAATGCCTATATCACAGATTTATACGATGGTCTAACACTGTAAGGCATCTGAATGATATATGTAATAGCTTACCATAAAGAATATGATGATTGCTGATAGGTTACGATAGAATGCAAGTGTGAATTCAGAAATGGGGGACAAGGGTATGAATCCACTCTCAGCTTTAGCAAAAACTTTTTTTCTTCAAGGTTTTTTATTCAAGATAGGTAAATTTACACTTCAAGACAAAGTTGATGTCTTTATCAAAAACTATCTAAGGACTAAGGTGGACCCCCCTCCCCCTCTCCTTCAACAAAATCTCTTGATCTGTACCTGATTGATTAATGCCATGGTAATATGATGTCACCTGTATAGTCATGGAAGCCATTTGGTGCCTTGCTTTATAAGTTTTGATTTATGCAACAGCCCTATTCCAATCAGTGAGGGTTTTTGTTACATCCTGCTAGAATTTACTGTGACAAAAGACCTTGTGTTTTGTGTGGAACCAAAAGAACAACACTTCTTATAATACCCTTCTAGATCACTCTGATAAATATTCAATTTTAAAATGATCTATGCAGCTAGTCTGAATAAGAAGTTTGTCATAGTAGGGTACCCTCTGGGTTCTATGTCGCCTTGCCTTGGATCCATCTCTTCACATATCTGAACCCCCCCCCCCCCCCCCAAAAAAAAAAAAAATAATAAAACAAACTTTGTAGGGGAATTGGGGACTTTAAGTATTTCATCTCTACCAAGTTTCGTCAAATCCCTTCTCAGTCTTCTGTAGTTCTGAAGAAATTGAAAACATGGAAAGTGTTGAGACAACAACAGACAGATGACAGATGGATGGTGCGCTATGACAATAGCTCATTCACCCTTTGGCTTAGGTACATGTAAACTGAAAATAATCAATTCTCTGAATTATCAGAAAAGCATAATTGATTTATAATTAATTGTTATCGGAAACAGATTAGAATTCAATAAATTATCAACAGAAATAGAATTTTATGTTTGTTATGATGTGTATGTGTTTGTGTGTGTGTGTGGGGAGGGGGGGGGGAAGTGATGATTATGGAGATAATGTGTATCAATTCATTTCATGAAGAGCAATAAAAAACTCTTCAGATCGAATTACTGGTACCTTTCTTTGTGTATGATTTACCACAAAATTGACAAACACATTTGACACATCAAGAATTGTTTATAAAGGAGGGGCCTTCTTTTACTTAAAAAAAAATCAAAGCAGTTTCATACACATGTACTTTGGTTTTGCCTTAGGATATGGATAAATTTCATTGTTGTTGTTCCTGTCCGCCCATTATTTTATAATGCATTTAACTTGAACGTAAACACTGCATACTACAGTAACAACATTGCCTATAATTAAACAGTAGCAGATCTGGATTTCCAAAAAGGGAGGGGGAATGGGTGTTATGGGCCCCCCTCTAAATCTGCCACTGACAGATGCAGCATAAATTTCATACAACCCCGAGGGTCACATTACAATATATTTCACAAGATATTTCACATAAACTGTATACCCTGAGATTCTATACTGTATCTCTTTGTGGTTTACATTTTTATGCTAATATTCATTTCATTAGAAGATAAGGTCAGGATGATTTTCAAACACTTTTAACTTTGATTAAAGGAGTCAAAGGAATAACTTGGTTGGTTGGTTGGTTGGTTGGTTGATTGGTGTTTTATGTCCCTGTCAACAATTTTTCAGTTATACCGCAACATGGAAGCAGGAGGTGACCAACCTGTTATATGTACATGTAGTTGCGCAACCCGGGAATCGAATACGGATCGTCGGCACTGCAAGCCAAGTGCTTAAGGAATAACTTGGACTTGGAAAATAACCTAAAGGTGGAATCAAAATGGAATGCTCAGTATTGATGAAGTTATCAGTGCTTTCTGAAGCTTCCATCTTGTCAATCGATAAAACATTACATGTAGTGTCCAAAGGAAAATGCATTGCCGGCTATCCATTTACCAGATGGACAGAGTCAGATCAGTTATCCTTCATTCCAATTTCCATGTATGTCATGTTGCTTTGCAGGCAACACAAAAATTGTTAAATGGAATTACCAGTAAATGTGTTAAAAAATTTATGTATCACAATTTCAGTGAATATGAAATTGTGAAACATTTTACAAGACATTTGGTCCGATAAACTTGGGCAATTCACCAGACCGAAGCAACTTTAACCAGACCAAAAACAAAAAATACATTTTTAGAAAGACCTTCACAAAAATCATAAAACGACTGCTCACTTTAATTTTCATTGGTTTATTGTGAATCTCTGGCAAGTAAAAACACATCTTTTTGGGTGTCTTCTTCTTTAACAAAACTAATACAATAATTATCACCGTCAACATATTTTCCCCATGTATATATATATATTATAAATGAAAGGGCCTTTAAATCTTTTGTTTCTGTTTTGTTCATCTTCATCGGACAATCGGTCCAGAAATTTAAGGTTATTTACGGGACTGACAGTATAATTACCGGACTTGTCCATCGGTCCAATAATATTTCATTTTCACTGCAATTTCAACCCCTGTAATGTATTAATCCATCATTAAGTGACTGATTGAATATATACATGTACCTTTGCAATGGACCCATGAGAAGCAGGCTCCACCATACAGAGGGGTTTTGATATTTGAATCTACACCCAAATAAATCTTGACATTCAAAAACTTCACATGTACATTTACAACATTCTTATGTGAGTTGAGCAAAATACACGTACTGTGCAATTTGATTTACCATGAATGCCAATGCCTGCATTTCACTGGCATCATACAGTAAAACCGGGTGGAACTCTGAATGCCCACTGTCCACAGTGGGCAGTCCACCTGAAATTTCAGTGGGCATTAGGAGTGGACATTTACCTGAGCTATCAAGCTGTCCAATTACCTGTATGTTAATTCTAACTGGCTCTTACAAGAATGTCCACTGTGTCCAGTGGACATTTTTAATGTCCACTCTAAAAATGCCCACTGTGACTAGTGGGCAAATTAAGTTCCACCCGGACTGAACTGTAGATGCACTGCATGTTTCGGTCAGCAAAGCCATTATAAAAAGGAAACCTAGAATCTCATCCCTCTTAATTCAATTTTCAACCCTAGCTTCAATATATCGCCTTGACACACTTGTCATTATTCCAATCTGATTAAAACCATATCTTTATTCCACTTCTCTATTTGTTCCATTGTGGATAAAGATCTGGCGAAACCCCGTAAGGGGTCATGTTCTGGTGAACTCTGATTTTCAGCCAATCAGTGGATTGGCTACTAGGAAAATAATTAACATCCCCACCATGAGTGACCTGAAATGTAGTTGTTGAACAGTGTTTGTTACATATTGTGTCACTTGCACGCGCCTAGCCAAGTCATCGACTGGCTATTTCCATATGGGAAATAACTGTTTTGATGACTAAAACATCATCAGAGTTCACCAGAACATGACCCCTTACGGGGTTTCGCCAGATCTTTATACGTAATGGGACAAATAGAGATGCAGAATAAAGATATGGTTTTAATCAGATTGTTATTATTCAGTCATTTATTGTGAATATTGAAGGAAAGCTAGACGTTTCGGTACAAAGATGTTTCAGTACAAGGGCGTTTTGGTAAATAAGAAAGACGTTTCAGTACAAGTAAAGACATTTCAGTACAATGAAAAACATGTTTCGGTAAACTAAAAAGATGTTTCGGTACATATGGTTGGGTGACTTATTCACTATATTTTAATCTGTGTGTGACATGAGACAGCAAGTGTGTCTAGCCAAACAGATGACGCTTAATCTTATATGCACATGGGTTCATTTTACTACAGGACGTAGGCCCAAACATATATGTATACGTAAACTTCATCAAATAATGCTAATTTCGTATCCTCGCTCCTGAAACAACTTTTTCTAAATTCTAATAAATTTGTGAACAATAATTACATCAAAACGAGAGAGATTTTATTAATATGCATTATACAAATGGATACAAATGGATTAGATATGTCTCTAAATGATACATGTAGTCTTTATTTTGCACTTTTTTCTTGAGAGATTGTCATAATATCCATGTTAATTGGTTTCTGTACAGATACTTAGGTACCTGTACCAAAACAACCAAAATCATATACCAAAACTTCTTTGTACCATGTACCAAAACAACCTATTTTTTGTACCGAAACGTCCTAGTACCGAAACGTCCTGCACCCTATTGAAGCTACTTCAACTCAAGCTTTTAATTTTGAAATTCACAATTTTGTGAAAATACTCAGAATTTCTGTGTCTTGCCAGACTTTAGTTCCGAAGTCAAACAAACAGATGCCAGTCACTTCGCCCTTTTTCCAACTCAGTTCTAAACCACATCGGCCAAAGTGACTGGAATCCAAACAAACTGTGAAAGTCATTATTCAGGGTCTGCCTAGTCTAATTTAATTGTATTCAGTGTCAAATACCTCTAAGGCAGTGACTCCCCATACACAGGATTGTCTATGCCTATCTCGATGGCTAAACATACACAGGGTACAAAAAGAGCCAAAATCGCAGCTCATACTCAGTGACCAATGTTCAGTCATTGACACAATAAATTAATGTTAATCAAAGAATTTGTTCTCTTTTTCTTTTTACTGAGTTGTACTTATACACAGCCTATTGAGAGTTCATGTGACTTGTTACGATGAACACGATGGACAAAGATCGTGAACTAAAAGTTGGGCTTTCATTTAAGTCATATAACGACATTGATAAATATCTAAAGAGCTACGAAAAAAGAGAGTTTGTTCAGTTATATAAGAGGACATCTCAAACAATACAAAAGCACTTAAAGACTATGAAAAATGAAAAAAATGTGAATATGGACTTGCAACTGAAGACTACAATGTGCGTGCATACATGGGGGGAAAAAGTTCAAAACGGACTCTACAAGCGCAAGAACAAACACAAGGTAATTAATTTTCATGAAGATTTTCAATTAAATAAATAGTTTATATAAAATTAATATATAAATAGTTTAAATAAAAACGGAAGATAAGTAAATAAACAAATAAATAAATAAATGGATGAATTAATGAAATTATTTTTTTTAAGTTAATTTATAAATAAATAAATAAATGGCACCTAAGAAAATAAAGATCTTATTTAGTATTTATATATTTGCACATGTGTTTAGACATATTAGAATATATGCGAAACCGGTTCTGGCTCTTTCTGTACCCTGTGTACGTTTAGCCACTGGGATAGGCATACACAATTCTGTGTACGGGGAGTCACTGCCTTCTTCTAAAGAACAAAAATTGAAAATCAGAAATTAAAATCCCCCCTCCCAAATTTTTCAGAAAAGTTGGAGGAGAATCTAGAATTTTTAATATAATGACCTAATAATGTCATCTGGCAGAATAAGATCTTAAATGAAATCTGTTCACCATGTTCACTGATTTATCTATTACTTTACGAAAAATTTTTTACCATTTTTAGAACTTCAGCACGGTAATTGTTTTTGTTAAATTCACAATAAACATCAGAACTGCTTGAAGGAAACTTTACTGCACTGTTTAAAGTATGTCATGCACTTTAATAGAAAACTACCGTGGTACCATACTTACTTAAAAGTCCTTGTGAAACTCTCCAAAGGTTTTAACATACTTCAAAACGTGTCAAAATACAGTCACAAACAGTTTCAAAACTTTTCCTCTTAACCGGAAGTAAATTTCTACAATTTGTAGGAACGGAGAATTGTGATTTAAGCTTATTCGGGCACTGTCTACTTCGCTCTTTTGGATAAAAAGAGAAAACGGTTTTCGAAAAAATATCCATCAAATCTAATTTAAAGGAACTTTCATACATTGTAACGTTTGAAAATCTACATGCATGATTTTTGCATGAATCCTTAATGTTTATTATATATATAAACACGTGAATAGTGTCTGCACTTTAGTCATCTTCACGAGTCAAGGGGATGCCCTACGTAAACTTAAATAGCGCATCCCCTTGACTCGTGAAAATGCACTTTAGTATGTAAAGACATTTTTTTAATAAGATTAAGACATAAGAAAAAGATTTATTTAGAGTCGTCATAATATCTTTAACAATCAACAGTAGCTCTGCAGATCTATTTTGACGACTTTTATACGAAAATACTAGTACATACAACCAGAGACATGTGTATATATGTCTCTGATACAACTATACATGCACATGCATGGTACACACATAAAAGTTAAATAATGCATCGACATATTTACATATACTAAATTATGCAAAATACAGTAAATAATCGAAAAATAGATATAAATAAATATATGAATATTGACTGCACTTGGGCCAGTCCCAATCTAAAAAGCACTCCAAGGCTAATGATATACTTAGAAATTGTAATTTAATTAAATTCATTGGCAAAACCCTACACAGGCATAAGACAAGAATGTCAAAATTGGTACAATTCATTACTTGACGACCAAATAGATACTATAACAGTATGGTAAAATGTTATAAATAAATGAACTAACATAGGTAATCACTTTTAAAGCACTCAGATAAGCAATATGTGAGCATTGTAATTTAAAAGCAGATCAGTGGCGGATTTAGGGGAGGGGATGACCCCCTCCCCGGCCGTGACCCAAAATTTTACTAAAAACCCTGTATTTTGGCCCATATTCTGCCACAGTCGACAAAATTTGCCCTCGACACCCCGGACAAAGAGGGCACTGGATCCGCCACTGCAGTTAATATATATAAATGCAATGTAAAAAAGGTAATGAGATAATGAGACTAGACACATTTGATAGCAGAACTAGGATTGGCAAAACCACTTATAACGCACGCAATGTAAGCAACATGTATGCATAATAAGTAAGCAGAAAATATGTGGATCAACAATACGAAAATTTCGTATAATGATGTGAATTTTTGAAGGAATGAACAAAGAAAATTCTGCCTTGACGAGATTTTAAATAGCATGCTGAATGTACCAATGTTTGCTATGAGTAAAATGATTTTATTTGAAGAATAGGTTTGATGTGTACATAAAATAGAATTCCTCATATCTTACGATCTTACGATGTCTTTCTCTGAAGGAGATTACATATATACTGAGTAAGCTCTCGCGCGTCGAATCTTGAAAGACGAATTTGTTAATCAATGTTGTTGCGCCTTTATCTTTAAAGTTTGCACCACCAGACGTTTACACAAACTCAAACTATCTTCATATGTTTTTATGACATTCTCTTTACAATTTTTGTCAAGTTCGTTAACATATTACTGTGAGGAGCAATGAATTTAATGTTTCTAGTTTTGGATACTAAAGTGATTATTTTTCTATAAGTCAGCAAGCAATATGATTAAAACCATATCTTTATTCTGCCTCTCTATTTGTCCCATTGCGGATAAATTGCGGCTCCGCAATGGGACAAATAGAGAAGCGGAATAAAGATATGGTTTTAATAAGATTGGTCAGCAAGCTACGTATAAGGTAATTTTACTGTAACTCTTTTTTGTTTTTCATCTCTGAATAATTTAATTTTGTATAAGACAGCAAATGTGACGGATTGTCGTGTTCATTTTATACTCCATAAATTGGTTAGCTTCCCTAAACACATTCACCTCCGTAGATGCTAACATACATGTATATTCTTCCGTTTTAGTTGTTATGTTCTGTTTGTAAACGTCTTGAAATTAATTCATTGTTGAAAATTAAAGTGTAAAACCAAGTTATTGTTAAAAAACAAAATACGATTAACTCAGTATTCACAATATGTCGGTCAGGAGACCGAAATATTGTGAATTCTTAATTGTTCTTTGTTTTAAGACACTTCCCTTCGGATGACTATTAAGATGCAAGTTATTGTTGTCTTTAATTAAATCATAAGGATTATCTTTAACAATTTTGCAATTTATTATGAAATGATATGGTTTGACTTGTTGCACCTTCGTTTAAAAACATTTTATAGTATAAAATTATTATTATTAAATTAATTAATAAGTAGATGCGATATATAATAAGTTTTCTAATATTGACCTCATAGACAGTTTTATTTATTTGTTTCATGTGTGTCAACATATCAACTTCTTAGGATGGGTTCATACAGAATTAGATTGACATTCCCCGCGATGATTGAGAAATCCACAAACCCGGGTGTCAAGATTACCATGTATATGCTGAGGCTTGCAGAAGCAGGAACTAGTTAAAACTAGATAAAAGGGTTTGTGGATTTCTCATTAATCATCGGATATTAATATTCATGTAATAGAAATTACTTTAAATGTAAAATTAAGGAGATGCAGAAAGTATATATGTCATTACTTGGATGTTAGTTTGTTAGTCAACACAACGATGATGACGGTGAAGAAGAAGATGATGATGATGATGATGATAATAATAATAATAATAATAATAATAATAATAATAATAATAATAATAATAATAATAATGATAACAATAGTGATAATAATAAAATGAAAATTAATGACACTTATTTTTTTAGCGAAGACGAATACTTCTGGAAATGATAAATTGCAGATGAATCGACTCCGTTGATGTTTGTTAATGAAAAATTGAAACTAGCCGATTTTGTGACAAATATAACATTTTTTAAACATAATAAAAAGAAGAAGCAATAAAAATTCAACGGATACTTTTATTGGATTTATAAAATAATTACATTCTGTATCATTTTGTGCGTTACTTCAACATGTCAGCGCTCATGTGGCAGGCATGAATTTTGACAGCTCAGTCCTATTTCATTGATTCTCACTATACATAGCGATCATGTGTTAAATTATGTTATGCGACACCTTCTCTAGATCTATTCTGATATCATGATTGTATTGTAGTTGTCATTTAGATCTGAGAATTTAGCATGTCGCCTTTTGGGCCTGACAAAATCACGAGTAATGTCGTTTAAATTAGTTAAAACAGATAAAAGATGACTAGTTCAACATTTTTCCGCTTTGATGAAATTCTCGACAGAGACTATGTATCTAAACTTCGGCAGTTAGTGAAAGATCGAGGTAGGTGTAAAAGTTTGACGTTAGACAGGTTGGGCATATCCCTCTAAAGAGAGGTATTCCCTGTTTAGAGAGATAATTCATTAGCATTTAAAAAATTGTCTCACTAAAAGGGATTTTTTTCCAGCTTAAGTTCCTTAATACTAAAAATAAAAATTTTGGAACTTTATTTTGAAAATTAAAAGCGCACATCTTCACAATATCCTTAACAATATTTGTAAAAGAATTTCTATCAACTGTTTTCGTGTTTATAGCTGCAGAATTTTTACATCATCAAACTCGAAAAAAGTACATGCTACAGGTCAACACCTTTTACAAACATTGTTCAGTATGTACTGTAGATGTGTGATTTTAAGTTTCAAGTGAAAATTATAGATTTTGTTTTTTTAGTTCTTGGGAACTCATGCATTAAGGTCGAAAACATTCCTCTTTAGAGAGACATTTTTTTAAATGCCAGCAAAATGTCTCTCTAAAAACGGAATGTCTCTCTTTAAAGGGATGTGCCCAACCTGTTAAATACCTTCTCATATGGGAAATAACTCTGTATAACTAAAAGATCCAATACCTTAGGGAAAATTTATGAAGCACAGTGCACTACGCAGGTGCCACTACCATATAAGTGCAATAATCATAGAGCAGCATAAACACAAACTGTTACAAAAATTAAACCAGAAACAAACACCTTTTAGCGGTTTTTTCAATATACAGAGGTTTAGGCCATAAAAGAAAAATATTGCTTAATTTTCATCCAACTTTTCAAAAAATTTGGGGCGGATGGGCAGTTTTTAATTTTTATTTTTCTCTGAAATGGAATAGGACATTGAATATGACTAAACTGGCCTGGCAAACACTAAATAATAACATTGTTAAGCTTTCATAGTTTTATTTGACTTCCTGTCAACATATATAACAATTACACAAATCACAATTCAACAAATATAAGCAAAATCTCATATATCTATAACAGAAATGGACAAGACGTGGGGTATTTCTGGTCGGCTGTATAATTTTCAAAATATAATTTGAAAAAGAAATTGGGGTGGTCATGAAAAATCAGGATAGGTGGGGACGAGAATGTAGTTTTTATTATGGCCCTAGCTATCCCACATGCATTTTGAGTTTGTAGGTGGGGTAAATATCACATACATATTATGAATTCCTTTGAAACTCTGACAATATTTATGTATTTGCTCTCAAAAATTTACCAAAATGTAAATGATATGGGATATACAGTAAAACCTCCATATCTCGAAGAACTTAGAAATATCTGTTGTTTGAGATATCCAAATTTCGAGTTAAGGATCACAAATTTTGAAATTGTTAACATACGCTGGTACATTTGACACATGTGATTGTTATAGTACGTGATGTATTTATCAAGAAATATGCATTTATGTACATAGTTACAAAATAATTAATCTAAATCTCATATCTTTTTTTTATAAATATATAAAGAGAATATACTCCAAAACTGAAAACGTCATGTTTGGTTCTCAGTCATTTTGTATGTTAAATTCAATACTGGACATAACTGTCATATACTATACTTTAAACCAAGAACGGACTAATGCATGAGACGAGGTGAAGAAACTTCTCATAATTTTATTTTATTCAAAGCACATCAAGCTACTATTACTCTGTATAAAAATACACAGACATACTAATGGATACGAAATAAAAATAGATGAATGAACAATGTAAAGAAATTTCTTTAAATAAATGCAGGTTTGAAAAACTGAGCTAATGTTATTTTTTTAATTGCAAGGTCAACTTTAATAAGCTACATGTATTATCATGTGGTAACAATTAGTATAAATAACAAGGTATGAATGGACTCGATAGATATCCTGGGTATTTGAGATATCAGTGTTCGACATATCGAAATTTGACTTTATAGTAATTCAAGCCTGTTGCCAAATATGCTGTCACAGTATTGTACGTGTATGTACATGTAGGTGAAATTTTAATGCAAGCCAGGGTTGTACAATTTCTGCACCTCCTTTGACTATAAACTTTGAGGTTTTCCGACCAATAAAATCACTATCATTGCACTGGAGGAACTTGAATTACCTGAAAAATTTTTTTTGGACAAAACTACATGGTGTTTTCATTTATAATTTCATTTTGTCATCATTTATATTAATTTTATTATTACAACAATGCACATACTTATTCTTTATTACATACATATATTTTGAATCTCTTCTACATAGAAAAGCACCATGAAGTCCTATCAAAGGTAGAAATCATTCGTGATAGCTGTGATTTGAAGCAGCAGATTCCTTTATTCAAAGAGGTAATGTTATAATGTTTGGAATAATTAACACATGTATTTGCAAGAGGTTTACTTGTAAAAATATATATATTCTCACTTCTACCAAATTTCATCTTGGCATCATATTTAGTGTTATGGATATCGAGCCAACAGGAAAGGTTGATTCCTCCTAGGAATCAAATTTTGTCTCTATTAATTACCCTTTTCATGATTTTGGTGATCATTAAATTTCCATATTTCCAGATAAGGATTTAAGTTAAAATTCCTCGGCATTTTATATCAAAATTAGACTGAAGTAACCTGTATACAGTCATACCAGAATGGACATGACTATCTTACTTCTTCTTCTTGTCTGAGATCTTCCTTGTTTGATGAATGTAATTTCTTTTACGTATACCTTTTGCCTGCCATATGCGTATTGCCTACTAAGTATTAATGTCACATGTTTCACCCATGTTTCAGTTTGTTCCTGTTATTTTGAGAGTCTTTTGGATCTTGGATTTGTACATAAAGATGAAGATTGTACTTTTCGCTCATTTATTCCTTATTCATAAATCATTTACTTCCTACATTGTATATTACTTCAGCCATTTTGATTTTGATTTTGTGTGTGTGTATGTGTAATGAATTCTGGTATGGTTTTAATACCAAAAAATAGACATAAGTATTGAATAAAGCTTTTCCCTTTGATAGGTGTCCAGTATAGCTGTTGCTACAGAGGATTATGATGACGTCAATTCATTGGTGCTGGGTATGCTGGTAAACATTTATTTGAAAGTGCCAAATAAAAATACACTGAAAAGAGTTCTTGCAAGGTAAATGTTTGGAGTAAGAAAAAATAATGTTTGTTCCTTGTTTGTTAAATATTGATATTGTTTTAGTGTTGAAGTGTTGTAGGGTATTTTAAAATCAGTGACATATCAATGCTACAAAAAGATTATTGATAGAATATTATAAGGAAGGTCTGCCATTGATCTGTTTGCTGTATAATAATAGACCTTTAAGGTGCAATAATATTTTATATACTGCAAAGAATCTGGTCAGGCATTTTTTTTCCCACATTTTGTCAATAACCTATATAAAATACTGTGTTACACATTCTTAACTTAATACAGATTATTATTATTATAGTAATTGTATCAGGTACTATATTCAGTCTTTTCATTACACAGAATTACTTCCCATTGTGGATGGTAGTTGAGGTAAACAATTATGATGTCATCAAATTCTATGGAAACCAATCCAAAATCCGGGAAACGGTAGTCTGAAATAACGTTTTTATAGGAAATTGATGATGTCATCATTGTTTCATGTCAAATACCGTCCCAAATGAAAAATAACTCTGTTTAACAAAAAGACTCAGTACATGTAACTCTATACTGCATAACTGTTATGCACATAAATGTGTAAAATATTGGCTTACAGGTATCAGTTTTTTTGTGTTTGAATGAAATATCATTTAATAATCTAGTCATATATTAAACATGTTAAAAGGTTAATACATGTAGTATGAAGAATGTTTCTGATAATTAGGGGAATGAAATATTTTTTCCTCCACTTTGCAGCACTTTCCAAAATTACTCACCACACCATAGGAACAAGACAAAGGACTTTCTGACAGAACAGATCTTATCTTTGATAACAACATGTACCTGGGAAAAGGACATGGCCAAGTTACGCCAGCATGTTGATATGATATCTGCTCTCATGGAAAACTTTGCTTTGGGTGAAAATACTATTTTATCGATCAGTTTTATATGATTAAAATTCATCATTTATGTATATGTGTCTTTTTTTGATATGTCAAGTTGAATGTATACCTTTAAAGAGAAATCATGAAAATCTTTGTTCAGGGTAAATGAAAGATTTATCCATGAATGGAGTCAAATAACATACTAATCTGTAGTAAAAATAAAAACTGTACAAGAGTTGTACATATAAATAAATACATATCTAATTGCTTATGTTTATATCTATCTTCTCCAGGGGAAGAAGTATTACAGAGAATTCCTGTCAAAGGTAATTTATGTGGATTAATGTCTTCATGTATGGATTTAAAGTGGTTTTTGTAAATCTGTTCATTTCAATGTCGGTGCTCAACTCTGTTTGCTAACTTGTACATCGTTTATATAAAATCTGATGAAAAAATTAATGTGTTTATTAAATGAATATTTCATTTATATCAATATGTCTTATAAAATTTTACTGCTGATATATTTTAAATGTGTTTATTTATCTTTATTAGTTGTAGAATTCCTATCATCCAGGCTGACAGGATTTTTCCAGGCAATCAAGTAAGTTATTCTTTAAAACTCATTCAAATGATAAGAAGCAGAGGTGATTTTTATTCTCCTATTTGAAAACAATTTTGTACAATAAATGTTTTATATATAAATGATGCAGGGGATTTTATTTTGCTAAGTATACATAAAAGCAATTTTTTTTGTGCAGCTTATTCAAACTATGAAATACATACACAATACACTTGTGCGATGAAGTACTGAAAAAAAAAGTCAAGAAAGATCAGATTGTTTTTGAGTAATCCATTTATTTTCATTGAAAAGGTGGATTATTGGATCTATGTACAGATACATGTATCAGTATTTCTTGATATGCTGTAGTGTAATGCTGATATACATTCTAACAATAGACTTTTTTCCATTTGAAACTTGTTTTTCATTCACAGGGTCTATGTATCGCAGCTGAGCCCCCTACCCCCTCACTCTTAACCTTTTTCTCCTCTGTCTGTCATTTGGGGTTTTATTTAAGAAGACGGATGAAATAGAGGAGGAATGGGCCAAGAATGAGGGGGTAGGGGGCTAAGTAGAGATACCTAGACCCTGTGCTCTCAGTAAATGCCCAACATATGAGGGCTGATTGATATGTTGTGAGCCTTATTTGTAAAGGTTTGAAATTTGGTGGACATATTGCATTATTTTTCAACACAATCCCCTTCAGTATCTATGCACTTTTGCCAGTGACGTTTAAGGGCTTCGATACCACTTTTAAAGAAGCCCATTTCTTGACTGTTCAGAAAGTCCTCCACTGGATGTATGACATCATCATTTGACTGAATTTGGGTACTGGAATTGGCCGTCTGATGGAGCGAAATCAAGCGAAAAAGCGGGGATGAACTAGGGTGCTTCCATTGTTTATGCTGTTGTTTGGTCTGTGGGGTGAAATGATAGACCCACATTTCATCCATAGCAACACATCTTTGAAGAAAGATAGAAAGATCTACCTCTGAAAGATTCATATTAGCACACTACAAAGTGCACCTGGTGCGCTTCTGATCAACTTTCAGACCTCTTGGTACCCAACAGGCTGAAAGCTTTCTCATTACAAGATCCTCTGTCAGAATGGAATGTACTTTTTCTTGGGAAATGCTAGCTGTACTGGCCATATATCTTTCTTTAACTCGCCTGTCAGTCATAACAATATCATGGACTTTATTGACCATTTCTGGGGTTGTAACAGTGACAGGCCTTCCAGGACAGTGGTCATACTCAAGGCTTTTTCTGCCACTTAAATTCCACCACCAATCTTTTTACTGTAGCATATGAAGGGTCATCTTTTCTTAGTGTTGCTACCATTTCAGTATGGATATCCTTAGGTGCTAAACATTTCTTATGCAAATACTGGATTACTGTTCTTTCACAGATTTTGTCCTTTTAGCAAAAGTCACTTGCCTTGTTTACTTTAGGGTACTAACTCGTTGATATAAACCGACCACATGACACCAGTCTTCAGGTACACAGCTTAAAATAGTCAGGGAATAGTATGGATAATAAAAGGAAATCACTGCAAACCTCCTTCAATACAAGGATTACAACATATCAATCAGCCCTCGTATGATGTTTTGCCGGTCAAATTTGCGGCATTCTGTGGTGACATCATAATCTGTGCATCAGAGTCATGATGTAGTTTGTCCATCATAAGGCTCCTTATATCAAATAAAATGAAACGAAAATAGTTTATTGATAAATTAGTAACATGTCTACTAATTTTACAGATGTCTCTTAAATTTACTTGTAAGTTGTAAATACTAGTATTTCATACATTATCAGAAATATGTTGTGCTTTCATGTCTACTAATTTAATGTGCGTTATATGTTTTGCAGTCAAGATTTGTCACCTGTCCATCAAAATGAAATGATGCATCACTGCTTAGTGACAGTTCAGGCAATGAGTCGCTTACTTCAGAAATGTGCTTCCAGTATAAGAGAAGATAAAATGTTAAATTCAGACACAGCTGTCACACTGGAAAATATTTTCTCCACTTGCAGTTTATGCATGGTGGGAATTCTAACTGCAGGTATAGTATTTCTTAACTTTTTAGAGTATCTAACACAAATTCAATTGTACAAAATATTTCCATTCCTACTCTTATGTACATTGTATATGTAGGCAAATTTTTCTACAAGTGCTGTAGACAAATAAGGGACTGTAAATGTCAAGTTACCATGTGAAAGTCATATTTTGGCACATCTAAATAAACTGAAATGACTTTGATATGTGTTTGCTCTTAAGTTAAATGGTAAAGGTTGTGTCAGCAAATAACCAGTTTACTATTCATCAATGAATATGTGGGATTGACCAAACCATTGAAATCTTTTTACTTATTGGATGGAAACAGACATACTATTAATTTGAATTTCCTCCTTGTTAATTAATCACAAATAACACCTAATGACTGAGTTCAGTATTAAAGATAGGTCACTTTTTTCATTAAGCACAACATTGAATTAGATTGCTTACTAATGTAAAACCTCACACACTTACTACCAGTTAGTATGAGTGGAAAAATTGCTAAAGTTAGAAGTTATTTTCAGGAACGTTAGGGGAAGCAATATTATTGTTGGGTGGTGTGGTATTCGATGATATATTGAGAAATGTTTAGTATATTATATCTTATTTTTTTATGTATTTTTAGATAATTTCTTGTTAGACTGTAAAACCAGTGGATGCATGTTGATGATATTACTGCTGAAGCAGGTCACAGATGATCACATGACTGTTATACAACAGGTTCGGCAATGTGCTTCGTACTTTTGTAGTCAGTACTGAGACTGAAATATACAACACAAAATTTAAATGTTGTAATACTTAAAATCTTATCTGTATTGATTTTATTGTGAGCTCTGTTTGCTTTATGGCACCTCAATAAATAGGTTTACATGATTGATGATTGATTGATCATTGTTTTACTATTTCAACTATATGGTTACGGCATCTGTCTGATGCATTGCATTGAAATTCATACCTTTGCAATGGACCCTCCCAAAGCAGTGGGGGATCTTTTACGTGCCATGCCTACTGTCACACGGGACCAGTTTTTTACTGTCTCATCTGAAAGACAAAATACCTGTGTGCCCATGGCGGGAGTCGAAACCAGGAGTTTTCGGTCACTAGCCAAGCACCTCATCCACTGAGCCACATTGGCTTATTTACAAGATGTGATTGAGTGTGATAACCAAACTGAAGTATTACTAGTCTTACAAGGAATGGTTTAAATCTTACTGTTTATGTTGATTAGTATGAAGATATTGGCAGACTCTAGATGTTTTATTTCATTTTTTTTTTATCAAAAAGGTGACCCAGCTTCTATTTGAAGATACTTCAAAGCACAAAGATTCTAATTCTACTGCCAGCGGCATGAACATATTACTAGCATCTACTGCCGATCTACCAGCCTTGCCGATGATGTGTTTGTATTATGGTGTATTAGCCCAGCTAGATACCACAGATCTGATGTCACTCTCAACCAAACAATCGCCAATCATTTTTGAGTTTTTGTCACATATTCTAAAGCTGAGTCAAAGGTAGGATATGTGACTTGTTAGTATTCTTTGTTACATGTTATTACTCTATATTTCAAAAGTGGTAATATATTTTGTAATTGTAATGTTTGAACATTATAAAGTTCCAGAGAAGTGGGTAAGATTTCAATATACCACTTGCCAATGTTGAAAATGCCTGTCTTAATGTCCAAGCTGATAACTTTTGGTGATGTTTTTGATAGTGACGTCAAAGTTAAAGATTTAATTTATTTTAAATTATTATTTCTTCCAAAGGAAATTACACTTTTATTGTGATGTCACAATGAGAAAAATTGCTAAAAGCTATCGGCTCAGACATTTAGACAGCTATTTTTAATATAGGAAATTGTTTTATTGTGTGGAATGTTATCCAGTGTTATCACTTCAGATTCCTATCCGATGACACAGGTGTGATCCCAGCTGTCTGTTTTCATTTTGTAATGTGATTTGTCATCTTCTGCCTCCCTTTTCTGTGCTTACCTGTGATACAGTATTAACTGAAACCCTTTGTCATGTTATACATTGGACATAAAAGATCCTACGCTGCTTCGTAATTGTGTTGTTTGTCCGGGTAAAAAGTGTAAAGCCATGCATCAGAGAATTGTCATCTCCAAATAAGTTTAATAATTTTAGTATGGTGTGAAACAGTAACGAAACAAGGAAACAGATCAAGTCTGGCTGATTGTGAAGATCTGGTCAAAATATTGACAATGTGCATCTTTCTCTTTCTCATCTGAAAGTGTTTCCTTTCAGCATAAGTTCTTTTCCTGTCTCGTTTCACTTTGTGTTTCTTTTCGGCATCAATATTTAGGAGATTTTGTCATTTATGATAATGTAGATAAGTACATGACTTTGATTCATGTCCTTCATAAAGTAAAACGACCCCTCATTGCTTCTGATGAGTCCACTGTAAAGGTATAAATTTCTGTATATATGCATCAAACAGATGAAAGCATCATATACATGCAATAATCATGGAATTACATAAAACAATGGTTAATCAATCAATAACACTTACCACTAATGAAATGTTATACAATATTTATATATTGTATTACTTAGTTGCCAGGACACAAGTGGAAAGTTATTGTCTGCCAAATCAGTATTACTATGGACAACTAAAGCATGGTATGATTTTAATTCATCTGAACCAAAAAAATAAAGCTATTTTACCTTTTTATATGACCTTTTGTATACATAAAAGTAAAGCTTATTTTAAACTATACTTAAACATACAAGTTTTTGTGATTTTAACTAAAAAGTACAGGTTTGTGATCTGAGTATCACCTCCATTAAAAAATTTGTTCCTTAAGTATTAGACAATGGATAAATGAATATGTGTTTTTTAAGTTACGGAAAATATTTTAAAAAGATAATCGTTTAACGAACACACTTTGTATTTGATAATTCCTAGCTTTGTTTTAATTGCATAGATTTATATGAGTGTTCTGTGTTTCAATTATAGCTTGATTTTGAAATCACCTAATATACCAGCAGAAATAAAAGCTGACTTCAGTGGCTATGCAGTGACACTGAACCATGTGATTCAGTATGTATGGACAATATGGGAGGACACTGTGGATGTAAGTATTTTTGTAACACGGGTGTATCTTAGTGGATAAGGTGTTCTACTCGTGATTTAAAGGTCCCAGGTTCAACTCCTGCTCATAGGCAACAGCAATGTCCTGTTTTTCAGATGAAACCATAAAAACCAAGGTGTGGCACATAAAAGATCCATCTCTGCTTTGTAATATAAGAGGTTACTAAATGTGCCAAAAAAAAAACAAAGCATACTCAGGGATTTCAATGAGAGCCATCACCCAGCAAAATACCACTGCTTCATTTGCTGTTTTTAAGTTCCTCTGACCTCAAATTTGCTAGTTCCTCTGACCTCAAATTTGCTACTCCCTTTCACACATACGGCGCTCAAATTGATATGCCTCAAATTTTTAAATCACCTCCTCATATAATACTTATGGAAAACCCTGCATACTTGTGCAGTCCTATCCCGAGGTCCAAACTTAACATGTAGAAAATCCCTCATTGTTTTGGGTAGATTCAATGCATAGATTCAAATTTCTGTGCAATACATCAGGCAGACTCTGATGCCATTTACAGGTAAATGAAATGACTTTGAGAAACATTCAATACTGAATGATTTATCTTTTATGAAGGTCGCACTTTTATAGAATATTATGTATTATTCAACTCAGAGTAATCGTTGATATCATTCAGGTAAATTATTTTATTGCCAGTAGGAAGTTTTCTGTTGCTTTGAAACTCTTCAGTCTCACATTATTTGTCTTTGTGTTTGTTTAATGTCTTTTTTAGATATTTTCATAGGTAACACATGTGTTCCTTGAAGTATTACATTCCATTTATATTTTAAGTTTTTATTTCAGGCAATACGTTTCACGGCAAAAGATATCTTTGAAAATGTTATGAAAGTTCACCAGCTTTCTTATGTTGTTCATGGTAAGTAATCTTAAAGATAGGGCTCACACCTGGACTTCTTAGCCTCAAGCCATGCACTGTACTAACAAATCTATATGCCAGATCCCACTAATTCATTAAAATAATGCTTCTTGTAAACTTTACATATACTTGTACTTCAAAATTAAGTTATACATATATAAAGAAATTGTGAAAATATTTATTCCTAGATATAATTTTTGACATATGATCATTAGAATTCCAATCATTCAGCCATGAGCATCACTGAAGGGACATAAATTGTCGAAATGCGCATTAGGTGCACAGAATTATAACATATAATATATGTTCCAATATTTATTATAACGACTAGGCCGGTGTCACTGCTGGTGGACTGATAGTACCCGAGGGCATCATAAGTCTAGTTTTCAGTGCTTTTATACTGACATGAAATATATACTTAAAATTTTCAGGCATGAAATTTTGTAAATCACTCAAAACCTAAGGAGTATCTCCCTCATGCATTACTCTGTCCTTGGATTGATTCTTTGGTTTACTTTTTTGGCCACTTTGGTTTTAACTCTGCTCTTCAAATTTATATATATAATTAGAATTCCCATCATTCGGCCAGGAGCATCACTGAAGAGACATAAGTTGTTGAAATGTGCATCTGGTGCACAAAATTATAACAGGTATATGTTCTAATATTGATTTTCAGATGAGATTGACAAGTTTCTATTAGATACTGCCCGTTCCTTGTTATTTGAAGTCAGCTGGAGTTGTAAAGGCAAGTTTGGTACCCTTGGTAGTGTGGTGTCGGCTGTAGGAACATCAATCCTACTGGAGCTAGAGCCCCAACTTCCCTCTATAGTGTTACAGCACGTGAGAGAACAGACTTTATCTTGCTATGTATGTACATTATATATACGTCATAAGTGAATTTTGTAATACAGAGATTTTTCTTATTTATGTAGGTGTCATCATAACCATTGTAACGTCATGCTGTGGAATCTTCATTCTTGTCTTTTAATTGGTCCTTTACTCACGAATTTTGCCAAGGAGAACTTTTGGTTTGCACTCGTTTTTTTTTCTTCATTCTTACAGATAATCATTTAGTATTTGGTACATTGCTTTATCATGACCAGTTACAAATCAAAGCCGAATTTTGTTCTGCTTCGTTAATTTTTTGGTGAGTTATGGCCCTTGGACTCAGAAAATTAATGCAAAGACTCACTTATGCGCTATGCATTCCCAGAAATGTATTTACAGTATGAGCCTCTTATAAATGTATGTATTGTAAAATATATTGAGGAAGATAGGGGATATTTACTGCTTCAGCAATACTGTCAAAATGCTTGTCTCCCATGATTTTACATTGGTTTCCTTAGAACTGGTTAATATCACAGTTATTCTATGATCAGATTCCTATCCAAAGACCCACTAATATAATGTTTGATTCTCTTTATGTAACGTATCAAACATTTTTCGTTACAATCGATTATGTACTTCTGTACTTAGATAAAAATCAAAAATAGCAATGTACCATTAGGGAAAATTATGAAATTAAGCATAGACAAAAATGCACAAACTTTACAAAAGTTTGAACATCTGTTTCATTGACTACACATTCATTAAAGAAAAATGTTTTTTGTACATTTACAGGCAAGTGAGCTCTATTACAAACTTTCGTTATCACACTTAAAACAATTGACCACCAAAGGGTCAGATCTTAATACCTGGATGGTACTGTGGGTGGATCCAGTATTGACGGCATTATCTGGAACAGATACGCAACACAAAACACACATTATTGAGGTATGTCTTATACACTTACATGCAAATGTAATCGTATATCGTCAAGTTAGCATAGCGATAAGTGATGCGTTTCAGCACTGCCAATACAGATTTTTTTCTGGATTGCACTAGGACAGTTGACTGAAGAATTGAAGAAAGTGATGTAAAATTTATTCTGCTTCATGCCTAGTAAATTAGGACTTTTTGTCATACAGAGTTATTTTACCATATGAGCAGGTATCTGTTGTCAAAGCATTTTAAAATCAATCAGTTCTATCGAAACTGGTATAAAATTACAGGAAATGATATAGAAATTGTATGATGTCACAATAGTATGATGTCAGATACCAGCTCATTTGGGGAAAGACCCAGTTGCAATATTGGTTTCAGTATGTTGTAGATTTTAATCCCATTGGACAAATGGTAATGTCAGATGTAAATACGAAGATTTTACATAAAGCTACATGTAGAAACAAACCTGGGTGGATCTTCTGTTGTGTTCAAATGTTAGACATGTTCAAGTTTAGAAATATTTGGAACCGACATAGTTTAGTGAGTAGTGTGCTCGGCTTGTGTAAGGAGATTGAGGGTACGAGTGTTGCTGGGAGCTTGTCAATGTCCTGTCCTTCGAATGAGACAGTAAAAATGAGGTTCTGTGTCACGACGACATTGGCTCATAAAAATACAACTTTGCATCAGAACTAGGTCTATTACATAGTTGTAAATTTCTGTACATTACAGATGCCATCACCATATAAGTGAAATATTCTTGTTTTAACATAAAACATGGAACAAAAATAAAAAATCTACTACATATATATGCAGTACAAACAAACAAACAAAAACTAGATATATTTGTTTGAATATTTCTTAAAAAAAGGATTTAAAAGAAAACTTTTTATCTAGAATCTTTTAGTTGGATAAAAAAAGTATTTGTTTGTGTATATATCTAAGTTAAAGAAGAAATTTTAAGTTGAAGATTTCAGATTTTTATTTCTTTTTCAGTACATTTTACCTAAGTTACTGAAAACAGGCAAGGATACTCTAAACCATATGATCAAGACGCTATCACAGTCAACAGGTAATAAGGATAAGGCATATATATTCTTAAACATATGATCAAGACACTATCACAGTCGACAGGTAATAAGGATAAGGCATAAATACTCTTAACCATATGATCAAGACACTTTCACAGTCGACAGGTAATAAGGATAAGGCATTTATACTCTTAACCATATGATCAAGACACTATCACAGTCGACAGGTAATAAGGATAAGGCATATATACTCTTAACCATATGAGCAAGACACTATCACAGTCGACAGGTAATAAGGATAAGGCATATATACTCTTAACCATATGATCAAGACACTATCACAGTCGACAGGTAATAAGGATAAGGCATATATACTCTTAACCATATGATCAAGACACTATCACAGTCGACAGGTAATAAGGATAAGGCATATATACTCTTAACCATATGATCAAGACACTATCACAGTCGACAGGTAATAAGGATAAGGCATATATACTCTTAACCATATGATCAAGACACTATCACAGTCGACAGGTAATAAGGATAATGCATATATACTCTTAAACATATGATAAAGACACTATCACAGTCGACACGTAATCAGGATAATGCATATATAGGTCTCATATTGTATTTTCATTGTTTTATGTGTCAGTGCCCTGCTTCAGATGGCCATTGGTGCTAAAATACTGTTCTGGGTCTCTTTACAACCTCTCGCTTTTGTGGAATTTGGGTTCAAATCTTTGTTTGGGCAAGTCGGAAGAGCACCATAGGGCTTGCGTAAAGTTGGTGGTTTTCTCATGGTCCTGTTTCCTATACTTAACACTGGCTGCCGCAGTTTCGAGTAAAACAATTCTGGTATAGCAATCAGCAACAAACAATATTATATGTGATGTGAAACAATCGAGAAATGTAAAAATTAGAGTGGTCAAAACATTCAGTTGTCAATTTTGATGTAGGTGCAATTAAGACTTGATTGGTAAACTTACGTTGTAAATTAAAATTTTTAAAATAAAAGTAACATTCTATATAAAAATGTGATCATGGTATTAAATGCTCAGACAACTAAAATTTTCAAAATAAGAAATAGCAGAAAATGTACGAAGCACGATATATATTCAAAAATGTATATTTATGATAAAAAATATGCTTCACAGCTTCAAATCATGGCAACCAACTTGGGGCATTAATCATGTGTTTGAGGAGAGCAAGAGTTATGGGCCTTTTACAGAATCTGTCCTCTACACCAGGGTCTGAGGAATGTTTGTATGGGGCTGTTGATGTGATGGTTGTCAAACAGGCTCTTAGTCATGCAGATGATCAGGTAAATGAAGCATATAATATAGCTTGATTTTTTTTTACTTCTTTTTTATGGATGAATGTCCCATTTATCAAATTTTGAAACATTCAGTAGAATCTCCACTTTTTGGCCATATGTTGTGAATCCTTCTAAAGAAATGAAAGGTGTTTAGGATACCAATCTTTACAGCAGGACCTGAAATTTTCATTTCAAGAGTGGAGAAATTATGAATCACAGATATGGCTTGACTCACAAACTGACACCTACAGATAAGTTCGCTGCAGTTAAACCTAATTTGAAAGGCAAATTGTCTTAAGCAAGCACTTGTTCCATGTTGTAAAATATCTATACAAAATCAACCTGCATCAAGAGGCCACCTGCCTTAAATGACCACTTGTCTTAAGCAATGACGTCCTCCATGCTGTAAAATATCTGTACAAAATCATCTGCATTAAGAGGCCACCTGCCTTAAGTGACCACTTTTCCACCTCTTTGTAGGTGGCCTGAAAGATGTTTTACTGCACAGTTTGAAGCATGCAATTTCTATAATGTTGTAAAAACTATAAATGCTTTTTGTATTTCAACTATAGCATCATATTCATTATTCTCAAATCAGCAAATCAAATAATCTAAAATAAGTCAATATGTAAGGGTATCAAAATGAATTTATTATTATCTGTGCAGCTGCAGCAAAAGGATAGTCTTGTTGAGGGTTAGTGGTTTTGTTCATATAAATAGGTTTCCTCCCTCACTTAACCTTGGCAGACACCATATAGGTGATATAAATCTGGTGTTGCATCAAACAATGAATAGGTAAATAAGGAGTTACCATAAGATTAATGGAATCTACCTCTAATGTCCAGTGATGATTGAGAAATCCACAAACCCAAGGGTCAAGTGGAATTTGTCGAAGCTTGCTGAGGTATAGACTAGTTAATCTGACATGAGGATTTGTGGATTTTTCATTCATCATCGAACAAAAGGGGTTGATTGTTTTTCTCCCATTGATTAGTATGTACCTTAAAACTATCATTTTCCACTTACATTATGTTTGAAGCTGAACAAGAATTAGATCCCCTGATGTTGACTTATGTCGTATTTGCTTATGATGTCATAATGAAAATAAACGCAAAATAGAATGTGTAACTTGTTATCCATCTTCCTGTGATTGACAGACTGATCATTTCACACCTCTTGTAAGAATAAGTAAGAGAATATGGGAGAAATTAGATGTCAGTTGGGTAGTGTCATCATGTTGTTGATGATAATGTTGGAGATGCCGTCTTGTTTAATTACCGGTATGAATGTTATGAAATCTCAGGTACGCTTAGACGCCTTCGCTCTTCTTTGTGAGAATCATAAGACATCTGAGTCAATCAGTGTGAAGGAGTTCCAACTGATGAAGTTCTTCCTCCTCTGGAACATGAATAATCAGTCGCCATCTTTCAGGCAACACTTCATAGCGCACATGAAAAAGGTAAAGGGTTAGGTTACTTAAATGAATGAAACATAGATTAACTTAATAATGTAAGGAGTACTTCAAAGGGAAGTCATTGTAAAATGATAACAAAAGCACTCTTTGTACACAAATTTTTGGTCCCTATGCCTTTATCAAGTGTAAAAAAAACCATGAAGAAATCTATATGTGACATCCATTACTGCCGGTTGCTTAGTCTAGTGTAAGTAAACAAAGTATTAGGCATGATAAAGGCCAAAGAGCTGAAAATTTGTGGACAGAGAGTGTTTTTGTTATAATTAATTTAGTTTTTTCTGTTTACTTGTCTATACATGTACCATCAATATTTTTCTACATATTCATGTATTTCCCCTTCTACAAAGTGTAACTTCATTGTGATATCATCCAACAAATGCATTTTTATTTATTACGGTGTAAATATAAAAATTTCAAATCTTCAAAATGCACATTTTGAATGAATGATAGAAGAACCAATTTATAGTTTTATACTGCATTTATGTAAATTGATGTGTGATCTTATTTGATATATCCAGCTATTTGCAAGATACAAGGAAAGCGAGGGATCCTTGATTAGAAAAATGTCAACAAAAGGACAACAACATCTGTTAATATCTCAGACACTTGTATGTTACAAGGTATGATTGTGAGAATTAGTGATACTATATGTAGATATAATGTAGTGCGATCATATTTTATGGCAAAATATCTAAAGCAGTAGATGCTTTTCCCATTTAACATGATGTAAGGGGCCTTATGCCAGACATGCTATTTTTTGCCTGGATTTTCATTATGATGTTGATGTTAGCGTTGTGACGTCAGAGTAAAATGACACAATTTTTACGGCAAAATATTGTATGTCTGTATATATGGAATAAATTATAAGATCAATAAGAAAAAGTTCTATTTGCGCAGTCACATAGTAGTGTAAAAGAGGACAACACTGACTTGGCTAAAATATGCATCCTGCTAAACTTATTACACACGCAGTATCAACTTTGTCAATGAAAAGTGAGTTACAAAAATATTGTAATATGTTTGTAATCGATGTGCTGTCTTTGATGTAGGTAAAAAGAAAGGTGTGTTTTGTAAAATCCTTTTTTATCTTATACTAAATGTGATGCAGTCATGTTATAATGCAGAAAAGGAATTTATTACCATATTGGCATACCCCTATAAAATAATTTCTATGTAAGTTCTTTGGAAAAAAGTCCTGTAAAAGAACTGTTGCAATGTCTTTTTAGCAGTCCAAAGTATTTTTTGGTATTGACTGTTAAAAAAAAAACAGCCTTAAAGATTTTTTTTACATGCTATTAAATCATGGTATGTTGGAGGAAGAATTTTTGGAGGGGTTTTGGAAGTTTAAGCATCATTATGTATTGCATTCATGTTATCCTTCAAATCTTATAGTGCAGTAGTAACACAAAATGTAACCACATAAATTTAATGCAAATGAATCCCAACATAAATATAATCATTTGTTCATTCTCTTTTGCTGAATAGATTATGAAGTATGACAGTTTTATTAAAATCTTTCATTAGTAATGTATGTATACATTTATTTATAGGATATTTTAACCGTGTGTGTTTTGTAGGATTTCCTGAGTTGGCTGTTCGCCCTCCTCCTCCATTCTCTCTACCCAGGTGCTGCCTTTGCAAGGAGGACAACCTGTCTCTCATTACTATCTCTAATGGTCGACATCTTCAAAGACAGCACAAAAGGTTTTATCATGATTAATTTCTTCTTAATGCACATGTATAACAAATTTTATCAGTGTACCTAATCTCTCACTATCTAAATAGATTTCGGTATATATTTAGTCCTTAATTAGATTGCTCATCTCACTTTTGACTTAAGAGTTCAATAAACCTTACTATTTACGTAATAAATCAAACATGGCCTTAGCCAGATGGTATCAATGCATTTATGCCATTTTGGATCGTAAGATTCTATGAAATTTTTATATAGGTATAATACAATACTGGCATGTAAAGTTACAAAAGTATTATAGATATAACGTAGACACTGATCATGATGTTACAGATGTTTATCTTACACGTAGGTTTTGACCTGAGGTCACAGTTGAAGGACATTCATATACAGACGTTGATGGAGTGTCTGACAGACACATTCGAGGATAATAAAGTAGAAGCTTTTAAAGTCCTCAAGTATTGCTGCACAAGCAAGTTAGAGGTAAGGATCAATATTTGAAGGTAGACAAGTGGTCACTTAAGGCAGATGGCCTCTTAATAGAGGTTTATTTGTATTGACATTTAGTATAAGGTACAGAGAAAGGTGGTTGTTAAAGACAGGTGATTACTTAATACAGGTCGTCTTTATAGCAGGTTTGACCATTTTTAACTTTACAGTTATTGTTGTTGTATGAAAAGATGAATATAGATCAATATAGAAGATTTTAAAAAAAAACCTAACCTCGTAAAGTACTTTTCTGAAATAATGAGATACTCAATAGCAGACTATACCACTTAGACCATTTATTACGTGATTTTTCTTTTTTCCATTTTAAAAAAATTTGATAATACCTTTCATGATTTTAAATGGTTTAAAGAACTGGGAACTCATACTTTTGAAAGCCTTACATTTGTGACATTACACAGAAAGATCTGAAGATATAATGAGTTATAATCTGTTACTGATGGACATTGATCTGTATAAAGATGCCTTTCACTAACAAATGGAAGAAAACTGTAGAGAAAATGTATTTCGGTGACAACACCTTTTGATATCCTTCATTTTCTTAGCAGGGATCGTCAGTGATACCTTTGGCATCTTTATTCAATATATGCATGCTCCTGGTTGGTAGCACAAAGCCTCAGGATTGTACCTCTGCAGCTTACTTGTTCAAAGTTCTCCTTCTTCAACCAGATGTCACAGTCTTTCTGTCCAATATAGATCAACAACTGCTTCCCTTCATAACACAGCAAGAAAATGACACAATAAAAAACCTTCTGGACAAATCAACAAGCCATTCTCAATGCAGCACTGAGGGTCAGAGTCAATCAGGGAATGCCTTGATGTTGCTATGGAGACTGTTGCTATACCTACAGGATCAATGTGAGGTTGCTAAGCAAGGATTAGCTGTAGCTGCTACTAGTCGCCCTATGTATCCTACCCTACATTGCATGAGATACCTACTCAGTGATGTACAACTCAAGTGAGTATTTCATATCTCAGTGTCCCTTTTAAAATAAGAAAACTTCATAACATGAATATTGCACAACATTCGATTTGATTGTATTATATTCATTTTAATTCAATCAGTAATTGCTTGTCTTGTAACTGGGAGGTCCTAGGTTTGAATCCCACCAGTGGCATTTTGGTCTCCTGTCTGTCATATGAGACAATAAAAATTGAGATCCAGTGTCATGTTGTATATAAAAGATCCCTCACTGCTTCAGACAGATTTGTTACAAAGTCAAAATGGCTGTGCATTGCATCAGGCAGATGCTGTCAGCATATATGTGCAATAATCTAAATTTGGTGTAAAACAAAAATCAGTTAAACATGAATGTTCTCCACCCCCATTGGATATATCATATTATCATTTACGAAATTATGTAAGGCAGTGTGTCGGAACTCATTGTTACTTTTGTCCTTCTAAAAATGTCTTGGCTAGAATTAAGTTCAGACAAGTACGAAGGAAAGTCCATCTATGTAACGTTACTTGTCAAAAACCTGCAGTTTTCTTTGGGAACTTCTTTTCAACTCAGATTGTTCACCCCCTATATACATGTAGATTAAATCATCCTGGCCTGAGGTTATACGGCATACAGTTCCATATGCTTTACAGATCACTATGACATTGTTTTCATATTTAAGTTTTTGCATGTTTTTATATTAGTATTATATGCACGCTGTCTTAATTTGCTAATCCATATAAGTGTACTGCACAGGAAGTTGCCAGAGAATGAGTTGTGCTCCTGGCAAAATTTAATCCAGCAAATTTTGAGAATTTGTCTAGAGATTTCAAGTCTTGTGTCCCCTATAGTTCAGAATTCTTCACCAGAGGGCAATGTTCCATCAGAGGCACTGGAAGGTAATATTCTCACTTAATATGCTTGTTTTCAAAGCTAATTAATGGTATTTTGCCCATCTATGATTTCATTTGCAAAACATTAACATTGGCAATGATATTTGAACAATTAGAGATAAGGCTTTGATATTTTAGGTAAATAATTCTTGTTACAGGCCCATTCTGTTAGTACCAAGACTTTTTGAAGTAGTGATCTTGACTTTTGACTTTCCAAAAAAAACCCCACATCTTATTTTTAGAAACATTTGGTTTCTTTTCAACTTTAGATATATACATTTAGATATATCATGAATAAAGAGTATTGATTCAAAAATGTTGAACAAGAAATGCACATTCTGTTTATCGTACATGTATGATTATCATTCTCTGTGGTGATACAGGATTGAAGTCAGCTCTCAGTGACAAGGGGGACACTTCATCAGAGAGTACAGATAGGCTGATGTTAATGCCTGAGTATCTTGTTGTCTGCTGCTGGAGAAATGTCAAGGAGGTATCTCTGTTGCTAGGGCAACTCATGCAGGATGCACCAATCATTGATCCCAATGCAAAAGGATCTGCAGGACTACTTAATGTGGATCAGGTGATTTTTTTTTTAACTTTTTTTGATGGCTTATGTAACAAAAAATTATATCCTGCTTTAAGATGTTTTGGTTTAAGAAATGTCCAAAAAAGTGACTGACATTCTCAAAATAAGCATTCATTTGATTTTAATGAGATGTTTTCATATCAATAACAATCAATTAACAAATTAGTACCTCAAAAAGTCATCTTCTATTGCATCAGCATAATTTTTGAGTCCTGTGGTTATAGGTGAAAATGATAGGGCAATACTTCACAAAGCAGCTGTTGGAATCTATACACAGAGGAGCGTTTGAATTGGCTTGTGCCGGGTTTGTGAAGCAGTGTGAGATGTTATGGAAGTAAGAACAAATATATTCCTGTGTCATCTTCAATCGGGAAATAAATGTTTTTTTAAACAATTTTAAAATAATCCATATGGCCATCTTTCAGCTTCTGTCTCTATTTTCACTAGTGTGAATAATATATCAATTAGTACCTTAAAAACTCTAATTTAGAGAAGTATGAATTTATAAAAATTGCAATTGAAGGAATGAAAACCTGATTTAAGATAAACACAATTTATCTATTTATTTTTTGTTTTTGCAGAAGTAATATTCGAGAGTTGCATCAGCTACCTGGACAATGGCTGGCCCTTGTAATGGATGATGTCAGAAGTGACGATGTTAACAACAAATTATGTGCAACTCGTCGTAGCGCTGGTTTACCGTTCTTTATTCAGGTATATCACCTATTATTAATTACATCCATTATAGTGTTGTCATTCTTAAAAGGATATTCATAATCCTTTTTTGAATTCATTTTTATTCAATACAAAACTTCATAAGATAAGCAGAAAACAATTTGAGTATGCTAACTTTATAGAATAAAGGAGGTTTTCAAAAGGTGAGTTATCAGCTCTTAGTATTAAGGTGTCCAGAGTAGTGGAAAAGGAATGGTATAAAATTTGTGCTATGGCTGAATTCAATTTTCTTTCCCTATTCATATAGGATGGCTTCATAATGGGAGTTATCTGCTCTTGTTTATTAAGTGTCTGCAGAAGTTGAAATGGGGTAGCATAAAATTATGCAGTGACTATTAATTCAAATTGATTTAACTAATGGTAAGTCAAGTAGTTATATATACTTTACCATGATGGAAAGTGAGATAGTTCCTATCAAGAGAGTTCTTATCAAGGGCGGGCAACTCACCTGATTGGTTTTTGTCCTGTCTTTGTGTCTGTTTGTTTGTCTGTTGTCTACTTTAATCTTTGCCATAACTGTTGAACCATGAGAGATAAAGACTTCATATTTGGCATGCGCATACTCCCCTAATAAAGCCCTTTTAAATTACACCAAGGTCAGTGACCTCATGACTTTGACCATGACTTTAATGCTAAATTCATACAGGGGTCATAGTGATTCTCAAACGCATATTTTTTTCCCCTCTCTGTTAGTAATGGGAATAACTGAAACTACTTGATATAATGAAATTAATATTATTTACATTGTAAGCTTCCAATTTTATCAAGATGAAAGCATATTATTGAAAGAGAGCAGTGTGGGCATCTGACTTGTTTTATGTTGTCATGATATATCACTTCATTACATCTACTATTGTATAACAGTTATCATGACTGCACAATGATTTTCTGTTTTTCAGACGCTAGTCACTACAGAGCCTCATTCTACTGGCCGACCTTGTTTCAAGTCCACCATGAAGGAATTAATAGTATTGGCTTTCATCACTGATAAAGATGTGGTATCCAATGCCAAGGTGAGCTACTTATATGATTAAAGACAATCTCAACCATCAACCATGTTATATTAGTCATGCATAAGCACTGATACAATCAATGATTTTTAAAAGTTGGTTAATCATTAACTTTATGATACGGTTAAATGCTAGTATAATATGTTTCCAGCAATTTATTTCAACCATAAATAATCCGTTGAAAATTACATTAGATATCAATGACACTCCAATATCTTAATGTGTTCTTTTGAAAAGAGTGAAACATGCTCACCCTCTTTTTTTTTTATCGTATTTGAAATATACTCAGAGATTCTTTTAATGTAATTGTTAAGGATTAGAGAAGTATAAGAGAGAAATGTATTTTAGATAATACATGTATATCTACTTGAAATTTATACTTTATACTTGTAGGTCCATGCTTTGAATATCCTCCGAGCTCTTTTCAAGGACACCAGACTCAGGGAGGTAGTCTCACCTTATGTATCAGATGGACTTAAGGCTGCAATACTGGGCTTTCAATCACCATTTTGGGCTGTAAGTGAATTTTTAATATAAATACATGTTACATGTACATGTGCTTTGGTAAAACCCATAAACATTTTTTAATGAAACAGTGTTTCTACTCCAAAAAGTCCATATAACATTAAAAAAAAAAGTTAGTGCAGAGTCATTACATGGGGTGCCATTGATTACATAATTCTCGGCAAAGGAGAAAAATTTAATTTCTTTTTATGTGTGATTACAGATTAGAATTTTTTATATATGTATTAAAAAAAATAAGGAATGATATTTACATGAAGTTGAATGTTTATCAGACTATTTTATACAAAGCTTGACCATCAAAGATTTTATTTGTCAGGTGCGCAATTCAGCTACTCTGTTGCTAAGTGCTATGATAACCAGAATATTTGGTGTGAAAAGAAGCAAAGATGAAACAAACCTCTCAAAGAAAAACTGGTGAGTTTTTTTCTTACAAACTGGTTTGCTGACATGATGATAATGATTTTTTCTCAGCATTTATCAAATGATTAGGATTTGTTCCATATTCTGTGTGAAATGACATTTTCACTTTGGTTTGTCATTTCAGTCAGACTGGTAGGCAGTTTTTCTATCAGTTTCCAGATTTGTACAACTTCCTTCTGAATCAGCTGAAGATAGCTACCCACAATATTAGGTAAATAATATATAGAATTAACATTTCAACTCATGTCATAAATAATTTAGTGAAACTATGTGTGCGACATATGTGATATGTTATGTGTATGACTTATAATATATGTTACATATATGTCTGATTAAATGTAATAATAGTTCTTTTAAAAACAAGTCAAACAAAATAAGTTTGATATCTGATTAAGTCATCACAGAAAGTAAACTAAAGTTTGTCACTACCTGGTATCTGAAAAATCTAAATTATTCAATGATTGTGATTTCAGTGAGAAGGGCATTCTTCATCTTCATCCTGGTTTGTACCCTGTATTGATGATACTGGGTCGCCTTTTCCAGTCACCACTAGAAGGCACTGATACCAGTCTTAATCTGGCAGCATTTATTCCTTTTATCACGAAGTGAGAAAATATGTCTTGATTTGAACTTTTGATAAATGAAGAGTCGATCAAATTGGCTATACCGCAAAAAATTTTTTCTGTGTTACCTTATATTTTCATAATTGGAACATTCTGAAAAATTTATTTTATTGTCATTTAATTTTTTACTTTCCAATGTTTTCCGATAGAATCAGGTAATAAATTGTGGTAAGAAATGGTACTGCGAGCAATAAAACTTTTTGCATTTATATTTCTCTTATTGCAATGCCTCATCACATATGATGTTTTTCTGTACAAATATTCATGATTCCACTTTTATATCATAATCCACGCCAGTTCCTAAAGAAAATACCTGCATAAAGTAGGTTTTCAGGGCCCTTTGTATCATGTAAAATAAGAAACTGATATATTTTAAAAGCTTAGGGACTAAGTTTTTTATTTCTATGAAAAATAAGAATTTCCATTCTTAGATGTAGTGCTAGTCCTGTGTATAAAACTCGGCATATGGCCGCCCGAGCTCTACAACCATTGGTCCAGAAGGATCACCTGACCTCTGAGTTCCAAGCCTTACTGAGTAGGATTCCATCAGTAGTAGACTGCACAATGGGTCAGAGTCAGATTCATGGGATATTACTGCAGGTAACCCCATCTCTCTGCTAAACATACTGAAAGACATGGAGTTGATAAAATTCATTTTATTCTATTACGATTATTTAACTATTACAGTACATTCTAGATGTTTTGTAATTTTTCACCCACCACATTGGGCCACATCCAGATGTAAATTCAAGAATTTCACAGTACACTGTGTATTTTACAAAGTAGTGAATGAGTACAGGTAACTTTCCATGATTCCACTTTAATGATTTTGGGTGTTTTTCCCATGGTGTTTTGTGCAATTTCTCCAAAAAAACCTGGGCTGTACTGTAATCTTTATCAATTATACTTATATATATGATTTATATACCTTTTCATGTTTAACATATTTCTCAAAAGATACTTGAATTTTTTTTTTCTTCACTCGATTTTGCATCATTGTATTGTGGCATTATTAGCGTTTACATTATAAGTTAAAAAAAATCTTGGCAAGAGTAGTTTGTTAGGTCTTACTCTCTATGTATCATGTAAAGTATTAGTTTAATGTATTGAATTTTCTTACAAAGTACATGAACTAAGAAAAACTTGCAATAAATATAACCTGTTTCACAAGTATTTCAAAGAAGATTTTAGGACTTTTATGATATACAACATGTATATGTGTATGTACAAATTAGTTCATCTTGTCAGTTATAATTCTTGCTAATCAAATTGCAGAGTGAATGAAAAATGATGTATGTGAATTTCAAATTCTTAACATTTTACGTGGTAAGTACATTCTGCTTATATAAATAGGTTGGCGGATTGCTGGATATGTTAGCCGACCAGGGGGAGATAACTCTGTCAGAAAATGTCAGCACCATTATATCTGTATGGTTGCCTAAGATGTGGCTATTAAATAGGTATTTCAAAACTGTCAAGTAGCATTATTCATTAAACTGAAAAACTGTATCTATGTTCCAGCTGACCCTGATTTTTTTGCTCTTACCCTTAATCTCTGCATTTGTAAATGTTTTCTGAAAATTGGTAAAAATTATTAATTGTCAATAAGTCATTGGATGTTGTAAGGTTTCATAAGAGAATATGATTCAATCCAAGAAAAATTATGTTAAGATGACAAAGTTTTCAGAATTATGTGTTCTTTGCATTTTAGGTAACTAAATAGATATCTGAGGTAGCAATCCTGTTTCGTTCTCCAAAAAGACCTGAAGGGAGCTTTAATGTTTTTACACTTTTAGAATTAATAACTGGATAAAGTTAACTCTCTTCAATGAGAATTCTTGTTTTCTTTAGTGTTACAAGTCCTTATACCTGTACTTATCAAATTCAAATGATCTTTATATATTGTAGACAAAATCCTTGCTATTATACAAGAACAGAAGCTTTCCGCATTTCAAATAAAATGTGTAGTATGAGTGCAGGGAAAAAAGATGGACTTATACTTAACCTGACCAGAACAGTTGCTGAAAAATTGCAAGAAGAATTAATTTCTTCTTATTGCATGGGAGATTTAACTCAGAGTTTTCTCCTCAACATTCCTGGATTCATAGAATATGCAACGGAGGTAGCTAGTTTATATGTGGACAATGTGGTGTTCATCTGTGATGGAGAGGATAGTAAAGAGAAAGTAGATTTCATATGTACTTTACTGGAATCCCCATTATATGATGTAGGTTTGGTTGTACTCAGTAACTTACTGAAGAAATTTACATCTGGTGTAGAAGATAATATATCTATCAAATGGATGTGGGAATCGGGAAAGCTTATGGAGCTGGTGTTAGAGAGGGCGCTTGGAAAAGAGGAACATTTTGAATGTCAGATAGAGGTATTCATCAGATATTTTAGTGTGACAGATATTATTTTCATTACAAAAATTATTTGACTAATCTACCAAGTAAGGTGCTGACCTGTTTAAATAGTATTAAATTACCAGAGTTAAAAAATTTATTGTTGCAATCATGATATATGTAATACAATTAATGTAGTATTTGTGAAATATAATTTTGTACATAAATGTAATGTATATAACTATAAGAGAGAAAAAATAACTAATAAGGATAAGAGAGGTCTGGGATGACAGTTGAATATCTAGATGATTTTACAGATGATTTTAGATGATTTTTTCTTAAGTGTACTTAAATTCATAAAAAGTTCTTGTTATGCCCCCAGAATAAAATTTTCAGGAACATCTAGTTTTTGAACTGTCTTTCTGATTGTCCAATTGTCTGTGGCAAAAAACTTTTAACATTGCGCATAACTTTTCAACTGTAAAAGATAGAGGTGTAGTAATTTTTATACGCTCGTCCAATAGACGGGACGTATTATGTTATGGCGCTGTCTGTCCGGCCGTGTGTCCGTCCGTCTGTCCGGGGTCATGTTTTCCGGACTTTTTTTGGACGTCTTTCAAGATAATGCGATGAAATTTGGTATATAGCTTTATTTCAAGCGGCGTCAGTACCAGTTCGAGTTTTATTACGATTGACCTACTTTTGACAGATTTATGGCCCTTGGACTTATAAATTTCAAAATTTTTTCAAAAATTCATTAAAAATCTAATTTTTGTCAAAACATTATGAAATTTCTCATGAAACAAGTAAAGTGTACCAACTATTACATATGTTACGGTTTTTTATATCTTTTTCTTCATTTTTGAGAAATTTATGATTTTAGGGGGAGGTTGACCATATGTCCTAGGTTTTGTTTTCCGGACTTTTTTTTGCCGTCTTTCAAGACATTGAGTTGAAATTTAGTATATAGCTTTATATCAAGCAGCATCAGTACCAGTTCGAGTTTTGTTACAATTGACTTACTTTTGACGGGTTTATAGCCCTTTGACTTATAAATTTCAAGATTTTTTCAGAAATTCATTAAAAATCTATTTTATGTCAAAACATTATGAAATTTATCATGAAACAAGTAAAATGTACCAACTATCTCATATGTTACAGGTTTTAATATCTTTTTCTTCATTTTTGAGAAATTTATGATTTTAGGGTGGGGGGCGGTTGACCATATGTCGTAGGTCATGTTTTCCGGACTTTTTTTTGCCGTCTTTCAAGATATTGAGTTGAAATATGATATATAGGCTTATTCGAAGCGGCATCAGTACCAGTTCGAGTTTTGTTACGATTGACATAATTTTGACGGATTTATGGCCCTTGGATTTTTGTTTTGAAAATTCATTAAAAATCTAATTTTTGTAAAAACATTATGAAATTTATCATGAAACAAGTAAAATGTATCAACCTCCACATATTTTACAGGTATTGATATCTTTTTCTTCATTTTTGAGAAATTTATAATTTTAGAAGGGGGGGGGGGGGGCTAGTTCTAAAAAATTTCAAGTTTTTTTTTGCAGGTCAGTTTCCAAGACGGGTTGCATAGGACCATTTCTGCAGGAGATATTGCCTTTGGACTTATTCCTATGATAAAATGCTATGAACCGCAATTAACTTCAGTAAACGTCAGATGTTTTTCATGAAAATCATGCCAAATGCGAATTGATCCTGTCCCAATTAAGCGATGGGCATTATTATGCCACGCTAGGCGTTGCTCTTGTTTACCTTGTTACCTTGGCTGTGACCTCTGACCTACTGTACTGTTTGACTGGCAAGTGATTGGGCTTTCCTCTTTTACATGTGTATTTCTTGTGACAAGACCTTTCCGTATATAGCAAAATTTTGACCTTGTGACTTTGATCTTGGAATTTGACCTAGTTTTAGGATAACAGCTTATACTGACAAAGTTGCCCCATTCACAAATACAGCTTGTTCTCAGATTTTGAATAAGTTCTTGATCTACATACACAAATAATTTAGTATATTTTCATAGTGTTGAAACATGCACAACATATTTTTTGAAATAATATTTCTTTTACATGATGAATGAATGCAGACTTCTTCCTGTATACATCAAATACTTGTGTATGAAATCAAGTTATCTTTGATATTTTTTCAGCTGTTTGAGGTGTTGAACCATTGTCCCCTCCTGCAGTGTAATGACTGGTCAAAGATCTTCCACCAACCAAATCATTCTTCAGTTGAGGTATGAAAATAGTGTTCTATCATATATACAATGCAATGTATATAATTAATATAATTGATATTCACACTTTGCAAAGAAGGGGCCATTGAAATTTTGCTGTATTGGAAGTCACTGTATCCACTTTCCTCTTGTCAGATCTAGATTTGATCCACAGTTAAGGCAAATAAGAAAGTTGCCATTGTATCGGATGATGGTTAGCAATTTTTTTAGCGATACTCTGGTTTCCTTGAGCTCTACCACTAAGCTCTGACTGTCAGAGTATAAGTGAAAAATTATTGCACTAACTTTTCTAGGAGTTTTTATATCTCTGTATATTGTTATTAAATGAAGAAAATCTATTATTCTAATGCTGATTATTATAGGAATAAGTCTATAATAGCTGTAACTGATCAATTTCTGCAATAATACACCGAATTAATTTTGAATTATTGGTATTTCTTATAGGTCACCCAAAAGTGCTTAAATATCCTGGAGTCATCTACAAGGTAGAAGTTGTCAAATTTTTAAAAGATTTAAGTCAGATCATTCAAAATCGTTTTTAAAAAAGATGGAAAGATTTTAATTTAAATGTATTTATTTTTGAGTATGCATTACTAATAAGTGAGATTTTTTCTAGAGATGAAGTGAATGCTGTTGTCCTGGAATTTACAAAATGGCTTATTCCTGACCTGGTGCAAACCTTAGAGGTAATATACACTCTTTCATGTTTACATTATTGATAGATATCAGATTTAAAATATAATACAGTCATGAAAATAATGTAACTCAGATTTGGAGAAAATATGCAGCATTCTTCAAAAAAAAAAAAATATGGCAACAAAAGACCGCTCAATCAGGTTGATATATATCTCCTCATGATGTTTCATAGCATGTACCTGACAATGGAGTGGTATTGAGAGAACTGTCAGGGGTGTTACTCAAGAGCATAGGAACAGAGCAGAGCTGTAGTCTACAGAGTAGTGTGGCCAAGGTCATGCTCCATAATGCCGAGATACTCCTCAAGGACACAGATGTTTTACTGGGTAAGTATTACAATGATGAATAGGGTTGGAAGTGAAACATATAGTATACTGTAAGTAAGGTCAAGGCCCGTCCACTCTTTTGGCCATTCATGGACCAATTATTTATGTAAGGAAACAAAACGAATTTCGAGATTTGGTCGACTCACTTTTGAAATGCTTCCTATGACTCTCAATTTTTTATTTGGAAAGAAACATTTCAAATATTAAACTGATTTAAATTAAGATTTTTGCTACATTATCCTGATTATACTAATTAGGGAATTATAATTACAAAATTTGGATTATTTTAACATTAGGGTACATGTAAAGTATACAAAGTTTTATTTACTTTGCAGGAAATCTAACTTTCACTTTCTGGAATATAGTTGTTTCACTTCAACAAGAAGATGACCTTGAGGTCAAGGACATTGTTTCACAAGTCATGTCTTGCATAGACCATAACTTGAAAGGTATTAAAAACTTTGATATGCTTTCTTCCATTGTAAATAAAGGACAGAATTTATATTATGTACATACCATAAATATGAAACATAGAAATTAACTCCTAAACCATTGCATTATCCTAATGTCCCTATATACATTTTCAATCAATCAATAGATCAGGGGCATATTGTTTTTATCCTGTCTGTTTGTCTGTTTATCCTTGGCTATAACTTTTGAACCGTGAGGGATAGAGACTTCATATTTGACATGCGTACTCAACTAATAAAGCCCTTTTAAACGACACCAAGGTCGATGACCTTTTTACCTTGACAATGAAACTACACTAAAAATACCTTTTTGGACTTGGGGCTGTAACTTTTGAACCGTGAAGGATAGAGACTTCGTATTTGACATGCATACTCAACTAATGAAAAGCCCTTTCAAATGACACCAAGGTTGATGACCTTTTGACCTTGACAATGACCTTCATGCTAAAACTAACTTTTTGGACTTTGGTGCCGCATTAGTGCTTCACAAACACAGTTTGTTAATATATTGTAGTCATATTTTTCTGTTAACTTTCTTCACATTTAAGAAATACATACCAATGTAAAGTTTTATGTGTACTCTATGTAGTTTATGGTGGTTGTTGCAAGTCAAACAAGAGATGCTTACTCTGGGCATTTTGTCTCACATTTAGTTTTATTAGGTCAATGAATGTCCAACATGGTATGACTATGTTAGTGCCATAGTGACATTGCATCAGTTCATCTCATATTTTACTTTAGGAGTGTAAACATTCATCACTATTGTATTTTTCATTTTCCACTAAGTTACTCTTCATCCAACCCTGGCACTTGACAGAGCCATAGAACTTATGGTATATCTCCATGGTAACACTAAAACAGAACTTTGTCTGGAAACTATGCTGTCATGGTTACTGCAAAGGGACGTCACTCCTCAGGTAAGCATTCTTACAATGTATTGAAGTATAAGTTAGATGTCACTTTATTTTCGTAAGACTATACTGTTTAAAGTGTTTTTGCTTACCAGCAACCACTGAGGATCTTTCTTTAGATTAGTTTCATAAATTGTTGTGTTTTAAAATGTGTTTGAAACACAAAATTTTGAAATTCACTCAAAATTCTTATACTGACCTATCAATAGTTTACAATGGGGTTGGATAATCTTGTCATTTGTTCCATGAGAACTCTCGAGAAATTCTAATTTTGGATACTGATCATTGATATACATGTACTTACTTACTTAATTCACTTTGTCCCTTTGGGGGACATAGGGCAGCTACAATGGATTTCCATCTCCTCCTGTCTTGAGCATCCTTCTTGGCCTCATTCCAGCTTTTCCCAATCTTTTTGAGATCTGATGTTAAATCTCTTCTCCAAGTGTTTCGTGGTCTTCCCCTTCTCCGTTGTCCTTGAGGATTCCACTCAAAAGCCTGTTTCGTAATGTTGGTGTTCTCCTTTCTAAGAGTGTGACCTATCCATTTCCAACGACTTGATCTGATGGTGGTATCAATTGGCTTTTGTGTTGTTCTTTCAAGTAGGTCTTTATTGTTGATAACATTTGACCATCTTATACAGATCATTAATTTGAAACACAAATAAAACGAGAAATCAATATTTAGGGCATACTAAAATTAATATCACAGAGATGATTTTTAAAGTTTTTCTGTATTTTGATCCAGGCTGGAGATGAGAGGCTTTTTGACAAAAGTGAAATGAATACTTTCAAGGAGGAGGTGGTCTTCATTCAAATGGTGACAAAACATATATTCAATTTGCTGAAGAAAACTGGAGTGAAATTACCAGAAAACTGTCAGTGCAATCTTCATCTTGTCCAAATTGAAGACCTGTCACCTGTAACTGTGCAATCTAAGGATATGGAATTGAAAGTACAACAGATGTGCAAGAAACACAAAGAAACAGCACTGACCACCATGCACATGATATGTAAAAACTTTGGAAAAATGACTGTGGAGTTACCATTTCTTAAATCCAGTGTCTATCAGGAATTTACTTTGGAGCTGTATAAATGTGTAAACATTCTGAAAATTACGGATCTCTTGTGCAATGAGAGGAATGCAGATGAATTGAAGGATTTAGCCATCTGTGATCTTGATGCAGTGACAAATACTTTCTTGTCTCTTATATCGAACTGAATGTGTATTATTCCTATGAAATAAATTATTAAAGTATTCTTTACATTACTGTGTGAAATATACATGTAAAGCTAGTGTAGCTTGGTTGGTAGTGTGCTCGACTGATGGTCGAGAAGTGGCAATTTTGAGTGTCACTACTTACTTGTTTGTGCCATGTATTTCAGATGATTAAAGTGCTAAGATACCAAGTGGTAGTCAAGAAGGAACATACATTCTACTAGACTACTAGACAAAATAGAGATCTAGGCCGTCAATGACTCCAGGAAGGACCTAGACTTGTAATCAGGCGCTATGGAGGAATAAGCATCCCCTGTTCCCGGTCACATCCGCTGTGATGTCAAAAGATAATTTGAACTAATAAAGCTCATAGTCATATGACATGGTAACAGTAATACTGTGGTCATAATCAGTAAAAAGGCATGATAAGTAAAAATGTGTGATATATTATCACAGTACAAATGGTTAACAAGGACCACAATGAAATAATGACGTCAACGTGTCAGACAATGATATCTCATAAGCACAAGGAAGGTCTTTATAACGACTGTAAAATTTGCAGAATGTAGACTTCAAACGTGGTTTTTCGTATCCTTGTGATAGTTAGTAAAAACTATGGTCCAGTGTCATGGTAGCATTTTTAAAAAGTTCACCCACTTCTTAAGTTTGGTCCATTGCATATGTCTTTTAAAATTACTGTGAAATGCACTCGGCACATGTCGTTATTGGATTTGTGAAATAATCTATATGTGACATGAAACAAGAAACCAGCAGGTTAAATGTACATAGCGCTTCAGAGGGTTAGAAGATTTGCCGACCTACATTCTAAAGGCTTTGGGTTCTCAAAGTTCCTCGCAAATCCTATAATAATTATTGTATATCATGATATGGCAAAATGAGTAAAGAATTCGACTTCTCACAGAAAAAAAATTCGTGGTTTAAACTGCTAGGAACACTTGATAATTTTGAAAGTATTAATGTGTCTTTTGACAAGAATCTTCTTGAAGTGATGTTAATTCAAGAACATGTTAGATTTCTCTAGATATCCTCGGGGATGATACACTATAGCAAATAAAAGTCGTAGCTTGCACAGTTTCATTTCTTATTATATAATTCTAAGTGAGATGTTATACGTATGCCAAACTCAAAAATTTGGGGGTTTTTTTATGAAAAAAATTGTTGAAAACCATTACTTTTTAATTGGTATATGAAATCTGTCTCTCCGGGGTAATTGTTTATAATGGGACAATTTTTGAAAATACTTGATTCCTCTCTTTTTTCTTGTAAAATCTAACAACACGAGTCACAAGAAAAAATATCTTTAAATTCAAAATATGTTTGGTATCCAAGATCCGTTAGTTGATTTATTGATTGATTGATTATTGTTTTACGTCACTCCACGATTATTTCACGTATATGGTGACGGCATCTGCCTCATAGAAATTTTTACCTTTGCAACGGATCCACCCATAGCAGTGAAGATCTTATGTGACATTCCTACCGTGACACGGGACCTCGGTTTGTACTGTCTCATCCGAAAGACAGAACACCGATGTACCCACGGCGGGAATCGAACCCGGGACCTTTCTGTAAAAAGCCGAGCACCTCATCAACTGGGCCACACCGGCTGAGATCCCTTCGTATCCCTAATCTCCGCTCTCAGTTTGTTGATCGACTTGAGCTAAAACAATATGCTATTATACATGGGAAGATGTATACTGCTATATGTACAATGCAGAATGTAAGCTGAAATATGGCAAACGTTCGCAGACAAAAGGCATAGATCTGAGAATCAGGAAACGTGAATATCTTAGTATAAGTATATTTATTTCAATTGTATATTTATAAATCGATGGAGATATGAAATCATTATACGATAGCCCGTTGATATTATTTCACCTTTTAACCTTCACTTTTTTCTAACTCATAGGAATATGTATAAGTTTCCGGGTAGAGATACAGGGGTCAGATTGATTCAGTGCTTTCACACTTATATGATGACAGGGGCTTTGTCCCGACCACCAGATTGGAATTTCCCTAGTTGATCACATGGCTTTCGGCTCGTTGGTCCCCCCTCAATTATACCAATATTATAATGGTATAATTGAGACAGGGACCAACGAGTCGAAAGCCCTCTGAGTTGATTTATTGTCTGAATCCTTATCACTGCTGATATCAGTCCGTAAAATAGAAATCCTGTGTCACAGTGCACATAAACACGTCAAAGATCCCTCAATTCTTTGGGTGCGTCCGTTCTATAGGTCCAAAACTTGAGGCAATGCACCACACATGTGCTGCAACATAAATATATACCTGTGTGGGTGTGTGTATAAATAAACTTAGTAGAATTACTAAACGGACAAAAAACACGGAAATACAAACTATACAGAAAGAGAGAAAGAGCAAACAGACAGAAAGATCGATAGACAGGCAGACCAGGAAAAACAATACCAACAGACCAGACAGACAGATGAAAAGAGTAATAGTTAAACCAGAATAGTCCCTCAAACCCCGTTAACAGGGGAAGGTGGGGTGTAGAACTAACCATTATCTTCTTTTATTGACGTATAGTCGTACTACCAAATATGTAGACAATGGCATATACATTATAAAAATCATACATACGACTATAGCAGTTTCTAGGGGGAAGTCTAATTCTAAATTGCTCCAGGAGGAAGCGTGGATCTAGAGTGAGACTCCCCCCTATGGGAGGAACGCTCACTCTAGAGGCAGACTTACGGAGGGGAATGGTGGTGTCTGACTATGGGGGAAGGCTCACTCTATAACACCGGTTGTCATGGTAGGATTAATGCACAATACAGAAACAAAAATAATAATAGCCCCCCCCCCCCCCATCCAAAAAAAAAACCCAAACAAACAAACAAACAAACAAACAAACAAAAAGTAATAAATCAAATAATATAATTAAAAAAATAAAACAAATAAATTAAAAAAAACACCCCTAAGTACTCGCTTATTTTGCAAAATATCAATTTTGCTCAAATAAAACCACATAGAATATACTGACAGGTGTACGCACAAGGTAAATGTATGTGCAAGTAAGTATTTCACCTCAATGTAATGCACTGTAAATGAGTATCTTGGACATACAACCTTCTTCATGGGTACGGTTAAACGAAAAATTAAAAAATTTGAAAGTCACGGAAAACGACTAGTGACATAGACTACCAATTTTGTATAATGTTTTCCAGCATTCCTTAGCATTACTCCCGATCCATTCATGCATGCTATACATGTAGATTCACGCTACGTGGTTTTAAGCAAAAGACAACCACAACAAACACAAAAGTTTTTCATTTTAAGGCATTTTACAGAATAAAGTGGAACATCTCGCCTCTAGTCGACTTTCGGGTCAGAGAAAGTAGAAAGGCTTACTGAAGATCTGTCTCAATTAATATATATCAGATCAGTGTTTAAAATATTAAATTCATTTCAATGACATACGAAGACATATTTCTTTTCCGTCCCAAGTTTGCACTATGTACATTGTTTTTATACTTTTGGCTTTTGAGCATTCTGTATGAATATAAAACATTATCCCTACTTTACTTATTTTCAACTATAATTAAATATAAAGTTCTGAAGTGATTACGCGAGAACGAAAAGAAAAATATCTGAAATAAGTGTGCGTGTATTTTAAACGTTTCCGGATATTGTCAAATTGATTCTAGTTCTCTTTTTACACGCCAGTTAGCCATGTCCGTCCTTCGTCAAGTGCTCGGTCGAAAATCGAATCTTACTTTTTGTAGGCTTTTAGCTGCTAAATATTCAACTGACACTGGTTCAAAAGAACACATCGATGGCTTAATCAAAGATAAGAAAATTGTCGTGTTCATGAAAGGCACACCTGAACAACCTTTATGTGGATTTAGCCGGGCTGTTGTTCAGATTCTTCACTTTCATGGGGTCATGGATTTTGAATCTCATGATGTTTTGCAAGATGAGTCTTTGAGACAAGGTTTGTATATAATTGATGACAGTCACAGACATTTATTTTGCAAACGGGTCATGTATTTGAATCACTGATTGTATCACAATTACGTCTTGCGTAATTATTTTATATAATCACGGTTATCTTCCTTTGGCTTTGTTAAGCCTAAGTGGCATGGCCATGCGTACATTTCCTTGCATATCAAATGAAGTGATATGAAGTTTTATTTTCTTTGTTGGTATTTCTGAGTATGGTGTACAAGACATTGGAGAGAATCTTTTTAAATATTACAACTGCATTTTGTAATATTACCCACAATATGGGAGGAATGCTCCTTTCTGAATTCACCGTTTTAAGTAAAAACAGAGTAGTAGTGAAACGACTATATCTTCATCTTCACTGTTTAATTTGTTGATCTGCATGTTACATGTAGATTTTTACCCAGATGCTGCAAATGTCAGTCATGCCCATGGTGCCCATTATTAACATGATATCATAAGTTAAAAAATTATTTCGCAATTTTCGAGGTACCAATCCAGACTAACATTTTTCAAATTTTATTTACTCTTTGTGGCAAAGGTGGGACATATTTACGTCGGTCTCTGTGTTAGGTTTATGACCTGCTCTGTGTAAACAGGAATAAATCAATAAATACATAAAAATAATGAAGGATAACAGTGCCTGTATGTTCAAATAGATTTAAGAGATATAAACTGAGACTTATGGTTTCTTGAGTGAACTTTCTTGATCTTCTTGGGGCAGTTTACATGTAGGTCTTCATTACAGCAGATCCTAGTGGAAAGTTGTTTTCTAAAAAGAATTGTAAAAATTATTGAGGAAAATGTAATACATGAACATCTAGGATACTTCATTTTGACAATTCTCAACAAATTAAAGTTGGTAGTCTAAACAAATTAAAGTTATAGTAATGCTCAACCAAATTAAAAATGGTAGTAATGCTTAACAAATTAAAGTTGGTACATGTAGTCTCAATGCTCAACAAATTAAAGTTGGCAATTTGAGGTAGACTAAATGTCGAAAAGTGATGAAAAGTGATGAAAAGTGACAAAAAGCGACGTAAAGTGACTAAAAGAAAGTATAAAATGACGAAAAGTGATATCATATGAATGAAAAATCTTATGAAAAACAATGTATGTATAAAGAAATGTTAGATATGTGTTGAGTGATGTCTACATTCATATGGATACGGTCAAACTCGCAAACACGATTGAGGCTGTCACCCGGTAATGTAGTACTCATTACCATTGCTCACTGTCATAGACTAGACTTTTCCCCCAATTGGATTTTCCCACTGGAAAATTGTCTCTAAAGTAAACTTTCCATCGGAATATTGACTCTTAAGTAGACTTCCCCCGTGGGAAAACCTACTCTAGAGTAGACTTTCCCCGGGGAAAAATCTCAGTGCTGTAGAGACAAAAATTTGTAGTTTGTAGTCCACCTGTGAAAATAAAGTAGTATTAACGTTAAGGCAGAAAGAAAAAATGTATACATACAACTGCAGTACAACTTATAAGATTGCATATTAATTGCATGTTAAGAATAATTTAATGAAAACAATATAGAAAATTAGATAATAATCTATGAAACCATTATGATCGGCCAAACCCCCTCACCCAGTTCCTACGGCCATGACAAAGAGCCAAAAGGTCGGTTATCCCTCAGTTTGTAACAAGAGGCAGGCAGACGAAAACATTACCTGACTGAATTCTTCAGATTCGATATATTGCTGTATGAATAATACTGACGGTGACCCCACTTTCAGAGGTATTAGTGGTTATTGTTCAGGTTTGAGGGATCAGTATTAGACATTGGTGAGTTTATAAGTGTGTTGACACATGTTATAACTTATATAAGCATGAATAATATGTGTCACTGTGTATATTTAATCCTTATATTACTACTTTTCGTCATTTTATGCCTTCTTTTCGTCACTTTTCGTCGCTTTTCGACGTTTAGTCTACCCGGGCAATTTCACTGAAAATTTCCTTATAATTTACAATAACCAATATATCCTTTACTGAAACGGCCAGCAATGTCCCACCTATACCTTATCTTGTGGCTCATGGAGCACATAAATGTCGAAAATTGACTGTCCTGTAGGATCTGTATTGCAAAAAAGACGTATTCTATTGTGATTCCCTGAAAAACACACTTTAGATGTTGTGAGGATAAATTCTATGGAAATGGTTTGGCTTCAGTGATTCAGTAGATATGGAGTTCACCAGCTATTTGCATCCACTTCAAGATTAACATAATGCCCCCTCTTTTAATGCGAGGAGATCAGACACATTCCATGCATATTACCGGGGATAACTTTGGTTTTATCTTAAGGGATAATACAAGATTTCAGTCATGTATTACTAATATCATTGTGAATATATGAATTTCGGCATATTGACTGGTGAAGCATGTATATAAATAAAATATTCTTAATTGTTTTTTAAGTTTAGGCAATAATCATTGAAAAACAAAAGATTGAAAAATCAGATTTTACTTACAAACTGGAGATCAACTCTGAGAGTTATACCCATGGAAAGTCATTTGTCTGGATCATCTCATTTGAGAATGAATCCCATTAGGGCATGGAGGACTTCTCAAGATTATTAGAATATTTTATTAAGAAAAATCTAAAAATCGTTTGAAAAGAAATCTTGAAGAAACTTAAAGCAAAATTGACATAGTCAGTGAAAATGTCAGAGTGATTTCAGAGTGGAATAAAAAACATAAACAGTGCACTATTAAAATAGGTTGCTTACTGAGCTTTTGGCTCTGGTGAGTTAACAATGAAAAGTGTTTTTTCATTTTGAAAGTATTATTTTTCAGGCATTAAAGAGTACAGTAATTGGCCAACAATTCCTCAGACCTATATCAATGGAGAGTTTATTGGAGGGTGTGATGTCATGCTCGAAATGCATAAAAATGGAGAACTAATCGAGGAACTGAAAACTGTTGGAATCCGGTCATCTCTATTGGACAAACAAAATGGAACCTAAAAGTTTTGTGTACATGCATAAGTGTTTATTACTTTTTTTTTAAATAGCATTTGTTTTGCCATGTGTTATTATTGTTTAATCATGCATACATGCATACAGATGGAATAAAATGTGCAAATATTATAGCAATTTCAAGATATTAAGTTCTTTTATTCTGTGGTGCATCGCAAAGTATCAAGAAATACAGTTGACTCTTGTTTATTGGACATTGGTCACTGGTAATTCCTAAAGTCGAACAACTTTTGAAGGCCCAATTCCAGTTTCTCAACACAGCTACGTATCTCTAACTCTAACCCTGATTATCTCAAAATGTTTTACATGGTCCTAGTGAGTCCATATTATGGAGATTCGACTCTATAGAAAATTGTAATATCTAGTGGTATATCAAAGGAAACTAAATTGTATGCAGACTATGAAAAATTTCATTTTGGAAAGAAAGTCCAGTGACCTATGAAATCATTTGTATGTTCTTTAATACAGTGCATACCAGGATATGCATTTAGATTAAATTGAGGCAAACAGACCATGTTAATCTACTTTCTTTATATTTTTATGCTGAAATGATGTTCATGCTTAGTCAAGCAAACATATAGGATAGGTACGGTACTGATTGAAGTTGGAGTTTTTGATTGATAGAATATGCTCCCTTTTTAACTCTTCAGTAATAACAAAGTATGTTTAAATTTTAGAAGTTGAGGTTCTAGTGTTTTGAATACTGATATTCGGTCTTTTCATTACATAGAGTTACCTACAGTTAGGGTGGTATCTGACATGAAACAGTTGTGATATTATCAAATTCTATGGAAACTGATCTAAAACTCAGGGAAATGATAGTCCACAAATGAGGTTTTCATAGGAAATTGATGATGTCATTATTGTTTTACATTAGATACTGTCCCAAATGAAAGATCAGTCTCTTTGATGAAAAAACTTATGTTCTCAAAGTAGTACATGTACTGTAGTAGCCGATTATCTTAAAGTTGCTGTCACATCGAACAAGATGGAATTTGATGCATCTAAGCTTTAAAAAGTTTGGTACTACATTTGAATAAACCTATTTGTCTGTTAAAGATGCGTCTTTGACCCTATGTACATTGAAATAGTTTCTTTGCAGTCTGAATATGTCATAACCTTGGCGTGAGAGTCCATATTTTGACATGGGGATAAAATTTGTAGTCAGCAAGACTAATTCTTTAGAGTTATTGTACATACATTGTATGTAACTATTGTTGTTCATGATCACTATGCAAGAGATTGTGACAACCATGGGGCCAGTTGTTCGAAACTTTAACCACTGGTTAAGCTAACCAGTGGTTAAAATTTGAGAGACAATTACTGTAATATATAAGATTTCTGTATAAAAATCTAAATTATTTTACAAAGCTTGTTTCATATGCAACAAATTAGTACACAGATTTTGACTTAAAGTCTTCTCATTTTAAGATATAGTCAGATGAAATTTAACCATCCGTTAGCTTAACCAGTGGTTAAAGTTTCGAACAACTGGCCCCAGTAGCATAATAAGGTACATGCAGGCACTTGCACTTGTAAAGAAAAGAAAGATAATACTAAATTTCTTTGATATTAACATTAAATATTATTATAGAAAATGACTAAGAAGTAGTTAATCTGCATTGCAACAAAATTCAAGCTACAAGCTGCAACCTCAATTTGTGAGACATGTGTTAAGTTGGATATAATGATATAGTAGCAAACTAAATTGATTAAATTACAAGATAATCATAAAATACTAAGACGAACAGACAGATATCTAAAATCATAATGATCTATTTATATTACTAAGGCAAACCAAAACTGACGGAGTTGGAGTCCCTCAGTCGGTAGTGTGTTAGACTGGGGTCAGGGGCCCGGAGTTCGAGCCTCTTCGGTCATACAGATGAGACGATAAAACAGGGGCCCCGTTTTATTTTAGTTTTTGCCATGTTCAAAATTCGTCACTGTCGTCGGATGTATAGGTCGGTATACACCGTTCCACTTTCGTCAAAAGTCAAGCACTTTAGCGCAAAATCTGACTATGATGACGTCATGCAAAGTCCGACATTTGATTATGACGTCATAACTATAACAATAAAAAATCCGCTAAACATCGCTTTCTATGCTGAAAAGAGGAACGGTGTATTACTATACAAAGCTTTTGGGAGATGCCATCACCATTTTGGTTAATTCAATCTTGGCAACATGGGAAAACAATGAACAAACAGACAAAATAGAACATATGCGAGGACAAAATTCTCAAAGAGGAGTGTCATGAATCTTTTAGCCACCTGATCAAACGGTTTTCCACTTATAACAATAAAAACAAGCATTCTGAGGGTATAGCCATAACAAGACAAGTGCCCCACCGGTCCCAAAAATCCATTACTGTAACTCCTCATGGGGAAGTTTGCTACCAAGTTTCTGTTTGATATTTGTAAGCATGGCCAAGGAAAGTCAGGAAAACCAGCGTGACAGACAGACGGACATACTGGCGGACAGTGTGGAAACCCATTGTCCCCTCCGGTGGAAGACTAATAAAGGTCTATAGAGCCTGCGAATCTTATTACTGGAACAGATAATCATTAGTGGCCATTTTACCCATAAGGTCTGGCAGTCGAGAAAACGGTCCTTCGCACTAGTGGACATTCGGATAAGGGGTGGGGGGTGTTGAGACTGGGAGATCCTCTGATAGGAAACTGGATTGACGTGCATTTTGATGAGGTGACATTTGGACTAGCAGTCGGACACACCAACATACAGAAGTAGTGTAGTATTTCAAGCTTGTCGATGGTCTGGTACCCGACACCTCTTTACATAAAGGTCTCGCGGAACCAGACTAGCCTATCGTAAGATGACAGAACTGTATTAAGTTTGTACTCTTATACATGTACTTTGTGGATCAATGCTGCCGATATGTTAGCGGGCCACCTGTGGCGTGGTGATACATTAGTCGTTCCTTAGGGAAAATGAATAAATGTAATAATGTAAGGCTCATTCTGGAAACCTGAAGAAAATTAATCAATTTTGAGATCGTGGGATAGAATTGAATGACTTTTTTTCAATAATACCCAGTAAGAAGATGATGGGATACTAGAATGAACATCAACTATATTAATTCTTGTCTAAAAACAAACTCGTATACAAAAAGTCCCACTTTGTTATTGTTTACTTTGAAATGTAAACTTTGACTTTCAATATGATCTTGTAATAATCGTCTGGTGTCGGAAATTCTTTAGCTGGTCGTATGAACTGGATTCTAAAAAAATTTAATTTTCTATATAAGAAAAGATTCTCAATGATTGTTTTTCGCCGTCCTTCGGGTCAAGTAAAGTTTTTACTGAAATCAGTAAAAACGTTCACAGTGATGCTTTAAAATGCCCTTACTAAGTTAGCCGTATTGAATCTTAAAGGATCAATGTAACACCGGATCACCATAAGTAGGCATTCCAAACAAATTTGATTGACTGACTTAGAGAAAGCTTGCAGAGAATCAAGATCCAAACAAGAATCCTTTTGAGATCTCAGGGTGAGATTAAGTAACCCGGATGAGTAAGCATCTATTTGTTTCATCAACATCTGTTACTATAACTATAATTTTCTGTCGAATTAATGTACATCAGCTTATTTTTATAGTCAAGATATGGCATGGCTTCTAACATGTTGTTGCTGCTGTTTGTTGTTTAATAAAGGTGTTATAATGCCACTTAAATCTTCTTTTATCATCATTCACACTATAGGACGAGGGGAAAAGGGGAGGGTGGTTGTTTTTATGTCCTGTAAAAGAAGTGTCATTTGATAACTTTTGATTTTTCTGATCAAAAGTGATCACTTTTGATCAGAAAAATCCAGGTATCAAATGACAGAAGTAAACCGCCTATTTGGGCGGGGATTTTTTTTTTTCATTTTTCACGTAAAATGCCATCCGGAGATTCTGTAAGTACTATCCAGAGACTGTCTCTCTCTCCATCAAATTTGCAGATCAAACTTTGATTTTTTAGGTCATAAATTTAGTTTTCCGTCATATTGCGATTCACGGAAGCCGGAAGTTCCCAACTACCCTACAATGTACTCTTAGCCGGACATGGACACATGGACGCTGGCTTAGCGGCTGCCAACAACTACCCTACAATGTACCCCTAGCCGGACATGGACCCACGGACGCTGGCTCAGCGGCCGTCACCAACTGCTCTGCAATGTACCGTTACATTACGTTACTTACAGAAACTCATTCCTTTCTACAAATATTTACGTTTTGTGTGTAGTCATATATTTCACATATTTACGATTTGTCGTAAGTTCTTGGTACAATCGAATATTTTGTTGTGTGTGAATGTTTGGGGTTTTTTTGTTTGGGAATCTTTGTTTGTCTTTTTTTTTTTCTTTCTTTTTTTTTTGGCGGTTTTTTTTTTATTTGTTTTTTTTTCTGGCTTTTTCAATATCAAAAATTCATTTGATATTATTAATTAATTAATTAATTAATTATTAAGCTACTTGTAGTTCATGGTGTCATAAATTGCAACATAAATTTATAAGTAATATGATCAAAACTATTTCACAGCTTCGAACAAAAGGTTTTTTACTGATATCTACCCAACGCTATTGCGCGTATCGCATCATTTATTTAACTCCAAGTCGTCAACGAATAATTGGCATTGTTATACAAGAACCGTAAAATAACATGAAAGAGTCGGACATGAATATTTAATATCGGATGGGGAATTATGTGGCAAAAAGAAGAATAGTGAGTTATCAGATGAAGTCACGTTACACCATCATCAGTGGCGACTGCAGCATCAAATGACCATTGGGGTCAATTTCACCTTTTGAAGCAAACTACTTTATGAACCAATTACAGTCTCCATATATGTTCGTTGAAGGATGTGCCCATCTTTACTGTGTCACTTTTTCATATGTTCATACTCGATTCACATTTTTATCACATATCCATTTTAAGGCGAAAAAGGACAGAAGTTACAGTCCTATGACATATTTGAATCATATTTAGGATGTCTAAATATGTAGAGACATCATAAATATTTCAAATATATCACAGGATGTAACGGTAAAACATACATTCTTCCGTCGATTTCTATATTGTGATATATGTACATATTTTATAACTCATTACAACCCATCCCCATTTACAAATATGATCAAGTAGTTCTAAACACTCTATTTTCATAGACTGCTCCATCTTCACAATGTCAAGGTTTTTGCGATTCCCAATCTCCGATTTTTTTTTATTCTTTTTCTTTTTTTTTTTTTAGTTTTTATTTTATTTATTTATTTTTTTTTGTTTTTATTTTTTTGTTTTGTTTTTATTTGTTTGGGGTTTTTTTTTCAATTTTCATCGACAAGATAACTACACACATTTAAGAAAGAGTTACTTCATTTGTCTTGAGTTTCGTATAATTATCAGTTACAGACCAGTGAGATCTCAATATTTCAGATAAGACCGATACAGGCACTTGTATGGTTATTTTTAGAAATTTGTTTCCTCTCTTAGAATCAAAGAAATCAAAATTCAAAATATTAAAAAATATCTCCCCTTCTTCTTTTACGTTGTAACTCGGATAAAAAAATATTTAACTTCAACCTGCACCGCAAGCAAAGCACTAGCCATTTTACCAAAATCTGCCTCTTCTCGCATAAACTGGGAGTGATGAAGGATGAAGGTACGATATAGATATACCCCTGGGATGCATGCTGCTATACCTTATAAATTACACGAACACCCTGGATCCGGTACTGGAGTCCCTAATTTATACTGAACACTCACGAGAAAACAATGATGTCTGAGAGCGGCACCATCAATCTTTCAAGAGAGAGATAGGAGACTGCAAAACAACCTGTTAGCCAATAAATGACTTAATACAGAATGGTATACCAGAAAAGGAAACTGGGATTGGACTTTGAAGTTTATCTCATAGGTTTTTTGGATAACATTTTCCTTTGGTTTGGAATGATGTGAAAATTAGTAGGACTTTGAAGACTGAAATTATGGAATATATTGAGGGATTTAGGAATTTCAAAAATTTCAACGCTAACCGAGAACAAAATAAATTATTTAAAATGTGATATTAGATCAATCAGAAAAAAAAAAACAAGATGGAGGGAGATACCGAACCAGGGGATATGAATCATAAAAAGTGCGAGGAAATAACAAATCGTATTGAACAAATGAAAGAAGAGAGTTTAGAATTTATGCAAAGTAGTGTAAAACTAGAACCAACGGTTGATGACGTACAACCAGTGATTAATCATGAAGAACAAATGGTTGATGGCATGCAAACAGTGATTAACAACCAAGAACCGACTGATCGTGAAGAACCAACGATGACTGATATGAATGACGGACTAGAGAAGACAAAAAGCGTTAAATCTGATACTGATGACGGTACGCAGTCTCAGGGAGACATCGACGATGAACAACATAGAATCGCAATGGAAGAAGAGGTCATTCAGCGGTACATCAAGATGACTAGGGAAATGAAAAAGAAAGCAGAAAAACAGACAAAACTAATCGAAACACTGAAGACCGGATCAAAAGTTAAGGCCAACGCTGTAGGCAAGTGGAAAAAATTCAAGACCGATAAACTTCCGTTACATCCTTGCGACAAAACGCATCATGGTCGTACTTGCTTTTCAGATATAAACAAAAAGAAAAGAAAACCACAAATGGAAGAAATTGACAATATATCACTGAAGAGTGAAGACTTTGACACAGATCTGGATGACACGGGTAATTTAATACTAACTCACTTTAAATTACAAAAACTTAAAGTTAGAAAAGGTTGGTTGGTTGGTTGATAGGTGTTTTACGTCGCTTTCAACAATATTTCAGTTATATCGCGACATGGAAGCAGGAGGTTACCAACCTCTTAAACATAGTGGCGCAACCTGGGAATCGAACCCGGATCGTCGGCGCCGCAAGCCAAGCGCTTAACCACTACACCACGCCTGCCCCAATGTTAGAAAAGGACACTAATATTCTGAGTGTAGAAAATCAAATACCGATGTTTCATTTATATTCAAATTAAATTATCGGCATTTGCTGATGACGGTTTTACGCCCAAACATGTTGAGCTGAAGGCTCATTTGAACATTTTTACATAAAGAATTTGCCGTTATCTGTCGACATTGTAAACTGTTAAAATTTTCGATTTCTGATACACTGCTGCATTGATCTGATAGAAAATGTCCATATATGATCTTTGAAGAAGGACGATTTGTTCAAAAGATGTGTATTGCCTTTGAATACTAATTATAGGATAGCTAGAAGGGGTAAATTATCTGAATATTTTAAAATCTTCTGATGAAGCAATCGTTCCAATGACTTCATATTTGGTATACAACATTCTTTCTACGAATGATATCGATCTTTTTAAAAGAAGGTTCTGTGACAATTTTGACCTCTCTGCAAGAACCGGCAGTGTTTACATGGGCTTACATAAAAAATTATGAAAATGTTTTGTTCTTAAGATCCACATGCCACAGTGACTTTACATGGTATACCGCGAGCTAATTCAAACGAAGGAATATGGCAAGTTTTTTTTCTTTTAAAAAAATCAATTAGCTCAGATGAACGTTGCTGCCAATTGGCTTCTTCTGAAATCTTATCCCGTTTAAAACTAATTTAAGTATCACATCGCAAGGTCTCCTATATTATATATACTATTATGTTGTCGACCGAAATTGCATGTCTTTTTTAAAGAAACGATTTATAAATATAAATTAATTAATTAGTTAGATAACATGACACCGTGTTCGAGAATTACATCGTTCCTCAGACTTTTGTTGCAATCTTGTCTTTTAAACTCGTAAAGAAGTCTAGGTTTTCGGTATAAAGCACTTATTTGTTTGCAGTTTCATTTTTTTACACCTGCTGGAACGGCGATAGGGTTATTTATGAGTACCCATGATAGAGGTAATTATGATCGAATAATCAGAAAATTAATACACCTGTAACAAACTATTCATCATATGTAATTTTCAAATGACACATTTAATTGAAATTATAAATCACATTTGACTCTCGATTGAAATGCCTTTGCTTACATTAAGTAAATCAAACATACATATACAAATTAATTCATAAAAATAATTGGACAGGTATGTAACATGTTCAAGGTCGTATATACTATGTAACCGACTCTCGTTAAAAATTCAATTACATAGACTATTTATAGACTTTAAATATAAACTTCCTTCACTGTTTATTAAATATCAGTGAACCGATTAATAAAAATGGCGACATTAAGAAAATATATGATAAATTATACTAGATTATGGTCTATGTATTAATCGTCCTTAGTCACGACAACAGAGTTACATAAAAATCTGATTTATTTGCTCTGTCCGGAGTTGCTTGTTTAATGGTTTTGGAACTGTTTGTGTATTTGTGGATTTAGATCGCTGTGAGAATTTGTGGTGTCGGTACTTAACAAAACAACAGAATTTGTTGATAGTAACTGTTAAAAATATAGGAAAGAAAAAAGAAAGAAAGAGTGTAGTTTTATATTTGAGGAAATGAAAAATGATGAAGGAAGGGAAAAGGCCAAATACCCCATAACAAATATCAGATTATTTTCATTTTAAAATAGTGTATAGCTATTGACAAGTTTACAAAGCATAGACCAACTAAAGTATTCTAATAAAACTTTTACTGCACAACCAGTCAACCTTTTCCCCACGATAGAGAAATTTTGTTAATTTTTCACACCAAATAAGTAAATTTTACGTAGGTTTTTTAAACTGGATGCCACGGGGGTTTCTTTGGTTAATCAACCGAGAATTTGATTGACTTACAAATTTTATTGGTTTGGATTTTTAACACCGATGATAAAAAGGACGTAGATAATCATGGAACTTTATAAAGAATATATCTAATCCCGTTTCGCTAGAATAGCGTTGTTTTATGGCTATTTTGTTTATTTGTACCCGAGCGAACATGTGTACTAGTCATGACGATCGATATGTTTTATTTTCTGGAGTAAACATTTGGGTGTTTAGGATGTGGATGCTTATATACTGAGAATAAATAGTTTTGATGTCATTTATGTAGTATGGATAAACCTTCTCATCGTACTCGGCGTTCCAAAAAAGATGCGAAGATAACGCAAAAAAGTAAGATTTTTTTCAGTTTTTATTTGTCATTTATGATAATTATAATTCAGTTTGATAGGGAATTAGGTCTATTAATTCAAACGTGTGTTGATTTTTTTCCGGGGGGGGGGGGGGGTTTCTTTCTTGAATTCCTTTTGTAAATGGGATTTCAACTGTAAAAAGTGTTTCAAATTTATGTGCATGTGGTAAACAGTTACCAAAAGTTTTTTTTCAAAAAGTTATTGCAGAAGATGTCAGCGAATAAAAAAGTGCGATGCGTTTAAGAATGCGCAGAAACTGCGAAAAAAAAATCAGTAAGTTTTGTCATGAAATTAAATTACAAGCGAAATATTGACGTAATTATAGATTGAAAAATAGTTTACGTCGTAATGAACAATCGTAAATACAACGATAGGGTGTTGTTTAAAAATGTTCCACTAATTATTAGCATTTGTATCACTTTTCGAACTTTACAAAGTGGAATGGAGGGGACGGGACGAGGGCGATCCCTCTCCGCCCCCTCATTAATATGATAATGTTGACGGTATCATATTTTCCACAACACAGAACAAATAAATATACATAAAGAGAAACCATTATTTTCAACGCAGGTGTAGGATTTAGTTTTGATCATTGGATTACTTATGTCTCTTTTATTCTCAAATTAATTTAGAAAAAAACCACCCACAGTTCTCTATTACTTTAGCAATAGAAATAGCCATCCCGTTCCATTCACGTTTTGGCATGTTTTGTCACAAGATTTCTAAGAAAGAAATAGTAACACCATGAGAATAAAGGTACTTATATAAGTACAATGAAATTCCATCCCTGATTCTGACGCCGGGTCGTGCTCTGATTGGCTAAGTACGGGTTACAGTAAACAGAACCGTTGTGCATGTGTGCTTTTGTGATTTTGCACCATTAAGATGATCGCCGATGGACAATGGCTACCATCCTTCAACCTCCGAAATATAATAGGGAATACCGAGTTAGACAACATAAATGTAAGTTCAGTAATTCATTAATATTTCTAAATGTCTATAAATATTTTATCTAGTCGAATGCGTCTGAAAACGCAAACAGATATCGTGTTGATTAACTGTCGGTCCGTATTTTAATAGTGAAAGTTGTCTATGGACTTTTACAAGATGTTAATATGTAAAATTATCTGGTAAATGGGTGACAGGGATGGGTCACCATCTGATAGTGTTCAGTCAATAAATACTCGGATTTATTTATTTATTTATTTATTTATTTATTTATTTATTTATTTATTTATTTACTTATTTATTTATTTATTTATTGTTTAAAGCCACATCAGGATTATTTCATCTGCATGACAGAGGTGATGAATACTGTCCAGATTTCCTATGAAAAAAAAATGGCAGGAATACCGGCTTACTGACTCTCTTGTTTGTTCTGACCACTTTTTGGTCTGGCAAGTTAAAGATAACAGGACTTTGAGTGTTGTTTTTCTTCAGTTTTCTAATAAATATTTACGTATATGTTTGTAGCTAAGAAACGTCGCAGAGGTTCACTTTTTATAGTACATAATAATTGCTCATCAAATATTCATGTAGATCAATACATGGAACAGTACAGCGTGGTGATGCTGACCGAATCGATATAGGCTAATATAGGTTAAGTATGTGGTGTAGTTTCAATCGCACTTTCTCGGGCCTTTTCGTTGCATACTCGAGCTTGCCGGAAATACCCGAGAAGGTGCGATAGGGTGCAGTTTAGGTCGTTTTTAATGAAATGAAATCGGGATAGCTCACTCAGAAGGGTGGTTGGCTCAAGATCAAGAAGTCCTGGGTTGGAATCAAACCTTCGACTCGTTCATATCTTGTCCTTTTTAATTAAATTGGTTTTCTTTGGGGACTGCTCTTTTCTAGTTGAAACTACAAATGCGAAAAATCCTGTTGTGGTATTAAACAAAATTTCAATACCTGAGTTAAACAACAATAACAACAACAGCAGCAACAACAACAATAACAACAACAACATCATTACGTATTCCATCATTAAATCAGAATTCTTTCACATTTTACATAAAATGTAGGTAATTTGGAAAGATTAGTTCATTCTAAATTGATTAAGTTATACTTTATGCAACAAAATATTAACAGACTTTTAAAAGTCTTATTATCTTTTTTTATTATAACACAGATGTTAACATTTTAAAAATTTTAGGTTGGGATCTCAGACCTTACTGATTATCTTTGGGATCAAAATATTTTTATAACAAGAAATACCTTTAAATTACATCACGCATGATCTATATTGACAATACCTGTTTTAAAGTTTAAGTTTGGTTTCATTTGATAAGAGACCGGTGTGCTTGAACGTTAACATTCCTTTAATAATTATGTAAAATTATTACGTACTTGTGTGAAAAAGATATGACCATGGTCTCGAAGACATCATTGTCCAATGCAAACAAAATTTACAGTGAATAGGTGAACCATCGTGTCAACAGCTTCAGTTCTTACATTGTAAAAATATATACTACGTCACACTGATTTATTTGAAAAGTATAGTTGTCAGCACACCGTTTTGTTTCAGATGTTGTTGTGACTATGTACGTTATAACGTAAAATAAGCGATATCAAAGGGAAATGAAAAGTGTATACTTCATAGTGATTGATATATTGATTCTTTGGATCACTTTTTCAGTTTTAAGTCTGTTTTTCTAATATTTTTATATTATTGGAATTCCAATCATTCGGCCATGAGTATCACTGAAGAGTTAAGTTGGAGATATAAGTTGTTTCGACAACTTATATGTGTATCTAGTGCACAAAATTATACCGTATATATGTTCTAATATATTTTTATAGATAATTATAGGCATCTGATGCAGTGTCACCGTGGTACTCACAACAATGCCCCATGGTGGACATTCATGAACCCGTGAAAATAAGATGAGAGATCATTTGTCTCCTGTTTGGCTAGCTACACCCGCCATAAATGTTCAGAATTTTAGGAACAGAAAAAATGTTCCGTTTAAGAGAGATACATTCCTATCACAGATTCCCGTTACACGGGTTGCATGGATAAAGGTTGATTTTGTATGATGATTAGTTGTAAAGAACAAAACAGTGGTGGTTGTTTAAGACGGGTGATTCCCTCGATACAGATGACCGTCATTGCAGGTTTAATTGTATTTGAGTATGATATAACGGAGTCAAGTGCAAGGTAGATTTACCGAAATGTGAACAGTACAAAATTCGTGAGTATATTACTAGAACAGAAATAAGGGGAAAACGCGAACAACAGAGGTAAGGTCAGAAAGAGTAAGCATTCCCTGTTGATCGTTACACCCACAATGAACCCGGATGTATTACAATCCAATTGGCCGTTAACACGTATCTTTCGTTTCAGATGCAGCAGAGGAGCAGAAGCAGACGATAATGCGCGAGAATGTAGACATCGGTCATCATTCATATGCAGAAGCGTGTCAGCTCCTGGGGACGGCTCCTATACGTAAAATACGTGAACAGCTTACTGAAACAGAAATATGTTTACAGCACGTGGGACTAAATACAAAAGACGTCATCGCTCTGACGTATGCCTTACTGGTAAGAGAAACGCCATTGCTTTGACATATGCTTTACTGTTAGAAGGCCCTTATTTGCTGGATATGTTTTGCCTTTAAAAATATGTATTTGGTAATTTTACTGATAAATGACTCTATTAACACACGATTTACCGGTAAGAAATCGGCATTGGAGTAACGTGTTTTAAATTTTATAAAGAAGACATCGTGGTGTATGTTTCAGTGCTGAAAAGACGCCACACATGATACATTGATATCTTGTCAGCATAAAACACACTGTATAGAACTGTCAAATATTCTTCCCTATCAATAAATACGTTGACTATCGGCCTTTAACCACACATTGGCAATTTAAAATTAAGACATTCGGACAACCTCCGGTATTTTCATATGATCATGCTGAAGAGGATCGTATACCCAAAGCTCTTGTTTAGTGAGATATATTGAAATTAGACTATATGTAATAGGGTAGTAGACTGGAAAAATGCATGGATTTTTAAAATTTCTTGAGATATTATGGAATCAATCGTATGCCTATGATGTACAATTATGTTTAACATATTCTTTTTTTCCCTTGATTTTGGTAGCAAAACAGTCGAGTAGAGAGTGTAGACCTTGAGGACAATCGTATGACAAATGAAGCCATCCTACACGTAGTAGAAGTACTACGTCATAATATTGCATTGTCCAGTCTGGTAGGTCAACGAGTTCCTATGTTAACACCAATTGCACTTTATATTATATTATATTATATTATATTATATTATATTATATTATATTATATTATATTATATTATATTATATTATATTATATCATATTATATTATATATAGACACTCTCTGATTGGCTGTAATGTCACTTCCGGTCCTGAATATATCGCAATATACCACGGTTAAAAATAGATCCTGAATTCCCCTTTTCAATACACATCGTCTGCAAAATGTCTGAACAAAAAACACGATTTGCTTCCGTATCAGAGGTAAATCTACAGAAAATAATAGAAGGAAAAGATCCAAAAAAACACCAAAAAGGCAACTGAAAGCGCATTAAATGCCTTTAAATCATATCTTATGGAGAAGGGACAGAATGAAGACATTATGTCATATTCAGCGTCCGAATTAGACTCTGTTATATGTAATTCTATGCAAAGGCCCGAACGACATCTGGAGAACTCTATAAAAAGTCATCCATGGTGGCGATAGGGAATGTCAAAAATTATAGAATAAAACAGTTATGGACTTTTAGCTCAGTGTATATGATGTGATATTGACTTACTATGAAAATACTGACCTCGGCTTACGCCTCGTTCAATATTTTCATAGTAAGTCAATATCATATCATATACACTAAGTGAAAAGTCTATAATTATATTATATTATATTATATTATATTATATTATATTATATTATATTATATTATATTATATTATATTATATTATATTATATTATATTATATTATATTATATTATATTATATTATATTATATTATATTCATCATAGATATTTTAAAAGATTACTGATTATACATTTTTGCATCTTCTTTCAGAGTTTATCTGATAACAAAATAAGTCCAAATTGTGCGTTGGTCCTGGCAGATACGCTTACAGATTCTACATGGCTTACTCATCTTAACCTTTCTGGTAATCTCAACGATTAATTTGTTTAAATACCGCGAAACGTCAACTTTATCTTTGATGAATTAAACTATAATAGCATAATCATACCTTAGCAAAAGTATGACATGTTATTATACACCTATTTTGATGTTATGTGATCGTGATATCATTTCTATATTGTTATAAGTCACATTCATTTCGTATCCGTTATGTTTGACTATTTGTGTGCCGTCTATATTTTTACAATCATGGTGAGAGTGGCTGGCCAAACAGGAGATGTTCGAGAAGACCTGGTATCGCCTATTTAGGGTTTTATATTAATGTACACCGTGTGGCATATCGCTAGTGACTCGTGTTTCACTAAAGTGTATTTATAACATCAGTATCATTTGAATTCCAATTTCATTCAACTACATTGACCCGTCTTTTTATGCTGGATCGATAGATCAGGGCATATTCTTTTTACCTGTCTGTCTGTTTGTTTTTTGTTTGTCCGTCTGTTGTCAACTTTAACCTTCGTCATAACTTTTGAACCGTGAGACAGAGATTCCATATTTGGCCTACATACTCCACTAATAAAGCCCTTTCAAATTAATCAAGGTCATTGATCTTGTGACCTTAAACGTGACCTCTAACCTACATTTCAAAATTTGCCTAATTTGCACTTCGTGCCCATAACTTTTGAACAGTGATAAATTAGATACATGTACTTCTTATTTTGCATGAATACTCTACTAATAAAGCGCTGACTTCGTGACCTTGAGCTTTAACCTACATTTAATTTCTATGCCCCCGGATCGATAGATCGGGGGCATATTGTTTTTGTTCCGTATGTTTGTCTGCTTGTTTGTTTGTCTATCTGTCTGTTGTCAACTTTAACCCTGGTTATAACTTTTTTTATTGTTATCACACATAAATGAACATATTAATATACAATAATTAAAAGATGCGCAAGATCTGAAACAAGCTTTAGTGCTTATATTAATGCATTCGTCGATGATAAAGTTGATATTATAAAACTCTGTTCTCGTTGATAGGTTGCAATCTGGGAGACACTGGTGCTAAACATATGGGATATTTGATGAAGGTAATTATCTTATACATACGATGTATACCTATTTCACGCTACTTCACAATAATGTTTTTATTTCTCAATTATGAAGATATTAACAACGCAAATTTAAAATTATCTCTCTGTCCCGACATGTTGGATACATGGTCTGATTGTTGCTATCTGTTTTATCCTCTTTAGTGTTACTTTCATTATCATGTAGGTGTATGAATACGGAGACAGGTAAACACTGTAATATGGGTGCAAACACATTAGTAAAAGAAGGAGGCGGTTTAAGAAACTACATGAGAAAATATACTGCATGCTAATTCAGACGGGAAACAAAGATGATTACTGCATGGAATGTATTGGTCATATGATTATTGACAGAGATGAATATCGTTGTCTGATTGGATAGAATTAATTATGCAGTCTTACTGTCTATCTTACCAATAAGGCATATTGCGGCGCCGACGATCCGGGTTCGATTCCCGGGTTGCGCCACTATGTTTAAGAAGTTCCATGTCGCGATATAACTGAAATATTGTTGAAAGCGACTTCAAACACCAATCAACCAACCAACAACGAATAAAGCATATACTATTTTAAATAGTTGACCGATGTATGAATCAGTGGAAGTGTTGTATAAATATATGAAGGATAACGCAAAACGAGAGTTGCGAAAAGGGGAAAGAGAAAAACTTACACGATCTTCTTACAAACGGTGTTTAGCAAGGAGGTCTCATAGACCCTTTATTATCTGTGTTAGGTTTATGAAAGAGAATATTGGTGTTTTGTTGAACCCTTAGGAAAACTTTGTAACTGATATCTTCTACCACATGTTGGCTCACACAATTTTCTCTTTTTAACTTATAGAATACACTTATATACGGTATATACTGAAAAGTAATTTTCCTAGTATCGTTAAAAGCTAAAAATCCAATACTAGAAACTATTTCAGGTCACCCCCACCGCCGTAGCTAAGTGTGATTGCTAACGTATTGCGACAGGTGCCACCATCACTCAACGATAATCCATATAACTCAGTTTCAATGCGGTGTCTGCGGTTCCTCCCTCTATTATATTTCTCATCAGAACGATAACAATTCAAAGTTCTAAACTGTAAAATACCAACGTATTGTGAAATGTGTAAAATGGATGGAAGATCATTCGAAAAATATTTATTATACATAAAAAATTACCATAATATAGAGACAAAGAACCTCTCTCTATGTATATGTACACATATGCGGGAAAATCGAGCATGCCACCGGCCACGTAGCGAGATTATTAAAGATGCTCGAGTCTGTTGCCGCCACCATACACGTGTTTTTCCATTTCGTGTCGTTTGGATATTAATATAAGAATCTAACGTTAATCATTGGAAGGGCATGTTTGGTATAGTGGTTACGCGCTTGGCTTTCGGCGCCGACGATCCGAGTTCGATTCCTGGGTTGCGCCATTATGTTTAAGAGGTTCGTTACCTCCTGTTTCCATGTCGCGATATAACTGAAAAAATTGTTGAAAGCGACGTAAAACACCAATCATCCAACCAACGAATTTAAAAAAACTGGAGTAAATATCATAACAGATATTACATGTATCAACCCGATGTCCCCAAATAACTTCTAAAATTCTATTTCGCATTACTATTGCCATTAGAGTGAGTACTTAACTGTAAAGTCAAATTTCTTCTTGACCTGAGTTTAATGGTTACAAGTTCTGCATACGTCACGCAGAAAAGTGATTGTCTAATAATTGATTAATTAACATGTTGACCGTTACCTTGTCGTTTCAAGGTTTATTGCCTCTTCAAGCTAATACGATGACAATAAGGTGATGTTTTATATTCAAAGAAAACATTTAAAATATGTATGTCCGAAATAATTCGAATAGGTGGCTAATATTTATAGTATAGTACATCGATCGTTTTACATTTTAGCGGTGGAACGAAGCTTTAGCGCGTAATGTGACCGGTGAAATTCAAATCTACTGCATGTAATTATACGCTAATTCAGTCGGGAAATAAAAGTGATCACTGCACGAAATGTATTGGTCGTATGATTATTGGCAAAGATTAATATCGTTGTCTGATTGGATAATATTAATTACGCATGATCACGTGGTCAAAAGACATCAAAGACGAGTCCAGGTTTTACATAGGGATGCAAAAATAATGTAAACATTCATACAATTTTCAATGTTAAATTTTCAAATTCAGATTCTTATATGTAGCATTAGAAAAAGGTATTCAAAATGATTTAGAGATAAATGCAGTATTGTACAGTAATTTGATAACTCGCCCCAAGTATAGTTGTCCGTCTAACACCCCTACCGGTTATCAATGGACCTTACTTGCTACTTTCAACACATGAAAATTTTAATTCCTTACTGTTTACCTTATGAAAAACAGGCTTACCATTTTAAAGAAGATAACCGATGTAAGAGGAAGTGTTGTATAAATGTCTGAAAGGTAACATAAGACTAGAGTTGCAAAAAGAGAAAAATTACATCCTTTTCATAAAAACGGTGTTTAGCAAGGAGGTCTCAAATACCCTTTGTTATCTGTGTTAGTCTTATGATTTAGAATATTGGTCATCTCTTGAACCTTTAGGAAACATGTCTGATATCTCCTACCACGTATTGGTTCACATAGTTTTCTCTATTTAACTCACAGAATACACTTATCCCGCGGTACCGTATATACTGAAAAGTAATTATACAAGTGTCTTTTTCTAACTTTAAATTTTTGTTATTTAAAGTGAGCAAATAGTCATGTGCTCACTTTAAATAACAAAAATTTAAAGTTAGAAAAAGACACAAGTATCGTTAAAAGTTAAAAATCCAATACTGGTAAACTGTTTCATATCAACCCCCTCCCCTCCACTCCACATCAAATAAACTGAATCGGAAAGCTATTTTTATTATGAGTTTTATGATGACAGCATCTGCCTGATGCAATGCACACGATATAATGTTCACAGCACAATAATGCACAGAAATATTTAGTAGACAATTTAAACCCGAAACGATGAAGTAGTTTTTGCGTACCACGTTTACTGTGATAAGGGACCTCGGTTTTTACGGTTTCATCCGAAAGGAACACCGAGTAGCCTCTGGTCGAACTCGAAACCTGAACCTCTCGGCCATGAGCCGAGCAATGAACCGGTTATTAATGTTATATATTTCATTAAAATTCATGATCTTCTCTCAAAATGATTAATTTTGTAATATTAAGTGTAGATCTTCTTAATGCTCCAGCGACCATATTCTGGATTAATTGCGCTGCACAATCTTGATTATAATGCATTATAGATGATAGATTTATAATTATTTCCTTCAGAATAACATCAGTCTGGTATGGCTAAACCTGAGTCACAATGCAATCGGAGAAATAGGCGCCAAATACATAGGAAAAGCTCTGAGTAAGTAGCGCGTAGGAATACAGCGGTCTATTCTTCATCTATGGTAGATGTTTCTATGAATGCAACCCTTATTTAAACAGCTTAAGTGGAATTTTAAGTCTAATAGGTTTTCATTTAGCATATTTAGACATAGGATTTGATATTGAAACACTGGCTGCCAGTCATGCGTTATGAATATAATAGTATTTCCCTTTTGGTCAATTTACTGTCAAATATATATGCCAGTGGCGGATTTAGAAGGGCGGGTGGGGGCCCGCCCCCTTTTGGTCACATATTTACTAGTAATCCAGATTTTGCACCAAAAATGGCCGAGAAGTTTGGCTAATACCCATTTGGGCCCCCTTTTCGGAAATTCTGGATCCGCCACTGTATGCAACCGATTTTTGGAATCAAATACTGCATTATGGAACGCACTTAAACACATTATTGACCAGTCATTCTATTTAACTTAACTTTTTCGAAGAAAATCTCAAGATTTAAAATTGTAACCATAAGAACTGACAAATAAACAAAATTCAAGAACGTAACACTAGAAGTCGCTCATGAACATTGCATAGATTTGGTAAGACATGTACATGACTAATGAATCTCGGAATCTCCGTTCGTCTGTCACGTTGTCCATACGTGCGTCCATAAGTCCGTCAACATTTTGGTTAAAGTTTCTGCTTTAAGCAAAATCGCGACAACTTAGAGAAGTGTAAACATAATACTTCACACATAGGTTTCTTATGACCACAGCTTTCAAATTATACCATGATATTTGACCTAGTGACGTTGACCTTGGACTTTATCCTACTTTTAACAAATTATAACTTTGGCTATATCTATGGAATCAACAGGGGTAGGATTATGATACTTCACACATAGGTTCTTTATGGCAAGTGCTTTCAATTGATACCATGACTTTTGACCTTGTGACCTTGACCTTGTTTCGAATTTGCTTTGCAATTCGGCCATACCGTCTTTAGCGGTTTTTCGTTATTTTCTCATTCGAAAACACCCATGACGGAAGTCGAACCCAAGACTTTGTCGTTACGAGTCAAACACGCTATCGGTTGACCTTTGCCTTCTAGAACTATGTGTAAATCACTGTGTGATATAGTAATATAAGTACATGTATAGATAAAAGTGTCTCTTTACTCCCGGACACCTGCTTGTACCTCTTATTTTCAGGGTCTATGAATGTTCAACGTGGTACTTTCTTGTGAGAGTCACAATGACAAAATACCACCTAACATTAATATCATTCCTGATATTGATGAAATTGGAGTAAATTTCTATACAGTACATGTATAAAAGTATTGTTACTTTCTTTGACTGATAAGGGGTTTTCAGCCATGATAGACGTGCACATTAGTGATGTGATTTATCATCATAAAGTGTTTCTTGTGTTGTAGCTATCAACGACACTGTTGAAGTCCTAGACCTCAGCTGGAATCATATCAGACGGATGGGTGCGGTCACTATATGTAAAGGTCTACAGGTATATATTGTATACTTGTATCATTCATAAATGGAAATCCTACTTTATATAAAGCATTTTTCACAGTGTTATCAAATGTCTCCAAGAGACCTTGGTAGCCGAGTGGGTTGATGGACTGCGTTGTAACTCACTATAACATCTTATTTCTGTCTTGTTTGGGTTCGAAACCAGGTATGGACAAAAAGATGTTTCTGAATGAACTGGGAAATTTTGCTTTTACTAAGCACTGGCCGGCGTCCATAAATGTGAATCTTTATATTGTTTTTAAGTAACAATCACATCAATATATCCAAGACATTCATTACATTCTTACTGACCTGATATATAACTTTTTATGCTTTTTTCAGACTAACTCGGCGTTAGCTAACTTGAACTTAGCCTGGAACGGTTTCGCATATGAAGGAGGGATTGCTCTTGAGGATGCACTGCGCAAGAATATTGCACTGAAAGTTCTGGATATCAGTAACAATAGAATAAACTGGGAAGGAGTTATGCATATCTCTCGTGGATTACGATTCAATGGAGTTTTACAAATTCTGAAGGTATTCGACAGATTTCATTTTATGCATTATAAGTCCAAAGCCATTGTGTCCTCAGTAAGTTTAAAGCATTCCGGCGGATAGGAGACGATTACTTTTCCCGGGCATTTAGTCTCATCTCTAATGTCCTTGTATTTATAAAAGTCCTGCAAGGTGGGTTAATGTGAGTGTCGTAGAGACATTGCTGCGGTTATTTTCTTATTGAAATCATATTAGAAACATGACAGCAAATATAGCAGAAATGCTATTTGATATGTCAATGTCATGATTGTGTTATTGTCTCCTGTTAAGAAAATTATTAGGATCAATCACGGCTCTGCGTCGACTGCCTGTAAGTCTTTCCCTGAACATGGAAATATATGTGTTCAAGTTTCAAATAAGCAAGCTCTTGAGATGTTGTAAAATGTATAATGTAAGGTGGCGTAAGAGCATTATTGACTTTGTATTAGATAGGTTGTAATCCAATAGCAATGGAGGGAGTACAGCAATTATTGGGGGCTGTCAAATCCCCTAAGAGCAGCGTCATCCATGTCAGCTTCGAGGTATTGACAACTTATTTAAATCGTAATATGATAAATTTAAATCTTCATTTTTAAAAGTAAAACAATTTTTAAAAAGTATGAATTTATCACAGTTTACTCTTTGTCAAACGTTGTTCAACACTCGCAATTATTTTATCTAAAGTACATATACAATTAAACTGACATTTCATACAATGTATATTTTGCAGGATATTCCGATAAATTCCAAGATTCAGGCCGTTGCAACTGCCATTGCCAATACCCGCCCCTCCTTCTCTATATCTCACGGGGCTGTTACTGATTCACACTTCATGATCGGCATCAAAAAAGGTGGGCAAAACGTGAATGGTAATGATTATGATAACGGAAAACCAGGTCTGGCCAAAATGAAATATTATCATCTTTTGACTGCAACTGGCGGAACTGCTTTGTCTGCCTTCAGAATTTTGATACATGTAGGCATATACTTTATGAGGAAATCTTGGCACATTACGAAAAAAATCTTTTTTTTTGTATTAAGGAAACCTATGAAATTTGTCGCTTTGGCACATTGTTTACTCGGCTCGTGATCGAGAGGTCCCGGGTTCGACTCCCGCCAAGGACACACCAGTGTTCTGTCTTTCGGATGAGACAGTAAAAACCGAGGTCCTGTGTCGCGGTAAGCGTAGCACATAAAAGATCCATCATTGTTTCGGATGGGTCCGTTGCAAAGGTCTAAATTTGTATGCAATGCAAAAGGCAGATAAAGATAAACGTGAAAAAGATATACGTGAAATAATTGTGGAGTGACGTAAAACAATAATCAATCAATCAATCAATCACATTGTTCAGTTAGGAATATATTTTCTGACTTTCTCAATATAAAGCAGAAAAACCATGAAATGTTTCAATTTGGGAGCTGGGGACACCTAGGTAAGATGGATGGATAATTAATTTTCTGTTATTTTTTTTCTGAACACAGAGCGGAAGGAAGACCCGTTGACACTATTGGTACGCTACATAGGCATGATGGGCATCCGCATTATGGACCTCTTTAGAATGTTTGACGCCGATAACCATGCACTAGTCACCAAGGCTAATTTTATCAGAGGACTCAAGGTACAGAATACATTTGTACAGATCTATATATAGAAATGATTATGTGTTCTGGCTGATGTGCATCTTAATTGTAATTTACTTATTGCTAATTGATTAGCAAAATTGTGATTTCCAGTTGTAAATTGCATTGAAAAGGCTGTAACTGAATTTGAGCATAAGGACTTTTGTGGCCGGGAGGACACTGAACACCGAAGAGATTGAAATATGTACTCTTATTTCAATTATATCAATTAATACCGAGCATGTCAGATATGGTTGATAAGATGTATAAAGCGATGTAAGACCATTACAAACCAACCTCATTAGGATGAATCAGTCGTCGGCTAGTGGTCAGAGTTGACTGCGACAGAGTGCCAATAGAAAACAACCGACGTTCGGCAAAAGTACTGAAGTAAACCTCGTAGACCGATCTGGGATCGAACCCAGTTTTGTAGGCTTGACCGAATATGTAATTTGCTGTACGTGGTCTTGTAGCATACTTTGTCACCGAAAGTTGTTGGAGCGTTTTCATAAAAGTTGTTATAAAAATAAAACAAATATACGCTGTAACTGAAACGACCATGAAAGTATACCAATACCTGAAATTGAAAAAAATTCCTCTTCTTCTTCAGTAACAGAAGCTACGGTAAAGCGCTTTACCTCTCCGCCCCTTTTTTATAGAATAAATACGTGTATATTTGTAATGTCACGTATGAATGATTATATTGCAGAATACAATAGTAACTATTGTATATTTTTCATATATAAATCAGAAAATTGGAGCACCAATAAGTGAACAAGACATGAGAATGGTAGCCAGACGGTTGGATAGAAGAGGTGAAGGCATTATCAGCTACAGGTAAGATATTGCATGCTGCTACAATTGAGGTTTTTGTATGCCCCCGGATCGATAGATTGGAGGCATATTGTTTTTATCCTGTCTGTCAGTTTGTGTGTTTGCTTGTCTGTTTGTTTGTCTGTTGTTTACTTTAACCTTGACCCTAACTTTTGAACCGGGAGCGAAAGAGACTTCATGTCTGACATGCGTACTCAACTAATACAGCTCATTCAAATGACACCAGGGTCGATGACCTTTAGACCTTGACAATGACCTTCATGCGAAACATAACTTTTTGGACTCTGTTGCCGTCGGGGGCATTAGTGTTTCACAAAGACTTCACAGCTTGTTCATTGTTTGTTTTTTTTTTGTTTTGTTTATTGTTTTTTGTTGTTGTTGTTTATTAGTTTTTGGTACTTTTTGTACGTTCTTGTTTTGTTTTGTTTGTTTGTTTGGTTTTTCCGATTGGCAGTATATTATTTGAAATCAAAATAAGGGAAATATCATCAGTTTCATGCAGGTATGAAATATTACTGTTATACATCAATAGCTTGAGGTGAGCTCTTCTAGGGAAACAGCATTTATAGACAGTTTTGTAATTTTCCTTGAAAACAGTGGCATCAGCCATCACGGAATATATAGATGATAGCTAGATTCCGGTGAATATTGTTCAATGAGTGCATGTCATTGTGTGGTTTTTCTGTCTGCAAAGGCACGCCAGTATAAACTGCAACTGTAAACTGTAATTGTTGACAATATACACTATGAATAAAATTACTATTTCAACTGTGTTCATCAAGAATTTTTCACTAAGCGGTAACTTCACGTGTGTCTCGGCCTACATCTAGCTTTACGTTTTCATCAGATATAATCTCAAGGATGTAGATAGGTGAGATTTTTGAATATCATATCCCATAATTCATTCACAGTTTGATGAAAATCCATAATGATTTATAATACACAAAACTTCGTGTTACATGCAAAGCGGACGGCTTCATTCTGTTTTTACTTAAAAAAAGTACCCCTCATCCTTTTGAAAATAAAGTTAAATTTAATATCCATTCCATAGATGCTCTTGAAATTGTGCAATATTCAAATAGATACAATGGGATTTTATATTTCTGTACCTTACATGTACTGCTTTGACTCCACTATATGGCATTCGGGGAAATGCTCATATCAACTGCGAATTACTGAAAAAGGTCTCGATTCTTGTAATTTTTTAATATCTGGTACACAGAAGCGGATCTAGGATTACCGAAAATCATTTTCTGTGCCAAATCCAGATTTTTACTTGTAAATATAGTATAGTTAGATGAAGCAGAAAGTATTACCGTTAATGAAATAGAATATCTAGTTTCCAGTCCCTGGATCCGCCTTACTACTACTGCCATGATGGTAATCTGCTGGTTTCCATTACTGACTGTTTTAAATCTGTACACAGAAAAAAATTAATTATGAAAAACGTCCTTTTATAAACGTGGTACTTTACTCAAGACTTAGTATTTATTTAAGTTAAGCTAAACTATAGAAAGAGGTTGTTAGAAAGAAAGAAAGAAAGAAAGAAAGAAAGAAAAAAGAGGGAAAGAAAGGAAGAAAAAAGAATGCAAAAAAGAAAGAAATCTTGAGTAAACTTACAATAAACCTTTCGGTCCTATGTGGATAAAGCAGTTTTCTCTTAGTTTCTAGTAATGACGTCATTAGTCACATGTGTATTTCTAAGTATATATATCATAAGTATAGTTTTCAGTAAAAATGCAGTTGAAATAAGAAGAAACGAGATTTAATTGCATTATTTGTCAATAGCTAATATATATACCAAATATCTGTCGGAAAAATGAAATTGAAATATCCTAAAACTCACATTTTCTTTTCAGTATTTTGGCAAATGGCGTCAGAAATCACATGAGAGAAGAGCGAAAAGAAGACAGACGACAGGAAATTCTAGAGATCAAGAAGAGAGAACACAGAAAGGCGCTATTAAACATGGGCTATAATGCAATTAAACCTGTTAATTTCACAGAAATCAATATGTTCACGTCGGCTGCCAGTCGGAATCTTTCTAGACTTTTGATGAGTTCTTCATCTTCCTTTTCCAGTAAAAATGAATCTCAAACAGGAAAGGAACAGCTGCGATTTCCCCAATTACCCGAACCCAATTCATCAAGGTCGATATCAAGGTCTACTGTTTATTAGCAGATGAGCAAGAGACAGATTAACATCACTGTGCTGTTATACCTTTAAAGTATGGTGCATAATACTATGACCCATGTTACTGTTGACTTACTACTCTCTCTATACATATATGTACTGCTGGTATTTTGGCAAAAGATTGTATTGTTGGCATATATGCATTGGTTGGTTTTTTTCGAAGATTTCGATAAAGATTTAACATATTTGCAGATATGAAAATTTCTTTTTTACAAATTTAATGATAACTTTGAAATTAATATGATTGGCAAAATATTTAGTACATTCGTATTTGTACTGTTCATGAATTTTTTTTGCATGATAATTTTTTTTAAATACGTGAGAAATGAGACTTGTAAAGATGTCAAATTGTTAATGATTTTAGAGATATAATAAAATTACCTAAAACTTTTTTGTTGCTTGTACATTACACCATTCATCAGGAGTGAGCCAAAATCAAAAGTACTGCCGGACATACGAGAGAGTGTTCGAATGATCTTCTATAGTTCATTGTCATTTTCAACGACGTTTTCAGTCATATCCGGACAAAGAGGCAATAGGTAAAATAGATATTGGATGGTTAGAATGTTAATCTTGTTCTCACCATTATACTTTTATTAAAGAATGATGTTTTCATCATTTTCTTCATCGCTTTTCTGTAAATCGATCGGGAAAGGAGGGGCTGGTCTGTGTCAACATTGGCAGTGATGCAAGTCCATTTTTCGATAAAAATGAGAAGTCCCTTTTCTTGAAAAATTGGCGTATCAATTGATGTGAGCAAAATGAATAGTAAATACTTGATTATGTAATATTATCAAATGCAAATTTCTACAGAGAAAAAAATAAAATGATAAATGATAATGCTAGCAAAATTTATGTACGTTTTGCAATCGTGAATTTTCGAAACATTCTGTCTTTCAGTGCTTTCATTTTGACAATAAATCTTAAATTTTAACCTTGGCCATCATCACAAGACTTTGTCATAACGGCATAGCTCTGTGTAAACCATAAATCCCCCAAACACCTATTGCTGGAAACATCAGTTTTCTTGTTTTTCCTGTCACGGTAAAACATAGGACTCGTTATTTCGTTGCTTATGTTAAACTTTTTCGCTTTGAAATATACCATTTTTGTCGTGTACATTGTTGCCAAAGGACGCTAGCAGTAATACAAATCATAAGTGCCAATTGAATTAAACTGCATTTATAATAAACCTAAAAACAACATTTATAACAATGCCAGATCGAATAATGTTCACCAAGAGTGTGGTTAAGGAGGTGCCTATCGTGAACAGAAAAGTGGGGAGGGAAAATATCTACTTTAACATCAGCTTAGCCGGAATATTCATTTTCGAATGAGGCAGGGTCAGAATATTTATTTTCAAATTAAAGCCGCCCCCACCCCAAACGTCCTTGTTTGATTATTAAAATAACTTGTTTGAAAAACAGTTACCTTTCCCCTATTTCGTTTACCTTGTAAATGCATGCATCGGGTTATGTATTGTATATACAAAGTAACTTGTGTGGATCGTAGAACCTTTGGGAAGGTTGTCAGGATCTAAAACCATTGGAAGGGGGTGTTTGGGACTTGATCCATAGAAATTTGGACAAAATTGATACAGAATTGAGCAATTCTAGACTTTCTGGCACAAAAAGCATATAAACAACACTGAGCAATGTATCTGTCCACGAAAGCGCAGAGATAATTTTTAAAAGTAAGTATGGGTGTATTTTAAACACTCTAAAAGGGTTTTAACGATTAAGGCACATTTTTACATTTATTTTTCTTTCTCGCGTATAAATAAATTAATGGATTAATTAATCAGTAAATACAAAAATCTTGAAGCTTTTGAAGTGTGTGCATGTCCCCTTCCTTTGGTCGAAAAAACTGGATCTGCCCATGAGCTACTAATCCAGAAATCTACTTACATGTATCTACTAAGTTTTTAAATGACGCAATAAGAAACTTGATATCTGTAATTTTCGTGAAAAATAGTTAAATAATGGGAAAAATCGTCTCTTTTATTTAGTTTCGTTAGCAAATCAAAATTTTCAAAAATCCTTAGTGTTGTTTTGTTTACTGTTTTCATTCATAGCCATATCATATCATATGATTACAGTATCTGGTAGATGCAACTGACTTATCTCATATAAAACAAGAAACAAACAATGCAATTGACTTATTTCATATAAAACACGAAACAAACAATGCAATTGACTTATCCCATATAAAACAAGAAACAAACAATGCATCTGACTTATCCCTTTAAAACAAGAAACAACCAATGCAACTGGCTTATCTATGTAAAACACGAAACAAACAATGCAACTGACTTATTTCATATAAATCACGAAACAAACAATGCAACTGACTTATCTCATATAAAACAAGAAACAAACAATGCAACTGACTTATTTCATATAAAACAAGAAACAAACAATGCAACTGACTTATCTCATATAAAACAAGAAACAACCAATGCAACTGGCTTATCTATGTAAAACACGAAACAAACAATGCAACTGACTTATTTCATATAAATCACGAAACAAACAATGCAACTGACTTATCTCATATAAAACACGAAACAATCAATGCAACTGACTTATCTCATATAAAACAAGAAACAAACAATGCAATTGACTTATTTCATATAAAACACGAAACAAACGAATCAAAATGACTAATAATCCTTTAAATATTCATGAAATAAATGCAAATGTTTCAATTAAAACATAAAAATTGTATTAAATGAGGATAGAGATTATCAGTTCTCCTTTAATTCTTTACTCGCAGATTCAAAAATATGCATTTATTGTCAAGATAAAAGTGTGTGTAAGGTAAAATGTATAATGGAAATATAATACATTGCGTTTATTCAATCCAACACTCCGGTCTTTTTGACAAGGTCATCACGTGCATCTGATTCTACAAATATATATTCAAGGATGTATAGTTTAAACTATACTTCCCTGATATATTGTATAAGGTACTAGTGGAAAGATATGTGCATATAGACGTATATGGTTACCTACAAAACAAATAAGAAACGAAACGAAATCATTAAGAAAAGAATATATACATTTCCCTTAATTTTTCGGTGACCGTTGGGCATCAAACTATCATTAATCGATGTTAAAATCTCATAAACTTTTTTTGAAATCTCAGTTTAAAGAGGCTGTTTTACTTTAGTAGATTTTCGGGAGTTTTTCTTTTTTATATTATATAATTATGCCTTCCTTTGATCGAGAGATTTGGACGTCGTGACACTCCACTTTTTGGATACTCAAGTCAACCATGTCATTGACAATAGGTTTCAGAAACAGATATACAGACTCTACAAAGTTATTATTAATAAATCACAATCTTATAATATTCCTTAGTTCAATATTACAACAACACGAAAAAAGACGAGCACCCTAAACATTGTAACTGCGTAGGGAATGACATGATTAAGCGTGAACAAGAATATGACGAAACGTCAAATTATCGTACTCCTAGCCCGAACGTGATCATGGACAACGTGCCGACGAAAAAATCGCGATTGGGTAAAAACAAGAAAAAGGCGTGGAGGAAAGTAGATATTTCAGAAGTTGAAGACTTTTTAGAGGATGAAAGATTACAAGAACGCACAGGGTAACCATTATAATAGCATAACAAAATCAGCTGTTTATTGAATTTCCTCTGATCGTATAGAAATTCTCCGGGTCATACCACACGTCCACAGGTTTTATGATTGCCTGGATGTGTGTCCTCTTTATACAAGGTTAAGGCCAATAATTCTCGTATGCGTAATTACCCGATCATATAAAGATTTAGGGAAGAAAACCAAGTAAAGGGGATTTATGAATCGCCTAGACTCAATAGAGTCTTTTCTTATTTTCATGTACATGTATAGTTGCTGGAGGTTTTTGGTCCTTTTCGTGTTCGTCCCTTAGAGGTTTCGGTCCTAAGAGGTTTCAGCCCTTTTTGTGTTCAACCCCCCTGTTATAAAACGTGTCAATATCCAAAATAATTTGGCGATATCCTGTTACATGCCCCACATCCTTCATCTGTTTTTTACATTCAATGTATTTATTAAAGGGATTTCAATAAGTGCCGGCACCTGGTGAAATACCGCTGCTTTAAATGACGGGAATTGCCAGTTTGATTTTCCTCTCATTTTGAATTCACTACTCACATTTGTGCATACGGCGTTCAAAACAATATGCCTCAAATTTCTGAATCACCTCTCCAAGTAATTCATATTGAAAACCTGACGCTGTATGTAATAATTGATTCTATTTGCATGTTTTATTAATTTTCATAATCCATTTGTTTCATTCTGTAATTTATGGGGAATAAAACTAAACATAGTGGAATATGTTAGAGATCTCAAGGCTAATTACCGGATGTTGCCGATTCATATGGTAAATTTCTTTTACAAAATCATAAATCCCATGTGAGGAAGCAAGAGAAGAGAACACTAGTTCCTCTTCAGCTCTTTCATTTTCCCCCGATAGTAGCAAAGTGCAAGCAGGTAGTCATCCTGAAATGTTTAGCGATCATCTATACCATAAGTAACTGATGTCACATGACTGTGGCACTATCAACAATGTACCATGAAACCTTCCCAGCCGAACATGAAAAGGGCCAAAACCCCTTGGGGCTGAACACGAAAAGGACAGAAACCTCTGGCAACCACATGTATACATCTATAATAAACCAACAGAGTCACAAAATTTCCTCTATTAATTTCTAGTATTTCCTGAGATATGAAGGGGTCATAATATGGAATAACCCAGTCTTTGTTAACTCAAATTAGCTTAGGTTCCTGGTTGTATTAGAATAGTGGATTTTAAAGATGTAATGGACCATATATGTATTCATTTACTTAAAAATAATTTCTGTATTGGATTACCTATTTCATATTGCAAATTGAAGTCCTTAATGACTCTTATAATAGCAGTTTTACCACTTACTTTGTCATTTTCTTTTAACTTGATATTTGACAGGGATGTGAAGCAATTGATATGATTGACAGTATTTTCCCATACTTTTATTTTGTTCGAGTCTTTCTGCTCTTAAGTTATAAAGTTATCATACAATTTCTGTCCAGAAAGTTGTGGTAAATATGAAGCAAGTGATATTTATTAAATTTCACTTAGTATGACTTTCTTTGTTGAAAAGGAAGAATGAGTAGCTTAGATGAATTTCATTTGGCCATATTGAATGGTATAATATATGAATATAACCTTATTTCAGAGGACTTGTGGCAGATAGGCCAGATGAACAACTCTTTGTGGTAGATAAGGCAGCTAGCACTGCAACAGTAGGTGAGGAGTTAAAAAATCAGTCCCATCCCAGACTTCGCGAAAAACTCAAATTTTTACATGACATTCGGTCCTGTAAAGGGCGAAGATTTACAGGACGGACTCAAATTTTACAAGACCAAACAAAATGATTTGGATTGTGAGAATTTTATGTAATAAAACCATGAAAACAGTAACACTGTGTATCTATTCCCATTTCAGTAGTAACTATGAAGGTTGAAATGTTTCCTGCAAGACACTTTAGAACAATTATACAATAATTTTGTGAAAAAGACATGACAATTCTTCCTTATTTTAAGAAAATATTTTATAAAAGAATGCGAAAACACGTAAAAAATTGAAATTGACTATTACTAGGAAGCGGAAACGACATACTACAAATAGTTACAACTGAATTCCAGCGTTTGCCTTTGTTTCTTTTTCTGACAGTTATGGGGCATGTACATGTAGGATCGAAAATTAAAGTGAAACATGTGCATATTACATTGAAATTAACGATTTTCCTTGATCACATGGATGCTTTACTGATATCCAGTTATTACACATTGCAAACTAAGTGTTTGAAGACCATGAGTTGCATTTCTGTGTTGGCAGTTCATTAAAAAAAATGTACATTAATGATGAAATTTTGAAATTATGATTTAGGATTTCATAAGGGTGAATTTTCTGTCCATTTATGGGGGAAAGTAGGGGGATGGGACCAAATTGCAGTCCTATTTTTTGGTCAATCAGGTGTCCTGAATACAAAATCAGTTATATCTTAAAATTGCTACAGTTTTCAGATACATGAATTTATGCAAAAAAAATATGTATATATATGTTAGTAGATTAATAGCTTGTTTACAGCTAAATTGATATAGAGTTAAACAATATATTTATATACATGTACTAAAATTACATGTTAGAATCAAGATTATGACAATATAGGTTTCAAATTCAAACAAGTACAAGATCGTAATATTCATATTCACTGCATGTATTGTATATAAATCTTAGTGTACTGACAGTGGCACTGTCATCATCTGACCTTATGTATGGAATATGGTAATCCATAATTACTTTACAAGAAGTTGAATTGTAAAAGAGAAGTTTCTTGATAATCAAATAAAAAAAAAACCTAAAAGTATAATTCCTAATGTTTTTTTTTTTGTCAGTAGAGGAACCTGCTCCAAAACGAAAAAGAAGGGAACCAAAAGCTCTCAAATGTCATTCACATCTTGTACTTGATACAAGGATAAAACCTGCTAGAGTGTGAGTAGACAGAATCATATACCTTTTTTTGTATTACTTACAATCTTATTTTAGTGGCGTTAGCTCTGGCCTTCTTGTGTAAATTTATGGCTGCACAGATAGTACAGATGTAGTGACAGATACATAAGCTACAATCACATTCTCACAAGTGTCCTTAATACATGTCTGCTTTAAAGTCTAAGCAGTCCACAAAGTTTCAGCTCACTGTGCTGAAATTTGGTTGTGTTAAAATAAGTGCACATACAGCAGTAATGCCATGAGGGACTTCATTTGCAGATTGGGTTATACATGTAATATTTTACTCGTTGTAAGCCTGTCGATTCTGTCAAGTCTGAATTCGAACAGTAGTATGCAGAAGTGGTCAAGTATGCCAGTGTATCGACTGAAGACGGGTGACTTTGTCTGGGTACTACTGCTCCCTCTCCTGTCTAAATCTGTCAGCCAAATATAAGTAAAATAAACCAAACGCAGCATTAAACAACAAAAAAAGAATTTGATGGTTTATTCATGTCATGTAATTATAATACAAGATCTGATAATATGTATGTAAAGACAATGTGCACAATTATTGCGGCATTTGAATTTTTGAAATGGTTGTTAAGTCATTATTTTTGATGGATGGATGAAATAATTTTTCATACAGACCTCACAATGTACGTCAAGAGTCACTGGATCGACGGCACAGAAATGTTATTGAAAAAATAAAAAGTGGTGTAAAAACAAAGACAGAGAAAGATGCTGAGAATCAGAGGAAAAGAGCTACTGCTGGTAGACGTCAGAGAATAAATGCCATACGTTCCATGCCTAAAGCTACATATGATCTTTGGGGAGGTAAATCTTTCATACTTTGTGTCTGTGACCATGTTCTTGTTCGATGATCCCTAATAGTACACGATTCCTGGATTGCACCACCATGTTTAATAGGTTTTTTACCTCCATATTCCATATCACAGTATGACTGGAAAATAGTTGGAAGCCTCGTAAAACCCTGTATCGGCAAACCTTCAGATGGTCTGTGGATGGTAGATATTTTACATTTTCTGTTGTCATACTCTGCTTCAAGGACTCCTAGATTAGGTCACACAGGATCATAAGAAAGATGTATATACATGTACTTTTAAATTTGTTTTGGATAAAATATTTCATTTATGGTACAGGTACAAGATATGAATTTCAGACATAGATGAGACTAGCATTTTTTTTAACGATAATAAATTTATATGAAACATCTGTCAACCAAGCTTACACCAGGGTAATCCATTATCTTATACTGGTTGCTGTGGATATATTTCAGTTACCATCCCTTTGTCTATCTCAAGAGAAAACCTAATATAGGATTTAGCCACTGTGTTCATGCACTGATTACAGAGAAGTATGGGCATATTGGCTTCAGATGTGCAAGAAAATAAAAAAAAGATGATCAAGGAAGATGGCAAAAATGCTTTGACTTGTCATTAATTTGAGACTTCTCATGAACTTAATTTTATGATCTTAAATCAACCTTTCAACCAGTCAACCAGTGTGGTTTTCTTGGGGTCATCATAGAAGTATTCTTGAAATGACATACATATAAAACAGTAAATAAACATAGAGATCAAACTTTCAATTTTTATTGCTAAGGGATGTTAATGATCTTGATTCAGTCATATCCACAAGATCAGGGTCACTATTGCTTATTGTTTATATTGATTTAAGAGTTCTGTCAGTCTTTTTAGTAGTACCTACTGCCTTTTACAATGTTCTCTTTCATGTTTGTCTTTTGTTTTTTAGATGAAAAACCTGACACAGAAGTCAAACCTACCCCAAAATTACGGAAACAATCCTCAATTAAGGTGCAGTTATTTTAAATTGATTGAATATAAAAATACAGTGTGTGTTTTGTAACTTTGTTAAATGCAGTTATGTATTCTTGAATGAACATCAGAAAATGACAAATGAGGCAGATGGGAAAGTCGAGCGGTTTACTTGATAGAGATCAGTAGTTTCTCTAGGTATTTTAAATCTACTCCACAACTAAACATTGGCCCATTATCTTCAATACAATCAAATTCAAATGCAAAAATCCATCACAGTTTGGCGTTATTCATCTACAAATTATAACATCTGTTTTCCTTGATTTTGGCATATTTGACGTCATAACAATCACAATGTTTACATGAACATTAGTTTGGTTCTGATAATCCATAATGGGGAATAAGTGTAGTGTTAAACTAATAGAAATGGACTTACATGTAAATCACATCTTCGAAATTTTACCAATAATTCAATATTTTAAACCAGTGAATCTCAATGTTTGTGCAGTGATCTTCAGGAAAATCTGTATTTAAATACTTAGTATCTACTGTTCTGCAAGTGTCACTCAGTAATTATCATTTAATAGACCTTTTCCCTGTTGATCTTATATTTCATTTTATGCCAGACATACAATAATTTGCCATAAAATTTTATGTCATTTTACTCTGACATCACTATTCTAGCATTAAAGTCATAATGAAAATCCCAGCAAAAAGTAGCATGTCTGGCATAAGATCCCTTATATCATGTTGAATTGGAAAAACATCTATTCTTGTAGGTTCCAAGTCTGAGGCACAATCCATGTGAGATTAAAGCTGTAGAAGTCCCCCATCCAGGAGCGTCGTATAATCCAGCCTTCCAAGATTATCAGGTATGCCATTGACCACTGTTTTCTTTTAAAGTATATATGATTATGTATTCCACTGACTATGCTGTATGATTATATATGACAACTTACTAAAACTGTATGATAGGGTATTCCACTGACAACAACTTGCTGTAAGACTAGGTATGCCACTGACAAATACTGTCTGTATGATTAGCTATGCCAGTGATAATGACTGTCTGCATGATTAGGTATGCCACTGACAAATACTATCTGTATGATTAGTTGTGCCAATGACAATGACTGGCTGTATGATTGGGTATTTCACTGACAACAACTGGCTGTATGACTAGGTTTGCCACTAACAATTACTGTCTGTATGATTAGCTATGCCACTGACAATGACTTACTACATGATAAGGTATGCCACTGACAACAACTCTCTGTATGGTTATGTATGCCACTCATTACAGCTGTATGGTCAGATTAGGTATGCCTCTGATAATAGTTGTATGTAGGTATGCCACTAACTATAACTCCATGATTAAGTATGCCATTGACTTACTCGTATAATAATTTATGTTACCAATTTTATTAATGCTTATTTATCATTCCTTTTTAGACAGAAAAACAAGATTCTTGAGTTAATACTATTGATTGTCATTGTGATATAAAAATAAAGGAAAGAAAAGATATAAGTATAAGATTTTCATCCTCTGCTTATAGAACATGTGCTTTTAAAAGGATGAACAGTGCTTTAAGTTTGATTTATCATCATTATGTTTGTTCAGTGTAATTTCAAAAGAGAGTGATTTTATGTAGTACAAGTGAGACCCAGGGTTACTCAGATGTTAAGAAGTTTGACATGTAATCAGAAGGAAGTAGGTTTGAATTTCACTTGACCTTGGGTCAAGTGGGGGTATGTCTAAGTTGAATACTGAGGTTTAAAGCTTGAACCTTGTGTCAGAGGTAGACCTAGCACATCCGATGGTAAGAATGCTTGTTAATAGGTCATGATGTACACTTTAAACTTTTTCAATAGTACTACAATGATGTTAGTGTAAAATTCTTGAAAGGCATAAATTGACAAGCAAATCTATTTGGGACTCTCGTTTATGTTATTTAGTTTCTTAAATGTGTACAATCATGGTGATTTACATTATCATTGTTGGTAACAGGAATTATTACAAAAGGCTCATGAAGTAGAAGTGAAGAAAGTACGAGAGGAAAGGAAAATTCAGAATGCATTGGATGCCAAATTCCCCTCAGTCAGCAGAAAGACATTAGAAGTATGTTTCTTAACATGGTGGTTTGTACATTGCTTCTAAATAGGTTGCACAATCTGATTGTACCATAGCATGATTTTTGTATTTCTTGTGACTTCTTCCTATGAATTGAGCTGAGATTATTGTTACCTGGTTAAATCCTTCATGCTCTAAGAGGCTTGTTGATAAAGTATGTCCCAGTACTGTCAGATCCATAACCTCTCAGCTCTGGCAAGTTTAGGTGTGAATCATAGTCAAGCAAAAGGGGAAAGCCAGCTGTATAGGCGAAGTAATCGTGTTGTGTCATTTATCACATGACATTGTATTGTTACTGAGTATCGTAAAGCTGTTTCATAGTTCAACATTATGACACATATAATAATTCTTTACTTAAGGTTTCATGCATAGCATAGTGTGACATTATGTAAACCCAGAGGAAAAGAGATGCTAATAACTTAAAGAACTCAACTTCACCAATGTTCTCAGAAAAATACTCTTTTTATGCCTAAGCTCATGTCTTAAATGAATTTCAAATGCAATAATGCACAGATATTAAAACACACAACTTGTTTCATAATACATGGTATGAAATAAAAAAAAACCAGATGAATGCTTATTGGCTTTTATATAACAAAATTCATCTGTTAATAAATAAATTAGGTTTTTGATTTGTATTACATAATTGAAAATATGGAATAGGCCATATATTAAATCAAACTGATGCAGCATTTTATTTTTGTGACGTGAAAGATATGATTTGAGCTGATGTATGTTGTTTCAAACTCCAAAGGAAACATGGTTGTCCGAGATGTCGGCAGGTCTAGATGATGATGGTGAACCAGAAGAAAACATAGACCCAGAGACATTAAGTCAGTTATCTGTGAATCCCCCTGTCCGTAGAGAAGATAAAAAGACCAAAACACAGAGAAATAAAGAAAAACGAAAAAAGAAAGAGGTGGGTATATATGTAATTCTAAGGTTAGGATGTTGTTAGGAGCAGTTGTACTGATATGCTTTGGACAATCCAGTATTATATCTCTGCATAAGTTAAGTGCCCCTGCACCTAAAATGATATGAGAAGTATAAACTGAATGATAGGTTTGAACAAATTGAAGATTTTACTGGAATGTAAAATATACAGTTCATGCTTAAGTCAGTCTTCATGCGACCAAGGTTGAGATTCTTAAAAAGGCGTACGATGGACTTAGCTAAGTGGGTTGCAAGGGATGTAAACAAATTCTGTTTCTGAGAATTTTCTAATAAAACTTCATCAATATGTTCACTTTCTATCCTAAATTTCTGTTTTATTGACCTGTAATGCCAAATGATACAGAACAATGGTACGTTATTGTGATGTCATAAGGTTGCTATCTCCATTCAGTGTTACTAACTGATAGTACACATGCTCCACCTAACGGATGGTACCTCTCATTGTTTGAAAAGCAAATTTCAGTTAGAATAGTACGATTGACTTAGCTTATGTATGGGTGTACTCTTTTTTTGTGAAACTTAGTCCAGGAGAATTGACTAAAGTTATCTGTAGTGTGATATAAACACTTAATAGTATTTCAATATAGTTGAAATAAAACTTGAGAAATAAGATTGATTTAACCAAAAGTTTTAGTTATCTATGTTAAAGAAAATGAGAATCAGCTTTATTCAGAATGAATATATAAATTCTCTTTTTAAATTTGATTTACAGGAAAAAATGAAAGCAAAAGAGAAATCTAATAATGCACACAAAAATGAAATGTTCAGGTAACATTTTAATTATCCATATATTTGAGGCTTAAAACTTGAAATGATGGAGTTGGTGAAAGGGGTTATTTAGATCATTATCTTCTTAAAACTGACTTTTCCCAAGAACAATGAAATATGGATAATGATACTGAGATGCTTTAGCAATGAGACAATGAAAATCAGGGCTCTGTGTCATTGGTGTGAGACACTGCTTGGGGTGGGGTCTGCGGCAGATGTTGAAATTTCTATGCAATGCATCAGGCAGATGCTATCACCATGTTGCTATAAGCAAAATAATCTTGGCTTAGCAAGAAGCAAACAGAATAATTTGGGGTTATGTAGCATTAGACTTCTGTATTTATTTTTCATGAAGTTTGTATTTCATGTGTGGGTTATAATTACTGGAGCATAAGTCTTTTGCAACAAACATTTTCCAATATCTTTTAATATACGAGACTTTTCAAAGTTCTTTATTGCTCTGTGTAACACAGAAATGGATTATACTAGCCATATAATCTGTTTGTCAGAAGTAAGGATGCTCAAATTTCGCAGTGAAGTTTTGGTTCCTTTCAATCATTACATATACATATTCATGATGAGACATTACATTGTAAATTTTCATGTATACATGATACAGGTTAAAGAAGCTGAAAAATGAAGTAAAAGCCAGAGAATTGAGACTGGAGAAGAGAGCAGAACAACGTCATAAGCAGTACCAGGACAGAATCTCCAAGACACACAAGTTAGGCAGATTAAAGTATCCTTGACCCATTTATCATATCACTGCAAAATTCAGAATGGTGTACACCAGTTAATTTTTTTTTTCATTATCAGAAGTGTTCCAAATGTGAGTAACTTTTGATGTCGATATTGGGATTTCATATATTCTAAAAAAAAAACTTTATTTATGTTACAACAATTAAGAAACAAGTTAACAATTTGTATAAATCTTGCTCGTTGACACACATCTTGGTGTAAGAGTGTCATTTTTTTCTTCTAAATATAATTGGATGGCACAGATTCTAAATTCAACATGCATCTTACATTGAAGCCTTTTTCAATGAAAAGATATGAGACCTTCAAATTTAGATTTCATGTACATGTACATGAAGGTAAGTTTTATTTTTGGCACTGCAGCATCATTTCTAATCATTTTAATGATTATAACACGTAGGAAGTTTTGGAATCTCGTCTCTTCAGCCTTTTGAAGTGACACTTAGATCCATCGCTTCACATGACTTAAACACTCCAAACAATTAGGGTAGTGATGATTTTAATTTGTCTCATATGTAAGAAAAAAAATGGTAGAAAATTCACTTAACAACTATTTAGATTTGAGGATCAGGATTTAGAAGTGAAGTTAAGTGATGAATTAACAGACTCTTTACGAAAACTTAAGGTAAGTGAATATGTTATCAGTGATGAAAATACATTCTAAGTGATTGTTTAACCAGAATGTTTAACTTTGTTCATGTGTTTTGCATTGTATTAAATTGACTTTTTTCAAAAGTATTGAAATATGAAACATATTTTTATATTCTTATTTTATGATGAATATTGGTTTGATAAATTGTTATAGTAATTAGAATCATTATTATTATTCTATATTTTTCCCTGTTCCATATAGCTAGGAGGAAATTTGTATGACAAGTTTCTCTTACATATTTCTTTTGTCATATTTTAGCCGGAAGGGAACTTGCTATATGATCGTTATAAGAGCTTTCAGAAGAGGAATATTCTTGAACCAAGACAACAGGCCAAGTATGTTTTTATGCATTAACTTACCTCTCTTTTGTTAAACACTACTCCTGCTTGTCAGTCTGACTCTGGTCAAAAGTGTGTAACAAAATAGGTAGACAAAGTTAATTTCAGTAACAGGACTAGCCTAGCTCAGTTTGTAGACATGCTTTACTTGGGGATAAGCTGTGGTCTTAATTACCACTAGCGACTTCTCACTTTCTTACTTCCTGTATGTCAGGATAAAATTAGAAATCCCATGTCATGATAAACCTTTGAACCTCAAGTTCTCCAAATCTCTTCATTGATTATAATAGATCAATGATTGATTGATTGATTATTGTTTTACGTCACTCCATGATTATTTCACGTATACCCGGTATGGTGACGGCATCTGCCTGATGCATTGCATACAAATTTAGACCTTTAGACCCACCTGAAGCAGTGAGGGATCTTTTACGTGCCACGCCTACTGTGACACAGGACCTTGCTTTTTACTGTCTCATCCCAAAGATAGAACACCGGTGTGCCCAGGAGGGAGTCAAACCCGGGACCTCTCGATCACGAGCCAGGCACCTTATCCACTAGGCCACACCAGCTTTATAATAGATCAATGAAAGCAAAGATACCACATAAAAATCCAAATTTCTATTATTTTATTTACAACAGAAAAACCAGAATGGGATATGCATAGCGTTATATCAAAAAGTTATTTCCTACAAATTTAAATACATGTATATAATTAATCAAATTGAAAGTAATATCTTGCATCACAGCATATCACCCCCAAAATCCCGAGTGTCTGAAAATGTAACATAATATCAATCAAATTACATGATAATTACTTTATATTCAATAATAATATTATATGTTATAATTATATTATAATTAGAGTTTAGCAAATTCTTGAATGTGTTGTCAATGTGGCATTTACGTGTTGAATAACCAACATGAAAACAAATAGCATGCTTAGCACGAAAATAAAAGCCCCTTCCATAACAGTTTGAAAAGAGATTAATTTCATTCTAATGTACTCTGTTTAAACGAAAGAAATTATCTGATTCCATCATTGCTGTAATGGTCTATTTCAATAGCATAAATCTAAGCAAAACATCAGACATATGTCTTTATTATGTGGGATAAACTTGAAAAAATTTGACATCACAAAATAGGAAACATACAAAATCATATCTTTGAAACAGTAAAAATTATATATGTATTGTTTCTATTGCAGAAAGTACAGGAAATATAAGAAGAAATTGGTGGAGAAGAGAGGCCACAGAAACATCACACTCTAGTAGAAATGATCGTAACTCACTACACTATATTGATCATTATAGATACATGTATGTAATATCCAGTGGAGAAGAGAGGCCACAGAAACATCACACTCTAGTAGAAATGATCGTAACTCGCTACACTATATTGATCATTATAGATACATGTATATAATATCCAGTGGAGAAGAGAGGCCACAGAAACATCACAATCTAGTAGAAATGATTGTAACTCACTACACTATATTGATCATTATAGATACATGTATGTAATATCCAGTGGAGAAGAGAGGCCACAGAAACATCACACTCTAGTAGAAATGATCATAACTCGCTACACTATATTGATCATTATAGATACATGTATGCAATGTCCAGAAATTGTTGCGTCTTGCAGCAAATGATGTAATTTTACAGGTATATGTTCATTTGGGAAATGAGATGACAATTGTTATTGTTTAAGAATAAACATTGTTTAAACTATAAATTTGAACTTTGTCATATTTGCACCTACCATATATAATAACTGTGCGTCTTTCATAATTAGGAAGGATGTAGTGTGGTCATTAAGCACATGGTTTGCAGTTCAGATAATCTTGTGTTTTCTTTACATTGCACCACAATATATAAGTAGTTGGTCACCTCATTTCCATGTTGTGATACCACTGCAGAAATGGAATTTTAAAAGTTCAATCAGCTGACTTTTCATAAGTTGACACTTGAAACAGTCTTGGTTGAGTGGTTAGCTAATGCAGCACATACTCCGTAAGCTGGTGGTTGGAATCTTGCAAGGCCGCTGAGCATGTTGATATATATCCTACAGATAAGATCTAAAAATAGAGACCCATCTTAAGGATAGACCTTGCAAGACACCTGAGCATGTTGATATACCTCCAGTGGATAGGGTATAAAAACAGAAACCCATTATAAGGGTCGGCCTTGTAAGTGTACGAGTCATGTTCCGGTAAAGATGAAATAATCTTGAAATATGTCTAGAATACCAAAACACGAATATATATTTGTGGCAGGTCATTGAAAGTCTGTGAAATGTTTTAGTCATTCACTGTAGCATACTTCAATGATGAAATCTTTCAATTAATGGTCCTAATAGCATTGCCTTATAACTTGTAGCTCCTCACCTCTGACAATTTTAGATGGGGAGTTCACTCTTCCACGGATCGTAAAGAAAGTAACATTTGGAGAGTTTTCAGTTGTTCTACTCGTGACATTAAAAACAAATACCTCATCACAATATAAAATTACACTTAATGAAAGGGTGAATCCTTGACATGATAGGTAAAAAGGTCCTCGGAGAACCTGTTGAAGGGGAGTGGTTTTCTCCACGTGTCGTACATGTGAAGTAATCATGGTGTGGCTTTTAAAAAAGTAACTGATGCAACTCCTGTATTGGAATATACTTCATTTACTATCCGAGTACATCATTTTCCATTGGTGTGGTTCAGTGGATGAGGTGCTCGGCTCGTGACCGAGAGATCCTGGGTTTGACTCCTGCAGTAGGCATACTTGTGATCCGTCTTTCCAATGAGACGATAAAAACTGAGGTCCTGTGTCATGTTGGCAAGGCACATAAAAGATCCCTTACTGCTTCGGTTGGGTCTGTTGCAAAGGTATAAATTTCCATGCAGTGCATCAAGCAGATGCCGTTACCATGTATGTGAAATAACGGAGTGACAAAAAACAATAATCAATTATTTTGCAAATAACTTTTTCTTCACATATTTTCATTGCTGACAATGCAACCACTCTCTTTTAAAAAAAAAAGTCATTAGTTTAAATTGTAAGCATATTTAATTCATCATAACATAAAATATATAACAAAAGAAAACAAAGTGTTAATACAAATCATTACAATATGTATAAATTAACATACAAAAATATCAATTAACATAATACGTCCATGTATAGAAAAAGATACATATAATATAGATATCGTATAATATAGATATCGTATAATTGCAAATATAAAACATAAACGATATACAAATGACCACTGACTCATCTAGTGAAGTCGTTATAATCAAGACTTCAATAATTACAAAGAAAGGATAAAAGATATATATAGGGGTGCATTTTTATGTATATAAAAATTCCTTGATAGAGTTTATGAAATCTATCGAATCCTTTTTAACTTCAACCGAATCATTGACACTTATTTTTCATCTTTAAAATCCATTTCTTACAACTTTACTTGTTTGATTGTACTGCAGTTTTTCAATAATATAAATATTGCATTTCTAAGAATTGTATATACTCTACATGTACAAAGATGCGATTCAGTAAATTCAACAAAAATTCTCCAGTCTATGAAGATCATCCTAACAGAAGATTTCTACATCTGTAGTCTTGAACATAAGAAAAAACCATTCGGCACATAGTAAAGTTTAAATCCAGGACATTTAGGTCCAACAGCAACTGCAATGCAGACCGAAACATGCAGGTTGCTACCAAAATAGGCTTCGCAACTGTGACCTTTATGGGGAATTTAAAGGTTACTGAAGTTATAGGTCATGATGTCATACAATGTTTTATTGTTCTTGATGTCATTTCTATGAGAGAATGTTTTATTTCTTGCCTTAAAAATAGGACTGCAGCAAATGATGGCAAAGCCAATTTCAAAATAAACATGTTATAAGAATTTGAAGGCAGAGAAAGTACTGTAGAATAGTAAGCAGTAGGTTTAGCATCAGACAGAAGTGTTGAAAGTTTTAGCGTAACTGGGACTTGTCAAGTTTTTGTTCTGTTGAAGAACATTAAATAAACTTTATCACATTCCTATTCAAATATTCTCGGTAACATCGACATGCAGCACTACACATAGAAAGTGGATACAATGTAATAAAAATATAATGAATAGACATTTTTAAGACAAGTTAAGCACTGAGCAGATCATCTTATATTGAACACATGTTGTGTACATATAGTGTATCCATTGTCAAAAAAAGTTTTTAATATTGCAATCATACAAAATATATAGCCTTATAGATAAATGATGAGTACACACTATAAATATGGCATAGTATGCTGCATATTTCGACTTGTTCAGTCGGTTTTCTCAAGTATTAATCTGTTCCGAAGAATGACATACCAATTACAACCATGGTTCTGAATAATCTTCTGCAAAGAATGACTGAACAACCAAGGTTTTGCAAAGGCGAGGTAACAACCCTAATGTCATTTTGTCGGAAATAACATTCAATACAAAAAGGGGGTGGGGTCCATAAATAGACACAATTTAGTGATGCGCATCAATGAATCATGCATTGATGAAAATTGGTATACAGTGATATATAAGCATATAAAGAAAGTGTTTAGGGCATGAATTTACTTAACAATACCTTGCATGCATTTGTTGGTGATGGATTGGCATTTTACAATGCTTTCAACAACTTTTCAGCATTATCAATACAATGAAGCAGAAGGTTAACAACCTCTTAATAACAGTGTTGCATTCTGGGAATGAAACCTGGATCTCCTATATCACAAGCTACACTATACCAAGACTGTCCCATAATGCATTTGAATATACCGCTAGAGCATAGAGATGTGCAACTATATCAGAATTGAGATAATACTGAATGATGATTTTATTACTGCAAATTTAATCCACCTCCAGGACCAAGTCTCTCAAAAGCCCAAACATCTTAATGTTTTGAATACCAAAACCAAATTTTATCTTGGAAGCTTACATACAAATAATAGCAAAATGTTACCAGAATTACAGGAAATAATATTGAAGATGAAGTGCTTATCTATTCAATGAACAGTTATACCTTTAGTGTTGCTAGAGTTACAACAAGAAAAAAACGCAAGTGTGCAACACACAACATCAGACACTGAATTTGAAGACCATGTCATGGGCTCTGACCATTTCATTTTATACTGAAGTACAGATTTCCCATAAACAACATCAGCAGAGGCATAACACACATTGCACCTATCACAATGAGCAAAGTTTACAAAAACATGCTTCTTTCATACATAATCCGGTAGATCAACACATGAGGTACGTCCATTAATTGGAATTCTCAAATATTGTAAAATGAAAAGAGCCCTGAGGCAAACAAAAATATTACATAAAAAAATGACATTGAAAACTTGTATTCGGGATTGTATCTGTAGCATGCTGTTGATGGGTTTCAGAATTTTTGTGACTGATTTACGACTGCACAGGACCGAATCTCTCTCGATTGACTCCAGTTGGAGTACCTCCTCTCTTTCTGTTTCGTCTCATTTTACTGAGGTCCTCACCAAAAACATCACCTGTTCTCAACGCTGATATCAACTCATCAAACTCTCCTGCAAAATTCAAAATTTAAGGGTTAATTTGTTCTATATTAAAACAAAGATCAAACTCCCAAAAATCAATTTTGCCAAACTTTTCGTACTTTTTTGTTAGTCTGATTCTTTGAAATACTATTTTCTTTTCTTATATGACACTGTGCAATCTCATTAATGTACATGTGTTTGAACATTTATAATTTTTTTTTAACTTTCTTACATCAATAATGAATACATCGTATGTTATCGTACAGATCATACATATATTTTTTATGAGATATATAATATTTGAGAATGTAAATTCCTCTTACCTTTGCCAGATTTATTACCAGGTGCTCCGTCCTCTCTCTTCATGGGACTACCACTACGCTTACTGCGAATTCTTTCCCTTTCTCTCTTCAGCTATTATCATTAAAGGTCAAAATATTATGTTTTCTCTGGATTTGTACCCATTAAACAAATTAATACATGCAAATGTAGTATCTTAGACAGAGGTAAAACTGTACTACGCATGTAAATTTCCTTATCATAATTTATCTATTGGCTAGAATATTATATCTCTATAAAATATTACTAATACATGTATAATACATTCTTTCATATTCTATGAAATTTCTGAAACATTCTTTATACCATATGTGATTTACTTAAACATGCATACTCATTTCATAAATAACTTTGTCACTTAAATCATTTAAGATATGTCTTGCACAATCATGACAATCTAGTTATACATGTACTTGTGTTATAAGTTCCTATTTCTTTATCCCTCATTACCTGTTCTTCCAGAGCTGCCCTTTTCTCTTCTTCCTCTTTCTGTTTCTTAATGCGTATGTTCTCTGCTTTCGCTTCTGACATAGTAGATAAGAATGAATCCACCATACCAAAGAATTCCTCAGGCTTATTTTGCTGGGGGTCTTCACCGAAAAACTGACACACTGTCTCAAACTGTAAAAAAGAAATTTGCATTATAGTTTGCATCTCTTGACAAGACCTATCTTCTAGTGTAAACATATGCTCAATATATTGTATACTGATTGTTGACATAATTTGTCCTCTTGCTTTCTTAGACCCTATAGTGCTTACTTAAGATGAATTAGGTTGACTCTTAACTCCTCTCTCCGTGTGAGGACATAATAGTTCTTACTTAAGATAAGTTAGGTCTCTTATCTCCTCTCTTCATGTGAGGACATAATAAGTGCTTACTTAAGCTGAATTAGATCTCTTGACTCCTTTTTCCATGTGAGGACATAATAGTGCTTATTTGAAATCTTTTATCATATCTTTATATGTGAGGACATAATAAGTGCTTACTTAAGGTGAGTTAGATCTCTTAACTCCTCTCTCCATGTGAGGACAAAATAGTGCTTACTTAAAGATGAGTTGGATCTCTTGACTCCTCTTTCCATGTGAAGACATAGAAGTGCTAATTAAAATGAGTTAGACCTCTTAACTTCTATATAAGAAGATTATAGCGCTTACTTAAAGATGAGTTAGATCTCTTAACTCCTCTCTCCATATGAGGACATGATAGTGCTTACTTAAGATGAGTTAGAACACTTAATCTCTTAACTCCTCTTTCTATGTGAGGACAAAATTGTGCTTACTTAAAACAGTTAAATCTCTTAACTCCTCTTTCTATGTGAGGACAAAATTGAGCTTATTATAAAATGAGATAGATTTCCAACTCCTCTCTCCATGTAAGAACTTAATGTTTCATATTCTTATTTTGTCTGATATACATGCAGTGTAACCTTTACAATATGTTGTTTGGAAATACATATTGTTCGGTCATAAAATAATGCCTACTGTTTGTTGACCATTACTACCTTTTGCATCATCTCTGTTCTGGCTTCTTCCACTTCTGAGAAGTTGTATGATGCTACATTGTGGAAGTCTGTCATCACATTGATGAATCTCTGAGCATCCGCCACTCCTTCCTTCTCAAAATATTTCAGCTCCTTTACATAAAAATACAGACTTAATTATACAACAAAGGACCAAAATTTATTACTATTTTTCATAAAATCTAAACATTTAATTCTCCTTATCTTTGTTACTGTTGAACACCATACTAGGATTATCTCCCCTATATGATAGCAGCCAGTTTTTCTAAACAGTGGTGGACGAAATTGAGGCACTATAGAATACACCTTTAAGTAGATACACCAGCAGATTTCTCCACTTATTTATATACAGGATTCAAAAGCTACATTTGTGAAAGTGGAGCGGCAGAGCTCTAGTGCAACACTCCTCCCTACTTATTTTTCCCTCGTCTGTTATTTTAACAAACTTTTAAACAGTATAATCTATCAGATAGTTTGAAATTAATCTATATTAAATGCATAGATAGGATTTCTACAAAACATGCATATGACAGTTTAAATGTAATAAAACTTTGGGAAGTATTGTCAGAGGTAACATGTAACAATGAATTAGGAATTGTCATTTTTATTTACAATTTTTCTGAGAGCATTTAACTCCTGACTCCTTTTAACCTTACCTTTTCAATACATGAAAGCTCAGTTTTGATGCCTACTATATCTTTATCCAATTCCACCATACTACAAGTAAAAATTACAGAAGTACTTGATATGTTGCTACATTGAAATGAAAGTGATACACATGATTATTAAAACTGTAAAAGTTCTGGTGAAAACAAGATCCAATACATTCATTTAAATAAATTGTAAATCTGGAAATAATATTAATTTTTCAATACAGACAATAAACTGAAAGAAGTTATTTGAAGCATAATCATTAAAAGACACTTTTCACAAATTTTTCTCAAATGATGAAAGTCAAATGGCCAAAAATTTGTGAAAAGTGTCTCTAATTTATGATACAACAATTTCCCTGTAGAAGATCTGACTTGATTTGTGTAAATTGAAGCATTTTAACTCTATTAAGATATTCTTACCCGACTTTAGCTGCCTGCTTTACATTGACAAGCTCATTCTCTACTTTCATAACATCAGGAAACTAAAAGATAAAGGCAAACAAAACATTACTTATTTAAACTAACACTATTCCAAAAATTTTTACGCACCCTTGATTCTTAATTTGAATATATTTCTACCTTTTCATAAATGTTTTAATAATACATGTAGGTAATTTTAAAAAAGAAAAACAGATATCAGTTGTTTGGTTGGTTGATTGGTGTTTTATGTCGCTTTCAACAATTTTTCAGTTATATCGCAATATGAAAGCAGGAGGTAACCAAACTCTTAAAAAAACACATATCAGAGATCAGTTTTAAAGACCCTAGTATTGCAAACAAGGTTATCAAAGCGAGGGGAGAATGACTTCTGTGAGAACTTCAATAATTTTCTTTTAAAGATTTCATAGTACAAATATTAGAATAGAACAACCATAATAAAACTGCTCCTCCATATTATGCTTAGTAATAAAACAAAAGGGTCTACTATTAAATTTTAAGGGTTTACAGCTTAATACATGTTTATTTAAAACACATATTGTTATGACTTCCCTTTAAAACAAATATCCTCTCAACCCTATTATTATATGAAATGGACTCATCCTTTTAGAAAATAGTAGCCTATTTGACCTTGAAATTAAAATACATAGGGTGTTACAGTGAAAGGTTTTAATGTTCTGATACTGACTCAAAATACACATATACCTACCCTCTTTTCCAGTAAGTCCACAAGATAATGAAGAAGTGTCATGGCACGGTTATTACTGGATTTAGTGTCCACCAGATTAGACAAACTGCTCAAGCGGAAACCTACAGCATTACCTCGTTGACCTCGATTCATGAAGTTTCCTAATGCTAGGATGATCTCCAGTAGGCGCTTCAGACGACGATTCTTGTTTAATTCATTGGAAGCCTCAGTTACAGCTGAAAATGTATAATCATTGAACTATATGAAATGACTTGATATTTATATGAAGATTAAAGAGTCAGTCTTGATCAGAGGACTTAAAGGATGGAGAAAAAATAGTTTAATTGTCAGGATTTTGAATTAAATGTTTCATATGCTTCAGTATTCTTGAATTTAGACTTCCAAATACAGCTTGAAATTATCTGTGTTCTAATAAAGGAAAAGCAATTGATTATGCTATAGCTAAACTGTTTTAGCTTTTTACAATATCTATAGTCTGGATTGATGATGGATTTCAGCTTACCATCAATTTTTGGTCGAATGTCACTCATTTTCTCTGGATATTTCTTTTTAAAATACAAAGCTTTCAGTCTTCCTTCATAGTGGTTTATTCTGAAATGAAAGAAAAAGGACATCATATACATAAGGTATAAATGTGCCTTAATATACAGACAAAATGCATATACATGTATCTCTGTTACATTTAAAATTTTTACGTTACATTTTATGTTATATTCACGCATAGTAACACTACAAGATCACTCTGTCTTTTGTCAGTATGTTTGTTTGTCTGTCATTCCTATGTTGCAGCAGGCAACACACTTACATGTATTTCCATGACATTGTAAATCTCAGTTTTTAATAAGCTTTCTAGTGAAAGCACAGAGGTTTTATTTTCTACAATAATCAAACAGAGAACATCATTTATAAAATTTTCGTAAGATTTACAATAACAAGTGAACACCTTCTTTAAGATAATATTTCATTGCATCTGTGCATACCACAAGTTTCTGCTTTTGGAATACAGAATAATCTGGACAACACTGACCTTCCAGCCTCAAAAAGAAACTTATCAGCTCTTGCCATCTGTTCCATATCTTGACTATGCTCAGCTAAGAGCTGTGTCTCTTCTGATGTGGGGACAAATTTCAGAAGCTGTAATAAGTATTTGAAAAATGACAACACAACTGGACTATATGTATAATGAAGATATATTTAATTGCCAATAAGTAAATTGTCTACTACAGTAGATATATACAGTGATATGAAACTTTGTCATCTAAAATACTCTCTATAACAGTAAAACGTTTTCTTCTCATTCTTTAAATAGAGTAAACACAAAAAATATTCTCTCCTAATATTAATTTAACTGGTAATGTATGTTCGTATCTCTCATTATTCAAATACAGTATGTGTCTATGTTCTCTCTTTATCCTATGTTGTATGTGGAATATTCGCTCTCAACTCTTTATGGTACTGAACTTAAATATAATCTATATAAATCCTATCAGGTATGCTTGTACAATCATACATTTATGATCATGTTGTCTCTCTTAATCTTATATGGTATGCATATATACTTTAATTATTCTTTCTCTTAATCCCATATGTGTGTAAAGCTATATATACATTTTCTAAATTCTCATCTTTAAGTTTTCCCTTAAAGCATATACATTAACATACATACTTATGGTATTTCTTTTCATTCCATATGATATAGAAGTATGTTTTCTGACCTGTTCTAACATATCTTTTGGGATGTCCTCTGCAGTATCCATATTCAATATGGCTCTAATGACCTCTGCATTGGTCATCTTCAGCTTGGACAGGAGAATTGTACAGTTCTGAGCTCTTCGACCATCAATGAGCGACAATTCTCGTGCTTTGGATTTAGTTGAGCCACCTGATTCTTCTCCATCCTCATTCATTTGCCTCTGATATGCTGAAAACATCTTCTCAAATTCCTCCAAGTCTAATTCTTTGTATACCTGAAAACAGGTTATATAAACATTACAACCTCTTATCTTTCTTAGTCTTGCTATACACAAACAATTTATTTATGCATATATCTACTTTTGATTGATTGATTGATTATTGTTTTACATCACTCCACGATTATTTCACCTATATGGTGACGGCATCTGCTAGATACACTGCATACAAATTTAGACCTTTGCAACGGATCCACTCGAAGCAGTGAGAAATCTTTTACGTGCCACGCCTACCGTGACACATGACCTTGGTTTTTACTGTGTCATCCGAAAGTCAGAACACTGATGTGCCCAGGGCGGGACCTCTTGATCATGAACCAAACACTAGGCCACACCGGCTTCATATCTACTTTTGAAAGAATAATATCTTGCTAAAGAAATATAAATATCACATCGTATTGCTTGAATGAATGTTTACAGAGTGGAAAAGAGAGATTTAACCCTACCTTGGATGCATCAAGTTTAGCCCATATAGTACCTGAAACTTTATTCTGAAAAAAAAAAAACAAAAAAATCTTTGAATAACAATTTATATGAAAAGGAAAGAAATAACAAGGGATCCAATGCTTTCATTTTACCAGATCTTTCTGAATAGTGCAAAAAATATAGCAATTAAACGTTAATCTTAATTTAACAAATGACAAAACTTCCTATAATTAATACATACAATGAAAATTTTGAAATTTTTTGTTAAATCCTTATCTAATAGTTTAATTTTCCACTTGCAAGTTACCATGGATAGCTTTTTTTGTAATTCCTCAGAAATGAAATATGCAATCACATATTTTACAAAAAATGTTCCAAAAAGAAAAATAATATACATGTATATGATATATAATATCCTCATCTTTGATGGAAGTATGTGCATGTGTATCATGAAGTGCTTACCTCAGGTAACTTGGACCAATTTAGGGACTTCATGGGATTTTTAGGTTTAGGGGTATGAATGGAAGCCTTCTGAGGGAATCCCGGTGCTCCAGGTGGGGGAGGTGGCGCCATTCCTGGATAATAAACCATATTCCAATAATTCTGAATATCATTTTATTTGGTAACAATAACAATATACATGTAGCTATATATCCATTCCAATAATAATTTCGTTTACATCTTCATCATTTATAATGTATATGCAGACAATGAGTCAATTTGAATTTAAAACCTTATTGAGATGTGGATGATTCTCCTTTACTTGAAGACGGATACATTTTTGTAACTTTCACTTTCAATAAAAAAAACAACAAATCTTCTCAAGTCCAAATTCAAGTATACTATGATTTCATTAAATAGAAGTAACATTCCGGAAAACTTGAACAATTCCTTTTTATCTCTTGTATCTTTAACAAGAGTGAACTCTATATGTAAATAATTGAGAACTGACCTGGTGCAGGTGGTGGGGGTGGTGCTCCAGGTGGAGGTGGTGGGGGTGGAGGAGGAGGTGCACTTGGTCTCCAGGATTGTGATGAGATCCCTCCATTGGAGAGTCCGATTATAGCAGGTGCAGACAGGTCGACCTTAGCATCATCAGGTAGACTGCCCGTCTTAACCAGGTGGGTCAATTTCTGTCTCTCACCTTGTTCTGCAGATAACTGAGAAAGAAAACATCATTAAGGTCATACAATATGCATTCTCCAGTTTTCAACACATTATATGTAATTTCCCAAAGATAATCATAAATACAGTTTCAAGAAAGAAGTGTTATGCTTACATAAATTCTTCTTTAATAGATATTTAATTCATAACTTTACAAATGCAGATGTCAATGGCATCTTCATACTTAAAAAATATCATTAGCTTTGGCAAAAGCTTGAAGCTTTCATTAGCTAAATCTTAACTGAATGCTTTTGCATAAAATGACCTCGGGCAACATACATACCTGATTACTGAGAGCATGAATTTGCTGATTAAGGGTGTCTATTGTCTGCTTCAGCTCAGCATGCGCTGCAGATTCTTTTTCCAATTTGGCTTTCATTCTGGCTACAGTGGCTGATAATTCATCCTATAAATAATTCGTTCATGAATTTTTGAATGTTCTAATGATTTAAATATTGATAATGAGATTAAAGTCAATTCAACATTTTTTTAGTGCTATGTCAACAATACAGTTTTGAAAATGACTTTTTAGATGGATATAAACACATTACTCAGATGGTTAAAATGTTCCTTTCTTTAAATTTTACCTTTTCCTCTATTCTAATTTCACACTCCCTTTCTTTTTTGGTGAGTTTTCCCTGAAGATCTTCACTAGCTTTCTCTATTTCTCGCAATTTTTGTTGCAGGCTTTTAACATCATCTCCACTAGTCATTCTATAGATTAAGCAATACTTTATGAGTTTACAGTCAAACACAAAATTTTACATTGGATAAAAGTATTAAAGAGAATTTTCATGTTCTTGTTTAGATTGTTATATAAATGAAAAAAAAAACTAATACTAAAACCATCTATATTTTTTTTTCGCTGCTTTTCCTTTACTCATATTTCCACCTCAGCAATCTTGTGTCGAGGTCACTTCAACCATTAAACTTTGTATAACTTTTATATAATGACATAGAGAGGTTATTACTTACTGCCTTATCATCTGTTTGACATTGATTTCCACTGGTACACCATCTGGATCCTGGCCATTCTTCTGCTGGATGGCAATCATTTGAACGATACGGTCAACCAGGCACCATAAACCAGTGATGTTACTGTCATTACCAACTGTCAAGACAAAGTATAAAACTCATGAAACAACTACTGATGATGAAATGAATATCATTCAAGAGAGTGTAGCATCATTAAATTAAAATATCTTAAACATCCAAAAGTTTAAACTTATGAGATATTCTATATATATATTTCCCACCAAACATGAATTATTATTGTCTTCTGAAAAGAATAAATGCGACTGAAGTCTTAAGGAATAAAGTAAAGTGGCTGCTTCACACATGTAACCTCTTAATTCAAGCCAATTTTATGCAGAAAAATAAACCGATAAAGATGGTATGACCGGATTACAAAGAAAACTCTAAACAAGGCCATGGTCACAAGGTCAAAAGTCATGGTATCAATTGAAAGCTCTGGTCATAAAGAACCTAGGTTTGAAGTATAAAACCCACCCCTATTGATTCAGAAGATAAAGCCAAAATTAAAGTTTTTTAAAAGTAGGTCAAAGTCCAAGGTCAAGGTCACTCAGTGAAAAGTCATCGCATAATTTGAATACTCTGGTCATAAGGAACCTATGCATGAAGTGTTATTTTTTAGTTGCTAAGATTTTGCTTCAACCAGAAACTTAACCAAAATGTTGATGGACAAATTGTTTTACAACCTAGCTAAAAATCACTTGTAGGAAATATGATATCGGCACAGTATTGTGACAGACTGATTATTATCATAAAAAAGTCCAACTTTAGAATTAAAATCTGCACTTGCTACACTCTAAACGCAAAATTAGTAACTATGAAATTTACATACATGGTAGGAAGAGTAGATGTTGTAAGATGGAGGTGAAGTTCTGATAACAACTTGTCATCGTGAGTTTTTTTCTTAGGACATCAAACATGGAATATGCACTCTTGGTATCTACATGTACCTAAATTATAAAACAAAAAATTATTTTATTATGCAAAACGGAAAGCACTAAAGCAGTTCATGGTAAGTGTTTTAAACGTATACTCTTTATACAGCAAGATTCGCTGACATGACTATTTGGTTTTTTTTATGTAAATTTACTGAAAGGAGTAAATATGGTGGTATGAGTGCATGCTCTCATAGTTAGAATTTACTCTGTGAGTAGACACATGTACAAAGTGAGTTATTTTTTAAGCACAGAGCACTTACTGGTTTCTATGATAAATACTCACATTATCAAACTTTTTTGCAAACTGTCTTTCATCTTCATTTCTCATCATTTCGAAAAAGTCTAAATGTCTGAAAATAAAAAATATTTTGAAGAATCATATTTTTTGTTTCTATTTTTGGCTTGCTAAATTTATGCCTGTAATCATAAACATTTTTCAATGTAGAACCTTTCTTAAGAAATATGAAAACAATTTCAAATTTGTAAAATAGCTAAATATTTAATCAACTTTATCAGTTAAACAAATAACAAACTTCTAGAGCTACTGACCTGGCTCAATTTTGTAAACTTATCTCCTCTTACCTATCTAGTGAAGAACTGACATGACTTAGGAAACTTTGTTACATTTCTTACCTCATATGTATAGCTATTTTGACTCACCTTCACAATGTACCTACTAAACCTTGAATTATCTAACATACCACTTACCTATATAATGAAGCATTATCATACGTTTTGAATTATCTCCACTTACTTAACTTACACAACTAGTGTGGTGAGGTCCACCCTATACTTATGTACTGTACTATAATAATTCTAGAGTTATCTCAACTTGCCTATATCAAATATTATTGAAAGCAGTATTAACTATAACATTATTATCAAAGCAGATGAATTTCTGACACTGTTGCCAAACTTATTTTAATCAATTTATATTTTTGCTGTATAAATGTATTCTAAACTTTTAGGAAAGGGAAATTTCATTTTTAAAGGCATTGTATATATATATACATATATATATATATATATATATATATATATATATATATATATATATATATATATATATATATATATACACACACACATATCTATATATATGTAGCCAATTGAAGAAACCAGTTTTTATTAGACTAGTGCTTTGTATATATTTTCTATCTTTCTTTTCGTGTCTTTATATTTGTGTGAGTGTTTGTGTATGTCCTGAAGAAGAAGCAGATTGCTTCGAAAATTTGGCAATTTTTTAATTGTTTTAGTATCGTTATCGCTTACCTGTGCTTTTATAATGACCCCTTTTTCTCGAGCGATTTGCATTAACCTTCATTGAGGCTGATCTGATACTTATGAATAGTGAATGTTGTTACAATTTTCCTTTTTTGTGCTTTTATATATACACACACACACACACATATATATATATATATATATATATATATATATATATATATATATATATATATATATATATATATATATATATTTATTTGTGGGTATGTATCATTAAGATTATTGGAATGAAAGTAAATGGGGTACAGAGTATAGAAAAATGCCTGTGTTCAACCCTAATTCTTATTTTTCTTAACATCTAATATTACATTGTCAAGCACTGTACTTCGCTTAATTTTAAGAGTTATCAAAACTTCCCTATCAAATGTATCATATTTCTACATTTATCTCAACCTACCTATCTAATGTAGCATTGTCATGCTTCCTGAGTTTTTCTATCACAGGTTGAATGCCCAGCATCAAGAACTCATATCGCAAGTGTAGCCGAAACTCCAAATATTCCTTTAAATAGTATTTGAATACTTTTAACACACAAAAAAGTAAGCAGTATTTTTACATCAAGTCTTCTGATCGCCAATACACAGTGGTATACATTAAGTTTTACTTTGCAACTAAAATCCTATAACTAGTTTAAAGATTTTTATTTCTTATTTCAGTATAAATATATACAAGTCAGCCACTCACTTTTAAGAAGTAAGAATCCCAAAGCTTATTTTTCAATATTTCTTTTAAGACCACTGGACCAGAAATATTTAAATATCATATGTGAAACCAGAAAGGAAGATAATATGGAAATATTACTTGTCCAGGTCCACATCTTAGAGCTGCATTGATGAAGGACATAATAGCTGTCTTTAGATTGACTTCCTCTTTATAAATCCCTGTACTGCGGTCTAAATCGTTGACTAGACCCTGTAACAATTAAATTCATCTCTACAGCAAACAATAAAAAAAATACATTATACACTAAATAAAAAACCATAACAAAAAATATTCACATTTTTTTCTCTCCTTTAATAGCCGTTTTACACAAAATTTCCATTTCATTTAAATCATGTAATTTCACATCTAATACCTGGAACCTTGTTCTCTCTGACGCAAAGTCCTGATAATGTAACATGGCCTCTAGGACTTTGCGATGACCTCCTGGCACTAGGCACATGGCTCCAAGAATCTCCAGTACAGCTATCTTGGTCTTGATGTTTTCTGTCGCCAGACTCTGAGCTATAATATTGATACAGTCAGAGTGGGCTAAAACATGAGCTCTTCCTTGCTGTAAATGTAAACCACATTGTAAGATCTACTATCCTGACATTCTCAACCTCATGATTTTATTTCTGTTTTTCTCCCTTAATCTTTAATTATGAAAATATAAACTCTGAAATGCTTTCATGTGAAAAATGAGCAAAGGATGACCCATACCTTAATGTTTTTATAATGCAAATATACTTATTAGTGCCTGCCCTAATTCAGGTTTCTAGTCTCCTGATATAATTGAATGGTTTTCTTAGGAAAAGATATAATACACAATTATTTGTTTTAAGTCATCAAATCTTTCCTGCATTTTGCTGCCAAGTCTAAAAATTTTCCAGTCATTTTTAAACAAGCACTACTGAAGTCTGATTTGTTTTTTCACATATCTTCAAAGTAAAAAATATTTTGTAATGGAGACAAAAATTCTGATTTGGTGAATCTATCTTATTCTATGTTACAATAAATATATATTATGTAATTGTTAGGCCTTCCTTTTAATTAATCATTAGAAATTCTTAAATAGTAACTTTAAAGGCACTCCTGTCTAGAGACACCATCTTTCTTCAAGATTTCTATTTTTGAAACCTTCATAGTATAGTATACTGTGATATAAGTCTCAACATACAGAATTGTTCATGAGGGCCTTGACACAGCCGATCACAGAGGTATGTATAGCACTCTCACTGGTCTGAAAGTCCATCTTCTGTAGGAATGTCAAAAGGCTTTGTAGTCCCTCCTGCTCTATAAATCTCATTACAAAGCTGTCAAAAAATGGGTAGAAAAAATCAAAATGAATTGAGATAGTTATTAAAACACTTCAAGCTGCCAGGTAGATAAAATGGAGAAATTACATTCCAAGTCAAAGTACATGTATGTACTCTTTTTTTTATGTGAAAGGCATTTCCTGACACTGAAATGATTTCACCTGAGGCAAGAAACATCTCTGTTTCTGAATCGAACTTTATGAACCTTCAAGTAATTCCATCTGTGAAAGAAGTTTTTATTTTTAAATTTCAGATTCAGATTCAGATCTGCAAGTTTTTTTCAGCAGTTCCCTCGAATATTTTCAATGGAGAGAGCCACATCTCTAACCAAGACATAAATTCTGTATGGCAGACTTGCTCTCTGACACATTTTTATAGTGCCATCTAATATAGCTATCTCTAAATCCCAAATGCAAACCCAATACACCAATCCACTTTTGTCGAATGTCAAGCATTTTAGCGCAAAATACGACTGTGATGACGTCACGCAAGATTGGACAAGTCGGACATGTTATTATGATGTCATAAGCATAACAATCAAAAGTCTGTAAAACATCGCTTTCTATGCTGAAAAGTGGATCGGTGTATTCATTTGTTTATAAATCAGAAATATTACGTACTTCATTAATTAAATCATATACCTATGAAGTTCATTAATTTGAGCTCTGAAGTTACAAAAATATTATTGCTATTATCAACATAGTGATATTCTTTTGAGCAAAAGATTACTTATACACTATAAAGAGTACAAAGTACATAAGATGACTAACAGCTAGCATACTGCAGCAAGCATTAAAGTTCTGTTTTTAATAAAAACTGTATGTGATGAACACACAAGATGCCATAATGAAGTGTTGTAACATCCCAACCATGCACAACATCGAGTCTCAGTTACACTTCTCGCATACAATTTCTTTTAAGAAATACGAATAAGTGGAATTTTTCCACAAGATCATTTGTGCAGCAAGCAGCCCACCTGTTGAATCACATCTGGAAAATAATTATCAATGCTGCAGATCATAAAAACCTCTCAATGTTTAAACCACTAGACCTATTATGTTCTATATTATCGCTGAGGCAGTTCGACACTCTGTATAAGCTTTAGATCTCATACGAAATGTTATCATACTGAAATGACTTCCAAAACTAACTCCAAAAGGTGTTGAAATTTAATCATTATGAACCGATGACCTATTCAAAGACCTTTCAATATTTCTTTCATGGAGAAAGTTTATATCCTATCATATGGCTTAATGAGGTAATCAGCACAAACCTCATCGGTTGAGTTCTCAGAGCTGTCTTTAGACTGTCCACCGTTTTGATTCGAACCTCCTCTTCTTCGCTGTCATAGCTCACCACCACCTGCCAATATATCACATGCACTATACTATCAGTGTGTAACATGTATCATATTGCCAATATATAATATGTACTATACTATCAGTGAGTAACATGTATCATATTGCCAATATATCATATGTACTATACTATCAGTGTGTAACATGTATCATATTGCCAATATATCATATGTACTATACTATCAGTGTGTAACATGTATCATATTGCCAATATATCATATGTACCATACTATCAGTGTGTAACATGTATCATATTGCCAATATATCATATGTACTATACTATCAGTGTGTAACATGAATCATACTGCCAATATGCCATATGTACCATACTATCTGTGTGTAACATGTATCATAATGCCAATATATCATATGTACTACACTATCAGTGTGTAACGCATATCATATTGCCAATATGCCATATGTACCATACTATCTGTGTGTAACATGTATCATAATGCCAATATGTCATATGTACCATACTATCAGTGTGTAACATGTATCATAATGCCAATATATCATATGTACTACACTATCAATTTGTAATGCATATCATATTGCCAATATATCATATGTACTACACTATCAGTGTGTAACGCATATCATATTGTCAATATATCATATGTACCATACTATCAGTGTGTAACATGTACGTGTATCACTGGCTACCAACATATTACAACTACAAATGTCATATGTATTCTTAAACTATGAATATGTAATAGGTATTAGATTGCATATATATATTGTGTGTATCAACTGTCAGATCCAACAATTGAATGTCAACTACTATCATTTTAGTCTATTTCAACAGACTCAGTTCCAGTACTTATTCAGAATGGTTAAGATTTTCAGTACACTCACACTTGTTAAGGCATTGACTTTTTCAATGTAACTGTCTGGACACTGGTCACCCCTGTCCTGCAATAATGAGGTAAATTGCTACAATCAACAAAACAAAAAACAAAAGAAAAGTTAATCATGACAGCATATACTTAGTATCAATATATGACAACACTGCAGATAAACAAATATTAAAACATTATTGATTCTTTATCACTATTGCATATCATTATATAATTATTCCTATAGAAATGAACAAATGTGAGGGAAAATATCTGATAATTATCAAACATTAATTGATGCATGATACATAGTATTTTTTATCCCAATAAAGAAACCTTACAGAAAATCCCATTAATAATGTATAACTATATGATGAATACTTCCTGTATATTTTTTTTTTATCTGGGCAAACTTTTACTCAGGGTTATTGATGTGATACCTGATACCATTGATCAAAACATAAATACTTCATTGTTACTTTTAAAGTTGTAATGAAATTTATTTTCCCTCCTTTACTTACCTTCTTCTTAACAATTTTCTGTCATACTGCATTCCAGTTAAGTTCAAATGCACATTGACTAAATCCCACATTATACTGAGTCAATTCATTATGAATAATTGATACTCTGAATGTACTTCTCTTAATTCATATACACATGTACTAAAAGACCCTTTCCCTAAATTGTGTGTAAAATTTGCACTAACCCTCCACCCTACCCACTCCTCTTTCATATGCAATAAACAGCTGTTGGTTAAATATAACACTATATTAAGACAATTGCAGGGTATTTCTATTTTCAACTATATAAGCTGTAAAACTGTCATAACCCATGCTTTATGGAACAGTAATCTACAGGAAACATGTGTTTCTACAAATAGGCTTATAATAACTTGTATTTAATTTTTATGTATGTGGTTTTTCATGACTTAATTCTAGGCCATTTATCATACCATTTTCTCCATTAAAATTATATACTTCACAGTGGGCATCCTTAGACACAATGGAAAATATGAACAACAGGTGCCCTGGCTTCTAATGGGGGAGGCAAAGCTACAATCAGATAACATTTAACTGAAGCTGTTATACTATGTTAAAGAAGTCTGGGGGGAAGTTTAGTTTTTAATAGATGAAGTTATGCCAGTAAAAAAACTGTATATCTTGGATTTTATCTACAATTTGAGCTTTGAATTACCTGTATTTTACTGCAGTAGATCTGCCATTTCTTCTCAGCTGGCAGGCTGAACAATGCATCTCTATGGGGTTTATCTACGTCTAACTCTTCCTGTATAAAAGTTGACGAAGGGTATATAAATAAAAGAGGGAGTGTAATGTTTAAGTACATGAGCACCTAGTGGTGCAGCGCGCCTTGAGACAAATTATATTCCCAAGCGAATGGCCCGGATATTGACTAGGTTCCCAGGGCCTCCAGTTGATATTAAAAGAAAAGTTAATGAGGACATCAGACAAAGGGGGTAAAGCCCCTGGAAGGAAATGAATATTAAAGAACACATTCTGAGCCTGAGAAATACAGATGTATGCCGTTGTGAATAAATTAAAATCAAATAAAGAAATTTAAATATGATATTAAAATTATTTGAGTTTATGAAATTACTGTGGTATCAAATTCTTTGATCGATATGCATTCGTTGCAATTAAATTTCAGATTTATTGACTTCCAGTTGTGTAAGAATAAGATGTTTCAGTAAGATATACAATAAGTACACTATATCTATCCCTTTAATTATGTGTATTTAATTAAAAAAAACCACACCTCCTTAAACCACAATCAATCAAAATTACATACAGATCAAATTTCCTAAAATAGAATGATTTATATCTATGCATCCCGTTCATTCAAATCTGCAATCGAGAACATTGAAGAGAAGCATAGATCACCGTGCAGTAAATCAATACTGCAATATCACCATTCATGGTCAATCACTGCGAGCCATATATACGCACACTGACTCATTACAAGAAACATTTCCCATTGATGGTGATCGATTGATCAATGGTCTCATTAACTACACCGTCTAATGTATGGCACGCCTCTCCACGAGACGTCTGTTTGTAAATACACACTAGTAGGAGAAATTCTTTATATATGTGTATCGGTTTCAAAATGTAAATAATACTTTTCAGGGTCGAATGTAGGGAAGACATTCTATGTAAATAAAAGTGCAAAGGGATATAATACTGGTGATTTCAGAAAAAGGGCTCAGCCTCAAACCTCCACCCCTCCTTCCTTTACCATCAAACGCTTATCGCTGGAGAATATATATATGGGTCAAAAATCACAATTTTCTGAAATAAAAACCATAATCCCCCTTTTTAAATTAAATCCTGGATCCACCACCATACAATGGAGGTATTTATTAATCTAGACCATGTCCTTTCTATTAAAACGCAAGGAAAATTCTAGGTCCGAATCCGAGATGTCGCCTATTGTATCCTACCGTCTTTAATTTACTTCTAAAATGCTTTAATTTAAAGAACTGTAGTAACATCTTCTCTTTGTACGTTTGATTTTCTTTGATATTTTTATCAATAATGTGTTATTTACATTAAGATAAGCACGAGGGTTATCGTACCCCTCATTGCATACTTGATATAGAGCTGTACATAAACAAAGTGCTATCACGACCGTCAGGTTAATGACCTTAACCTTTCTCCACTATAAAATTATTTGTCGTTGACCCTAAACCGGAGACTTTAATATACTTTATAAATATATATATATATATATATATATATATATATATATATATATATATATATATATATATATATATATATATATATATATATATATATACGTACATACAGTACGCGAAACCTAGGTGACCTCATTCTCCCATAGTATATAATACGTTAATTAGGTATTTATATAATGCATTTCCCATGGTACAGATTACAGTAATTTTTGAAACAAGTCAACATTTGTCAAGGAAATTCCATCCATACTTTGTAGTAAAACAAATTGCCATTGAAACGTTGGAGAGAGGATTTCAAACTTCAGAAGCGGCTCAAATTGTTTTTGTTAATTTTTATTAACATAAAAAGGGGAAGGTTTCAACCTCTTGACCCCATTCGCTTCTATATCCACCCAAGTCCCTGTTCCAATTTCAGGACAATGTTCAAGACATTTCAAAGTTAAAAATGACTATTTGTTTATATTCATGTCAGGACACATACTAAATATATACATCATTAATTCAATAAAATATACAACTTAAGAGGTCAAAATGCTTATCAGTCACGAATATATACACATGCACACAAATTATAAACACGGAAATGCTATGCTTGAAGCTTCTTCATCTTGTAAATGATAAACTACATTTTAAACACGCAAACTGCGTATTAAATCATGTCGGATCTATTGCCATCAAGATAACATCACCAATAAAAAACGTAAATATACATATATACATGTACTAGCTAACTCTTGTACAGTTAGTGAAGTCAGTCCACGATAAGGACGCACACGCCATTGGACGAACAGTCGACCACCAACGACATAACCAAGTATTCAAGACGATTCGAACAAAACACTATAAATATATATATATATATATATATATATATATATATATATATATATATATATATATATATATATATGTATCATATCATATTCAATATATTATTTACTCGCCCGACCACAGGCTTGATGTAATGGTTAAGCACTTGGCTTGCAGAGTTCTGCGTCAATATTTTTAAGAAGTTGTTTACCTCCTACTTCCATGTCACGATATAATTGAAAAATTGTTGAAACCGACGTAAAACACCAACCAACCATCTCCCCCGACCCTTTCACCCATCGGCCATGCCATGCTTCGACAACAGGTCAAACTTAATTCCGGTGCTAACACAGATTTGTTTGAGAATGAGGTAATATCATGTTTCCCTGCCACAATATGACAGAAATCGATGAGGGTAAGGTTAAACTCCAACAAATCAATCGAATCCTAAATGGCACTTGGTTAACCCAGCAAAGACCTGACACGACGCTTGCTCTGATCACTGGTTCAGTTTGCTCCGTTATATCACGTTTCCGCTATTGAAGTATTACAGCTTCATACAAAGCCGATCATTGTGGTACAGCTAGCTTAGACCATATTCACGAATTTTTGCAATTTTAATTAGATATGAACTTTTTGTTCATGACTACCATACTCAATAGGACTACACGGTACTTACGACTATTTCTGCAAACTTCTCATTAATCTCCTTTTCGTCACTTGGCATGGGCACCTCCACGGTCATAGCCTTCAGGGGTTCCCCGCTTTCGATGCCATACGTGATTTCTGGGGGGCGACCTCCGAAACACCAGCAGAACCGTTGCTTACTGGGCATGGTTATGCGAGTACGTGCTCACAACTGCAGCTGCAAAGTAAGGCATACACGGATGACAGTTACAACAAAGTGGATCAAATATCGCGTGCACGATAAAAGCGGGAGAACACGAGCCCTACACAAACCTTTACACCACTCATCATCGCCATGTATACTTCTTTTTTCGAGGAGATAGCATCATAAATCTGATTAAATGAGATATGTGTATATTTGCCCTCGTAATTCTTTTATACCTCAAGATTAAACAAATTACCATCAATTATAAAGTTTAGTTTGGAAGGAGGCCATAACACTTGGTTGATTTGGCTTTCGAGAAATTCTTTGTTGATATGACCTCCCCTGCAATCTAGCGTGTGATAGAGATGAGAAGGTCGTGAAAAAACATCAATTAACATTGGTCACGAGTGCATGCAAATAAAGAGCAGAGTGAATTCCATCCCCATCTAATGAATATGTCAATTACATGCTCATTCGTCATGATATCTCTCTCTCTCTCATAAAAAAAGCAAATGCCGCTCAGAATTGCTTGAAATCCCTGTAAGCGTCCTCACTCCTTGTAATAAGAATGTTTCCGTTTATAACAAAAAGATAAAGATCTGTATAACAGGAGGAAGTTTCTTTCTTCGTCCGTTTCTTCATTTAATCAACGTTTATAAAATTTCATTTAGATTTTTATACTACGTGAACATCAATCACTATCGCTCAGGTTAGACTATGAAATAATCATAAGAACCATGAAGGATGAACCCCATTCTTATCCCGAGGAGTAAGCACACTACCAACGTTAAACCTAAATTTCTAAGATCCTTGGAAGACGGAGCAGACAAAGTAGCACTGGTCCTCCCAGTCTTACTCCACCTATTCTTAGTACATCACTCCCAGCAAAATATCTTAATATTACGTCAAAGACACAACTTACGCTCTCATCCTTCTCTTTATTGCATTCTTTTTAGTACCTCGTTCCGCTCATTAATATTAACAAGTATCAAAACGCTAACAGACCGATTTTTACAGTTTGATGACTAAGGTCTTTTATCGTCTTCATTTAATGCATTTTTTTTTGTTTAGTGTCACACCACGAATATTTCACGTATATGATGACGGCATCTGCCTGATGCGGGGCATACAAATTTTGACCTTTGTGAGCAGTGAGGGATCTTTAACGTGCCATGCATACCACGACACGGGGCCTCGGTTTCTACTGTCTCATCCGAAAGACAGGACACCGGCATGACCAGAGCGGGAATCGAACCCCGGCCTCCGATCAGGAGTCCAGCGCGATACCACTAGGCCACGCCGGCTTCATTTAATGCATATGAATATGACAATGAAACCCACAATTTAAACATATCTAAAACATGGCCATTTCCCCCTTTACAGTAAACAAGGACAACCTCCACCTCTTTAAGTTAAACATTCCTAGATGTTCCCCTTCTTGACTACTTGATATGACAAAGCTATTCTCATCACACAATTCATTAATCACTGTAAACTGATGTGGATCTTGCTTCAATTATTATGATGTCACCTCTCTTTAGTTTCTTTGTTCATACGGGCTTGGGAGATTTAGTCATATTCCAACTGTATAACAAGTGGAGACGATGCTTCTCAAGCTTTACACTGTCGACGTGCGGAGTTAGAATTCTATGCGTTATACACATAGGTCGATTTTACGGTGTCGTTGAGGTGAAGCGACGGTGTTCTAACGTGGAGCTACATGTATAACGACGGGCCTGCTGCCGTTCATACTCTGTGGGATCGTAAAAAAAGAATTGTCACAAGACAACAAAGCTCGCCGGCAACCAAATTTAAATAGCAAAAATTGTGTAAGTAGGTCAAACTTCAAGGTTAATGCCACAAGGTGAAAAATTTTGGTACCCAATGAAAGGTCTATGCACAAGGAATACACATATAAAATATGGAAGCCATATCTCTTGCTGTTCACAAGTTACAGTAATATTAACGTTTTTATCTACGGACGACAATGCCAACGATGACAACAACAACGACGACGACGTCGGGGGTATGACAATAGCTCACCGAGTTTCCGTACGGGCGAACTACAAAAGAGTCCCATTAGTCAACTTTGGACAAATCTACAATCAGTATTTCAACACGAGGAAGTGTGATTTGTGAAACTTTTCTAAAAAATATATATTATATTATGTCGAAACACCGGGAAGTTATATAGCGAAACTTTAACACTTACTCATTGACTGACTTTTCTTATTCAAGTAGTAACTCTCTACTGGAGAAGAAAATGAATGAAATGACTCGACGGGAAGTGTTCCCTATACCGTTAATGACAATCAAGTAACCACATCCGCCACCGCTATTTATATCAAAAACAGTGCGCTATTCCGCGGGTCATTAACGTTTGTATGAATAAAGATCAGACTTTGCAAAAAAAAAAATAAGTAAAAGATATTGCTTATCATAGTTATATCGTGTATCAGAGAATCACCCTCCTCCATCACATGCACCTGACGCGGCTCTCTTTCATCCCTCATTGTGTGAGATTCCCGGGCTTCGGAGAAGTGTGCATGTATATTGGATAGTATGTACATATCGATATGACAATCAATGCTGATAAAAGTTCAAACTTTCACGACATTTTCTACATGGAAAGCAAGAGTCTTTAGTATACTAGTCATATCCTTGACCTTGACTCTGGCTTTATGCTTCAGTCGACGGATGTTCACGTCACCCAATACGACAAAGGGTCAAGTCAGATTCCAACCCATATCCTTTCGATCATGTAATTCGCTGAGTTTTCCTTTAATGAAAAATAAATAATATGATGATACCCCTACTTTTTCGTCCTGACTTTATATCTAATATCGGTCTGTTTGTCTGTTTGTTAGAAATACATGTATATAACTTTAAATTTCTTTGAAAAGTTTAAGTATCACGCTATATGTTGGCAGTAACCCCCCCCCCCCAAAAAAAAACCCTCCCACCCCATTGCACCCGATGGATGTGTCACATCGATGTCTGATTAATGCATCATTCATATTCCGCCGTCATAGCACTACAATGATATTGGTGTGAAGTAAAATGAAAAAAAAATAGCAAAATAAGGCTTTCCACTATTAAGAATAGAACGCACCTAACATTGTGAATAATATCTAGTGTCATAACATTAAACTTATGTAGCCGAAAGACATATTTTAGTTTCACAGTTCCTTTAATTCCTTCTCTTTCTCCAGTGGAATGACTGGATCTTCTTAGTCAGTCAATAATTTACACAAACAAAAGTGTGAGAGTTTCTTTTTTTCCTAAGTCCGCTGTCCAATGTTTCGTTTTTGTGTTCACCTCCCTCAAAATAACGATGCAGCTCTCTGCAAATTCCAATATTCTACTGCATTTATCAATTTATCAGTTTACCTGTCGATTTTTCTGTTCAGCGAGGTAAATCCCCATTTACATATTTATCACTAAACAGTGCGGTTTTTATTATGTTTACATATCTATATACATCCTATATACTTACTGGCGAGTTTACAGGAAATTTCCTGTAAACTAAATCGTATCCTAATCTCCAGAAACAGTCATAAAACTCGACAACTTCATCCAAACATCCTCTCCTCAGCCACCGGTGGCTCTATGTGGTGGCACGCTAGCATGCACTCCGACTCTCTCCGAGCTTACAAAATGACCATGGGCAACATGCGCTCGATTTCAGAGCGACATTTAATATCTCCTAAATAATGGCTATTGTATCATAGATTTACGGTCATGCACACGAAGTGAGATCCTGTCGTCTTACTATTATGTTTTAAACACCTTTATACATACATTTCTCACTAGACCGCGATTGAAGTCCGAGCTTTCAAAAGATAACACCTTGAGAAAAGTCACTCCATCTATTCTCCACCACGTCTGTGGCCGATGTCAAGTTATGGGTCGAGTAAAACATAGTACATCAAGTCGAAGACTCGTGTCTGAATGTCCCTACACCAAATATTACATATATTGCGATAATCAATTAGTGGCAACGACAATTCACGTTCGGCCAAAATAGCTACCATCCCGCTGTTTGTTATTATGATATCGGTCAGTATATGAAATAAAAGGCTGAGCCATGTGGGATAGTTCTATGTAATGACAAAAATAAACACAGGTATTATGCTTCTATTCATCCCACCTGTATATTTCTTTATACCAACCGCAAAGTTCTACTATTTCATATCTGAATTGTTATAGAAATGGGGGAAAGGATATTACAAAAGGCTGGTGAATATTAGTCACATGACATAATACCTATATTAATCTAGTCTTTTTCATTCACGAAACACTTAAGGTCTTCGCGCTTTACTGTCGTAGTACTCAATTTACTCCTTATCTGGACCTATCCTTCTATGCTGTGCGAATTACAAAAGGATTTTCCCCTCTATTCAAAAGATTAAATGAAGTATCATAAGATATATTATTTCAATCATTATAGTACATTTAACATTGTAAATAGCGTCTTATTTGCAGTAAAATATGACGACGAAACTGTCATGGTTTAACTATCTACTAATACATAGGCAGACATACTATCTTACATCTGTCTTACATAACATTACCCGGGTACAGTCGCGTGCAAATTCCCATAGCAAACAAATAACTATGAAACGAATCATTTGAAGCTTAATGAACTCAATAGGAACACGACACATGCTTCACATTTGAACTACGTACAATCAATTTTCCGTTTAATGCGGAGAATTAAAGCATTGTTTGTAACTCAGGTATGTGACTCGGTGCACCTGGTCTTGTCACAAGTTGTAATTAACATGGAAATAAGTAATGAATGTACCATCAAAATGTTACATATGCTGTTAATCTGTCATAATTGATTGATGAAGACGTATTGTCGTATGCAGATCAAATCCTACAGGTTGACTCTTTTCAACCGCTACAAATCAAAATGGTTGACCGAAAAATCGATCTTTACCATTTTTGTTTAAATTCCTTCCGGAGAGGCAAATTACATCATAGACTCATCACAGAAGGTTAAAATCTGTTTGACATTGTATAATAACATTCGTAAAATAAATACGTATGACATTCATTTTCATAATATTAGATAAGGATAGGCAATATCAAGCAGGGAAAATCTGTGGCATAATTCCCCAACAAATTGGACCCTTGCGGAATAAAGAGTAGAATAGGTACAGATTACCACGGATCTGGTTGACCGAAATTTACCCTCTACTAATCCAGTAACAAAAATGTTTCCCCGGGCTAAGGATACGAAATCATTGATTCTGATCGATATTGACATGTATTATATAAACTCGATCTAAGCGTGATCTCTACAGGAATATAGTAGATATCGACGATTTACACGAATAAGCCTCTTGAAATAATACTATTTCAAAGACAATGTCGCGTTTTATCGGTACTCGATATTGAACACAGATGCCGGCATTGTTCTGTTCAGACGGTTGTCTCGCCGAGATGCAACTGAGAATTTCTAAAATAGAAAGTTATTGATTTCTGTAGCATACAGGGATGCCATTTGAAGCATGTGGTTCTAATGTGCATTCTCGACAATCCCTTATTTCCCCAGTTCATAAGGAAGTTCTATTCTTCGGTACAGAAATCCACAATGAAAATAATAAAACTGAAACTTCCAACTAGATGAAAATGCGAAATTTCTCTTTCAGGTTAATAAACTGTTGAATATTTTATGTTAAAATAATTTCAGGTATATAAAACACAAAATAAATACACCACATGCATAAAAAATGAATGAGTGAATATGATTAACTATATATATATTTTACCTTTCTTGTTTTATGGTTACTGACGGCTATTTCCAACCTAGGTCAGCAACTGATCATTTCGCTGCATCTAAAGATGAGCAAAATAACTCCTAAATCGCACAATCAGATATAAAGTGGTTGTATGTTTTCTTTCACCCACGAACAGTCGGTTCCGACAGAAAACTGTCTTGAAGTTAGATCCTGAATAAGATATTTAATTAGAAGTCACACATGTGTAAATCCCCGTGCGTCTTTCCCACCGTCTGTCATCATCTTCATGCTTCACTGAAAAACTAGATCAAAAACCGGAAACGACAGTCCGTGGTAGAGTTTCCGGAAATCTTCTAGCGATTGATGTTATAAAAGTTTTATTTCTGTGTAGTGATGAGTTAAATATTTCACTATATTTCTAATGGTAGAATGTGTTAATTGTGTTATATGAGATAAAAGTGTTGAGATTTATAGAATGGATGTGTGAGGATAAGGTCAAAGAACAGTAATTCCATTTCCCATAGGGTCCTATGTTAAATTACCAAACTTCCAACAAGATTAACACAACTTTCTACATCTTTGCTATATATAATCCACGTATCACAATGTTTGACGGACCCTCCTCTATCAGAATTTTAACAGTTTACCATAGGTTATCTACCTTGAATTCGAGGAAATCATGCTGGAAGGGGGTCAACCCCCCCCCCCCCCTAAATTGCCAAACTTCAAATGTGAACAACAACCCCTTTTTTGGGTAATAAAATCTTTACATTAGAGAAATGAGATTTTAACAAAAATCATGATTTTACAGCAGAATCAATCTTTATTTGTAGATTGATCAAATAATGTCACCCAATCACAGCCCCTGATACATTGAAATTGTAGTCTCTCATTCTCTCTCTCTCTCTCTCTCTCTCTCTCTCTCTCTCTCCAGCAGATCATCCAATCACAACTCTTTGACCATAAACTAACGAAGAGGATGCAAAGGTTACGAAATGAAACACAGGAACCTGAAATTCTGTCTGTTGGGTCAAACACAACATTTATATAGATATAGCCTTCCCTCAGTAATTTGGTAATTTCTTCCCAAATTATCAGGCGTTATAAACTAAGAAAATCATTTCATTTTAATTCATTCCATTGTTAAACGCTCAGAGTAATTGTCATACAAAATAGATAAATTCTGAGAACAGAATGGAACTCAATAAAATCCAAATCCCAGTTATTAATTCATCTTTGAACGGAGGAATTTGAAAATATGACTGGTATTTTCTCAGTTTGTGGCACCGGACTTGGGCTATAAAACAGACAGAATTTCATGTTCCTGTGACTGAAGAAAAAAGTAGACGGAAATGAAGGGGATGGGAGAAACTAAGTTAAGGGGGGAGGAAAAGGAATGCCAAGGGAGGATATAGGTATGAGAAAGATGCATATGTATAGATGGGACAGCTATATCCTGTTATCTGTCTCTTACTGATTTAGCACATACTTATTTTCCATACTTTCCATCTGTCATTTGATAACTTTTCATTTTTGATCAGAAAAATCAAAAGTTATTCAATGACTTATCCATTCATCCATCTACATTAATTTTATTAACACAAGGTTTTCATTTTTTTTTCTATTTTTTTTTTTTATAAATATTCAATATTTATGTTCTATAAAAATATTCAATATTCATGTTCTATAAACATTAAACATCCGCTCGGGCTACCAACAATAGATAATGTAGGCTTTGCCCCCTCCCTTTCCACCCACAAATTTGATTTGCTAACTGTACCTCAGAGTACACAAAATTAATCCCCACCAAATATTCATCACCCCCTGATATTTTAATCGTAAAACTTTTACTTACTTATACTGAGACGTTTTGACACCCTATCAACAGTTTGAAACTACCTACATCTTGCAAAATCGTTCCATTTCTTACTTTTCAACAAGTATTGATTATATGTAAATGGACTTTACTGAGAGATTTGGGGTGGATTAAGGGTGGATGGATGGATTTTACTTAATTAAAGATTTTATTTATTTATTTATTCGTTTGTTTGCTTCCACTTAATAAAGGCCAAGTCACTGGTAATTTGAGAATATTGAATATTTCTATTTATTTATTCAATTCACACTTCCCTTCGGACGACTTATTGTTCTTGTTATTTTTCTAGTGAGATGATCTTCAAGGTCCTCGGGTTTCTTAACATAATTCTATTTTAGATGCATTACCACCTCAAATTTCTACATTGACTCAGTATACATGTATTTTTATAATTATTTCCATCAGACAAATATATATATCTATATATATATATATATATATATATATATATATATATATATATATATATATATATATATATATATATATATATATATATATATATATATATATATATATATATATATATATATATATATATATATATTTTCTACGGTTTTGATTCATGCATACAAATGTATAACAGGCGGCATATTTTCTGCAGTGTTGACCCAGAAGAAAGTAATAGATTAATGTCCAGAAGACTAATGAGCAGCAACTTAATAAACACAGACATCTTCATACATTAACAGAATCCATTATTGACCCGTTGGAATTTCTCCATTGCTTAAATGCACAACATACTCCTGAAGAGGAACCAAAACAATGACGGATGTATTCCATATCCTCTACATATCTGATGTCCGGATCCAGGGTGTAGACAAACTACGAAGGTACCAACCCACCCTGAGATTCAACGAAAATGTTCAGCTCGGACAATTTTGCGGTGTTGAACCCTAAATTTCTCGATCGGCGTCTGCATCTTTTAGATATTGCATTGTAATGGTAAACCAGTACTGAATACAGACTTAAAGTGGGGAGGCCCTACCCCTCTTCTTCCCTGAAGTTTTGTGGAGTTCTTTTTTTTTCAATAATTATTTATGTATTTTCTTTTCCTTTTCTTTTTAGTTTGTTTGTTTTTGTTTATAGTCTGTACGCTATAAATACATAATTTGTTAAAAACTATCTCTTTTATTTTCCTGTAAGCTCTTGTCTCCCTTCGTTTATAAAATCCTGGATCAGCCACTGAACGTGTGGAGGGATTCTCAAAGCTTCAATATTTGTAGTATTATAAGATTTGTCTTTTGTGAGGTTACCTGTCAAGATAAGTCATCGGTCGTATTAACATATATAAACGTTTGAGAAACTTGTCTATGAGTAGAATTTTTTCTGATCTTTGGATTTTCTTTGAACAAAAAAAAATCTTATAATACAGTATAGCTTTTGTTTCAACAAATAATTTTTTCCCCTTTTAGTAAAGGATGTTGTACATGTAGTTGCCCTTGCATTGATCTCTTCAAATATGATTAAATAATCTGATGTTCTTGAATGAAATCTTGACCAGTGTGATGGACCACACGAGGCTCTAATTACATGACAAACTGTATGTTTATTTTGGCAAAGCCAACAACATTTCAAACAGATGACACGAAACATACAAAACATGCAACACAAATGCAAATAGATACATACGACAATATAATGTAGGTGACAGGACAGGGCATAGAAGGACAAACACAGACAGACAGATCACATAATTGGTATGACAAATGCAAGTAGATACATACGACAACACGATATAATGCAGTTGATAGAACGGAGGACAGAAGGACAAACACGGACAGACAGATCGCACGGATGGTACGACAAATGCAAGTAGATACATACGACAACATGATATAATGCAGGTGACAGATCAGCAGTCGGACAGAATGACAAACACGGACAGACAGATCGCAGAGATGGTATGACAAATGCAAATAGATACACACGACAACACGATATAATGCAGGTGATAGGACGGCAGACAGGATCAAGGACAAACACGGACAGACAGATCGCACAGATGGTATGACCAATGCAAGTAGATACATACAACATATAATGCAGGTGATAGGACGGTAAACAGGAGGACAACACGGACAAACAGACCAGACGTAAGATCTGGCTTCCCTGTATGACGACACTGCAATTAAATAGATGGATTCACTCTTGCATTGAAAAAATTCCCACAGAAAACCAGTTTCTACTACCTTTTCACTTTACTGGTCAAAGGATGGGGCGCATTTTGACAATTGTTGTCTATCGCCCTTAGTCGTGGTGAATTGAGATATCGTTTACTTCGTTATGTATTGATTTTATTTACCCATCTTCAGCATGAATGCCATAGTTGTCAACTTGAATATCTGTTTCTTGAAACTTCCCCTGAGTTGCGAGTCACAATGTAGTCATGGTAATAAGACATAACTTAAACTTGGTCCTAACACCTCCCATATTCAAAATGACAAACGCGGTCACCATTTTGAATTACTTTATATTTCTAATTACTCAGAACGGTGAGTGTAAATCATATGGGATCTTGAGGATTATATGGGATTACCCATAGTCTTAGATACATTGAGACGTGATTATGTTGTAATCCCAAGTTTATTTCTTCTATATGGTGCTGGCCAGTATTCAAGGGGTGGGTTGGTTGGTTGATTGGTGTTTTTCGTCGCTTTCAACAATTTTTCAGTTATATCGCGACATGTAAGCAGGAGGTATAACCAACCTCTTAACATAGTGGCGCAATCCGGGAATCGAACCCGGATCGTCGGCGCCGCAAGCTAAGCACTTAACCACTACACCAAGCCTGTCTCCTTCAAGGGGGTGGAGGGCGGAAATATACGATTGAGGTGAAAAACCAGACACGTTGTCGTCAAACACAAATTTAACAAGGGTTAGAAGCTACAACTGGTAAGCTCGAACACAGAGTGTTCGCATATTTTTCTGATGTTTAAAAACACAATGGCAATCTTGAACATTTTATCGTAACTTCCAAAACTGAAAGTCTGAAAGAGAAGACAGAAGTCATCCGACCAAGCTGTATGACATGAATCGCCAATTAAAACATGATAATAGTCAAATAAACACAGAAAACGGCATTACAAAAAGATTCGATTGTATTGCAGCTTAGATGCCGACTTAGGACGGTATATATCGTCTAGTCAAATAACATGGAACTTTGACCAAATGAAAAGGTATACATTAATTGCACTAGGTTCTGGCTGAAATCCTTTTGTTACTGTACCTAGTGCTCCGTTAAAAATATTACTCTGATATCTGAAACTATCACCATCTGGCTGTTCTTATTCCTCCCGATTACAGTGGAGTATGACAAGAGTATTATTATTATTTGTCCTGGATGAAGTTCTGATTCCTTCTGGTGTCTAAATGGTTGCGATGGTGGTTATAGATGTTTAAACCTAGTCATGTATGCGGAGACTTAAAATAATTGGGACACGTATAGAGTATAACCTAAACCCAGAATGGTCACCATGACGGTCGTCTTGAATTTCTCTTTAGCACTGCTTCCTCTGTACGGTGCAACAAATTTAGACGAGACTTTAACTGGTCATATTATGACATCTAGTTTACTCGAAATGAGATTTTATTTTTTCAAAATTGTCAGCTTACTTTTAAATATAATATTCTTTAAAATTGCCATAGATTGTTTTCTTAACCAGACAGAACTTCAAAAGATGCGTTCTTTGAATGAAAATATTAGATCAAGATATTTAAAGAAGAGATGCGCTGCAATCTAAATTGTTAATGGACTTTTTTTATATATAACAAAATATAAGGATTTTCAAAGATAGAACAAGAATTGCATTGGGCGTTTGTTTGTTTGTTTGATTATTGTTTTACGTCACTCCACGATTATTTCACGTATATGGTGACGGCATCTGCCTGATGCATTGCATACAAATTTAGACCTTTGCAACGGACCCACCCGAAGCAATGAGGGATTTTTTACGTGCCACGCCTACCGTGACACGGGACCTCGGTTTTTACTGTCTCATCCGAAAGACAGAACACCGGTGCACCCAGGGCGGGAGTCGAACCCGGGACCTCTCGATCACGAGCCGAGCACCTTATCCACTAGGCCACACCGGCTTTACATTGGGCGTAAATTTCTAGACAAAAGAAGTGTTTATTCGAGCACAGGGATTCATCTCTTAATAATTTACCAAGGGGCAAGTTCGCAAGTACACAATTCAATGACGGGAGTTTTTATTGGAAATCGGGATGTTTCCGTTATTATTGTCAAACGGAATCGGTTTTAATCTTTATACTTCAAATTGAAATGAATTTCAACCAATCACGATTCGTTGCATTAGCAAGTGCGTTCCAAATATTTCAGAATTGTTTACAATGGCGACAGCGGTGTACAATGTGGATAGTCTAGTTTACGCCTATACTGCGATAGAATGATACCACTAACCTAATTACTGAGAAGCCATGGTGAAACAAACTATCCAAATTTTTGGTAGAGTCAAACCAACTCGATCAAAAGCAGCTGTGGGCGTAAGTTTTCATTCAAACGCGGGCACTATGTCTGTTACACAGTGCGTCAGTGTCGCAGTATGTGATGTATTGCCTATTGGGGTCTGTCACTGTCACCCAATTATTGTATGATAGCTGCAGCCCTGTCGCACGTCAGACTCTCAAGATCCTACACATATATTTATAGACAGCTTTTTGACAAATCAGTAACTGTACATCATCAATAGGGGCTGCATGTTTGACTGACTGGTCCATTGTGTCAAAAACGTTTTGGGATATTTTTGTTGAAAATTGAAATTACAGCTGTTTAAAAGCAAAATAGTTTCTAAGTTCACTAATGTTATGATGTATCATTTTATTTTAATACTCAAGTTTACATAGATATAAGATAACATTTTGTCACATGTACCAATTTAATTAACAGTGGCGGATTTAGGGGGGTTTGAGTGGGTTCGGAAAAACCCCCTCAGATACCAAAAATCTTTAAATAAAAAGTGTCCAATTTCTTGAAAATTTGGGATTAAAAAACCCCCTAACCCTGCAAAAAAACCTCCCCAGATGAGCTTCTGGATCCGCCACTGATTAAGGCTATGCTCTTGATACACAAGACCAACAAGAGTTTATAAATTTTCACAGCTATACATTTCAAAATAGAGATTATAATACTTGTTTCTTTATTCTGGTACACAGCCAGGGTGGATGTAGCACAGTGGACAAAATGCCTGGCTTTTGACCGAGAGGTCCTGGGTTCAACTTCCCCTGTAGACACACTGGTGTTCTGTCTTTTTGATAAAACAAAAAGACAAGAGATCATGTGTTATGATCAGCATGGTGCATAAAAGATCCCTTATCAGCTTCAGATGTGAAATTATCATGGAATGCTATCAGACAATAATCCATGGAACATGAGTGTTTTATTCTATAGCTAGTCGGGCTTTTAAATTCTAGAAATATGAAACTTTAATAGATACCCTATTCTTCCTCCCTTCTTCAGAGTTACATAATTGTCTTTTAAAAAGTAAACCTTAAACTATTATCATGATTATAGTACTTGGGATATTTGGCCTTCTGGTTGGGAGCATTGTTTGCATGCCCCAAACTGTAGGCATGTTTCATCAATAAGATTTGAAAAAATAACCCTTTCATTTTTCTTTTATATCATGATATGATTTTAACTAGATTGCATGACTTAAAAAGCCCTTCAAATCTTTCTTTCTTCCGTTTGTTTAATTTTTTATTTATAATTTTGTAATATAAATATTCCTTCTTTTGATGTATCCAAACAAAACTTCAATATTTTGTCCTATTTATAAACTCAGGTGAATGGAGCCGTGTAGTAAAGTACTGTATTAACTGAGTCAGTGAAATTTTCTTCTTACAAATATGTGAGATAAACTTACAAATCCAATATCTAAGAAATACATATCACCACCAACAGTTATTTCTGTTGCTAGTGTGGAACATGGAAATTGTCTCTTACTGATCCATGCTGTAAGAAGATTCAACTCTTGCTTTAAATTTTACAGTTGTATGACCTTGATGAAGATGATGATGGACATCCAAGGTTGACCATAACTGTTCCAAGAGAGTATGCAGAGGGTTTCATCAATAACAAAAAAGAAAATTACAAATTTAGGTATTATATATGGTATCATATTTTTATGGATAATTTTATAAAACTGAATATACACCATCAGAGTCCATTTAACTTTTTTTTTTGCACCACTGTAGATGTTTTGACAACTTGATAACATCTACATAAATCTACAAAAGGAGCCTTGGTGACGGAGTGGGTTAAAATGAAGAGATGATATATTATGATTTCCTCTGAATACTGTCAAGTCTGAGTTGAGTTTGATGAAAATCGTACCTTAACTTGCTTCACTTAACTGATTTGTTGTGTAAGAAGTTATGAGGGTCCCAGACTAGCGTTACATTGTGTTGATTTGTAGGTCACAAACCCAAGTAAAAATCTCCTTTTGCTTAATAGAAGCACCTCATACTACACAGATGTCCTATTTACAGTATGAATATTGATGTTATGAGATTTATTAAGATTAGCAAAGATGACTTTGCCCATAACATGGAATACTTCTTGCTGTATAATGTGTATTTCCTTTTCCTATATTGTGCCATAAATTTTTAGAGCAAAAATTTGATTAGCCGAACATACAAGCCACCAGAACATCACCCCAATGCAAGTTTCTCTAGACCTTTCCCTGTGACAAATAGACCATTTCCGAGTTTTGCTTATTTTATTATAAAATCTTAAGTTGTTTGTCCATAGGCACATGATTTGAACAATATCTTCTAAAATTAGTTAAAGCAAAAGGAGTACAAGTGAATAAGCCAAAGGGAAAACAATGATATCCAATCAATACTTAAATAACAAATTCGCACTTTGATTGTAATAATTGAAATTCTAAATTTGAAACGCCAATAGTTGTCTGTAGTCACATGCTTTTTGTGGTAATATTCAAGAATTTTAAAGCGCAATTGAAATCTTGGGATTGGTCTATTGTTAAATGGAAGCAAGTAAAAGGTCTAGTTTTGTTCAGACTGGTTTGGGTACAATCCGTGGTTGGGACAAGAGGCATAGTCAGTCATTGTACTAACCAAAGCTCTTTTTTTCAGAGTAGTACTATTCCCTCTATTACTAAGGTTTTTGCCTCTATATAGGTGAACATAACAAATTAATCTTCATTAATTTCTTAACAAAAGTAACATTATGTGACTGTTTCATGTTCTGAGTGCTAGGTAGCCAATCTAAATCTACATTCGAGCCAGGTAGCTCAGTAGATAATGCACTAGCTTCTCACCAATGCAACCTTGGTTTGATTCCTGGCGTGGTATGAGAAATGGTGAGGCTGTCACCAACCTGGCTTCGTGGGTTTTCTCCGGGTACTTTGGTATACTACCACACTAACCACACAACATTACATCCTTGCCAACGAGCAAGATTTATATAAGTTGTTAAATTGTTTCTTAATCGTTGTAAAATAAATAAAGTTTAAAGTTAAATCTACATGCATGTCACAATAGAAACCATTTTCAAATTAATTAGAATACAATTTTGTACATCCTTTTGTAGATTTGAGAGAGTGTTTGACCAGAATACTAAGCAAGATGAAGTGTTCGAACATGTGGCAAAACCAGTTGCAGATAAGTAAGTCAAGCATTTGACTGAAATGATAATTATATATTGAGGAAGAAGTCAACTCATCTGGAGTGAGTTTTACTAAAGGTCGTAAGCCCAAACGTAGACGTAGATGTAAATATTCCAAGTTTATGTTTATATGTAATTACATTGGTAAACATTGTAAAAGGTGTACGTTTCACTAAGAACTCTTTAGGAAGGAGACAAATGTTTCTTAGCAAAGTTTATGTCTACATATACGTTTGGGCTTATGACCTTTAGTTAAACAAACTCACCCCTGAAATTTTATGCCATGACTGAATTTCATATAGGTTATAACAGTAACATGATATACAAGTACTTGTTAACCATGTGATAGTATGTTTACTTATTGTACTTTAAGGACTCAATTTATTCAATTTCAGTGTGTTACAAGGATATAATGGTACCATTTTTGCTTATGGACAGGTAACATTTATTTTCTACTATTAATAGTAATAAATACAGATAAGCTATATTTCTTTATAATGACATTGAAGTCACTAAGTCAGACATACACACAATTAAAAGCACATGAAACAGCAGATCATTCTAAAGTATATATTTTTCAGTGTCTTTCTTTATCTATGCTTATAGATATACTTATATGATATAGACATTCATAACATAGATATGACACAATATATGCTTGCAGATAAATTTAGAATGTTTGGAATTGCAAATATATATAAGCAAAATGCCTAAAACTACAGTACAATTTGAAAAATTTTAAAGACCGTTTACAGAGTGCATAGAACTTTTTCATGTTAGTACTTTGGAAAATTTCTGGTTTGAACCTGAGTGTATACACTCAATTACATGTATTGTGTTGTGTTCAAGGCATTTTCTACATTAAATCTTAGTCTCCATGACTATAAGTAGGTACCAGGGCTGACTGGAAAGATAACCTGTCATGTAATGGTATCATGACCCAGAAGGGGGGAGGTGTCAAATTCTCATCTACTTACTGTGAAAATAACAGGATTTTAATTCCAGGCTTGAAAGCATTTATATAAGATATTTATACACTATTTCAAAAGATTACAGTAATTCAACAATAGAACTGAACCAATGTAGTACAGTCAGTAAGGTGCTTGGTCCATTACCATTAGCCAGGATTTGAGTCCCATCCGTGGGAGTTTGGTGTCCTTTATTTCAGTGGAGACAGTAGAAACCAAGATTTCATGTCACAGTAGACATGGCATATAAAAGATCCCTCACTGCTTCGGCTAGATCCTTTGTATAGGTCTAAATTTCTGTGCATTGGATCATGGAGATGCCATCATCATATAAGTGCAATAATCTTGGTGTGACTTAAAACAAGAATCAAACAGAGATAGAATTAAATTATATGTTTGAGTAGAAAATTAATGAATCTGTCATAAAGCAAAATATATTATACTAAATGTGTATGATTTTGATGTGTCGTTCTGTTTTGCTTGCAGACTGGAAGTGGTAAGACCTTTACCATCACAGGTGGCGCTGAAAGGTATGCAGATAGAGGTATCATTCCTAGGACCCTTTCATACCTGTTTGAGCAGTTTGAAAAGGTATGAAAATCAAAATTTTATGAAAATTTTTAAGTGAAATTATTTAAAGAAATTGATATATAATTCTGGTTGATACAATGTTTGGATTGTTTAAATCTATAGTCATATATATGTACTAAATTTAATATCAATTTATCAAGAAAAAAAAACATAGTTGTGTGTCTGAGATGATCAGTGATCAGTGATAGTTGTGTGTCTGAGATGATCAGTGTTTATGTATGTTTAAGGTGATCAGTGATAGTTGTGTGTCTGAGATGATCAGTGTTTATGTATGTTTAAGATGATCAGTGATAGTTGTGTGTCTGAGATGATCAGTGTTTGTGTATGTTTAAGATGATGAGTGATAGTTGTATGTCTGAGATGATCAGTATTTATGTATGTATAAGATGATGAGTGATATTTGTGTGTTTGAGATGATCAGTGTTTGTGTATGTTTAAGATGATCAGTGATAGTTGTGTGTGTGAGATGATTAGTGTTTGGGTATGTTTAAGATTATCAGTGATAGTTGTATGTCTGAGATGATCAGTGTTTGTGTATGTTTAAAATGATCAGTGATAGTTGTGTGTCTGAAGTGATCAGTGTTTGTGTATGTTTAAGATGATTAATGATAGTTGTGTGTTTGAGATGGTCAGTGTAAATGATTAGTGATAGTTGTGTGTCTGAGATGATCAGTGCTTGTATATGTTTAAAATTAGCAATTGTTTAATGTGATCAATGATATTTGTATGTTTAACAGAATCAGACAGTGATATTTGTAAGTTTAACAGAATCAGACAGTGGTATTTGTATGTGATATTTGTATGTTTCAGGATGTAGACAGGACTTACACTCTTCACATATCTTACCTGGAGATCTATAATGAAAGTGGCTACGATTTATTAGACCCTAAACATGAAGCGGCTAAGCTGGAGGATCTACCGTATGTATTGGGTTTAACAGGCGATTAACTTAACTTAACTTAAGAAGAATGCCCTTAATAAATAGATGCTGTATTAAAGCTCATACTTCACTTACTCCAATTTTCTTTTTAAATAAATACATGGATAAAGTAGTAATAGATCTTTTTTTAAGCGTAATTGATAGATCTCTATCCTAGATGATGTGGCCCTCAGTGATTCTATTAAAGAAATGACATAAATAATTTATTTTTCTATGGAGGTATAGAATTAAAACTGATATACAGACTTTGTATAATCTGCTTTGCATTAGTCTTTATTATTCATTTCTTTGCTAAAAAGAAAAAAAACCCCTTTTTTTGATGAAACTTACAATGTTTATTAAAAACCCAGAACATTTTGAATTTGCACATTGATAATGAACGATGTGTGTAGCCAATTTGTCATGTAACCTATTTTTACTTGTATTGGCACATGTGAAATGAACTTTGTTGATGATGCATTTAAATAGGCTATATACGGTGGTTGCCTCTATAATTTATTTCTGTTAATAAATAACATGAAAAGAAGAGTTCAAAATTCTAAATGTATCCATATATGAGCCAAAATTACATTGGTCTCTTAAGGGGCAAAGTTAGTATATAAGTCAAATTTTTTTATTTTAGATGCAAGCCAAATTAGGAGCTCAATGTATGAGAGATTTGTCATCTTTTCATATGTTGCATTCTTACTTAAAATATAGTTGAACACTGTATAAAATTCCATTATATTAAATTAAGCTATACCCTACTTTTCTGGACATAATTCATTTATAATGCAGTATGGGAAGTATACAGTCTAGATTAAACTGTAAAGAGAAAGTGCTGATTTAATTTATCAATTAATTTATCATATCTTTCTAATCTGATTTGATAGGAAAGTTGGGCTGATGGAAGACACAGATCAAAATATTCATCTGAAGAATTTATCAGTACATCAGGCAGTATCAGAGGAAGAAGCCCTAAACTTGCTATTTCTGGGAGATACTAACAGAATGATTGCTGAGGTCATTTATACCTTTATAATTATATAGCTTGTATAAATATCAATACTTGAATTATTGATTAATTATTTATACTACGTAAAACATCCACTCACCATAATATGACTATGATGATATATGATACATGTGGCAATGTTGATATTGGTAGCCAATAGACCATTTCCGAGTTTTGTTTCTCTTATGATAAAATCTTGAATTTCCGTAAGCACATCATTTGAACGATATTCTTTAAGATTAATCAACACAAAAGACTTACAAGTGAACAAGCCAAAGGGAAAACAGTGATATCTACCCAATAATTAAAATCAAATTTGCAGTTTGATTTGCCATAATTGAAATTCTATAATTGAAACGTCAATATTTGTCCATAGTCACATGCTTTTTATGGTAATATTTAAGAATTTCAAAATGTAATTGAAAACTCGGAATTAATCTATTGGCATAGGTGCTGCAATAGAATACACCATTCTCATGTTTTACATGATATAAGGGGCCCAATGCCCCAAAAACTGCTTTTGCTGGAAGTTTCCTTGACATGAAATGCTTGTACTGTTACGCACTTAGAGAATGATACAGCTTTGGCAAACCACCACATGATGGGCATTTAACGAGAGGTGAAATTAATATGAAAAAGGTCAATTCACTGTAGTCAGTCACCTTTCAGTCTGAGTCTAAACTTTGAATAGGGCAAACGAGAAGATATGCTTGTGTATTTGCAGAATATTGGTGGTCTTTCTCTACGAGCAATGGTTTCTTCCACAATTAAACATAGGCTTCACCATAAAGGTGATATAATGCTTATGAAGTGTAAACTAATACAGAAAGAAAGGAAGAGCAGAAAGAAAGAAAAAGAAGAAGGCAGGATAAACAATGCTAACATTATTATTAAAATCAAATAGAGTACATCTGTTTTTAAGGCTCTATATTTTTGTTTTTATTGAACAGACTCCAATGAACCAAGCCTCCACACGATCTCATTGTATCTTCACCATTCATTTGACATCAAGACAGTCAGATTCAGCAACAATACGACGCTCAAAGCTCCACCTGGTGGATTTAGCTGGGTATGATGACTATAATGACTAGTTTATATTTATGAATTTACCTTATTATGTTGAATTTTAGCAGTTTAGCAAATTAGTTAATGATGTATGCATTATATTGAGAGAGGACTGAAAGCTATTATTTTGTAGGTTTGGAGATTTTACCTAACAGTAATAAAATTTTGGAATAGATATGAAAGATCTTTAGAAATTATTCACAAAATTATAAGGTATATTCATTCTAATATTTATTATAACCACCAGGCTGGTGTCAGGGTTGGTGGACTGAAAGTCCCTGAGGGCATCATAAATGTAGTTTTCAGTGCTTTTATATTGAGTGAAATATATACTTAAATTTTCAATCATGAAGTTTTGTAAATCACTCTAAAACTAAGGGGTGTCTCTCTCATGCATAGCTTTGTCTTTAGATTGATTCTTTGGCTCACGTTTTTGGCTGCTTTGGTTTTCACTTTGCTCTTCAAATATTTATATATTATTAGAATTCCAATCATTAGGTCATTAGCATCATTGAAGAGACATAAGTTGTTGAAATGTGCATCTGGTGTACAAAATTATAAGGTATTATGTTCTAATATTTATTATCAAAACTTTTTTGTATTTAATCAGTATTACAGTAATATAATATTTGATGTTTTCTTTTGTAGGTCTGAGAGAGTAGCAAAGACAGGAGTTAATGGTGTGCTTCTGAAAGAAGCGAAATACATCAACTTGTCTCTACATTTCTTGGAGCAGGTACAGACAACTCATTAATCGATAAATAGAACTTCTAGGGACCTAGAAACAATCTGATTTATCAGTGGTTCATTTTTAATATTTGATGAAACCTCATCATACTTGAATTAGGACTTAAGGCAACAGTTTGGCTTAACTGAAGGGTCATGTCATTTATACTCCAGAAAATGACACTGAAATGTATATTATATTGTATGAAAGCCTGTGTGGCTCAGTGCATGAAGTGCTCAGTGTGACCAAGCGGTCCAGGGTTCGACTCCCACTGTGGGCACATTGGTGTTCTGTCTTTCAGATGAGACAATAAAAACTGAGGTCCCTTGTCACAGTAGGTGTGGCACGCAAAAGATCCCTCACTACTTCGTGAGGGTCCATTGCAAAGGTCTGAATTTCTATGCAATACATCAGGCAGATGCGGTCACCATACATGGAGTACCATAAAATAATAATCAATCAATCCATCGATGTATTGTATAAAGACTGTATTGGACTACTTTAGTGACATCAAACAATAGACGTTTAAAACGAAAAGATTTACCAGTGTATTTGTCCATGGTCCATATGATTTACTTCAGGTACACCACTTTCCTTCCACTTGCTCTGGTATGTACCATATAGGTGAATTAATCCTTGATATCATATCCAAAAAATCATATTCTTTTCTGTAAAGACCAATTATGGATAGATAATGTATCAGTAAATATTAATTTTGTATATCTTCAGGTGATAATTGCCTTGTCTGAGAAGAATCGACAACATATTCCATATCGTAACTCAATGATGTGCTCCGTCTTACGAGATAGTTTGGGAGGTAACTGTATGACCACCATGATTGCTACATGTTCTGTGGAGAAGAGAAACATCGATGTAAGTAAATGATCGTATCTCATTTTCACAATCTTTTGAATGGCAGTAGGTTTAAATGATTTTTGTTGAGACATCTTGTATATTCTTAGCAAAATTGATAAGAAAAAGTACAAATCCTGAATTGTAGATTAATATCAAGTTGTTCACTTTACATGTATCAAAATTCTGAATTTTAAATTAATTTCAAGTTGTTTACTTTACTTGTAATCAGAATACTTTTATGCTCTTGACATGCTGGCTACATTTTCCATGAACACCAGCAATGAAACATTCATTCCTTATATTTTCATTACAAAGTATTTTCGTAAATATTTTGTAATCTACAAATCAATTCCTTAAATACTTTCAATCCTAAAATAAATCTGATTTATAAGCTGATGATTTGTTAAATTCTTGTAACCTCATTTTCAAAGCTTCATGTATAAGCTCCGGCCATTAATTATTGTGCACGTGCTATACTAGCGTTCATAGAAAATAAACTCCATCATTTTCTGTAAAGTTCATTGAGAGAAATTGATTAAAAATGGAAATATTTTGATAACGCCTTTCCATGGGTACCAAAAGGTTTAAACTAGTGACTGTGATCATTAACTTTTAAAAGTATTTCTGGTTATTTCTGCTGTCCAGAGACATCAGTGTCTTACAAATACATTTTATCCAATATCACGATTTCTTAATGCGTTTGATTCTTTTCTAGGAATCTATATCAACGTGTCGTTTTGCTCAAAGAGTTGCCATGATTAAGAATGATGTCATGGTCAATGAGGAGCTTGATCCAAAATTGATGATACAAAAATTGAAGCGAGACATACAACAACTGAAGGAGGAGCTTGCCATGGCAACAGGGGAGGAGCGAACAGATGCTTTAACTGATGAAGATCTGGATAGGTTAGGGTCACTATGACAACCCAAAAATATTTAAGAATTTTAATTCATAATATGACAAGATATAGTATTTCATATCATATGAATTTGACATAGGTACATATTGGGTTTTTTCTTTGTAGAGGGTTATTTCCCATATGAGCCGGTATCTGACATCAAAACATTGTGATATCAACCAGTTCTATGGAAACTGGTGTAAAATTACGGTAAATGATATAGAAATTGTATGATGTCACAAGGGTTTGACATCAGATACTTGCTCATATGGAAAATAACTATGTATAACAAAAAGACCCAATACTTATGATGACAGATCCTAGTAACATGAACAAAATTAACTTTCATATACTTTATTTTAGCAAGAGTAATATTTTTATAGTTAGTATTGTTCTTTTTGTGCTAACAAACGACAGATACAAATGTATCCAAAAAAACAAGTCACATTTATTCTCAACCAAACAAATGTATTGGACCCTGCATAAAATGTGCCTCTAAAATTTGGTGGTACTTTAATTACTACATGGTCTGTATTTACATCAACAGATGTAGAGAAGCTGTGTCTGCCTATATAAGTGATTCTGACCCTGATGCTATTCTCTCAATTGGAGCCGATATGAGAAAGATTCAAGCATGCTTTGCCATTCTGAAGGTAAGAAGGACCATTCTTATCGTACTGTTTATTCTTTCTCTTGTATCACCAGTCAGTTTCAGTTAGAAGTGGTGTCAATGAAAGAATAGGAAAATCAATGTTTGAAAAATTTATTTTGTCATTTTATCCCCTATATATTGTGGTATAATTTACCATTTTCCATAAAGATACATATATATTAAAATTATAATTAATCTTTCCCATTATATTTCATGGAGAATCATTATTTCCTGAAATAATTTTCTGACAGAATTACATTGTATGTAAGAATCATTTTTCTTATAACAAGGGTGAGAAAATAATTGTCCTTCTATTTTAGGAAAAAAACCCTTTTGATATGAGATGAATATTTTTCAGCGACAAATATTGGAGAAGCCAAAGTCTTCCCCACCACAAACATCTTCAAGGAATCCTCGCCGACCGTCCATGCATGATATACCTGAGCCTCCACCGCCAGATACTGGTCCCTATAGCAACACAGAAAATGATCGTCTGAAGGAGTTGGTACAACAGAGGGATAATGAAATTAGTATCCTTTATGAGAAATCGAGCTTGAATGCGTTCTAAAAAATGAATGTAAAACAGAAGTAAGAATTTTGAAAATTTTCTTTACAATGAAATTGGTCTTTGTTAACATTATTGAGCTGGTACTGAATTTAATTGGAGAATTATCAACTGATTGACTGCAGATACTAATGGTCTCTATATGCAGGGGCCTTGGACCAAAATGGGCTAAAGTGTTGATTGGAACGCAATCTAGCCTCTCGCCACTGACAAGTCAAGGTTTGATTCTAAACTCAGTCAAATGAAAAGGTTTATTAAGGTACCTGTCAATAGCTAGTGGTTTGATCAAGGCACTCTGACCTTCTCCGCTACTCAACACAGACTTCAACCAAAATAATGTTTCAGCAAACAGCAAACAATCAAAGATATTAGAAATACAAAACCAAATTAATTCTTTGAGACACCTTAATGAAGTATCAAGATATCTTAGTCAACATGTTGAAGAAAGAAAAGAAAAGAGCTCAAGAGGCTATTTCAGAAATGGAAAGTCTTGGAAGAATGCCAAGACAACAGTCTGCTACCAGTGAGGATGGTGACAAGCGCCACAGTCGACCCTCCAGTGTCAACCAGTGGAACAAAGAGGGGAAAATGTCTCAAAAAGATGAAAAAACTAAAACTAAAATATGTAAATATATAGTCATAGTTTCATTTGATATTTGAATTAATATCGTCATTGCAAATAGTTATTGCAGAATAACTCTATAGATTTAATATCTACCAAGTGTGCTGTTCATAACAACAAGGTCTGATATTGAAAGAAGGAATTCAGAACTTGTTGTTATGAATAGCAGATAGATTATCTACTAATTGTTTAATGCAACACTTAGATTGTTTCAACAGTTCGATGATGGACAACCATGTGGGGCACAAAAATCTAGAGTTAAGAAATGTTACGCATTGAATAATTTACAGGGTCCCATCAAATATGTTTGCTTTCGTTATTATACAATTAATTACTCCCATGAGGTCAGAGGGTGTCAGGTCAAGGGTCGTCAGTTTGACATATTCACCTCAGAGTGAGTAACTAATTGTTTTATCATACTGAAATTTTACATGTGTATCAAGAATAAAGACCCGGTTATTATATCGTCAAAAATGATCCATTCATTACATCATCTTATGGTCAATAGATATTACATGATATTTTTAAATCAGAAGTCATTTTTAATGTTTTATAATCAACCAATCAGAATCCCAGAATCTTTACAGAGGTATGATAAAAAATATCAGAATGCCACTTGCATGGATTGAGACACTATAGAATTAAGTGCTATAAAATGTCATCTATATTTAGAGAGAAAAACCCCCCAACGTTTCAAAGCTTGAAATTTTTATTGATCAGTGAGGAATGTCACTGTAATTTAGAGGTGTGTTCTGCCTGGACATGATTAAGGAGGTGTAGAAAGTTGACCTCACAGGTTATGCAACTTTCTTACTAACAGCAACATTATGTACAGTCTGTCCAAATATTTTGTACAGTTAAAGCCCTGGCATTTGTGTCTCTTTTTGTACAATACAAAAAAATTGATGCTTATTTTAGTGGGAGATATGTCTGCTGGGAGGCAAGAAGCATTTGAATTATTCCGTCGGGACTATCATCAAAACGACAGCATAGAAGAGAACAAAAATGCTTTGAAGCAGAGATATGCTGGGGCAAAGTCATTGGGAGAACAAGTGAATAAATCACGCAATAAAATCAGTAAGTAGGTCAAGTACAAGAAAATAGGAAAATAAAACAAAAAATTTGTGTTTTGCTTCACATGAACACTTTTATATTTTAGAAATAATAGTGTGGCATGATGTAGATATATTTAATTTCCAATTTTTCTTCAAGAAAATTAGAGAATTCCCAGAAAACACTTAAACAATACTTATGTGCGGTAAAATAGCCAAATTTGCATGATGGACAAGCTTGATAAGTTGTCCTTAAATTTTCTTAGCATAAGATATAAATATCTTCTAGAATCCTAAACTGATACATTGATACAAAATTTTCTAGGTAATATCTGTTGGTCATTCTAGGTAAATATTTGTAAAGTGATTCTTGTATATTAGTTTTAAGGTTTCACGATGTACCTTTCAGATCACCTGAAGTCACAGATTGAGCAACACAGAATGGAGTTAGCTATGCAAGGTAAAAACGATTTGATTAATTGATGAGAATTTACCAAAAATAAAAAAAAAAATTAACATGTATATTCATTTACCTATGTAGGGACATAGTATCACATATATATAAAGTATAATTCTGTTGCAATTTTTTATCACTTCAGAGTAGACACTTCAATAAATGCAGGACTGATGTTTGAAGTGGCAAAAATCACCACTGTTCCCACAGAATGTTGTAGACACAATCAGTATTGTATTATGATGTAAAAAGTTTTATTGGAAATGTTTCTATATGTCACTCAAAACATCAGTCCTGAGTTAACCTGAAATGATGTATATCTCCTGACTTTAGTGGGATATTTGAGACATTAGTCATTTAGATATCCATGTCAGTACTCTAAATGTGTCTCGTGTGAAAAAAGGTATTTTGCAGTACATGTATATGGTATTAGTATACTCTTTAAAGTATTTGTGTAAATTGTATCTTCAATCTGTTTATCACCTGTTGTTTGTGTAATTGCTGCTTCTAAAATCAAATCCTTATGAGAAGGAACATTGAAAGTATCCTAGTTGGTTCTTAATGATATTTTGATTTATTTTTTATTCAAAATGGCCACCATGGTCAGCTTTTACTTTGATTTCATTGGCTGTGATCAACCTGATATACTTCTGTGGATGGTCAGTATCAAAAATAGGAACTAGTTTTGTCAAGTATGCACTTTAGGTTTTGCAAGTAGATAAAATTAACCCTTTATAATAAACTTAATTAATTTTGTAGGCTTAGTGGATACTAATAATCCTGAACCAGATGATATAGAACAGGAAATGAGAGATGAAATGGAGGAGGAGAAGCAAAGGTGAGTGGGAGGAATTATAATGTGCCAAAAAAAATTATATAAACAATAAAAATTATAATGTGTATTAGTACTTATCTTAGGGAGAGACATATCTTAGTGGAATCTTTTTTGCACTTCCTCGTGACAACACTGATACCAATGCATTCAAAGATTTAAAAAGGACCCTCACTGGTCACATAAGCTAAGAGTCACATTTACATTAATATGTAGTGTTGATATTGGTTGAAATATTAACATTTCGCCAGTGGAAATCCAGTCCTCCTGCACGAAGAAAAAAGTATTTGCATTATGTAGAAATATGATATGTTGGAAATATATCCATGCAAAATTTTCTTAATATCAATACATTGTTTGTGAGTTTCTTATGCATGGCTATATGAAATTTCAGGTATAAGGAATGTTTTAACAAATTAAGGACTTTGAAGACAGAGATAGAACATTTACAGCATCTACTGGAGAAATCTAAGGTCAAAATGATGAAAGAATTTGAAATGTGGTGGGCACAGCAGACCACCATTGCTCAGGTTAGGAGTTCAAGATATCTGGTATAATCTAGGTTATTTTATGTGATGAATAACAAGGCGTTATCTTCTTTTGCTATTATTAGTTTTAGAGTGTTAAATCATTTTTATACCCCTGGATCAAAAAATTGGGGGCATATTGTTTTTGTCCTGTCTGTTTGTTTATTTGTTTGTTGGTTTGTCTGTCTGTTGTCAACTTTAATCTTGGCTATAACTTTTGATCCGTGAGGGATAAAGACTTCATATTTGACATGCATACTCAACTAATGAAGCCCTTTCAAATGACACCAAGGTCGATGACCTTTTGTCCTTGAAAATGACCTTCATGCTAAAAATAACTTTTTCATCTTTGGTGCCATCCAGGGTATTAGTGTTTCACAAACACAGCTTGTTAATTTTGAATTTAGTTCAGCATTTTGTGTTATTGAAAATTTTAATTACCTCTGTTCCATGGATGTGTTGTATAACCCATTGTCTTAAAATACTGCATTATGTTAAACTTTAATGTAGCATAACATAAGCAAGGATGGTTCTGGACCCCCCAACTCCGAAATTTGCAAAATATATAAATGATTTATGAAAAAAGTTGAAATGTGCTCATTTTAAGAGGGTTAGGTTTTTTTTGCTAAAAGTTTGAACTTCCCCGCCCCTTCCTGGAAAAAATCCTGGATCTATGCATGCATGAATTTTATTCTACATAAATGTATATTTTATTTCAAAACAGCAGGCATCATCATCTGGTGTGAAGTCTGCATGGCGTACCCCCACACCACAGAGCAACAACAATCCTGCATACTTAGGTTCACCATCCTCCTCCAGCCTTCAGAGCACCAATAGCTCCCAGTCTCAGCCACCTCACTCAGGAAGACGACAAAAGGTAGCTAGCAGTATTACCAATAGTCTTGGCATCATGAATAGATATCAACCACTGCCACCAACCACAAACGGTGCTCCATCACTTCAGAATGGCAGCCACCAAAAGTAAGTAAATATATAATACAATACCAAAGGAGGCACAGATTTGCATGTTTGGGAGTTGATACCTCCGAAACAAGTAATTCCATTGTTTAATAATAGGGGTGTAGGGATGTCCTATATCGATGTGCTGATACATACGTATATGTAAATTGTATTTAGTACAACCTTACATCCCTGTTACAATAAACTATACCACCTTTAGTTATATAACAGTCATTGTTTGTGTTGATTGACAGTCAAGCATTTGTAGTTGTCAAGTAAACTGAAGCACTGTAGATTCTGGGTTCAAGTCCTAGTCAGGTCAAATAGAAAGCATGACCACTGTACAAGCTGATGGTCCGTGGATTTCACTCTGTAGTCTGGTTTCCTCCACTATTTTAAAAATACTGGCTGCTACCACATAGATTGAATAATCCTTCTGTGGCATTTAAATAGTACTGGTGTGGCATTAAATAGCCCTGGTGTGGCATTAGATAGTGCGGGTGTGGTGTGGCATTCAACAGAAAACTTTTTATTTTTTATTTTTTATTTGCACTCCCCAAAGTGATGAGTTAACAACAACTCATGATATTTTATTTAGTCATTGAAAGGAAAATCAAATAAAAAATTATTATTATTTAGAATAATGATTCAAGTTTTTACATCATTTACGATAATGACTAAAATATTGGGATCATTTAAAGTATAGCAATTTATATTTTGTGATCATTTATGATAGTGATTTAAGTTATGTGATTATTTAGGATAGTGATTTAAGTTATGTGATTATTTAGGATAGTGATTTAAGTCTTTTAGTCATTTATAGGATAGTTATTATACTTTGTGATAATTTAGGATAGTAATTTTAGTTTATGATCATTTATAGGATAGTGATTTAAGTTTTGTGATCTTTTAAAGGATAGCATTTTATATTTTGTGATCATCTAGGATAGTGGTTTTAATTTTGTTATAATTTAAAGGAATGCAATTTATATTTTGTGATCATATGAGATAGTGATTTTAGTTTTGTGATCATTTATGAGAATGATTTAAGTTTTGTAATCATTTGAATAGTGATGTAAGTTATGTGATCATTTATGATAATGATTTAAGTTTTGTAATCATTTAGGATAGTGATGTAAGTTTTGTGATCATTTATGATAATGATTTAAGTTTTGTAATCATTTAGGATAGTGATGTAAGTTTTGTGATCATTTATGATAATGATTTAAGTTTTGTAATCATTTAGGATAGTGATGTAAGTTATGTGATCATTTAGGATAATGAGTTTAGTTTTGTGATCATTTATAGGACAATGATGTGTACTTTGTGATCATTTAGGATAGGGAGTTTAGTTTTGTGATCATTTAGGATAGGGAGTTTAGTTTTGTGATCATTTAGGATAGTGATTTTATTTTCATGATCATTTAGGATAGTGATTTAACTGTATCAGAAATGATCTTTTACTTTTATCAATATTTATGACTTTGATTTGTAGGAGTTCCACAGGAATACCATTAACTGGCGATCCAAAAGCAGATGCTGACATCATGGCATTTGTTAAAGCACGGCAAAACATACTCAGAAAAGGTATAATTATAGTATGTAAAGAATCGTAATAGGATTGAAATATACTGACGAAGTATGACAGTCTTTAACAACGTTTTATAATCAATATTAAGGTGAACAGTCCTGCAGTTCTCATCATACAGGACTCATATGTTAGTTTTACAGATTCTTCAAAGAGAAGCAATGCAATACTATTAACACTTCTGTCATATGGCAGTCTTTTTGCTAGTAAAGTTTTGTTAGGTCAGTAAGAAGCAGTATCCATGTATAGGATTTTCAGTTAGTGTATGAACAGAATTTTGTAAACCTTTACTTTTTACTGTTGTTTCTATACTTCCAGCAAGCCACTCAGAGCAGAGGTGACCAGAGTAGCACCCTGCTGCCATCTGCAGGAGCATACTCATTTAGTCAACATATAATTGCTATCTAGAGCTTTGTACCTGGGCCAATTTCTGTGTAAGGGCCACAATGTGCTTACGTCTATATAGCCCTCTTTACAAGGACTTCATTGTGCTTAAGTCTGGATAACTGAGAATACAGGAACCAAATTGTGCTAAAGCTTGGTGTAATATCTGCACAGGAACCAAATTGTGCTAAACTCTGGTGTATTTCTACACAGGAACCAAATTGTGCTAAAGCCTGGTGTAATACCTGTTTAGGAACCAAACTGTGCTAAAGCCTGGTGTAATACCTGCACAAGAACCAAATTGTGGTTAAGTCTCATTTACTATGTACACAGGAACCAAGTTGTGCTGGAGTATGTATATTACCATGTTCACAGGGACCAAAGTGTGCTTTATCCATAATATCATCAGCACATGGACTTCTGTGCTTTTGCTTGGATTTCCGTATTCACAAGTACCAAATTACACTCATGTTTCCCTCCATATGCTTGTTGTATTATGCTTGTACACAAAGAACCACACTGTGCTCATTTCAGTGCACTATTATATAGGGTCCTCTGGACAGGGAACGCATTATGTCTCTATGCCTATATTTTGTCTTAAATTTGTCCATGAAATGGATCTGGAATATGTAGAGTTTTCCATAAAAATGTTACTTGTTTGTAAAAATATTCTGTACCTTTTACATAGACAAAAATGAACATTGCATTTTGAAGCATTTTATCATACAAAGTAGGATTCAATGAGGTAACCTGCCTCTCCTAGATAAGAACTTTCTTACGTTCTGCATGTCATTTTCAAGTACATAAAGGTGACAGCTACTTGACTGACCATTTCACCGTGGTCAATTGACTACTCAAATAAAAAACTCTGGAAAAAATTTCTAAAAGTGATAATCATTGCATAACTTTGATACCACTTCATTTCCACTTGTATGTGGTACAGTAGTATAAAGGGCAGATAACTGGCTTTATTACCAGAAGTACATCTGTAAATTTGTGGGTATGAATGACTTGCCAGCAGTTTTATATATATTTTCACTTGTATAGTGTAGTTTCTGTTTAATAATGTTTCCTCTGTGTACCTCTGCTAGTATTTCTAGATCTAGTATCATTAGAGTGGCTAGATACTAGAGTGGCTATATTACATGTTTATAATTATGTTGGCCATAATACATTGTATGCTTTTACCTTTTTTTCTCGTGGTACAACCTCATGCATTTGTAATGGGATGAGGAGAATCAATTACCGTACTTTAGATATAACAAATGGCATGTCATGTAGTGTTGTGCAATAAAAACTGATTTCTATTGGCTAATGAAATTTATCACTGACCCAAAAGGACAAAGTTCAATAACACCCTAAAAGGATCTAAATGTGAAAAAGTAATCAGAAATAATTGTTTCCTCATTAGATGATATTTCTATATGTAATTTATGAGAATATTAATGTATATATCTGACATTCTCAAAGGAAATAAATTTCATCCAAAACCCCCTGAAAATAGGTATCTTTGGCAAAATTATCATAAAAAAGGAACATATTCTTCAATTTGGATTTGAGTGCATGCAAGATCCAATGTGATTATTTGTCACAAATAGTTTACCAACACAATAAATTAGTCAAGTACAAAATAAAATTGGGTTAAGCTTGCACTCTGAACTTAAATTGTTAAAGAAAGGTTCAAATTTGAACATTTCTTAGCTGATTTTGCACGTCTTTGCCAATTTGGTACGTTTTTATGATGTCATACTTAGGTTAAATGATGCGTCTCTTTATGAAATACTATTTCACATGTTGCAGATATTTATAAAGACAAAATTACAAATTCATATTTCAGCAGGTTTTATTTCTGTGAAAATTACTAGGCTGGAAGTTGGGGTTAATGACCCTGGTTCTTTGATTGGTAAATACAAGGTTTTTATTGCATATAACTACATGACCTGCCATTTTGATATTTTTATTCTAATAGTGACTCTATCATTGTAAATTCTGTTGATTAAAATTTCAGAGAGCAAAGGTCGTTAAAATCAGGAAATAGATAAGGAGAAAAATCAGAAACTCAGTTTTAGAAAATGATTGAAGTTTATAGTTTTCGATGTTTATGACTGTGACAGTGATACATAATTTTAATGATCAATTCTGGAAATAGAAATCAGGCCATATAAGGCTTGGCATAAAGCGCTGACTAATTTTAAGATTTTTTTACATGTGTATAGTTGATGCACATATACATGTACTGGCATTTATATCCATTTATCTTTCATCTAGGTTAATTATGCTTGGCATGTTCATCACCGAAATAAAATACACATGTACTACAGTAGTAAATATATATTCTCATAATTCCTCAAGTACATGAAATTTTAATTTTACATGATATAAGGGACCTTATGCCCTACAACCACGTTGCCAGGATTTTGTTAATGATGTTAATACTTGGATTGTGATGTCATAATGGAATGATGCCAATTTCAGTGGTAAAATATTGTACTGGAGGAGGGGGGGGGGGGGTGGTTAAGCCAGAACTTTAATTGAAAAAAAGTTTAATATTGAAAAGGTGTATATTTGTTTTTTGAGAAATTATGATCCAGTCAAAATCTGAAAATGCACTTTATGTTATTATCCTGTTTATATCTATATGTGTATATTTATTGTTGTTTTGTACAAATTATATACATTATACATGTATCTATGGTATATTATAATGAATTGAGATTAGGTATTGAAATCTCAGGTGCTGACAACTTTAAATGTTTTACCATAAAAATCTGTCATACCGGTATATACTTTTTAAGATTTACCTCATCTAATATATATGTATATACAGTAATTGCCTATTCAATAATACATCTTATTCAGCATTCAGGGGAGGTCTAAAAATGTTTCACAATTTTTTCTTTTTCCAAATTTTTCTCGTTGATTATCTATAGAATCCCCCAAAACATGGTGCAAAATAAGTAAAATACCAAGAGATTTGTATTGATGAAATACTGGTGTAACAATATTTGAAAAAGTCAGCATTATAGATCTGTACCAATAGATTACATGATTTGCAAGATACATTGGTTCTTATTAATTGCATTTGTTGAATGCATTGTTATACGGTTGATTAGAAATAAATAATATGAGGATGTTTGTTTGAAGTTTATGTGACATCATGTGAAGTAATCTAACTTTGGGGTCATACGTGGGAAAATTATTCCCTATGCAGTGAGGAGTTTATTAAAAGTTTCTTACAAGTTCATGTTTTTATTGGGTATTTTCATTATACAGAGTTATTTCCCATATGAGCAGGTTTCTGACGTCAAACCATCGAGATGTCATGCAATTTCTATATCATTTCCCGTATCGTTATCGTTTATCGTTTCCACTGGTTGACATCACAATGATTTGACGTCAGATGGCTGCTGATATGGGAAGTAACTCTGTATAATGAAAAGAACCAATACATTTGTCCTGATGTAGTTTGATATATATATTTTCATCATACCCACTGAATCAGAGATTTGGAGGCATAGTTTCTGTTTGGCCATCAGTTTGTCTGTCTGTGTCAAAAAGTCTGAAATGGGTCTTAACCTGTGATCGGTATCAGATCAGGCTTTGATATTTTATGTTTGTATAAAATACATTTTTTCTTGGCCAAAATGTTTACCTGTGGCTGTGCCCTCTTATATGACTTTTGATGAATTTCTCAAAAATGCCAAAATGAACTGCCAGCTGGGGCACAAGTGTTTCACAAATATATCTTGTTCTCATTTTACGGTTTTGTAAAATTAATACTCTGAAGCATGATGTTATCATGTCTCAAATTGAAATCTAGTGTGGCACAGGGGATGAGGTGCTTTAGATGTCCCAAGTTCAATTTCCGCTAAAGGCACACTCCTGTTCTATCTTTCGGATGAGAGAGTGAAAACCAAGATCCTGTGTCACGGTAGGCATGGCACCTAAAATATCTTTACTTGTTTCACGTGGGTCTGTTGCGAAGGTATAAATATTTGTGCAATGCATCAAGCAGATGTCACCATATACACAAAATAATTGTGGACAAAAATCATAATTGTGGACAAAATCAATCTGACTTAACTAGGTTAAAAATATTTCCATGTTAAAAGCTTAAGCGTGCTTATATTGCATAACTAAATGCAAAACTCTGTAATCTCTTTTGAAACATAAAGTGAGGGAAGTAAAGTGTTTTTTATATAGCCATCATGAAAGTTTATCGCAGAAATATGCCTTAAATGCCTCATTTTTTTCCTGCTCTCAATATAACCCAAAGGGCATCTAGCCAAGTTAAAGCACTCAATGGTGATTATCAAAATATCATTCCAATCCCAAGCTAGACTAGAACAAGAATTGTTAGAAGACAACAGAGCTTGCTGGTGGCAACCTTATTTAAATAGCAAAAGTTTTTTGTAAGTAGGTCAATCTTCAAGGTCAAAACTTTAAAAGATTGATATGTAATGAAAAATCTTGTCACAAGGAATATACACACGAAATATTTAAATCTCATCTCTAAATGTTCATAAGTTATGACCAAGTTGAAGTTTTTCTGCAAGTAGGTCTATCTTTAAAGTCAAGGTCAAAATGTAGAAAATTCTCATACGTAATGAAAGGTCTTGTCACAAGGAAAACACACACAATGTATTTAAACCCTATATTTTACTGATCATAAGTTATGACCAAGGTTAAAGTTTTTTTATAAGTAGGTCAAACTTCAAGGTCAAGGTAAAAATGTTTGGAACCTAAGGAAAGTTCTTGTCACAAAGAATACATATGTGAAATATTAAAGCCCTGCCCCTAATAGTTCTAAAGTTATGATTCATGCAAAAGTTTTTGTCTATGGACGAGGACAACAATTATGACGCCACCACCGGGGGTATGGAAATAGCTCTCCAGACATTCATCTTGTGAGCTAAAAAACTGTTCAAATTGTGTATAACTTACTATCTCTTCTCATTTATATCAATAATATTAAAGTCAAAAGGTGCTAAAATGTCAATGGCTAGAATCTGAAAGAGGGTCAATATGTGTCAGATGAATTCCAAGGGAATGAACCAAAATTCTTTTAAAATCTTTTTCATTCTATATTGTCCCACTACAGACAAAGTTTCTCAAGAAGGTATGTATTAAACCTCATCCTTCATAATTAGCATATAGTCACATATTGTGATCACAATATCTTATCTGTTTGTTAAAATGTGTTGAAACTATGGCCTATTGGATATCCTGGCCATCATTAAATCTTTTTCATAATTTTTTTTTCCTGTGGATATAATTATTTTCTTCTTTTAAAGTGCAGAAGAAAACTTGGATAAACATTTTGGTTTTAGTTGTGTTAAGATAATATATTATAGTTCCACCTCATTTCCATAAAATCTGTACAACAGATTGAAACTTCCCCTGTTCAGACTCGCTAATAGTTTTGCAATTTTGATAGACTTCAATTAAACTGGAGTAAAGATGGCTGCTATGGATTCAAATTGGCTAAATACCCCTGCAAAACCATCAATACAAAATGTTTAAATCTACTGCTTATAAGACAGAAAAATGACAAAATAAATTGTAATGATTATTTTTATTATATTAAATAATAAAATACAGTAGTATTTTACTATGTAACTTTCATATGCACAGATGACAACTTGATAAGTTCGAGTCTCAGGCACGCCACTTCTACACTGGTCTTCACACACTTAAGTACAAAATTGGATGTAGTATCATGACTCCTTCATTGAGAGCTGCCTGTTGGACACATAAAACTCACAGAAAACATAAAACACTCTTAACACAGTAACCTCCCTTGTCTAATACCAGTTATAAATGATAAAATGGGCGATGAAGATATTAAATGATTATGGCAAAGAATTAAATATGACAAGAAAGGGTACTGTGTCCAGAGTTAAAACATCAAGAAATTGCTGTGTTCGGACATGATTTGGTTCAGGCCACATAACAGGGTGTAGTCTCTGATTCACACACACAAAACCATACATACTTGCCGTAAAAAAGCTACCAGAAACGCCACGTCTGTAGAACAACACTTTATCGCAGACATACAAATTGCATTTTCATTTATAGCCTAATAATGAAAAGAAAGACAGTATGTGAATGCAAGACTTTAGAAGTCATCTACTTGCTCTCATTAACTTAAAAAAAACTATTAACAATGTGCCATTGATTCAAAGTCATTAATCTATATGAATTGATATAGCTTTATAAATTAATAAAAGGGTTTTGTTATAAAACTTTTCCATACAGTAACAAAAAACCTGGTGAATAAAATGGTTGACATGATAGATAAACGTGTTGATGCTGAAATGTAAAAAGATCAGCTGATTACCAACAAAGTGAAATGTACTTCTAAGAAGGTTGAGAGAGAATCACATTCAGATTTCATGCTAGACATTTACCACTAACTTCCCATGCAGTCATAAAATCAGTGCCATTCTAATCTCTAAAGAAAGTGATATGGTTTAATTTCATGTTGAACTGAACACAATGGAAATAAAACAATACTCAAAAACATCTCGATTATAAGATTTTGAAACAAAATGAGTTGAGGTAGAATCTAAGATATGATGACAATATCCACTTCTTGAAATGGTTTCTTTAGAAATGACAATATTAACAAATGAACAAACAATATATTAAATGTGAAAGTGCCGAAGTACAAAATGTAGCTAGAAGTTATTCAATTCGAAAATAAAAAGGAAAAGAAGCCAAAGTAAGAGGAAGGTCTTGATAGATGGAGTTAGTAATCCTATTTGTATCTAAGATAAATGATGTACAAGCAAAAATACTGCTAGGAAAATAAAAAAGGTAAATAGTAAGATGAAGTGAAACTTGTATAATAGTTTAAAAGAAAAATAAGTAAAAAGAATTGAAAAGTAAGTCAGATACTATCCTGGTAAAATATTGGGTGATAAATGACAAAAAAGAAAATACCATAATAAATAAAGTATCAGAAGACCAAAAGCATGAGATTATGAAATGGACTAGATTGTTAGTGATGCTAGTACACTGTTCTTTACAAATCTCTGACCTTAATATAGTGTAGTCTACATTATGAACCACAACATCAAACCTGACGGCTTGACACACTTTCTGATAAACAGACACTGTACTTACCAATCTACCTGACACTCGGCAAATATTCCATTGCATTTGACAAAAAACAAAAATGATTCTGACAATCTGGTAAAATTTCTGACAACTTGAGTCTGTATCATGGACACTAGTGACTTCGAAAAGAAGAAAGCAGATAGTTCTTTGTGTATAACAGATGATTGACAAATTTAACTTCAAATATTGTAACTTGTGATTAACATAAACTGGACAAATTAAATAAAGGAAAAAGGATGTCTACTCTTTTTTAGAAAATAAACAAAAAGAGTATGCAAAGTTGACTTTCGTCGATTATCCAACACAGTTCATCTTCAATAAGCCATATTCCTCACAGCAACAGAAATACTTGGACAGTTGGAATTACATTTAATTCTGCTTGAGTCTTTTAAATCTTCACTTTATATTTAGAATAATGAAAAAAGAAATATCTTTGGTGTATTTTAATTTCTTTTTGTTTTGCTGAATAACAGTGAAAAAATAAATAAGAGAACTGACCAAGGAAATGTGTATCAAGAGTACTACATGTTCAAAGCTGTCTCCCTTGTCACAATACTTCAAAGAAATACATATAATAATGGGATGTCAGGTTTTGGACCAGCCAATTACAAACAATTAGAGATAAATATATAAGATGATAAACACCAAACACTTCCACACTTTATGCCAAATATACAGCCTCAGTTATATATTTGTCTAGATGGGAGCGAGAGAGTTTCTGTCAAGAAGAAAATCCTTCTGTCATTGTGACCTAGATCTTTTATACTAAAGATGTTTTCATACCTCTACCCCTTACTTCGAAAGGAGGGAAATGTTTGAATTACATCCGAAATATAGGAGAATTGAATGCAAACTAAGAAAAGAAAAAAAAAAAATAGGGTTCAATACTAAAACTTTAAATGCTCAGCCAGATATCTGTGCATGAAGTACCAATGTAGAGTACACTTAGGTCATCAGAGAATTTGATGAAGTACAATGTTCTTAAATGGGTACCGCTGACATATGAACACATAGATAATGGGGAGTTCAATATCTATATAATATAAACAACAAAACGAAAAGTGAAACAGAAGTGGGTATAAAAGGCATGTGAACATCTCTCAACCCTAATACTTTGTATGGTACTGCACTGAAAAGTAACAATATCATTTCCAATATACAATACAGCACTAAACTTTTAACAATATTCTAGGTTAAAAATAGCTAAATGGAAAAAAAATATTCATAGTATCACTTGAACAAAACAATGATAACGAATGAAACAAATTTCATCATAAACTCTACAATCATCATCATCGTCATTATCATCATCACAACATTTAATTTGTAGCACTGATCATGCAACCTTTATTACAAGTCTCATTCCCCCCAAAATATTATGAAACACAACAAAAGAACTACTGAATTTAGTAGCTATAGTTTTTTATCTGTTTCAATCTTATCTATGTTTACTATGAATTTTGCAAAGAGAGATAACTCCTGAGTCATTTGAAATGAACAATACCCATTGTCTCCTCTGTAATATTCATCTTGGCAACATAAACAAATGAGAGGAGCATGAACTGACCTAAAATCCCGGTACATAGTATAAGCCATATCCTCTATATAAATTCATTTCACAGGTGCGTAGTTTGCAAAACAACAACCTCACAGAACAGGTTATCTTGAAACACAAAATTAATGTATCAAGGGGAAATTTATCAAGGCAAGAATATTAAGTGTTTGCTTACTAAATAAATGAACTGAAATTTGCTACCAAAAGTGATAAACTTCTGTGTAATATCTGCCAATCCATTAATTCTAAAGTTATATGAAGAGCATAATTTTTTGTAAAAATTGTGCTTAGAACTGAACTTGTTTCAGATGAGTCAGAGACTTGTAACATACTATGATGTGTCTATTTTGTAGAATTTTATCTCATTAAATGTCATAAAAGTTAAAGATTTCATTGATAAATCCATATAGTAGACAATGAACAACCAGGTAAGATAAATGGTACAAAGCACAAGAATTTACAACATTTGCTTGTGCGGAGCAACAGGTTTGCTATGAAAAAAAAAAATCACTCATTCATCATTCAACAGTTACAGCACCAGCATGTGCCAACAAAGCCAACAAAACAAATAGAAAAGTAAACAATATAAAAATGAACATATCTTCAGTGACTACAGGCATGCTGGTCTCTGCTGACCTGTACCCATGCTATTTATCTGACCTCTGACCTTTGAAATAAATTAATAACAAAATTTCCATTTGGATCATTACAGAGACATGAACTATGAACTCTATACTGATATTTTCAAAAATTGACAACAACCTAAAATTTTATAATTAAATACATAGAGATTTCAGCACAAGGACTGTTGCCCTGTATGGTTTTCGAATTAGGAAAAACATTCATATGGACATGACAAACAACAGGTTTTCTTTTTGCATGATGAACTTTTCTTGAGATTTATCTGGGGGAGAATTAAATCCACCAGCAATAACAGCTAAATGCCAGAACATTTGCAATTTGCAGTGTAATGCAGTAATGCAAACTTAATCAATAATGTGATGGATATTTTTCTAAACTTTGACCAGGTTTACATCAAGAATGAGTATAATGGGTAAAAGACAACAAGACCAGAACCCTGTCAGTCCATGGTGTAAATTTAGAACAATGTCTTCATTTCAACTTCATCAGAATAAAAGGCGAGCTATGAAGACACAAAAATGTGGGTGCATAAAATAAGAGCACAGTTCAACCTCCGTACAAGTGATACTGGCTTGCATGTTGACAAAGGAATAGGTGCCCTCCCAATGTTATTCTTCACATTAAGAAATATAAAAAGAAACCAGTAAGTCAATAAATTGTTTTGAATTCACATGATTACAGAAATATGTTGTTTCGGTTTACTCCTCATAGCATCAATGCATGGGATAAGATGCAAGAAGATGTCCTGTTGTTATAATTTTGATTTCAAATATCAATTCTGCTTTATAACGAATTTTGTTGAAGATTCTAGAAACACTTGAAAGAACACCTATTCCTTAAAAGTTAAACTTCCTATCTATCATGTTTACAACTTGCATTAGACGGCTTTATGACGGCCACCACAGCAACTGCAAGCGACCCCACACTTGTGACAGGTTATTAAAGGCCAATAGCACCACAAACATGGAACAAAAAGTGACAATATAGTTAAAGCAGTCCATTTTTTACAATTTGAATTATCACTGGTGTCACATGTGCAAGGGTGACCATAGTCCCTGTCTGGATCAGACATACAGTGGTACATAAGTCCTCGAGCACACCACACGCATGTCATACACTCTATACAATTCTTCACACCGTCCGGAGAATCTTCACAATTTCCTCGCAAATTATCCTCGGGCGAAAACAGTTCATGGCAGTGTTTACAACGTAACTTTGTGCTAAGTAACCTCTGATTAGTTTGTTTTTTGTCTTTTTTCTTGGGTAACGGTGGTTGAGTCTGTTGTATCAATGGTTGTTTTTTAATGTTACTAGTAGCCTCCCTCTTTGACGGCGGCTTTTGCACTGACTCGAGAGTAGGATAACTATACTCGTGAGGTTTATTTTGAGGTTTGTTTTTGGCAAATATAACATAAGAATATTCCTTTAATTCCACATCAGAAGGCGGCCCTTCTACTAACAATCCCTGATCTGACTTTGAACCTAACGATGGTGGGTCATCTGGAGACTTCAGCCACAAGTCTTGTCCATAACCACCGATTTCCATCGATTCTGATTTACTGGAACTACTTTTGTCACTAGGTGGCGAGGATGGTTTCTTATGGGAAGATGAAGAGCGATGAGGGGATGAGGAGATGTATTGAATACGATGAACATGATGATAGTTTGCATTTAATGATTCTGAAGGAACTCCTGAGAAATTTGAAGTTGGAGACTGAGTGGTAGGACTACTAGTTGTGGTGGACGTGGTGCTGGCTGACTGCGATGATGACGTTCCTCGAGAGATTGGAAGGGTCAATATCTGTAATAAGCAACATAAATTTGTAAAATTACACATACAATTGTTTGTTTGTTTTTAGAAAGGGAGGAAACATTAAACATTGAATGAGTCTGTAAGACATCAATTATATGGTGAATGCAGGAAGTGTAAGAATCATGCTTTCAAGTGTCAATAAACATTCGTGAAATAGATAGCAAAACTGTCTTTTTACAACTGCCAAATTAAAAGTAGAATGAGGGAAATGAATGAAGCATATTAAGATGGTGGGCTACACTTCCAGTCAGCCTGACCTGACCAAGATTACCTGGAACAAGGTTATTTAGCAGGTTACAATGAATATAAACAATACCTTACAAAGACCTACAGAGCAATACGAAAATGATTTCCAAATGTATAAAGTTAAAATCAAGCTAGAGGTAAATAGCAAACAAAGGGCAAAGATGAAAAGTGTATGGATGGTTTCTGAATACAGGTTGACCAACAAGATGAATTACTGAAGAAGACATAAAAAGTTTGCCGTTTACTAAAATGGAATATACTTCCACAGTTTGATATCTGGCAAAATTTCTGATTAACCTTCTTTTCTCTGTCTCTTTCTTTTTTTTCAATTTAAGAGGCCACCTCTCATTAACTTTTTTTTTATTTTAGAGGCGACCTTCATTACTCCTACATATTATGTAAAAGATGTCAAGATTTATGAAAACTGTAAACTGTTGTTGTCAACATCTGTCATCAGAGGATATCCAAAATGAATCTTGGGACATTTGGCCTGGCAAACAAATTACTATTGCTTATAAACTGAAATGGAATTAACATTCTGTTGACAGCTGTATGATGTAATGTCAACGATCTTTCAGTTAAAAGCTCTAGTATTTCATTAACCATGATCTTCAAAGTTTTATAATATACTCACTTATATATTTTTCAATTGTTTATCCAGTCTGTTATGATAAATTTACTAAATGAATACATTATGTTTTAGAAAGAAATAACTTCTACGTGCAGAACAAATGGAATGTTTGAATCATATTCAAATAAGATCAAGAGCAGATTTCTAACAACATTTCCTCCAAATTGCCGTAAATTATGAATTTTATTTAATTTGTGAAGTGACTGCACTGTTTTCCTGGATCCTTTGTCAAGGAGGAGACGTGGCATGTACAACTAGATCATTCATCGGACAGAAACTTTGATAAACTGTATGTGATGAATAATTTCAGGGGAGTAGCACTCACAAACCATTAATTACTATTGTTGGTCTGGCAATAGACCATTATACAACCTTTTTTGGACTAAGACCAGTAGGGCTACAACTCAAATTATTCTAAATGAAAACAAGAGATTCAGTGAAACAAATGGATGCTTCCTGAATAAATGCTGGTACCAAAAGGGCTAATTTACACTGCAGTACTCCTCACTGAAATAAATCTACCTATGAAGTTTCATGTTCTTCTCCTCATTGAGATCTATCTAACTATGAAGTTTCATGTTAATACCTCTATACCCCTTATAGTTTTGTATGAAACTATGGACAAAATTAATGTATGAAAAATAACTAAGGGCAATAACTCTTAAATTAATCAACAGAGAGTTATGGTTCTAGTGCACTGCCCTTCTCCTCATCAAGATCTATCTACCTATGAAGTATAATGTTGATAACTCCTATATTTTTGTGTTATGCTCCGTACTAAATCATGGCGGACAGACGGACAAAAGCGATTGAGGATGAATGAAATTTGCTTTAATTGACTGACTTAACAGATTGGACCTTGACTTTACTAAACTCACCGCGAATACTTCCTCGTCTCCATCTATATTACATGATTCATTTCCTGCAAAAGAAAACAATATATCAAAAATCTATAAACGTTTAGATAAACACCACTAATAAATACTAGGAAATGATGTCTTTGAGTATTTTTTCCGTTGTTTATTTTTTTTCAATGAATTCGTATTACATGGGAACCTATTCATGTTTTTGTGACAATAACTTTCTTTTCCTAACATTAAGTGTCATGTTATTTGAAAAACTTTTTTCCATGTTGATATACATTTATGTCAGAGAATCTGACAATTTAAATGAATTTCTCCTGCATGTTCCAAGGCATATTTTCTTGCATGTTATTAGAGAATTAATCTCTTGCATATTCAAAGCACATTTTCTCTTGTACCTTGGGAATGCTTTCCCCTGCATGTAACAAGAGACTAATTTATATATAGAGAGAGAACTTCTCTTACATTTTAAGGGAGTTTTTTTTTTGGCATATCATAAAAGACCTGTTTTCTTACAAGTTATCAGAGACATAGGACCTGTTTTACCCAAAAATATTTTGATAGTTTTATCTTTAGGAATACATTAATTTCAACATATCCAAGCATCAGTCTCATTATTCAAAGAGTCCAAAAAATATACAATTTGTCTCAAATTCCTTAGTAAAATCGACTGATTTTCCGACAAGCCAAAAAACATACATATCGTATTGCACATTAATTGAGAACTTCTCTTAAGTACGTGAAGGCATATTCTCAGATGAAATCAATATAAATGACATTAAAGAATTTCACATGAAATTTAGAATTCCAACACGTACCAGAATAAAACCATTCATCAATTTCCTGTGATATTCCTTATTTGTTTTGTGAGCAAAGTGTGACTAATTTTCTGTATTCTCTGAATTCTGGACACAAAAATATATACACAATACAACACAGAATCAACATAATAGAAAATATGTTACATATAGTATAAAGGCATATATTGTATTACACAGCAGAATGACATCAAAACCTTTTCGCACTAATGAGCTAGATTTATACATGGAAAGCTTTCTTCACATCTCTTTCTCTCTATCTCGCCGATATTTATACAGCCAACACGCACCTTTATTACTGACCCCATCTTCATGAATGGAGTTTAACGTGGACAATTGAATGTGTTATTGTGGTTGTCACAAAAGCTGTACAAACAAGCAAAGTGGGATCTATTCCCTTCGTCACTCCCGTATAACGCTGACCTTTCTGCCGTCAACACTCGCGCGCTACATTCATTCATAGTTCGTTATGAATGGAGAGCCGAATGTGCAAGTCATGACTCTTCTCACAGGAACTATAGAACATAAGCTGTTACGGCTATAATAATACGCCTAACGTGGTATTTAGTCGATAAGAAATAACTGACACAGGTGATAGGCTTGGCACAGGTTCAAAGGGCTAGTTATAACAATGCATTACAATATTGGAGGAGACACTGTCGCACCATGCTTGTTCAACCTGCCTCTAATTTACTATATAGCTTCTTATTCCGTTTTAGAATTACTCCAAGAGGCATGTTGAAAGTTACACGTTAACAACATGTTCAATGAAAGAGATGCTAAGAATCAGCACGTTGGCGAGATGCGATGTAGTATAAGCGTGTTTTATTTCAATAATTTCAGGGATGGGCATTCGATAACCAGTTCGCGGAAAGTCGAGAGAATCTCTCTCTCTCTCTCTCTCTCTCTCTCATAACCAACCATATCCAACTTTTTTCATTATCTCACAGCCAAACATGTGTGTATTCACTAAAACACGTACGCACAACATTAAAGAAAATCTCTCTAATCGTGTTTTCACTTACCGTACAGTAAATCCAGTGCAAGCAGCAAGAGGAGTTAAAAAAAAGTCATAAACATGATGGATTAGTGAATGCAGCGAAATTATCAAAAGCAATCAGAGTGGTATTTACATCATTCATTCATATACAAGATGATTAAAAAATTTAAAAGCAGTGGTTACGATTATGTTTACAGCCGTAAAGAGCAACCAAGCTTGCGGTCTGCGAGATCTACATCATTACATGCGAGTTACGAGGTCACCATGTCCTTCTGGGGGCGGTTTAGTAAGCCATAACGTGAGGGTCCATTAATTAAGACAGGATGTACACCAGAAACTCTGTGACATTCAAAACACCGTATTAAAGGTCAAGGAGCCTGCTGTCATAAACACTGGTGTTTTGCGGAGTAAATGTCAAGTGAAGAAATGATCAGCTACATAGAATTAATAAAGCTAAAAATTCAAGCGCGCGCCCGATACGTAGATACAGTTTCAAATTATTTTTCAACGTGATAAGAACCCCCCCCCCCAAAAAAAAAAAACCCCCAAACCAAAACTAAAAAACAATATACAACCAACAGTACATTCAAATATAACCCAGCAACCGGCACCCATACTTGTAATATACTGAACTTTTACAAGCATCCCTTATTATACCCGTTATTTTGGGAATGGGACGTATATTATTTGTTTGTTTGTTTATTGTTTTACATCAAGGCAAGTTCATTTCACTTATATTTTGATGGTATCTGTCGGATGCGATGATTATATTCACCTATACACATAAAGCAGTAAGGGATCTTTTACGTCGACGGTTAGTTTCGAATCTGGGACCTCTCCGTCTGGAACAAAGCACCTTACCGACTGAGCTACCCGGACTCTGTTTCGGCACCAATTCTTGTGTTATAAATATAGGATCTGAAATGAATTTCCATTTCATACAGTACTTATGAAACGCGTTGTTTGTTTTATATCCCCAAGCCTTGGCGAGGGGATATAAAATACACAACGAGTTTTATAAATACCGTATGAAATGCAAATTCATTTCAGATTCTTTTTATCACATGCTTACGCTCAGTTTAAAGGTGTTTATTTCATCAAACACCGCATTGAGACAATTTTTTCCACGCTATGACGTCACCTATGTCACAAATTAATTTATGACATAGTGATATTTCACTGCATAAACAGCAAAACAAGTGATAAATATATTAAAAGCTTAACACTCCCCCCCCCCCCTTCTTTACCACTCCTTTACGATACTCCATTTTATTCCCATTCGAGTATAATTTTACATGATACTAATCTTATTAATATGGCATTTATAATCATATTAAAGATTCAAGATTTTATTGACGCAAACCAATAATGTTGGCATTATCAATATATATCAGATTTTCAACTAAAAATAATATTCAACGTTTGGTACCGGATTCGTGTGTTTCATTACAAGCTACCCAACCATATGGCTATGATGTTCGTAATTACATTCACTTCGTGTCATATTTCAATCTATCGTGTAAAAGTCAGTGTCTCTACAGTGTTGTTTTAACACGCCTGAAACATAGATGCAGCACACAGTCAAGTAATGCACACATTATGTAATTGCACATGAGTAACTAAAAGCACGAAGTACAAAGCACTGAGTGCACATCACAGCACAGAATTTAGACACAATTGCATCACATTATGTAAGTTCGTTCAAATGGGGAGGAGTGTGGTAGATGATATTAAGTCGTTAAATGCTCTGTTTATGACACAGTAGAGTAATGAGACCCAGATTCAATCCTGGAGACTTTGTCGAACTAACACGCCCCCCCCCCCCCCAAAAAAAAAAAAAAACAAACCCCGACATAACAATACTATTCTAAAAGTGAATTCGGTAAGATATTATGCCATTCCACCTAATTCTAGATAACTTTCTCGAACTACTCCCCCCCCCCCCAAAAAAAAGCTGACATAACAATACTATTTTAAAAGTGAATTTGGTAAGATATTATGCCATTTCATTTAATTCTAGACATAGTATGCTAATGTCTTTGTATGAATACCTCAAGCAATACTGCAACATGCTGTTAGTTAATTTGTTTGTTTATTGTCTGAAGTCACACCGAGATTACTTCACGTATATGATGGCGGCATCTGCCTGCTGTATGACACAGAAATTTCGACCTTTTCACCAAATCCTCCCGCAGCAGTGAGGGATCTTTCACGTGCCAAGGTCTACCGTGACTCATGCCTAGGTTTCTACAGTCTCATCCGAGAGAAAGGACAGCCACGAATTACCGGTCGGGGTCGAGCCCAGGATAACTTGGTCGTGAGTCAAACGTGCTGCTGATTGCGCTAATCCAACTCCGCTGGCTATAGTATTACAGACAACGACAAGTCGCCGGTCGGGGTCGAACCCGGGATTACTCGGTCGAGAGTAAGGCGTGCTGCTGACTCCGCTACCCCGCTGGCCACGGTATTTCACATACCGACGAATCGCCGGTCGGGGTGGAACCCGGAAACTCTCGGGATCCAACCCCGACACTCCAAGGCCTGAGCCACTCCTGCTACATGTATACCGCACTGCGCCAAGCCGGCTCTGTTATGAAGATGATGACAGTAAAAGGTTTTAAAGTGCAACAAACAGTTTTACAACAAGGCGTATGAATAACACAATATGATCTAAAACACAAACCTACCATACTGTATATAGGTGTACAATATGGTATGGTATTCAATACAGTTTAACTGCAAGTTAATGTGCAGATGTTTTGATGGAATATTCAGTGGAGTGTGTTGAGGAGTGTGTACCAGGTGACCTAGCAAGTTACGCCTAGATCGCAGTGCCAAACACGCTATGATGTAGCCCTCTTCCCGCTCTTTATTGTGGCTGCCATCATCGACGTAGCACTCATTCACTCCTTAATTTAAATTCCCAATGCATAATTCAAAACCTTTACACTCAACACTTTATTAATGACAATATACCCTATCATCGTTCTAGAAATGATTGTACAAATGAAAAGTACAATACTGACTGCGTAGATGCATATTTCAACGGTAGGATTCTGGTCAGGGCGCAAGAACAAGGCAACCCACATACTGTTAGGAAAAGGTATCAACTCACTTCTTCAGTATCTCTGAGATGCTAGAGATTACATAACAACTGCATAATCCACCGGAAATTGGCATGCGAGTAGATCTGACCTAGTCTGAAGCAGGAAATGTTCGAACTGAAATCAAAACCTTATCCCCCGAGTAAGCAGCCACTAACAGCAGAGCGAGTCATGTAAAGGAAGAGAAATACCGAAAAGAACGGAGTATTTGAAGTATCCGTCGGAGCTGAATATAACCGACACTACTGACCAAGTCTACTACAGTGAGCTGTACAGGAAGAAAAAAAGGTGTTCGAACTTGAGTCGACAGCAATCAAATTTATCATATGAGCTTAAGATAAAGCTAAAAAAAAATAATGGGAATTGTGATGCCAACTTCATACCCATGATTGTAATTCCGAATGACCCGCAGCGGAACATCTTTTCGCAGCCATCATTTGCATCATCACATGATATCATCACGTGAACAACCCGAGAGAGTATCTTGCATTTTGCAGTTTATCAATCAAAGAATCAATAACTCATTAGTTTGACAATATTTCTTGTTTAATGAGTCAAATTTCTTCACTAAGAATTGTTTTGATTTCCATCAATGCTGACACTTCATATAAAGGAAATTTGGGCATTTTACACAACCAAATGTTGGTGGTGTTGTCGTACATGATGGCAAGCGATATAAGTAATTAAAGAGTTGACAAATTATATCTGGTGTTATTAAACTAGGACCTTCAAAACCAATCCCATATCTAATAGTTGGTTGCTTGGTTGATTGGTGTTTTATGTCGCTGTCAACAATTTTTCAGTTAAATCCCGACATGGAAGCAGGTGGTAACCCCCCTCTTAAATATAGTGGCGCAATCCGGGAATAGACCCGTATCGTTGGTGCCGCAAGCCAAGCGCTTAAAAACTACACCAAGCCTCCCCCATATCTAATAGAGTAGGAGGAATTATCATTAGAAAGTTGTAATAGATACAATACACTAGAACATAAATTGCCAAAGGAAGACGTTGACAACTAGATCACACTGTCAAATAAAGACCTAAATAATACAGACCCACAGTTAAAAGACCAACCTACTTATCACCGACAAATCAGGTCACTTCGTGTCCAGAGAGGAAAGTTGACAATCTATGTCATGCAGTAATAAACTGCGAATACGTAAGACACTGAAAATCAAGCAATAGGGAAAAAAGCCCGCCAAAGATAAGTAAAAAAAAAATGACAAACTAGGCTAGTCAACGAAGGAGACAGCTAAAGCTGTGATTTACAATGTCATATAGTCGATGCAGTAAACAAGTTAGCTCATTTAGTCGATATAATATTATCAGCAAGCTTATGGCAAGCTTGAGCATTTAGTTGACGTAGCACCCCTACTACAAACTAAGTCGATGTTATAAGCCTATGACAAGCTAGGTCGTACGTCGATGTGGTAAGTCTACGAAAAACTAGGTTATTCAGTCGATGAAGTAAGCCTATGACAAGCCAATTCATTTAGTCGGTGCATTAAAGTTGTAAGGTTGTTTAGTCGACGAAGTAAGGAAATAACAAACTAGGTTTGACATTTAGTCGATGTCGTAAGCCTATTACAATATAGTTATTTTAGTCGATGTTGGCATGGTAAGCCAGGTAGCTCATTTTGGTCGATGTAGTAAGCTTATGACAAGCAAAATAATTTAGTCGATGTAACATTATCCTATGACGAGCTAGGTCATTTTATCGACGTAGTGAGCCTACATGACAAACTAGGTCATTTTTATCGATCATTCAGAACTACCTCGCCTCTTTTCTTTGACTAGGACTTCACTTAATGGACATGTTGAAGATATTCGTCGTTGTTATAGACTAATGATTATAAGTGATCATTTATCTTGTTACTACTTTCTTCTCTTCTTTTACGTCTTACCTTGTGGCTTCCTGGTCTTTTCACACCGACATGGGTAAAGGGACGAGGAATTCCGAATGTTAGTCGAGATAGTAAGCCCACGACAAACTAAGTCGTTAAGGCGATGTCGTTGGCCTATGACAGACCAGATCATTTAATCGATGTAATTAGGTCACTGAGTCGATTTAATCTATGGCAATATAGGTCGCTTGTAGTAAGCCTATGACAAGCTTGGTCTGTTAGTTACTCGGGTAGGCTTGACAAACTGAGTCAATACAACAGTTAGGACATACATGTATTGAATATGGTAGAAACATTGTGTGGTCAATTAAAAGCAATGAAAGGTAAAGTAAAAATCTGCTCCGGCTTTACAGAAATCTTACTGATACAACCACGATACAATTCATGATCTGACAAAAAGAATGTCATGAGCAAAAAATCTCATTCTCAAAACAATCTACAATCAACATTTCGGGTCAGATGAAAGTGGAATTAAATTTTCGATGATATAAATGATATATCAGAGAGAAGACATGACTGTTAGCTACTGACAGAATAAAGTCAGGACATATCAACTCGGAAAAAGATTGAACTACAGCACTTAGTAAATGCTTATATGGAACTAAAGCACTTCGTATATGTTTATCATCAAGATAGCTATATGAAAAGTGGTGATGACAAAATTGTTTAACTCTTGTATTACATCACAATACAAGAAACCGTCAAAGACGGTATGACCGGATTGCAATGTTATCATTTATGGTGTGCCAGAAATCAAGCTTAAAGTTAAAGCAAAATCAGTTTGTGTTCACTGAAGCGCGAAATCAGGGTCAAGGTCACCAGATTTCACATCAGCTGGGAAGAACTCATCAGAACAGAACAGAACAGAACTTTATTACACTCGAGATCAAATTGACATGTCGAGGAACATAATTAATATAAAATACAGCATGCGTTTACAAGATGTACGATATCATATGTAAATATATAAATATACATACACTCATAAATATAAATACACAAATCAATAGCTGATGTAAGTAATTTACAAATCCATCATGGTTGACTTAAGTATCATTATTGGTATTCAAGAGACCAAGCTAAAAGCAAATTGTTGACGCCGAACAGACAGACGGACTTCGCCTATTTATAAACTGGACTTGCTTTGAAATCCAGTCAAACATTGTATTTCTATGGTGACGTCATATGTTTGACGTAATGCAGAGAAAATTGGACTAATGCAACGCACCCATCAGAAGTATTGCATGTAACGTCTACAGTAACGCAGGAACTCGGTTTTTATTGTCTTATCTGAAAGGCAGAACACCTAATTGCCATCGTCGAGACTTGAACCCGGAATCTCTCAGTTACCAGTCAAGCGCCTAACCGACCGAGCAGTGCCTGCTCATGACGAAAAGAAGAATGAAAATAAGAGCATCAGCTATGGACACGGCAAACCAAACGAGGTGGATAACAGGTGTGGTAGTTTTTACCGGAAGTCACTAGACAAGGCCAGATGGTCACATAATGCTATTTATTTCCTTTTATCGAAATTAATAAACGTTGGCGGAGCAGCTAGGCCAGTTGGTCATCGGAGCAGCACAGCAGTGTATGACAATAGAACGAAGGTGTGGTCGTTAGTTCTGGGAATGAATCATTGCTCCGTTACCGAGACTTCGATCGATGTAATGCTGAAGGCCGAACTCTGCACTGTATCGATTGAGGAGCTAGAATGTAATGGAAAGCAAGGGAAATGTCAGGTGCGCGACACTCTATGCTCTTCATTGACTATACCTCAAATGTGAAACCCGACCACCTTCACATTCAGTCCATTCATATGCAGATCAATGAAGCTTTACACGAAAGGGCAAGGAAGGAAAATACTTAAATTCGTACTATTATAAATGATTCAATCTTGCTCAGATCTCAGTACTTCATTCACATGATTCAAACAGAAAATCATATGACGAGATACTGGGTATATATATATATATATATATATATATATATATATATATATATATATATATATATATATATATATATATATATTATTACTATATATTGTTAGTCACAAAAGGAGAGGATAGAGAGTCAGAGTGAGCACGTGATTCCCTTAGCGACATCGTCACCTTCGCTCTCCCGGGGTTTGTGCAATTGATTTATTCCTGTCTTTATCCGGATTCAGGTCAAGCTAATATCATATTCGCCGTAATTCATTCCATAACACGCAGCTGATTACGTATCGAGAATCACCCAGCACTTCAAACGAAGCCTCTAATTAGCAATAGCATGAATGGAGATGGTTTAAACATTTTCAGGATTGGCTCACAACATTTATGAATGGGATCTATACAACTAAGCTCTTATCCCTATCTCGGCCTAAGTGTAAAACGTTGCAAATTTGACGGCGGATGCCTCCTCCGCACCAATTTCACCTACTAAAATTCATGGGTCTGTACCAAGATTCATGGTATTCATATGTAGGTATGACGTACGTGAATGGGTAGGACGTTTCAACTATGATTGAGTATATACCATTTATCGAAAGAAAGGCGAGCCTTGAATGAAAGGGAATCACGAAATAATGAGAAAGAATGTGTGCAATAGAGCATAGTATACAAAATAAGGGGTGGGGGTAAAAAGACCAACATCCAAGACAAGAAAGGACTGGTGAATACAATTATTAGAGATGTAACGATACATCTTCTCATGATGCGATACGTATCACGATACTTGAACAACGACGATACGTATCACGATACTTGAACGACGATACGTATCACGATACTTGAACAACGACGATACGTATCACGATACTTGAACAACGACGATACATATCACGATACTTGAACAACGACGATACGTATCACGATACTTGAACAACGACGATACATATCACGATACTTGAACAACGACGATACGTATCACGATACTTGAACAACGACGATACGTATCACGATACTTGAACAACGACGATACGTATCACGATACTTGAACAACGACGATACGTATCACGATACTTGTACAACGACGATACATATCACGATACTTGAACAACGACGATACATATCACGATACTTGTACAACGACGATACATATCACGATACTTGAACAACGACGATACATATCACGATACTTGAACAACGATACGATATCATACATATAAGGATACTTGAGCAACGATACGAAACTTATTACGATACATAAATAACGATATCATACGTATCACGATACTTGAATAACGATATGATATCATACATATCACGATACTTGAACAACGATACGTTAAATAATTGATTGATTATTGTTTTATGTCACTCCACGATTATTTCACGTATATGGTAACGACATCTGTCTGATGCATTGAAAACAAATTTAGACCTTTGCAACGGACCCACCCGAAGCAGTGAGGCATCTTTTACGTGCCACAGGCCCTCGGCTTTACTGACAGAACACCGGTGTGCCGAGGGCGGGAGTCGAACCCGGGATTTCTCGCTCACGAGCCGAGTACTTTATCCACTAGACCACACCGGCTTCGATACGATACGTATCATGATACACTTGTTTAATCAAGAAATCAGGTTAATAATTTATTGCTTTGGCTTCATGAGGTATCCAAAAACAGTTCTTGAGGTAAAAAAATAAACATTAAACAACTTAGGCTAGAAATAAGTTACAAATAGACATAAAAAAGAAATATTTTGATAATCTATTAAGTATTCTTTTTTTTTGCATAATTAATCCTGTTTGAAACATTAATATACATAGCATAAGAATTGTTAAGGATTCTTATAAAGAGAAGGACTGTTGTATCGTTGGCATATTATTTGAACTTATTCCTGGATCATGTATTGTATCATGGTCAATGTATCGCGATATATCGTATCGTGGTATATCGTTACATCCCTAACAATTATCATCTGAAGTTCATGTATCACCCAAGTTATACAAAAAATGCTTACTGCATCGGCTTAATTCACAAGTTTTTAGAAATGAAGAGGAGAAAAACGACTTTAACAGGGTGGAATTGAGGTAGATCCCATCCCCTTAACTGTCATCTATCTACAAGTGTACCCTCAAATTTTATATTGTACACCACTTAAATCAAGATAAACAGGATGAAGTGACATAAGTGCCTTGATCATGGTACCAGAGAACGGTTACTAGAAATGGACTGGGAAGTACAATATATATAAAGTGCATACAGGAAGAGGAAAGGGTATTTCATCATATTTATGAAGATCGATAGAAATTGAAAGGTACTCTTAAATCTGATAGGTCAGTTACGAATTTCGAAAGGGGGTGTAGGGGTCTAGGCCCCTTTTATCGCCACAAATCACAAGCCATATATAGAAGATAAGGTTGAAAACACTCAAATAATGTGAGTAAAACTCCAAATTTGGCACCCAAAATAGCCGAGTATTTTGGCTAATACTTGACGACTTTCCCATGTGCCTCCAATCCCCCCCTCTCCCGGTCCCTCGTTTTCAGAAACCATGAATCTGCCATTGTAGGTCATTTGATAAGAACTCTGTCATGATGAAATTTTCAAATGGCGTAATTCCAGACTAAGGGACATAAATGTGTATGTATAACTGAAGAGTGAAGTGCAGATAGGGCGTTTTTCATATCGCAAACAATCTCTGCATACATTATGAATTACTTATGAACTAGAACATTAGGTATAATTATCAGGAGTTGCATATATACATTCAAAGTAGATTCTACTTCACAACCTTTTTGCACTGGCATCGAAAAACTCAGAAGGTTGTCTTCCTGTTCCATTACGACTATTATAATGATAAGTTGAGTTGACATTCATAGAAAATAAATGATTGAAGTAAATCATTAAAGCGGTATTCTACCTATATGTAGCTGACAACATAATATAACAACTAGCATCATTGACATACGACAAACATGTAATTTTTCAGAAAAAAACCCCATACAATCCAGTTAATCACTCGTCCCAGGACTTAATTCATTCATTCTCTATACGGGGTCAATCGAATACAGATTTTATTACAAGGAAAAGACAATATCCGAAGGAATCTTTGGAGGATACACTATCTGATATTTAATAACTCCATAGTCCACAATCAGCAGGCGAATAATCAAGTCGCCAATCGAGCCTCCCCCCCCCCCTTTTTCATCCATGGTTTGTAAAACTTTAGTAAATAGATTAAACAGCTGCCGGATATTTTGTCTGGTAAAACTTCATATTTCAGTGAAATAATAGTGAGAATTTTACCCGACCGATCCAATTTTACCAGATATATTTGTCGGTCTGGTGAGTTTCGTAAACACTGTATGATTGATATCATACGATTTGTTTTTTCATCAAAATCGGACCCGAACTGATGGAACATCTGTGCTGACAAGAATTTTTACTTCCCTTCCTCCTAACAAGCACATTAAATTATAACTCGATTGACAAAAACTCGATTAAGTCCCCTCAAAATAAATGTATATAACAAAAGGAATGATTAATGGTGGTAGAATGTTATCACTGACAATTCAGTAGCAGACTACAGAAAGTACAACCAATGAGAATAAGGTCAACAAAAAAGTGTGAGTGCCTTCTATATAATAAAATTATGCAGAGTCACAACATTAACGTAGAAAGTTGGTTAAACTACCAAAAACAAAATTAACCTGAAACGAGGTCGTGAATGTATATGATGCATGTACAGTAGTAAATATTTTGCTTGTTTCTTATTGAATGTGACGCCAAAATTGTTTAACTTATATGATGACATCGTCTGCTTGATGTATTGTACAGAAATTTAGACCTTTGCAAGAGTGCACCCAAAACAGAGAGAGATCTTTTAAGAGTGAATGACTGCACGGACACGAGTCTTCGGTTTTTACTATGTAATCCGAAAGACGTGACACCGATGAGTCGACAGTCGATGGGATCGAACACAGGACCTTTGACCCACGAGCCACAACGCGACCGACAGAGCAACTCCAAATCAGTATTAAATAATACTGTGAACAATTTAATATAAATGCCACAGTATTGACCCTTCCATTTACGCTCGAAATTGTGTTAAATTAGATGACGTCAGAATGCTTTAAACCTCGGTCATACCTCGGACAAACATTGAAAATGTATTATGACGTCACGAAATTCGACAAATAGGCCGCGAAATGGAAGGGTCAATTGTCTAAAGAGCCCGTAATTCTTGACCAGTATGGATGCCACCGAAGAACCTCTAGAGGAAAATCATCTTTAAGAAAAGTAACACATCTTTTCATTTGTCCTGCTCGCAGGGATCGAACAACACTTGACAGAGATAATGTCTATGGTGAATTCTATCCCTGCAGTGCTTTGGCCCACTCGGTCGCTGAGGCACTGCCATATCTATGGTGAATTCTACTGCAGTGCATTGGCCCACTCGATCACTAAGGCACTGTCATATTTATGGTGAATTCTTCTGCAATGCTTTGGACCACTCCTGCCAAATCTAAGGTGAAATCTAGCGCAGTGCTTTGGTCCATTCAGTCACGTCTATGGTGAATTCTAGCAAAGTGCTTTGACCCACTCCGTCACTGAGACACAGGGACTGCCATATCTATGGTGAATTCTAGCGTTGTGCTTTGGTCTTCTCGGTCACTGAGGCACAGTGACTGCCATATCTATGGTATATTCTAGTGCAATGCTTTGGTCCACTCGGTCACTGAGGCACTGCCGTATCTATGGTGCATTCTAGCGCAGTGCTTTGGTCCACTCCATCACTCAGGCACTGCCATATCTATAGTGAATTCTAGCACATGCTTTGGTCCACTCGGTCACTGAGGCACTGCCATATCTATGGTGAATTCTAGCGCAGTGATTTGACACACTCCGTCGCTGAGGCAATGCCATATCTATGGTGCATTTGTGCATTGGTCCACTCGATACCTGAGGCACAGTGACTGCCATATCTATGGTGAATTCTAGAGCATCGCTTTGGTCCACTCGCTCACCAAGGCATGCACTGTCATATCTATGGTGAATTCTAGCGCAGTGCACTGGTCCACTCGCTCACCGAGGCACTGTCATATCTATGGTGAATTCTAGCGCAGTGCATTGGTCCACTCGATCACTGAGGCAGTCATATCTATGGTGAATTCTAGCGCAGTACATTGGCCCACTCGATCACTGAGGCACTGTCATATTTATGGTGAGTTCTAGTGCAATGTTTTGACCCACTCCGTCACTGAGACACAGTTACTATCATATTTATGGTGAATTCTAGAGCAGCGCTTTGGTCTTCTCGGACATTAAGGAACCGTCATATCTATGGTGAATTCTACCGAAGTGGTTTGGCCCACTCGGCCACCGTTATTATAGACCCTTGGTCTGCTGTTGTATACAATGAACATGAAATGGCCAAGATTTCGGAATACCCAAATTTGAGAACGGGTATGTCCGAAAACAAATACTAAGAAGGCGTACTAAATTTTATTATCTCGTAACAAACAAATACACATAAAACATCATAAATCATAACTGGATGATAAAGATGGCGTTAATGCCATGAAAGAAAATGTTCACCACAAAAGGGGACGCGCGAAATACAAAAGACCACACGTGTGTTACTGTAGCCAAGAACCTACAGTCCATATTAAAGTAAATGAGTTAAGATATCAACATATATAATAATACATTTAATGTTTAAAGTAGTACTTATATTTAGAAACCATTTTCAATGCCCTAGTGTGGTGAATAGTTCAAGAGATATAGGGCATAACGGAGTTTTTACAATGCTATACGACCATTCCCAGCTATATGTGCCACATGTTACCACATAAAAATGAAATTGTATTGGCTATGAAACCAATAGTTAACGAGTTTACTAGTGTCATTGACAAAGAAATTAATAACATTCAGGTAGGACTGTATCGGTTTAAGGCATTAGGTAAAACAATGAGCATGATCAACAAGCAAAGAAACGCTTTGTTGACATATTGAGCAGGTTGAATACCATTTAATGATATGCTTGAAGAGACCATAAAATACTTGAAGATAATGGGTAGAATTCAGAAGCGGATTTAGAGGCCTCCTTTTTGGTCACATATTTACTAGTAAAAATCTAGATTTTGCACGAAAAAGGGCTGAGAAGTTTGGCTAATACCCATTTACCCCTTCCCCCCCCCTTTTTCTCCCCTTTTCGGAAATCCTGGATCCGCCACTGGAACTCTTAAAGTATGACGGTAACTTTTTAATAATGACCGTGAGACTAGCTTGGTGAAGAATTACTAACAGAAAGACGGACAGGCGATTAAAAAGTAATAAAAAAATAAACCACAAATCGATCATTTTTCCGTCTCTCAACACTATTATAGAATAGGACAATGATCGATAATGAAAACTTCAAGGTCAAATCAAATGACGTAATTAAAAACAAGGAAGGATAAGAGGAAGACACGTGCAAAATTTCCCAGTGCAAATAGTTCACTTTAAAAAAGGGATGATGCAACACATATCACACACGACTTTGGAACACCAATATCCGATAGTACCGAGGGACAAATTAGGTCATGAAAGTAAAATATAGGTTCGCGCGTATTAGCCGCGAGGTTACACAATAGATATATCGATAATATAATAATAATAATAATAATAATAATAATAATAATAATAATAATAAAAAGGTGATTCTGAAATACTGAGTTAAGATGAAATACCATTACTAGCATCCTCATTCACATCAAAAATGGGAAACCTTTTATTCAAGATGCATGTCAAACTCGAAAGCTCTAAAATTCTATATGTAAATGTATAAAGTTCTCGAGACAGAATAACAAGTGGTTGGAGAGAGAATCAATGCAGTCCTAGTAGAAAAGAAGGCAATTAATCCAATTTACTTAATTCATGTTAATATTGTCAAAAATCTTTCCTTTGGAACATCGTAACTTAAGGTGATGGCTCATTGCAATTTAACGTCAGGAATCAACTCATCTATATGGCGGCGGTCATTGCTCTGTGGTGGAAGGAACTGAAATACATGTACGTGATCAAACACCAACCTTCGTCAAGTACAATGACAGACCTCCGAACTTTCACCGACCATGGACAGAGACGAGAAGCTAGCACGAGTTCTAATGCTGCCTCAAGTCATTAACTCACCGGAGCCACACTTAATCCTAAAGGTCATTTGTCAGATTTATACCGTATCATAATAATCACATCTAGTGATGTTATCCACCTCGTACCACATTCTGTATATCACAGGAAATCGAGAAAATCTTAAATGTGTACCATGCCCTACCAGTATTCTCGTCTGACGGAAATGGATACTGATGTCTCGGTATACCCACATGAAGTTGCATTCTACTGCTCATAAACGTTGAAACGGTCGTCACTATGCATTTATGGAATGACACCATTTGCAAGACAGTCCAATTTATGCAAATGTAGCTGGTAATACATAAAATAAAAATTCCTCGAAGACAAACGTACCAATCATAGATGACATACTATACCGGGCATACGTAGTTTTTCGGACATACAATTTACATTAATTAAATTAAAAATATAATCTCGTACCTATGTCTTACGAATGATGACGCCAAAGACGGTACCATATAACGCCAAAGATGGTACCAAATGACGCTGAAGACGGTACATACGTCATGCATTTTGATATTCTGTTAAATCGGGCTTATTTGGACTAGGTATACTAAACACTCTTACTTTTTCATTTTAATGGTTCTGAGTCTTACACCTTAATTAATATACCATCGATATCTTCCATTTTTGGAGTACAGGTACCCAATACCACTATATTGACAACCACCTGTGAAATTTACCCCGTTGTCTTTGCTTGATCACACACTAAATGCACGATGAATTTATAGGAGCAGGGATGTGAATAGAATTCAAATTTTTCCTTGAGAGAAAAATAAAAAAACGGTGTTTTACGATATATATTTTTGCCTGAGTAACTAGGTAGAAGCATCATTATTTGTGAAAATTTTTTAACTTCGACCTTGCTGACTAACATCCTCGGGAAAAGCTAGAGGTATCTTACTTGTCACATAAGTCATTGACACAGGTACAAATTTAACATCGCCGACAAAGCACATACTACTCTTATGACTAAGTATTTCATGACAAAGAAAGAACATACGACCTTCAATCACAATTTTGACTTGCCAACTATCCAAGCTTGCGTTATTAAAGCGTACGGTTTTATAATATAGATGCCTGAACCCTCTCCATACCTATCCTGATTCTAAATAAGGGTTTTAAATACTGTACCATTAGAAATATCTATTGAAGAATATAACCCAATTCCTAGAATTGGGTCATGTTCTAGGCCCAATTTTACATTATAATGATGAACTTTATTTTTAATTACTTTTGGGATATAATTATCTTATCAAAGTGTTGTGAAGTGTGTCAATCAATGTATATTATGGCATGGGCCAAATTTCATAGTAGGGTTCAAACCAATTGTTACCAATACTTTTTGAATTCTTATCTAAAGCATTACTCTTCATCATAATGACTATGTCCTGATACAGACAAAAACAAATATGCTGCATTTACTAATATTGAAATGAAAGAGGAACTGACACATACTTTAAATACATGTGAAGATAAAGATAATACCACAAAAAGACAAAATGAGACTCAGATGCCAATAATTTCAATGAAGTCTAAACAAGACAATTTTTGAAATGTAGGTCAAGGCCACGATTTCTGTATCTTGTCACAAGGAATACACAAGTGAAATTTGAAATTCCTATCTCTTACTAAACAAAAGTTATAACCAATGTTAAAGTTTTTGAAATGTGGGTCAAAGGTCACAGTCAAGGTCATGAGGTCAAACATTATGGTACTGATGAAAAGGTCTTGTCATAAGGAATACGTATGTGAAATATGAAAGCCCTACCTCTTACGATTTAAAAAGTTATAAATAGTCAAAATATTCCAAAGGAATGCAATAAAAGATTTTTTTGGCCCAGGCAAATGAACCAGACATCTAGGCCAAAAACTAGATGCCCCCAAATCTTTGATTCCAGAGGCATAAAATGAGTTGCTACTCAAAAGATCCAAAACTTTTTATCAAGGTGTACTGCTACATACTTTTAAAGATAAAAAATGATTCTGTTCGAAATCTGAAATTTTCTGAATGCATGATGTAACAAAATCAAGGTCAAAGTCATCCCTTGAAGAATGATTTACAATATCTCCTCATAGAAAATTCTACTACAAAAACCAAAGTTATATTTTTGTTGTTGTTTGTTAGTTGTTGTGCTGTGACCCATTTTTATAATTTCACTTTTTTGTGATGCTACATGTATCTGCCTGATGAATTTCTAAAAACTTAGACCTATGCAACAGATTAACCTGAAACAGTAAAGAATCCTTTACATGTATGTTCTAATATCTAGTGTGATTGACCTCGGTTTCGACTATTTTATCCAAAAGGACATGAAATGATCAGCAGTGAAGTTCAGACATTAACTGGTCAGTGTTTCAGCTCGAATGCAGTACCACATGGCCTTAACCCAAACAGGTGCCAAATAAGGTGCCGGCAGGCTCAGAAAAATCTGTAATTGTTTGCCATTTACAAATATCAAAGGCAAAGGTCCTTGCATAGTCATAGACTGGATGTGAATTCACAAGATGTAATAACCCATTAAACCTCATCCAAAAACCTTTAACAGAACAGCTTAATGTAAATACCTCACTAGTAATTGGGATGCAACTGAACTGTTAAGGTGTTACTTGATCTAAACAACACAACAAGTTCAGCTATAGGAGAAGTTATATGATGTATTTGGTCACCTACAATATGAACTTGCTGCAGGCACAAATGCATGCATAGTCATTTCAACAGCAGTGACAATGGTGCACCTTGCAATCAGTCCCACAAAAAAACAATTCTAAAAGAGTTTGGAAGTACCCGTATATGTAGCCAATGGATCAACACAAATGTTGTGTCTTATGATACAACATGAAATTGTTAATCTTTTCATTTTTTTCTTACTTTCCCTTTAGATGATGGAATAATTCTATAAAAAGCAAAGATTTGTATTAAATGTAGACATAAGGTTATAAATTCACATATGTGATGTAGAATGACATACCATCAACTAGGTCTGCTACAGCACTACATATTCCTTTGGCAAACTTTGATGCATCAACACAACGCTCAAATGTAAGACCAAATTTTTTATCGTCTGTAGTCCAGTGGTGAAATTTAGGATTTGCTTTGACATATTTAAGGTCCCTTTTCAATAAACAATCTAATACAACCTGCAATGAGAAGGAAGAATGAAAGCATTATTATCAAATACATATGTACAAATCACAGACAAAATAAACGTATACCAGTAAATATCATATGTATTCCTGAAATGAGTATGAAATTAAAGAAAGTGCAACAGTTAAACACAAACAAGAATGACGTGTAGTACTCTGCAGAAATAATATCATGTTTATGTAAGTCAAATGATTAAAATCGTGAATAAGTCTGAATGCATCTTTGCAACTTGTTGGACTGAAAACATGAACAGAATGGATAAAACCATCCCCCAAAACAGTATTTCATTAATTATATATCTCCATACAGGTAGAGCAGACAAAAAAAAAAGCCATTCAAAATCTTATTTTCTCCTTTTTAGTGTGTGTTTAAGATTTTCTAGATAGGACATGTTTACCTCGTATTTGACCAAATTCATCTGTCCATTCCTGAACACTTAACGAACAAATATTTCTATCACAGAGTGCTGAATTTGATGAAAATTCATTGGTCTGTTTTTGACAAAAATTGAATATGTGGAAAGCTAAAAAACCTTTTCAATCAGATGAACTGGTCTAAATATGTTAGGGAAATGTTATGACGAAGACTCAAAAACTGTGGTTGCAAAACTCATCAGACCGATTCAGACGTAAAAATTTATTTGGTTTGGTAAAACCTCCAATATTATTTTAATAACATATGAAGCTTTACCAAACACCTGTCCTGTAAAGCCAAATTTAGTTTCGGACACACTTCCTAAAACACTACAATCTGGAATGAACGAAATTATTTAAAATCCCCTCATAATGTGACTCAAACAGTATTTTTTTTTCTTCAAATCGGGCCCAACATAAGGACCTTTTACAATGGAAATGTTAATGATTTTCCCCAAAATTTTCTAAATTTTTCCCAAACATTGATCTTTTAGCATTATGCAATTGGTACAAAAAATTCCCAAATGCAAAGGTACAGGCACCTTTGAAAATTTTTTTAAAAAACCCCAAAAAACACTGCTAAAATTTATTCAAAATACCTTTCTATTCAATTTTCTTTTAGAATATATATATATATATATATATATATATATATCTATATATATATATATATCTATATATATATATATTATTGATATCAAACCATTAGAAATGAATGAAATTGTTATCTGGGGAAAACACACCCACCTAGATATCATCAATAATTCATAATTCTAATAGAAATAAATTCTGTAGGACAACATGAATTATTCACAATTCCACTTGACATGAATTGCAACAGCCACGGCATGAATCTAGACGTGTCCTATATTAGAACAATTTATATAAATTCTCATTATTCAATGTATTATGTAGAATAGTGAATATTATACCTTGTCAAAAATGCCAGAATACAGAACTTGGTTCTAAACTCAAACTGTAGGAAGAATTGGCAGAAATTAATTTTTTATTTACTTATATTTTTCGTTTACTTACATAAATTTGGTGATCGAATCTATAATTTTTTGTAATGCCTTCTTATCAAAAAGCATGATAAAAGAATATTTAACACATTACATTTTTAAGTTCCACTCCTTCATTTGAAACTAATAAAAATCATGTAATATTTGTTGCATTATTTTAATTAAAGCATTTTTATTGCATAATTTCTCTTCTTAGTTTAAGAGGAACAACAATATAAGCGAGACGAAATGAAAATAAAAACTCTGTATAAAGTGACGTTAACAGATTTGTTATAAGGAAGCACAATAGTTCAATACCCCCTTTTGATGTTACTGCAGGACTAACATTTTGGTTGGCAAAATAACTCTTTCCACAATATGATGTCGGAGACAATCTTTTTTTTATTATAACGTCAAAATTTTTATGGGAAACGTTATCATTTGCCAACCAAAATGTTAGTCCCAGAGTAACGTCGAATGGGTCTATTAGTTGGATATGATTAAACAAATAACAAATAAGAGTAAAACTTGAAGAAAAAATTTAACAATTTTTGTATTGTAAAAATTCAGAGCCAAGTTCTCATCATGGATCTGACGCTTTGCACCCAAAAAACCAAAACAAAACCGGACTATAGTTTGCCATTATGAGCTAGCGATATAAGGACAAGTTAACCTGACATCACTACCTTAAAGGCACTCTAACTTGACCTGAAAGATAAATACAATGTTCACTATCAGTGTCACTCGCTAACAATACTATAAAGGCTTGTAACTGTTGCAAAGACATTCAAGCTCGACATCAACACTGAAATAAATCATAAAGACATTTGAATCTATCTGTAAAGACACTATAGTCTGACATCACTGCTGTGAAGACACTCCATTAGTTTCATTGTTCTGAAGATACTATCAGCTGACATCTCTGCTGTAAATTGTAATGACACTCTGACCTACCTTCACTGAGCACTGCAATTGTAAAGACAATCTAAGTTCTAACTTGAAATGCCTGCTGAAAATTGTAAAGACACTTGAACCTGCATTCCCTGTAGTAAAAGACACTTTTATTTGGCAGTCGCATCACTGCTGTAAAGACACTTTCAACCATCTTTACTGCTGTACGGATACTATAATGTAAAGACACCATAAACTGATTTCCTTTCTCTAAAAAGACTTGTATTGGGCATCACAGCTGCAGACACACTCTACATGTACATGTAACTAGTCCAAGTCTCATTTACCCTCATGTATAGGCACCTACACAGACTTCATTGATTAATTATTTAAAAATATTTTAAAGAAACTATCCTTTTTCAGGAAAACATAGATAAAAAGATTTATACCATTTGGCATGGCTATTACTAAGCCCAGTCTTCAAAAATTGTTGGTTTGCAGTTTACCTGTACCCTATCTCCTGAAGCTGGGGAAACTAGTATGGCCCTCATTTAATTGACTGATTGCCAAATGCCCAACATCGCACCTTTTGGCACACTTGTTCATGATGACGTCATGGATAAAGGGCCCGTCAAACAAAAATTTAATAATGACGTCACCACGAAACTATATAATGGGGGTGGTTAAAGTTGGATCCCTTAATTTTTTTTATAGATGATACTCCAAATTCCTAAATTTATATTACAACAAAAAACGGAAAGCACATTTTGGTATTTACATGTACATGTACAGTCGGAATACCTCTAAAAAAAAAAAATCTCCGAACAAATGGCAATCAAATATCATTTTGAATAGTGGGTCTGAAATAGCAGACAAACGATTAAATAGCTCAATAGAAACAATGATTCTATCCTAAAGTGTAATATTAAGTAATTTACTTACTGATTTATCTCCTATACGTTCTCCATAGATTAAGTATTCATTTTGAAAGTCTTCCCCGTTGGCTTTGATCAGTTTGCGTAATCCTACATTGCTCAGTCCTCCCCCGCCCATTGGAACCCAACCCCCAGTGGAGTCATCTCGGGTCATCACCTGTGCCTGTACACGCACAAGGAATTCTTCACTGAAAAACACAACAAATTACAGGGTAAAAGTCAAGTCAGACCATAATGCAGGTATACATATAAAATGTAATGCTACCATATGATGCTTGCAAGGCCTAATGATACAAGTTTGATACATGATCTATGGTATGAAATATATCATGATATATGTTAAAGATATTTTTATTCCAGGAAAATGGAAATATTTGTAACGACAAGCATCCTATTGAAATCTTATCCATCTGACTTGCAAGTGTACATTGTCATTGTTAATGATGATAAACTATGATCACACTTTATATATAAAGCTGAAAGTGCCCACCTTAAGAGTTTACTGAAGATCACATGATGGTCGCAACATCATCAATGCATGCTTTGTAACTTATTATAGCCTATTATCATCAATTAATATTAATCAATATGTTCGAAACTCTTAACATTGTAAACCAGTTGCATGTATCTGCGCTACAAAAAGGACAATACTTAATGTTTACTTCATGAGCAGTTATAAAATAATGCATGAATTAGGCCTCGAGGGATACCTAAAAAACAAAATAAAGTGATGTATGGGAAATGTCTTAAATAAATATTCCCCTTGTCTTGTCAAGTTGGGCACAGAGGTCATACGTAATTGTATCACATTACTAGCAGTACCTCTAAGATTTTGAATTACACGTAAATGTCCACATAAAACGAATATCAAAAACATGTACGGGGTAATGTTGTATATGATTGTATGTATTAATAATGTTTGATAATGTGTTTATATGCAATAACTATGATCAACATTGAACATTATAATTAACAGTCCATTCTTATATTCAAAGTTGATCGGGTAATCAAACCTACAGGTATTTGAAGCTCTGTAAACATCTACAGTACAGTCCGGGTGGAACTTTGAATGCCCACTGTCCACAGTGGGCAGTCCACCTGAAATTGCAGTGGGCATTAGGTGTGGACATTTACCTGAGCTATCAAGGTTTCCACTTACCTGTATGTTAATTCTAACTGGCCCTTACAAGAATGTCCACTGTGTCCAGTGGACATTTTTAATGCCCACTCTAAAAATGCCCACTGTGAACAGTGGGCAAATTAAGTTCCACCTGGACTGTACTGTATTATGCCCCTACAGGGGTATACACCACAGAAATCTTTTTTCTTTGGTGTATACCCCTGTAGGGGCATAATAGATGTTTCTTGTGGACTTACAGAGCTTCAAATACCTGTGACCAAACCATACAAGGAAACCCCTTTCAAAGTACCATGTACTGTCAAGGGCTTTACTTCTGCAATGCAGAAAGTGGAAGTACAGAAAACATAACATAAAATGTATACCATGGTTTACAATTTGTTTGCTACAGATGGAAACATTTACTCTTACCATTCCTCTTTATCTGGAAATGGTGTTGGTACATGTATATGAACAGATCATTATGTATCCTCAGTCTGTTAGATGAGGTTTCAAAATATACAGAATATTATTGAAAGTATATTGATAAATTAGATATAAAGTTAACTGTATAATCATAATGAAGTAAAAAAAAAAAATGTAGATATATTCTAGACGTTTACACAAAAACATGCTAAATATACAAGTCTATGCATGTGGGCTTTTTTTTCTCTCAGGAAAATAGAGTTTTTATTCCATTTCTGTGATTGAATTTGGCAAAATTATGTTTATATATGATTGATTTTTGTATATGATAGTTTTGTTCTAACACCCCTCCCCTTCCACCACTACCACCTGTTTTATACATAATATAATAGACTCTACATAAATATCAGTTTCCGGATACCATACATGTATAGCATTGATAAGCATTCGCAGAAATGAACAAATAATAATAATAATAATAATAATAATAATAATAATAATAATGACCTCTTAAAATGCATAGAGACAAAAATACATTTTCTACTGTTCATAACAGTTGTAAAAGAAAATATCATAAAGAAAATAGACAAAAATAATTGAATGTACTAATGAATCAAATAATAATCTATTAAAACATCAAACTTCAAGCCTTGTTATTAAGATATAAAATAAAATCAGGTATTACATTTTTGTAAATTACAAAGAGAAAATGACATGTATTCAAATTATCCCTGTGAATTTTTTAAGTTCTTGTAAAATCTTGACTCAGTGATTAATTCACTGATTGATTGTATTTTAGAAAGTTGTAAAAACAATTCTTTCTAATTATATAAGTTACATCTGAATTTTAAAGAAAAAATCATGTACAATGCTACTTTTTGTTTCAATCAAATCAATGAGGAAAACAAAATATTGTTACAGCATTGAAGTGATTAAACAACATGGAAAGAAACTGAATATTGTTCATATATGACTTGTCATTTTGTTATTTGTCTTTTGATTTAAAAATGAAATTTCAATCTGAAAAAAAAAGGATTAGTTTACATCCTAAAATAGCTATGCCCAAAGATAGCCCTTGTTGGGGACCCCTCTCTACATACACCACAAAAGTCACTACTCAAAATGTGCAAATATTTTGTAAATATATACAGGGTATGACGACCTATATGAACGTATTCTTAAATCCAACTTTCAAGTTAAATATTAGTACATCGAAAGGAAATTTGAAACAGGACATGACGTTATGTGTACCATTCACCCCAATTTATGAATGAAAATCTGCCACTGGGTCACGACCTGGATCGCGTAACCGGCTCCTCTAGAAGGAAAACGCGATCACTTCCACAATATACAAACGTCTGTCACCACAAAGGGTAACAAATAATTTATCATCAGTACAAGCAATAACATTCTATCCAGCTTCACCCTCATTATTTTGTTTCTAGTTGCCTCCATCTTTCGAGTCGAGAATATTAGATTTTCCCATCATTTTCTCGACTAAATTACGAAATGCAGTGATGCCAATAAACTATACGATGCCATATATTAAACCACTTACTTATTGGTTGAAGATTCTGTCATCTTCCATCGACCATCTCGAAGGTTTACCTACATTTTCCCTAAAAAATGGGCAAAATCCATCCTAGACAGGAAATGCAATGGACACTACACATGATCTGCGAATAGGCATGCGCGAGAATATATAGTTCTTGAGATTTTCTCTGATATTTACAAGCACTGTTGTAATTTCTGTCCAAATGTTATATGAAATTCTTATATATACAGATTTTCTATGATGCAATCCATAGCTACACTCGATACGAAATGTTATTTAAGAGTTCCATTATTCGGCGGTGTAATATATCAAAATGGCGACGAATTGATACACATTTTATGGACTACTTTAAATTACTTATTTTGCATGTGGCAATCTTCATGTATATAGAACAAGCGGAGTTATCGTGCATATATTCAGATCATTATGTAGAGGTTTAACGCATATTTCACTCGTTCGACATTTTTATGTCATCGAACATGAATTAAGCGATAATTACATTGATGTTTCTTATGTAAATTATGCAAAAACAGATTTGACCAATGAGAATTAAGTTTGGACAGACACGTCAATCATTTTAATTTTTGTGAATCAAAATGTCATTATCGCTTGGTTGTCCCCAGGTGACGTCACAAATGGTTGTCTTTAATTAACCACGCCCATTTCTTGTAAACGGTTTATCTGCCTTTGTTTGTAAACATTGCACAGTGAATGGAGTCTGTTTTCATTCATAAATGTCGGGTTGACCACTCAACCACGCAATGTGTGTGTACTACAACTTTCTCTGTAGGTATAAGAAATCAAGGGAGATGTTATCTATACGACAGTACATCAATGAATGTTTTGTGTATTTACATAGCAAAACTTTACACTGAAAAAATACAATAGTTACATTGTTAGCAGAACAGTTAGAGAAATAGTAAGTTTGACATATGGATAACTGCAGAATCGTTATTGTATTTCTTCCTGTACCTTTTAAAATATGATTACTTCACACCTTTTGTTCAAGTTCTATAAATAAAACTCGACCACCATTAATAAAGTCAAAGTGCATCTTCCAAAATAGATACACGAGTGTCTTTTGTACTTTGTATCGTAATATAATTAGACAGTTTTGGTCTATATAATATAGTGACTAACGGAGAAAAGGTGCAGCGGAAGTGGTTTTTGTGTCGGAAGTTAAAGAGAAAAGGAGAGAGAGAGGATGGGGTGGGGTGGTGTGTGTGTATGTGTGTGTGTGCCAGTGTGGGTAAGGGTATGCTATTGATTTAGTTTCTGATCCATGTGCGCGAATGTTGCAAAATAAATTGTATGCATCAATTTCTGGATTTAATCATTTCTAAAATATACATTGATATCATAAATATATGTTTGCTGAGTTATTATTCATCATTTCGAAATGATATATAAATATATATGTACCTTTTTCCCTTTTCCAGATGGATCAAGTTTCCTTTTTATATTTTCTTTTCTTCGATTCTATATATTTTATTAACAGTCATTACAGTTGCGTATGGCTTAATGCTGGATTTACCATGCGTGTTTGCATGCACATGATCTAATTTTTAAATGCATAAAGTACTAAAAAAGTAGGCAAACAGATACAAATTAAACTCGTATCGGCTTAGTTAAAATCTTCATTTTCACAACCTGAAAATTTCCAGGTTCGTGGAAGATCCCAGATCGACCTGCATGTAAACCTTACAGGCCTGAGTTAACATACATCTGGAATCTGGCGCGTGCATTAATAAACGCCTGGCTATGCCACTTACCAAAATTCTAAATTTAACAGTACATGTACAATTTTCTCTAAGTACTGAGTGTATATATATCAATGAGTATTGATTTAATAGAGAACTGAGGAAATGGAAAAATTTACGATAAATGAAGCGGAAATTTTGAAAGCTATGTGTTCAAAATGTAATATTAAATATTTTGTACAGCAAATTTAAGTGTTTTCGGTAAGGAAATTGGTGATTTTGAAAGCACACACACATGTAACCGTCTATAGATTTGAGACAAGAATACATAAATGAATGGATACGCTTTTCATTGTGTCCAGTATATGAATAGGTTGCCAAATGTATATAAAAGGATACAGTGTATTGACGACTTCAGTTGCATGTCTGTGTCTAAAATTATTATAAGTTAACACCCCCAGTATTTTCATCATGTACTAGTTTATGAACTTCAAGAACTTCCTGTGATTCTGGCTAATGATGGGAATTGTCAGAGCATGTAAAAGATCATAAAACAAGGCATTGGCAAGCCTATTTTCCCACAATAAAGAACCCCAATGGAAGAAAGACTGTGAAGCAAAATGACAAATTTCTTTAAAATGAATGTATTAAATTTACAAATAAACACACAAGTGATTTAAATAAATACTCATAATAATTTGAGTGTAAGTGAACACATGACTAGCTAAACAAAGCTAATTAAAATATTACATGTAAAATAGTTATCTGTTATATGAATTTTAAACCAGTATTTGCTTTTTTCTTTCATGATGTCTATCAATTCTATATTAACTGTCAATTGTTACGTTTGGGTACAGAAGACGGTTGGGATTGGAACCCTTCCTTTTAGAAGATAAATTAAATCTCCAAAATGTCATGGGGTATGGAAGGTAGAACCACCCTTCGTTTAGCGATTTTTGTTTTTGTTTTTTTTTTTTTTGGATACCTCAAAAACCGTAGGACCCGCCCCTGTTCGGTCTATTCTTATATTATAACTATAAGCAATATAACATATATTTTGCAGATAAAATCGAAAAGTTGAAACAAAGTTTCACAATATTCCAGACATACCAAAACTACTTAAAATCAACAAAATTATGATAGTCATCATTGTAAATAACCCTCTTCACTGTATTCACGTCCTATCTACGAGTACGGGTCAATGCATGACATAACATTAAGGTGTTAGTATTTTACGTAAATTGAACGAAAGACAACTCTGATCAAATTATTGAACTCTTGTGTCATAGTATGCTGTTACTTTAAACATTTATTCCAGTATATATATACACAGCAATATGAAATTGACATATAAATAACATTAGAGATCTGTGTTCAAATAAGTGCCTTATAAATCTTTGAATAGTATATTCATGGCACAGCCAGGGAAAAGGAGAGAAACACTTTTTTCTGCTGACATACAGAGTAATGTCATTATATATACGGTTAATAAATAAATAAATAAATGAATGAATGAATGAATGAATGAATGAATGAATGAATAAATAAGTAAATAAATAAAGTAGTAGAAGTAGCAATAGTAGTAGTATTAGTAGTAGTAGTAGTACTAGTAGTAATCACTCCACGACTATTTCACGTATATTGTGACGGTATCTGCCTGATACATTGTATAGAAATTTAGACCTTTGCAACAGACCCACACGAAGCAATGAGGAATCTTTTACTTGCCACGCCTACTGTGACACGGGACCTCGGTTTTTACTGTCTCATTCGAAAAACAGAACACCGGCGTGCCCACGGTGGGAGTCGAACCCGGGACCTTTCGGTAAATGAGCACTTTATCCACTGGGCTACACCGGCATAAATAATAATAATAATAATAATAATAATAATAATAATAATAATAATAATAATAATAATAATAATAATAATAATAACAATAATAATAATATATTGATTGATTGATTGATTGATTTTAACGTCCCACCACGAATATTTCACGTACAATGTATATGGTGACGGCATCTGCTTGATGCGGGGCATACAAATTTTGACCTTTGCAACGGAACTACCCGAAGCAGTGAGGGATCTTTAACGTGCCATGCATATCACGGCACGGGGCCTCGGTTTTTGCTGTCTTATCCGAAAGACAGGACACCGGCACGACCAGAGTGGGACTCGAACCCCGGCCTCCCGATATATATATATATATATATATATATATAATATATATATATATATATATATATATATATATATATATATATATATATATATATATATATATATATATATATATATATATATATATATATATATATATTATATAATTTATCTGCTACATGTTATGCAACTGCCCCTTCAGAAGATGAGATCGATAGCTGTTGTCGTTACAGTACACCTTTCGACGGGAAAAGAAATCTCTTTAAAAAAAGAAAAGAAAATAAATCTCGGAGTCTTGGAAGACTTGACAAGGATTTCAATATATCTTGATATAAAACTACCCAAGCCAAGAGTCGTTGTCGCAATGATAGTGACTGTCTTCTTTTCCGAAGAAGAAATGCCACAAGCTCATGTTCAGTGGTATTATATAACCCTAGCATAAGCTGAAATATGAAAACTTGGAGAAATAAGGTAAAGTGAAATTTCTTTTTTTCGTATAGGGGAAGCACTATGATGAATGTTTACTCCTTTCTGACACCTGGTTTTATTTCAAATTGGCAAAGGGTAAAACTATTGCACGAGAATGTGTATGGGAAAACCAGTGCCATAATTCAAGTCTTGTGATGTTTTCATCTTTAGCTGTGTACAATGCATGCCTAGAATATCAAGATGTAAGGAGAGAATTCTATCAAATTGTTTTTGTCAAATCTTCACAATTAAAAGTATATTATATATATTATATATGATATCACTGATTGTCCGTCAAACGTGGAAAATGGAAAGACACCAAGGATGAAGCATCTCTTGATGAACTGTCAGACCGCTGTGTATCATTTCAATCAAACATAATTTTCATTTGTATAGACGTATTCAATCACTCTTTAAATTATAACTAGGAGCTATACCCCCCCCCCCCCCCCCCCCAGCAACAAAGTTGAAACATGCAATAATTCATCCCAAGATACATCACTGGTATAAAATAAATGAAAACAATCTAGTTTGTATGCACTGTGACCTTGACCTTGTAAATATGATATTGGTTCAAGGTCATAACACGCTTTTGGACCATGGGCAACAATTGTGTAAAATATAATCTCCCTGCAACGTAACAGGAAGAAGTTATGGCCCAGACAAGAATTCTGGCTATGCGTGCACTGTGACCATGACTTTTTAAATATCACATTGGTTCAAGGTAATGACACACCCTTAGGTCATGAACAACAATTGTGTAAAATATTATCTGCTTCCAAATTAAAAGGAAGAAATTACGACTCGGACAAGAATTCTGGCTATGTATGCACTGTGTTCTTGACCTTGTAGATATGACCTTGGTTCAAGGTTATGACATACCCTTGGGTCATGAACAACAATTGCATTAAATTTTTTCTCCCTCCAAAGTAAAAGGAAGAAGTTATGGCCCGGAAAAGTTTCATGGACAGACAGATAGACGATCAGACACACAGACGGATAACACGCTTCGTACAATGTAGTACAAATCTTTGTATCATGGAAAATAATAGTGTGAAATATTATCCAGATCCTACATAGCAGTAACAAGGATTTTAACCATGAGTGCACTGTGACCTTGCCCTTGAAGATATGGCCTTGGGTCGAGGCCGTGACACACCCCTGACCATAGACAACAATTTTGTGAAATGTTATTCAGATCCAACATAACAGTTAGGGGATATGCCCCGGAAAATGATTTTTTGACCATGCATGCATTTTGACCTTGGTCTTGGAGATACTATCTGCAGTCATGGTCTTGACATAACCTCGGGTCATGGACAACAATTTTGTGATATATTATCTAAATGCAGATTGGCAATATGAAGTTATGGCCCGGAGAAGGATTTTGGCTATGTGTGCACTGTGACCTTGATCTTGAAAATATGAGCTTGGGTTAAGGTCATAGTCATAGTGTGTGTTATACATATTCAACATAGCAGTAAGAAGTTATGGCTCGGACAAGGATTACAACCATGCATGCACTTTAACCTTGACCTTGGAGATATGATCTTGAGTCAAGGTCATGACTTTGGGTCATGGACACCAATTGTGTAATATATTATCTTGATAATAATCCAACTTGGAAGTGAGAGTTACTGCCCAGACAAGGATTTGGCTATGCTGTGCAGTGTGACATTGACTTTGAAGATATGACATTGAATCTAGGTCAAGACACACCCTTGGGTCATGAACAACAATGGTGCGAAATATTATCCAGATTCAATTTGGCAGTAAGAAGTTATGGTACGCACAAGGATTTTGGCTATGTGTGCACTTGAAGATATGACCATGGATCAAGGTCATGACACACCCTCGGAACATTTACAACAGTTGTGTGAAATATTATCCAGATCCGACAAAGGGGGTACGAAGTTATGGCCAGGACAAATGTGAACAGAGGAACAGACGGTCAGATTGAGAGACGGACAGGCAGACAGGATGGTTCCTATATACCAGCAAACTTTGTTTGCGGGGGGGGGGGGGTATAAAATGAACAGATTATAATATATACAGTAAACACTTTATGGTAAGTGATACAAGATAAAGACAAAAGAATGGGATTTTTACCGTGCATAAATCTTTCTTCTCTCGATGTGACATTAACGGATGGAGCTTATTTCATCACAAGAAGAGGACGAGCATATTTCACTGAATGTAAAATACATGGTTTATAGTAACTTTGAAAGGGTTTTTGAACAGAGATATTGTGTTTAATAAGAAATAACAGCATTTAATATAATGTTAAGGATGCCGTTTTTAAAATCCAACAGAGAATCAAATAAAAGTTTTACATTATTTAGAGTAACACACGCAATGCTATTCTGCATCTATGTGTTTCATCCGTGTACCGACGTTGAAATGATGGACGCCGTTACGTTAAAACTTAAATCCACCAAAATGCATTCGAGATTGTTTTTCCGAATATGCAATGGAAAAGCCCGAGAAAGTGCGAATGATAGTTAATAGTTTATGACTATTGTAAAGTATCATAAAGAGCCGTTTTGGTGACCCGGATGATGAGTTCTTACGTCTGGATCCGGTTTACGAACAAACCGATCCCAGTAATCCGGATGATACAGATATCAGATGAACATTACTTCTAGATCAAGAAATCTAGTCATCAGTTATAATTAAGTTAGATTTCAGTACAAAATTCACAGTTCAAAAAGCAGTTCGTGCCAGTACATTACATTAGTTTTATTATTGACACAGCCAGATAAGCATATATAGGCAATCAGCATAAGATTGAGCACTCTAAATACGATACTGTGCTGTGTTCTGGTCAAATTATGCTAATTAACGAGACGTATGATTGGCTGATCTGCTGTAGGTATGATTGGCTGATCTGCAGTAGGGGTATGATTGGCTGATCTGATTGTGGGGTATGAGTGGTTGATCTACTGTAGGGGTATGATTGGCTGATCTGTTGTAGTGGTATCATTGGCTGATCTGCTGTAGGGGTATAATTGGCTGATCTGCTGTAGGGGTATGATTGACTGATCTGCTGTAGGGATATGATTGGCTGATCTGTTGTAGGGGTATAATTGGCTGATCTGCTGTAGGGGTATAATTGGCTGATCTGCTATAGGGATATGATTGGCTGATCTGTTGTAGGGGTATAATTGGCTGATCTGCTGTAGGGGTATAATTGGCTGATCTGCTGTAGGGGTATGCTTGGCTAATTTACTGTAGGGGTATGATTGGATAATATGCTGTAGGGGTATGAATGGCTGATCTGCTGTAGTGGTATCATTGGCTGATCTGCTGTAGGGATATGATTGGCTGATCTGTTGTAGGGGTATAATTGGCTGATCTGCTGTAGGGGTATAATTGGCTGATCTGCTGTAGGGGTATGATTGGCTAATATGCTGTAGGGGTATGAATGGCTGATCTGTTGTAGGGGTATGAATGGCTGATCTGCTGTAGGGGTATCATTGGCTGATTTGTTGTAGGGATATGATTGGCTGATCTGCTGTAGGGGTATGATTGGCTGATCTGTTGTAGGGGTATGATTGGCTGATCTGCTGTAGTGGTATCATTGGCTGATCTGTTGTAGGGGTATGATTGGCTGATATGCTGTAGGGGTATGAATGGCTGATATGCTGTAGGGGTATGATTGGCTGATATGCTGTAGGGGCATGAATGGCTGATATGCTGTAGGGGTATGATTGGTTGATCTGCTGTAGGGGTATGATTAGCTGATCTGCTGTAGGTTTATGATTGGCTAATCTGCTGTAGGGGTATGATTTGCTGATCTGCTGTAGGGGTATGATTGGCTAATCTGCTGTAGGGGTATGGTTTGCTGATCTGCTGTAGGGGTATGATTGGCTGATCTGCTGTAGGGGTATGGTTGGCTAATCTGCTGTAGGGGTATGATTGGCTGATCTGCTGTAGGGGTATGATTGGCTAATCTGCTGTAGGGGTATGATTTGCTGATCTGCTTTAGGGGTATGATTGGTTGATCTGCTGTAGGGGTATGATTGACTGATCTGTTGTAGGGGTATGATTGGCTGATCTGCTGTAGTGGTATAATTGGCTAATATGCTGTAGGGGTATGAATGGCTGATCTGTTGTAGGGATATGAATGGCTGATCTGCTGTAGGGGTATGATTGGCTAATCTGCTGTAGGGGTATGATTTGCTGATCTGCTGTAGTGGTATCATTGGCTGATCTGTTGTAGGGGTATGATTGGCTGATCTGCTGTAGGGGTATGATTGGCTGATCTGTTGTAGGGGTATGATTGGCTGATCTGCTGTAGTGGTATCATTGGCTGATCTGTTGTAGGGGTATGATTGGCTGATATGCTGTAGGGGTATGATTGGCTGATCTGCTGTAGGGGTATGATTGGTTGATCTGCTGTAGGGGTATGATTGACTGATCTGTTGTAGGGGTATGATTGGCTGATCTGCTCTAGGGGTATGCTTTGCTGATATGCTGTAGGGGTATGATTGGCTGATATACCGTAGGGGTATGATTGGCTGATCTGCTGTAGGGGTATGATTGGCTGATCTGCTGTAGGGATATGATTGGCTGATCTGTTGTAGGGGTATGATTGGCTAGTTTGCTGTAGGGATATGATTGGCTGATATGCTGTAGGGGGTATGATTGGCTGATATACCGTTGGGGTATGATTGGCTGATCTGCTGTAGACGGTATGAATGGCCGATCTGCTGTGTGGAGTGAGGGACTACTATTTTAATGTATCAGCGGCTGTGATTGGATGAAACTATTTGATTAAACAGGAATGCTAATCTCATTTCACTAAAGTGAAGATTTTTGGCATAAAATGTGTTCTTGCTTACATTTGAAATACGGTTTTTTCTTTTGGTTTGGTTGTTTTGTTTGTTTGTTTGTTTGGTTTTTTTTGGGGGGGGGGGTTGGTTGAGCCCCTTCCAGCAATATTTTTTTTTTCGAAATTAAGGTTGATGACCTATGGTAAATTGTTAAAATTCTGATAGAGGAGGGCCTGACAATCATTTTAATATATAGGTTATAGAAAGCTAAGATGTAGAAAGTTTTGTAAATCTTCTGGAATTTTGGTAACTACATGGGGCCCTATTGTAAAAGGAATTACTACGTTTTGACCCTCTCCGCAAAGGTTGGGAAATCATAAAATGTCGGCATTATAAATTTAGTTCACTTAAATCTATCATGAAATATGGAATCCGGACTATGGAATCACTTTAGGGTAAATTCCGATATCTGTTCTCATAGTCCATACGCCGAACGCAAATTTTCGAATAATTGGAGCGAGTAGCAGTAAAATTTTCTGCCACCATACCTTGACAGAAAAGAGAAATTCCGGACTATCGGACATTGGATTAATTAGTCATTACATACTTTAGTTTCATAGTTTTGTTTACAACAAATTTTTCATACATTTATCTATAAAAATATTTTTGATGAGGGATTTATTCGCCATTGTCATATATAATGCCAAAAATGTACACTGCAATCATTTTATCAAAGAATGATATTGTAAAATGAAATGCACATTTCCTATTTTTGTATTTTCTAATATTTAGTCCAATCTTTCGTAATAACAAAGACTATATACATAAATAAAGCATTAATTCTTACACTATATAATGTCCACATAAGAATTGTGCAAATCATGGAACATTACAATATTGTTCTGTAAAGACTCTTTAGGGCACATGCAACCAAGTATCACAGAAGAACTTACAGATATGTCTGATTTTTTTTTCTGAAATTTCTAGACTTGTTGGTCACCATTTTCTCTGACTTTCGATTTTATGTTGACCACTAGATTTATATTTATAGTTTACATTCTGTTTGTCTTTACCATCACTGACAAGGATTTATTAGCCCAAATGTGACCGTATGATGTATATCTTTTTTTATCTGTTATTTTAATGATGCACTGTACAGAAATACTTCAGTAATAGAATTTTAGTTGGAGTTACCTCCCTTTGTCAGCCATGTTTGTAGTCAAACATGATTTTTTGGGCCTCATATTCATAAAAAGTTTAATGAATTGTTTTTAGAAGGTTGTTAATATTTTAAATTCTTTAGGAACAGTTTACATTGTCTAATACCTCAAAATTTTGCATAAGCATACAAAACACAGAAAGTACCCCTAGTTTGGAGAAATTACCTATATAATTTGGTTGATTTATGAACAAATATTCAGTTATATACCTCAAAGATGAGGGACAACTTCTCACGAGGGAAATAACTCCAATAAATGACATGCTGATGAAACTTATCTATTAAATTTATTCCACTTGGTAAGCTTCAGTACAGGTGCACTAAAGGACTGACGGCACATGGAGTCAAATATTACGATAAGATTTTGTTGATGCCTGGATTTCAACAACATTGTAATTGCATCTTTAAGATAGCAAACATTTCAAACATATAAGTGTAAGTACTTTTTCATTCATTATCAATAAGTTATATTGTTCGGCATATTATATTAATTTTATGTGATTTATTTGTAAAATTTTGTTGAATGGTAAAATCTTATTCTTCGTTGGAATAATGCTGATTTGTTTTGTCCAATTGCTACCAGAGTCTGAATCATATTAAATCTGGTCTTGGTGAACATCTAAAACATGACATTCTATACTCACATATCACAGAAGTCTAATACTCGTGTATCACAATGTAAATCAAAATCTTTTCATAGACTGACACTGAAGCAGCTGGTTATTGAATATAGGATTTGCTATCTTATTTAATGACAATGTGTCGTGCTCTGCATGTAATCAAATCTTGACACTCAGTATCAATAGAAGGTAATATTTCAAAAACATTTTCGAGCCGAAGCTAGACGCATGTGACTGATATTTTTATGAACTTGTGATTTATCAGTTTGTTTTCATGTTTCATAATTCTATAATCTAGATTTATGACGGTATCATTCAGTAATCACGTTGTGGTATCATTCAATATTCACGTTGTGGTATCATTCAATATTCACATTGTGGTATCATTCAATATTCACATTGTGGTATCATTCAATATTCACATTGTGGTATCATTCAATATTCACGTTGTGGTATCATTCAGTAATCACATTGTGGTATCATTCAATATTCACGTTGTGGTATCATTCAATATTCACATTTTGGTATCATTCAATATTCACGTTGTGGTATCATTCAATATTCACATTGTGGTATCATTCAATATTCACATTGTGGTATCATTCAATATTCACGTTGTGGTATCATTCAATATTCACGTTGTGGTATCATTCAATATTCACGTTGTGGTATCATTCAATATTCACATTGTGGTATCATTCAATATTCACGTTGTGGTATCATTCAATATTCACATTGTGGTATCATTCAATATTCACATTGTGGTATCATTCATTATTCACATTGTGGTATCATTCAATATTCACATTGTGGTATCATTCAATATTCACGTTGTGTGGTAAACAACGTACCCAACGGTGACTAAACCACTTCTTAGTACCATGCCTAGAATACTGAAGAAGATATTCAGTTGTGTTGCACTAACTGTGACGACATACGAAGGACAAGTGGCAAACCGTCAATCAACTTGGCTAACTAGTTTACTGGCCAGAACTTCCCACCTGTCGTGAAAACATTGTCACCGATAGGTCACACATGAAAAATTTGTAACTACAATACAAAAACAATAGAATCCAGGACTGCTGCTTCATAGTATAATATTCTACAGAAATGTTATCGGCAATAACGGAACTAATGGTTAATCTCTGAATAATGACAGTAGTATTTAGAATTTTCTTAATATTCCTGTATAACAAATTATCATTTTCACCTACCGTCCTAAATCAACACCGGAATGTTATTTTGGTATCTCGTATTTATTTGATTTTATTTCGTTTCCTTTTTGCCATTTCTATGGCGGAGTCATTTGATTGGATCAATCTTTACTTCATCGTTTTTTGGGACCTGATATTTTGAGACTATACAAAACAACCATCTTAATTTCTTGACTATACTTGATTTGACATAATATGTATATAATTACAGATATTTGTTCCGACAACAGAATTTCAATTAGGCAGCATTTCTTGCCTTGAATGGGAAAATTAGACATCGTTTTCTTGTCTCCTTCGTGTGTTCGTGCGCGTGTGTTTGTGTATTTAGCTCATCGACTTGTAAGGTTGTTGTAGGACTTTTGCGACGGGTGTTGCATGTAACCAGAGGACGCTTACTCCTCCCGGGCACCTGTTCTCACCTCGAATTTATTGGGGTTCGCATTTGTCTGAATATGACGCTATAAACGATATTGTCTTTTTATTCCATGGACTATGAGATATGATTTACCCTTCGGCACTTCTTTGTTTTTTTACTTCAATGCAAAATACGAAAGTAACAGACTGGTTTCAAGTGACTATGGCACCAACAACAATGTACCAATGTAGAGGACATTCACGGACCCCTCAAATTCAGAGGTGAGGCCAGGTGCCCTAGCAGAATGGTTAGCCACACCAGCCATAAATGCCTGTTCATACAGAAGAAAAAAATGTTATCAGCACTATACGTATAAATGTGAACCAACACTTTATAGAAAGTGTCACTGCCACATAACTTCTGGCAAAAAATGTGGGAAAAAAGTATAATAACACTTAAAGAAGCATGGTCCAATTGAAGTCGGGAAAAGTGTTAAAAAATGTAAACGGATTTCTTAAACGGCAATCGATTGCTAGTATATTATCTAAGATGTGTAAAACGTATCGTTACCAAAGTCGATGTCGTTAACGAGATATGCCCGTTTTAAATTTGCAACATAACCAGGTCAACTCCTTGAATATTGATGAGGTCGGTCAGAGGAAATCACGTGACAATGAAACTCGAGCTTTACCCGATTCTAACATTTGTTCCACTTTTCTTTTTTTGGCCTCTGAGTTTGTGTATATTTATTTTCTACCACACTTTTAATTTTCTCGTGCTCGTATTCCTCCATGTGAACCATTTTTGTTGTTTTCTACAGTGAATATCCGCGCACGCGCATGATTATGGGCGGAGCATCGCCTTATTTGGGGAATTGATACCAGCCGAATTCAATTCGACTCAATTACCTTTATTCTACGAAAACATTGCGGGATTTTAGTTTTAAATTTTGTAATTAACACAAAGTTTGTAATTTATGTAATAATAAAATATTGTCGTAATTTATCCTTTTCATGCTAAAATTTTACAGTCTCGGACTATGTCCCTTTAAGTCAAACCCCAAAATACTGTCTAAATTTTGCAGGTGATCCAGCAAACAGTCCACTGAATCACAATATTTTTTTCACACATATCATCTAAAATGTTTTCGCCGTTACATTATTTCCTACACATCATCCATTGTATTATGATTATGTCAATAATGTCAATTGCAATTGTTCTTGCCATTTTATGCTTCAGGAATTGGAGATTCGAGAAAATATATCTGTCGAGCTCTTTGTATGTTTTTGTATGTGTGTTTTTTTTTTCACATACAAAGACATACAGTTTTTGTCTGTACCGACCCATTCATCTCTTCCAGATTTTTATCTTTCCTGTATTTTGGGAATCGTGTCACATGACCTTGAAAACTTACGGTCATAGAATTTCTTAAATGTGATTTATTACGGACAAATTTAAGAAAAAATAAGATTTAACATGGCTTGTTAAGGTCTGTCGAAAGAATAACACAATTATTAAGAGTTTGAAAAATTGTGCCGAATGTGGAATGTGGTTGCCCTTACTTTGTATGAATCTGAAATTGACTTTTTTTGTTTTTGCTTCCGGATTTGATTTGCAAGTAAACAAATCCCGGTGATTAATCATAAAACATTTTATAGCCCAAAGCATGGTAACTATGGAAAAATGTAATCGTGAGGAATAGGGCTTTCATAATTTCATTACATTGATTCAATATGACCATAACATCCATTTCCCACCCTTGATTCTGTGGCATTGACCTTGACATTTGACCTACGTTCATTTTGTTATAATATTGTATTCTTATTTAAGCTTAATACTTCATCTAAAATCCCTAAATCTAGGACCCCGTGTAATAGTTGGAATATTTCCAACGTTATGACATGCCGTCAAGATTTGCTATATTCTGACAACTATTATTTCTCTAGTTTTAGTTATAGAAGCGGGGTTGATGGTGTTATAAAGCAAAGATGAGAGAGTGAATCGTAATTCAAGTTGGAGTTTGACCAATTCAAGATTGGACCCTATGGGAACAGGATATACTGCGCTTTGACCTATATTCATTCTCGTTAAGTTGTTACTTCTTTCTACTTAATGGATCATTTCGTGCGTATTTACGAAGTGTAAGGAACGCATCAACATAAAACACCATAATCAATCTAAGTCACCGAGAACTTATTTATTTTCTTGGGGATATTTTGAGTAGTTTAGGTCCATGAATCTTCATGCTGTTGTGAATGTCAGATACATAGCATCAGCTATCGTATTTTATATTAATAATACTTTTTCATTCATGCCTTTTGCAATGTTAAACTTGTAAAAATCCCCAACGGAGCGTTTGACGTCAAAATATTATTATGTTCCTGGTATTATGTTCTGTGATCGTGACACTTTCTATACAGTGTTAGCACACATTCACCAGTGTACGCATTGTTGAACTTCTATGAAATAAAATTTTCATTCGTGGGTATCCATTTTTCGTGCTTTTTAAAAAATATTCATCCTTCATGGAGGTCATTTATGTATATTAATATTACAGTCATAATTCCAAAGCACGGAATCACTTTTCAAGAAAGTATGTAGCTAAAGGTAAACCTTGTTGAATAGATACTGACCCAAGCAATGACATTTGTTTGGTAGAATAAATTTAGTACGACTATGATATTTTAAATCACTGATATTATGCATTTCTACTCGTAAACAGGCTATATGGGCAATGTATACACATATGCACGGGCACTTGGGTCTAGCACCATAAACTGAGAAAATATATGAATCATATTTTAAATTCTACTATTTAACAATAAATGTGTTAATGCCATTTGAATTTTATTGCGTTTTATCGTGCATAGCAATGCTGGTTCCAAAAGGGATGTTTATGAATATGTTAGTGCCAAGTACGATCTATCTATCTACCTATCTGTCTGTACATATTTTACGTCACAACGATTATTTCACGTATATGGTTACGGCATCTGCCTAATGCATCGCATAGAAATTTTTACTTTTACAACAGACAAACCCGAAGCAGTAAAGGATCGTTTACGTTTACTCGCTGTTTACTGTCTCAATCGAAAGACAGAAAAAGAGACGCAAGTTTATTTTCGATAGTTATTATTTTACACGATTCATTAACGATTATTTCGTTGTTTGAGTTTCTCGATTATTTCAAATTACTGAATACATTTTGCCAAAAGAAATAACACCAACACTCTTTGCCGCAAATTTTCGGCCTCCTGGCTTTTATCAAGCAATAGTTAGAATAGTACAGTAGATCTATGTAACATCCATCTTTACATGTCTAATATTTGTAATATATAATACATGTTTATATTAGACATGTAAAGATGGATGTTGCTTAGATCTACTGTACTATTCTAACAGTGTTGGTGTTATTTCTTTTGGTATATTTTACTTCCATTGGAGGACTACTTATTATATCGAATACATTTTGATTATTTTTGTTTTCCTGTCACAGACAACGTTTGCGTAAATAACGTCAAAGCAAGGGTACCTTACGCCGTTTCCTGATGCACTTCATCCCTGATTTCAGGCTCTGATCTTAGTCTCCTTAACATTGCCCCAACTCAAGTTTTTTATTGTCCTTTAAGGGATATTGTTCCACTCTTGAATAAGAGACTGCGTGAGTTGAACGACGTTATATGGAACGTTGAGGCGCTTCCTACCCCTCCTGTCCAACTCATCCCACAAATGCTCACCTGGGAACAAATCCGGACTGTATGGTGGCCAATCAAGAACTGGGATTTTTTTTAGCTAGAGAGTCACAGCAAATCCTAGAAACATTCGCGTTGTCCTAGGTCTGCTGCAAGAAAAAGTTGATGGATAAGAGGAAGGACTGGTGGTTTCAAGACATGCTGTATTACGGTAAAATTGCCATAGATAATCCAGATACGTGTTTTCACGATTTGAGATATCCCTGTCCATATCATAACAGACTCTTCCCTGAATCTGTCGCTATCCGTAATGCAAGCGTCAGAATATCGCTCAACACGACGTCCAAAGACACGTTGTCATCCTGAATCGAGACTCGTCAATGAACAATATGAGTCTTTAATGTCACAATCGAAATTGATTAGGTGTATGTGCAAGCTACCACTGCATTCCGCATTGGCGTCGCCTCTGCCGAAGTGGCGAACCAAAATATGGACATCGTGGCTTTAAATAAAATCCCGCAACCGATCGGACGCAATGACCGACTATGAGTGCCGACAACATGGCGCGCCGTCTCCGTCGCCATTTGAAATAGGTTACGGAGGTGCGAGAAATGTATGCCTCTATCATGACGTCGCAACGTAATTTGCGGGCGTCCGCTCCTATTTCAGTATTGGTGTGTTAGGTCATATGTTACAACACTAATCCAATCCCGCTCAAATAAGTAAGCATAGTATATATCACATGGCGATCATGCATCTTGTTGGCTAGCCAAATCGTGACGAGTGAGTGTTAATTAAAGGTGCCTTTGAAAAGGCCGGAATGTGAGACGATACTTATAGTTTATCAGTTTGCTTACTAGTATCTAGGTTCATGACACCTTGTAGTGTATTTATTGTCGGTGTCTTTAAACGGTTTGTCCACATAATAAATCAAGAAGTAATTATATGCAAATAAAATCTTTTATGCAAATACATGTCGTAAAATCTTAATAATCAGTATACCTATTTTGTCACGTCTCATATGAAGTAACTTGTAGGTTCATTTTGATAACCAGTAACTGAAGAACGTAATATGTCACACATGAAAAATGATCTTGGTGGTTTTAATTCCCGGAAAAATCCCAGACAGCGAACATAGCGAAATGAAAACCAAAACGATCATTCGCCAGTTTACAGTATGTACTTGTAATAATTCATTTGTGATAATATAAATGACTTTATTACTTTGAAAGAAATCTGGGACATCGATAAGTTATAGGCATAAGAATAAGAAATCGAGTAATGTTCCGTCGAAAAATCGATATAAAAAGACAAAATAATGAGTAAAAGCAATCAAGGACCTACAGAAAATTCAGTGGTGGGATCAGGTGCCATGAACACTGGTGATAACCGGAAATTCGTAACGGCAGCTTTGAATATCTCAAGATGGTGACAAACAAAAGGCTTAAAAGGTGAGACATGATTGTGCTTTAATTATTTCTACTTACATTCAATATTCATCCTTAAGCCTCTTTGATGAAGGAGTAAGGCATCCACAGGACTAAAAATCAGGTCTTTTTCATGTAATGATGGTTTAACACAAGATTCTCAATATCTTAGATTGCGAACTTTATTGTGACAATGTGTCAATGACAAAGCAAAGTTTGGTCAATGAATTTGTCTCTAAAAGGTTTTAAATGTTGAAAAAGAAATGACTTGTACATTCTTCATCTGAAAACATTTTTCCCAGCTATTTGGCCGTTTTGAAGCGAAAACGGCGATATCGATGTATAAGGTATGTCAAATTCATTCTAAGGCTACTCTGTCGGGTAGTATATAGATATCCTAAATTCATAAACATTTCGATACCTACTGACATTTGACAAAGAAATGATATAGTTTAATTTACTAGTGTTAGTATCTTCAGACAATAGTTTGGCAGCACTGCTGATACAAGGTACAGGGGTATGTAATCCGTTCTATGTTTTAAAATTGCATAATAGCAACCACTCTCTCATCCACACAAGAATGGATAAGATTCATATAAAACACCTATATTTCAGATTTTTACTTACATATTTACATAGGTAAATACAACAACTGAGTAACGAGTTTTATTAATTGACCGTCATAAGTGGGTGTCTCAACTGCATTGGAATTGAATATTTTTTGTTATGTCTTTGTATTTATTTATTGTTTTTTTTTTTTGGTCTGTAATGGCTTTTGTCATACAGCTGAATCAGATGTTTTACAGCAGTGTACCACAGTGGGAAAAACGAAAGTTGCTGATGCAGTGTCTCTTCAACAGTAAAGAATCACAGTGGTCATTCATTGATACTCGGACAACAGAGGAGACAATGTGCCAGGGAAAGTAAGTGTCCCCTGTTTAGATAGCCACACACATCGTGATATAAAGACTACACAATAATATTTTATAAGTTTATATCTATGAAAGCTTTTACTTTTTCGTAGATAAAAGACTTAGACTATGTGATAAATTGCTTTGTCTAATAATACCCCACGAAAGTCCAATAGTCAAGGAGAAATCCACATCTATAGTCTTTCAATTTGCGTTATCGAGTTTTAAACCAGGCGCCCTAACACAAAGAATAAAGTAAAATTTATCCTGAACAAGGTATATACAGTAGCTTCTTGGATTTATTGCACACATACTGAAGGTATAATACAAAACAAAACATACATTTATATTTCTCCCTTCATTTTTCACATACTGAAAATAAAAAAAAAATCATTATTGATAAATAAAAAAAGAAAGGATCGCAAGAGAGAACCTTGTCCTATTCTATGAAGAAGGCGATATATATTTGATAAACAGAATTCGAATAAATGATCTTCAATTTGTCTAAATAATACAGTGCACTTCATGAGACCAAGAAAATATTTTGCGTCATTTGGAGCCAAAATTAAAGTTTTGATAAAGAAATTCGAGTTAAATGTGTTTGAGTAAACGAACATCAGCTGTAGATATGAATTTGTATTCTTTGTATTAGAGCTCTGTGTAAAAAAAAAAGAAAGAAAAAAAAAGGCCAACCAATAAGGGACTACTTTGATGTTCTACAAAAGATTTCATATAAGGATGTTTAATGCATTGATGTGTTTCTATTCATATATGAAGATCTTTTGTGTAATAAATTTGGTGTACTCTTAAGCGATTGGAATTTTTGTAAGTCTAGTTAAACGATGTAGACAAAATCTGAGATATGAAAATACATGTATATTTTTAGGTTTGGAAAATTCCTTTGTTTTGATAAATGTTTTCTCATTCAGTAGGGCAGTTAACACAAATTTACAATTATAGTCATATCAGTTAAGAAACCTCCAATTCAGAGATAAAAATTATTATAAGTCAGCAAATGAAAATCGAAATTGGAGAATTTGAAATTAACACTATATTAGTTCCAGAAAAATCATCACACATCACACAAAGATTTTATCCACACTAAAAATAACAATATGAGAATCTTAACATTTAGAAAGAGAATATATATTGTATGCGCTCGACAGGAGTTAACGAATTTACGAATAAGGTTCAATCCTCAACATGTGATTGCATAACTTTGTATCATGTCGTTTTAGTAGTTTATGGAAATACATATCAACTCATGTGATAGCGATTTAAATAATTAGTAACACACACCGGCGGTTGTGTGATTGGCGTAGCGTGTTTCGTGATTCATATAATACAGCGCCATTGATGTAGCTCATATACACATGATGTAGTTTAAAACTAATTATAAGCCGCGCAATCGTTGCAGAAAAATACGGTATAGAAATAGAACTACTTCATTGGATAGCCAATTAATAGCCTAAGATCAAAGAAAAGAACAGATTAACATTTTGTTTCGTTCAAATGAGACCACTAGTAACCTTGTAAATGTAAGTGAACACGATAGAGCGGCGAACATTAAGCTAGGGCACATACAAATGTAGTCAATATTAGTTATGAGTTTTTTTGTTTGGAACTATAAAAAGGTAGTATCGTGCATGACAAACATATAAATCCATTGTACTTTACTACTAACCCTTATATTAGATAAGTAAATGAAAGGCTTTTTGAACATTTTGAATTAAAATCAGTTGATGATTTTATTTATCATGTGACCATTAACAATTCTATATTTACCTGTTTACATTTATTTGTGTGTATCGTATAATGTAATGTTACTTTTGAAATTCAGGGGTCCTTGAATGGCTCTGTCGTTTTTCCATGTATATTCTACTTTTATTATATTTCATGTGCATGTCCTTGGTGTTTTTTTGTCATACAACTTTGTGAGATGTCTTCAGTTTTCTCTATTAAATTACTTAAATTTTTTTCACGCTTCAGTAAATGTACGTCCTAGTGTTGATCTCATTAGTGTTTGACTTCGTCAAAAGATGTTTTATCATGCAAACCAAATGATGACATAATTATTTGATCAAACATATTGATAACACTTTTCTGGTCAATGACCTTCGATAAATACGATGATTGGAAAGGGGGGGGGGGTGTGTGGAACAAGATGCATAATATTGAGAAGTGATAAGCAAGTCAATGACTTGGCACAAATTAAAGATCTCCATTTTTGTATGTGGATTTACATAACAGTGGTTGATACTGTGTAAATTAAAAACTTAGAACGATTTCACAACAAGCAAATACAATATTTTGAAACCGTCAATATTGTATTTGTATAAATATCTGACTTCGCACTCGCAAAAACATAAAAAAATTCGAACCAAACAGGAATCATTATGCTGCATAGGATGTATTAAATGGACTTTTATTTGTAAATTGCACTCGCCATCATCAAATTTACAATCAAACGCTGTATATTATGTTACATAGAATTGATAAATGAATAACATTTTCAACTTCACTCACACAGGCTATATATTACAATCAGGCACATGTATTAAATTATTTTTTGAAATGTAGTGTTTCTGCTGATCACGTGACACAGATAAAAGCTGTCACTACATGAACTTTAAAGTCCCATTATGTTTATCTTTAGTATAATAACAAGATCATTATCTTTATGCCTGATTAAGAAAAAAAGCCATTATTCAATTACTCAGTAAAAAGAGGAAGCAATGAAATATAACACCTTAATATTATGTCACAGGTAAACATGACGTGCGACGTATTCTTAGACTAATTTGGACACCGTTTGTTAGGGGTACGTGGAGGAATTGCAAAGAAGTTTTTATTACAATTTCGAAATACTTATGATATCATTTCAAGTACTATGCATTACCTTATACCAAAACCTGTACTGTAGGTTTTTAACCGTTTGTATAATGTTTACTAAAATACAAGAACAATTTCCCCCCCGTATTTCCCTCATACGTGGTTATGAGTCACAAAGCTAGGTATTTGATAGATAGCTTGAGAAATTTCCTGTTGTTTTGCATGGGTTACTGTACCTATTCAGTTTTCTAATTTAAGACAGAACAATAAACAGTCAGCCTAAAATAGACACTTTATTAAAACAGTGCTACCTCACGTTATAATTATAACAGAGAAAGCTTGTAAGCGGTTTAAAAATAGACAAGAGTTGAATCAATGCAAGTAGTTCATAATATAACCACTAGAAAGTCTTGCGACTTGGACATTGTATGTTAGCAGTGTTTAGTAGCTGACATGCCAATAGTGACTAAGGTTTTAGTAGTTGTAATACTTCGGTGCTTTCTGTAAGCAGATGACGCAGTTTTGGCGTCAAAGTAAGATCGATACTTGTAGATGATGCTGTTGTACACAAGACAACTGTCTGAGAAGGTAAGACAAAATTTCTATTGACTTTATCAAAGCATGTTTTTCGATATCAACTTTTATTGAATTGATATGTTTATACTGCCGTGGTAACCAATGTGTTTAATTGCATTAATATATGATGTAGCTTTTTATATTTTTATGTGCGATTTATTAGAAAATGTGATATATCTAAGGCACAGACTGGTTATTATGTCCGTAGCATTTTATAGGCACAGATGATGATGATGGTGATGATGATGGTTTTTAATATGATATATACTGTTCGATTTTAGTATGCGATTATTTATATATGTTTACAAATATCTATAGGTATTTTTGTGATGGATAGTACAATATCAGAAAATATATATGTCGGCATTTGCTCTATTAAAATTGTTTTGTTTTGTTTTGTTATTGAATTTAGATTATTTAAACTATCAATGCGTAAATTGAAAGGTAGATACTCAGAAAAGTACACACAAACACATTCACACACATATACATACACACACACACACACACACACACACACACACGCACACACACACACACATGTATATATAGTAATTATTATTTCAAAAGAAAACAATGCTTGATATTATTAACACCTTGAATAAATCATATTTCGGTAGCTTGTTTTGGTCACTTGGTTACGTGATTGACGTCACGAGCTTGCCCCGGTGAGGTATTGATCTGGATTTGATATGATGGACTTTGAGGGGCTTCATGGCTGGAGAGAACGTTGACGTCAGAGTATATCGATGAATGAACACTGGCTGGTTATCCAAAGGAGAAAAATCTTTACCAGCAATAGCATTAACAAGTTATCGAGCAATACAAAAATTATCCAATAAACGGAGTATCTGAATAAAAGCAGAGCTATGGTATAATTAAGAATAAATCGTCTGCCAACCAAACCTTAATCTTGGACATTTGTTTAATTTATTATTGCTGTACACATTTGGGATAAAAGTATTTAAATGCGACCAGTGTGTTAGAGGTTTCTCAAATATGAATTCAAGAACTTGTTACCATAACAAAAGTGTTTGACGGCACATGTATTCCAGTAACTAAATACTTGATGTCGAAGTAATGATGAAAAGGCAACAAATCACTATTGTTTTAGGACATATTTTACAATGGCTTGTTTGTAGAATATGCATGAATAAACATATAAATTTTTCCTTAAAGTGGACGTTCCATGTTTGATGATTAATGCATGGTTAACTACATGATTTCTTCAAATCAAATGAATCGACAAACAGTAAATACAATAACACGTCTTAGTCCTCCCTGTCTCACCGATCTTTTTTACCTCTTGTTTTGACAATATCAAATTCGACAACATATATCTATCGGATGTGACAGGTGTCTATAGTATTTTACGACGGATGTTTCATACAAGCAGGAGACATTATTCTGTTTTCTCTTATACAAGCAGGAGACAACACTCAACCAGGGCATCTCCTCTCACCTCAGTTTTTAAAAAGGTGGGGCCATACACGATATTTTGCCGTTTATCTTCGAGAGTGGAAATCTCCCTGCTTACTTTCAAGGGTTGCAAAATGACCAGTACGGTGCGTTGTTGAGAATACTGCTTGGACACTAGCAGTTTCTTTCGTATTTTACATTATATGCAATATACATGTACAGATACATAGAATAGAAAACTTGCAGTTTAATACATGCACATGATGACTCACGTGGTATAAAGCTGTATTCTGAAATAAAATGACATAAATAAATGGAGAAGTAGGATTTCATAGTAGATGAGTGAATTTCACGGCAATAAAACGTTGATATAAAAATAAAGTTTGTAGTGATTTTGTTTCGCAATTTTAAAAATTTGTTTGTTTTTTTTTCAACCAAAGAAAACATTTCACACTGGATTAAATTTTGCGAATAACTCTCAAACCACCAACTCGTGGGAATTATACCATGCTAGTAATTTTGCGCATGGACGATACTTCTGTTCAAATCAGTATGTTTCACATTTATATTAACTAATTCTTATGATATGTGAACTATGTGTGTGTGTGTGTGTGTGTGTGTGTGTGTGTGTGTGTGTATGTGTGTGTGACTCACAATACTTAACAACAAACCCAAAATGTTGGTCCTTACGTTGGTTCGTCTAATGCTTTAAGTCGTATTAGTGACCCCTCTTTAACTAAGAAAGATCTATTGGGTGCATTTAACAACTTGAACTTTTGCAATGTAATGCAGTGTATCTCACTATCGGATCCAGTTTTGCAAGGACTTGCTCCGAATCTGGACTGGCGCAATGGAGAGAGTTTAGCAAATGTGCATATCAGGGATATAGGAATTAGATTTATTTAAATGGATTGTTTAGGTTTCTAGTTAGCAAGTTTTGATGTTTTACTCTGTGATTTACATGGATTTTAAACTTTAAGTGTACAGTGCATTAATATTGTCAAAATGCAACAAAAAAATCTTCATTACAAATTTAAAAGTACTTTCGAAGTACTTTTGGGATACACCTTGCAGCTCTCAAATAAATGAAGTAAAAATAAAACCCAACATGATTGCAATGATTCTCCACAGAATTCAATCAAAGGTTTTCTTTTTGCAATTTTAAAGAATTTTATGATAATAATTCATACGTTTATGTAATTTTTCCACGAAAAGTGAAGGAGAAACATAAACCCAACAATTTTCGTGACTTACGCACTAGAACATAAATATTAACACTTTGTATAAATGTTTCAAGGATCAAGGTGACCAAGTAAGTTTGAATTCTGAGTAAGATGTAATGGCTAGTGGAAATGCATGGAAGCCAATCCGTCAGATGCATGTGATATTCTCCGACCAAGTGTTAAACTCAAGTCTACAACAAATACGAACGAATGTAATGGCTGTGGTTTACGGTACCGTAGTTTATAGCATATGATCATATGACGGAAATTGGGAAACATCCAGGAGTTGTGTTCTCTTGATACTCATGGGGCCTTTGTGATCGATGGCAGAATCACATGATGTAATTTGCTGCGGCTGATTCTAGAATCGTCTGCGTGGGCGAAATGAGTAAATACATTTTATGGAACACCATCGATTTTGCTTGCTCGATGATAACTATTTTTAGAACAGCTACACGTTAAGTGAGTGCTATGAGAGAGCACATAGTCGTAGTTGAGAGTTTGTTCGATTAGAATTCTTTATATTTAAGTGGGTTTTAACAACACTCAGTATCTGCACATATATATGCATTCAATTTAAGAATATCTGAAATAAGTTTTATCTCATTCAACAGCACAAGTCTTAAGTATGACGTCTATCAATGGAATTAAAATGCAACAGCTGGATAAAGAGATAAATTATTTGGAAAAAACAGAACAATCCAAACAAATCTGCTATTGTATTGCAAATGAACAATTATTATGTAACATGAAAAATATGAAGTCTGGTTTTTGGTTTGTTTTGTTTTTATTGCATTTTCAGACATAAGTACACACAAAACTTAAAAAAGTGCTTTTATATTCACATTTAATACAGAGAAATTTTGCCATATTAAATATTTGGCAATTCATGTAGAATATATACGCACATACATGTATGATCAATTTGTGCTTTATAAAGAAGTTATTTATCATGAAATCTCTCAACTTTAAGGGGTTTTTATAATGATATAATTATCTTTTTTTAATGTAATGATTTATATATTGCTGAGCTCCAATAAGATCCGGTCAGCATTTTCCCAGTTTTTGTGTATTTAAATATTTGTTCACAGGGCATATGATTAAATTTAAGGATACACCCGGATCGCAAAACACCCGGCTTGCAAAAATATCTCTGTAATGAAGAGTTCCCCTTATCAAATGCAGTTGATGACAATAAAGATGACTCTAATTTAAATATGAATGAAGCTCCAGGTTTGCCAGGAATCTTGCAAATATAGATTTTATCTGTCTTTTCGGCGGAAAGGTGTCATTTTCTTTTCTTCATTCAAGGGATTATATATTCAATATATTTTATTTCAAATATGAAGAGAAAATATCCGCCATAAAATAAAACAGTGAGTAATGTCTGTTTTTGCATATACATGGCAATGACAAATGTTTGAATCAGTCAATCAGAGAAGTTGAAAAAACTCACTATGAGTCACTATGAGTCTTTTTGATAGATCATAAGAAGAAACTGGTTCAGTTATGAAGCAAATGTATTCTTAAATTGAATAAGTAGGATATGACCTCAATGTTTTGTATTCTTTAACAAATTTTCGAAATAAAATATCCATCATATTGTAAATTCTGTTGTTTTCCACTATAGATTTCAAGATGAAAATCAAGTTCTCTTTAACTTCACATTTTGGTCTTTCAGAGAGACTTGCAGAGTATAAAAATCATAAAAATCCCTGGCATCTTTTGTATGCTTTAATAAAAATTTTAATGAGGTTTAATTCTTTACCAAAACATCTGTAGTAGTCTAGTACAAAGTTTCCTTACCAAAGTTATAATACCATTGAATAATGTAAAAGCTGGTTTAAAGTTGAAATTTTGACAATATTATCAAATCTTATATTGTACCATTGTTATCAAAACATCATAAATACAGTTGGGTGCAGTCCTAACCTTATATTCAAGTGCACTTAGCATGTGCACTTCAAGTTTAGTTTTTCGTCCTGAATGCCAGTTATAAAGTTTAGTCAAGTGCACTTGATATCAAGTTTATTTTAAAGTAATTCCGTTTTCAAGTTTACTATCACGTGACGCCAAGTATACTTTTCACGTTTATTCATTACAATTATCCAGTTTCGTATAACACGATAGAAATAATTGTCTTGTTATGTACAATTGCATATTTTATATAAAAAAGACTGTTTTAATAGAAAAGTATAGTACATCAACATGTATATAGAAAGTAAACTAAACTTGAAGTGCACTTAGAGTAAACTTGGAATCAAGTGTAGTACTAAACTTGGAAAGCAGTCATAAAGTTAACTTGAAGTGCACTTTATGTAAGGGTAGGACTGCACCTAATTGTATATCCTAATGCAAGAAGTTTTTTGAAAGATGTTGGGTCGATCTTAACATTTGTAACATACCGATTTTTATAATACGAAACCCGGAAAAGCATGTTAATATATAAAAGATTTTGTTTTTGATTTATGACTGCATGTTCATCGTTAAACGAAATATGCCTAAAGCACCACGTCGGGCGTGGCCGTTCGGCAAATGATACGTACTATTAATACATTAATGTGCAGTTTCTCCAACAGAGTTTCTGCATTTACATTAATGTACCTTACTTATTGCGAAATGTTATAAGATACATGCAAGTATCTATCAAAACATTTACACATAATTATTAAGATATAGGAAAAATTTTCATGGAGGTAAATTTTAAATTATTTAATTGTTTATTCCCTTTCATATCATAGAAAATGCTATAACAAACAATGTCGGCTGCTTGCAGATTTAGTTTTTAGCATAGAGTCCATAATACGTCCTGATATGACTAATAAATTCTGAATCAACTTACCGTAATAAACTTGTTGGAAATGAAATGTCCTACTTTCAACAGAATACGCTACTATAATTTAATGCATAGAATAAACCTCGGATATAAAGTTCAATAAGGAACATAATATTTTACATTATAATATCTAAAAGTGAAAGTGAAAGTATGTCAAGTAAAATTACATATCGAATGTTAAAATTATTCAATGCTTTATTTTAAATACATAGTAGAACACACTTAATAACAAAGTAGAAGTTCGAAAGTGTACCATTCGATGTCTGTATTTAAAGATGTTCAAGTATTAATGTTTAAAGCAGTATACGATGTCAAAAAATCTATCTGCCAATCGTAAAGTTTGAAGCAGTATTTAAAAATTTCAGTCAAGCGCAGAAATTGAGATCTACTCAATGGATCCATCCAAAGGGAAGTGGTGAGGAATTTTCTACCAATCAACGTGTACTGTGTCATTGGACCCAGGGTTTTACTGTCTCATTCGAAAGACACAACACAGACGGCAAGATACTTAGCCGGGAATTTTCGGTCATGTGCCAAGCATGCGCCAGTTTCATCATGATATAAATATAGTTATTGAAAATCTCATAAAAACAAAATATAAAAAAATTATTATATACACCCTATACGGGCTCGGTGCTGATAAGCAAATGAAAAACCATAAACGGTCATAAAATGTATTAAATTGTATCACAGAAGGACTATTTCAGTTTATTTTAATCTTAAAACCAATTGTATATACATGTACTTTAAAATTACAATGAAACCTCTATTAAGAGGTCACCTGTCTATAAAGGTCACAATATAACTTCCCAGTTTCTATGTTTTCCTAAATAATTGGCCTCTGTATAAAGGTCACTTGTCTATGAAGGCTACTTTTGACTCTTCCCTTAGCTGACCTTAATACACAAGTCTGACTGTACTTTAACTATGTACTCTAAGTACTTACTTAGAAAAGGCTGACATTTCTGTTAACTTGGTCAAACTCACTGCATCACCATTATTAATAAAACTGTTTTGCTGTATTACTTAAAATTTCATGACATCAACCAAATGTTTCCACGAATATTTGTTTTAAATAATTTTTCTTGCTTATATTTACATTTTACGTTAACTTTATACTTCTTTTTTGTATATCGGTCGAACATAAGGAATAAAATACTTATTGCCAATTCAATTTCAAACATTAATGTCATTTTTATTGGTCAAGACAAAGCAGGTATAGGACATATCTTGCCTTACCTTTGATGTCATAAAACTGATTGCTCCAATCATTACACAATAACATCAAGTGGTCGACAGTTGATAAACACTTTCGCGTTAGAATTTAACATTTCAATTTCGCTATCACAAACTTTCCTTTCATAAGTAGCACCATTCCATCATCGCCCGCATACGGCGTATTCATATCTCAGTTAATACGTTATTCCAGAGCATGTTCAAATTACAATGACTTTGTTCTGAGGGCTAGGCGACTTTGTGTTAAGCTGCTCAACCAGGGTTATATATGTGCTAGACTAGCAACGTCACTGAGAAAGTTCTACGGTCGTTACGAGACTCTTATTACTCCGGATGATATCTCGTTATCCAGACTTTTAAATGATATTCTGGACTGAGACCGATTCCGATCATTTTACACCGATTTGACACCTTCTATACTAGAAGGTTACCTACTTTGACTTATAAATACATATGGAATTTACACGATTTGACTCTTTCTATTGGGTATATGTGACGGGTGTTGCTAGCAAGCAGGAGATGCTCACTCTCCCCGGGTACCTGATCTCACTCCATCACAGGGGTTCACATATGCTCTTCAAGTAGACATATTTTGTTATTTTCCACTTTTTTTCATTTTCAATGATTTTGCATGTCCTCATGATTTTAGACTTATGGTTTGGATTTATCCATCATCTTTACATTAAACAGGTTTAAAATCAGGTTTTAAATAGTCAGTCTTTATTTGAAGTAAAATAGATTACTATTAAATTAAATGGACTGTCTGAAATACGATTTTGTAAAAGTAATAAAACAGATGGATATAAATATACGTACAACATACATATCATGAAACAACCAGAAAACGTCAAGGCAAAGATACGTACACATTTGTAAAAATAAATCAAATAAACGGAAATATACCATTCAAATCATTTCAAGGAAAATAAAATCAATAGACTGATAGATAAATAAAGAAAGTGATAAAGGAATAAATACATAAATAAATGAATACAAATAAAGAAGTAAATGAATAGATAGTTTTCAAAAGTTAAATGTTGAATACGACGATAACTAGTGCTATGTAACAATTGGACTCGTAACAACGTAAAGTTCCACGGCTGACTTTGATCTGACCTCTTTAAATCAATATTATTGCATACTGTTAAAGAACAAACGTACAAGTTGAAACAGATAGTTACATACATGAGGAATATGCCCAAAAATTGATTGAAATTATAATTCTCGACAAAGAATAAAATTTAAGATTACCGGAAAAAAAGTGTTGTTACTAAAATAATGTAAATGTAAAATACGGAAGTAAATGGTGTCCCATGACTATAGTACTAAGAACAATGTACCATATTGGACATTCACATGATAAAAATCATTAATTAAATAGCTTTATTTTGTGAATGAAGACATATAGACATCTAATAAATGACAAAATTTAGTTAAACTTATAACATAAGGTTATTTGTGCTAAAACGAAATACTGAAATGCTGTTTTAATCATTGCAATTTTTACTGCGGGAAGTGTCTTACTATAAAAGACATACTATTGTATTAACAATATGGTTTTTTATTCTATTGATTGTCACGTTTAGTGATCGACATTTTACACCTGTAAATATTAGTCCAGTGGATTAACTATCAATTAAAGAGTTTTAATGACTAAAATTAACTATACACAAAAGCAGTAATTCATGAAAATATTTACAATTGTTTTTATTCATAGGAAGAGAAATATTGAAGAGAAAATTATTTTTGTGTAATGAAAAAATAAACCCAAAAGTTGAAACTGAACTATAAATTATTGTTTTTCGTAGTAATGAAGGGAATAAGTAATAAAATGTATTGCAATATATTAAACCGATAAATACTTGACAACAGTTTTTCATATTGGCAGGTTAAATTTGATAAAACACAATAATGAACTGTGATATAATTATTGTAAAATTTATTATAAAAATTTAAATTTTCCCATACAGATAAATAGAGCGGTCCAGTTGTCGTACGTGTCACAACACACGAAGACTCTATTACTGATTTTTTTTATAAATCTTAAGAAAATTACCATCAAATCTACTTTAGTGTTAAATTTGTGGAATACTTTGTATCAAAATATATATTTGAAATCTACCAAAAAATCTGAGAATCCTCAGATCTACATTTACGTTTAGTACAAAAAAGAAGAATTTAAAATTATAATATTTGTATTAGATTTTAATTCATTTATATTCCGCAAATTAATGTGATACAAATATAAGTATTTTGATACAGCTCATAATTTCTATTCTAAAATATTTCTGTTTTAAAAAATCTTTCAATATTTTTTTCCAACACCTAAATTTACAACATGGTTTATTATAAGTCTCTAATGTCCATTGAAGTAAAATGTATAAACATGAACATGAGTTTACTTATATTTGGTTTAAGGAATTATTTTAGCATAAACGACGCATTATTGTATTACCAACAGGCTTTTAATTCTGTTGCTTTTTCTGTAGACCGAAATCTTTTAATTTTTCTTTATGTGTTTTTTGTTATTTTCTTATTATCATTGGGTTTTCTTACTGTCAATGTAGGTAAAGATGGTCTTATTCATATATATTCTAATTTTAGTCTTGTGGATTGACTATTGCAAGCCGACATCGGAAAGTGATTCCATTTTACAAGCTATCACATCCTCAATAAAAATAAAATCGAATACAAGTATATTCTAATTTTCTACATTGTTGATATAAGCAAAATATTTAAAACTGTTTAATGATGAAATGTTGTTTAATTGGAATAGCAACTTTCAGAAGCTGAATTTACCGAAAATATAAATTGTATATTATTTTATCCTTCCGGGCACCTTATCTCACCTATTGCGTACATGTGTCAATGAAAGTCAACTGACATATTTTGTAAGTACGACGGCTTTAATACATTATTCAATAATAACTATGCAAATATATATACCAGTATTAATTCCTATTTATCAATACACAATATAAATTCAACCCTCTGCCACATAAAACAATAATTTTGAAAATAGATAATATAACATACATTGTTTTGTAACAAGGTAATATTATAATGCATTGTTTTCTTTTTTTAAATTAACAATCAACGTCTTTGACGCCATCCTACATACCTAGATAGGTAATACTGCATTATGAGGTTTGGTTTATCTTTGTTTAAAAAGAAACCATGAATATAATATTTCATAATGCCCACTTTATTTCAAATCTGTCATTTACAAGTTTGTGTGTTTAAATAGAAATATTTCGAAACAGAAATCCATTAAAAATAGAATGTGTCTGGTTTTTTTTGTTTTTTTTGTTTTTTGCATACTTTCTTTATGGGCTTTTACTGAAATAACCAGGAAATACATTATATGCTTGTATTGTTAGTGCGCTTGCATGTTTAATTTCTGGGAACAATTTTGTAAATGTAATTTCGAACAAAGTTTATCTGTTATTGGGAATTATTTTGTAGGTTTAACGTGTCAATATCTAAATGAACGTTGTAGGCATCAAGGAAGTTTATCCCTCTTCTTTCTTCCAAATATTTAAACGACTACTCACATCGAACCTCGCTGTATTGAACATGCTTTATCCATAACTATCCGTAACTTTAACAATAATCAAACAAACAAAGCGAATGCCATAATAAGACGTTCTGATATTTAAGTTCGATCAAACAATTGGTATTATTTATGTAATGGATATAAGCATTCTCATTGTCTTGACTAACGCAAGTTCTGTATGTACACACTAATCAAAGAAGAAAAGTTATGTTTATCTTGAGTGTATTTGTAATTGTACAGCACTAAAATGTACTACTGAAACAACATAGATACCACTGCATAGAAACAACAATGTAGGTATATATTATCTTACCTTATATCTGATGTTGTCGAGTCCTTACAGTTATTCATATCATGCGTCGTGTTTTGAAGCAGCGCGTTTGTATTGGATAAGTTTGCAGCTTTTCTGGGTAGATATTATATGCAGCTGACATGAAAAATACACGCAACTCATTCTGGGCAGTCAACGTCACTGGACAAAAAGCAACAATGCACATTATAGTCTGGCATATTCATATCTCTCCCACTTTTATGATGAATGGTATCTGTAAAAGAAATTTAACACAAGTGTCACACCATCCAGGTTAGCGATCACCTAGAATTCTTTTGCGGTAACTGTTTGCAGACAACTTCATTATATGTACTTGCAAAATTCCAGTTGACCAAATTATTTTCACCTTATTTTTCTGTCATTACTGTATTTTCAAATATCAAAATGCGTTTTTCTTCAACAAAATACAATTTATCACATGTGTAAAGGATGTACCAATGTCTTCTGCGTTTTTCATTTAGAGAGAGGTAGGCGCAATAGAGAATACTTAATGAACACATATTTTCTTCTTTGATACAGATGTTAAAGAGGAAGAATAAATATTATTAGCATATCTGTCAACGAGGAGACAATGATATAATAATAATATATAGAGAAAAAGGAAACATATATCATTATCAATTTTCATTGTTGTATACCTGTATTATTTCTAAAAATGATGTTCAGAATGTTGTCCAATTAAATCTTTGGTTTTGTTATTTATTCCTCGTTTATGACTTTGTTATCTGTAAATGCGATTAGCGCTGAAAATGAATACTAAATCCGCTACAAATTATCTTACCACTAAATTAATATTCTGCGCCGGCTGTATACTTTGGGTATTTGTGTCGAATGCGGATATAAAATAGGAGAAGCTTACTACTCCCGGGCACAATGTGTCACTGTCATTGTTTAAAGGGCAATTAAAATGCAATCCTGTTACATTATTGAATAACTGAAGTCTAAATTCTAATTTTTTATTATAAATAAACATCCTAATTGGAACTCGTTTAAGTCGAACTTTTTTCCACTGTTCCTTTGAGTTCCAGTTGTCGAGAATCGAAATTTTTATGCATAACATAAATAATAAAAGGTGGAGTTTAGAATTATGAATATCTGGTAGTGTCAACAATATGCAAACACACGTAATCAACACACAAAAATGATCATAATGTGAAAAGGAGAAATACAGAACGTCATATAAGGTTAGATAACACTTAATCAGAGTTCCAAATTGGGACGGTCTGTGAGAAATTCAATCATACAATCGGTATTGAGTGACGTTTGCTACTTCAATTGTACCGTCCTAAGTCGGTATCGTAACCGCAGCACAATCGATTATTTTTGTAATGTCGTTCCGTGTATATTATGCTGTTGTCATTTTTTTTGTGTGCAGGTCCTTGGTGATTTGTGTCATACAGCTTTTTCAGATGTCTTCTGTTTTCTCTTGTTAGCTCGCTGAAGGGCACTGAAATTATGTAACTATTAACCTCTGTTTAGATTATAATCAATAGTATGTATATCTAAAATGCATATATGAGGAAGACATTTCTTTAAATCATTTAGTCATTTTTGATGCCCGATTTCTACATTTAATATATGCCATAAGGTAAATAATGGATATATCGTGTATAACTGTTATGTAGATTTTTAAGCAAGAAGTCGAATTGGAGGAAATAATAATAAAAGATATTGTGGTAAGTTACTTTTTATAAATAGTATTTTTAAGAGTCATCAATATTTCATTTATTTGTTAATATTGGTCTTATATAAAATGGATAAGCATAAATTCTTTATTTTGAATTTCATAAGACTATATTCATATTGCCGTATCGTTTGATATAAAGCCAAAACTCTTGCAATGATTATGAACAGCACTCTATGGTCATTGGGCAGTAAAAACGTATGTTCCCCTTTAGTACCTTTCAATATTATGTCTGTACGCATTCAGAGGTGATAAACAACATGTTAAGATTCATCCCAGGAAATATAGGGGAAAAAGATAACATTAATGGGTCAGTTTAAACTTACAATTATATTAGTTTCGTCTGTATTTAAAGGCCAAACAAGAGACGCTCACTCCTCCTGTGTACCTGGTTTCAACTATGAATTGCAGGGGTACGTGAATGTCCACTGTGGTACACTGTTGTTAGTGCCATACTCATGTGACACCAGTTTTAGACAAGGTCCAATGAAACGTAGTACGATGTCCCACAGCCTCGTTATAATGCCTACCTAAGATTTAACATACATTAACACATTATATGGTTTCATTAACACTACTTTATGATGGACGACCTATTAATGTGTCTAAGGTATTTTCATGGACAAAGATAGTGTAACTTATTTAGTAAACTTCCGGTTGTAAACGTGATGTTGTCATTAATGAATTATCACAATAAAACCTACATCAGACGTCTTAATTATAAAGGTGGTTATGCAAGGGCAAAATATGCAAAACAGGGCGTCCTTGGATTATTCCACGAACTTGTTTATAGAAAATTTTCTTTTAGCACGAGCGGTAATGGACAGTAATTGGCAATGGTCTGTATTTTGCCCATAATTCCCGCTATATGTGTGTATATGTAAGTGGGTATATATAAATGTATGTTCGAGGATGTGTGTGTGTGTGTGTGTGTAGGTGTGTATGTGTTACCTTGTATTCTTATATCCTTGATAATTCTTATATTCACATATAATTATAATTTGAAATATTATTGGGAATCTGATTTGCAATTTCTTTCGATTACCAATTTTATGCAATAATAAAGACTAAAAATATATTTTGATGATATTCTTGATCATTAATAATAAAACTCGAAAAAAAATCTATTATTTCGGAGTTTTTTTTTCTGAATATAGTTTTATCAAAGCCAATTACAATTTTTAAATTTATTTGACACTTATATTTTGTTTATTTATTATTGTCTCAATGCATAGCCTCATTTGAATGTATATTGCAAAGTACTTGATTTGTTGAATGCTAATTCAGGAAATTTTAACGCATCAACCAATTCCATGAAACGAAATCAAACTTTCATCACATCTCTATAAGTTCACATTTGGTCAGGCCATGTTTCTAAGGAGACTCGATCTCACAGTATTATGCTCACACGATCGATTCATTTGCTTCATGTCCATGTCTTAACATAATAAAAGTTTTATCTACATCATGTTAATTACACATACGCATGACTTGAATGAAGAACGGCGCTGTATAGAAAAAGTGACAGTCACGCCATCAGAACAAGGTTATAATGACATATTGAACCTTCAAGGTCACTAGTAAAATATTTTTCCAATTAAATTCTTCATTAGAAATAATAAGACTTTAATTACCAAAAGAAGTATTACAGTTGCTTGCACCGTAATAGTTAAAAACACTTCCAATATAAAAATGAGTTTACCTTAGTCTGCAATAATTGTATTCTTTGGAAGTTTTAACTGAAATGTAATGCTTATTTATCTATCGAGCACCGAAAAGAACGACAATAAATTTGACTTGTGTTGATCACTAGTTAAGACCTTATTCATGACTATTTAGTATAAAAATTATGGCCATGTCGATGCACATTACAGACTATATTAAATGTTTGATTTACATTTAAGTATTCGTTTGTCCTATATATTAACAAAGCGACCATATAAAAATAGAAAATGTCTACAATAGTTCAGATAGTTCATGCATTTTTCACCTCTTCCATCTCTCAAATGATTTATATTTTATTTATCGGAAAAATAATTTTGCCTTTACAGTCATCACTTGCATCTGACTTGCAAATTGACTTCCAAAAATTGGCTTATAAAAGACCTTGATAGAAAAAAATGCCTTCGACTCAATTTTATGAGAAAAGTCGCTATGGACATGCAGAAAATACAAGACAAACACAAAAAGACATCACAAAAATATTCGATACTAATGCTGTTGTGGTACGATTTAGGTCAGTCAACTGGAATGAGAAACGTCATTCAATTGGTGTGGTTCACTGGTATATGGCCTACTCTTCAACTGATCACAAAGCAATATAAATAGATAAATAAATAAGACTCTCACTTATCCCACATATAAAGAATAGGTTATTTAAGTTGAAAAGTTTTTGAAAGCGATGAAACAATGTATATTATCTGCTTATTCTGTTAATGTACTCATTGTTTCCATATGGAGGATTAATTATATATTTCAAAATATGAGTACTTTAATTGTGCTGCTTTTGAGTAGGAAGGTGGGCCCGTTAACCGGTTCAATAAGCTTGTTTAAATGTTTGTCATTTCAACTGTCCTGTTACAATCGAATATGTTTGTAACGTCTTTTGTGTGTTTATTCTTGTGCTTTTTCTCCATAAAACTGAGTTAGATATCTATGTACTTTCTGTTGAAAAACAAAACATAGTGGCTACATAGTGACTACTGTGACTACTCAGCTGAAGCCTTTTTTTTCTAAATATGCCATTCTGTCTCTGGCATTTTGTTTGTATTTGCCTGGCATTGAAAAGACTTTATGTAACAAAATACTATTGACCAATTCGGAACATAAACCTGGTTATTTTTCGGAAAATAAAATCGTCCTTTTCTCCTACCCAATCTCCACGAATATACAAAGCAGTTTTTTTTTCAATCATTGGTGTTTAATGATTATGTTTATTGCAAGGGAAATATAAAAGTATTATTCACATTTACACCAAGTATCAGATGAAAATGTATGGACAGTCGCTGTTATTCTGGTACTTCTGAACACTTTCATATTCTACTTTCATATTTTACTTTCGTATTCTGATTACAAAGACCTAAATCTGGAGAATAAGACAATACTGGTACCAGGGCAAATCGAAAAATGTTATTAAAAGTTAAGCGGCTAAAATTATAACAAATATTTATATGTACTTTTTCATGTTTTAAGTTTAGTACACATCATAAATTTGTTCCTGTTCCTCATTTGTTATTTAATTGACTTTGAACAATTACAAAACACAAATCTTAGACTTAAATGATGAAAATACCTACACCAGCAGTTTTCGATATTAAGGGTTATTTATAAACGTTTTGATAATAAGCACATGTATATGCAACTTTAATGTAATTGTAATGCCCACATATTTGTACAATGCATATTCATATATTTCAATGTTACTTCCATGACGAAATTGAAAAAATAAGTCTTTTACCCGAAAAGAGAAACAAAACAAATGAATACTTACTCTGAAGGCAATAATAGAAAAAAAATATTAGCTTTGTTTACGATAAAGTATGGCTTATTAATGAAACAAGATACATGTCACACATTAAGATAAATAAGTAACTACTAATATGAGTAATGTTCTGACTCTGCGCAAATTATTTAAGGATTGTTTTTATGTTTTTGTGTATCATTGGTGTGTATTGGCAGTAAGGAAAGAGAAAAATATATAAAATAATGATATAAATAATTTTCTTGCATATATTTTTGTACATAGAATTTGTAAGTTCCTTTTTCCGGGCACCTGGTCTTACCCCTTACTCCTCCCGAACACCTGGTCTCACCCCTTACTACTGGTCTCATCTCTGATAGACAATCACTCCTCCCAGGCACGTGGTCTCAGCTCCAACAGACACTCATCCTGGACACCTGGTCTCACCTCTTACTCCTCCCGGGCACCTGGTCTCACCCCTTAATCCTCCTGGGCACCTGGATTCACATTTGATAGACACTCATTCCTCTTGGGCACCTGGTCTCACCTCTTACTCCTCCCGGGCAACTGGTCTCACCGAGTACTCCTCCTGGGCATCTGGTCTCATCTCTGATAGACACTTCTCCTGGGCACCTGGTCTCACCCCTTACTTCTCCCGGGCACCTGGTTTCATAGCTTACTCTTTCTGGGAATCTGGTCTCATCTGTGATAGGCACTAACTCCTCCCGGGTACCTGGTCTCAGTTCCAACAGACACTCACTCCTCCCGGACACCTGGTCTTACGTCTTAGTCCTCCTGGGCACCTGGTCTCACCCGTTTCTCATCCAAGGCACCTGGTCTCTTACAGACACTCAATCCTCTTGAGCACATAGTCTTACCTGTTAATCCTCCTGGGCATCTAGTCTCACCCCTAACTCCTCCCAGGCATCTGGTCTCATCTCTGATAGACACGCACTCCTCTTTGACACCTGGTCTCACCTCTTACTCCTCCTGGGCACCGGGTCCCTGGGCATCTGATCGCAACCCTTACTCACCCTGTGCACCTGGTCTCATCTCTGATAAACGCTCACTCCTGGACACCTGGTCTCACCTTTTACTACTCCTGGGCACCTAGTCGCACACCTTACTCCTCCTGACCATTTGATCACACCCCTTACTCATCTTGAGCATTTGTCTCACCTCAGATAGACACACACTCCTCCTGGACACCTGGTCTCACCTCTTACTCCTCCCGGATACTGAACTCACCCCTTATCCCTGCTGGGCATCTGATCTCACCCCTTACGCATCCTGGGTACCTTTCTCATCTCTGGTAGACACACACTCCTCCTGGACACCTGGTCTCACCTTTCACTCCTCCCGTGCACCTGGTCTTATCTCTGATTTTCAGAGTTCCATAAATATTCAATATGGTGCGCTGTCGTAAGAGCTACTGTAAGGCAGTAGTGTCCTTCTCATTTTATATTATTATTACATTAATTCATTTTGCAATGTAGAGTTAGTTGAAATGGTAACCCACTGAGAATAATTATAACGAAATAGTGTTATTCCACTTTAACTTTAGACGTACAACATTAAAATAGTTTTGTATCTTTTGTGTGCAGTTATTGTTTGCAATTATGACTGGCAGAATGAGGCAAACAGATGACCGTTACTCTCTGCTCATTTGGAAAATATTTATAAGATTATATCTAATTCTCATCGTATGTGTTTTATATACGTTTTACATATTGATAACAGTTTTATACATGAAATATATTTTATATTACCTAACAGAATTAGCTAAAATTAATGATAACATTGTATGATTCTATTTTTATGATTGAATTTATAATCTCTCAACTTATAATTTAAGTTATAACTTATATTAACAGACATTTTTATTGGCTTTCCAACTAAATATAAGAAGATGAAATAGTCTAATAATAAAACATACGAAATAAAGAATAAGTCAGTGTATGACGTCAAAAACATTCGATTACATCCTAACCATGGTGATGCTAGTCATTTGATATGGTTAACCGGTTTACAGGCCTAACCTTCCCCTTTGTTGTTAAGTATATTATAAACATTAGAACATATCAGCCACCTTTATTTCAGAGCACCAGGTCGGCATTTCCACAAATTATATCTGCATATGTTTTACTTTAATTCATTTGTGTTTTGTTTGTGTGCTTTCACATCAATTTGTAAATATACGAATGAAATACAAGGAATGGGATTTTAAAAATGTTTATCCGCTGTCTTACACTCTGTTCACACAGTTTCCAATATCATATCTCAGCCAATGTACACACGTTTTTAGTGACCCGGCAACTATCCGATTACGAATCAAAGTTGCTACGGTACGGTGCATGAACAGGTTAACCCACCAAATGATTAGTTAAGTGTTTTATGTCGGTACTGTGATAACCAAGTAATCGAGAAGTTTTGTAACAACCTCTATATTTTCCTTTTTACTTTGGTTTTGTTTTGCATTATTTTCCTTAAGTGAATTTTTCATATGTTTAAGGTCTCTTACTTCCGATTTTGCTTATGCTTTTATTTCAGCAATAACTTATCCTCTCTTATTAAATTTATACCGGCTATTTTTTTTTCCTTGGAAGTGGATCTTTGTAATATCTCGTTAAAATGCATTTTATGACTGAATAATAAAGTCTTGTTTTGGTTTTTGGTTTTGTTCTAACCAAGTTTTTCTAATTACTATCCTACATGATGGTGTTCAAAACGGAAGCACGTGCTATGATATAATATATATGTGAAGGTATCTTGTGCTGGCACTAACAACACACATAGTCGGTATTTCATAGACTCCTGAATTTGAATATATGAATATAAATTTATGAGATTAGATATCTATTGTATGCCTTCATCCGCATTAAAAGCTCTAAACATTTTCCGTTTCACAGCTGGGCTAACGCCTCGCAATGAAACTCAATTTCTGACAGGGTATTCGCCCATACCCTGTCAGTTTTTGTAAAACACAAGCACGGTAACCCCATTCTAATGCATTTGACAAAATAATTACAACTAGAGGCACAAAGAATGGTTTTCTAAGCCACGTCGCTAACCACAGTCATATCAAAAACTGTAGGGTATCGTGACGTCACAAATTAGAAACTACAGGGTATCGTGACGTCATATCAAAAACTGCAGGGGTATCGTGAATACCCTTGCAGTTTTTAAATCGGACAGCCAATGAGATCGCATGTTACAAACAAGATGCATTAGAATAAAATTTCTAAAGTAATGTCTAAATGATATTTACTAACTCACACATTACTTTTTTATTTACTCAAAATCTAGTTTACCTTGTCGGAAGTCTTAATTATTCCTGCAAATAACACAAAATGAATTCTGCAAAATATTAAGAAGGCAGTTTGGGTGGTAACAATTAAAGTCAAGTCGAGTTTACGTACGAATCAGGAATTGTTACGTGTCAAGCGACATTCTTTGTAATATACGAAGGTTAAAACTAATGTTAGGTTAAGAAATTTAATTACATGTCAAGCTTTTAAGTTCTGGATATTCTGAATGGTGAGAAAATCATGTTTAATCCACATATTCATTGCCATAATAATGCAAATCCCCTACTAAACCTTAAATTGTTTAAAAAAAGATTAAAAAAAAATTAAAAATAAAAAGACATCACGACACCATTGTTAAGAAGGGAAACGAAAACTGTGACAATGGTCATCTGTAACTTGTGTCATTTTGTGAATAAAAGAGTTAACAGTTGGAATCTGACCTTTTTTGTATAGTGGTATGTGAATAGGGTTCAATCACAAACGCTGAGATGATTTAGAAGACCTTGAATGAGTGATACCCCGCGGGATGAATTTTCGGTTTCAAAATAAAATCTTATCTTTCAGTCATCTGCTTGACCATTACCTAAAGTGAGAAAATAACAAAACTATTTCATCTATATGTGCTTCTCCAGTGAAGTCAAATGCAAGTACACAAAATCACATAGTTATCCAAGGTACAATTTGACTGAATCTAGTTTTTATATGCAAAATATGGAATATCATTGTTTATGCTGATATAAATTATTTATCATGTGCATTTTGCATATTCAATGTTTTATTTATTTAATTTTTTTTTGTTTTTCTTTTTGCTTTTTGTTTTTTGTTTTTGTTTCTGTTTTTTTAAATTTGAAATAATACATTTCTTATCAACGTATTTCTTTCAATATTGTAAATTTATTTACGTAATATCTGTTTGATGCAATACGTTAAAAAATTTAACACACCGCGATCGATGTAACAGAACCCGCTATAACATTACAAGTTGTAATATGTCTCCATATAAACAAAGCATAAAGTGAAATCAACATGGATAAAATGAATACCGTGCAGGTTTCCATTTACACAATCCACATGTTAGGCACAAATAATTCAATATTAGTCTTAAACGAATAAAAAGAAATATACTTACGTTAAAGAAAATATTCGTTGCACTGGAATCTATAGGGGGGATATGATTTTGTATTTTTATGCAAACTTAAGGGAAAACTCCTAGATAAATGTTAGATATGGTCGAGAGCAAAATGTACGGAAAAGGGTAATTTACATAGTCCCGTCTGATTGTGTTTTCTTATAATAAATCTAATTACATTAATCAATATAATCAACGATCTATATAATCAAAGTATTCAACAAAACAAATACATGATCCTTTTATATTCCATCTCTGATGTTTGAATGATTTCAAGTACATCGACAAATACTAAATAAAATCGATTTACAAGAATTATATAGTTATACTTGACGTTGCCGTCATCACTTTGTCTACTTATTAAAAAGACAAGTGCTTTGTATTTACTACTTTCTACAGTTTACTTACAAAATCTCCGCCGAAAAGATTTCTAACAATAAAAGAGTCATTCCTAAATGAAGGAAATATATTTATGGTGTTACGTAAATTTTATCATTTCTTTCTATCCAGCTATTTAATTTAAGAGATGAAGCATATAATAAAATATCTATTATCATTTTCTTTCTCTATGATGATTAATGTGTTGATAAAGTACATTTAAGTATTTCTTTTATAATTTATCAGTATTAGATAAGAATGTTTATTTCATTTAATATTCAGCATTTTTCTATATAACTGTCCGCAAATATATATTTTATCTAAACAATGAAATAAAATGTCACAGGTGAAAGTCTTTTCTTCAGATCTGATCTATGGCTTTTGTCTGTCTGTCTGTCTGTCTGTACTTTTATTTCACTTTGTTTTGTAAAGTCATTCGGCTTCTAACTTCAACGAAGTACATGTACTCACGCCACTCTCAATCTGATCAGACATCTTACTCATTCAGTCTACATCTTTTTAGAAGTTCAAAAGAAAATCATTTGCAATCCAGGTACATAAATTTAATAGATATGGACAAAATATAAATACAAACATGTAAGCACATACACAGTATATTTTTATACATGATTTTCATATCCATGTGACAAACTAATTGGGCAAGTAGAAAGTCCCTATCCATGAAATCATCATACTCCGACTTGGCTCTTGCGCATCGAAAGAATAGCAAAACACCCCCAAATTACAGAATATATCCAAAATCTGTAGGGCAAATTGACTTTTAACTGCTGTGTGCAGCGAGGAGCAAGTTAAACGTTTCCTTGGAGGGTTTGCCTTCCAGTTTGTATCAGTCCATTTATCTCTTGTATGTAGTCAAAATATGTTATGAGAATTTTTTGTTTGGGCAATCATAAAAAAAGTTTAAAAGTCGTACATGTTTAGTATTGTACATGTATTCATTGTAGCAGGAACCATATTTTATCTGATTAAGCGCGTTAATTTATGACCTAATTCAAGACTGTACTTATACAATTATATCTTAATGTTAGACATTCACATGTTGTGATCATTTTGTGATAATTAGGGGATACCACACTTGTGTTTTCGAAATTCCGGCAATTAATCGGTAATGTACAGATTACAAACTGAGTTTATGAACGACGCGTCAGTGTGTGTATACATTGCAATATAGAACTCTACATATATGCCGATGACCCTGTCACACAGCAGATTGTCTGATTTACACATAAATATTAAGCACGCGCATTACACAGTACTTCGTATTTCACAGTAAACGTCGCACATGAATAATAAAAAGTATGGTTGTATAAACAATTCATTTTGAAAAAAAACCCCAAAAATTAGCAATATGTTGCTGTCCATATCATCTGTGTTGAATGCAGGTCTGATGCGCTATAATGCCAATCATCACGAGAACTATCTACCTGGGATAACACTTATCGTCCCACTCAGGGCCTATGTTTGAACTATTCTCTAATATGTCCTGTACATTAATTACAACACAAAATTTCGTATAATAACAACTTCGGGCTGGATCCACCAGAGTTCGACCCAGAGTGTTCTCGAGTTTTGTTTACTTATCCGGCATTAATACAAATTAAAAACCTGCGGTTGGTAATCGAGTATGTGCAGGCTTCAAATTAGCTTCCATCAACCAATCAGAATCTGTACTACTTATATATTTGCACTGGAATTCATGACCAAGCTTATATATTATAAGTATCTTTTTTCCAAGTATTTTGTGCAAAAAGTTTTCGTGCTTCGGACATTTCAGAAAATAATGTTTTCGCATTCGTCTAAATGCAGAACCATACACGATAGTGTCTGTTTATTTCATACTTTAAGACTGAATTATCCCAAGTACCTTTTCGTGTTCACTTGATAAATGGAAAGACCTGAATATACTACTTTCTGGCATTAAGATTTTTGTGATGGTTTTAATAAAGTAAAATCATGATTTTACAATTACTTTAGTTTTGCAAAACATGTATTTGTGTATATATGCTGCAAATTAAAATATTTACAATGCTAGTCAAATTCCTTCGATGAACCATGCTAAACAGAGTCGGTTCATCAGACCATTGACTTAAGTCATGGAAGTAGTACCCGGCGTATGGCAAATCACATGCGTAGTAATATAAAAAGAAGCGGGGCTTACTTAATAAAATATAAGAATTGTAATAACAAAATTAATGTATCTGTTAATTTTGAGCAATTAAAAAATTACCTGAACTGATAGAGTATATTTAGCATTCTAGACACGCACTATATCGCGCGGCGGAAGTACTTTTCCACTTCAATAAAAATTCGGTCCTTGCCAGTTTGATAACGGGGAATTTGATATTTTGTTTTCAATAAAGAACCTTTTAAAATGCATTGTAAATATAAGGAATGACTGTCCTTTTTTTCTATGTTCATGGGGAATGAACTTGGATGAGAAACAAACAAATCATTCGAGAACCGCTTCGCGGTTCACGTAATTTGTTTGTTTCTCTCCCAAGTTCATTCCTCATGAACCTAGAAAAAAGACAGTCATTCCTTAAATGAATTATACACAATAGTTATTGTTTTTCTTGTCTTTGATTACTCTTGTCTTACGGCCTTATGCTTTCTTTCATCGTTGCATTTACTTGATTTTATTTTTAAGAATAAACAATTTTTAAATTAAGTTTCCTTTGTAAACCAAAAAATCTAAGATGTAAATACACACACACACACACACACACACACACACACACACACACACACACACACACACACACACACACACACACCTACACAAATGTTTATGTTTTTAATATTTGTTTGCATTTCACTGTTATACTTACAAAGCCTTTGTTAAAATTCCTTATAAAATCCTGCGTGACAGACTGATGGTGTTACTGAATGACAGCAATGACTCGACAGATTTTGTTCCTGTCATACAAAAATGTACACACATATTATTTACCCCCTACATCTATTCCGGAAATTTTTTTCTATAGTAGATGCCGAATTATGTATCAAATTTTTAAATGGTTTTTTCTCGCACCGCTCTCGCGGCAAGTTGGGATGTAGGACTGTAAAATGGTTAAATAAATGATTATGACCATTCTGAGTCTCATTTGTCCTGTATCGAATTTTATTTCATGTTTTATACATGTTTTCGATCTAACTTTGCTTTTTTGACTGAAACACTTTGATACATTCAAGCATTAAGTCATAATTCTCATCCATTCTTTTCGAATAATACAGTTTAAAGGCCTAGTGATCATATTTCAATACATGATATAAAAATGAGGCGACGAAGCAGATAGATGTGGTACAAAAACAAACAACTAAAGGATTTCCAACATATAAGTAACAAAACTAAAACCAAGGAACATTTGAAACTTATTTACAATTACATAATTGCTTTTGTTTTTGTAAGGGACCTTTCGATTACTGTCGCGACTGATTAGTGTTTTATACAAATGAGACGCACTGTACAGTTCAGTGAAGGTATCTTTAACATTTCTGTGGTTGTATAATGCATTTACAAATCGCTTTGTCTATATACACATGAAAGGACTTTTAACTATTGATAATTCTGCATACTTATCTTCCTCGTATTTAACGTGCAAATATGTTTTATAAGTTAAGTGATATTCAAACTTCAAGACGGAAGTAAATGTAGTTATGGTCAATGTGGAGAAGAATTAATCATCGTAGAGAAAGGGTGCATCGATTGTCTGGCGTCTGCTGGTTAATGTCTGGGTAATGTGGATTTCACTTGAGTGTTTATAAATATCAACATCAATTTTCTTATTATGACAGTGAACGTTACTTATTGATTACCAATGTACATGCATTTTAATCAACAAAAATCGAGGGTTTTATTTATTTTACTAATTTTTATGAATATTATATGGTATAAAACATATATGAATACTTTTAGTATTTAATTTGATAAAAAAAATTTAATTTTAGCGGAATATGAAATGCTTTCAGATGAAATTGAAATGTCGATTAATAGATGCATAGAAATTATTATACACGCATAAATGTTATAGCAAGGCATACACATTAATATTATTATTATTATTATTATTATTATTATTATTATTATTACTGCTACTACTATTACTAATACTACCACTAATACTACTACTACTATTACTACTTCTACTACTACTACTACTACTACTACTACTACTACTTCTACTACTATCAAAGAATAACAATCTTATTCTATATTATATAAAATATTAATTATTTTAGTGTAAGTTTGAAACATGATTGCCATGAAAAAAAGATGTACACAACCACTGGTAAAGACATAGCAAAATGATATCATATCAGTGTTATCATCTTTTGTTTTTCTGTAACGTGTTCGTTAATTCACCAAAAAGACATATCAACCAGCAGTGATATAAAAGAACATTTATCCTTTTTCCACTATGAAGATTTTTCACACATTTATTCCTTTGACCTTCCGAAATCAGTAATATGTTTACTGTGTTATCAGATATTTATTGACAATGTTTTCTATTGTATATTTATTTTGCTCATCCTTTTATAAACACTGTCTTGCAGTCAAGAAAGATATTTCGTTATATAAGTAAAAAAAACCCCACAAAACATGTATTCTTAGTAAACATAGTATACTAATTTTGTTTAATAATTAAAATTGCATCATTTTCAGAATTCAAACCAATCATTAGTTAGTGGGAGAATGATACAGAAAGATTGGACTTTCTTATTTCAGACAGAGATATTTGAGCTTCATTCCTTAATGGATTTTATTGTGTGAGACAGGGGAATGATACAAATATTAAATTCTATAAATGTTGATGTCTTCCTTTCGATCCTAAACTATCTGTTCTTACTGAATTTCATAAGGCAAGTCCAACTTTTAACTTGCTCAATGATTATTGCATTAATACATTTCTATTATACAAATGATCTGATGATTAATTCAATTTCCTAAGTGATAGTGTCATGACTGGATAATATTTATTTTAAACAAAGAGAAATATCTGTAGATGCCTTCCTCAGGTAAAATACGGAGTAAATGGTGTTATATTACTGAGGCTTACAATGATGTAGCAAGGTGGACATTCATGAAAATTAGAGTAGAGTCTAGGTGCCAAGGATGAGTAAGCATCTTCTGTTTGGCTAACAATCAGTCCCAAAATTAACACGAATATGAAAAGTTGAATGCATGCAAGTCAGTTATATGAATTTATGGCTAGCAACGGATGAGGCATACAGACAGTGGGTACCAACATTCTCGAACATCTTGATGTGAATCTGGTCATTGAGAAATCGTTATGTCGACTATATTTGCAATTGGTTTTCTTAAACGTTTCTAGTATATTTCGTAAAACGTCTTTGTCATGGAGATTAATATTACTTGATAGGCTTTTAGATTTGAATTGTAACATTCAACTATCCATGTATTTATGTATGAAATATACTATTATGAATTGCTGATGTATAGATTCTATATTTCTATTATATACTTACATAGAATTTGACAATGCAGTTGTTACCGACTATGTAATACAGTGGAATATATACCTTCGTGTGGATTCAAGACCTGCAAATTAGTAAAACATTTAATTAGTTCTTTTTTTCAAAAGTAAATCTTCTGAAGCCTGCATCTCACCTAGTGATCTATTTTCACGCAGGAGAATCTGTTGACCAGACATACTCATTGACATTCTGCTAGCGTATCGACTTCCTCTTGCAAAGACTAAACTATTTAAATAGTTACCTTATTTATCTCTGATCAGCTATGAAAGAGTCATCGGAGTCGGTAATCTAACATACACCATACTTCCTATCCCACAAGTCTGCATTGTAAAATGGCGGCTGGGTTACTATTATGCACATTGCAGAGGTCATGCTTTCTATCGAGAGAGGGCCTCTGGAAAGCATAACATACATAATACTAGCTTTATCGATCCACACATCAACCGCAAAACATTTTTAAACAGTAATTGTGACTTGTTTCTAAATAGTTTTAGCTCCGGGTACTGTTCATGAAAGTTTCGTTCTCATTCTCGTGAGATTTTCGTCAATGATTATGGCACAATAGTATAATGCATGCATAGTTGTTGAATATGTAAAACAATACTTTGGTTATAGCAAGTATTAATTTGAAAGATATCGATATATGATAAATATGATATGTCTTTTCCTGAAACCTTTTATTCGGTCGATATTAAGTATTACGTTCACTTCTGTTTCTGAATATCAAGTCATATAACACATATTACTAAATTAATATTTCATGGTAATAAACAGACAATAAATTGCTTATTCAGATGCTTATATCAGAATATCAGGTCTTGTAATTAACGATATACATTCAATGCTGTCATTTGCAGTAACATCATTTTAAATGATACTTAAAACAATACCAGATTCAGTACATGATTTTCTTTTACTGTATATGTGTATTCGAAGTGGAATATTATACAAAAATATTACTCTTGAATATAATAATAACTTACAAATTGTATACACTGTGCAATTATTTGTCAATGCAAAGACAGACACATCCATTGAATAAATCAGATGTTCTAATGCACTAGATATTCCCGGCGGGTTTGGTTAGTTAAACCGGAGATGCTTACTGCTCCTGGAAACCCTGTTTCGCATTTGAATTTTCAGGGGGTTATGAATGTTTCATCATGGTGGAACGTTTAATGAGTGTCATTCGGTTATGTTTGTTCTTTTATAAATTGATATTTGAGAGACAGGTTAAGTGAAGTGGTCAAATGCTTGACTTGCAGTCAAAGCAATTTTAGTTCGATTACCTGACATTTTAACTCTCTTTGTGAAATGAATAACATCCCATGTTGATACAAAATAATTGTAAAATCGTTTTATTAAACTATTTATTTTACGAGCCTTCTTTATATCTATACTTAGTCATAACAGGTTAAGGCAAAGGAGTTTAAAATAACTGGACAGTTAATACTGTATAATCTATCTATGGTACCTTCTCAGTAATCTATAGTAAATTGTACTGAGCGATTGTCATATAGGTGTATGTATGACTCATTGCATATTGGATGTGCGCAGTAATGCTGTTGGATACATATATGTAGTTCCAAATTCAGAAATTTTCATTTGGCACTCTACTTTTGACATATAATAATATTACAAATCCACCTAAAATTTGTATACCATTACTTCTGAAAAAGAGTACATGTATTACAATAAATTTCAGAATATACGTGTATTATATATACGTGTATTAATTTGGTGTACGTATGGGCATTTCGACGACTTAAATCTTTTCAGTGATCCTCAAAACCTAAAATATGAAAATCAAAAGTATAAATATGTGAAGAGCGAATAACAAATCGATTTAAATGAAAGAACAAAGGAACCCATCTAAGGACAGAGTTATGCATGAGGGAGATACTACCAGTAAGCTTTAGAACAAATAAGAAATGGGGGGGGGGGGGGGAATGTAATATTTATTTCGGATCCTTACAGAAGTACCGCAAACTGAGGTTTATGGCAACAAAGGGATTTCTGGAGTTTACATTTATGTATAATACAGATTCATTCTTCGCAGTTGACTGACCTGAAAAAAGAAATTAGGCACGGCGTGACAAATATTCAGTTAGCAATGGATATATACCAAAGAAGCAATTGTGTATAGGAAATACTCCTTCAAGACATATGGAAACCATGATAGGACCTTAAAGTATAAAAAAAAAATCATATTTAAGAGGAGAATGATAAACGGGCGAGTCGTTAATGAAGAATACCCATGGAGGATTCTTTTAGAATTAACGTTCTTACAGTTTAGGAAGTTTAACTTTACACATTTTAAAAAGAAGTTCGTAACATTTATAGATAATATCAAGAAATCTTTTTTATACAAAAATAATATTTCTTGAACATTTCAATGTGCAATCACATTCGTTTATGATGATCAAGAAACTTTTTTGTATTAATGTCCTCTCACTTATATTATTGAACTTGTTTTTGAAACATCATGTATAAATGTTTATATGTGTGCAACTTTGATTTGATTGTTTTCTTGGCAAGTGGGGAGGAGTTACATCGCGACATGGAACCTCTTAAACATAGTGGCGCAACCCAGGAATCGAACCAGGATCGTCGGCGCCGCAAGCCAAACGCTTAACCATGGATGGTTGGCTGTCTGATTGGTGTTTTACGTCCCATTCAACAATTTTTCAGTTATATCGCGACATGGAACCTCTTAAACATAATGGCGCAACCCGGGGATCGAACCCGGATCGTCGACGCCGCAAGTCAAACGCTTAACCACTACAGGGAAGGTTTGGATGGTAAAATGGTATTTTATTTAATTGTCCAACTAAGCTGTTATTGAGATATCTTAAACTGAAAGCGAATGGCTTTACCAATGAAGAAAGGTAGCCCTATTATAAAAATTTAAAAGATTTTCATTAATGGCTTGTTAAGTAGATTGTTTTGATGTTAATGTCCAAGCATTAGAAATATATATATATATGATAAGATAATATCTTTTTGTAAATATTTGTCCCGTGTCAATTTTTAGGAATTATTTATCATAAAATAATCGAAGTTCTATATGTTCACAGTATGAGAATGCATCAAATTTTAAAGAATTTATTATCAATTCTAAATATTTTCGGTATATAGTATCCAAATATAAGTTCAGAAACTTTTTATTAATTCTTAGAATTAAGATATATGCAACCATATAGGTCTAAATTCTTAGACTTAGACTTAAGTTTCTTTGTGAATAAGGCCCCCAGAACTATAAAATATATTGGCGCAGTGCGGGAATGGAACTAGTATCGCCTGCACCACAAACCAACGACTACACCAAGTCTGTCCCATACGATATTGATAAGAGATTCATAATTAGAATGTATGTACTTGGACTATTAGTAACCCATTTAACATTAAGTAATAGTACGATGCTTTATTATCGTTTACAAATACAAGATATAGCTTGTTGAAAGAAATATATTGTGATTATGTGACAATCATCCTATTGTTGTTTATATTATATAGCCTAATAATAATAATAATAATAATAATAATAATAATAATAATAATAATAATAATGATAACAACAACAACAACAACAACAACAACAACAACAACAACAACAATAATCATAATAATAATAATAATAATAATAGTAATAATAATAATAATAATAATAATAATAATAATGATAATAATAGCAATAATGCATTACATTGCTAAGTTTTTGATTATTACTTTTAGAGCTTTTATAACATTCCCATGGGTATTTTGATGGTGTATCGCCGGAATTCATGCTTATTTAGCAATATTACTTATTTTATAATTATAGTGAAGACAGTTCTCTTTTTTGAGCAAAAGCTTGCTCAGCGTATAATGAATGTCTTAATAGAGGTTGAGTTCTTGGCAAAAAATTGCAAAGTGTAAGTCTGAAGTGATATTAAAGTATTTAAGATTTCCTCAGACAGAAATTCTTTGAAATAATGTAAGCTCCGTAAGCCTGATGAACTATTGTATTAATTGTTATGTATTCACAGATAATTCGTATATTCTTATAATATCAATATATTGCGTTTTGAATGTCTGCATGCTGCTTTTTTATAATGAATACATTACGTTACTCAACAATTTTAAACTGAAGATATGAGAAAAATTGTGTATAATTAGATGGTTGATAACTATTTTTATGACTACGATGAGCTGGGAATGTTCTATAGATTTTATATATTTTAACTGAAAGGTGAGAATAGTTTTGTAGATAGATTTTAAGTGTTACAATTATCATTGGTAAGCTGTTATCAACTTACATATTCTGATGGTCAGAAAATACTATTATCACGAGAATAAATTTAGGGCATCATATGTACATTTCGCGACTAATGTCGGAAATCCACTGTATAATCTTTTGAAGAGCTTATACATACATATACCGAAGTATCCTAAAAGGAGATGTCATAATAAGTAATTTAATGACAGAGCTATGCGCCAGGGAGATATTCCCTAGTCTTATAATAATTTGCAGGCTTTTATCACATTAAATTTGAATATATGATAATTTATAGACTGAAAATATTCCCTTGTTCATGAAGTACAGCTAATTATGACGTTTACAAGCTATGTTTATAGTAGTGACTAAATGAGAGTCTAACATGGGGTATCATAACATTTCAGTTATGTATGTACCCATATGAAAATATATCAATGTGTATCCAACACGAAAAATGCAAATAACCATATAGGTAGAACTAAAAAACATCTACGGGCAAAGCCATTCGTGAAGATGATTTTGGTTATTTATAAATAAATAATTATCGTTAACATTCGTTTTGAAGTATATAGTCCGTTTCAGTACCGAAATACTCAAATACTGATACAGAATGCAAAAAGTATGACTTTCTAGAATTATCATTAAAGGGATGGAACCTCTGAAATTTACGCTTAATCAAACTAAAAACTACAACATTCGTCTCAGATTTCACTCAGTGAGTATAATTAAAAGCTCGAGGGTTTCTCAAGCATGTAACCACAATGAAGGCTTAGATGGTACCAATGTATTATATACCAGTGTATTATTATATATATTATATACTCTTATTACTCAATATGATATCTCGTTATCCAGACTTTTAAATTATATTCTGGACTGAGACCGATGCCGATCATTTTACACAGATTTGATACCTTCTATACCAGAAGGCGACCTACTCTGACTTCTCCATATATAAATATATATGGAATTTACACGCTTTGACTCCTTCTACCGGGTACATGTGACGGGTGTTTCTAGCAAACAGGAGATGTTCACTCTCCCCGGGACACCTGATCTCAGTCCATCACAGGGGCTCACATATTCTCTTCAAGTAGACATTTTTCGTTATATTCTACTTGGTTTTTACTGTCACTGATTTTGCATGTCCTCTGGTTACACGATTTTCGGACTCACGGTTTGGATTTGTCAATCATCTTTACATGTTCATGTTGTCAACTTAACCAGATTTTCTAAGTTGCTTTTCACGTTTTCGTGTGTTCCCGATTAAACCAGAATGAAATAAATATCACAACGTGTATTAAATCTTGTCACAATAGATTTTTCTTGCATAAATCATAATATGTTTGGTTCCGTTGTGGGTATACCTATTTTAACGGAAACATACTTTAAAAAAGAAACAGTAATAGACGTTTTGAAGTTAGTCTTAAACTACAGTGTCATGTGATTTCCTTTTTACGTAACTTTGAACACATTTGTATTTTTTTAGTCATTACATAGGTATAAAAGAACATCGCTGATTTCGCTACAACACTGTCATTAGTTATAATGTTTAATACTTCATTATTTTCGTTTTAAACCGGTCAAAATATGTAAATGGGGCATTATTCTATACAAGTCTAGTATGCCCACACCAGATCATTCTATACTCACCATATTCTATGTATTCTACCTATAGCGGGAGTCATATCTGTGCCGCAATTGTTGCGTTAAGTTATGAGTACAAAAGTACAGAGGAATTTTTATAATATTCATGAATGGAAGTGAATTTCTCGCTTACCAATACCTACCATGTTGTATCAAAATGCCCTAATGTTGTTTGTTTGTTTGTTTGTTTGTTTGTTTTTGGTCACAATTTCTGTTATTGTTAATAAACGTTCGGTAACTGTAATAAAGGTATGTAGAATAGTTTAAGGAAAAAAGGGCTAACAATTCACAATTGTACAAGGTTCTACAGATATATTTCATGATCTGAAAAATGTTGTAATGTACTGTGTATCTGCTTCATGTACTTACAATACACTTCCAAAACATAGTCATTAGATGAAAGATGTTTGTACATAGTAATATTCATACTTAAATAGCATATAGTTGTTAGATTGTTCAAAATATTAAGGTTTGTCGAATATCGGTTGCGATTCATGATGTGATTTTTTTTTTTTTTGGTTTCAACACTTCTCTTCAAATATTTATATATTTTGAGAATTTCAAACATTTGGCCACGAGCATCACTGAAGAGACATAAGTTGTCGAAATGCGCATATGGTGCCCCAAATTAAAAGGTATATATGTTCTTTATTCAATATATATATATATATATATGCACGATATTATTCTATTTCCTTTTAAAGAAAAAAATCGGCCAGAAGCACGCGGTATCGACTGAATTTACACGTGAACAATGCCACTGATTTTTTAAAAAAGTTTTACCTAACATTTCATGTAAATTCTAAAGTGCTTGCTAAGGTGTATTTGGATTCATTCACAGAGAAAGTAGCATAATACGTTGATAACACCCATATTTGCGACATGTAATGTAAAACCAATAGAAATATAAAACAAACATCATTGACACCATGAAATATATCTTTGACAAAGAAAACTTTAACAAAATTGTCAGGTGAAAATCTGTAGTATAAAACTTAAGAAATTCTCATGATCGTTGGCAGTATCAAAATTCCTTTCAAACCATTAATTCTAAGTCTAAGAACATTTCGAACAAATAGTAACAAACATAGTGATCGACCGGATGTACCGCATGTCTGGATTTACCATGTGGATCAGTACATCTTTGGATATAGATAACTGAGTAGTACTTATAACCTAATACAAACGTATTTCCAGCTCCGATACCATGTAAAAATACCACCGGAGTAGAATATATCTGGACTGGACGGGTAGATCAAATCTGTTATTCTTTCCTTGTGTAAGGAAGAAGAGATACGACTTTCTATTTGATATATTTGCATTTTATGTCCGAAAGAAAGAGATTAATAAATGATGTACTACAATGTTAGGCGCATTGTAACCTGCATCTTGTGAATAATATAAAATCGTATTTGACGACATAAAGATTGTAAATAATTATAAAATGAGTAAACAAATACATTAGAAACGGACAACGGTAAATTAAAAAACAATGCATTAAAACAACAAATATATAATTGGCATTGGGAAAATTTTTAGATAATAATTAGATAACAGTTTATAAACACATAGTGATGAATTGTATATAGTAATAATTTCATAACATAAATACTGATTGCAAACGATTCTTTAGATTTAATCTGTTAAAGCAAGAAATCATATACATGAATACATTAATGAATAACATACAAAACTGTACAATGTAGACAAAAATAACGATTGAAGAATAAGCTACGTCACAGTGCAACTGAAATGATGAGGTTAGCATTGCTAAAAGCAGAGAACAAAAACTAAAATATTTATCTCGCCAATTACTTGATGTGTGTACCTATTCTTGCCACGAAGAGATCTCTCAGTGCACACATCGACTTCCTGAAATGAGAAATTGGCACAGAAATAGACAAAACATTGTCACGCGTTTCTGACAAAAATTTATTACGCTTGGTGACCATCATCTTGTTTATTAAAATTTTTATGTGTATATTGTGAATATGATTTGTTTATCAACTCAATGTGTTGTCAACAACAAACAATTTCTCTACCAAACAATAGCAATTTTGGCTGTATATTATTAATTCGCCGATATTCAAAAACAATATTTAGATGACCTTGCAAACTCCTGTTATTATAAAATTTAGACTCGTTTTGTTTTGTGTATGAGCAATTTAATCAACATAGGACAATTACCTGAATAATTTAATTCTACGTATGTAAAGATGTTGATTATATGTTTATATGGGTGTCTATTTCATTACACTGTAATGATGTTGAGTAAGTATGTGCCAATAGGACGATAACCATAGTAAAAAATTGTACACATATTAATTTACCGTCATAAGTCAATACCGTCATTATCATGTTGCCGCATATTGCTTAGTGTGTTATACTTGTATGTACAACCAATGTATTTAAGACCTCTCTTCATTTTTGCTAAAGCCGGGTGGCTGAGTGGCTATGCAATGTTTCAGGCAAATGCCGTCACCATATACTTGAAATTTTGCTTTTTTTAAGATGGATTCTTTCTCCTCTCGTAACGTTCTTTTAATGATTTTTTGTTCCTTGTTCGTTCATCCATGAATTTCTATAAAAAAAATATAAACGACACATAAATATTACAGCACTGCATGGGTGAGATGGATATGGAACAATAAGTGCCCCCTGCTTAGATAGCCACAACCGCAATTGAAGTTAAAAAAGATACAGAGGACAAAAAGTTCCAATACTGCATGCATATGATAAATGCTTACTTTCATAAAATGAAAATGTCGTAGATACAGGAAACAAAGGACAACAAATATGAGTAATATATTGTATATCGCAATAGTCGATGACATAACCTAGAATTTCAGTTTTATAACGAGAAATCAGGTAAAAGAAGAGCACCAAGCCGTCCGTTGAAAACCTAATTCTTTTTATTATTCTGAAAATATTCTAATTCGTAAGTATTGGAATATAATATTATAGATAATATATACTATAATTATTTCATTTAATGGTGCTGAAAGTTTTCGTTTCATATACAATTACAACATTTGTAGAAGAATTAATGTCACAGTTTTCTATTTTTCAATCAAATGTTTTCTTCAGCATGTCAATATAATGGGAAGCTATATATATTAATACAATGCAGTTAGATAGAAAAGGTATTCTACTGTATTTTTTCATATAATAGTTTTCAAAAACTACTCATAAACAATTTTCATAAACTTGTAAAACATGCTGATGAATATTTTGTACCAAAATATAAAAAACGACAGGTATGTCTGTAGTGTCTTACATACAAATAGCACACTCATGTTAGTTTTATAGTAATGTAACTCACTATGACACTGGCACTCACCAGAATTATCCTTATGGACCACATGATCCCTGAAAGTAAAAAAAAAAATGCTTTTCTTTTTTCGAGAAATTAATGATTTCAAAATTTAAGAAAAACGACGAACTCTCATAATACTAAAATTGAAATTGTTTTAAATTTTCCTTATTTATGTTCAAACTATCCATAAACTAGAAATTTGATTATTCAAAGTCTCACTCTTTATTTCAAGATATATAGACACTTAACTATAACTATTAATTGAATATTGTTTTATGTCACTCCGCGATTATTTCACTTATATGGTGACGGCATCTGCTTGATGTTTTGCAAACAAATTTAGACCTTTTCAACGGACCTACCCGAAGCAGTGAGGGATCTTTTACGTGCCACGCCTATCGTGACACGGGACCTCGGTTTTTACTGTCTCATCCGAAAGACAGAACACCGGTGCGCCCAGGGCGGTAGTCGAACCCGGTACCTCTCGATCACGACCCGAGCACTTTATCCACCAGGCCACACCGACTTTACTATAACCATTTTGCAAATATTCGATGTTGTGGTATAAAGCACTATTATCTCCAATTATAATTACATGTATAATCTGGTGGAAATTTATCTAAGACAATTTACATTGTAAAAAAAAAGATTTGATACGTCAAGAAGGAATATATACATTATGTGAAGATAGATGTTGAACACATTATTAAGGTAACATTTATTTTCAGTTATATTTGAAAGTACACATTAAAAAATAAATCATGCTTCTGTGATTTCTTTAAAATGATATAACAAAATTAATACACGTATGACATGTATTTATTACACAAAAGAACTTTATCAGAATAAATCTTTTTAGAATCGTAATGTAGTTGATACCCAGGCCAATAAAATAATTATAAAACAATATTTTTCTTTATTATATTATTATATTGTAATCAAAACGCTCAAGAAGTGACAACAAAATCTTATATTTTGTTGGTGGATTTTTAAACTAATGATAACTTGTTATATGTGTATTTTACCAACATTTTATATTGAAAATATTACTTGTAAATTTTCGATAAAAACTGTCATATATATATGGGTTTTTGTAAAACAAAGATTGAAAAGATGTCAATATCATTATCAAAATGCAATATTGTTGAATATCTGTCTGCTTAAAAGTCTTATTTTGTTCATTGTTTGTTGTGTTTTGTTTATCCCCACACCAGAATAGAATTGTATTTCACCCTGGTGATGGTTATTTTTAAGTGGGAAAATAAGAATTTCTGCAGGTACACCTGCACAACATTCATTTCTTTGCATTAAAACGAACATCAAATACGTAACTGTAGCGAACGAATCTACAATTCAGGGAAGCAAGTATGAATGCAATCCATTCTAAAAAAAAATTCTCCCTGCATAAAGTGTTTTCATGAAACTTTATGCATAGTTCGTCGCCTGAGAACCATAGTGTTCTACTGCCAAATATTTAATTTAGAGAAAATCGAGTTTAAAGTTTTGAATACAATTGTTCGCTTCTACATGCTCTTCAAGATAAAATATATAGATTAATAACATGCATCAGGTGTCAAAGATTTAATTTAAAGCTTTATTTACCACAAATTATGATCAGGTTTCTTTAAATTTTAAGTTTGACAAATGAACATTTTTCTAAATTTTCTTATGAATTTGAGTAAAACCACAATGTTCTATGTCCATTTTGACCAATGAAAAGAGAGAAAATATCACGTGATACAGTAATAGAACAGAATGATACTGTTCCTATCTATAAATTTGATACAGATTTTTTTCCCATTGATTACAATAGAAATTATGGAGATAGACAGGATGGAATTTAGAAAAATGACCCTACCTCCCCTACCAAGCGTATATTGACCAATGTTAATGTCTGAAAAGATGGGCGGTCCAAAGACGAATCCAACGATATCTAGAACTCGATTTATTGTCACATTGATAAGTAGAACAGTCTGGTTCTCAGCCGACGAGTTGTATGTATCAAAAATAAAATTCAGTCACAATGTATCAGGCAGTTTTGTGCAGTGGTATTACATTTGATGTCTAGTCTAACGGCCCAGGTTTGATTTTATTTATTAAATCGATGATACCTAAGGTGATGTGTTATATTCTACCATCATAACTCTCTTTTGGATCAGACAGTGCAAATCAAGGTCACAATATCTTTACATATAACTTCTTCGGGTGCGTCCCTTGTATAAGTAAAAATTGTGAGGCCATGCAGGTACCAAAATTCTATGAGTGAAATCATCTGAAGTGGAGTAGAAGGTTTACAAAACATAAACACTGTATGAAAATATAGGACATACAAAGTCAACATGTTGAATTATTGTTGACGAATAAAAATCTTAATGGTAATCAAAACCAGTGGAAATTTTTGAATCTAAATTTTAATCAAAAGTAATTATTCATATTATTTTGTCTTTGTATTTTGAATTGTCGTGGTGGATGCATATAGACCTGCAGAGCAACCGCTTGATGTCGCCATTAGTACGCTAGTGCTTAGTAAATTAGCTAAGTAGTGATTAGTAAGTAATTACGTTTTCAATAATGTGAACTTATTCTACTAATTCCAATCACTTCCTTCATGCTTTATTTGTCTTGAGCATCAGATATGCAGTTTTGTTCCTCACAGCATATAGTTATTCTGTCCACATTGTCAATTCTCTCTGGATTATAAAGTTGTACTCTACCCTAAAGTCTCACTGCATTTCTAATAATATAACAATTGTGTGATATATTTTTCAATGTCTGTTGAATTATTAAGTATTGAGGGCCACAATTATTCTGCAATTGTTTGAAAGAGTCCATTTACAATTATTGCGTAGTATTTCCGACTGGACATATATAAGCTGAAACGCAAAGAGCAGAAGAGTATTAAGGAATCTCGACGGAATTCTTTGTGTCGTCTATATGCTATGAACTTCAACTATGTGACAGAAAACTCAACACTAATGATCGTCATGCACCATCATTTTGAATATTTGAAAAGGTTATTTTTGGATCAAGTGACAAATCTAAATCTGATATCAAAAGAGTCATGATCGTGAAATATTTAAAATAGATAAAAATGCCAAATTGTCAGTGATACATATATGTTTAACAATGCAACCGAGATTTCAGCTCATAGTAGAGCTAGCATTAAGTGTTAAGATATTGTAGTTTTGTGTCAAAGTTGGTATTTTGGATTGTAACGCTCTGTTTTGAAAGGTTCTATTTTCTTGATATTAATATTACTGTCTGGGCGTGGTCCTTTCGGTCAACGAATTTTCTCAATTAAATAGATTTCAAAATTAGGATTCCAGTTAAAACATGTCCTTTGCTTTGTCGTAACTATTCTGTCAAAACTTCATCGAATAAATACACTGGTTTCGAATAATAATAGAAAATATATTTCGATAGGAACATTTTAATGTTAAAACAATGGTAACAGTTTCAAATTGGAAGAATCCATTATTAGAGGGGTTTTATTTCATTGCAGATAGAAGAACTGCGATACTTCAGGAGCTCTCCGATTCAGTTCTATATTTATGATCTAAATATCTGCCTGATACATCCCCTTACCTCTGGATTTATTTTCAATTTCTTTGTCTTTATACTGTTTAGTGCTTATATATAGAGACTTTGCTTCTGAAACTTCAAGCACCACCCTTTTTATATCAACCTCGACCATTCCAGATGACGTCAAATTGCGCGTAACGTTTACTTCGTGTAAAATTTACTGTAGAAGTAGTCCTATCTACATTTTACATCGGTCATACTTTTATAATTTATACATAACTTCTTGCGAAAATATTCCAAGGAGTTACGACAAAATAGATTTGAAAAGTGTACGTTAACACATTTGTATTGATCTGTAGAATATTAAAAAAAAAATCATAAATACAATCTTAATTAGTTGAATGTCGACGTGACACAATCTACTGTATTTGATTTTCATGGATCTCTGAAAATCAGACATACAAACATGTGTCTGGTGAAGGAGCGTCTCCTGTTTGTCTAGCCTTAACTGTCATGATGCAAAAACATAGACAATAGAAGATTTTTGAAAAAAAGTACCGCATAAAATTCAGAAAAATTTTGCTCAAAAGGTGGTAAGAACATTTAAAAGTTATAAGACTTAGCGACTCAGAAGGAATTGACATCCCACAGTGAATGGAGCACTTCAATAGTATGAAAATAGAAATGTATCAGGGAGTTTTGAAACTTTTTTCTGTATTAAAGACAACAGCTACAACTAAAGTTCAAAACAATTTTGTCTATGATAGCAATATGTTAATGTTTCGAAATAGATTTTCCAATTTTACCAGACACAGATTAAGAGAGGATGATGCAGCATTGCCAGTCATACACAATGGCACTGAAGGAGAAATTCAAAGACCTCTTATCTAGTGTCAGATAAACAACATATGTAAAGAGTCTTGATTTATTTAAAATAGTTAATTAAAATATTTTACTTGTAGTTCATGATAATGCCATAGAAATTTTACGGAATACGTATAATTCACAGAATATAATAATAGAACCACCCATAACATTTTTATGGTTCCCTGAATTATTCATAACGGGTTTCGTAGGCCAGTGTCATTGTAACATAACATTACTGACTGAACTTTGGGTTAATAACGCATTGCATTTTCATCAAAATTTCGTATGTTCGTCTAATTATGACTGGATTTAGCTGAGACCTGTTAGGTGAAATGTTCATACACAGTACATAAAGCGTAGTTCAGGAGTATTGAATGAAATCTCGTTTTGTTGTGAACTGTATGTATTTAAACTTGACTTAGGTACTAAAAAGATTTGATACTTTTATTTCATTGATGTCGGTGGGTTTTCAATCATTTCGTGATATTTACACGTAGTACTCGGCAATTTATTTCAATTCATATGTATCAATTTTATGATAGCTACTTTACACGGTTTCTCTAGAGTTTTGAGCAATATCTTTTCGTTATCTAGAGTTGTTCGTTAAGTCGTATTTTAGATTTAATCCTTTGTAACTAGTAATTAAAATTCGCAAATGTTTTTAAGTGCCCACAATCATGGCACTTGTTTTCTTCGTATTTTACATTACTGGATTATTTATACAAAATGAAAATTATATAAAATATTTGGTTTCCAAACCGTTCGCAATGAACAAAATATACAATATACAGCTAACCAAGAACAATCACAAATCCCGGGAATTATTCCTTTTAGGAGAGAAAGCATCTACTGCGGGTCAGTCACAACTGTTGCAATGTTTAAACAGATTAAACCTAATAGTACATCTGTTTATTCTCGAGCTAACTATCACTTTAATGCTATTCGAATGAGTCATCGCTTTCTCATCTTTACATTCTTTATCTAAGTTTTTTCTGATCTGTTTTCTTAGTACTTGCTTCCAGTGACACGAATTTTAGAAACGACGGTTCGTAGTTTATTGTCTTTGCTTCAAAGATCACGTCAGCTGTATAACAATTGAAACTGTTAATTGCTTGCTTAAAATATAAAATGCAACAATTGATTTGATTTAATTGATATTAGAAAACGATTAATTATACAGTTTGACATTACCATCACCTATTGAACTCAGTTGTTCACATTGTGTATTTCATATTGTGGTATTTTTGTTTGAAATATCGCTTAGTATGTTGAGTATTATTTTCATTATTTTTTTAACTAAATCAAACACTAATTCCTTTTTAGGTGACAGATTTGATTGAGTGTTGTATATAGACATGATTTACATTATTTTATTGTAATGTTATGACACGAATAACTTTGGTGTATACTGCGTGAAATCATTATGTCAACATGTGTAATGAGGTCTCTGAATGGCGTGTTCGATTGGATTGGTAATAAAGATTCGAGAACAGAAAAAAGAAAAAAAAGTGTTGTTATGTTACTGGGGTACAAGCAATAATCTACCACGGTGGATATTCAAAGACACTCCCCCCCCCCCTGAAAAATGGAAGCGCAACCAGATGCCTGGAAGATGTAAGCATCCCCTGTTTGACTAGTCACATCTGCCATGAAAGCCAAACACAAACGAAAGTTTATGCACACAGTAGAGGGTAGACTCACACGGTATAGAAAGGGTATAATAACATCTAGTTTAATGAAATACAATACGAAAGAAATATGGAAATAACACTTCCTCAATATCATAGTGGATACATTTAGCCTATGTGTTTATTGTTGTCAATATCATCATAAAAATGTATGTCTATTTTTGAGTATTCATTTTTCACACTTATGTTATAGATATTTAGTAGGCTTTTACTGATTGTCGTTGATTTAGAATCATTTTGCATTTTTATTGATATCATGTCTTTCTTATATGTTGTCTGGCAATACTATAGATCTCTCCTTTGTAAAATGTCAAATACTAGAGTCACTACGATATAATCACTGTAGTGCTCACGACAACGTGGTTTGTATTTAAACTTACAATCTTAACTGTATTCACCTATTCTGAACTTAAAACCAAAATTAGTCGTCACTGTTCGTGTGCCTGGTTGCTCTCTTATTTTACGCGTTTTCGTAATTACAATCTTAAGTGAAATAATGACGAAAAATCGTCAATTGTTGCGTAATGACTGACGGTATCATTCTATTCTTCCTAAAAGAATTTCCTCTGAAATATTATTTTAATCCATCATAAATTGAAAAAACAACCAAGAAAACGACCAATAAGAAAAATAAAACACAAACAACAAACACAAACAAAGCAAGACAATCAGCAGCAGCAACAACAACAATAACAACAACAACAAACTGTTAAAAGAGAAAAGAGAAGACATCTGACAAAGCTGTATGACACAAATCATCAAGGACATGCACACAAAAAATGACAATAGCATAATATACACGGAACGACATTACAAAAATATTCGATTGCGCTGCGGTTACGATACCGACTTAGGACGGTCAATTGAAATAACAAACGTCACTCAATTGGTGTGGTTAACCAGTTTGCGGCGCCCACCTTCCCGCTCACCACAAAAGCAGCATCTCACCACAAAAGAAACATCTACATCCATAAAAACAAAGCAAAAAGAGCCCACCCACTCCCCTTAAATACTAGAATGCTAGACCGTTAAAAACGAATAACATTATTTACATTTAATACATGTACACATGTATCTTATGTGCTTACAGAAAAAAGAGGAGTTACCGACTCAGTTATGTGGCAGAAGTCACCATGGAGCTATACAATACATGAATATAAATAATATAATAGAACATTTAACACATAACAAAAATATTTGATTGTAGTGCAATTACGATACCGACTTAGGACGGTCATTTAATTTGACAAAAGCCAAACAAATGGTGTGGTTAACCGGTTTACGGGCCCACCTTCCCACTCACCGTAACAGCAGAACAATCAAAAGACGTACATTTAAAAATTTATAAATAATCCTCCATGTAAAGAACAAGGGTCAACAGGTATCGCATATTGAGAGGTCATAAAAATATAAACACGTAAGGTATTGTAAAAAAACATAATGGTATAAAAATATATGCGACATCAACATGATAAACCGTGCTCTGCCAGTCTGAAAGCGAGCTAAGACCCTAGATCTGTAGGAGTCCCGACTAACAGTCAGAGGGGACGAGGTTCAGGACCATGTTTCCTCTGAAAGAGGTTTGGACAAGGCCCGTCATATAGTCCCCACCGCCCTGTTAGTCAGCGTGCAACGTTCAAGTAAAAGTCTGCATAAGGCTGTAGAGGGGCCAAATACAAGACCTATAGTCTTTTTGATGATCTCAATATCATATTGTCTATTTAGGAGACGTTTGACTATTTTATTACATGATAAAATAACGTTATCGGAGCCTTTTACTTTCCTTAGTTTATATACGAGATCACCGTAAAAATTAGGATGGGAAATTCCATTGGATACATACTGTTGAAAAGAAATATTTCCAAATTTAGATAGAAGATACAGAGACACCTAGATTGAGTCTGTTCTCTCTTTTCAGCTAGAGTTTCACAATGACATGTTTGGATCTATGTAAAATGCTTATCATGCAGAGGTGTAGCTAGGATTTGACAAGTATGTTCCACTCCATGTGCATATATCTTAGAAATATAATGTGGCATTTGATATCTATGTCTATTGTTTTTTGTGCCATCCCTGGTCCATATCAAGATACGATAACCTCTCTTGTGTTTGTATCAAGTACACAATATCTAAAAGAAACATTTTTTGTAAGCAATGATTTCGATTAAAGATAGAACTCAAACTTTTAGAATTATTGTTTTAAAGTTTCACGAGTGTCTGTTATTTTCTCTTCGGAATATGGTATTTCTTTAAAGATATGGACTCGTGGTGTCGTTTTGTTCATGTGCGCATGCCCAATATCTATCAACGTCTGTCACTTCCGTCCGCGCATGGTATATCGGATCTCCTTGACATTTATCTCGTAACAACGGCAAACAGCAAGGTGGTTTGATTTAGAGGTGAATACATCTCACAAAAACCAATTGACGTGATAACACATTAAGCAATTACTTCCCATACAAAACTTCTTCACAGAAATAAGAAATTGTATAAAATTGTGGTGGATGAAGGAATAAATGAGTTAAAAGAGTGGTTTGTTTGATTCTAGTTTTACGTAACACTAAGATAATTGCACCTAAATAGTGGCGGCATCTGCTTGGTGAAATGCACAGAAATTTAGATCTATGTAACGAACCCAGGAGCAGTGTGGGATGTTTAACGTACCATGTCTACCGTGACAAAAGGACCTCAGTTTTAACTGTCTCATCCGAAAGACAGGGCACCCACTAGTCACCGGTAGATTCTAACCGAAAACCTCTAGTTCACGAGCGAAGCACCTCACCGATTAAGCTACGTTGGTTCTAATGACAAAAGAAGACTTATTAGAACCTGAAGGATTCGTGGATAAAATCAATGCAATCGGTAATAGCAGAGCAAATTCGCCTCTCAGAGCTTGAAGATCTCAAAAAAGAAAATTTAGAAATGAAAATGGATATAGCTTTGTTTGAAACAACGATTATTATAATGGATCGAAGTAACCGATCAGAATAATACTAAAAATGAGACAAAATCGATGCCGGAAAATATTCTAATTTACAACTTTCTGAAATCAAATAATGAAAATGTGATAGACAGTGCGCCCGAAGCAATTAAAAACACTTTGAAATTTACATGGAATATATCAGACAGCATAGTAATAATCTCCATGTTAACCAAATTGAAAAACCACGATTACCGACAAACTGGTCAACATAGATATTATGACTGTTTTAAACGATGGGTGTTTAATTAATTAGACTTTAAAGTCGCTTTCAATAATTTTTCCAGTTATAGCATGATATAGACGCAGAAAGTTGCCGACGTATTCTTTTAAATGGCGCAATCCGGGAATCCAACCCGGATTGCTTGTACTGCAAAGTAAATAACCAGTGTGCTATGTCTGATACTTGCTCAGCAAAAGCCAAATGTCGTGAAGGCAACGTTACATCGATGTTGCTCTGTAGTTATTACATAAACCATCAGAAGAACGGAAAAAAGCCTCTAATACCAACATGCGAAACACCGAGAACACAATAGAGAATAATAAATGTCGGAGCATATATACGTGTATAGAATTTTACGTGTATAAATTTTAGTACACCATATGCGCATTTCGACAACTTATATCTCTTCAGTGATACTCAAGGTTTAAACTGTGGAAATCGAAAATATAAATATTGTAAGAGCAAACTTATTACCGAATTGACCTAAAAGTAAGAGCCACATAACCAATCTAAGGACAGACCTATGCACGGGAATTTGAAGTACTTATTTCGATTAAACACAGACATACTGAAAATTGAGCTGAGGACATCCTCGGGAACTTACAGTCCACAGCAGCGGTATTGACTCAATGATAATAATGCATATAAGATCATATATGCGTTTTTAATTTTAGAAACCAAAACTGTGAAAAACCAACGGGCACATATGTTATATAGAATGTTTACACTTTACATGGTGACTAATACCATCTATTATTATTCTAATTTTCATGTATTTTTTTATTCCTTTTGCTTTGAAATTAATTTCATTAAAATTATTATATAACTTAATACCTAATGTTTACAATGCTAGTCTAATTCCTTAGATGAACCATGCTAAACAGACTCGGTTCATCAGCCCATGAACTTGGGTCATGGAAGTAGTACCCGGCGTATCAAATCACATGCGTGGTAATATAGAAGAGGCGGGGCTTACTTAATTAAATACAAGAATTGTAATAACGAAATTAATGCATCTGTTAATTTTGAGCAATTAAAGAAATTACCTGGACAGATAGAGTATTTTTAGCATTCTAGACACGCACTATATTGCGTGGCGGAAGTACATTTCCACTTCAGGAAAAAATCGGTCCTTGCCAGTTTAATAACGGGGATTTGATATTTTGTTTTCAAAAAAGAACCTTTTAAAATGCATTGTAAATATAAGGAATGACTGTCCTTTTTTTCTAGGTTCATGTGGAATAAAGTTGGGTGGGAAACAAACAAATCATTCGCGGTTCACGTGATTTGTTTGTTTCTCACCCAAGTCCATTCCACATGAGCCTAGAAAAAAAGACAGTCATTCCTTAAAGTTGTATACCCTACAATTCGGTATAATGTCAAAAATTAGGGCATGTGAAGCAAAAACTGTATTTTTCTCGTATGGCTGAAGTTATTAACTTTGCGTTAATAACACTTTTTATTGCTTCAAACCTTTCGAGATATCAAAATAAAAAGAAAATACTTTGCAAATAAAGAGGGCATTCCATAAATACAACCATGACCTGATTTCGCGCATGCGCAGTTTAATCAAAACAAATACGGGGAAGAAAGACTCCAAAAGAAAACAATTTCAGTAAATACTAACTTTAGCAGACTTGAATGCAGATTTTTAAAGTTACTCGTCAAGTTTATTTACCTCGCCCTCCATGATGCGACTTCCGAATTAGATTACGTGATAAGTTGGTTGTAAACATTCTGTTTACAAACATCACGTTTTACACAGCCGTATCTCGCTTAATACGACGAATTTGATCACGACCTTTTTTTAAAAATATGTTTTAGGCTTATATATATAATCAAAACAATTTAGAATAAATTTACCTATAATATGCGAACATAGGGTATACAGCTTTAAATGTCATTTACGGTATAGAGTACGAAATTGTTCGAGACAAAAGTCTCTTCTATTGTGTTAAAAGTACGATAAATAAAAATGTAATTCCATACAATATATGAATTTTACTGTATACATGCATTTATGTAATTTCTGCGTATTGCGTGACTCACCACCCATAAACAGTGTAAAAGTATTTAATATTATTGAAACAAATGTATTTTTGTTTTGCACACTGTTGAATTCAAATCTTCTGAAATATAATTTCGTCCGCTTGACGTCAACATTTTCTCGTTCCATTCTGCACCCATTTTTCAAAGATTTTTTTTCTATTTTCATTTGTATGTACATTTAAGAGCAAATCGATGCAAAAGCTTTGCCTATTGCTTTCCTCTTTATAATGAATTCATAATAAATCCATAAGGTGTTTTTCTTGTTGTTGTTGCTTTTTTGCATGAAGAAAGCTTAAGCTTTTCATAATGTTATTTCATTCTATCGAGAATTGATTTACACAGTACAGATATTTCGGACCTTTTGAAAATACAGAAAGAGAAATGCAGTGCATTAAAACAAAGCCCTGTAGAACCAGCAAGCAGATCCTACTTTATTGCACTCATCAACTCGCCTTTCTTTATGCTTTCTATCTTTTCCTCAATATATATTTTAAGTATTTTACATAGGAATTCAGCCTCAATCTGCTCATAAATCATACATGCGACTGATAGTTTTCTTGGAACGGTGTATGTTTTGATAAAATATATTCTATTCATTATACATGTATATAAATCACTACATTGAAACACTGAAAAGGATTGGGTTAGAAGTTTGGCAACATTAGATAATGCCCTTTTCTTTTGCACACCGGGACTAAGCTCATTTGAACCCAGGATCAATTTCCGTATGTGTCCATATACATACGAAAATCGATCGCGGGTTCAAGCAATCTTTGTCTCGGTGATTTAGCATATACAACATACATATGTAAATGGAAATACAAAATATAAATTAAATATATTTAATTCTATATAATGTTGTGCAAGGGAGACGAGAAGGGAAAGGGACGTGCTGATGTGTGCAACCTCAACATACCCAATAATGTTTTTTAAAATTTTGGAATCTTCCTGATGAGATGACATACTAGTCCTGTACTGCTAAATGAATATGTGTTTTTCTTCAATATTTGAATGTGAAGTTGTTACGACAGGTTTTAATTCTTCTCTGCATGTTATATTCTAATTTACCTTGCACGTTTGTTTATCATTGTCATAACTCATAGACCAAAATATTTAGTGGAAAACTTACAAGCGCTTTTGTGAATATGACTGAATTTGAAAGTAATGGTAAGTGCAAACCTAAAAATCAACGTGGGACAAATTGTACGATTCTCCGTGAATAAGACTTAGGTATCCAAGAAGAGTAAAGGTCTCCTGTACGACTAGCTACAACCATTTAAACCCAAAATAAATTATCAAACACATTTATGAAATAAAATTATGTAAAGCAAAAGTTAGGGCTAACCATTTAATAACAAATTTTGTGTGAGCCTTTTTATTATTTTGTAAAGTCCTCACCGTCATCAAATTCGACAGAATAGAATATGATATAAAAATATGATTACCCCCCCCCCCCCCACACACAATTTACACTCAGTTTAATGACACAATGATTGGTAGTTATTTAGGTCATTTTCATTATAATTGATAATGTACACATAAATGTCTTAAAAAGCAGTCAGCGAGTCACATGTTCGAATCTAGCCAATGGGGTTCATTATCAAACACTGAGATCATCCAGACAAGGGACTCTGCATGTGTTATACCCTTCGGGATTTATCTGCAGTGTCTAAGTAAAATTCTATCATTGTTTTTATCTTTTGTTTTATTATGATTACTGCCTAAAGGGACAAAAAACAATTAAGAGTATTTCATCTATGTAAGGTTTTCCAGTGACTTCAAATGCTTTTATTCATATGTTCATATTGTACATGGCTCTCCAGTGTGGCGTGATTACAACATTTATTATAATGTCTTTAATTTATTAAAATGCAATTTCCAAATATGTCAACTTCATTAACGCTAAAATATTTCTTAGTCTTTATTTTATTCTTTGATTTATTTTTTTTATATATAAATAGAAGAAAAAAGTATAAATAAAGTTAACGCACGCACAAAGAAAAACAAAATCATTCTGTGATATGAGATACCATGTACAATATTTAACTAGTTTATCTACGAAATAATGTATTTGCTGGAAATATTAATTGTTTACTTGACATTATTTTTGTAAAAAGCTCATTTCTGATTTATGTAAGAGACAAACATTTCCCCCGAGAAGCAATTTATATACATTTTATATCTCATACGTTTTAAATTAAATAATATATCATATTTTCTTGCTGGTTCAGTTTTGGTAATACTTTTCTCGCAAGGAGCCATACTCATGAATTTACGAAAATGGGGTTCATTCTCAAACACTGAGATGATTCAGACAAATGATTTTGCATGATGTATACTCCTTCGGATTTATCTTCAGTTTCTAAGTAAAATCTTAGTTTTCTATCTGTTGTTTTTACTATAATTATTGCCTAAACTGTGAAATAATTAAGAAAATTTCATCGAAGATGCTACTTCAGTGAATTAGAATGCTGAAATTCATATATTTACGAAAACATAAGTAATATATGACTGAAAAATTGCATTATCGCATACGATAAAGCCAAAGTCTTACTCCATAATACATTCGGAATGTTACGGATCTTTTCTCGTCAAAGAATCGGGCATTATGTAAGACTCGAAGAGGACGCGTATAGCTGGTGAACCCCATTAAAATCCTCGCGAATATAATGCGTTTTATAGTATAATGCTGCTCTTGAGAATGGCCTTTTCAATCTATTCAATATCCTACTTAACCTAAAAATTCAAATTAATGAGTTTCTATGCACTAAACATTTGGAAACAAATGAAAATTAATTTGTTTCAGTAAATTCGCATTGTCTGGGAGGTTTCTATACTCATGATAGTTATATACAGTTTGACCTGGGCCCGGCGCCATAAACTGAGAATATACTTAAGTCAAAAATTCATATTCTTCTGTTCATCAATGAATTAATAAGTGGGATTTGGATTTTATTTAGTTTTATTCTTCTGATAAATAGAATTAAACCACTCTGCATTAAAATTTGTTTGAACCTTTGATAATTGAATAAATTAAAATAAAATTTTTGACTTACCGTTAAGTAAAAAAATTACAGCATATTTGAAATTATCTTTCGAAATCGGACAAAAAAAAAAAATGAAGATATACCTTTTCTTAATCACTCATGCACATATTTTATTAAATTCATTATTTAAAGTGACTTATAGATCCGATGGGCCGGTTGTAATTGATATTATTCTCATCAACTTTGTTATTTGTTTAATATTATACGCGTACACATGTCACTATGATAAATAATTTACTTACTTATTAATATGCCGACCTCTGAATAGAGGTGACCGCTCTGACAACTTTTCTTGTACAAAGTTGCAAGTTTCTGGAGACATACAGACTAGTAAAAATGTATGCGAGTTTCTGGAGACACACAGACCAGTAAAAATATATTGCTAAGTTATAAAGAAAGTAAAAAACATACCGATTTTGAGTAGGGCGACCTTTTTTTATATTTACTTATCATTTACCACTATATCTAAGAGGTTGGTTACCTCCTGCTTCCATGTCGAGATATGACTGAAATATTGCTGAAGGTTATGAAAAACGCCAATCTACCAACCAATTAATGTAACTGCCATTTCAGTAAAATAACCAGTGAATAGTCGGTTTTCTCATTAACCCCGCTTTATTTTGTAAATGTCTTCTTCGACGTCAAAATTCAAGTTTCATATTTTTAATATGTAGGGATGTAATACATCGATCTATGAACTGCTTTAAAGTTTTTAAATAATTTGGGTCGGGGTTCGCAATCTTATGGGTATTTCAACATTTTCGCATGTCTATAGGTAGTATTACATAGTTTAGATTTATATATATATATTTTTTCAGGATTAATTTTTTTTATCTATTTTAAGGACTAAATTTCGTTGAAACAGGTTTAAATTTTACATTTGAAAAAACAGAGTATGTACATTGCATCGTGAAATTCTTAAATATCAATGTTATTTTAATCCTATTGAGTTTGAAAACTAAATGCATAATACAAGCTTACAAAACGGTACCAATTTTGGGGTTGCCATGGTAACATAGTCAGCCAAATGTTGATTTTAAAAATGAAAGTGATTTTACATAAAATCTCGAGTGTGGCAAATTAGTAAAACTTAAAGTAAGATAGATAGGTTTCTTAAAAGGGATCCTGTTATTACATATTCTCCTTTTGATGATGTGCTGTACTATGCAAATACTACCTAGTGATACACATGCAAAATTGCAAAACTCCGCGAAAAATCAAGAGCAGACCATTTGCATGAGGGTCCTCGGCGTCAACTGAAAATGCGCATTTTTGTGGCAATTTTATGTGCGTCATGGCTATATTTCATGTACAGGGAACGTCAGTTATGCTTAATAATCGATGGAGTCACAACTTGACACAAGTATTAAAAAAACAAATAAAGAAAGAGAGAAAAGGGAGGACATCGATTAGGGGATAAAGGGTTATCTTGGATGCAATAAAAGCTTTCGTTACTTATCTTGCACTCTACTATGCATCCGTATACACTCAGATTTTCTCTCAACAAGCTTTCCCAACAGAAATCGGCCAGCTTTTTTTTTCATTCGGACGAGTGCATCTATAAATTTTCAAAGGAAATTCCGGAAGGTACGAAGCGAATTTCAAGGTAGGGTCTGATTGGTCAATATCTAATATACGTCATAGTAAAAATAGTGGGAAATTCAAACTGATCAAAGTTAACATAACAGTAAAAACGTAAAATTTTCATAGTAAGTTACTATTTTATGCTGAAATAATACGGTATTATTTTTTCACTATTATATATATATTATTTTATAATAAAAGAAGCATGCCGTATGCTTGACAGAATAATATCTATACATGACATATTTAAAAGTCAGTCTTGTACAATACAAACAAGTGTATTTAATTGATAACCCCGGTTTACTTAAATCTATAATATAACAGGAAAATATAATTTTGTGTAGGTGATTTATAACTTATAATAAACATTTTGTATCGTTTTGTTTTTGAATGTTTTAATAACGTTTTGGACATCTTCATAGGTAGCTGTCGAAAGTTTCCTCACTACTTGGATAGGTTGCATAGGTCTAAATTTCTATCACTAATCTTGATGTGATATAAAACAATAATCAATCAATCAACCAATCAATCAACCAATCAAACAAAGAAAACCTACAAAATTTTGTATGTATCCCGACAGCACTTACCTTCCTAGTCCGTTGCATATTATAAATAATTTCACATGTCAACATAGATCTACAGTAACAGAAACTCGAAAAGGATTCGAACCCAAGACCTTCTAAACATGAGCAAGAAACTGCAATAACAGAGTCATCTAGTCTCAAGTAGTCATAGCAACGAATAATTAATCCATAAGCTCAGAAATATCACAACAACAAATGCTCTACAAATATCATAATATCGAATAGTCAATCCATATGCTCTACACATATCATAATATCGAATAGTCAATCTATATTTTCTTGGATTATCGTAACAACAAATAGTCAATCCATATGCTCTAGAAATAACATAACATCGAATAGTCAATCCATATGTTCTAAAAATATCCTAACATCGAATCTATCAATCCAAATGGTCTAGACACATCATAATATCGAATAATCAATCCATATACTCTAAAAATATCATAACAATGAATAGTCAATGCATATGCTCTACAAATATCATATTATCGAATAGTCAATCCATATGCTCTACAAATATCATTTATTATTCATCTAATATTTTTAAGATCATTTATGGAAATGTTTTACTGAGTTTCATATTTTGTAGAAGCGATGTGCAAGATCGCAAATACTAATTCTGGTAATGTTTTTATTTTAGTCACCTACCAAATCTACCTACCAAAGCAGAATTTCTGTCCCACTGGACAACAAAAGAATGGTGTGTATAAAAGCACTAGTCAAAACAGTGAGTCAGTAATTACGATTTTGCGTATTACTTCTGGAAAATCCGACATCTAAACACGCCTTTTAAGATAATGAAAGAAATAAAGAAAAAACAAACAAACAATAAATAAATAAATAAATAGAATAAATAAACTCCAAAATACAACAGAAAACAGACACAAAAATTACACACACTCAGTTTAAAAGAAAAAAAACTAACAAAAAAAAAAATTAATCATAATGAAAATTCAACAAACAAAAAATAAAGAAAGAAAGAAGCAAAACCCAAAACAAATAAACATACAAAATCAAACAAACAAAAAGTAAATTCAAATGTGATAAATTTTCTTCGCATTTTTATGAAAATTAACATGAACTGAATTTAAGTAGAAGGAAATAAAAATCCAATCTGATTAAAACCATATCTTTATTCCTCTTCTCTGTTTGAAGATCTGGTGGAACCCCGTAAGGGGTCATGTTCTGGTGAACTCTGATTTTCAGTCAATCAGTGGATCGGCTACAAAATCCTAGGGATGAAATTAACATCCACAACGTGCGTGACCCACAGGGTAGTGTTTGAACGGTGTTTGTTACAAGTTGCGTTACTATCACGTGCCTACTCGAGTCACTGATTGGCTATGGGAAATAACGGTTTCGGTGACTGAGACGTCATCAGAGGTCACCAGAACGTGAACCATTACGGGGCTTCACCAGATCTTTATACGCAATGGAACAAATAGAGAAGCGGAATAAAGATATGGTTTTAATCAGATTGATAAAAATCGAACTCGCATTGATAGGTAAGTGTGCCAGAAATTAAATTCGTACATTGTGTTGCATATTAGCGCTATACTTCATCATGTATCTTCAAACCTGGATATAAAGGTCATCAGATAATAGTTTTGCTTAAAAGAGAGCACAAAACTGGTCGTTATGTGCAGGTTTATATACCATTATATAAATATTAATTCTGCTAGAAACCAGAGAGAATGGAAAATAAGAAAGTGACTATTACATATAGGTAACCGTTTATTAAAGGTTATTTTTGATAAAGGTTTCTATGTAAAATTGGTTAAAGTGAAGAAAAAAAACATACTATCAGTACTGGCAAAATAACAGTAGGTATCATATACAATCATTTGACGAAAAAGAAAATATATGTTAGGAAGGGGAAACATCCTCTTTTAAAGTGAAATATATGTACACAGGAATCATAAATGCACTGAAAAAAATGAAAAAAAAAAGATCATAAAAATCGTGTGAAAGGGGAAATATATATCTAATTAAGAAAGGCATACAGGTAAAATCATGGTCGTGTAAGGAGGAATAACCGAAGCAATGTGTAATATTACTCGATAATTTGTAAGATACTGTATTGTTGTAAACATTTTATATGTTCTATAACTCATTTATTATTGTTATCTATATATTTCTTATTATATAACACAAGATTATTTTACCCACAAGGTTTAGTACGACCAATATAAAGCGATACATCTTGGTCTTGTCAAAAACCGAAATGAAACAATCTATTATTAAGTAATAGGGGTGTTTAGGATACAGGATTAAAATTTTGTCTTTCTTAGATTTGCATGATGTAGGGTTGTATCATTTATGTACCTTTCACCCCCGATATTGTTGGTGACCTCCTATTTTTCCTTTAACAGTATCATTGAAATCGATGAAAGCGACATGAAACCCCAGCCCACTATCAAACCTACCCCAGTTATAATAAAAGTTGTACTCGCTGTGTTTATGAATATGTGACACTTTTTCTAGGTAGGACAATATCATCCTTTTCTAGCTGCAAGGTATAGGGGAGAAAACATGACTTCGACAGATGCACCGGAAGACTTTTCAAATTACCCTGAACAGAATTTGAACTGAGAAAGTTGCACACTTGGTCATCGTATTAACTAACTAATATAATAAACACGATTATGATATCATAATTATGATTAATAATTATAAAAGTAGCTATATATGGATTATAGCTAAAATAATAATTACAATTTTCTGTGAACAATTAGATAAAGGCCAGGTAGTTGAAACTTTGTGAAAAAAGAATTTTTTCCTATATAACATTATAAAGACTGCAATCGGAACTCCTCGGGTATCTCGCACACTCAACAACTACATTGTTGAGTGTACGAAATACATTAGTAGTTCCGAATGATAAAGACATTGTAACGAAGCTTAATCGGTTTTAAACTGAAGATAAGCGATGCATAGTTCTTAAAATCTATATACGAAAGCAACTGAAATAATGTGACTGTGGCATACGTATTGATGTACCATGTTTAGCATAAATCCATGAAGATCGGATGCAACACCAGGGAACATGGATGAGTAACCCTCTCCTGTTTGGTTCGCCGCACCCACCATAAAATAAATCACGACAATAACTGATAATCTGTACCGTAAAGGACACAATTTAAAGATCAATACAACCAGAAGTGAAACCAGATGAATGCCAAAACATATATAGACGACACAAAAGCATTCTGTATGTGTATACATGAGATGGCCTACCATTGTAGAAAGAAACATATGTTGTAAATATAACCCTCCCCCCCCCCCATACACAAATGATAATAAATCAAATTAAGATGAATTGTCATCCGATTTAAATCTGATCCACATAAATTCCTTTATTCAATTTTTCGTACAAGTTTTTTTTATTTACATGGTTATATAATAAGCATATGTCACTGTATATTAAGACGAAAAACATATATTTCCAGAACACGTTAGTGTACGTATTGTGTCTATCGAGTAATGCCCAAGGCAGAAACTGCATAAATTCAGGATATTTGTAGCGCTTTTGAATTGCCTTACTGACCTAATACGAAGCGCAGTAAATATATCTAGGTGTGTATGACACAGTTTCTCATTTTATTACAGTGAGTTGTGAAGTATATATCTCGATCAGCACAAAAGACCTCAAAACTAGGTTAGTAATACAAGTAATCATTGTAGGCTTGCGGTATTTAGAATTATATTTGCGAATTATTTATGTATTGGAAGACAATGCCCCATGTTTCAAAATGCTAATCATCTACCGTGGGTATACAACACCCAACAAATTCTTACAATGGTCGGAACCAACACTGGATATGGTAAACTGAAGAATTTATATATTGCGATATGGTACAAAACGTTGAGCAGATAGTGCTATAAAATGCACGTAACCGGAATGGCACAGATGAAATATTTGTATTCTTTATGTTTCTGTCACATCGTTAATTCATCTAATAATTACGTATTAATCCAAATTTTTATTCGTTTTACAATATAGCAATGTAAAACAACGAGCAATATTAATGATCATTTTCGTATAACCAAATACCCGCAAAAATATCACTTTGTATGCATAAATGCTGGGTAATTGTATTTCTTCGGGCAATTTCAATATTTTTATGAATTTGATCAATGAAATAATTGAATTTATGCCAGGGGAAAACGATCTTCTGTAAATCAAACAAAGATTACAATCCATATTGAATATAGGTCAAGCAATTTGAGCGAAACAAAATGCAATGACTACAATACATTTATCAAGCGGAAACGATTCCAGGAGATTCCGGCAAGGGGATCAATGAAATAGCCAGAGACTTCTATATAATGGGTAATTTAAAGAAAACCGTAGCATCCTGGAAATCTGTATCCACCTCCGGTTCATTCATTTACATTTATGAATGAGGATATTGGCAGTGCTCCGATTCAAGAAGGTCAATCACATTGATAAGTCCATAACCTTGACGGTGATTGAGAGTCACGTGACCTGTAACTAACCTAGAATTGAACCCGAGGTGAAGGAGTTGTTATTGCGTGGGCGAGAGGGTTTACGGTAAGGTCAAGGCTTCGGAATAGATCCTAGAACAACGAAAGGAAGCTACGGTTTGTCGGGATGACAAATCTGTGAAATGTTATATAAAATTATAAATTTGTTAATTTCGTACAATTACAAAACAAAAATTACTGATTTTTTTTTTGTTAATTATTTTAAAAAAAATTCTGATACTACAGTACTAGTACTATTTCCACAACACATCGGAATTTTAAACACATCAAGCTATTTTCGTTTTTGCTTTTAGTTTAATTCAATTCGGTCTTATTTCCTCGTTTCAGAAATTTACAAGTCTACATGTTTCCGGTATACAAACAAATAATATCTATTTTAATATGTATTGTATCGAATGTCTTTTTCATTATTATTTTCTATTTTAATTTATTTTATTTTATTTCTTTATCTATTTATTTATTTATTTTTAATTTTTTAAAATTTCATTTATTTATTATTATTTATTTATTTATTTATTTTTGCGTTTGTGAAATTGTGTTGACTATTTTGGCGAGTTGAAGAACAATTACATCCATTGTAACCGAAACATTTGTTTTCAATCAATCAAGTTATGGGTAACTATAGAATATGGGGAAATTCCGCCCACGCACTATAGAATGAAGTGCCATACAGATAGCGGATCAATAACGATTTACATCGGGGACTAAGCTTTTGCAGACAACGGAATCATATCTGGGACTGAGCGGTAGCAGACGATGAAGTTACGGAGTGAAACAGGCTTCAATATCATGATTGGAACAGTGCTAAAACATGAAAAAAGCAAGGACGTTTTAGCTATATATGTCTGGAGGATACACGTGACTAGATACCGAACTTTAGCAGACGACAAATTCAGCACCCAGATAAAAGTCAACCCAGACTATAAATCAAAAGGAGGATACATGTATAGAAATAAGAATAAATTTTATTTTTCACTAAATTTAATTTCATTCATTTAAACAGTATAGTGCAGTATATTGTAATTGTTTAATACGCCTGCAGATATACGGTTTCCCGAGTTTAGAGTTCAACTTTCAGAAGTGAAAATCCGAGATAAACAAGTACGATAAAGACGAGTGCACTAAATAAAATTCGATTCTTAGCCCACGTGCAGGAACTAAAAACAGAAATATGCAGTGTACAAATCTCCCTGTAGAACTCATTCCCTGTTCGTTACAAGTGCGATTAATACTAACCAAGGTCCCGTATCATGGTAGGCGTGGCACGTAAATGGTCCCTCGCTGCTTCGGGTGGATCAGTTGCAAAAGGTATAAATTTCTGTGCAATGCATCGAGCAGATGTCGTCACCATATATGTGAAATAATCGATCGTCGAGTGAGGTAAAGCAATAATCAATCAATCAATCAAATGTACACATTGAAGGTCTTTAGAACTCGGTATGTACTACAAAATAAATAAATAAATATATAAGCAGAGGGGCAAGGAAATGACGATATCGCAAAATGTCGAGGTGAAACCGTTTATACTTTCGAAGTGAACTTCTTACAAAGGATACTCAATCAAAACATTGTGTAAGGTCCTATAAAAGTCAATAATGGCAAAAAAACAGGTATCAAATATACAAACACCATATGTCATTTCAATAAGGTGATTTATCTCCCCTTGATACGGAACTCTCTTACTTTCTGTGTATCATGGTGAAGTGTATAAGGTGACTGCTATATATATCACCATGGTCAACTGAGCATACAGATAAAAGTAAATTAAATGAACTGTCATTGCAAGACATTATATCACTCCTTTTTAATTTTGGTGGACTACCTTAATAAACAAGGGTAGATAATTCACCTTATGAAAATGGCTTATATGCAACATACGTATGTTACATCTCCAACGAAAATAAGGAATCAGTTTTTATTTTTGTCTTGATATTATTATTTTTTTTTCATTTACTAAAAACATGAGTTATAAATTTGCTTTTATTAAATTCATTGCGGAAAAAATAAAAGATCAATGTATCAAATATATGCTATTATACATAAAAAAATTATATTGCATTTTGTATTTTTACTTTTCATAATATAATATAATATAATATAATATAATATAATATAATATAATATAAATTTGCGGCAAAGAGTGTTTGTGTTATTATATATATATATATATATATATATATATATATATATATATATATATATATATATATATATATATATATATTATTTGTCGAGTGACAATTTTTCAGGGAACTCAAAATATAACTATTTAGCGTCGTCGTGTCTTTTTTGTTAGATATACGTTCGATTCTGTTCAATGGCATTACTTATCAAAGAAACATAATTCGTTTTTAATCAAATATCTTTATTTTCACCCATGAAATGTCATTGTAAATTCCATGAAGTGACATAATTGGATTATATCAACTAACATTGATATCGTATCATACGTTGACATTATATATGTATCATGTATCATTGATATCAATGATATTGATATCGCATCATACCTTAAGTGACGCTATCCGTTTCTCAGTCACGTGTCAAAATGATATCAAATGATATTTTCGATATTTATAAAGTGACATCATAACTACGTCAATAGTTTCCGTGACATTTTTAATGACTGCAGTATGATGTAATCACAGAATAGACGTCATACAACAACCACGTTTTACAACATTTATTTCTTTTTTTTCTCTCTCTCTCTTCTTCTTCCTTTTTTTTTTATTCATTAAAAGATTTTTCTTCTTTTCAGTTATTGTATAGAATAATTATTCACAATTTGGCCTGTTTTTTTTTAATTCTGATATATAGATTATATTTTTTACAATTACTTTAGTGAGCATTTTAGTTTACAAAACACTGAAATTGATAACAAACTGTCCAACATACACTAAATACGGTAGCTTCAATAATAAATGAAAACCTCAGTCTTATGACTCAGATATAGCGCTTCACGGCGCAGTTTAAAAACATTACACTTTCATTAATATCTTTTCCCTAAATATTTTATAAACTTTCTTTTTTACAAATCGACATATATTATAACGAGCAAGTCCCATATCACGTTACCATGGTGATTTTACTTTATGGCTAGGAATTTGTCTGGTTTTATCGAGGCAAACCAATATCGTTGCAGCTTCACGATCGATAACGTTTGACTGCTTGGCTAAATTGTGCGTGGGTGTATATCAACACCTTATTAAGGCAGACAGTATCGCTATATCGGTGTTACCGCCAATGGTGTCTGCGGCAGAGAGGTTTCAGGGGCCAGGTCGTAACTATAGGGAACACATATCGCGCCGTCTCTGCGTTTTATTCTATAAGGTTTGTTTCTGACATACTTCGGACCCAAAGTAGTTTTGTAAAATTCGCTGGGGGGAGGGGGGGGGGTTATCTCAAAACAACATTTTTACTTTAAATGACCTAGAACATACACCTATACAGAAACCTATACATGCGGATTTTCTTTATAATTCTTTAAATCTCTCATTATTTTGCTGAAATTTGCTGCCTTTTAGTTATCTTGTAGAAGCTTTTACGCATTATTTCTTACTATTTCGATACATTTAATTTCAGTGACGTACTACGATCTCATAGTATGCCGTCATGTGATCGGAATACTGCAGCGCGATTGGCTAAATCTAGTTCGAGGTGTGCGAAATCAAAGAATATTGCAAAAATAAATCGTGTCAGAAACATGAGGAGGTTGCGAAAACATCTATTTCAAAAGTGGTACAATGCAAACCATGACGATACCCTATGTCCTATGTCCGAGAATCCATGGGAAAATATAAGATGGGGTACGCTCTCTGGGAGGTCTTCGGGATATCAGCGCATTCTGGCAATATGTTTTGCTGAAAGAAAGATTGCTAACAAAATGTAACGTCGACGTTGTCCTTATACTCGCCAGTTGCCGGTTTGTTGCCAGCCCCTAATATAGCGCAACGTCGATGTTGTCCTTATACTCGCCAGCTGCCGGTTTGTTGCCAGTCCCTAATATAGCGCAATGTCGATGTTGTCCTTATACTCGCCAGCTGCCGGTTTGTTGCCAGTCCCTAATATAGCGCAACGTCGATGTTGTCTTTATACTCGCCAGCTGCCGGTTTGTTGCCAGCCTCTAATATAGCGCAACGTCGAATATAATCGTCATCATTCTGTCACCTAACCCACCACCGATACGTCATCATACCTGATGTACCATGGTGTCTGTACAAATGTCGTCATCTTGATACCGACCGCAAATATGTGTTGACATTGGTTAAATGTGCTTCGAATTTGTTGTGTATATTGTCAATGTGTTGTTAACTGTGCATGACATATTTGTTGTCACGTCGAATGTACATTGTTTTTGTTGATAAAGATACTTATACATACCAATATCAACATATCAATGTATTTTCAGTAAATATCGCTAATTCATTCTTATTTCATTTATGTTGTCAGTTTAGGTGTTGTCAATATGCTGTCAGTTTAGGTGTTGTCAATATGTTGTCAGTTTAGGTGTTGTCAAAATTCTGTCAGTGAATTTGTCGTCAACAACGAAGTGATTTCGTCATCAACGTGTTGTTAGTTTACTTTTTTGACATTTTTTGTCTCTTTTGTTTTGTCGATTTACACGTCTTTGTTTTAATCATTATAGATATGGTTAGCATTGTCAATTTTCATGTTGCAAAGGCTGTCAGTCTTATAGTTGGTAAATTGCTGTCCGTTCGTACGTCGTAATGTAACGTCTATATGAATTGCCAAATGCAATTTCTGTATCATTTTCCGTATTTTTACACCAGTTTCCATATAACTGGTTAACGTCAAAATAATTTTACGTCAGATACCTGCTCATATCGGAATTAACTCTATAAAGAAAAGACCCAATACCACTCTGACATGATTATTGTTGTACACACGCTGTAGGAAAGATAACTCCTCCTGAGGGTGTCATGTAAATTGGATAACTAAGAACAGTTTTTGCTTCCCTTAGCGGAAGGCTCAGGTGAGCTTTTGTGACGGCGCATTGTTCGTCAGAAGTACCCTCATTTTACAAACTTCTTCAGACTGGCTGCGCAGTTTATCAAACAGAATGAATCCGAGTGATATAGAAAGGTGTTTTAAAAAGTGTTGTTGCTATTTGTTTCAATCTTGGTCATTTCAAGCCATTTGGTAATATTTTTTTTTAATTTATGAAATAAAGAGAAGCAATAAAATATTTATATGCCAATGTTTATTTGAAAATATATTTGTTTCAATCTTGGTCATTTCAAGACATTTTGGTAATATTTTTTTTAATTTATGCAATAAAGAGAAGCAATAAAACATTTATATGCCAACGTTTATTTGAAAATATATGTTTCAAGGATTTTTATTTTGAAAATATCATGTGAAAACATTGTTTTTTGGATTTTGTTTTTGTTTGGGGGTTTTTTTTTTTTGAAGGGGGGGGGGGGTTGATATAGTTCAGTTCTGACATACACACTAGGGGATTTTTTTTTTCATTTTTACACTAAAAGTTTCGCAGTACTCAATAAGACAGATCTAAGAAAAAAAAAAAAGAAAGAAACTACCGGCTTTGTCTTTTTGACATTTATATCATTTCCTTGATCAATTTCACAAACAAAGAGAAACTATAAAGCATGTATTTGTCAATTTTCATTAGAAAATATCTATTTGAAGGGTATTTGAAAGTTTCATGTCAAAATTGGCAGGGGGTATTAAGTGCTTGCCTTGTCCGTTCTTCTGTCTTTACTTCCTTCCGTCACACATTGGTTTCCGAATGATAACTCAGGTACCTTTCCACATTTTCGCACCAAATTTGAATATATGCTAACGTATCAAGAGTGGAAGAACCCTATTGTTGGGGTTAAAAGGTCAAAGGTCAAGGTCACAGCTAAAGAAAATATACTGTAATTTTTGGTTTCCGGGTGATAACTCAATTACCTTTAAACATATTCAAACTAAATTTGGATATATACTTACTTATCAAGAGAGGAAGAAACCTATTGATTCTGAGGTCAAAAAGTCAAAGGTCAAGGTCACAGCTGATGAAAATATACTGTAATTATTGTTTTCCGGATGATAAAACAAGTACCTTTCAACATATTCAAACCAAATTTGGATATATACTTACTCATCAAGAGAGGAATGTAAAATACGAAAAGCAACTGGTGTTACGTGACCATGACACGAACAACAATGTACCACAGTGGACATTCACGGATCCCTGCAATTCAGAGGCGAGACCAGGTGCCCGGGAAGAGTGAGCATCTCCTGTGTGGCTAGCCACACCCGCCATGAATGCCCTCACATACAGACGAAACACATATAATTCAGGACTGCATGTATGCATGAATGTGAATCAACACTGTACAGAGAGTACCATTGCCACATAACATCGGAAGAACCCTATGGATCTTTGGGTTTAAAGATCAAAGGTCAACGTCACAGCTGATGAAAATAATTATTGGTTTCCTAATGATAACTCAATTACCTTCCTAGTATTAAATCTAGGGTTGAAAAGGGGAACAGATTTTTTTTTTTTTGAAAAAAGGCACTTGATGATGTGGCGTTCTGTGATGAATGCATTTTACAACCCACTGTTTGCTACCATAATGTTTGATATATTTAAAAAATTGAATAGAATTATCATATAGCCTAATTACCTTTTAACTTGTTCTGAAATTCAGAGACTAGATAAAATGTTATTTCTGAAGTAATGTCATATAGAACATTGACATTTAAGTTCCATCATATTAAAACCAAATTTAGATATATGCTGATGAAAAGAGTCTGTTATTATTGGTTTTTGGATGAGTACCCAGGAACTTTTCATCATATGCAAGCCAGATTTGGATATATGCTTAAATATCAAGAAAGGAAGAACCCTATTGATATTTGGGTCAAATAGTCAAAGGTCACAGCTGTTGAAATAGTCTGTTATTATTGGTTTTTAGATGATTACTGAAGTACCTTACATTATATTCAAACCAAATTTGGATATATGCTTAAATATGAAGAGAGGAAGAACCCTATTGATTTTTGGGTCAAAAGGTCAAAGGTCACAGCTGATGAAAATAGTCTGTTATTATTTGTTTTTGGATGATCACTCATGTACCTTTCATTATATTCAAACCAAATTTGTTTAAATGCTGAGATACGAAGAGAGGAAGAACCCTTTTGATTTTTGGGTCAAGAAGTCAAAGGTCAGCTGATGAATATAGTCTGTTATTATTGGCTTTTGGATGAATACTCAAGTACCTTTCACCATATTCCAACCATTTTGAATACGTGTATATGCTTAAATATCAAGAGAGGAAGAATCATATTGATATTTGGGTCAAAAGGTCAAAGGTCACAGCTGTGAGAGATACGGCTGTGATATTTCATACATAGATTACCCATGACCCAGTGACCTTAAACATAAACACTGGTCTACTTTTGTTGTTGTGGTTAGTTCTGTAGCGGTCTCCTTTCACCGCTTTCAGCCGAGATCATTGTGAGCAGGCTTGCGTTTTATGTATGAGATTTTTCTCAGACTCAAGTTCATGCTAAAATTGAAAAATTCCACCATCTCAATAATTGTAGAAATACGTAACTACTATGTGTGATAAATATCACTCGTTCTACCAATGCTTCAGTAACGAAAGCGGATCAATGAATTCGTAAATGTCTCTAGTATACAACAGTTTCATGAATTTTGAGTTAGATCTTTCAACTGAGAAAAATCTCGTGAGACGCAAGCATGTTATCGCCACTGTACCAATGAAAATTGACGTCGCAAGAATGTCGCATTAGAATATGGAATCAACTATGCCATTCCCAGACACTGTTTACGATATCAGGCATCGATCTATCGTCGTATCGATATCAAATCAGAGATAAGCAATCACTTTGTGTACTCATGACATGACAATAATGTTCTTGTAAAACGCGTCGACGTCTCTGTGAAAATTAGCCTCAGAGAGATGAAGTTAGCAGATAAAACTGTAAGTAAAAAATCGTGGTGACATTTCTGCACTTCAAGATTATCTCTTGATAGCGTTTGTGCACTGGATTGGGAAGTGGGCAAATATTTCGAAGTTTTTGAAAAAAATATTCTTAACAAAAAAACCTTTTCGGTTACTGTATTGTGAAATGGTGTTCATACGTTGAAAAATTAACAAGTAATAGAGCAGTTACGTAAGTAGCATGTAAGTTGTAACATGATTTTTGAAAACCTTAAATTTTTCACCTATCTATCTATCTATCTATCTATCTATCTATCTATCTATCTATCTATCTACCTATCTATCTATCTAGTCCGAGAGTCTCTGCCCTTCTCCCTCTTTTGGTATCGGCAGTTTGTGGGACAAAGAAATCTCAATCCGAGTGCCCACGCCTATTGATATCCATAACGAGGCTTGCCGAGTCATGGATTTCAATCGGCATAGGCGCGAGGATTGAGATTTCTTTGTCCCTCCAGGAACATGGTGTTTTACTTCTTTTTCTCACATTTCCCTGTTCACTGTTTATAATTTGTCGGCAGTCAAAGAGAGACAACTCCAATAATTACAGACAAAATCTTGTTTCTGTCTGTGTGTATATTAGTGGCTGTGGGTACCTCACAGATACAGAGACATATCGAGCAAGTTTGTTTAGGGGACAGTTGTTTTCAGTTTTATTTTTGAAAATTTTGTTGTGTTTTCCGTGCACCAATATGTCATTGAGGTTTCTATCTCTTCTATAAGCAATTAGCGTGAATTCTTCAAAAAGACGTTTCATTTGCGTCGAATTGTGCAAGATTGACATATGGTCCCGGCTTATCTTGTGTATGTTTTGTAATTGTCTCGCGTAAGTAACTATTATTGCAGTCCGGTTTCTTTGTGTATTTTATACAAAGTAAAGCGTGACCGCATCGAACCTGTATATATATATATATATATATATATATATATATATATATATATATATATATATATATATATATATATATATATATATATATATATATATATATATATATATATATATATATTAAAATATACACAGAAAACGACGTTACAATATTATTCTATTGTGTTGCGGTTACGATACCGACAATTAAATAATTGGTGTGGTGTGGTTAACCGGTTTACGGGCACCCGCCTTCCCACTCACCCGAAAAGTAGCACAATCAAAGGACACACATTAAAAAAATTATAAATAATCCTCCATAAAGAGAACAAGGATGAACAGTTATCTCAAGACGAGAGGTCATAAAATATTTTTATACACAGAACGTTAATAAAATAATTTGCTGCTGTCAATAAAATGTAAAGCGATATCAACATAAGTAAACTTATGTAAGCGACCTCATATCTTCGATCAAAGAAGTCCAGACTAACAATCACAAGGGACGAGGATCATGACCTTGTCTTCTTTGAAAAGGTTTGGACTAGGCCCGTCATAGAGTCCCCACCGCTCTGTTAGTTAGCATGCAACGCTCAAGTAAAAGTCTGTACTGGGTTGTACATGAACCCAATACAAGATCTATGGTCTTAACAATGATCTCGGGGTCATACTGTCGATGTCGAAGGCGTTTAATAATTTTAGAACCCGCCGATATGAACTTATCGGAACCTTAGTTTGTATTCTAGATCACCGTAGAAATTGGGAATTGGGAAATTCAGCTGGATACGTATTGTTGAAAAGTCACATTTCCGAATTTAGATAAAATGTCGGAATAAGATCTGATCCAAAAGTGTTTCGAAGTTTATAATATCTATAACCCTGAGTAAGAAGTTTAGAATTAATCTGAGATTTTTTTGCGTGAAAATCCAAAACGTTAGTGCCGGCTCTAGCGAACCGAACCAATTGACTAATATAAATACCATATGATGGGAGTCTGGGGACATCACCATCTAGATAAGGGAAATTTACAATAGGAAATCCAAAGCCGTCACGTTTGTCATATATGTTTGTATGAACATTGTTGTTAGTAATTTTAAGTCTAAGAAAGGTGTTTCCTGATGGGAAGCATTGGCTTTGTTTAATTGAAGTTCAGGTGGATAAAGATAAGTAATACAGTTTTCAAACTCAGGGTTATTTATAACTAAAAGATATATCATCAAACTTCCAGCAAGGTTTACACAACATCTTACATCTAAGCTATATATAATCCATATATCATAATGTTTGTCAGACCCTCCTCTATCAAAATATGAACAGTTTACCATAGGTTATCCTCCTTAATTTCGAGAAAATCCTGCTGGAAGGGAGTCACCTCTTTTTCTTTATCAACTTTTGTGATATACGCGAAACTTACAAGTACTTACCTTATCTGTTATCGGTATGGTTCAATGATCACAGTTTAGGACACAGTTTAATGCATTTAGTTTTATGGTAGTTTTTCCTTTTTTATTTAATTTATATAAGAAAATCAATCAAGAATGATGTATAAGTAAGTGTATTTCAATCGATAACAACATAAATAAAACAATACTTAATAAAACAAAGCAATTATACATGTACTTTATAAAGAACACAATATTTGTGTATGTTCAGGCATGGTTAATGTAATGTCCCAACATAATAGTAAACACCGTGAATGTTGTCAGCAACACTAATGTCATCATCACTACGAAGAAGAATTTATCCAATACTAGGGCTATTTTTTGCCAAGTCAAACCATCCTCGTCATTAATTTCATATTCATCTTTGGGCGGCATGTACGGTTTTTCTACTTTTCCTTTCGTTTTCTTCGTGTCATTATCTATTACTTCTACTATTTGCACCACTTCGTTTTTCTTATTTTTGCAGCAACATGTCATCTCATTCCAGCAAGCAACTTGCATTAAAAACTTTTTGGTGAGACTTTTTAACCACCCTGGAATTTTTGTGTCTTCGGGTTTGTGATGAGCACTTAATACGATGATCACCAAGATAACAGAAATGGTGCCATACATCAAGGTCAAGGCCAAATAGATCGCTGAAAATGTAAAAATCATAATTAAGGTTTATGTCCTTTTGTATTGTTTACATATATTTGTCTTTATGACCGATTGGATAATGTTGAAAAAGGAACAGAAATGTTTGTTTAATAATTCGCTGTCATATTTTGTCGAAGTTATCCTGCTCGGTGCTAAATTCTTAACATTACAAAATCAAAATCTGATATCATGTGATTTAAAGTTTGATTTCATATTTGACATAAATTTTCAAACGTTGTCTTCAAGCCTTTAAAGAGGATGTGTCGTTTTGAATAATTATAATTATAACGAACTGCAATGACAAGCTTTGACAACAAAAAAGCTTTTAATGAAATAACTTGTCACTCACATGAGAGAAAAAATAATATGGCCATTACATTGCTAAATATCCAGGTGTTATGTCAACATGTTACAATAATACACGGCGGTGGATATTAATTGGTCCCTGAACATTAGAGCGAGACCAGATGTGCGGCAGCAGTGATCATTTGCTAATTAGCAAGCCATATCTCAAATGCCCGAAACATACAGACGCTACATAATATTTCAACACTGCACGAATGATATATTTGAATAACGCTGTATTAAAGTGTCCCATATTATGAACCCATTTTCTGACGATTTCTTTTTAAAAATCAGAATCTAAGGCTTATACTCACACAGAATACAAATTGTGACAGATGTACTCGGGATGTTGTCTGAAATGAGAGTCAGATACACAGCATAGGCTAACAGAACCGTCAACGTATAACCGATCTTTTCTCCAGAATCTGGAGGCAGCTTGAACGCCATAGGAATCAAAATGGCCATCAGGAACACTGGGAACAGCGTATTCAGAATATGAAACATTGGCCGGCGCTGAAGGTTGATTTGAAAGATGAGGGAGGAAAAGGACTGCCCGGATCTAATTTTACTTTTTGTTTCTGTTCCTTTTGCTGCAAACAAATCCCATTCGCCGTTCGGACTGTAGTCTTCTAAACTGACGGGCGTCGTAAGATGATAGAATAATTCGACCTCTGCTAGTGTGTACGCCCATGTGCTGACCTTGATCGTGCATGATTGGTAATCCATGGGATAGTAGGTAGTGTCCGACTCGCATGACACGGTGTAGATTCCGGATGGACTCCAGTATACTCTTCCGGTAGCCACGATGCGCATGGGCACTTCAGTTTGACTGATGACCGAAATATCCTTCACGCTGTACAATATAAAGACACAAAAATTTGAACCAAATTCTATCAAGTCGAGAATGACATAATGCAACTTGACATTGTACTTTGATCAATTCTTAATTATCGGAGAAATTATACGTAAATATTGTATGGGAAGTGGGAAAAGGTCATCTGCATGTCAACAATAAAAAGAGTTCTTGTAGCATGAAGTCATTATATATTCAACCCCCACACACTTTGTTAAACTCATGTTCAGTTGTACGAGGGTGTACTCAAGGTGCATTTTGGTGCTCATGTGTATAAGTAAATGACAAATATTTAAAAAAAAAACTTCGTTTATTTTTATTTCCATTTAGGGGGTTGTTTTTGGTAAATGTTATTGTTCTCATAAAAAAGGAACTTCGTATCACTGTTATGAATAGCGAAGTTTATGAAAACTAAGGCGTTTGTCTCATGGGAAGTTTGCCCATCCTATTAATTCTCACAAAGTTAACGAATCAGGCATAAAACAAACACTTTTGGTATATCTTCACCATTACCGTAAAAAAATCCTTGGTTTTTGGCCGAATTGCAAAGCAATTCCGATCTATAGAATAGCGATGTCTGCCTGTCTGTCGGTCTTTCAACATTTGGTTACGTTCCTGGTTGTAGCAAAATCTCAACCATGAAAAGGAGTATAAACATAATACTTCACAAATAGGTTCCTTTTGACCAGAGCTTTCAAATTATGCCATGACTTTTGACTTGGAGACATTGACCTACTTTATTAAAACTTTAATTTTGGCTATCTCTTTTGAATCAATAGGGATATGGCTTTGATACTGCACACAGAGATTCTTTATGACCAGATCTTTCAATTGAAATCATTATGTTTTAAAATATATATATATATATATATATATATATATATATATATATATATATATATATATATATATATATATATATATATATATATATATATATATATTATTTTGCGATGTTCGTGTCATACTTACGAGTTTTCTATAATGATTGCAGGCCGCCAGACATACTCCTCAGTGCTGAACAGGAAGTTGACGTTGGTGTAATCCTGTGACGTCACTGCTGTGTTTGTCCAGGATAACCGCGTGTCCAACCAATTCTATAACATACGTACAATAATACAATAAAGCATACTTATAAGTATTGTTGTCGTTTACATGAATGAGAAAAGCGAATGAATTATGGGAGGTTTTCGAACCTACGAACATTTTCTATTCATAAATCCGGAGTCCTGGTGTCTTGTTCACAAAGAAACTTAAGTCTAAGTGTAAAACTGAGAACTTTAATAATATGTATTGTAAAAATAAGAATTAGTCAAAAGTTTCTCTGTGAAGAGATTATTAGGCATACTATTCACAGAAAAACTTTCTACTAGTTGTTAGAGTTATGGCACATGCTGTTATAGGTCTCAAGTTTTACATTTAGACTTAAGTTTCTTTGTGAATAAGACGCCAGGATTCCAGGGCAAATACTTTTGGTCCATTTGCAAAATCAAGTTGATCACAACCTTTGAATTTGATGAGCCAGAGTTTGAAATTTCACATTTCTTGTGACAATACCTTTCCGTTTAAACCAAACTTTTCATATTTTGCTCTTAGTCTTTGATCTTTCAAATAAATTATACATTGGTTTCCGTCCAGGGATATAGGTTATTTTAAAAAATACATCTTGTTTATTAAGCAATGCACAACGATATTTTAGAAAAAGTTCAATGAATTTGCAATATGGACCATAAATACATGTTTCGTGTAAATCGCAAGCGAGGTCCTATTTTGATAATACATTTTAATAGGGCCTAAATTTCTTTCGTTTGCATTTTTGATAAACGATTTTTCGGCACGGTTTTACGTATTTCAGCATTGAATGGGGCAACATCATACATATATATTAAGCCAGTCGCCAATAACTACTTGTGCTCGGTTTGTCGTCAGATAGCTCTACATCTATTTTTTTTTCCAGCCTGGGTCAAATTTTTGTTTTCTGTGTCAGAAATACGATTTTGCAAAATCTCGTTTTTAGAAAATGTAAACAGAGATATGACATAAAAAGCACATAAGTACACCCCCACCCCCAAAAAACCACAACCAACCCCCCCCCCCCAAAAACAAAAACAAAACAAAACAAAACAACATACAAAAAAGCTAAAACAAAAAGTCTCTTCTTGTAAGCTCCGTTCATTTCTTGTTTCTTATAAGGTGATTTTCGCGAAACCAAAACAAATGTCACCATACAGAATACTTACCAGACAAATGTCACCATACAAAATGCTTACCAGGAAAATGTCACCATACAGAATACCTCACTAAAATATGTCACCATACAGAGTGCTTACCAGAACAAATGTCACCATACAGAGTGCTTACCAGAACAAATGTCATCATACAAAATACTTACCAGAACAAATGTCACCATACAGAATACTTACCAGAAAAAAATGTCACCATACAGAATACTTTTCAGAATAAATGTCACCATATAAAAAATTAGAAAAATGTCACCATACAGAAATACTCACTAAACATATGTCACCATACAGTGTTTGCCAGAACAAATGTCATCATACAAAATACTTTCCAGAACAAATATCACCATACAGAATACTTACCAGAAAAAATGTCACCATACAGAATACTTTTCAGAATAAATGTCACCATATAGAAAATTAGAAAAATGTCACCATACAGAGTAGAATACTTACCAGAACAAAAATCACCATACAGAATACTTACCAGAACAAATGGCACCATACAGAATACCATAAAATGTCACCATACAGAATACTCACCAATGTTAGGTATCCAGAGATAGACAGTGTCTGGTCTTTAATGTTCTAAGATAATAAATAAATCTATTAGAAAATATATGTAGTTTATGAATGTATAATAGATGAGAAATTATATTTATTTCATAACATCAGAGCATTTTTGATTGGGGCTTACTTGGCTCATATATAAATGTAAGGAATAAATATAAAGAGTAAGTGATTGCTTATGTTGACAATGTATTGATAATCATAATAACTCTATTGTTTTTGTTTTCATTCATTTGCAGTTGCATCTATGTGGCTCGGGAATCTCTTTAAAAGGTATTTTCAGACATGTAGTTTAATTTGTAGATGTTAGAACTGATCTTGTAAACTGGTGATTGGCGATTAAGGTTGCGAGCTCAAGAAGACTTGCTAATGGATTGAAAGTATTTGGGATGGAAGTCTCTTCGATGGGAGGCGAATCCGTGTGAGGGACGACCGGAATGAACATGGGCCGGAGAGTACGTCAAGGGATGTCTGAATTATTGACAAAGAATGCGTGCGTGGGAAATCTGGACAATGGACGGAGAATGTTTGCAAGAGAATTCTTACCATGTCGTTGATGGTGAGGAGGGTCATGCTGACTACGACGTTGACCTTCTGTGATGGCCGCTGTAACACTGTGTAATTTGTAAACAATTCTGCGCGTAGAGCGGTCTCTAGATCCGTGGAATATACCGGAGGTTGACTGACACATCTGTATGGAAAAACTAAAAAGAAAATGAATTCATGCCGTTATTTCAATGGGTAATTTATAAAAATTCAAGTATCACCTTATCTCTACGACTCCGTTATCAATAATTTTGTTACGGATATAGTCGGAGACAAAATTTACGTTCACTGGTGGAGGAACAGACAGTCGGATATCATCATGTAGGTGTCGCTTCGAAACATATTGCCCTGCTTTGGTAAGGTAAAAAAGCTATAAATGCATGATTTATTTTTAGGCATTGCTGGTTGAAAAGTAAATCATATAATCACATATGGTGAAAGCAAAAGTCATTCCACATGTCATGTATTGTGACTGCATCAACCTGATACAATGCTTTGAAATTTCTATTTTCGCAACGGACCCTCCAAAAGCAATGAGGGCTCTTTTACGCGCCTTGTTGACCGTGACACACGACATCGATATTTTGCCGCCTATTCCGAATGACTGGACACTGGTGTGCCCACGGCGGGAGTTGAACCCAGGACCTCACAGCCAGAAGCTGAGCACCTCATTCACTGATCTACAAGGGGAATCGTGTCACAGAATTTATCGATTAAATATAAATCGACCACTCTTAACATCTGAATTCCCCAGATTTACAGTACTCTTTTTGTATAAATTCGCTGCTAACGTTTGTTTGTTTTATGGTTTTTACGTCACGCCAAGTTTATTTCACTGACAATGTGACGGCATCTGACTGACGCGTTGCAACAAAAATGTAGATCTAAGGAACAGACCCATTTGAAGCGGAGAGGGATGGTTTACGCGCCACTTCTACCATGGCCTGGAATCTCCGTTTTCCCATTCTCGGGAGGTCGACCAGCCGCCGGCGCGACTCGACCTCACTACTTCTCGATTTCGAGCAAAGCAGACTAGCGACCGAGTTTTACGAGCTCGTCTGTGAAAGAACTCAATACGTTTGGTGAAAAATAAATGTTTCTTACTTCTGAAATGAGAATGTTTTTCTATGCGCAGAGGCGTATGGCAAGGAGCGGGGCACGAGATATCGCATAATTATTACATAAAACTATGAATTTTTGTCGTAAATTACATCATATGATGATGATGATAATGATGATGATGATGATGATGATGATGATGATGATGATTGACCATGATGATGATGATGATTGACCATGATGATGATGATGATGATTGACCATGATGATGATGATTGTCCATGATGATGATGATTGACCATGATGATGATGATGATGATTGACCATGATGATCATGATGATTGACCATGATGATGATGATGATGATTGACCATGATGATCATGATGATTGACCATGATGATGATTGACCATGATGATGATGATGATGGTTGACCATTATGATGATGATGATGATGATAGACCATCATGATGATGATGATGATATAATTGACCATGATGATGATGATGATTGACCATGATGATGATGATTGACCATGATGATGATGATTGACCATGATGATGATGATGATGATTGACCATGATGATGGTTTAATAGATTGATAGAATTACGATAACGTATAAATATAAGATATAGAAATATAAAATTCGAATTATATAACTTTTTCTTCTTTTTTCGGGGAGGGGGGAGGTTTCTAGGTTCTCAGTCTTGAATTGATTTGTTGCAGTTATGTAATTGAGAGCTGCAAATTGTGTCCCTCCGTCCCTTTACTTTTTCGGACTTAACCACTTCACTGGTATGGAAATATCTTGTTAGTATCATTTTAACTATATAGCCATAGGTTTCCAATGATCAGTTTAAACTGACCACAAGGCACATAAAAGTTTCAATCATTTATTGTGGAAAGCATAATAAATGTGAGTTGTTTACTTTTTATCAAATTTTAAGACATGTCTGTTCTCATCCCACGATTCATTGAAATTAAATTATCTACGGGTACATTTTCTCATAGGAGGTTTTTAAAATAACATCACATATTCATCGATACGGAAATTATCTGATTGAATGTCATGATTCCCATAGTGCAACTGTTTGGATTTTTAATTTCACATATATTTCTCTCACGACTAACTCTGTGTCTATAACACAAAGGTGTTTTTGCTAAATATCACTGAACCTGAACAATGTTCAAAAATATTTACCTAAGGTATGGGGTGACGGATGTCTTTATTTCTAAATGTCGGGCTCGAGAATAGCATTCATTATTTTGGCTTTGAGCATCCTTTGAGAGACATCAGTCGTCGAATGCAAATTCGGTCTTTTCGTTATACAGAGTTACTTCCCATTTGGGACGGTATCTGACGTAAAACACTTATATGACGTCATCAAATCCTATGGAAACTGATCTAAAACTCAGCGAAATGATAGCTCACATACGACGTTCTCATAGGAAATCGATGACGTCATAATTGTTTTACGTCAGATACCGTCTCAAATGGGAAATAACTCTGTTTAACGAAAAGACTCAAATTAACACATATATGTATGTTCTGTGTTTTTTATGCTATGTATCCAAAATGTAATCCATCCATGAATGAAATAGTAGGACGTTCCGAGAAAGAATGTAGGAAAAAATCAATTGCTTCAAATTTATTTGCTTTGAAGTTTATATGTAAACAAATAAATGTCAAAATAAATTTAAGAGATAAAAAGTTCACATTTTCTTCATTTCCGTCGATTCCCACTCTGGTAAGATTTCAGATTCCAGTTTCATTTGGGTCTGATATTTAGGAATATAGTTTCTCGCCTTTGTCATATCTAGGGTCTATCCCCAATTAGGCCAAGTGGAAAATTTCGATTGTGTACCTGGTGAAGTCAGGTGGCTCCTCTAATTTTTTGCTTTTCTTGCCATTCAACACTGGTCGCCAATATTTAGGCAAAGTATTATTCATTGACTTGAAACAACAAATTAAAAAAAGAAGACAAACAAACGAACAACAACCCCCCCTCCCCCAATCAACATAAAATAATAATAATCCCCCCCCCCCAAATATACTAATGAAACACAACAACAGCAACAACAATAACACTGAAGCAATTAAATACAATTTGATAGGTTATTTTGCTATCTTTCTGGATGAGGAGAAACTATTTCTATTGATATTACTACTTGCTTTACATTATTGTAAGAACTTTTTTTGGGCGCTTTGAGGTGATTTCTTGCATCCATCGATCTCTGATAGTGTGCATTATAAATGTTTCTTTTGAAGTAGATTATTAAAAGCTACAGTCGAGTCGGGGCTACTCGGTAGAGTGATCACGGGTTAGGTCCCCTTTGCCGGCTCGTCGCAGATGACAAAGTACAGACTGAGGTCCAACGGCAAACGTCGACACATAAATATCAAGTTATCATTTCATTTACCGAAAACATAAAATACATTATATATATATATATATATATATATATATATATATATATATATATATATATATATATATATATATATATATATATATATATATATATATATATATATATATATATTTATATATATATACACATACATAATATAAGCACAAGAAAGCGAAAAACGACACTAAAAAAAAATATTACTTTAGTGTCATTTTTTTACTTTAGTGTCGTTTGTCGCTTTCTTGTGCTTCTATTTTTGATCTCTTTATATATTATATATATATATTTAAACACTCTCCTCAATAATACGTCCTCAGCTTTCGATAGAGATAGTTTTTCATGAATGGGTATACATGTACTTGAATTGAAAGAAATATGAAAGGTCATCGTTTAAACCGAAAGAATTTTGTTCTGTTCACAGCATGTATTAAGGTAATCGTAAACCCAGCGGTTACGTCAGTCAAAAATGTTTTATCGAGACAAAGTTATTCATGATGACATAAGATTAAAACACAAGGATTACGACCGTAAGCTTTCTCAATAAAATGCACACCGCGTCATGATGGAGTATTATAGAATCACGTGATTTTAATCTTGGATTAAATTAAGCGAACAATAGACGCAGACGTGATCAAAACGTGGTAGATACCATGCCAATAGCTTTCTCTTGTTGAAGGTCAGGAAAAAACAAAACATCCAGAATTTGAGAAGTCTATACTTGACACGTTAATTGAGAGCAACAACAACAATAATAAAGGTAGTTGTTACATATGTACCAATTAATCCTGTAAACTGAACTTCCCTTTGAAACGTATGTGCTATAGATAGTTTTCATATGCATAAAATTTAACTGGAGTTACTTCCCTTTTCCGCCATCTTGGAGGTAAATGACTGAACATTTGTGTATAAATCAACCATATTGTGTAAAGAATTTCCCCAAACTATGGATGCTTCTTGAATTTTTGAAATTGTTATGCAATAAAAAAAACCATTGAACAATTTCAAAATGTTTTCAGATGTTCAGAAATATACACAACTTTCTAAAAAAAACCCCATTCACTACAATTCGTATGAATATAAAGCAAACACTCCAGCTTCACCTCTAAAATGGCAGAAAAGGAAGTAACTCTAATTAAATTTTATGTATTCGAAAACTATCTACACAGAAATCTTCTGCCCTCGTCCACAGGCAATGTGAGAAAATGGCTTTCCCCTAATTTTTGACGGCTGGTGTAACCAAAGTTGGAAATATTTATGATCGATTATAACATCAGTTGATAAAACACCTACAGTTACCGTTTGCATATTAATAATGTTAATAATAATTCTTCGATTGTAGATATCACGGCTTTTATTTGTCTTTTGAGATGAAAATGTTGAAAGCCTAATTGTATTGTAATCAGTATTCACGCATTCTGTTTAAATGATTTTGTCAGTCTATTGAAACAAGTTGTAAAAGAAGAAATGATGCCTCTGAAAATCAATTTTAACGTATTTACCTAACCTGCCAATATTTAGCTCTAGACGCTGTACGACCAAATTAATTAATTAATATAGAGCTTGACGTCACTGAGTGACAAGACACCATATTTCATCATTCCAATATGACAATATGACCACCCCTGTGATATGATATGGTGAAGCAAAATATCAAAAAGACTGGAGTATTTCCACCACGTACATGTATAACAACCCCCCCCCCCAAAAAAAACCCCCAAACAAACAATAATGGAAAAAAACAAACAAAAACAACAACAAAAACAAGCAAAACAAAACAAAAAAACCCACCTTAAAATAAAAACAAATATACAACACCTCCCCCCTTAAACAAATAAAATAAAACCAACCAGACAAAAAACAACTCATGGTTTATATGTATAGTTGCATACAAAGATAGTAACTAACAAATTTCATATGAGTAGATGGGAGAGTCTGTCAATGTACCTCACAAAAGTCGGCAGTTTTCCAAATCATCGAGAGAAAAAAGGTTTTTTAAGTTAAGTTTTTAAGTTGAATCCAGTAAAATTCTTTTATAAAATATTATAATGTTCAGATGTTAGTATAATAGAGAATTAACTTGCTACTATGGAGTCATCAACAATTTCCAGCAGACGGTATTTACAGCAAAAAATTTTAGAGTCGGATTACAGAATAATTTTTTTAACTTATAGATATGTTAATCATATTTGGAATTTAAAATACAATGTATTGATGAACTCCTGCTTTCATGTCGCGATACGAATGAAAAAATTGAAAGTGTCGAAGATAACAAACAATCCAGACCAAGAGGTTATAAATCGTATATTTAATAACCTCTAATTCGAACACAGAGCACAGGGAAACACATTTTGATAGGATTAAATCTTTCGTTTTGATATGCTTCAATTTGTTCAATTCTTTTAAGTTTTTAAAATACATTATTTCACTTTATTTCGAACAATTACATAGTAAAACATATAAGATATCATGTACATTCAACTTATCATTCCAGCACAGTTTTATGTTGACTATTTATAGCTGAAATAAAGACATCGGGTTGCACAAAACTACAGGTCATTTATCATCAAAGGAAAAAAATGCAAGTTAAAAATTTCTGTATAGAAAAACTTAAAATGGTACTTTTAAATATCTATAATTAACGATAAAATTAATAAAGACAATGTGAAAATAGACGAAAAGAGCAAGTGACGTTAACTTTGAAGAGATACATTCCATTAGGTTTTATTTTCTATATCGAAATCTGATTAAAACTGGTTAAAACTCATGTAGATAAAAACTCAAATTAAAATAGAACCTTAAAAATTGATTCAATCATTTGCTAAAAGTTCCGCATGAAAGTTGTTTTTAATCCAGAACTTACCCAGCAGTAAAATGATTGGAATGTATATCCATTCCATGGTTTAAAACTTTCACTAAATGATTCCCGTCAACTGAAAACCATCCGTTACAGCTGATTAAAAAACTTTCAAACTCTAAATTGATTTTTCTGAGTTGACTATATACAAGTTTCTAACTTGTTTATCTGCTATGCATGATCAGACACACGATGTTTATATATATAAGCTATCGTGACTTTGAAGTTATATTAATACAAAAGAAGCGAGAACATTAAGCAGCTTATGCGACGACAAATGAATATATATTTTATGTAAAGGTTGTTAATTACGATTTATGTGTACGTAATTATGTTTAAATAATGAAACATAATGATTTGTTTTGATAGTTATTATTTCGTCAATCTCACCGGGTGCACATGCTTACGACTTCAAGCTATTTACATAGTTTTGAATCAATTTGTGGTCATTCAATGAAGAACAATATATATGATAAATAGAATTAGTCGAAATGTTTTACACCACTCGAGAAAAAATACAACCTTTAAAAGCAAATTGCATTTTGAAAATGTGTTTACTGTGTACAATTACGTACAAAAGGAATTTCGTGGCGAACATGGTTTAAGTGGTGGATGAATCAAAGCGCCTGAAGAAAATCAACCAACCATTGACTGGTACACTGCGAACCATCCCATTTGTTAGGACGAGAATTCAAACCCAGAACGGACAGGTGATAGGCTTCAGCGAGTTCCAGCGCAATGCCTCAATTTCAGCCAGACGCCCCCTCCCCCCGGTGACATTCCTCACTTAAAAGCAATAATCGTGTGTGATCAGATTAATACAGCAGCACATAATTCTATTATGATTAAAGCACTTGATCCCGTAATCCATGTGGTGATCGATTGACACGATTCCAATATAAGTAGACATAAATAAATAAAGATCTTTTATCGTGTCGCAGTGTCTGTTATCTTGAAACAAACGGGTTTTCAGTAAATGCCAATGTCAGAAATTTTTCTTTTTATATAAAATTTGAAAAAATTGAAAGGTATATATGTGTAATTCTATACCATAGTTAAAGACGTATTTGTTAAAAAAAAATGCAGAAGAAAGCATAGATATTGAAAAAAGTCGCTATTCAAATGCTGAATTTGAAAATAGATATTTGACTGCTTGCAAACGAAACATTTAGAACCAATCAGGAAATGATTAAATATACATTCCGGATTTTTGTATACACCATATTGACAGTAGCTTATTTCTGTTTTTTAAATCTATAAATGGAAAAGTTTTCAGAAAAGTTTCTTTCTAGCTTGTCATTTTTGTTTCAATCCGAGCAAATCTATTTCATTGAATGCTTGATTGATAAAACCTGCATTGTGTTTATCGTGAACCCGGCTTTTGAATAGCGACTTTTGTTAAGGGTTTAAACCATAGGTACTTGGAACGAAAACTTTGATACGACCCCTACCTTTCTGTCTTTACTCTTTAAAATACTTTTAAAGAGTAAAGGCAGAAAGGTAGGGGTCGTATCAAAGTTTTCGTTCCGAGTACCTATAGTTTAAACGAGAGACAAGAACCGTGACATTGTGAAGTGGTATGTGGTATGGAGGAAAAGTTATAACAGCAATAAGTAAATATACATACTTGTTTACAATATTGTTTATTTCGTTTGAAATATCTACATGTATAAATCACCAACACTTGATTTGAGCAAAAATGTGACACTGTACGAAGAATTCAAACTTTGTCGAAGTGTGCAGTCATTTAGTTTATATTTCTATGATATCGAGAAAAAATATGTAAAATAAAGATAAAACAATAAAAGTTAATGTCCATGTATGCAAACGGTTATCAGAAGATGGAAAGAAAATATAAAATGGAACAAAGGTATTCAAGTATCTATCCTTATACTCCAAAATCTATATATCCAAAATCTATATCAAAATTCATTTGTATCAAAAACAACCACTGAGTGAAACTATCTCCTAAATGAAATTAAACAAAATAAATCTATGAACACATTCAAATATTATTGAAATAAAGACATGTCTAAAGTTCCTTATTACTATTATTTTGGAGATCATAAACTCCGAATTTTACATACTCGCCCCCGCCTTGGCTGCAATTCTCTAAATGCTAACTAATTAAAAATTATGTTTCTGACAATGATAAATGTGTATGTAGAATACTAGACTCATTTTTTTTAAAGTGTCCTAAATTCAGTACAATTGGAGTCAATGTATTTAATCCTATTAATGTTAATCTTAATGAGAACATTTTATTAAAAGGTTGTCCATGTATGATGAAGAATTTAATGGTTAGATATTCCTTAAAATGCAAAATTATATCAAATTCAGTAGAGGACTTTAAATTCTAATGCAGATAAATTAATGAAATCAAATCCGGGTATCTTTAACTCCACATCCGGGAAGCACGAAGCAGACCGGCTGCAAGCATACCCAAATGCCTCGACAAAAATGAAAAACAATCCTTATATTTATACATAGATATATTTTTTCATACTTTCAACCCACAGGATACCTTTTTTGTATGGCATAATCGCATTTCCAAGGGGGTGTTTAAATGACTCTAACAGTTACAGAACCGCTCAACTGTCAGTTAGAAAATGACAAGTAGTTCACGATTCAACTCCTATTTTCTAAAAACACAAGTTTTTAACTTTCGCAACCCCGGAATCGAACCCGGATCGTCGACGCTGCAAGCCAAGCGCTTAACCACTACACCAAGCATGCCCCTATACGGTTTCTGATAAAGGGGATATTCATTTAACGTTAGTCTGTCCGAGTTCGACTCCAAATTGCTGGATTTCTCTTCCACATTACTCGAGTTCTCTCCATGTTGATACGTAAACAGAACGATAATCTTCTTTTTCGAATGAATTTCACTGAAGAGACATAAGTTGTCGAATGCGCATCTGGTTCACAAAATTATAAGGTATATATATATATTCTAACATCTATTATAATAACTAGGCTGGCGTCACTGCTGGTGAACTATAGTCTCCCGAGGGCATCATAAGTCTAGTTTTCAGTGCCTTTCTATTTACGTCCAATATATACCTAAATTTTCAGTCATGAAACTTGTATCTCCCTCATGCATAGCTCTGTCCTTAGATTGATTTCTTTTGTTTACTTTTTTCAGCCCCTTTGGTTTTAACTCTGTTGTTCAAATATTCATATATTATTAGAATTCTTATCATTCCGCCATGAGCATCACTGAAGAGACCTAAGTTGTCGAAATGAACATCTGGTGCACAAAATTATAAGGTATACATATTTTAATACTTACTTCAACAACATCTGTAAGACGGGTGTACTACGAGAAATATACGAGTGAAGGCGTCATAATCCAATGTAGTTGCAAAGACTATGAAGACATGCCTGTAACACATGTTCTAGTTCTCGGCGACACCCAGTTACAATGTGCAAAAACTCGCACGACAATTTGAAACCGCTTAAAATGTACGCCGCTGTCTGACGAGGATCATTGATACGAAAATAGAAAGACCTCGGTTCAAGCCTTGCACGATACCGGAAGAGTTTTGCGGAGCTGTATCTGAAAATAATTCTTGAAAGTGCATCAGGTCTTAAACCATCTAAAGTTGCCGGGGCCGGTGATTTGGAATGCAATTTCTATGTATAAAGTCTTCAGTTCGAGTCCTGCACGACAAATAATCAGTTATGCGACAAATATCTCACTAAAACCTTTGTGGCTCAATGGATGAGATGCTCTACTCATGACCAAGAAGTCCAGAGTTCGACTCCCGTTATGGACACACCGTTGTCTTGTCTTTCGGATTAGACAGTAAACCGAGGTTCCGTGTCGTGGGCGTGGCACGTAAACGATCCACCACTTCTGGTAACGTCCGCTGCAAAGGTCAATCTTACTAAAACGCAACTTGTACTTCGTTCCTCTACGATACTCTCCGTATACAAGTGTACGGAGAGTATCGTAGAGGAACGGAGTACAAGTCGCGTTTTAATAAGATTGCTACAAAGGTATAACTTTTTGTGAAATGCATCAGGCAGATGCTGTCACCATATTTGTGAAATAATCGTGAAGTGAAACAATAATCAATCACAAGTTCACAACTCATATATGTTTCTGTTTAGACGATTTGCCTCTTCTATCTTCTAATCTGCGTTCTGTCGAAACGGTATAAATCGAGGCCTCGCTTAGACTGCTTCATATGGATCCAATGCGTAAGAAAAACTGAGTTTACACCCCTGTACTCCGACGGCCCGATAGTTCGACGGTCAAATAGTCCGACGGTCCGATAGTCCGACGGTCCGTTACACCTATATTCCGACGGTCTTATAGTTCAACGGTCCGTTACACCTACATTCCGACGGTTCGATAGTCCGACGGTCCGTTAGTCCGACAGTCCAAAAGTCCAACGGTTCGATAGTCCGACTGTCAAAACTTGAATGGTGATATTATCTGACGTTTAAACAATAAACAAGAGGCCAGACTGAGCCTACATCCCGCAAAGAGGCAGCAATGTACGGAAGCGTCCTCGTGCCACGGTCTGAATTTTTTATCTCCAAATGAGGAAATACTAACACCTAATTAGTAAATAGTAAGTCCTAATTAGGATTAAGCTATCATCTAATTAGGAGATTGTAAGTCCTAATTAGGACTTAACTATCTCCTAATTAGGAGATATGTTTAAGTCATTATTCGGAGATAGTCCTAATAAGGACTTAGATTTTTATCACCTAATTAGGAGATAACTATCACCTAATTAGGAGATACTAACTCTTGCTCCTAATTAGGACTTAGCTATCACCTAGTTAGGAGATAGTAAGGCCTAATTAGGACTAAGTTATCACTTACTAAGGAGATAACTATCATCTAATTATGAGATACTAGCTCCTATTTAGGAGATAGTTAGTTTAAATTAGAACTTAGTTATCACCTAATGAGAAGATAGTATCAGTTGTAACTTTAATATATAAGATAGAAGCCATTGGTAAACAAAGTATTTCAACACAGCACGCTCTTGCTTGATATTTATTTGCGTAGCTAGACTAAATAAAATATAAAATGTGTATGCTTTAAAATTGGAAGCGACACTTATATGCAAGGGCCGTATGCTAGGGGATCCTGCGGGGCATCCCCCCCCCCACCCACCTTGGGAAATTTTCTGAATTAAAGGGCACCAGAAGCTATTTCCTGGTTTTTAGATACTGAAATGTAGTATAAAATGATCCGTAAAGTTATGAAAATATTAGCATTTCGTCTTCATCACATACAGCAAATATCAAGATTGGGTATTATACTAGTGGCGGATTTAGAGGGCCCCCCTTTTGGCCACATATTTACTAGTAAAAATCCAGATTTTGCACCAAAAATGGCTGAGTAGTTCGGCTAATACACATTTGGGCCCCCCTTTTCGGAAATCCTGGATCCGTCACTGTAAACCATTTCATAATGACACTTTGATGACAAGTTTTTAATTTATATGGAAGCATTTGTCACATAGCTGAATCCAAATTTTTTGCGACCCTTCATTAATTATGAAGCAATATTATTATCACAAATTCAGTTTTATAGCGAATTCAAATCTTGATGTTTTCATTGTTTTTTAAAAGCTTAACGTCACAGTCGATGATATTTCAGTCATACATGTGACGGCACATAGATGTGCAGGTACTGTTCTTAAGATGAAACCTCTTGTCGGATACCAACGCCATTGACAGAAAGGGTACTTTTACGAACCATAGGTATACCTTGACACGGGACCGCCCTTTCTTTGGTCTTTCCGAGATACCGGACCATTCGGGGTTTGAACCTACGACCTTGGGATCATCTCCTTAATTCTTAAACCTAGAACGCAACCAGCGGTCGTATCCACTAAACCACCGAAGCGGTCAATTAACACTAGAAAGACTTTTAGAATGAGAGAAAAGTTTATCTTAGACTTAGTAGCTGTTTTTATTTTAGGAAAGATCAAAACTTGGTGCATGAATAGTGTCTCTTTAAATTTTTAAAAATTATTATCCCCTGGCAACAGAGTTACGGCGGGGATATAGCATCTTGCCCTTTTATTGGTTGGTTGCTTGGTTCGTTCGTTCGTTGGTTTGGGTTCCTTGTGAGCAGGATCCTGACTTCATTTCTTATCCGATTTCAATGAACCTTTCAGGAATGTTTACTTGCAAAAAGTTCTCGGTTCCTATTGAAAACCGGCATGATCCGTCATGCATCAGTGATTTTGGGGTTAAAGATAACAATTTTTTTAGAAAATACAATAAATATCATAAGAAATGTATTCCTTGCACAAACTTTCATATATATATAATGGGTTTTGAGATATTTTTGTTTAGCGCTCTCTTGTGAGCCTGACTTCGTTTGTTATCCAATTTCAATGAAACTAAGCAAGTTCGTGCAACGTAGTGTGTTTTACGATCTCGTAGTTACGAGATGCGATCTCGTAGTTACGAGATTCACATCTCAAACCTCCAATCGTCAGTAAGACCATGCGTATTGTACGTGGTCCATCTATACATGGTAAATGTGATCTCAGCCCTGGTTTCAGCCCTCAGTCCCGTATCAGCCCTCGCCCTATGAGCTCGGGTCGATACCGGCCCCTCGGGCTGAGACAAAGACCGAGATTAATTTCTTGTGGTCTCAGCCCTCGCCCCTCGGGCTGAGATCACATTTACCATGTAATATTCTATATTACCAGCCAACATGATAAGGATTTATTAAATTCCATCTATAGCTCATCTGGAGAATACATCAAACACACGCCAAGTTTGACTTCATTTATGGAACCAAAATCAACAATACTTCTTCACGATTCTATGGCAAAGTAGATCAAAATTGTGCCATCGCATCATGAACTTGAAGAGCGATGACGACAGGGCAATACTGTGATGGCATGATGACGATAGCGTTATGCTCTATCAAACCACCGCCATTACCTGCCTTCTACATATATTTTAAGGCGCCTGTACATTTGTCCCTAGTAACATGAATTCAGGTGAAAGTACTGATCGTGCGATGGAAGGATGACGCGGTAGATAATTCCACCATCGTCTTTATGATTTTGCATTTGCCTCTTCGTCATCGCGCAACCACCCTTCAATTCGAGGATACGATGGCGCGATCATGGGTTACATGAAAACCTCTTTACACTATCGGACCGTCGGACTATCATAACCGCCAAACTATCAAACCGTCGGACTATCAAACCGTCTGACTATCGGGATGTTATCAAACTATGAGGTCATGCGCCAGACAGGTGTTCTCTACAGATATGTGTTCCCACCAAACTGGTTAAAATTCCACCAGACAGGCCCCACCATATATGTGAAATAATATTGAAGCCCGGTATGAGAGAGAGAGAGAGAGAGAGAGAGAGAGAGGAGGGGGACGCTTAGCTTAGATTAAAAAGACTTAAAGCCCGGTATAAAATTGCTTTCAATCCCTTGTTCTTCCATGCTTATCGTAAAGTGTCATCTTCGGACAAATGTCTGTCATATCTATATGTACTTACATAATATAATTGTTAACCATTAACCTACACTTACATATGTACTAGTTCTTATCTACTTTAACCCTGACAATAAACGTTCTGGTATGTCATCTCTATTGTAAATGTAGTGTATAAAATTAGATTGGCGATGAATCATTCCAGAAATTCCCGTATTGTTCGTATGTGCAGAGATTTTGTCAGGAAAATTTCGTGCAGTCGCTCTCATCACAGCGCTGCTTTTAGTGTGGATATTCCAGATGTAACTTTATCTCAGTATGTTCAAAGGGACTTCGGACAATATCTGAGAAAGACGGCATTGGTAAGTAGCAGTGGCGGATTTAGAGGGGGCGGGCCCATTTTGCCACATATTTATAAGTAAAAATTCAGATTTGGCACCAAAAATGTCTGAATAGATTGGCTAATACACATGTGCCCCCCCCCCCCTTTCGGAAATCTTGGATCCGGCACTGAGTAGGGCATAGGTGATTCAAGTTTGCTTACTAGTTGCTTGACCACAAACAAGGATTATTTAACTTACAGTGGCGGATCCAGGATTTCCAAAGAAAAAAAGGGGGGGGGGGAGGGCAATTGTTAAAGTTAAGTGGTAGCTACAATACTCAGCCATTTTTCAAAAGTATTTTCAACTTTATCATCTATGTATACCTTGTAAAATTGTGGCGAAAAAGGGGGCAGCCCCTTCTACATTCGCCACTGACTTATGTGGTGGTAGCTAATGCATAATATGGGAGTGAACATCTACATGGAGAAGACTGTAGGTTTTCGGCAGGTATACCAATGGGCACTTTCTGACTAAGTCAGCGCGGGAATTGATCCATGTAAGAATTCTGGCAAAGATGAGATGCTACAGCGATTTCTAGCGCATACTGAGTGTTAGCACCACTTGGACACTACTGGAGTGTCCCTCCCGAACAATAAGAACAACTGAAGTTCTTGCCACCAGTTCTGCCTTTCGCAGAAGATTAGTTTCGGACACAAAACGGAGAAAATAATCCATTTGCTGAGAGTTAACATTAAATTTGTTGGGGATGGAGATATCATTTTCAATCACAAAAAAAAAAAATAAAAAATAAAAATAAAAATTACACTAAAATAATAATAATAATAATAATAATAATAATAATAATAATAATAATAATAAAATAATAAAAAAAATTAAAAAAAAAATCTCCATGAATTCTTCAAAGATGACGCACTTAGACTGTGAACAAAAACTGCGCCATTGCTTTCTAGAAGCACTCGCTAAAGATACATTTATGACTAACATATACATGTATAAACAACGCAGTAAACTAGACAGGGTTCGGGGCCATAAACTTGTCATGCATGATGGCTTAATTTTATAATTTTATTTACGACTGGAATAAAACTCATTAAAATTAAAATTCCATTTATTCATTCATCGTTTAATAGAAGGATTTGAAAAACACGAGTATTTTTACACATTATGGCCCCGAACCCAGGACAATAAACAACTTTTACCCACTCATTCATTCTTGTATAATTATACATTTTAATGTACTATGAACCCACCAATACAATAAAAAAAGTCGTGTATACTTTCCTAATAAGAAAAAATGAGACGTGGCTTTAGAAATTTTAGCGGGAAAATTCACGACTGCCCCAAGAAAGATGGTTTCAAAAACAAGTGATTCCTCTTTGAATAAAGCCAATTGGCTTTGTGTCCAACATCTTGAACATTTAAAGCTATTCGGATATCAACCCAAGCTTTTTAAAAAGCTACATTTGTTTTACTGTTTTGTTATAATATTTTCCTTTGAGTTGTGTTTGTCATGTGATAGAGTCATAACTTTCACTTCCCTTTCTACATTCAGATAGACGGTACAACCGGTCGATGTATAACATTTGAAGACCTACATGAACGCACAGATCGATGTACTGCGGGACTAATGTCAGCTGGTGTACTTCCGGGAGATGTCGTCTGTCTCTACGGACTGAATGCGCCGGAATTTGCAGAAATTCTCATGTCTGTTAACAACAACGGGGCTGCTCTTACTGTAGCAAATTCTCAATCAACCGCAGGTATTAAGTTCCATCAAAACAGTATCGTTTAGTGGGTAGTTGCTTGGCTCCAGGCCGAGATGTTCCGAGTTCGAGTCCAATCGGCATGTCTCTGGGATGAGACAGTAAACACCGAGGTCCCGTAGATATTTGCACACACACAAAACTTCCCGATAAATCGGCAGGGTCTGCTGAATATATCGAAAATTATGTAGAAATGCATAAGGGAGACAACATCACCATATTAGGGAAATAATCCGTACATGATATATAATAAGGACAAACAAACTAGCAAAATGAATACTATTACGAGGTGTATAAATGTGACAAAAATCATTCAAATAATAGATTTTCCCCGATTTTATACGATGTAATATTTGTCGATTTCTAAGACGTATGTGGTGTGAATCGAGAAATATCTGTATATTTTTACAGAAACTTACAGATTAAGTATTATTACCACAATGCTATTGTTTTGCTTTTTTGTGATTTGGCTTTAAACTTTGTAACTTCTGATATTTTCATAAATTAGCTTATTTGCATTGTAGATGCAGATTGCATGCCAAAAAAAAAAAAAATGATCATACAGAGTCATTTCCCATTTGATAAATATCTGACGTCATCACCATGGCAGCGTCACTTTTGTCCAATCTTTTCACGTAGTTTGCCATCGGTTCCATATTGTTGGTTTAGTCAAATTTCTTCTACGTCAGATACCTAAATAAAGGGTAGATAACTCATTATTACAAATGACCCAATACAGTGCAATACATATGTAAGGAGCATTGGCATTTAAGCTGTCTGATTTCATATGGAGTATTGTATTTGCAAATACATGTATCATTACAGTTGAGCTAGCTAGCCAGTTGATCTTAACAGATACAAAACTGGTAATATGTACCCCTGACTGTGCAAGTCGAGCACTGAGCGCGATACAAAATACACAGTCGAAGGTGAGTTTTCTCAAATTGTATTTTAACCTTAGAGTTTAAGGAGAGACATATACATCTCTGGTTTAAGCAATACACTGTAGTAATTTCTGTTTGTAAATGAAAAATAAAAATAAATAGTAAATAAATAAGGTTGTCGTTGTTATTGTTTAACCAAGCTAACGAATTTTTTTTTATCAAAAACGTGTAACTGGTTAGCAATATTTATGATTTCAAAGAGCCATTAGGTGATAATTGTCTTGAAAATTTTCAGAACATACGAGTATATGTGATTGGAAAGCATGTAGACGGTTGCTTCGCCTACACTGATCTACTAGAGGACGGACGGACATTGCCAAATATTAGAGTCCATTCGTCCGATACAGCTTTACTACCGTTCTCCAGCGGTACCACTGGGCTACCGAAAGGGGTCGTTCTCTCTCATAGAAACCTTGTCTCTAACCTATCGCAAATAAGGTACACAGAATATATATTACAAATAGAAACAATAGTATCTTTATGTCTGGAAGAAAAATGCATTAATAATTCATGGAATCTTTTTATAAATACAAAGATACTTGTTTGTGTTGCTCTTTTTCTACCATTCCATATGCATTATATATTGCTCCATTACTATTAGGCGTACAGACATTCAGTGCTACACTCGGGACCATAGGGTACAATCTGGCTGGACGAAGTAGTATTTATGTGCTACAATCTATTAAATTCAAATACCCTCGGTTTTCATATTATCCTTTACGTACTTCAATTCATTTTGTTTGGGACTTAGGCATTAGCAATGTCTAGAAGGATAACAAATTTCAAATTATATTGGTCCAAAATCGGCACGAATTGAGGTCAACAATAAATTCTGTGGAAAAATTGTTGATAGGTTATACATGTATAAGACTCCTACATGTTTTTATTCAAAACATTTTAAAGAAAGTTTTAATGTTAATTTTTTGCTTTAACTTTAGACTGGACGATAAAGTCGCTTAATATATATAATCGGGGGACGTATGGTCCACTTATATGTATCGGGGTAGAATTATTGTCTACTTTACGGTAATATATCAATATTAGAAACTCAACTTATTCTGCAGTTGAATAATGCAGATTGAACAAAAGATGGCGCGGAATATCAGAGCAAACTTTTGACAGCACACTCTGCCAGTGAATCATGAAAGCAATTGAAAATGCGATACATCTTTTAATAATAATAATAATAATAATAATAATAATAATAATAATAATAATAATAATAATAATGATAACAATAAGAAGAAGAAGAAGAAGAAAAAGACGAAGAAGGAGAAGAAGGGGAAAAAGAAGAAGAAGAAAATAAATGATAATAAAAGTAATAATAATGAGAAATAAATAAAGATACCCCACCTCCCTCTCTTAAAAAAATGAAAAGAAAAAGAAAAAGAAAAGAAAAATAAATAAAGAATAAAAAAGCACTTGAAAAAACACACACAAAAAACGAGAGACAGAGAGAGAGAGAGGAATAAATATATATAATCATATCTTTTACATGTATTAACTATTCATACGTTTTTCTTTACCAGGCATCCCAGTGTACTGCCTTTTCCTGACAGAGATGACGTAGTCATCACAGCACTTCCTATGGTGCATATTGCGGGCCTCGTTATCGGGCTCCTTAATCCACTCGCCCAGGGGGCGACAGTAGTCACACTGCCTAGATTTGATTTGCATTCGTATCTTACTGCCTTTGAGCAGTACCAGGTACGTGATATATTGCAGAAAAATCATTAATGACTAAATATATTCTCGGTACATAAGGGTACATGTTTTACATTCACCATTGACCAATAGAATTGATTGTTTTCACCCTAACTCCATCAGAATGTAAAATAGGAAAGTGATATGCAGTTTGACTAAACTACCAACAACATTAGGTCATCCTGTTACAAAAGTTATCGGCGACTTGCATTCTAGGGAAGTGCGTTTATTTCGCGGCAGTATGGGAGAAATTTAACCCGATATATTTGCGTTATGATAGTCTGCTGATATAATTTCAGTAAGTATATCGGAGAAAAGAAAAGAGATATAACTCAGTTGAATAGTAAAAATCTCCGCAGGCATACATAGCAAAAAGATGAATATGTTTCAGAAGCCATGTTGAGGAAGCAACTACGTCAAGTAGATAAATATGCACTTACGAGAAACTCCTTTATAGCAAATCCAACAGATGTGATGTCGGTATTGTTTACTCTCACCTCCTTGGCTCCGACAACCTTCCCAACTTAAACATGCATCCAACCACTGTCATTATAAACGTAAGATTCGTATGTCTTGAAAATGAAATACGATAAATTAAAGTACATATATAGATAAAAGTTAATGGTTTTGTCTGTTTTGAACAGGGAACGTTTTCGCTCGTGGCGCCACCTATAGTAAATCTTCTAGCTAAAGATCCGACCGTGGATAAGTATAATCTCTCGAGCATTAGATGTCTGTACTCCGGTGCTTCCACGCTATCCAAAGAACTCGCTGTACAGATGGTGGATAGACTCCAAATGCCAAACCTCAGACAAGGTAAAAAAAAAAAAAAACGGGATTCGACAGCTATATGCGTCCGCTTCGAGTTTTACATAATGAGAAAAGGTCCGAAACATTCCGAATGCATGGGGTATGACTTTGGTTTTATCATGAGCGATAATGCAAATTTTCAGTCATATATTACAACTAATATAATAAATACAATGTAGATGTATATGAATCAATCTCCAAAGCAGAGTTACGGTCCTTGCATTCCTTTTAATCTCTGCAACTACTGAAAGTAGTCCTTACTTAGTCAGAAGGCAGAAAATATAGACTGTTTTGCGTGTTTTGGGAAAAATGTCATCGTATTCAAGTTATCTGGGTGAAAATTAGACAATGAGGGATTCATTCAGAAATTACAAGACGTGTTAGGTGCAAATGATAGTGTGTTATTGGCATAGTGTACGCTGATTTGTACGCTGAGAAAATATAGTGCGGTATAAATTCAGGGTTGATTTCATGTAGAAGCCCGATTAAAACTCAATGTAACATGGCAAATGCTTTAAATTTAACAAATAAAGTCACTGAAGACCAAGTCATATCGTCTAGAAGAATCTTGTAAAACCTGAAACGTTGGCAGAGATGTGTGTGGATTGTAAAGGAACAACAACTCTGCTTTGGAGATTGGTATATGAATATCTACATAGACAAGATATTCTTAATTATTTTCTCTTTTTTAGCAATAATCATAGTAAAACATAAGATCACCGAAAAAATAAGATTTTTCTTAGAAACTAAAGATAAATCCCGAGGAATATTCTTCATGTACTTGTCTGATCACCTCGGCGACTGTGAATGAACCCCAAAAATATAACGGATAATATGGCATTAAAGTATACAAGTTCGTTTAATGGACTTCATTCTATTTCGTATCCGATTTTGTTTACTTGTGTGGTTTTACTATGTTTTGTATAAAGAATAATGTGTGAAATTGAGGAATTCTTTCTATGACAATGAAAACAGTATAATGAAATTGACAAACTTCTTAAGTATCAGATAAGGACGCTTTGTTATTGGAATGATAGGATATAATGATTGTGTAACCTGCTCATTGTAATCCTGTATTTATTTACACATAAAATTTTAAGCTAGCTACGCCACTGGTACTGTAAGCCATTTGCAGCAAGGATTCAATGGGTATTAAAGACGCTATTGATCACAGATTCTTTCCTGGTTTAAATTACTTTCTGAAAGACTTGAGTCCGTCTTAAAACTGAATAAAAATCAAAACGCTATTATCCACCGTTACGCATATTTGACGGGACAAACGGATCAACCCATATTGTTGTCCAGATTGTGGGACATTTTGGTCATTTTGGCACTGGTACGAGCAGACTTTTTCTCGTATAAACCTAAATAGATTACTTACTTAATGCTGTGCGCAATTTCAATACTTCATAAGGATTTATTTGATCTTCCTCCCATACGAACCTTTCTAAAGCGTTTAAATAGAGCTCCTAATCATACATAGGTTTAGCTTTGTTGTTTTAGATATTTGTATTGATACCTGCAAGATACATCTCATAACCGTGGGTTCCCGAGGGTATCGCTCACTTGGTAACAAATATAGTGATGCTGGTAACATAGAGATCTTTGCTTTACATGTATAAATATTTTTCGATTCTTTGACACATCCTTTCTGTAACTGATTTACATTTTACTCCTTAATTTTCGAAGTAAGGCTTTTTTCTTGGTTCTGCTGCTTCTTTTTAGTTCGTTATAGGTTAAGCTTTTTTTCTTTCACTTTATTTTGCTTGGTAATTCAAGCAACTATAACACAGATCCATCTGCGGTTGGAGTATACGAATGCATTTTATTTAGTAATAATGTCCTATGACATATTTGTAATTCGGGAAATTAAAACATGCATGAATGACTAATGAATGTTTCAATTTACGAATTATAGATATTTCATAGGACAATAATAACATCGCCCAATCGTCTCCGTTCGAGTACTACGTACTGCATATTCCGTTTCTTCTCACGCCTTTGAAAGGAAGGGGGTGGGTGTTGCAGCCCTCCATGACTAATGTTCTGCATTATTTGGTCCTGAACGGGGTGGGTTGCAGCCCTAAAAATGGTTGAAAATGGCTTTTTTAGGTAAAATTTTCTTAACCCCCCCCCAAAAAAAAGTAGGGGCGGGGGGCGGTGTTGCAGAGGTTGCAATCCCCTCTAAATCAGCCGATGGATACTGATGTAAAAGTAGGCAGAGCAATTTGTATACGTAGAACAATTTATACATTATTTAACATCTGTACATTATATATTAAGATATGTATGTTTTGAATAGATTTCTTAAACTTAAATACTTTTCATAGGCGTAGATAGCAAATCAAAAGTGAATGGTTGGTCAAAACCTGCATTATTTATTTTACTTATTATTTCATACTGGGTCAGCTTATTAAACAAAAATCTTTAGCATTACCAATATTGAAAGGTTCATAGTTGGGAAAAATAACGTTGTTTACAGCTAGTAGTGAATACATTGCACTTGAAACAAATTAAATCAGAAGTTATTTACCCTTTGATTAATAGTCTACATGGAATATACCCTACAGGTTATGGGATGTCGGAAACAAGTCCAGTAATAACAACAGATCCTGTGGGAAAATACAAATACGGATCCATAGGAAAACCTGTGCCCAATACTCAAATCAAGGTTAGACTAAACAATATCACTGAAATTAAATCCATGTGTGGCATGATGACGTCCTGCAAGTATAATCGATATCCCTTTATTATATTGTTACATCGTCAGAAGGATTTATCAGGGGAAATTCTTATAATTTTGTCACTGGCAATTATGATTTTTATTAAAATTAATTATGTTTATTTGTTCTCATACTGCATTTGATACATTATTGATTATTTCGTTTACTAATCGTATTTTGATTATTTATTTGGCTGAATACTCTAATGCTTTTTTATAATTACTGAATGACGTTTGATGCTTTTTAAAATTTTGTATGTAAAATGGTTACATTTATAAGGATATGTTCTGCATTAAAAGCCGTAAAACTTGTTTTATATAATGTTTTGTGATGGATACATTAGTGTTTATATTAACTAATAAGTTTAATAAGTAAACTTGTTAGACCGACTATTATTATGATAACTGGTCAAAAGGGGGCGGGAAACATTCTCAGAAACTTTGTTTTTCATTTACAATAATTGAGTTTTCTGTTAAACAGCTACATTTTCTAAAGATTATAAGAAAGAAACTCGAAAGAATTTACTCTATGAATTTTCATGATATTTTACACAAACAACAAAGACCCATTTCAACCTATCTTGGTGATTTTATTCCCTTCACTTTTAACCGTTCAGTATTCTAAAATCGTAAAAACTATATTCACATTTACACGTATTTCCGGGAAAATCATAAAAATATAAAAAAAAAGTATAGCATTATCAGCCATGTATATAGAAAAAATGATAATAAAATGATCACTTGAAAATATGCATAAAGTTCTGGAAGTGAAACTTTATTTTGAAATGGAAAAGAAAAAAAAAAAAAGAAAATAATAAATAAAAAGAGAGATGAATTAAATGAATTAAAGAAATATGAGTGAATGAATGAATAAATGAAAGATGATGATGATAATGATGATGATGATGATAATAATAATAATAAAAGTAATAATAATAATAATAATGATAATAAAAAAAATAATAATAATTATTGTTATTATTATTATACCACCCCCCGCAATCATTTTTTCTGTCTGTCCGTCTGTTTGTCCGTCTGTCCCGATTCGTGTCCGAGCCATATCTTTTTATTGGGTGGACGGATTTAGATAATATTTCACAATACTGTTGCCCATGACCCAAGGGTGTGTCATGACCTAGACCCAAGGTCATAAGTCAAAGGTCAAGGTCACTGTGGACTTAGTTGTTAAAACCGTGTCCGGGCCATATCTTTTTATTGGATGGATGGATTTAGATAATATTTCATAGGATTGTTACCCATGACCCAAGAGTGTGTCGAGACATTGACCCAAGGTCATAGGTCAAAGGTCAAGATCGGTGTAAACTTGGTTGTTAAAATCGCGTCCGGGCGATATCTTTTTATTGGGTGGATGGATTTAGATAATATTAAACAGAATTGTTGCACATGACCCAAGGGTATGTCATGACCTTGAACCAAGGTCATAGGTCAAAGGTCAAGATCATAATAGACACAAATACAAAAACTTTGTTCGGTCTATAACTTCTCACCCCGTGTACATATTTCAATAACATTTCACAGAATTGTTGCTTAGGATCCAAGAATGTGTCATGACTTTGAATCAAGGTCATAGGTCAAGGTCATGATAGACACAATAAGTAAAACCTTGTCCGTTCCATAACTTCTTCCCCTGAGCATGGATCTCAATAATATTTCACAGAATTGTTGCTTAGGACCCAAGGGTTTGTCACGACTTAAAACCAAGTTCATAGGTCAAAGGTCAAGGTTATAATAGACACAATAATTAAAACTTTGTCCGGGCCATAACTTCTTCCCCTGTGCACAAATTTCAATAATATTTCAAAGAATTGTTGCTTAGGATCCAAGGGTTTCTCACAACTTAAAACCAAGTTCATAGGTGAAAGGTCAAGGTTATAATAAACACAATAATTAAAACTTTGTCCGGGCCATAACTTCCTCCCCTGTGCACAAATTTCAATAATATTTCACAGAATTGTTGTTTAGGATCCAGGAATGTGACATGACCTTAAACCAAGGTTATAGGTCAAAGGTCAAAGCCAAAATAGACACAATTGGTATAACCTTGTCCGGGCCATAACTTCTTCCCCTGTGCACAGATTTCAATAATATTTCACAGAATTGTTGCTTAGGATCTAAGGGTGTGTCATGACCTTGAACCAAGATCATAGGTCAAAGGTTAAGGTCACAAAAGACAGAATGGGTAAAACCATGTTTTCATTGATTATACCTTAAAATGTGCTTGTAAGTGGGACATCCATTACACTTATACCAGGGATGTATATTGGTATGAATTATTGCATATTTCTACTTTGTTGCCGCGGGGGGTATTTGTCCCGTTAGGACTGCTCTAGTTATTATTATTATTATTATTATTATTATTATTATTATTATTATTATTATTATTATTATTATTATTAATGATAAAAACCACTTCTCAAAACTTTCTTTCAAATCACTGATCTATTCGGTTTGTCAATTTAATCAATCGGTTCGAAGAGGATGTTTCTCAAAGTACTGTATCCTCGTAGACCTATGTTGTCCCTTCCTTTGTGACAAGTTGGGTAGAAAAATCAACAATAGTAATAAGTGACTTTGAATACTTTATCCCTACCACGTTTCATCAAAATCCTTTCAATTAAAGAAGTTCAAAATATGAAAACTGAACGGACGACGGACAGCTGGGTGTTGGACAAATTGTTATGACTATAGCTCACTTGAGCCTTCGTATCAGGCGAAATGAAACTCAAAATTCTTTCTTACTTTTCAGTTGGTATGTCCTGAACAACTATGTGATATCACTGCTCCTCATCAAATAGGTGAATTGTGGGCGAAAGGACCTCAGGTAACAAACGGATATCTAAAGAATGAACTAGCTACCTCGGAAGCTTTCACAGAAGACGGATGGCTTAAAACTGGTAAATATAATTACCACAGAAAATCATTAGCAGGTTACTTATACTCTTTAGTATTCAGCGAAGATATATTTTCTGTTTGAAGTACCAAGTGATGGAGACATCACTTGAAATAACCCATCCCATGCATTTAACCTTCATAGATTGGACCAAAACATACATATTCACGGAAGCCAATACATGCCACATAAAGATAAGATAATCTTGTTGTTATAACGACATACATGTTGTTATTATGCCTTAATATCTCGTTATTACGACTTAATATCTCGCTTACGGAAACGTTTTGGTGCCTGTTGTTGTTGTGTTGCAAGTAGGTATTGTGACAAAAATAAAATTGACTCGCTGAGATTAATAAAACTTGATGACGCAATGAATTCGAAAAGTTGCCGTAAACCGTCCTCAAACGAGTTCTTTTGGGCAACTTGTCGTCTATAAAACACTTAGTTGATTTTCTTAGAGTCAAGATAAATTTATGCGATTTCCCTTATGTCAATTTTAAAATAAATCGTCGTAATAAAGTCGCATTTCCATGAAAATCAAGAATTATTGACTTAATTTTTGTTGATATGTTGCAATAAACATGCTACTAACGAGATTTTTATGTCGAGTTATTATTTTAAAAATACCATTTCGAGATTTCGTAATTTAATTTCTCTTCAAATTGACTTATCAAACTCGTATTTGTATGAAAATCTCGAAATATTGACTTTGTTGAAGTCGTCATGATGTGGTTGGTTGATTAGTGTTTTTCGTCGCTTTCAACAATTTTTCAGTTATATCGCGACATATAACCAACCTCTTAAACATAGTGGCGCAACCCGGGAATCGAACCCGGATCGTCGGTGCCGCAAGCCAAGCGCTTAACCACTACACCAAGCCTGCCCCCGTCATGATGCGATAAAGTAATAGTTACTGATATTCTTTTTGACGACCATTATCTATATGCTGAATACCTTGTATAAATGTATTTCCAAAATAAATATGTTTTCCATTAACGATTATTTATTTCTTTATAATTTCTTATATTAACAGTAAACAAGAGGCCCAACAGGGCCTATATCGCTCACCTGAGTTCCTATATTATCAGTCATGCAGGAAGGAAGAAGTTATTTATTTTTGCATTACTGTGACTAAGTCAACACAAATGTTGAAAATATGTCAAATTTTATTTCAGACCAGAATAAAAAAACAACAGTTTTTTGCACATCCATTCAGGTGATTTTGATATTAAGCACCTCTGCAAGATGTGATTCAGAGCAACAAGTTAGTCATTTTCTTTAGGTGGGGCCTTTTGATGACTGATTTCAAGTCTGGGTCATGAACAACAATTGTTTCAAATATTGTCTAGATCCAACTTAAAATGGCCTAATTTCATATGTTGAGTGTTGAGAAACATCTAAAATCTTATTTAGATGTGTAAAGAAATGAAAAAAAAATTGACCACAGCTGTATTTGAACCACTACTCTACATATTTTAATTACCAAGTGATATATGGTCCATTGTGAGACCTATTTTTTAGACATGGTGGCACCATCTGTTGACCAATTTGGATGAAATGTACAAAATTGATAGAAGACCTATAGTACTTTATGTATACCATGTTTCATTAAAATCTTTCATGTGGTATAACAGCAGAAGTTAAAAATGTGAAGAATTGTCCCTATACACCCTCATTTGGAAGTTTTAAAAAATTCATAGAAAATCCAAAAATTGAGATATTGACAAAAATCTTTCAAAATAACATTCCTTATTATAATTATGATCAAAATAGTCCATAAGAAATCATTATTATCAATTAACTAGGAAATATGACACTTTTCTGCATTGAAATCACCAAGTCAAAAAAAAAAAAAAAAAAATGTCGAAAAAATTTCTAAAATCTGATTTTGGAAGGGAACCAAAAAGACAAGACTTCTTCACTCATCCCTCTAGATCATTTCTATGCATTCTGTTTGTCTCTGTATACAACCAGTATGAAGAAGAAGATTGTCAAAGGAGGCTACTCTGTTGTGACCTACTTTTGACTGTGGTGGCGCCACCTGTAAAGAGGTCTGGACGAAAACGACAGAATTTGAAGGGGATCATAATTGATTTATTTCTACCAAGATTTATTAAAATTCTTTGAACAGTTTTGCAGAAAAAGTTGAAAATGTGAAAAATGGCCAACCCCCCCCCTTTTTTTGGAAGTCTTAAAAAATTCATAAAAAATCCAAAAAATGAGATGTTGACAAAACTCTTTCACAGTAATATTCCTTACCATAATTATGATCAAAATAGTCCATAAGAAATCATCATTATCAATTAACTGAAAATATGACACTTTTCTGCATTGAAGTCCAAAAAAATGTCGAAAAAATGTCAAAAATTTGATTTTGGAACAGAACCAAAAATAACAACACTTCTTCACAAATCCCTCTAAATCATTCCTATGCATTCGGTTGGTCTCTATATACCCCGGACAGAAGAAAAAGTTTGTTAAAAGAGGGTACCTTCTGTGACATACTTTTGCCTGTGGTGGCGCCACCTGTTGACGGATCTGGACGAAAAACAACAACACTTGTAGGGGACCATGAGTACTTTATGCATACCATGTTTCATCAAATTCTCTTCAGCTGTTCTGAAGAAGAATCGAAAATGTTAAAAGTTAACGACGGACGACGGACGATAGACGACGGACGACGGACTACAATTGGTCACAATAGCTTACTTGAGCCTTCGGCTCAGGTGAGCTAAAAAGGGTTGGCATATGTGATAGTCAAGTATTAGACAAATTACTCAGCCATTTTGGTGTAAAGTCTGGAGTTTTACTCTTATTATTTGAGTGTTGTTTTTAATCTTATCATCTGTATAAGCCTTGCAAATCTGTAACGAAAAAGGGAGTCCCTCCTTTAATTCCATCACTGTATATACTAAGTAACCGGTGGAGTTTTTTTTCTTCATATCAAGTCCGTTTTTATGACCCTTACCAAAGAAAATTTCATTGTCGGCGTTGATTTTTTCCCCAAAATTTGTCTAAATTCTTCCCAAACATTGATATCTCTTGATAAATTTTGTTGAAAAAACAACGTCAACAATAAAATTTTCACTGGGACGGATCCTTAAAACGGACTTAATTTGAAAAAATAACAAAAGCAAAAAAAAAAAAACCAAAAAAACAAAAAAAAAAAAAAAAACCCAAACAAAAACAAAACAGAAAAAAAACCCCGGTGGATACTGAGCATATACAATGGCGGCTTTAGAGGGAGGGGGTTCCCTTTTTCGCTACAGATTTGCAAAGCTTATACAGATGATAAGATTAAAACATTCAAATAATAAAAGTATAATAAATTGCTGAGTAATTTGTCTTTTACTTGACTATCGCATGTGTCTCAAGAAATTATGAAGAAATAAATAATTGTTTCTGGAAAAAAATATCTATTTTGGAAATATATTTATACAAGGTATTCAGTCGTCAAAAAGAATATTAGTATTAAGTGTGACTTTATCGCATCATGACGACTTCAACAAAGTCAATATTTCGAGAATTTCATACAAATACGAGTTTGATAAGTCGATTTCGATGAGAAATTGACTTACGAAATCTAGAAATGGTATTTTGAAAACAAAAAAAGTACTGTTAATATAAGGAATTATGAAGAAATAAATAATAGTTTCTGGAAAACATATCTATTTTCGAAATACATCTATACAGTATATTCAGCCTATAAATAATTGTCGTAAAAAAATATAAGTTTTAAGTATGACTTTTTCGCATTATGTTGACTTCAACAAAGTCAATATTTCGAGATTTTCATACAAATGCGAGTTTGATAAGTCGAATTCGAAGAGAAATTGACTTACGAAATCTTGATATGGTATTTCTAAATCAATAACTCAATACAAAATTCTCGTTAGTAGCATGTTTATTACAACATATCAACAAAAATGATGTCAATAATTCTTGATTTTCATGGCAATGCGACTTTATTACGACGATTTATTTTAAAACTGACATAAGGGAAATCGCATAAATTTATCTTGACTCTAAGAAAATCAGCTAAGTGTTTTATAGATGACAAGTTGCCCAAAAGAACTCTTTTGAGGACAGTTTACTGCAACTTTTCGAATTCATTACGTCATCAAGTTTTATTAATCTCGGCAAGTCAGTTTAATTTTTGTCATGATACCTACTTACAACACAACAACACCAAGCACCAAAACGTTTCCGTATATATGTCCTTATAACGACATAATTATTTTTCTTTTATGTGGCACGTACAGGCTTCCGTACACATTACATGAATTTTGTAACATTCAAATATCTCCCGAGAAGCAATCAATGTTTAGGGTTACTTATAATGTCATTTAAACATTAACCTGTTTACATCATGTCTTTTCATGAAAAAATCGTTTGTCAAGAAGAAACCCAAGCGTTCACGTTACAAGGACTGGATAACGTATCTTTAAAACTAAGTAATGATACCGATCAATACAATTGCAAAATCTGCGTGGTATTTCGTAAACAAAATGTGAACAGATTTTTACATAGTATTACAATTTGAGTTTTGCTGAATATTTTAGATACTGGATAAGCAAATGTTTCAATTCACATTAACAAATATCTAGACTACATTTCACCTTTCATTAACCAGCGGTCAAATGAAATGTCATTGACACTAAACTCAAAGAAGTGAATGACAATCTGTCACATCTTTTCTGACAGTGTCAACCTTCAAATTAAGTTTAAGGCATTAACAAGATGTGTTTGGAAACACTAATGTCCCTGGATGGCAAGGATTGCCAGAAATACACAGAAAGTCAATATCACTAGGTCAAAAATTTTGGTATCGATGGAAAAGTTTTGTAACGAGAAATACACATGTAAAATATCAAAGCCCTATCTCAAACTTTGGAAAGTAACAATACAATTAAAATGCAAAAATTTTATTTATTTCTCTTTGTTTTTGGGGGGTTTTTTTTATTTATTTATTTATTATTATTATTATTATTTTTTTTTTTGGTTTTTCATTGATCAAAGTCAATGTCACCATGTGAAAAATGTAATACTAATGACGAGACAGATTAAACGACCGAAAAAATCTGAACCCCAAATCTCCTAATCCGGGGCCATAAATTTGATGTTACAAGCAACCAGGCAACATTATTATTTTATGATTACAGGTGACATGGGATATTATGATGATGATGGTCATTATTACATAGTAGACAGGATCAAGGACATCATCAAATATAAGGGATACCAGGTAGATAAAATACCGTATTGACCTGACTGGGGGATATATTTGATGATATTAACTTCAGTAAATATGCTCCAGAATTTAAATGAATATTGAATGGAAGAGTATAAGAATAGATTGAACCTTTTTCGATTTGATAATTCGTGTACGTGTTTATTAAAAAATTATGAATTCTAGTAAAACATACAACCTTTTCGATTGATTGATTGATTGAATATTGTTTTACGTCACTCCACGATTATTTCACGTATATGATGACGGCATCTGCCTGATGCATTGCATACAAATTTAGACCTTTGCAACGGACCAACCCGAAGCAATGAGGGATCTTTTACGTGCCACGCCTACCGTGACACGGGACCTCGGTTTTTACTGTCTCATCCGAAAGACAGAACACCGGTGTGCCAAGGGCGGAAGTCGAACACGGGACCTCTCGATCATGAGCCGAGTACCTTATCCACTAGGCCACACCGACTTTACAACCTTTTAGCATCTTACTATAATAAACAATCATACAATATATAATTCTGTTTGAAATTATAATAAATGTAAAGTATCAAACTTTATATTATAATATAGTATCATAAAGGGGGAGGAGAGGGGACAAGTTGGCCAAAGTGTATTGTACTGATGATCCAGGTCCGATACTGGCTGCTGGAAAGAATTTTCTAGGGCAATTTTTGTCTTCTGTCTTCCTATTTGTTTGTTGGATGAGACTAACTAAACATGGTAAATGTTGGATGTTGGTACATATGAAACTTCTCACTGCTTTAGATAGGATCATTGCAAATATAACAAGAGTTGTCAAAAGACAACAAAGCTCCCAGGCGGAACATTGTCAGAGGGAAAGCATGTATTTTCAATAATTTATTATTTCAAGGCAAAGCAAGTTGCAAGGTAAAACATTTTGGTACAGACAGAAAGGTCTAGCCATGATGAACACAAATATGAAAGCTCTACCCCGAGTAGTTGAAGAGTTATTGACAAGATTAACGTTGTTGAAAGTAGGTCAAATGTCAAGGTCAAAGTCGCAGGGTAAAAAATTATGGTACCAATGGCAAGGTCTTGTCACAAGAATGTACAAGTGAAATATGAAAGCCCTATGTTTAATGGTTTTGAAGGTATAGCCAAGGTTAAAGCTTTTGTCTATGCCACCAATGTCGATGCAACACTAGGGCTCCATCAGTAGCCTTCTGGCGAGCTAAAAATATGAGGCAGCAGGCATGTGCCGTCATCCTGATCACATATGTGAAATCATGCTCGTGTGGCATAAAACAATAGAAAGCACTAAGATAGTGTAATATCATTTGTACATATATGATTTGTTTCTCAAGGTAGGAAATATTTTACATCAACAGATATCTCCGGCATATCTGGAATCAGTTTTGCTCTCCCATCCAGCAGTGGCTGATGTAGCTGTGATAGGGGTACCTGCTGGAGTCATGGGAGAAGTACCAAGGGCATATGTAACCCTCAAACACAAAATCAGCACAAAAGGTCTCAAACAGTTTGTTTCTGGTAAGTTCAACTAAAAACAGTTTTATTAAGAAAGGGGACACATCTGTTTAAATCATAATTGAAATGTGTTAGTAACTTTATGATTCATAAGAAGTACATTTTTTCTTAGTTTTGTTTAGTTTGCTGCCAAGTGCCTTACTCATTTTCTCTACAGAAAAATGATCCAGTAAAATGTGAAAGTGATTGGTGCAATGCCACCGTTGCACTTACAGGATAGCACTATGAGGGACTTTTATGAACTTCAGGATGAGACCAGGTGCCAAGATGTGAGCATCTACTGTTGGGTTGGAAACATCTGACAAGAATGCCGATAACATACAGATGATACAGAATATTCTACAATGCATGCATTACACGAGAGTGGAACACACTGCATAGAAAGCGTCATAATCTCAGAACAAAAGTATAATAACACTTTCAGTCAAACCAACGCACTGACAATATCTTTTTTTATGAAAAAAGTCTTTTTTTCAGAGAGGGTGGCACCATATAAGCATCTACGAGGAGGTATAGAGATAGCCGACACAATTCCAAAATCACCAAGTGGAAAGATTTTAAGACGTGTTTTACAAAACAACTTTAAAAACTCAAAATCTGAGATAAATACAGCCAAGGAGTAAGGTTACAAGATGATGTTTTTTTACCCTACAAGAAAAACCAAAGAGCATGGGATATTACAGAATTGGACATGGAATGAATCTTTCATATGACACTAAAAGGGAAAAAATAACCATGATGCAATACAAACTGACACTGTTTGCTGTCAATAAGTCACATAAGGATATGTCTTTATGATATTATGTTTATAAGGTATACATTATAAGAAAGCAATGGAAAGATGTTCAGGTCTTGCTATATTGAAGCAATACAACTGACTCTTGTTTACCCGAACACAGATAACTGGAATTCCTCATTAACTCAAACTACTTTTCCAATCCTGATCTCAATTTTCTTATATAATTTTACTTCCCTAAATCAAACTCCGCTTAATTCTAACTGCTTTTCATGGTCCTTTTGAATTCAAGTTATCGAGAGTCAACTGTATCATATACATGTGTTGGAATATTGTGAGGTAAAGTGTAATTTGAATAGTTCCATTTATAAAACAGCAGCTACCTCTTTTAATATTTTTTATTGTTTGCATAAATATCAATCAGTAATAAATACTTTGGAGTAAAAAAATATATGTAAAATATGTATGATATCTTCATTTTATTATCAAATACAATAAGCATAACAAAATCATCCTAAATGAGTTTCACTTTATGTAAAATATTGTATGATATCTTCATTTTATTATCAAATAAAATAAGCATAACAAAATCATCCTAAATGAGTTTCACTTTAGCTTTCTTCATCTTCTTTTTGCATTTGTTCAATCAGTCTTTTTCTCTCTTCTGCCTGTCGTAGTTTGGTAAGTACTAGGTTTTCATAGTCTCTGTCACCTGAAGACATTGGTGCTTGTGGAAAGGAATCAGATTTATTCTGGAAAAAAATTCCAAGATGTGTTTGTGAACCATGAATGCCCACAATCTCAACAAAGTCCAATTAAGGTAAATTTTGAAATGTACATCTAAGGTCACCGTCAAGGATATGAAGTCAATGACCTTGGTGTAATTTGAAAAGGATTTATTAGTGGAGTATGCATGCCAAATATGAAGTCTCCATCTCTCACTGTTCAAAAGTTAAGGTGGAGATTAAAGTTGACAACAGAAAGACATACAGACAAACAAACAAACAGACAGACAGGTAAAAAACAATATGCCCCCAATCTATCAATCGGGGGCCCAAAATAAGATGAGGAGATACTTAGCTATCCACATGAATAACACTGATATAACTAAATATATTGAATAAGGATTCTAATTCTATAGAACACATTTGGTAGCACATAATTTATTAAGTCTGATTGAGTCTGTAAATAGACCAATCCTGTTAATGTTTTAACACATTTTCTGATTTAAACAAGCTGTGTTTGTGAAACACTAATACCCCCAGCGGCAACAAAGTCCAGAAAGTTATTTTCAGCATGAAGGCCATTGTCAATGTCAAAAGGTTATCGACCTTGGTGTCATTTGAAAGGCTTCATTAGCTGAGCATGCATGTGAAATATGAAGTCTCTATCCCTCACAGTTCAAAAGTTATGGCAAAGGTTAAGGTTGACAACAAAAAAGCAGACAGACAGACAGGACAAAAACAATATGCCCCTGATCTATCGATCTGGGGGCATAAAAAATGCAAGTAGATTCTGAAAATTAGCAAAATCAAAGATTCATAGGCTTGAATGGGCAAAAATAAATCATTCTGACATTACCAGCACATGGGACCAGTTATGAAATATTTGGGATGCTGGAAAGTACTGCAAATGTGGAATTAAGGTAATACATAGATATATATATATATATATATATATATATATATATATAGATATATATATATATATATATATATATATAGAGGGAAAATCAATAACAACTTTCCTGTCTCTGGAATCCATCAAAACTTGCTTGTGGACCACTATACTACAATCTTACTGTTTTACAGTATGTATAACTGTTCATAGAAAGATTGACTCATGTTGAATGACAAGGGCATTACAGAAACTCTATCGATGCTAACAGTATACAACAGTATTAAGTATATTTTTGTCGATTAATTCAATTATACCTCGGTGAAAACAGGAAATGTATTGGATGCAGCATCAGATGCTGTCTTTGTGGTGTTATTGGTATATGCAGACTGACCACCTATCCAGCTGATTGTCAGAGGATTCTCTGACTTCCCACTCTCCACTTCAAATGCTCTTTTCTGTAATAAATGAATGTAGTACAAAAATTTATGTTTGATATTTTCTGTAATAGAGACAAGGGTGTGGGAGAAGAGGGGATAAATGGTTTTTGGTTTTTGTTTTTTTGCTTTCAATTTTGAGAAATATTTTGCTAACCTCCCCCCCCCCCCCCACACACACACACTTTTCTTTACCCAGCTACGCCACTGAGATAATATGAAGTATTGCCTAGTATGTCTGGAATATTTTTCTAAATGTTCAAACAACATTCTGGGTGTAAGGCAGGGTTTCTGAAATGGTACTTCCTAAAAATGACACTTCTAAATTTGACAAGTCCGACTCAAATTTGGAGAGTTTCCATTAAATAAAGAATCCTGCATATGTTTATTCTAAAGAAAATTTTTTTTTCTTGAATACTAACCAATTACAATATCATAAATCTTATGTATATTGTCTTATTACATGCTAACAAACATAGCATGCTATACTTAAAACTATACTTTTCTTTATAAGTTCTTACAGCTTGTATCGAAATGAAATAAAAATTTACTCATTCAATAAACATTTATCTCCCTATCTCCTTAACTACCAAAGAAAAAAGAGGAGTTACTGGCTCAGTTATGTGGCAGAAGTCACCATAGAGCTATACAGTAAATCCTTTCTACAAGTACAATCCAGGTGATTTGTCATTTTTCCACCCACCACAGTGGGCCATATCCAGATGTAAATTCAAGATTTACACAATACACTGTGTATTTTACGAAGGTATTAAAGAATGAGCACAGGTAAATTTCACCTGAATTCCCACTGTGATTTTGAGTGTTTTTCCCACTCTGTTTTGTGCAATTTCTCCAAAACAATTGGACTGTACAGAGTTGTATGCTATTTCCAATATAAAAGCAAAAGTTCCCTTGAATGTTAATGACATTTTGCCATATATTTTGTCATGGTATAAATACTAACTAAGGACTGAGGTGCTTTATCCCCCATAATAATGAAAATGTAACAACAATATCAAATTATGAAAAAAAGTATTTAGGGACCTACAGCTGCTATCCAGGAAGCAAACTCCACAATGGCACTTCCTTTCTTCTTACTGGACACCAAGAGATTCAACACTTCTCCATACTGAAAAACAGAATCCAACTCAAGCATCAGCAATTTTTTTAACAATGTAGACTGTGCAATAAGGACGATTAAATACCGGGATAAAATATAATCAAACTAACTTTATATTTAACTTTGGAATGACAAAAGAAATTTAAAATTGAAGGTACAATACCTGTATATTTGTTCAGGTATTTCACACACATTTCCTCAAATATTTCTGGATTTTGTATTTTAAGCCATGGCAAGATTTTTTCACCTATTCAGTCTTTTTGTTACACAGAGTTACTTTCCATTTGGGATGGCATCTGACATAAAATAATTATGTCGATGTCAAATTCTATTCAGGAAAACCAATCTAATACTCTGGGAAATGATAGTCCACAAATATCATTTTCATATGAAACTGATGACATTATAATTGTTACATCAGATACCGTCCAAAGTGGGTAATAATTCTTTTTAATGGAAAGACTCAATATAGTGCTGGCCAGTGTTTGGTGGAAAAAATCTATGGATAGTTTTCAATGTCAGAATCTGTTGGAATTACCTCCCCATAGCCGACTACCTTGTGAGTCAAACCATAGTTTTTCCTTCATAGTCTTAACCATATTCAAACAGCTCATTTGAAACAGGCATTCATAATTTCTTATTTATGATACCGTGACAATTTTAAAAAGAGACAAATCTGAAAAGATATCAGTAAGTTTACTTTTCGAACTCGTCTTGAAGTCATCAATAATGTTTGAATGATGCATAAAATACAGAGTATGTTTCACAAGCTGACTGCAACCAGGAGGTAAATCCCACAATCTGATTAAAACCGTATCTTTATTCCGCTTCTGTATTTGTCCTATTGCTGATAAAGATCCGGCGAAATCCCGTAAGGGGTCATGTTCTCGTGAACTCAGATTTTCAGCCAATCAGTGGATCAGCTACAAATTCCTAGGAATAAAATTAACATCCCCAGCGAGCGTGACCTACAACGTAGTTGTTGGACAGTGTTTGTTACATATTGTGTCACTTGCAAGTGCCTAGCCGAGTCATTGATTGGCTATGGGAAATAACTGTTTTGGTGACTGGAATCTCATCCCAGTTCACCAAAACATGACATCTTAAGGGGTTTCACCAGATCTTTATCCGCAATGGGACAAATAGAATAATAATAGTGGAATAAAAATTTGGTTTTAAGCAGATTGTAAATCCAATCAACTCTGGTCTTTTGAAACCTGTCTGTAGCAATCAGAGAAAACGAAATGCTTTCAGCAGGTACCGGTACACCATTATAACTTCCCCTTGTCTAACATAGATTGAAACCAAGACTTCAGATAGGCGAAGGACTCCAGTCAGTTTTAAAAATCTTGATTCGGAATAAAACTACTGTACATCACTTACACTTCACCATCATTGGTTCCCCATGGGGAACCGAGGATGACACTTCACAGGACTTTATTCTCATGATAATCTCTTTTTGAATATTCTTGCAAGGCATAATTTTCGAAGAAGCCTTGAACACGTTATGATAACTATTATCATATCAAGGACAGTGAGGACCTTATCTCATAGTGATGACCTACATACAAAATTATAAACTCAAAATATAAATTTTTAAAACGAAATTCTTGCACATAAATTTTGTATAACAGCATTCTTATAGCACTTATAGAATATATTACTCTATCATAAATTCACTTTATCCTTGTATAACCCATGTGTCAAGTGTTACATAAATAGACTTTTTAAAACGCACCTTTTCTAAAAGAGATATCAAGACTTCATATGAATATCCTCCATTTTCCTCATCTCCTTTTTTGGCTTTCCATTTAATCTGAAATATTGAAGTATATTGTATGGAGTTACAAGATGATTATGAAACATGAATAGATTACATTCTTTTACACACATATATGTTATTCATTGCATCTAATCTACATTACTTGTAGTAACGGCATTTAGCAACTACGGCCAAAACACAATTCCACTGCCTAACTATATCTTTCTATTTACCAAAGTAACTGTTCGCGCTATGTTTTTTGTTTGTTTGTTTCTCATTCTATGTCGCAACAAGATTATATTTCTTATACACAGATGGTATTTCCCTGATGCATCACCCAGAAATCATGACCTATGCAACTGTCCCATGGGGAGTAGTTAGGAATCTTTCATATAGGTATGTTTACCATGACACAGACCTCAGCTTTGTCTTATCCAGGGGTCATACAGACAAGGCCAAGTCAAATTCAAGGACTTTTCAAAGACAAATATCATAGTTTTCAAGAACTTTTGAGACGCCATTTTGCAAGGGAGACAATTCAACACAATATCAGATTTCCCTTTTGTACCAAACAAATTCAAACATTGCACAGATTTGTCCCCGCTTATTCAGTATTTTTCATTATGACTCTTGCCTCTCTGTTAGCCGATTTTCTTCAAATGACTTTCCCTGAGTGATATGAATTGTACGTAAAATAAGCAAAGGGGAAATTAAAGTACTTTTCAAAACATATGGCCACTTTTTAATCACTTTTCAAGACGAATTTGTTTTCAAGTGTTTTTCAAAGCTGCCTTTCATTTTTAAGTACTTTTCAAGCCTGTGCAAACCCTGTTATCCAAAAGACCTGCAGCCAACAGGTTGATAGCAGGACTTGAATATGATCTTTCTGTACTGCTCAGTTATCACTATGAAAAGCATTCCAGTATGTGAATAAATACATACTAAAGTATATTTCAACTTGAAAGATTTATATTGTTCCTCTTTGTATATTATTTGAAATTTCTCTCACTTACCTTTAACTTTGGTGTTTTTTCCTCCACTTCTTCTTCCTGTTCATTTGTAAGTCTGTCTTTCCCTTGTTTGACTTCTTGACGTAATCTCTCCTGTTCCTCTTCCAGGAGTTTGGAACCTTCCTTCCTTAACCTCTCAATCTTTAATTATTTAGCAAAAATATTAAGACGTCAATAGAAAATTTCGAAATGGAACGTGTAGAAATGAATGCCAATATAGTATGTGACAAATGAATGTGATATGTACATGTATAGATTTTCAATTCAACTTTTTCAACCCAAGCCTGACTATTCAGAACCCATAAACACAGTTATCAGTCTTGTAGCTATCTGACAGTAGATAAAACTATCTACATCTGTAGTATAACATGGCAAGATCAAGATATTTTGAATTGGTTAATGTTGTGCCACTTGAACTGAAAAGCATATAGTAAGGATGGTTGATTATACTGTATAATCATTAAACCCTTAATTTTATAAGAATATCATGTTCTATGAAACATGCGTCACATAAAAAGATATACATATATATACCTATATATATGTATATATAAGAGAGAGAGAGGTAGAGAAAGAGGCTTGAAAAAAGGACAGACGGACAGATGAATAAAATAATTCTTATGTGTTGCTATGCATCGTGGGCTGCAGAGAAATTAACATTAGACCTTGATTTAATATACATAGTAGTGATAGTGCTTTCTAAAATATTTTGCAGTAAATATGAGATATTTTTGCCCGTACCTCAGCTTGTAAATTACGTGTCACAAATGATTCAGCTTCCCTTGATGATTGTGCTGTCCTTTCTCTGGCTTCCAAGTCTAAAAAAATATATTCTACTCTTCAGAAGATCCAGTAAGGTACAATTCATTACTATGGCATAAATAAGTTGATTGTCAAAACATTCACCATATTTCGTAAGTTTTGTAATATATGAATTACAAATTGTGAAAATTTTTGTAAAATGAGATTTTAATTTTGGAAAGTTTATCTTACTCATATTGAAAATAAATAAAATTATATATACATACCTTCCTTGAGTTTCTTCCTTTTGCTATCTAGTTCTCGATTTCTTTTTTCTGCTGCTTTCTTAGCTTTTTGAGCTTTGTCATATGCTGCCTTTGTAAAATACCAAAAGAATTTCAACGACGCAATGCAAAAGAGGTAGTTTAAGCACTTTATATACGAATTCTTTTACGTGTATATCTTCTACTGCATATGTTTATTATAGTCTGTCAAATCAAGAATGTTCTACTTATATAGTGATGGCATTTATCTGATGCACTGTACAGAAATATATACCTTTGCAAAAGACCCAACTAAAGCTTAGGCCAGAAGAAAAAATATGCATGTTTCTTGTAACCTGACCGACTCTAATTTTTGGCCCGACCCTAAACTTTTTTTTTTGATATCCAGAGTATAATTGTTTGGTCAAAAATAAGTAATTGTAATTTGTGAGTGGTTCAAATGCATTCTGTTGCTATTAAACATTACTTCAGTAATAAGCAAAATACTTAAAAAAAAAAAAAAAACAAACAAAAACGAAAACCAATACTGACCTACTGGCCCTAATTTTTTTCAGCATGTTGTCTACAATAATTAATGTAGTGATTACTGTACCACAAAATATTAAAACATTGGTATCAGACAAATGTAGTATTTTCTATGAAATATTATACATGTAAACTATAATTGTATAGTATTTACCCTTGCTGCTGCATCAGTTAAAATTTCTAAAGCCTTGGATAACTTGTGAAACAATTCAGCTGAAACAGAAAAGAATGAAATAAAATGGCTAAATAATCTAGAACAGACCATTTTCTGATGTTGAAAGTATGGCTGTTTAAATGTCCGAGCTAGCTAATAGCTTTTCGTGATATTTCTCTAAGTGACTTTACAATAAAAGTGTAATTTCATTTTGAAAAAAATGATACTTTTCACAATTAAATTACGTCTTTAACTTTGATGTCACTATCAAAAACATCACCAAAATTTATCAACCCAGACAAATAAGACAAGCATTTTAACACAGGCTTATTGTCTATTAAGTACATGTATATACATGTGTACATGTATCAGCATGTAATTCAAGTTACATGACCCCTTACTTGAACTGTGAATCTTTTTTGCCATTAGCTTTTTTCTGTCTTTGAAAATGATTACAATGGCAAGAAAAATGCCTGAATTACAAAAATATACCTGCATGAGTTCATAATGTTTTATTACGGATCAATCAGATCATTACAGAAAGGGTATTAATTTGGGTAGTTTCATCCAAAATCTCCGAAGAAATTGGGGAGAATTTTCAATATGCAAAAAGATACTAGCTCAACAACAACAACAAAAAGAAATAACATACAACTATGTGTCATAAACTCCATATGATTAATAAACTTTTCCAATGTAAATTCAGAAAATTTTTGTTACATTTCTACTTATATTTTGCATGGTGTTAATATAGCAATTCTAAATGTCTACAGAGACAAGCAAATTCAGAGAGTTGTGGTCCCTCGCTTTCGGGGTTCTATCAGTAAGGGTGCAGTGATCTGTGACATACTGTCATGGTTGTGCAAGTCTACATGTATCTGCAGTGCCATTAGGGACACACCAGCCAAATAAGAAGGCCCGACATCTTTCGGTTAAAAAGTTGCATTGAAGTAGGTCAAAGGTCACAGTCAAGGTCACATGATAAAAAATTTTGGTACAAATGGAAAGGTATTGCAATTAGAGACACACAAGCCAAATATGAAGGCCCTACGTCTTACGGTTAAAAAGTTATGACCAAGGTTAATGTTTTTGTGACAGATGGACGGACGGACAGACAGACAGATCAATGAGATTTAATGTCCCCACGCTTTCGCAAAAAAGCAGGGAACAAAAACATGAAGAAGAAAATAGCTTTGCTTGTAATTCCATCATTGGTACTCCATTTACATGCAGTTGACAAAATTCACAACTTTAATTTGTTTATTGGTTTGGGAAACTTCTTCACTGCAACATAATCGCCTGGATAGAATTCAATATTTATATCCTACAGTATTATGTGATTTAATTTCAAAATGTGTCTTATTTCTAAAACACATTAAACCACTTGAAAGGCATATTTATCATTCACTATGTAAGTAAGTACACCATATTTTGCATGAATCTTATCAAAACTCATTTCAATAAAATTCAAGACATCAAGACTTATTTCCATATAAATATGTTTTCATATCTTACATGACTCTTTATCATGTGCAGACTGATCTCTGAGCTTTTATGCACTTTAAAGCATTGTAAGTTGTACTTTAAGCCAGCTTTCTCAAGAATTACTGCACGCTATACGACTTATTAACCCTAATAAATTACAAAACTGACAATGTTATGAAGAACCCCACTGTGTGACCTTAACCTTTGACTCTGAAATCTATAAGCATTTTCCTCCCATCATTCTGGTTTGTATGCCAAATTTGAAACCTGCAAGTTAAACCTATTGAGTTATCACATCACAACCAAAATGTTGACAGATGGACAAACAGACAGATATAAAGACAGACATGATTCATACAGGGCACCCACATCAATGCAAAGCCCTAGATATGGATTTGATACATGTACATGTATACATTACATGTACCATGTTTCATTATTTGCAAGTTAAGTTTTTTACTGACTTATTCAACACTATTTTGATTCCAGCATGTTTGAATCTATACACATACCTGCATTTGGATCATCTGGGTTTTTATCAGGATGGCATTTTAAAGCTTGTTTTCTGTAAGACTTTACAATCTGAAAAATCAGATATATACAGGACTGAGAAACAGTTACATACATGTACATGTATATGGTAAATGTGCAGATTTCATTTCAAATTTGTTGAATTTTTGCAAATTTTCTGTTAATATGAGAGATTCATCTTTTCCCAGTATTCAGTTTGAATTAAATGAGTCTCATATTTTCAATAACATTTGTTTGACTTTTAGAAATAAGTATCTAAAAGTATTGCTGAAATAAAAGATGAGCAAATGATCTGTACATTTCAGGGTTTTTTTTCATTTAAAACACTACTACTTTAAAAGAATCAAACCTCTTCACTTTTCAGTTTGACCAAACATGTGAACTTTTGTAAAAACAAACACACTGATAGTGATATCATCACTGAAACAATGGATGTAAATTTCAAGCCAAAAGTAGGAAATGGTGTTTTACCAAATTTTAACTGTAAGCATAATTGACCTTAACCTCTGACCTCAAAATCAAGAAGCATCTTCCTCTCATCATAATTAAGTTTATCTTATAGTGATTTGATTTGATGCATGATGCTTGAGTTATTATCTGGAAATTGTTTTCTAGAAAGAACATTTTCACTCAAAGTTCTGATGCAACGACCTTGAACTTTTACCTTTAAATCAATGAGCATTTTCCTCTCCTCATAATAAACTAATAATAAAGTTTATTCAATTTTGGTTTGAATTTGATGTATAATGCTAGAGTTATTATTTTGAAGTGCTGCTTACTATTGTACATTTTCACTATAAGTTTTGAGGCAGTAACCTTGAACCTTAAAATCAATATACATAATCCTCTCATCAATAGCTGCATATATATCTAATTTTATACGTTGGTTGCTTATTGTTTTATACCTCTTTCAACAATATCAGGTGTGGATTTAGAGGGGTGGACTGGGTGGCTGGACACACTCTGATATTTGGTGAAAATTACTTTTCTTGTTATTTTTCAATGTAAAATAAGTCATTTAATACAAAAAAAAATGTGTGGACCCCCTCTCAGAATTTTCATCAAAAGCGGACCTTTTATGGCTCTGTGTCTGAATATTTCAGTTATACCATGGTATGGAAACAGGAGGTATATAGACCTTTTCAAGATACATGTAACTGCGATCTTACAATTTGTACATGCGCAATAGCCCTTCTGGGTGGTTACCTACAAACCTGAAAGAAAAATGATCTCTTACAAATGCTGAGCAATGTTCAATACATTAAGATTTTGTAGCTAACCACCTGGAAACACTATTGCACATGCACAAATCATAAGACCGCAGTTATCTTAAAAAGGTCTATTCAATCTAACAGTCAAACAAATCTGATGAAAGACATTTTTATCATTTATCATTAATAATTGCCTTACCTACAAATGATGAAAATGCCCCTCATCAGATTTGTAGAACTATCGATTTAAGTAACCAAGTTTATGGAGTACTATATATCCCATTTTGGTTTGAATATGATATATGGAGGTGGTACTCTTGTCAATATTTGGCAACGGTTTTGTCATGGAATGACTGTCAGATCGACTTACAGGCGGACACATGGAACGGAAAGGCACCTGTTTTCCTCTCCGGCTATTCTGGTATGGGACTAGATAGACCTACTTTTCTAAATGATAAATCTGACTCTGAGTTACAAATCTATGCCTATGGAGGATTGTCTTACTTCTTTATCGGTTGCATCCTCTGAAACTCCTAATATTGCGTACAAATCCAACTTCGTAATGTCTAGCGACATATTTCTAACTCAGAATATTCTGTATAATATTCAGACGTATATAAACGTCCCGACAGTGTGTTTCAGATGGCTAAAGCCAAGTGTTTTCACTTTCACTTTAGTAAAGACATATGGGTTAATATTCTTTCGATAATATACCTTTTCGAAAAAAAAAATCTTAGAAGTGATTGGTCCTTCAAGTAGATTGTGTATTATCATTATCGTTATCTACATAATTTTGTTGTTTCTATAATTGAAAATTTTGTCTATTTACTTACAATGCTATAACTAACTGTTTTTATTTTAATTTTTATTTTCTGGCCTACATTTCATTTGTAATTCGAACTAAATGGTTATACGATATAACTTTTAAGAAATAAACTTCCGGTCCACAAATGCGGGAAAATTGGTTGGTAAAATTAACTTCATTTGTGAAAATGAACGAAGAGAAATATCTGTATATTCCCATTCTGTATAGTTGGCTTCCATTCAAGAAAATTAAATTATAATGAATTAAAACAATCAAATCGGTACAGTAATCTTCAAGTAACACTTTTCAATTTTGGTGAATCTACAATAGTGCGCCGGTATCATCGATGTAATATTGAAGTGGGCGTAACATCACTATTAATTCTAAATGAAGATAATCCTCAAAACATCCATTGATAACGTGGTTAATAAACATGGTGTTTATCTTAGACCGTAATGTTGCGTAATGCAAATTTCCTGAATCATATTCTAAATGCAGGAATTATAACTTTGGAGTCATAAAACTGCTAAAATTCATGGGGATTGACAACTTTTTCTTCTTCTAAATTTGATATGACTGCAGTTTAAAATACTGAGATTTCAAATTATCAGAATCTTTGTATAAAGCGACGATAATTCATAAATCATGATACTTAGCCCCCAACAAATCGGAAATTGACAAATGTGCCGCATATTGGCTCATGTGACCAATCCGACATCAAGAATTGTATTATATGCAGATTTAGATGCATATATAATAGATGTATATATAACTCCTGTCTTTGCAATTCACAAAATAGATAATATGATTTATGAAGAAAATTTAAATGCACTCATTTTTGGCCAGATTGCAAAACACTTCCAGTCTAGGCCCCTATAGATTGGCTGTGTCCATCAGTTTGTCTGTTTGTCAAAATATTGGTTAATAAGTTTCTGGTTTAAGCAAAATCTCACCAACTAAGCTTAGTGTAAACATAATGCTTCACACACAGGTTCCTAATGACTAGAGCTTTCATATTATGCCATGACTTTTGACCTATTGATGTTGACCTTGGACTGACCTACTTTTAACAAATAATAACTTTGGCTATTAAAAGATTTATCTTTTGAATCAATAGGGATTTCGTTTTGTTACTGGACATAGATAGGTTCTTTATGACGTGTGCTTTCAATTGATACCATGACTTTTGACCTTGTTTCCATATCTTTTGAATGAATAAGGAAAGGGTTTTGATACTGGACACATATAGGTTCTTTATGATGAGTGCTTTCAATTGATACCATGAGTTTTGACCTTGACCTTGTTTGCTTTGCAATTTGGCCATACCGTCTTTAATGTTTTCTTGGGGTTTTTGGCCAAAAGTTTGACTCGACTGGCAAAATCCTGGATACATGCTTGGGTATTGAAACAGTTGCATGTCTTACCAACTCTTACTTAATGCATGGCTGTAGGAAATATTTGAAAAAGGGGTAGGGGTAGCAAACCTTGAATTCAGTTTTGTTTTGTAATAAGATAAAAAAAATTTGGTCATGATCAGCCAGAAAGGGGGGGGCTGGTATTTTTGGATAGATAAGTACACATAAGATGTTTATGATCTCAGGAAGAGACAAAACTTTCAAAACCTTTCTTGTACATATATAATAATACTATAATAGAAGTTCTTGTAAATTTTCATCTATTGTCTGTAGCAAAACACTAAAAGTTTCCGTTTACATGCTTCTTTGATAAATTGTGATACTTACATGTAAGTCCTTTCAATTAACGAACTGTACCGAAATAAACCGCGCTGATTACTGACGATATAGCTAAATATTCCAAAACGGTTCCTCCCGTAGTGGGTTGTTATGTCATTTTTTTCACTAAACAGATTGGGGACAGGGTCTTATTTGAAGGAGAAGCACACAAATTCAACGTCTCAAATGCCAAACAATTTCTGTTTTCTCTTTTAACATAAGTAATCATTTTCAAAGATAAATTGAATACCAAAAAAGAAAATTTGGAAATTTTACTTTAAAATTTAAAAGAGCACATCTTTCTAAGATACCAAGTGCAGCTTACAGTAAAAAAGAGATTTACCTTTTCTAGTTTGGAAATTTGGCATGAAATTTGAAAGAGCACATGTTTATTGCACACTATATAAACTTTTACAATACATTGTAGATGAAGATATTTCTACCAAAACACCTGGACTGTACATGTATCGGTACGTTATAGTCCAAAGTTTAGACGCTACCATGGAAAGTTTCATACCGAAATTTCAAATGTACATGTACAGTCCTAATCATTCTACTAGCCAGTCATCCGTCACTGAACACTGACTGCCACCACATACTTTAAATATTCTTGATGTACCATAAAACAAACAAATAAAGAGATGTTAAAATAAAAAGTTTTTTCTTTCTTTTTTTTCAGATAGTAATGTTGAAAAATGGGAATTCAAGGACTACTTCCATTCTTGAAAAAAATTCATTCTCCAGTAAATCTGGCACAATTTGAAGGATGCACTGTTGCCATAGACGCCTACTGTTGGTTACATAAAGGAGCATTTTCTTGTGCAGAGAAACTGGCTTTAGGAGAAAAAACTGACCAGTATGTATACAAGAATTAAATAAAGGTTCCGCAAACTCTTTGAAAAGAATATTAAGTTAAGAACTTCTTTTCATTCATGTTAGAAAATGTTTCTTCAAGAGTGTATTTTCACTGCTACATTCGCAGTGAATATGAAATTGTAAAAATGTTTACAAGACATTCAGTCCGGTAAACCAGAACAATTCACCCAACCGAAGCAATTTTTACGTGACTGAAAGCAAAATGCACATCAAGATGACATTAGAAATCAGTTTGAAACCAAAATCCCCTTTGGAAAACACCAGACAATCGGTCCAGAACTTATTATCCAGATTATTTAACGGACCGGTGTCAATATAACTGGACTTGTCCGTTAGTCCAACGATATTTCATTTTCACTGCATTAGTAAGTAAAAGAAAATAAAAGAAAGATCGTAAAGAAAATGAATGTAGTTTAATATGTATCTGTATGTTATTGTACGGCATCACGACTTTTCACTCCTTTCGTTCGAGAAGGAGTGAAAAACCTTGGGTATCACACAATGATTGTACGGTAGAAGAAAATAATTTGAAAATTGTAAGACTTAAAGAAATAAAAATATAATGTGTTTGTAGTGTACATGTACCTTAACGTAAGTTAAATCCATTCAGATCTCGATCATCATTTTCTTTTAGTCTCCATATATCAGGGCTCCAATTTGTAAGTCACTTACTCACATTTGCAAGTGAAAATGAAAAAGTGTGAGAGAAAAAATTTATTGCATGTTACCAAATGATGCGTAAAATTATGAAAAAATATTTAAAATTACTTTTTCCGGATTTTTCAAACTGTGTAAGTTTGTCGTCATGATCATAGAGAAGAGATGGAATGTGTTAAACTTTATACGAACATGTACAGTACAGTCCAGGTGGAACTTTGAATGCCCACTGTCCACAGTGGGCAGTCCACCTGAAATTTCAGTGGGCATTAAGAGTAGACATTTACCTGAGCTATCAAGCTGTCCACTTACCTGTATGTTAATTCTAACTGACTCTTACAAGAATGTCCACTGTGTCCAGTGGACATTTTTAATGCCCACTCTAAAAATGCCCTCTGTGACCAGTGGGCAAATTAAGTTCCACCCTGACTGTACTGTATATATATGCATGAATATGTAAATCATAATAAAATTTATCTTCTATTAGATTTAAATTGTCAAAGTTGAATGAAAATGACGTATTTATTTAAATTATACTTATTGATTCAAATAGGTACAATAAGGCATAAGCTTGCCATGATGACTGTTTGCATTAAGAAAACACATGATCTGCATTTCTCTTACCAGGGAAGTTTTGAAGAAAATTGACCTCTATCAAGAGCTCACTGGACATACATGTACTGATGTAGATCATTAGATGACCAATACTCTATTAAGAGTAGTTTGACTGTTATAAATAATTGAAATTCACGAATTACCGGTAGTACGGACAATTTTGAGTTGTACCAACATCATACTTTCAGATATGTTTACTACTGCATGAAGTACATTGAATTCATGTTAAAGAGAAACATCAAGCCGATCATGGTATTTGATGGTTGTCACTTACCATCCAAGAAAGATGTCGAAAAATCAAGAAGAGAGTAAGTGTTTCAAAAAATATCCTACACTATTGCAATGTGAAGTGTAAAATAAATATGAGATACTGAATGTTATGAAATATGTCTTCAGTTCTTCACTTCTTCCTACCTCCTCTTTCCCACTCCACTTTTATGTGACTGGTGATGAGGGTGTCAAGCATACATGTACAACAATAGGTTGTACATGTGTATGTATGCTGTAGAAACACATGTAGGCAAGGTACATTCAAACCTGTGCAGTTAAGGCAGTCAAACCATATACAACATAATTTTTATAGAGTGGGAAAAGGATATTGTCAAAGGTCAAGGTCACTTAGATTCTAATTAAGTTAGATGAATAAAGAATAGATTACTATGGTTTTATTTAAAAGTTGTCTGCATCTTATGTTTACAATATATAGACTGAACCCCCAGGCACTTGATGCTGGTCCTTTATGTGCCTCACTGACAATCTACAAAAAGAAAAAGGAGAATAACTCGCCATCTTGATTTTTTCCAAGCCGGATCACCTACCACTGAAACTCGTGTACATTGCAACTTTAGCCATTGTTTGCATAGAAATCAGTAAAGTCTCAAATGTGAGCGACCTTTTGCTCACTGATCATGTCATTCAAACCACCAAACCAACCTTCAGCTAACTGATTGTGTCATTCAAAGCACCAAACAACCTTCAGCTAACTGATTGTGTCATTCAAACCACCAAACAACCTTCAGCTAACTGATCATGTCATTCAAACCACCAAACAACCTTCAGCTAACTGATCATGTCATTCAAACCACCAAACAACCTTCAGCTAACTGGTCACGTCATTCAAACCACCAAAGCAACCTTCAGCTAACTAGTCATGTCATTCAAACCACCAAAGCAACCTTCAGCTAACTGGTCATGTCATTCAAACCACCAAACAACCTTCAGCTAACTGGTCATGTCATTCAAACCACCAAAGCAACCTTCAGCTAACTGGTCATGTCATTCAAACCACCAAAGCAACCTTCAGCTAACTGGTCATGTCATTCAAACCACCAAAGCAACCTTCAGCTAACTGGTCATGTCATTCAAACCACCAAAGCAACCTTCAGCTAACTGGTCATGTCATTCAAACCACCAAAGAAACCTTCAGCTAACTGGTCATGTCATTCAAACCACCAAACAACCTTCAGCTAACTGATCATGTCATTCAAACCACCAAACAACCTTCAGCTAATTGATCATGTCATTCAAACCACCAAACAACCTTCAGCTAACTGGTCATGTCATTCAAACCACCAAACAACCTTCAGCTAACTGGTCACGTCATTCAAACCACCAAAGCAACCTTCACCTAACTGGTCATGTCTTTCAAACCACCAAAGCAACCTTCGGCTAACTGATCATGTCATTCAAACCACCAAACCAACTCTGCAGACCACAAAAATCCATCTCCAAACCCAATCAAAACCGTCCAGCTAAGCTAACCCACAATTCAAAGATGGTGGGTGATTCTTCTTTTTTTTTTTTTGCAGCTTGTCAGTGACTGAATGAGGCACATAAAGGACTGGCGTCAAGTGCTTGTGTTGAACCATAGATATCGAAGATTTATAAATCTGTATTATGAAAGGAAAACAACTTTTGATTTTGAGAGTTAAAGTTCAGAGTCATAGCAGCACTTATTAAGAAAATCTTATTAAGAAAGTTGCTGCTTTGAATACATGCAATATGATGCAATGTTGGCAATGTTCATGTTCTGTATAAAGGATTGTTATTATCATTCAGAGCAACTATATTTAGATAGATATAAATTCTGTACTTGCTGTAGAATTATAAAATCATAATGAATCTTAAAATCATTAAGATGATTATATATTTTGAAACCTTTCGTATATATCAATTTTCACTACAGTATTATTTTTGTGACAGAAAAAGAGAGACAAACAGGAAGAAAGCAGCACAACTGTTGAGAGAAGGGAAACGATCAGAGGCTAGAGAATGTTTGCAGCGATGTATAGATATCAGTCCAGAAATGGCACTTAACCTTATGAATGTAAGAAGATAACACTGGTTAAAGAAAGATAAAGGCTATTTTTTCATCTTTTTATTTCAATGTATAAAGATAATTTAAACAAACAGTTGTTTACATGTAGCAATTAACAGCAAGGTACTGGCCATGTGCTACAGTATCATTGTGTTTGAGCCAAAATTAATATTGTAAAGAATTTGCATGAAAGCTGTTTATTCATTTGCTGATTTTAAGTCTGATTTCGGGAACAGTAATTCTTTTTATTTCGACAGCTGTCCAACAGTGGCAGAAATTGAACAGACAACGATACATGTACCATATATCAGAAGATGTAGTTTTCACTTAATAAATTTAGTGAAACAGCACTAGTCTGTAAGCAGTGAGTTCATTGCTGATTTACACCACAACAAGGTTATTTCATTTACAAGATGGCAGCACCTGCTAGGTACATGGGTTAATGATTTCTTCTGGTGCAACTGACCCATCTGACAAAATAAGTAATACTGGCCAATGTATAGTGTATACTGTCTTAACTGAAGGACATATAGACAGAAGATAAGAATTCGCTGTAGAACAATATGTGTTTGTGAAACATGAATGCCCTTGGCGGCAACAAATTCCAAATAAGGCATATTTTGAAATTTAGATCAAAGGTCACAGTCAAGATCATAAGTCAGTGACCTTGGTGTAATTTGAAAGGGCTTTATTAGTGAAGAATGCCTGCCAAATATGAAGTCTCTATCTCTCATGGTTCAAAAGTTAGGGAAAATGTTAAAGTTGACAACAGACAGGCAAACAGACAGGTCAAAAGCAATATGGATCTATGGATTTGGGGGCATAATTATTCATCTAGGATATTACCTGGGACATCAGAGTAGAAATGAAGTACAGTACCGCTGGACAAACTTGCCGTTAGGTTTTAAAGCAAAAGCACTAATTTTGTACAGTGTCAAGAGCCTCTTATTGTGCCGAATTAAAATAATTATCTTTTTTAAAAAAGGCTAAGAACATTGATTTGTTTGTTATCTACTTGTTTAGAACTGCCGTGCCCGGGGAGTAGATTGCATTGTAGCACCTTATGAGGCAGATGCTCAATTAGCCTTCCTGAACAAGGCAGGAATTGCTCAAATAATTATCACAGAAGATTCAGATCTACTGCTTTTTGGATGTGAAAAGGTTGACTATTTTTTATCTCTACTGTTCTACACTTTTGAAATGTTAAAACTGAATGGTAAATCAATAATATTATTGAATGGTATGAATGACCAGTAATCTTGCATAGGTAAAGTGAAACAGTACACATTGTCTTTCTTAGAAAACATCATATTAATTCCTTTTTGAGTAATAATGGACATGTATAAACAAAACATGTTAAACATAAGCAGTGTTTAATGTGGCGAAAAACCCCCAAAAAACCCTGATCTTTTGCAAGTATAATGACAGACTTTGTCATTTGTTTCGGTTAGAATTTGAAGCTATATTCAATAGAGATGAGAAACTTCAGTGCAGTGTTAAAGTCATAATGTCATAAAGGCTTCTCCATGTTTATTGATAATAGTATTTTAATCCCTAATGAAAACCTTTATATGAAGAATGAAAAATGTGTTTTGTTAAAGTGAAAAGGCACATGTATTAAGAATATCATACATCCTAATAAAATCTATGGTTTATCATCGTAGATGTCAATCTGTACAGTTTATCAATAACGTTGTAGGTAATTTTCAAGATGGATCACATGGGTAATGGTTTGATGATCGAGCAGAAAAGGCTGAATGAGGTACTGGAGTTATCCAATGCAGGATATACCTTTGACAAGTTCCGCTACATGTGTATCCTCTCCGGCTGTGATTACCTCCCTTCCCTTCCAGGTATTGGGCTAGCCAAGGCATGTAAAGTCTTCAAACTTGCCAGACAGGATGATATCAGAGTGGTAAGATTTCTAGAATAAGACGAAATTTGTATTTCCATGTGTATATATACAAAAAAGGGGGCTATGTAAGGTATATATATAAAGGTTAGTGAATAAAAAGACACTGCTGCTGTTTAATATTTTAATATATAGTCCAGTTTATGTAAAACTTTCTCTATATTTATATCTCCTACAAAGTGAGAGGAGGTTATGTAGAAATTATCCTGTCCGTCAGTCCATCTGTCTGGTTAAGAAGTTTAATAAAACAAGTTTCTCATGATCTACAAGTGTGACATCTATTGGCATTTATACCAGCGATGTATCTTGGGATGAATTATTGCATGTATGCGGCAGATGCTGTGTGTGACGTCCATTTCTGCTGGAGTAATGAGGTTAGGAAGTTGGGGAAAAGTCAATATTGGACAAAGCACAGGTACTACAACCTTCAAGCTTACAAAACTGATATATCATGGGTTGACTTACTTGATGCACGCAGCAAATACTGAATGTGACCTCAATTTTCCACCAGAGTGAACAAAGCAAGTTCCTCAAATGTACAAGCTGTGACATCCAGTGATGTATCTTGGGATGAAAATCATGAATCATTGCATGTTTCAACTTAGTTGCTGCAGAGGGTGTTTGTCCCATTAGGACAGCTCTAGAAATTTGAAGACCTTGACTTAATGTGGTGTGGAATCTGCGATTGATTATTGTGACTTTTTTTTACTCATTTGCTGTCATTAGGTTTCACAGTACGTGTAGCAATTACATGTATTATGATGTCTTCAACACGTATATGATAAACATAGAATGCAATGGACTAAAATCCCGACAAGTACAAATGTCCTAAAAAATGTGACAATAAACACAATATGCGATAGACTAAAAACTGAACAAATACAAACGATTAATAACCTGACCAAGGCAATATGAATGCCTTTAAAATATGTTACCTTTATAAAAACAAAAGCAATAAACTGAAAGTTGTTACATGAACCTGTGAAGAAAGTATTTAATAATTATTATCTGAAGAACCAAATTTTAAAAGCTTCTTTTCAGATGTGGTATGTTATGTTCATTGTACCACAGCATGATAAAAAAAAAATTAAGAATTTTTCATATTTGTCATTATTCTGATATTGTTTCATGTTGTATAGGTAAGATAATGTGCGTTGGGTCTCTCTTTAAGTCATATCTGCTTTGTACCAGGGTTCGAAATTAGCAATCGTCTGGTCGTCAAAAACAACCTAAAATGTCTTTGGGAAACCGAAAGTTTCTGTAAATATAATGAAGGTCGTCCAAGTTTTCTTTAAGTCTGCCAATTTTTTGACGACCCCAAATTTTTGTCAATCTCAAGCCCTGCTATACCTGTGTGGTACTAAATTATTTTTTATGTGCATTTTAAACTTTAGATAAATCTCTGATCTATTTTTAAAGAATTTCTAGAGTGAATATTTTTCTATTTTGGTTTTCAGTTACTGAAAAAATTCCCTAGCACTTACTTGAAGATGTCTTTGATGGTGACAGAGGAGTACGTTGAAGGTTTCATACAAGCAAATAATACATTCCTTTACCAGCTGGTATTCGACCCCTTACACAGGGAGTTACGCCCCCTTAATAGATATCCAGCTGAAATAAATGCCCAAGATTTGACTTATGCAGGACCGTATCCTTTTAATTCTAGAACTACAATTAGTATGTTAAAAAGTAAAAAAGTATATATTTACATGTATGTTGTTTCTGCTACACTTTAAGTAGGTATATATGTATCATATTGCTGATGGTAATTGTAGTTTGTATATGATTATCATAGAAATTTGTCTTAACTTGATGTAGTACGATACCTCAGTCCAAAGCATTACAGATTGCTTTGGGAAACATCAACATCTATACTGGAGAAAGATTTGCAGACTTTGATCCTGATACGTACACAGTAAGAAATCTGAAATCTAGTATATTACATGTATATGTAAGGCCAAATATGATTAAAATTCAGTTTCTCAAGCACCATTGAATCTCTGAAATTGGCACTGAAAATCTAATTTGTGTATATAGTTTTTCACATTTCCTGTGTGTTTTTTTCCACGTTTTCAGACTGAATTTTTTCTTTAGAATGTTCAGTTTACAGCGCTGTTTAAGTGTGTTAAAGGGCACCAAAAATGAACACGATCTTTGTACAGGTCAGGCCTTGGGCAACAGCAAACCTTCCTGGGACAATAAGTGAGGGATGTGATGTAAATAAAAAACATATCTAATCATTGTTGATGGACGATTTGATTTTGAGAATTGATATTTTCCCAAACATATATTATAGAATTGATTAAATAATAATAATAATAATAATAATAATAAAAATGAAAAAAAAACTTCCCTGCCTATCATTATTTGATAAAAAGTGCCTGAGAAACTAAACATTAATTTTACTTGGCCTAATTTATCATTGCTTACCATAATTTTGGTGTGAATGAAAAGCAGAATTTAAAGTAAAGCATGTTACTGTGGCTCTCAAAATAATGTAGTGTGGCAGACATTCATGAGTACTCAGAAATCAGAGGCGAGACTAGTTGATAGGGAGGATTAAGCATCTCCTGTATGGCAAGATGCATCTGCCATTAATGGCCAAACATACTGATGATCCAAAAAGATGCACCACTGCATGTGCACATGAATACATACTAATATTGAAATAATGTGATTCTTGACACATTCTGAAAGTATATCTATTTATAACAAGTGCTATTTATAGCATACACAAGCAGTGAAATCGCAAGATCTCTTCATAAAAGTTTTCGATTAGTTTTGGCTTATATCATTGCCTTCATGCAATCTGATTAAAACCATCCGCTTCTCTATTTGTCCCATTGTGGACAAAGATCTGGCGAAACTCCATAAGGGGTCATGTTCTCATGAACTCTGATTTTCAGCCAATCACTGGATCGGCTACAAATTCCTAAGAATGAAATTAACATCCGCAGCGTGCGTGACCCACAAGGTAGTCTTTGAACAGTGTTTGTTACATATTGTGTCACTATCACGTGCCTAGCCGAGTCAGAAATAACGGTTTCGGTGACTGTAACGTTATCAGAGTTCACCAGAACATGACCTCTTACAAATAGACAAGCAGAATAAAGATATGATTTTAATCAGATTGTGCCTTCATGATGAAAAATTCACACAAAATAAGTTTTAACTGGAATTTATATTCTTGATAGCAATCTTCTGTTAGAAAATCCTGGAAAAGAATTACACATGTATAAAAGTTGGAAGAAATTTGTAATACTAGAACAATTATAGAATATTAAGCCAAGCAAAATAAGCATTGTTTTATTTTCCTCAGTATATTTGATTTTCTCTTTCTAGCATACTATATCTGGTTTGTTCATAAATGTTGGAGGAAATTCTCTCAAATATGAAAAATCCGGACGTGCGGTACAAATGTATATCCGGACGATCGCTATTTTTGTTACTCATTGGCCATTTCAAATAATTTTAATTGCACATCTTGAAAGAAGAACATCTTTTTAAACTGTATTTGTTCAAATGGTATGATTTTAGCGAAACCGTCAGAATTAACTTCTCATCCGGATCTACCTTCCTGACCAGTAAGGGCTATCTGCTCTTTTATATTAAGATTTAAAAAGGGTAGAGGGGGTGGGGAAGTATCTTACTAGCAAGAAATGATGAGCTTTGGTAGATGTCTGCTTCTAAACTGATGATTTTGTTTTATGTATAAAACTTGGTAGGGATGATGTCGTCAAAGTCCCCTACAATTGTTTTGATTTCCTTATTGATTTATGCCACAGAACCTAAGATTGAGAATATATTTAGTACCCGGTAATGTGTAAAAATGAAGTGTATTTAGTGTAAATTAATTCAGTATAATGAAAGAGAATCTCTGAATTGTCATTATTGCTATTTATTGTGCTTGGTACTTTCAGTTTGTTGACTTAAATCACACCAACTGGAATTTTGGGGTTCTTTTATTTTTGGTTTTAGAATAAAAGCCAATTGTTCTAAACTGGGTAATATTGATAAAGAATGGTATCAGTGTTAAATCCTGTCTTTTTTGTTATTCAGGCTCCTAAGGGAAGTAAACACAATTCCTCCTGTCTACACTTATTGAGCATGTGGAATAAGAATTATCGAGTACATTCAAAACAGGGACTTCAAGAAAAACAAAATGCAGATAGGCCAAACCTGCAGGGCAAGGTGAACAGTATCTCATCAAAGAATGTTGTATGGAAGAAAAAAGTGATCGGTAAGCAAACATGCACTCAATAATTATAGAAAAGAGAGGGATGATATCTTTTTTTTTTAATCTGGAGTAAAACTTTGTTATCTTGACATCGTAGGGACCGAGAAAAATATGTCGAGATATTGGTAGATCAAGATATCCGAATTTGAAAGTTGAATTGAATTGATGCATGCAATAGTTATAGAAAAGAGATGGATATATTTTTTTTAAATCTGTAGTAAAACTTTGTTATCTTGACATCGTAGGGACCAAGAAAATTATGTCGAGATATTGGTAGGTCGAGATATCCGAATTTGAAAGTTGAATTGATAATTGTCACCATACTTTCGTATTATACATTGCTTCAACTGGATACAAAGTTATCCCCCATTGTAGCTCAAACTATGTAGACAGTGTGTTGTGAGGAACTTTGAACTTTTTCACTACGGCTGCCTTACTTAACATCTTTCTCTCAGTGATAGTTTCATATTTAGTCTCAATAGAACTGGCTTTTAACTCACACTTTACCTGACCAGCATTTGTTTTACCTGAAAGTTGGGATGGGAAACACCCGGAGACATAGGGTGAGAAGATTTGATGAAAGTTCAAGAATAAACGCCCTTTTAAATGTTTACATGTGATTGTCGATAGCTTGTTCTTATAATAATGTAATGTCCCTGAATTACCTTATTATCATGAGATGAAATTTTTAATTAGTATCATCTGTTATCAATATTACTAATTTCTTCTTTAGATGAAATTTTAACAAGTATCATCATCATCATCATTCACACACTTAAGTTAAAAAGCCAAGCTGTCGATGCGTGGGCTGTAATAGTCAAAGTTATTAAGCCATGCGTATACAGCGGTAAGATCAATAAACCAATTAAGTCACGGTCACCTGTAGAAATCAATGTTGTGATAAACCAGGTAAATCTTGACATCGGGACTAAACAGTTACGTCGAGATAAGCATAGTAGTCAACATATTTAATGTCGAGACATCCGAGGTGAATTTCATCACTTTATTAAGAAAAACGGTCGGGACCGGCGATTTATGTCGAGACAAGCCAGGTAGTCGAGATATCCAACATACAGTTTTATTGTATTTATTGACTATGTCTTTCTTAACCACGTAAGTGAGGCAGTTTTATTTGATGTGTTTCTGATGCTATGAATGGCATCATCTATTTTTTTCAGGGACAAAATCTTAGATCTTTCATTATTTTGTTCAGACAGAACATATGTGGGAAATTGCTGTATGTTTGAGATCGGAACTGTGGCTATCCATTACTATTCGCATTCTCCAAAGTGAACTGATATTACCATATTACAATAGCTATAGTATAAGTAGACATAACTATAATGTGATAGCCCATTACTGAATCATGTCTTTGTTGTAACAAAACGTAAAACAGTATCTTTTGATTTTCTAATATATAGAGGATTCTGCTGAGGTTTTGACAAACAATAAACTCACAGAGCTATATGAAGAAAAGTCTACACCAGTGATTTCTGAAGGTGCCTCCGACGATAAAAAGGCCTCACCATCTCAATCCCCCAAAAGACGGAGGAGGGAGAGTTCTGAATCAGACGAAGGTCCCCTCAGTCCTGTTAGGAAATTCCGAAAATTAAGCCAGAGTCCTCAAAAATTCTTCCAGTCTCTCGTAGAGGCTGGTAAAGAATCACCTGAGAGAGGTATAGTTTATTTTCATTTTTCAGAATTGAAAGCAGTGTATTTAAATTGGTATACGTTTATATAATATGTCGTTTCTCTTTGTTTTATTGTTAGAGTTTGATAAAACAGAAAATGATAAGTTAAGCTATAAATACATTGTATAGGCATACTATGTATAAAAACCATGACTGCACTCCATCCTCATATGATCTATAACTAATATCATAGTTGATATATCTCAACTGAAGCCGGCGTGGCCTAGTGGTATCGCGTCTGACTCCTGATCGGGAGGCTGGGGTTCAAGTCCCGCTCTGGTCATGCCGGTGTCATGTCTTTCGGACGAGACAGTAAAAACTGGGGTATGGCCCCGTGTCGTGGTATGCATGGCACGTTAAAGATCCCTCACTGCTTAGGGTGGGTCCGTTGCAAAGGTCAAAATTTGTATGCCCCGCATCAGGCAGATGCCGTCACCATATACGTGAAATATTTGTGGTGTGACGTAAAACAAAAATCAATCAATATATATCTCAACTGTCGTTTATTACTGAGATACTGTGTAATGGGTTTGTGTATATTTCTTAAAGTGGGCTAATATTTCAGCAGATTAGTGCTGTTTGTGTGCCTTAATTCATAGTGCATATTAAGACACCAATCAAAATATTTATAAAGATACATGATCGAAGAAGGACATTTGAATGTGGAATTAACCACAGACTATTTTTCACATTTATGTATATATTTGGTCGCCTTAAAATAACTGCACATACATTCTTAATAATCATATTAGCATATCTGCTTTGTTATGGTATAGTTTTGCAGAATGTAATGGAATATAATAAGGTGACAGAAATCCTCTTCCCAGTCAGAGTAAAATTCATGGACAGTATAGACATAAGCAACTCAGAAAATTTAAATGTAGTGCTGCAGTAATTGAATAACTGTCAGTGTAGTAGAAAAAGGAATCATTGATGGTGTAATAACTAAAGATGAAAAATTTTACCACCTTACATCAAGATTCATATCTGATCATTGTTTAATTCAATAAATTATCAGAGAAAGCCTCATTCTCACACTTTAGACTGAAAAATCATCAATTTTTCCTGGAAGAGATATTTTTATCTCTGCCTAGGCATGAGACAGCTAAAACCAGAAGTTCCGGTATTAGTATTATTACATAATAGTTACCTTTCTTTGACTACAGTATGTGAAAACAATTTTAACACAAGTGAGAAAAAGGATCAAACACCATGCTACGGAAGAGACAAAGAAATCTCAATCCTCGTGCCCATGCCGATTGATATCCATGACTCGGCAAGCCTCGTCATGGATATCACTCGACATGGGCACTGGGATTGAGATTTCTTTGTCTCTTCCATAGCATATTGTAAGATCCTATTATTCTCATCATACATTCTGTCCATCTGAATCAGAATGGAAATAATCAAATCTCATGCAGCCAGACTGGGTATCACATCAAGTTGTGAAGGTTCTGAATCAGTGCAGTAGTTAACCTTAGTAGAAACACATACAGTAAATCATGTAATGTGTTTTGTTTGCTACATTATGTTAGCATTGGGTTAATGAGTTTTTAAGGAGTGAATTTTTCTGGTTTATAGTTTATGATACAAAGGAAGATGTAAAAGAATCTGAAAAAGAGAACGGATCACCCAAGAGGAATAAATTTGCCGTAGCATCATCCGGAAATAAATCTAGGTTTAACATTAATGCTAACAGGGTAGTTAAAAGCAGGTAAGAGCAAGTAGTAATTTTGTGACATTTAATGTCTTACAGCAGTAAAGTCATATCTTGTGGTTCTGAGGCTTTTGCAATGAAAAACTTGAATGTTTTTAAAGTTGAAGGTCTGAAGTTTAAAATTTTATTTCGGTTAATTGTTAAAATGATGATCAGTATAACTTGATAAAACTTTGACTTATACTTTTGTTTTTGTGCAGTTTAGCACTATTGGCGTATATGCATTTATGTTGTATTGCTTATTGATATGTTTTTGAATTGATTTACATTACAAAATCTGTATCTATATTGTGGTGGTAGTAATGGGCAGTTAGGAATCTTTTTACATGTATTGCATTCAAATATTGTGGAACATGTGGTTCATGTGCTGCACTTGCAATCAGAATTCAGATGATTTCTGGTGAGGTTTCGTAGTGGCCTCTGAATTTTCATATTGCATTCCCGAACAGGACACTTTAACCATACAACCTTAATATACCAAACAGTAAGTGGGTACTGGCGTTTGCTAGTAAATTATCCAACAATTGGCTGATGTCAAGTTGTGGTCTTGGTCGCCTCGGTTTTGCACCATAGAAACCTTGCGTTCATTCATGCCTTCGTTGTTTGGAAGCAATCATCCCTGCCTACAAGTTAGGATTTTACATCCAACCATTTGGACATGGCATGACCATAAATTTGGTGATGTTTAAACTCGACTTTTTGAATACAAGTTAAACTTGCTGTTCACTCAGTAACTCAGCCATTGATATACCTATCCTTAAAAAAATGTTTTCACCAGTAATACAAAGTGCTTTACAAAACAATATGAATCTTCTGATTTGAAATTGTAATATATGTAAAACTATATTTAGTTAGCTCGTATACCATGTCGGATATGTTACGATTTCAGATTCTTTGCTTCTGCATCGCCAGAAAAATCTGACTCTGTTAAAGAGGATAAATTTAATATTCCCATGGAAACCGAACCACAATGTGATGTCAAGCCACTTTCACCTAAGAAAGAAAATATAGCCGTCGATAATGAAAGCAGTGATGTGGAGGTGATTAAAACTTTGAGGGAATCAAAAGAATCACCAGGATCTACTTTTAGCTGGTCCAAATTCAAATTTTTAAAGACCTCAGATAATTCTGACAGCCCAAAGTGCTCTAGCGGTGCTGTGAAGTCCCAATTCAAGAGGGTTGTATCAGATTCAAATTTGAAGAAGTACTTTGTTAAAACAGAAAAGAAAGAGGAGGAAAATTTAGACTTGGAGGTAAAAGTTTCAGTAGAGTGCGAGACAGTAGATATCAGTGAAGAAACAGAAGTGTCTTACAGCCAACAGAGCAATACTTATAGTATAGACTCTTTCTGTATGGGAGGGAGCCAGACTTTGTCAGAAGGTGGAAGTAGTCAAAATTCAATTAGTCTAGACGGTGTGGAAAGTAGTGGAAGCAGCCAAAACTTGAACAGATTGTCAGGTGCCAAAGATAGAGAGTTACCAGATGTAGGTGTTAATAGCAGGAAGGTGTCCAATATGGTAAGTTTTATTGAATTATTGTGTACCTTTTAAGAAATTATGTTTTCAGAATGTTGTTCTGTCAACAATATAGATATACCAACAGAGTTATTTGTATTCACTTCCGGCAATAAGCATCAATGTATTTTTGTGTGCTTTTGTAGATATTAAGAAATTATATTCTCATTGTATTGTTTTAACAGCAAAACAGATAAAGTAGCAAATTCATTTGTTATCCACTCGCAACAGCATTGCATGGGGTTACATAATAACGATACTGTTCGTGTGTGGGTTTGTACATCCGTGAGTCTGTAACAGAACCTTGTAGACATCTAGAAGTCACAGTTTTGACTCTATTGGATTCATACTTCACATATAACTGAAGTACATTTTGTATAAGGAGAGGAAGGTCCCTATTGATTTTGGGGTCAGAGGTCAAAGTCAGTTTAGTACCAGGGATTTTGTTGCCGTGTGAGGGGATGCCACTTCAAAAGATAAATCATCTGCAGATTTATAAGTTCACAGAAATATGATAAACTTTAGATAGAGATTTAGCCAACATGCATTCAAAACTGATTTCTTAATTCAAGAGGATAAATGTGGAATTTTTCTCAGGGCTTTATATTCAATAAAGTCATGACAAATTTCTTTGTAATGTACTATCACAGAGTCATGATATTACTGGAAAATGGTGGAAAGTGAAATTTAACCTGAGCAAGCTAGACCTTTGACATGATACATGTTTGATTTTCTTTTTGTAGATTGAAGGCCGACCAAGTACCGGGACACCAATGCCAACATTTAAGAAAGGTATTTTTATGCACCTGGATCGATAGGTTGGGGGCATATTTATTTTGTCTTGTCTGTTTGTTTGTTTGTCTGTCTGTTATCAACTTTAACCTTGGCTATAACTTTTGAACTGTAAGGGATAGAGACTTCATATTTGAATTGTGTACTCAACTAATGAAGCCCTTTCAAATAGCACCAAGACTGATGACCTTTTGACCTTGACAATGACCTTTATGCTGAAAATAACTTTTTAGACTTTTGTGCTGCCGAGGGCATTAGTGTTTCACAAACACAGCTTCTTCATTGAATGTTTGAAATCCAAAATTTAATGCAGGTATATTTAATATACATTTATTGGGTGGGCTTGATGTAGTGGTTTGCACTTGGTTTGTGGTGCAAATAGCCTTGATTTGATTCCTGGATTGTGCCTCTATATTTAAGAGTGTGGTTTATCCTGCTTTCATTATGGATGAAAAATCGTAAAAAGTGATGTAAAACACCATTTGAATCAACTTTTAGATAGAAGTGTTTATGATAAAGTGTGTGAAAATGGTATCATTCTATTTTGATCAGTCTAATGAAAAATAAAGGACCATTCACTAAACAACGTTGTTTGACTAATTCTGTGTTCCAGCATGAAATGTATCTAACAAGATAATTTGTAGTTCTGATTGCTTACTTTTCTATGCAGATTCCATGAAAGGTTGTAGAGTGAGTGGACTGTCCAAGGGAAGAAAGTCAAAAACAACCAACAATACTCCAGCCACGCAGCAGAACATTAAAAACTTCTTCTCAAAATTTGCCCATACAAAAACGTAAGTATTGTTATAGTATATGACTTCTAGTGAAAGATTTGAGACCCCTTACTTCAGAAAGACAAAATGTTATGTTACTTTACATGTACTTGTTTTTACTCTACTAGATTTCACTGCAGAATACATATAATGAAAGTAGAGATTTGTGATAAGTCAGGAGAGAGCTTGTTATGTGATTATGTCCTTCATCATATATCGTTGAATGAATTTCTGATAATGTAATCTTCAATTAGCACATGAAGGACAATACCAACTTCTTTAAAAGTGTAAATTCTGCTAAACTATATTACGTAAACAGTAATTTCCTCTTTATCATGACAACAATTGCCTTGATACTGTACATATAACTGAAATATACTATAGATTAGATAATAAATTTACTAGTATATATTATGTAAATAGAATAAATGGTTTGATAAAAAGCAGAAAATGTTTTGATTTAGCCAGAGATTTATGGTTTTGTACAATGTTTATAAATTGTAATCTCTGTTGGTTAGAAAAGATAGATCTTTAACTTCTTGGGGTTTGAAGAAGTTGCATTTCTACAATTAATTGTACCCATGAATTACTGTTGCCCATTTAATCTGCAACACAAATTAACTACAACACTGACTTAATTTTCAGGCAATCTAAATACTGTGTTAAAGAAGAGGAGGATGTTGAGACTGTCACAATGACTCCCACCTCAAGTGACTTCAAACAAAAATTGAATGGGGTTCAGAGAAAACTTATACCCTCATGATTCTTACCACACACTAGAGAGAGAGAATTAGACTCACACAATCTGCTACAGCAATTCATTATGCCTGCTGTTCTACTTCTCTTATGCTGTAGATTCCTGTAACCCAGTCATGCATTTACACTTCTGAACAGTTGTCGTTTTATATATGTATACAATTTGGTCGTGAGAAAGGGTATCATTTTTAAAATCTTAAAATTCTATTTCAGTTCGAAAAAATATTGAAGTACCACTTATGAAGTCAAGTTTTAAAAAAAATTAAGTTTAACCTAGATATTATTAGGTCATATACCATTCTGTTTGAAATGGATGTGAACAAATTGTTAGGTTAAATATAGAATTTTAGTGCTAATATTATGAATAAACTTTTATTGAAATCTTTATTTTACACTTAATTCACTGTAATATTGTTTTGATCAAGAAATGGTGATTTCATTTTGATCAATAAAATATATAATTTTACTACGTACTGACTCGATTCCTTCCAACATTGCCAACTTCACTGGGGAATCAATAAACTTTCAGCAGTCTGTCACAATGTCATATATGAACTGCATCCTTTAAAGTCAGTAGCAGTATCACCAGAGACATATATACATATTTATGTTTCTGGTATCACCAAAATGCTGCATTGGAGAAATTTGTAGATGATAAGGCTTTGAGATCTTACGTCAAAATCAGAATTTAGGTGGAGAGACCATTCAGTTTCTTAGAATAGGTCTAATCAGTAACTTCAGATTTGAGCTTCAAGACCTTGTGGCATCACTTATATTTTCATGCTGCCCTGCGAAGAAGTAGGGGCATATTGTTTTGCTGCTGTCGGTTGGTCCATTTACGGATTCCACTCATTACATGTATCTCGGGAACAGATAGAGATATTGAATTGATATTTTGCATACGGATACATTTTGAATATATCTAGGTCAAGTTCAAATTTCCTTATGGTTCAATACTTTCTGTCAGAGTTGTTCCCCTTGCACTTAGGAAATTTCTTAAAATTAGCAGTTTCCGCACATTATCTCTGGAACCAATAAAGATACTGAATATATATTTGAAATACTGATATATCTAAAGGATATTTAGGTCAAGAACAGTACTCGGCTCCTGATCGAGAGGTCTCGGGTTCGACTCCCGCCCTGGGCACACTGGTGTTCTGTCTTTCGGATGAAACAATAAAGACCGAGGTCCCATGTCACGGTAGGCGTGGCACGTAAAAGATCCCTCACTGCTACGGGTGGGTCCGTTGCGAAGGTCTAAATTTCTATGCAATGCATCAGGTAGATGCCGTTACCATATAAGTGAAATAATCGTGGAGTGACATAAAACAATAATCAATCAATAGGTTAAGAACAAATTTGGTTATGGGACAATAATTTTTGTGAGAGTTATCTCCCTTGGACTTCAAAAATTTCTTGCAATTAGCAGTTCTCTTCATTTTCTCAGAACAGCTAGATATATTGAATTGATATTTGGTATACAGATACATCTGAAGGATATCTAGGTCAAGTTAATGAGTTATAATTTAGATATAGTTCAATTATTTTTGTCAGTTTCAGCTCATTATCTCAGGAATAGATAAAGATATTGAATAGATGTTTGGTATAAAGATACATCATGCAGATATCTAGGTCAAGTTTTATTACACAAAGTGATGAGATAATTGTCACCGATGATTGATTGTTGGTCACTGAAAATATGCTGATTCGGATAATATGCTTATTCTGATTCAATTCTCAATAATCGAAAATCACCAATATAGAAAATTTGAAAGGAGTGTCAGTGCTTTATGCCCACATTACAAAAATAACCAGGGGGGGGGGGGGGGGGGTGCAAATGCTACGTTGGCATTGCTCTTGTTCAATACTGGAATCAACAAACCCAGATGTTTCCTGTACTTATATATAGCTTTGCATTTTATGCTCCCCCAAAAAATGCGGGGGCACATGTATTTGCTGTTGTGTCTGTCCATCCAAACTCATATCTTCTATATCATTTATATTTCATTTAAAGTGTCCATCTGTCAATTTCGTATTTCTAAGGGCTAAAATCTTTTATCAGAATTTGATTATACTTAAAATTATTCTCACTAGAAATTTCAGCGTTTAGACAAATGTCACTCAGGATCTTTTTTGAAAGTTCAGACTCATAAAATAGAACATGGCTTGCCGTGTCAATCCAGGTTCGATTACTGGATTGCAACAGTTTAAGCCGGCATGGCCTAGTGGTATCGCGCTTACCTCCTAATCGGGAGGCCCAGGTTCGAATCCTGCTCTGGTCATGCTGGTGTCCTGTCTTTCGGATGAGACAGTAAAAACCGAGGCTCCGTGTCGTGGTATGCATGGCAATTTAAAGATCCCTCACTGCTTCGGGTGGGTCCGTTGCAAAGGTCAAAATTTGACAGATGCCGTCACCATATACGTGAAATATTTGTGGTGTGACGTTAAACAAAAATCGAGCAACAGTTTAAGAGGATGGTTATCTCCTGCTTTTACAGTGCGATATTACTGAAAAATTGTGGAAAGTGACATAAAACCCCAATCAACCACCACATTATGTTCATACTTCATATGAAGAACGCATGCAGTGCAAACTTTATATCATTTATGCTCCCTGAGCATTCAGAGTTTCTTGTCCATTAGTCATTCATTGGTTTGATGCAATTTGAGGAACAGCCATCATTTTTACGGATTTTTTCTAAAAACCTTAAACATGGATGTTAGTTGGTTGATTGGTGTTTAACGTCGCTTTCAACAATTTTTCAGTTATATTGCGATATGGAAGCAGGTGGTAACCAACCTCTTAAACATAGTGGCGCAATCCTGGAGTCGAACCCGGATAATGGGGGCCGCAAGCTAAGCGCTTTACCACTACACCAAGCCTGTCCCCCCTTGAACATGGAATTACGGGACATTTATCTACCCTTTGAGTAGGTACCCGACAGAATAACTGTGATGTAAACCAACTCTAGGAAAACCGATGTAAAATACAGAAAATGATGGTACAAATATGAGGTTTCCATAGGAATTCTTAACGTCACAATAGTCATGACATCACATACCTTCCCACATGGGAAATAACTCTGTATTACGAAAATGTCAAATACTTCTAGTGGCTTACCTACATACAGATCCCATAAGGGGAGGGCTTATTTTGTTGTGAGTGTCCTCTGCATCACTTATTATTCATGACCACGTGATATACATAAACTTACTGTTTTATTAATGCCACAAATAAACAAAGGAATGCTTCAATGGCTGTAACACAGTGATGAATTTCCCAGTAGCAGTTGGTCAAGGTTAATAAATTTTGGTAGGGACAAATCAAGAAGTAAGGTTTCCCAGCGTGTCTTTTGAAACTTGGAGATTGCTTCTGCGACTAAACCTGGCCATTACTATATACGGTAGGTGAAACAATCTTGGCCAGCCATGATTAAACAAGAAACAAAACTCAAAGACGAGATGTTTATATAAAAGTGGTAGCAAGATTTCTTACAAAGATGATTTGACTGAATCCTTTTCAAGCAATAACAATATGCTGTATACATATATCTATGCATAATGTATGAAGTAGCTCATAAAGACCAGGTCCGGCGCCATAAAGACCAGGTCCGGCGCCATAAAGACCAGGGTCCGGCGCCATAAAGACCAGGGTCTGGCGCCATAAACTGAGAAAATACTTATGTCAAAATTCTATATTCTGGGATTTGGATTTTATTTAGTTTTATTCTTCTGATAAATAGAAGTAAACCATTCTGCATTAAAATTTATTTCAACGTTTGATAATGGAGTAAATTAAAATGAAATTTTTGACTGGAGTATATTCTCAGTTTATGGTGCCGGACCCAGAACATATAAAGTATGGAGTGTAGAACTAGAGAATAATGTGCATATCATATTCGATAAAATTTTATTCAATTACTTACGAGGTAACAATCTGAACAGTGTGAAAAAAATCACAACAATAAAGAACTGATTACATGAAAGTATAATTCAAGAGTTTTCTCGTCCACTTCTCAATAAATTCTACCAGATATAAATGTATTGTACATATTTAAAGCACAATTTGGTATTTTGTAAGCTTCTTCACATTAATATGACTGACTTTTCTCTCCAAATACAAATAATGAAAATTAGGGAAAACATACAAGTGCTCACCACATGCTTACTTAATAGAAAGATCTACTAGTATATGTAGTTTATATCCAACAAATGCATGGTGGGAAAATGAAATGCTACTACATGTATTAGGATTTTTCCCCCTATTTGAAATGTAAATTAAGGATAATTTCATGCTCGCTTTTCAATCTTGCTTGATTCCACTCCTGTTATATCTTTTAACTGTATCCCAAAAAAGAGAAAAAGATTAGAATTTGTAGCTTTTGGATCAATTCAAGGTGACAAATTTGAAGATATGTCTGAAAACAAAGATTGGAGGGGTGGGGGTTGTTACTGAAGACAGTGTGGCTGAGGTGTTCAGCTCGTGAAAAAGGTTTCACGTTCAACTCTCGCCATGGACATACTGATGTCCTGTCTTTTGGATAAGACTGTAAAAACCAAAGTCCCATGTCACAGTATCCATAGCATGTAAAAGATCCCCCCACTGCTTTGGGTGGGTCTGTTGCAAAGGCATAAATTTTTATGCAATGCATCAAGCAGATGCCGTCACCATATATGTGAAATAATCATGCAGTGACGTAATCAATCGTTTGTCATTGTTTTACTCTGCATCACAATTTCGTTTATGTGATTGTAGCAGCCACCTAGAGCATCATTTCTACCTCTGTAACAGAGCCATCCATATCGATAAGAGATAGACAGATGCTAAATCACCCCAAAAAAAATCCCCGCTGACTGCCAGACCTGGGTCGTTAAAAAACAAATTCTATTGTAATTAAATATTTTCAAGACTGGTAAGCAAGCAATGAATTAAGCAATCACATATACTTGGTAATAAATTCTATTGTAATTTAATATTTTCAAGACTGGTAAGCAAGCAATGAATTAAGCAATCACATATACTTGGTAATAAATTCTATTGTAATTTAATATTTTCAAGATTGGTAAGCCAGCAATGAACTAAACAATCACATATACTTTGTAATAAATTCTATTGTAATTAATATTTTCAAGACTGGTAAGCAAGCAATGAATTAAACAATCATATATACTTTGTGATAAATTTGACTTCAGGTGCAAACTAATGAATAAAAGATGTTATATACATATCGGTATATAAAATGTACTGCTCCAAACTCGGAAGTCAAATTACCATTAAAAATATAATGAAATTATTTATGGAATGTAAACATACCCAGGTATATAAACATCAGTTACTATAAAATGTATGTAGAAATAATTTACAATGAAGTTACAGTCTAATTCACTATATGTAAATGATTTCTGTCAGTTATTGTTTTAGGTGACTCATTTAAATTACATGTATTTTCTAAGGTTTTCTGTTTGTACATTAATTTTAGTGTAAGTAATGTGTTATTACTTACAAAAAAAAAAAATCAAGGCAAGTAACAGTAAAGTTTTCATGAGCAAACCATAACCAAGACTAAGAACTGTAAGTGCCATATTTAGCTCAAACTGTTCACAAATTTTCATGTAGCCCTTGAAAAATTAATCCATACTCAGTTCTCCAATAAAAATTTTGGTCTTGCCCAATCATTGACAACATCATATGGACATTTTCCTGAATTTTCCAATTCTGAAGCTAATTTGTAAAGTAAAAGATGATGGCAAGTCTACTCTGTACATTAATGGACACAAAACTGCTAAAAATATGCTTTTATCTCCAAGTTGTGCAATAAAAAGGATATACTGATTAATTTGCGCTATTCTGAACACAATGACACTTGAATATAATTCATTAGGTCAGATTTAGAACTGTCTATACCCCAAGACACTGGCTTTCAAATTTTTTTTTTCAAATACATAACCCGGCTTTTATTGCACAAGTTAAACATGAATATCAGGGCATTTAGCAGGCAATCTTAACTTTGTGTCTGCTTATTGACTGTTCATTCAATCTGCATTGAATGTTAATTTTTCTCTCAAATTTGAGCTTGTGTATTATACAATGGAGTGCACTATACTCAAATGATCACCAGTTTAATATTTACACATGGTTGAAGTAAATAGACATGAATATCATGGTGAATCTATGAAGATTTTAAGTTTATTGAATAATTTGGGCCATTTTTATTTTTAAGCCTTGATAGTCTTGCTCCTTTTCAAAAAATGAAACAGAATCAAAGTAAAAAACGAAGAAGTACCGAAGGGTGAACCATATCTCATAGTCCATGGAATAAAAGGACAATATCGTGTATAGTGTCATATTCAAACAAATGCAAACCCCAATAAAATCGAGGTGAGACCAGGTGCCTGGGAGGAGTATGCAAGAAAATCAGAAGTTCAATCACAAGCAGTAGGAAAAAAGGGCAATATTCAGAGCATGAGATACTTTTGGTCATCAGTTTAGATGCTGTATATTATCAAAAAAAAAAAAGCATACATATATATATATATATATACACAATACAACAAGACGAATAATATATGAATGTAAATATTGGCAAACTTTTCAAATCACTTTGACATTCTGAGGCAAATTAATAAAATAATTAAATACTGGTACAAAGAAAAGTACAGAGAATATTTAAACAAAAGAACACATGAATGACTTGATTTTAATACATGTAAACACATTGTGGTCTAATATCATTTGCTTCTGAACACCAACTAATGTGAATATACTTGTACAATAAGAAGGGATTTTTTAAAAAGTTTCTTTCATCGTATGCTTCTTTACAATGAAAATTAACAAAATTGTTTTCCAGAGGTAGAAGAGGAAGAGATATATGAACAAGATGTAAACATTATATTCGTTTGTATATTGACAAAATTATCTACATTAAAAAGTTTAATAAATTTCAATGCATGATGATTCTTTGAAAGGACTACATTAAGTATTTATCTAATCATAACAAATTAACTGACCTAAAATATTTATTTTATCTTAACAAATTAACTGACCTAGTACTGGTCATTTCTTCAAGTGATCTTGATAATAAAAATCATCATCCATGATAAAGTACTAATTGCCTATTGTTATCCATGTTTTTGCATTTTGGTTTTTTCGGTGCAACATCATAATTATACCGTGGCAACCATTGTTTTATACTGAGGGAAACCGAAGTACCGAGAAAAAAATCTGATTTCGCAGATACATTGGCCAATCTGCCTCACCAGACTCGAGACAAAGACTAGAAACAGCTTATAAAGTACAGTGCTTTAACATTTTTGACCAATGATTACTGGCACTGGCCAACATTCCGATTCGGTCCACAAAAGACTAAACCAAGAACAGACAAGGTTTACAAGCTACAATGGATTCCAATATACCTGTTTAACCCTCTTGGTTACTGGCCACTGACATGTACACTGGCTAGCTTTCCCCATTTTCCCCACAGAAGACTAAACCAAGAGTACACTAGGTTTACATGCTATAGTGATTTCCAGTACAGCATTTTAACCCTCTAGGTTACTCACGACTGGCATGTACACTGGCTAACTTTCCCCACAGGAGATCTAGACTAAACCAAGACAATAAAAGTTTCATAAATTCAGTAGATTTCAATACAATGCTTTGACACACATGATAACTGACCACTGGTATACAAACTGACCTATTTTCCCATTTACCTCACCAAGTACCACTGACTAGACAAGGGCGTAAAGCTACAACAGATTCCAGTACAGTGCTACACTGAGTCCCAGTACAACACCTCAACTCCCTGAACCACTGAGACCTCTTAAATCATTGTAAATAAATTGGCAGATACTGCAGGTATTTCAAAACAATGGATTCTTTGTGCTAACATTCAGATTCCAGTATCATTCTAAATAACGGTAAAAGTTGTACAAAGAAGATATTGTTAGAAACAAAGCTAATTATAACTCTATTTGTTGTAGGCATGTAATTTTCTAGTCTCTATGTATTGTTTTATATTATGTATAAATTTCAATATGAATAACATTTTATGATACATATCACTTGAATCACATTATAAATTCATGACGGCACTGATTATATTAACATGATATATCTGTACTTCTTCTGTATATCTATGAACTAAAATGACACATGGTAGAATTCAGTCCACTCACAAAATAAAAGCAAACACATTTTCACAACTGTAACAAACATGTATGTAAAATACTATATAGAAGACGAAACAAAGGCAAGACAACTTTGCTGAAACAACCCCCTCCCCCACACTCAAACCACCTACAAATCACAACACTAAAAAAACCCCACTAAAACACATGTACATTAATATTTAAGTAATTTTACTGCTAGAACTAATTACACAATTACAAAAATGTGAATATATATGTCACAAAATGCCTTCCTTCAGACTAGAAGAAATAACCTATACTGGCAAAAATATACACGAAAATATAATTCCAAAACAAATAAAACGATACAAAATAGAATATGTGGTGTATACCCATTTCTATCAAGTCAATAGGTAAGTTGTGACCTTTGACCCGAGGTAGACGTCTCTCTTGTATATCTGTGTCCTCCAAAGATTTTCCATCTTTGTAAAAGTGTTGAAGCATTTCTTCTTTCTCCACAAATCGCTGATACATCCATTTTGTCAGCTCTTCCGTATCGGTGGGAATTTCTGACATCGGGTAGGCACGATAATGTATATGAATTTTTCTAGGTTTCCAATAACCTATACATATACCATGGAGATCCAATGGTTCTGCATTTGGATATCCCACTGTCATGTCTATTATCCACTTCAATCTTCCGCTGCCTTCAAAATATTCAATATCTTTTCAATATTCAATATTTCACAGTTCAGCTTCATGTATCAGTTTTAACTGTTGTTTTGATGTTTTATGACACTTCAAGAATTTTGAATCTATATCACCTATGGTGGCAAAGCATGAATAATTGATTGATTGATTGATTGATTGATTGATTTTTGTTTAACATCACACCACGACTTTGCAATGGACCCACCCGAAGCAGTGAGGGATCTTTAACATGCCATGCATACCACGACACGGGGCCTCAGTTTTTACTGTCTCCTCCGAAAGATAGAACACCAGCATGACCAGTGCGGGATTCGAACCCCGGCCTCCTGATCAGGAGTCCAGCATGATACCACTAGGCCACGCCGGCTTAGCATGAATAAAAATATTCTATCTACTATCAGGTAACCTTGAAATGGGTAGCTAGAGACCTTGATCACATCAACAAATATCTTACCTTAAACCTTTGATCTCATTAAGCATGAAATGTTGTGAATAAACTGAAATTTTTTACATAATAGAACATTTTCATCAGTAAGAAATATATATGATAAATCTTTTTCAAATAAAGTAGTTCCAAACGAAAAAACATCTATTTTATTAGGGCTTGTTTTCATCAAGATTTTGTCTTTCCTAGAATAACACAAGAACAAATGGACAATGAGACAACAGCCACTTCTGTCACAAATGGAGCTCTAAAGGATAAGGAAATAACTCACAATATATGATAATTTAAATACATTACTTATATCTTGTATTTACGTGGGTCGGCTCTATATATTCATATTTGTAAAGTTTGGTAGATCAGGGACTTAGGACCTCAGTTTTAACTGTCACATCCAAAAGACAGGATACCAGTGTGATCATGGTTGAAGTCAAACCTAGGACCTCTCATTCACAAGCCAATCACTTTACCCTCTGAGCCACACTGGTTTATATAGGTAACATACACCAGCATTTATATGTGTAAACATACATACACACATCTTCGCAAGCCAAGGCGTAGTGCAGTAGAACGAAACGAAGCCTTAGCTTGCGAAGATGACATACACACTGTTGCACACATAAAGGTATGACTGCATTGCAAAGTAAAACATTAGCCTACCAGTAGAATCTTATCCATAAACATGTCTCTTTAAGTTTGAAGATGTTTCCAGAAGCTTGAATTTGGTATCATTAAGGGTATGCAAAAAATCAAGCTAAACGCAAAATCAAACTGTTCAATACAGCATACAATTGACGTCAAGGTCACCAAATTTTGTGTCAGTCGGGAAAATCATATCAATGTCTACCAATTGACCAAGTTTGAAGTTGGTATCATTAACGGTACGCAAGAGATCAAGCTAAATGCAAAACCAGACTGTGCTCACTGAAGCGTGAAATCAAGGTCAAAGTCCCCAACTTTTGCATAAGTTGGAAAGAACCCATCAATGTCTACAAACCTACCAAGTTTGACTTAAGTATCATTAATGGTATTCAAGAAATCAAGCTAAACACAAATTGTTGACGCCAGATGGACAGACAGACGGATGGACTTTGCTAATTAATAGACAGGACTTGCTTTGCAATCTGGTCAATAAAAAGTAAATGCAATAAATATAAATATATTTCAAATGACGAAGTAGTTACTTACTTCATCATAAAGTATCAATCTGTTTTTGCGGTTAACTTACTTAAAATTCTTTTGTCCTCTAATGAAACCCCTAGGGTGTCAATTATTGTTTTTAAAGCTCCAACCCTTGGAAGTGTTACATGTTGCAAAACTGGCAAGTCATTTTTCTTAGCAAATCTGAAATAACAATTCCAAAAGATTCATAACAGAAATCATAGCAATGGATTTTACAAAGTAATTTATAATTAACTAATTGGTAATCATCTGACAAGATGATGTTGATTCTTATGATAATTATTTATAAAAAAAATTAAATTTTTGTTGAAACAATTTGTGAAAAATACCGAATAGTGATAATACTTACTGTTGGCTATTAAATCGTCTTTTTCTGAGGAAGCCTCCTTCTGGAAACAGTACAACCCATTTCTTACAGGTAGAATCATAATAATCAGTTAAATGTTTTTTCAGCTTCCCCAACATTGAAATCCTGGCATCTTTTCCCTTTAAATTATATCATATATAGAAATTTACTACACTAACTGTCATGCTGTACAAGCAAACAGTTGATATTATTACATGCAGGATGATAAATAAACGGCATAACAGGTACATGAACCCAAGAATTTCTGTTTACTGTTTAGATGCTATGCCAAATGAGACAATATTTCAGTCTACCAACTCTTCTCTAGCTATTCATCTGAAGTTTTCCTGAAACCTCACTAGACAAACCAAATATTAACTGTGAGTGGGTACCATTTCCATATTGCGATCACAGCAGAAAAGTAATGGTCTTGGGATCAAACCCACAATTTTCTTATTACTATGTAGAGGCTCTCTGAGATGATATTCCTCTCTGCCACAATATATCTATCACATTTCAAGGACAAAATCAACCCTAAACAAAAGCTGGTGTGACCTACTGGATAAAGTGCTTGGCTCGTGACCGAGAGGTCCTGTGTTCGACTCCTGCCCTGGGCACACCAGTGTTCTGTATTCTGGATGAGACAGTAAAAATCGAGGTCCCCTGTCACAGTTGGAGTGGCACATAAAAGATCCCTCACTGCTTCGGGTGGGTACATTGCAAAGGTCTAAATTTCTATGCAATGCATCAGGCAGATGCCATCACCATATGCGTGAAGTAATCGTGGAGTGATGTAAAACAATATTCAATCAATCAACACTAAACAATAGTTACCTCCTAGTTCTACAGCAATGAACTAAGACATCAAACTTTCAAAATAAAGTATAGAGAACTGATGTTGAATACATAACTGGTGATAACTGGATATTATACATATATCAATACAAACCTGAAGGATGAAGAAATCTCCATGAAAAACTGACACCCAACCAAAGTTTGTAAATTTAAAAACATAGTCCATAATCCACATGACTTGTCCTACCACAAGATCCTTGGCTTGTAGTGTTGCCATGACAACAGGAACATCTGATGTTGACTGATGATTAACCATGAGTATAGCACTTTCTTTATATATACTTTCAAGTTTGTCACCGGATTCATACACTACAAATATAAGAATCAAAGGTATGAAGGACCTGTCAAATTGACTCAAATACTTATATCATACGGATCACCTTGCTCATTCCAGGTGTACACTTGAAAATAAGACTCGGAGGTAGGCATAGCATCAATGTTTGATTTGGGCAATTTAGCTGAAGAGGATATTATGAGACAAAAAATAAACCCTTTGTAAAACAGTTAATAATTACAAAAAGACATTTGATGTTGTTTATTATTAAATTTATGTGGATATTATCATGTAATATTTTGCCTTTTGTGACACTGAAATAAGTTAGATTTAATTTCACCAGCTGCAACACATGCATCATCTGACATTCTGTGGTCATGTGATAAAAAAGTTCTGGAAATATGTAACCTCTAAGTCTTAATTTCAAGTATACAACGAAAATGGGCAAGGTGATAATTTAAAGGTATCTTATATTATTTTACCACTATTTCCTTAGTGAATTCACTTCTTAAATGTAATAAACATTCAATAAATAATAGTAAATAAATGGTATTTACAATTACATTGTAAAGTATATTTGTGTATAGCACTGACATTTGTCTGCCCCTGCCCACTTTATTATACAAGCATTGGGACTTAAGCTGCATCTTATGACACATTATCCAACAGTAAGCACTTCAGATAATTTTGTAATGTTGCTAAATTTAAACTTTTCTTATCAAGGAAATCAAGGATACATGTATACAGTGGAACATGTTTATTGGTTTAGTCTATTATTTGGCATGACATTAAGTGGGTAATGACATTTAATGCATATGTTGCCATGTACCCATCTAAACTTTGAAGATCCAATAACATGGCACTGATAGTGGCATATTGTAATACATTTGGTGGGTTCCACTGTAATGATATTTAATGCATATGTTGACATGTACCCATCTGAACTTTAAACGTCAAGTTATGAAGAAATTAATCATTGCATGACTCAGTAAACGAATGACACTTGGCATATTGTAATACTAGAACATTTTGTAAATCATATGTCCCCAATATGGATTTATTCCGTAACAGCATATAGTTGTTTTTTTTTTCAAATTGAAAGAGTCTAAAGTCATACCTCCTACAAAAATGCACAAATCTTTATTAGGTAAAGGTACATGAGTAATCAATTGAAAATCTATAATTTCACTCATTTTTAATTTAAGTTCAGAAGTTGTGACCCTAACCTGTAATCAATTCTCCTTACAATCCATAAACATTTTCCTCTCTTGGTACATGTAGGTAACAACATTCCCAAATTTATTTTGATTTATTTGAAAAATACTCAACTTATCATAAAAAAAACTTGAGTATGGGATGGAAAGACAGATATAAGGAGAAAACAGAATTCATGGGCAAATGCTTAGTGTGCAGCCATTTTGTGGTGGGGGCATGATCAATGTGACAAAGATCTGGAACTTACGCAGATATCCACCACTGAATGTCCATCCCGTAACTACCACTAACAGTCCTTTAAAAAGACAGGATTCCAACATCCAGAAGATGCGAGGAGCCACACAGCGCACAGGAAACAGAAGACACAACCATACCATGTAGGACGGAATAAACATCAAGTTAGTAATGATGACATACAGTGAGCGTGTTATGTACCACAATAAATTCAAAGGATGCAGATGCTCGCTGAAATCCATCTCTGATCTGAAATCATGTAGAATATAGTTCAATTTAATATCTTTCCTGGCTTCAGTGTTTTTGATTTATGCATGTTAAATGAAATATTAACGACAGATGCATATGACATTATCATGATGATGAACATAACATTGTTTCTTTCATATACTCTAATAAATTTCCACTTTGTTTGGTTACATTTTACCCAAGTCTCATGCTTGGGTCTGACATTTCAGACTAGTGCCACATCTACCATGACATGACCTTTGTATTTACAGTCTCATCCAAAAGACAGGAGTGATTAACAAGCCAACAGTGGACTTGAACCTGTAACCTCTCGATCATGATTCAAGGCCATAACAACATCAACAACATTAAGTAATTAAAAATAATAATAATAATAATAATAATAATGATGATAAATAATTAAATAAACACAAAAATAAAAAAATAATAATATCTGAAATTTATTCATGTGAGAGTGGGGTAGCAGATGTACCCTTTATTTAATACATCCATATGTGGTAGAGTGTGTTTTATGGGCGGAAAATGATTAAATTAATAAATTATATTTATGAAACCTAATCGTCTTGTTTTATCATTTTCCGATATTCAGCAGTATTAGCACAGCATGTTCATTAACTGCATGATTTATATTTTAATTTACTAAAATGACGTTTACTAAGTAAAGAGTACATATGACCTTTGACATTTGATATATATAGACAATTTCATTGGTTGGTAATTTTTGGCGGTTTTTATGTGCGTGGACAGTGGTTAGTTAAAAAAAAAAAACAACAAAGAGAGAGATCAAAATGGTATACATGTACATGCATTATTATCCACTGTTCAACATATATTTGTGATCGTGTATGCCATAAACTTATCGGGACATAATCACACATATATACAGTAAGTTTACATTACTATTTATTCTTTTATCTCATATTTTCATAAGTTAATCCTTTCCTATAATCTTTGGTCAGAGAGCGCGAATGAGTGAATTTCTGTAATTTGTAATTGTAATTGTTGTTTAAAGTCAGCATGTCATAGTACGAGATGTTGTAAGGTGAATTTTATCATAGTAATAATTTTGAATGAATCAATGGTCTCAGTTCTGTATGTCGATATTATTTTGTATTCATTTTTTGCACAGGATCCATTGATGCTTTGTTGACACCTAGCTGAATTAAATATAGAGATCTTTGTACTAAGCCCAATTCCATAAATTGGTACGCATATGATTTACTCTGTTTATTATATCAGTACATCTGAAATCCTGGTATTATTAATGTTTATTACAGTGTTACAATTGTTGTCAGTAAGAGTTATTTCCCTTATTGAATCATACAATACAATACAATTATATTTATCTATATTCATGAAGTGAGTAAATCCATTCATGCATAAATTAACATACCGTGTCAACTTGTTTGAGACTGTGACCATATATGTATTTTAATGCATAATTGTATATAAAATATACTTATTATTGTTTATAATATTTATTATAGAGCTTTCAATTCATATCTGGTTGGAACCTAGTAAATTATGAACCTACACCGCCGTGTTGGATAGTTTTATTTCAACATACCCGGCTATAAATGGCGCCCAACGTGGTTTTGGATCCACCAGATGAGTGATTAGACACAGAATTCAGTGAGTGCACAGAGAAGGGACAGTGTCGAGTGCTGAACTTCAAACTATAAATTGGTGTTGACTCTCGATATATATTGACTCCTACATATTTGTGACTTTTCATTTGGTGCATTGGACACTTATTGTGATTACAGTTGTGTATTAATTAAATTCTTGTGGATTGTGGTGTATGGAACAGTCTCAGACACGGTAAGGTCAGATTATTTTGTTACTTTATGTTGTATACGACCCAACCAGTTATAGCCACTGTATGTGAATACGCAACGCTTGAGTAAGCACATGGTACGGTCAGTCAGTTGATTGCAGATTACTCACCTGGCAGATAAAATGTGTATCAAGTTTATCGTTTAAACTTTATTATTGTCTAGTCGGAAAATCTTCTGTTTGTATATAAGGTGTTATAGTAAGAGAGTTGGGGAGTGTTCGATATTCTCTCTATATTCAGTATTAAAAGACTGTTTAAATATCTATCCATTACACTCCAGTACATCTGCAATACACACGTCGCACATCATGTAGGTTATATCAATGGTGGGATTCGAACAACAGGTAAACTGTAGATAGTCTGTCGTGAGTAATATTTCAATATACTGCTGGATTAGACAGGTAGACTGTGACGACATTATAGGTTTAGTCCGTCTTGCATGTTCTAATGTTGTTCTGAAATTTGTTTTACTAACTTTGCACATATATTGCTGAATATTTCATAGACGTCTATAAAAAAATTTTTTTTGTTGACAACTATTACGGAAATCGTCCTATATATTGACCGGATAAACGCATATACCGGAAAAGAGAGTAATTACCCAATCAACTTCGGTTTATATTTGGCTAGCGGATCCAGGTAGCAGATACACAGGTAACTTGTTTGATTGAATTTAATTTCATTCTTCATTTTGACCTCATTATACTTTATTTATTTTCAGGTTTCGGTTTGACTTAGTTTTTTTTCTTTGTTTAGTAGAATATAATTGTGCATTGTTTGAATTTGTAATTCTTAATTTTTTTATTTATATTTGTGTATTGTTGAAAAAAAAAAAAAAAAAAAAAAAAAAGAAATTGAATTGAAATTTTCAGATACATGCAATTTGTTCATTAGAATCATATAGCCATATGCCTTTGTAATTTAGTTAGATTAGTTTATACATGTTGATATATTAAGGTACAATTATATTACATATCGTACACTTAATCACTAGCAATCATGTCGTCGGAATATACCAAGGAGGAATTAGATGCTATCGTAGAAGGATTCAAAGAGATGGGTGTTAAACCAAAGGCAGGGACAAAAGAAGAATTTCAGAAGTGGCTTTTGGAATTTTCGAAAGGTGCTAAACCAAAAACAGAATCCACAACTGCACACCCAGAAGGACAGAACAAACTTCCGACTTACTTTCAACCACCTAGACTACCCAACTTCTCAGGTGATAAGAAAGGGGATGTCACTTTTGATCTCTGGAAATACCAAGTGGATTGCCTCTCTAAAGAGAACCATTCAGAATCAGTTATAGCTCGTTCTATCCGTAGTTCAGTAAAGGGAGAAGCAGCACGGGTTATCATGCGGCTAGGATCTGATGCGAAAGTATCTGAGATCATGTACAAACTGGAGAGTATATTTGGGAAGATTGATACGAAGTCAAGTGTACTGTCAGAGTTCTTTAGTGCTAGACAGAGGGATGACGAGGATGTAGCCAGCTGGGGATGTCGACTTGAAGATCTCATGAACAAAGCCATTCAGTTGAAGCAAGTGAAGCCATCAGAAACCAATGATATGCTAAGGAATATGTTCTACGAGGGAATGTTAGCATCACTACAAGATACAACAGGCCACATATTTGACAAGATAGCTGATTTTGATGAACTGAGGAGAGCAGTTAGGAGAAAAGAAGAGGAAATGAATAAAAGGAAGACACAGGCAACGGGACATGTGAAAGCAGTGAAAACAACAGAGGCACAATCTAACTTAGAGGAACTGAAGGCTATGGTACAGAAGCTATCAGAAGACGTTATACAAATGAAGAAGGACATACATGAAGGGAAAACAAATACAGAATCACAGAGACCCACATCGCAGCAGACTTATTACAGAGGAAATAGACATAGAGGTCGTGGTTACAGGCATTACAATAGTGGACAAGGTAGAGGCAACTATGGACAACAACAACAACAACATCAATAAACGAGATTTAGTAGGAGAGGCATGCGAAATTGATTTAGAAATAAATTCAGTTACTACTAGAGCACTTTTAGACACAGGGTCAACTGTATCAACAATAGCAGCATCATTTTACGAAGAACAATTTTCTTCAGGAAAAAAAATTACTACATTCGACTCCATACTTGAGCTACAGTGTGCAGATGGGAGTGCATTGCCATATAGAGGGTACATAGAAGCAGACATCAAGGTCCCAGGGTTACATAATGATAAGTCATATCCCTGTATATTCTTAGTGGTGGAGGATACAGCTTACCATAAGACAGTGCCACTCCTTATAGGAACTAACATACTGAGGGTACTGAGGGAGGATGTTAAAGCAGATAATGGAGCGCGATATCTTCAGGGGACACAGCTCAACACACCCTGGTATTTAGCTTTCAGGTGTTTAACACTACGAGAAAAGGAATTGTCTAGGAAAGGATACAAGTTAGGAATAGTCAAGTCAGCAGAAACTTCAAAGATCACTATACAACCTAACAGTAGGAAGACAATAGATGGATATGTAGACAGACAGACATGTTACCATGATTCATGTGCAATGCTGCAGGCAACCAGCGAATCAGCTATACCACACGATTTAGACATAGTCCCTACGATTGTCTCCTATAAATACGGACTCCAGAATACAATACCTGTTCATATCTGCAATGTCACCACAAGGACAGTGACTATATCACCAAAAGCCATCTTATGTGAGTTACAGGCAGTCAACCTTGAAGAACATCCACTGCATCATGAGTCAAATGATCCACAAATAGATTTGATCCACATAGATACTGGGAATGTGACGTCAGAGCAATATGAAGACGTGAAGGGTTTCATACATAAGAACAAGGATTTGTTTTCTTGGCATGATGCTGACATAGGACATGTAACAACTGTCGAACACAACATCGAGTTATTGGACGAGACACCCTTCAAAGAGCGACCAAGACGCATACCTCCATCCATGTATCAAGAGGTAAGGGATCATCTTCATCAACTCCTTGATGCTGGGATTATAAGAAAGTCAAAGTCACCATTCTCCAGCAACATAGTACTGTGCAGAAAGAAAAATAATGAACTTCGGATGTGCGTCGACTATAGGCAGCTGAATAACAGAACTAAGAAAGATGCTTATGCACTGCCTATAGTGGAGCAGATATTAGAGAATTTAAGTGGAAATTCGTACTTTACGGTCTTGGATGCCAAATCAGGATACCATCAGGTTAACATCAAAGAGAAACATAAGGAACGCACAGCTTTTACTGTAGGACCACTAGGCTTCTACGAATATAATAGGATGCCTTTCGGATTATCCAACAGCCCTGCAACATATCAACGTCTTATGGAAGAGTGTCTGGGAGATTTACACCTTAACATATGTTTCATATTTCTAGATGATCTTATCATCTTCTCTAGAACATATGAAGAACATATGGAGAGATTGCAGCTTGTATTTGATAAGTTGAGAACCGCTGGCTTAAAGTTATCACCAAAGAAATGCAATTTTCTGATGGAGCGAGTGAAATATGTGGGCCATATAGTGTCTAGGCAAGGGATAGAAACAGACCCAGAGAAAACAGAAAGAATAAAGAATTGGCCAACACCGAAAACACCAGAAGAAGTGAGGAAATTCTTAGGATTCTGTGGATACTATAGGCGATTTATACAAAACTTCAGCCAGATAGCAAAGCCATTAACTATACTTATGCCCATTCCTAAAGACAAGAAGACAGGGAAGAAGACGGCCATGCAGAAATGGGTGTGGGCAACAGAACAAGAAGAGGCATTTACAAAACTGAAACATCTTCTATCAACACCACCCATTCTTGGTTTCCCCAATTATTCGATGCCTTTTGAGCTTCACACAGATGCCAGCGGATTAGGATTGGGAGCCGTCCTTTACCAAATGCAAGGTGGGAAAAAAAGAGTGATAAGCTATGCCAGCAGAGGTCTTACGAAGTCAGAGAAAAACTACCCTGCACACAAAATGGAGTTCTTGGCCCTTAAATGGGCAGTGACCGAGAAGTTCCGCGACTACCTTTACGGACACATATTCACAGTATATACGGACAACAACCCGCTGACATACGTCTTGACCTCAGCAAAGTTGGATGCAACAGGTCATAGATGGTTATCCGAGCTGGCCAATTTTGACTTCAATATTCTATATAGGCCTGGAAGGAATGGTCAAGATGCTGATGCATTGTCACGCATTAATAACCAGATGGAACTCATCGGAAAAGATTCTGTAAAAGCCATCTGCCATTCTATACACAATGAAGGATTGGTGGACAGTATGACTATGGACACAGAAGTAATAGACAGTAACATCAGTGGTACTGAACTGTCCAATACAAGTGACATCAACTGGAAACAGCGACAGGATAGTGACCCTATGTTGAGCGAATGGAAATATTTCGTAAGGATAGGAAGGAAACCAAAGATCGATCAACTGTCACAGAGTACAAATGGGTATTCCTTGTTGAAAAACTTCAAAAGTTTATTCATCGCAGATGACGTGCTGTACAGGCAGACAAAGGTCAACGGAGAAGAGAGAAAACAGTTAGTTTTGCCTAAATGTTATGTCAACGAGGTATTAGAACATCTTCACAACAGGTTTGGTCATCCAGGAAGGGAGAGAACCATGTCACTAATCAGGGACCGGTTTTATTGGAGTGGTATGTTTAAAGACACGGAGAACTGGATTAAGAACTGCCAGAGATGTGTATGTCGTAAAACACCCACGAACCAGTGTGCGCCTCTCATTAACATCGAGACTACATATCCATTGGAGTTGGTCTGCATGGACTTCTTGACACTAGAACAGTCAAAAGGAGGATATCAACATATACTGGTGATAACTGACCACTTCACGAGATTTGCGCATGCAATACCAACAAAGAATCAAACGGCGAAAACAACAGCTGACGCTTTATTCAATAATTTTATTACATACTACGGCATACCAACAAGGATACATAGCGATCGTGGAGCTCAGTTTGAAGGAAATATCATTAAAGAGTTATGTAAAATCACAGGAATGAAAAAATCTAGAACAACGCCATACCACGCCATGGGAAACGGAATGACCGAACGCTTTAACAGATCACTTCTAGACATGCTAGGAACCTTAGAGCCAAATCAAAAACCAAATTGGAAATCCCATGTAGCACCACTGGTACATGCGTACAACTGTACTAGACATGAGAGTACAAACCAATCACCATATTACCTCATGTTTGGCAGAGAGCCAAGACTTCCAATCGACCTGGCCTTTGGTATTAATAATCAACATCAGAAAACCTTAACTAAATACATAGATGATTTAAGACAGAGAATGAAGAGGGCCTATGAAATTGCTACATCATCAGCAGCCCATGCTCGCACCAAACAAAAGGAAGGTTATGACATCAAAACCAAAGGTTCGAACATCAAAGAAGGAGACAGAGTACTAGTAAAGATTGTTACCTTTGATGGTAAACACAAAATAAAGGACAGGTGGGAGGAAGACATTTACGAAGTTGTACGGCAGCCAAACCCGAATATTCCGGTGTATGTGGTACAGAAGGAAAGCGGTGAAGGAAAGAAACGTACCCTGCACAGAAACCTTTTACTTCCTATTGGTCACTTAGATGGATTTCAAAAACCTGAGGAAACAATAGTTGAAGAACAGAAAACATTAATACGGAACCATCCTGTCAATAACCCAATAGATAAAGATACCACTAGTGAATTTGAAAGTGATGAAGAAATGGAGGTACCGGTACCGGAAACAGCAGATACATACATCCCACATGATGTACAGGATGAGAGTCAGGAGGGTACAAATGTTGGGGACGCTCAGCAAGTTGATGTATCAAACACAGTAGGTGTTGAGCATCAGCAGCCTTCAGCTGACAGTAATGAAAATACTCCACAGGATGTGGATACAGCAGGTGTTATAGAAAATACACCTGAGGAAGACATAACGCTAGTGGATGAGGATGACGCCGATGAACCACCAAGGCGAAGCACAAGGCAGAGAACACAACCAGCATGGATGACCAGCGGAGAGTTTGTACAGAGTGTACATGAGCGTGATAAGGAGAAGTGGAAGGAGAAATATCAATGTCTCCAAAGTCTTTTAATTTCAGGAGCATGTAAAGGACATGAGAGGCAAGTCATTGATGCCATGATAGATTTTATGAAGCAGTGAACTTTAATGTCATATTCCATTCTACTTGTCTGTTTTGATATTGCATGTAAGATAGAACAGAAATTCTTCTTCATTGTATGTGTATCTTGTGGTATCACACACTGTGATGTTATGTACATATGTATACTTTACTGGTGATTTGTTAATCATTTGTGTAAGAAGGACATGTGAATATGAATGATTTGCATATGTATTGATGCTCAATGTATGCATAGATTATTGATGTTGTGATATTACATTGGACTTATGTATCACTGTCATGACATTGCTTAATGATACATGTTTAAATGATGTTCTTTTCTTATGACCACTGCATTCAATTGTATATATCATATAACTGTATTTTAATTTCAGAATTCTACCATACAGAGATGACGGGGACGTCATTTTCCGGACCGGGGGAGTATGTGGTAGAGTGTGTTTTATGGGCGGAAAATGATTAAATTAATAAATTATATTTATGAAACCTAATCGTCTTGTTTTATCATTTTCCGATATTCAGCAGTATTAGCACAGCATGTTCATTAACTGCATGATTTATATTTTAATTTACTAAAATGACGTTTACTAAGTAAAGAGTACATATGACCTTTGACATTTGATATATATAGACAATTTCATTGGTTGGTAATTTTTGGCGGTTTTTATGTACGTGGACAGTGGTTAGTTAAAAAAAAAAAACAACAAAGAGAGAGATCAAAATGGTATACATGTACATGCATTATTATCCACTGTTCAACATATATTTGTGATCGTGTATGCCATAAACTTATCGGGACATAATCACACATATATACAGTAAGTTTACATTACTATTTATTCTTTTATCTCATATTTTCATAAGTTAATCCTTTCCTATAATCTTTGGTCAGAGAGCGCGAATGAGTGAATTTCTGTAATTTGTAATTGTAATTGTTGTTTAAAGTCAGCATGTCATAGTACGAGATGTTGTAAGGTGAATTTTATCATAGTAATAATTTTGAATGAATCAATGGTCTCAGTTCTGTATGTCGATATTATTTTGTATTCATTTTTTGCACAGGATCCATTGATGCTTTGTTGACACCTAGCTGAATTAAATATAGAGATCTTTGTACTAAGCCCAATTCCATAAATTGGTACGCATATGATTTACTCTGTTTATTATATCAGTACATCTGAAATCCTGGTATTATTAATGTTTATTACAGTGTTACAATTGTTGTCAGTAAGAGTTATTTCCCTTATTGAATCATACAATACAATACAATTATATTTATCTATATTCATGAAGTGAGTAAATCCATTCATGCATAAATTAACATACCGTGTCAACTTGTTTGAGACTGTGACCATATATGTATTTTAATGCATAATTGTATATAAAATATACTTATTATTGTTTATAATATTTATTATAGAGCTTTCAATTCATATCTGGTTGGAACCTAGTAAATTATGAACCTACACCGCCGTGTTGGATAGTTTTATTTCAACATACCCGGCTATACATATCTATCATTTTTATCATTATTATTAAATAAATAAGACAATAGACCCTTTCACATTAACTGCAAAACAATCAAATCTAGATTATGACGTCAAAAATTTTACGGAAAACATTACTGTTTGCCACTCAAAACGTGTATCTCACCAACTAACATTAACTGAGGAAACGTTGGCTAATTAGTAGTATTGACAACGGATTTACAAGTTCATTTTAAATTAAGAATGACCTACAAAATATTTAAAAGAAAGTTTTATGTGTAAAATGATGCGCAGTTTATGATAACAGCATTTATTACCTTGAGCATTGATGAAAAAATATTGTCCTTTCAGAGTTACGCCCCCCTCATATGATGTTTATAAAATATGGATTCGGATACGCATTATTATTGTATGTGTTTTATTTATTTATTTCAATCATTTATTTACTTATTCATATATTTTTATCATTTAAATAATAATTTACTAGAATATGATGAATATATTTCTTATGCATTTGGCATATTCTCCCAGGATGGGATTATGCAGATATAGCACAAATAGAATCAGTGAAACACCTGGGAGAACTATGGACCTTGGATCTCCGAAGAAATATCTGTAGAAAAAAAGACAAATCAGACAAACATATAAAGCACAAAGACACTGCAGCTAACAAGGCACCCAATATTTCACTTATATTCGTCCCCCGTCTGGGACTCGAACCCACGACCTATGGTACCGAATCACCTGGCTGTCATGCATCCGACCCTCTAACCGACTGAGCTACCCGAGCATAGCACAAATAGAATCAGTGAAACACCTGGGAGTACTATGGACATTGGATCTCCGAAGAAATACCTGTAGAAATAAAGACAATTAGACAAACATATTAAGCACAAAGACACTATTTTATATGTATATATGTATATATGTCTCTGGATTATGATGGTGGGCAGAGTCTACTGTTCTATGACATATATATGCATAAATCATGCATGTTTTGATTTCCCAAATTACAAATATGTCACAGAACACTACGCAACACTCAAATAGTACTTGCCATAAAATAACTACTGAATAACATACGAAAGGGACGGAGGGTTACCAACCAAATCGGTCCGACCCAGCCCCTCTGTATCTTTTGGATCCACACACGAACAATTATTTTTGCAATGTTTAGGCACATACTATTACTTGCTCACAGTGACTGTCATCAATTGTTTTATATTGAAGATTTGTCAACTGAAGAACTACTATATCACGATAGACATATGTCATGATTTATTATGTGACCTCTACACCATCAAACAATCAAAGAGAAGCACTAGGGGGTGGTGGTGTTTAAATCAAGGTATCATCGCCCATCTAATCAGGCGCGTCTCAAGCCGGGGTCTCACATACCCCCACCCCCGGCAGTGTCGACAAACGCATAGGTGCTCCAGTGGTAACAGGACTATATGTCCATGGGATACACCGTCCACTGACCTTACCGTCCCAAGTTTGGGCCTCTCCAGTTATTTGTAGATACCAGTGATAGTTCCAATAAAAACAACTTATTATTATAAAATCAGAGACATGTCTCTGATAATATATAGAAGAAAATACCATCAAATTTTGAGAATGAAATTAAAATCATGTCAAATAATTGTTGATTATATATAATATATATATATTTTTTAATTTCACTTTCGAAATGTGCATTTAGTTTCTCAGAATGGGCTAAGAATACATTATTTTGAACCATTTTCCCAAAAATTTTCCAGGAGAGGCCCCCGGAACCCCACCAGCAGGAGGTGTGATCCCTCCTGTATCCACCTCATTCGGCGCCATGCGCATCAGTGAAGTGCTCCCCTCCCTGCCTTGAAATTTCTGCATCTGTCCCTGCTAATGATAAAATTCAACAAAAAAAACCAAAAAAGCACATAAAACAAATTCCAAGAAAAAAAAAAATGAAATGAAGTGAAGTGAAATGAAACGAAACGAAACGAAACGAAACGAAAAGAAAAGAAAAGAAAAGAAAAAGAAAATAATAATCCGCATTTCCATCATCGTCGGATCCCCCGGTCTTTTGCTCTACGTTTAACGGAGAGCAAAAGACCGGGGACATCCGACGATGCATTTCCATCCGTGTTTAAAAACTGAAATCCGAATCCATATCCGTATTTTAAAACCATCTGTCATTGCACATTGAGCACGATTTCAATGTTCAATTTTTACCCATTTGTCTTTAATTTGATAAAAGGTGGCAGAGCTAACGTTTAGCATTATTAATTGATTAAACTTAATTCTATAATTTTGATACTTGAACAGAATGACGACTAAAAATTGATTTTATTTATGAAAAAGTAATTCGGGATCGGATAAGCAAGGGAACTAAAATCCGATAACGTGGAAGTGAAAGCGAATGGAATAGATTAGAAGGATATCGAAGCTGTTCGAAGATGTTACCCATTATTTCATTACTTACATCACTTGGATAGACGTTCAACATTTGTTTTATTAATATTTAACAGAATTTCTCTTTCATTTTGAATAGAAGACTTTGATTTAATTGTGACTTAGCAAACATCTGTGCGGTGACAACGTTACATTTTCTTTTCTGTCTACTTTCATTATTTGACACATATTGAAGCATCTATATATTCAAAATGGTTTTGGCAGACTTAGGAAGAAAAATAACATCTGCGTTACGCTCTCTTGGAAATGCTACAATTATCAATGAGGAGGTATGCATGTTATTGTTAAATTAGTATCTCTTGTTATAAAAAATATACTCGTAGACGTAAGTATTCTTGTGTGACAGATGGTATCCACCTGGATAGTTCAATGGTGAGAGCGTCCACTTTAATAGTAAAAGGTTTTGGATTTGATTCCTGGATGTATATTTGTATTCATTTAAAAGAAGAAAGTGATAAATTCTGAGTTGCAATCAAATATAGGGAGGAGGGTTGCAAAAAGCCAGAGGAGTCGAAACTCACGCTGGACCCGAAAAATGTGTCGAAATCTCAATCTAATTAAAACCATATATCTATTCTGCTTCTCTGTTTGTTCCATTGCATATAAAGATTTGGTGAATCTCCGTAAGGGTTCACATTCTGGTGACCTCTTATGACGTCCCTGTCACTGAAACCGTTATATCCCATGGCCAATTAGTGGCTCCGCTAGGCACGTGATAGTGACGCAATATGAAACAAACACCGTGAAAACTACCTTGTGGGTCACACACACTGTGGGTGTTAATTTCATCCTAGGATTTTGTACCCGATCTACTGTGAATGGCTGAAATTCAGAGTTCACCAGAACGTGATCCCTTACGGGGTTTCACCAGATCTCTATAAGCAATAGAACAAATAGAGAAGTGGAATAAAGACATGGTTTTAATTAGATTGCAAAAATCTTTGTGGATATTTTCATGGATCCATAAAAAATGATAAAATCAGGGAGAAAACGTGGTTGTGTCTTATTCATAACAAACAACAAAATGTTATGTTTTGAATATACTGCACATGTTTCTCAACAATTCTAAAACTTTTGGCAGGTAAGCTTTGGGGTAGGGCAAGTGATTTTAATTTTCCAGCCTGTCTTTGGGCAAGTACTTGAAAATCCTATTTTTCAGCCACTGCAGTGTGAAGCCTGTAAAATAGCACATTTGATTATACTGATTTTGTGGGAAGGTGAGCCCATAAACTGGTTAAGCAAACCAACTTATTGACTATATTCATACAGATTCCTTTTCTTTTTACTTTAAGGTTTTAAATGAGATGCTGAAAGAGATATGTAAGGCTCTCATAGAAGCTGATGTCAACATCAAATTGGTGAAGACACTGAGGGAGAATGTCAGGTGTGTACAATACAATTTACAAATACAGTGTGAAAATGAAGTCTTGGAAAGTCAGCATCAATGTATGTAACATGGAGTAAACTGTAATTAAAAGCAAATGAAATTTGTTTTCTCAACCAACCTGTAAAATCTGCCCCACTCATTCTTTTACAATTCAAAGCAGTTGAAATGTTATCTCGTTTTGATGCAGTCATTCAAACTCTTTGTTGTGATCATACTGAAATCATGATGTGGCATTCGAAATAAAAGTAGTTAGGCGGTTGATTTGTGTTTTATCTCACTTTCAACAATTTTCCAGTTATATTGCATCATGGAAGTAAGAAAACCAAACTCTTAAACATACGCACATACAACAGTACACTTAAGTTTCATGTGACTACTTTCAGTACTGTGTACATTTATACATACATCTGCTGTGGAAAAAAGTTTTTACCTATCTATTTGTCAGTTCAGGTTGTGTTCAGAGAAGGAACACAATTTTAATTTAGACCCTGTTTTATCCAATAGACCTTTTTCCTATTGATCTCATATTTCATTCAATGCCGTACATACGATAATTTGCCATAAAAGTTGCATCATTTTACTGTGACGTCACTATGCTAGCATTAACATCATAATGAAAATCCCAGCAAAATATAGCATGTCTGGCATAAGGCCCCTTATCTCATGTAAAATGGGAAAAAAACATCTATTCTGATGAAATGTTAATGTAAGAAAAAATGTAATTTTTGTTTTTATACTTAGTAAAGAATGTGCAAATGTACATGTATGTATATATACGGTAAACTAATAACTTGATCTATAAAAATATTCTTTATATACATGTATAGCTTTTAATTACAATTGATATCTCTAATTATCGGAAGTCTGTCAAATTGTTTTGAGTCTGCGTAAGAAAGGGTGTCACTCAAATGCAAATGACAAAAACTTTGGCTGATGCTTTGATAAAAATGTAAAAATTCTCTCTCCTCTTATAGGTCAGTTATTGACTTTGATGAAATGGCAGGTGGTCTGAACAAGAGGAGAATGATCCAATCTGCTGTCTATAAAGAATTAGTGAAGGTAGGTTGGAGAAACTGTAGGGTTGGAACTTGTACCTCATTACCTGATTTCATTGTTATTAAGCAAATTGTAAATGGCCCAGTTTTAAAAGACTGTTTTAGACTCCTTCTTGGTGGAACCAGGCTTGTACCATTGAATGATTGATATAGATAAAAAAAGAAATTTTGTGGAACAAAAAAACTAAATAGAGTATTCATTTCAGTATTTTCTTTGATTTTTTTCTTCAATATAGAATATTTAAAAATAGTATGCCAAAGTGCTTTAAGTTGCACAAAAAGTTGGGAAATTAGAAGAATGCCTCTTCCACTTGACAGCTGTCTTGCCGTTGAACATTGTCACATGCGTGCCACTGACTGCTTAAAAATTTTAGTCTGCTTCAGTTTTCACAGAAAGAACTGAGCAATCCTCAATTTCTCTTTTTTAAAACACTATCTGTCTGATAAGTAACTATTGAAAATTAACTTAACCAAATTAAAATTTCACATACTGAGATTTACAATGGCAAATTCACAGCAAATATTAAACAAAGACATGACTTATATATGCATATTCATTGGTTTAATTGATGAAAATAAAGACATTTCTGATTTACCCTATGGTTCTAACTCTGCTTTAAAAGTGTTGTGGGCAATGCCAGCATAGGACTGACTTTCAAGCTCCAGATGTGACATTTCTTCATTATAAATTGTAGTTTTCACCACCTGCTATGCTTTGGTTTATCATAGAATTGACTCTAAAAATGATACTTAAGAATTTCCTACTGTCGATTAATTTTCGGTATTCACTTACCCACATACAAGTGCTATCTTTATTTTCACTTTCCCAACCTAAGTTTTCACTAAAGGAAAAGGATAATGGGAATAGTACTTTCTTGGTAGGACACTGAATTAACAAGTAAATGATTGATCAACTGATAGTAAATTTTGTATTACATACTCTCTGAAAATTATATATTGTATGTTTTATAGCTTATAGACCCTGGTGTTAAGGCGTGGCAGCCTGTGAAAGGCAAAAACAATGTCATTATGTTTGTTGGTCTTCAAGGAAGTGGAAAAACAACAACATGTACCAAGGTATTGACAAGACATGAATGACTTCATCGATGTTTATTCTATGTGTACTAAGAGCATTTATATTTTGCATTAGCAATGGGAAATTGAGATCATAATTGTTAATAAGATGTTATTCAATTATTTAATTGATTTCTCATGGTGCTAAAGAATAAAGAAGAATCTTACTGAAAAAATATTTATGGGTTATCTGTAACAGTGTAGAACCGAAATACTTCCACAAGCTGTTCTGTTCTAACCGTCGGGATAAGGGTACATGTATTAACTTAAGATGTCATAAAATATTTTAATGCAGCTGGCATACTACTATCAGAAGAAAGGATGGAAGACGTGTTTAATTTGTGCAGATACATTTCGTGCTGGGGCCTTTGATCAGCTGAAGCAGAATGCAACAAAGGCCAGAATTCCATTTTATGGAAGGTACATATTTGATGTTAAACAATATTTTCGTCCAATTCGAGAAGCAAAATATCAGTGTTCATTTTGTACTTCATGCTTTAGTACATGTACACTTTTACATGGTATACATGTAAAGTCATGCATCCTGGACTGAGAAGCTAACGATATTGTATGTAACTCTGATAATTGCAAGCTTGAGCGTTCCTTAATTGTTTACGTGCCTCCAACACTTGAGCCCGTTTCAAGGTTATACTGACCTTTGAAAAGATTTCTAGCAACAGCACAAAATTTGAATCATGGTGGCAAACTTTAACTTAACCATAGTTCCATCATAATACATTTCGATAACTCCTGAGGATGACATACAAAAAGATAAACATATACACACCTTTGTCATGTATCATATTGATATTTTTCTATTTATGGATGGTTTATTAAGTGTATGTTTTTCACTCAAGTATTGTTGGACAATTCTTAATTACTTTTGGTTTACTGGAATTTTTTTTATGTTAACTTTACAGTTATACAGAGATTGATCCTGTCCTCATAGCACAAGAAGGAGTCGATAAATTTAGAAGCGAGAATTTTGAAATAATCATTGTGGACACTAGTGGCAGACATAAACAGGAAGATTCATTGTTTGAGGAAATGTTGCAAGTCAACAATGCAGTAGTTAGTATATTACAAGTTCTGTAGAGATTGATGAGATTATGATTAGGGTTTTCAATAAAAATTAATTCAAATGAGTGATTTGAAAAATTGAGGCATATCATTTTGTAGTAATACTCAAGGTCAGAGGAAATTCAAACCTGCAATCTGACCAGAACTTGTCATTTGAAACAGTAGTATTTGACCAAGTGCTGATCCTTATTAAAATGCATCACTGTATGCCATAGGGACCTCAGTCTTGGTGGCTTATTGGGTTAAAACATTGCACTTGAGTGTGTCATTCGCCTCTTTTTAACCTTAGTTATGGCCATGAAGGTAAACACACTGCACTGGGGCTCACCTATTTTGATTCTAGGTCTGCTGCCGGGGTAAAGGAAAGAGATTGACATTGTAGAAGGACCATAGTTTTTTGTGGTACTTTGGTCTTGTATACCTAAGAACTGGTTATTCATGCCTTACCATACAGAACTATGGATGTGTAGGTGTCTGTATGTTAGATATCAATCCATTCATCCACTCGTCTGTCTGTCCATCTGTCTGTCCTGTTTACATGAAGTTTGCTTTATGTAGTGTTTATCACAGACTGGTTTATACTTTAAGAGCAGATTTTATTTACTGAGACTGATATTATAGCATACCTTTTCACAAATGTTTCTGTTGCAGTTTTGTCATGCAAGTGTCATTGATTTGTTCGGAAATCAGATCTGCTTTCTACACTTATATGAAAAGCCAGTGTGGCCTAGTGGACAAGATGCTTGACTCGTGACTTGGAGGTCCTGGGTTTGATTTCCGCCATAGGCACACTGGTGTTCTGTCTTTCGAATGAGACTAAAAACCAAGGTCCTGTGTCATGGTAGGCATGGCACATGAAAGATCCCTCACTGCTTCGGGTGGGTCCGATGCAAAGGTCTGAATTTCTGTGCCATGCATCACTGCATATGTGAAATAATCTTGGAGTGACGTAAAACAATAATCAATCAATAACTTATATGACTTGGAAATCTTTGACATGTCAACTTTATGTACGGGACCTTGCTAACAGTGAACATTGAAACATCATATGCAAATCATGCTATGGTGTACATATATATGAGATCATTATGGCTTTGTTGCAACAATCTTGAGTTTAAGAAATGTATAAGATGACTGAACTTCAGCTGTTGTCAGATTTTTTTTAATTTTTTTTATTTTTACAGTCTCCAGACAATATCATATTTGTGATGGATGCCACCATAGGTCAAGCTTGTGAGTCTCAGGTAAGCCTATCAGTACATTTTTATATTTTCACTTTTTGAAATTGCATTTAGAAAAATACATGAAATAATGATGAGTCACAAAAATATAATTTTCTTGTGATTAATACTTGCAGGCAAGGGCTTTCAACGACAAGGTTGATGTAGGATCTGTTATCATTACCAAATTAGATGGTCATGCTAAAGGAGGTGGTGCTCTTAGTGCGTAAGTACTGAGTATACATGTATAATGTGATACATTGAAATGAGATTTGCTTATGGCAGTTGTGTCTCTTTCAAAGCACTTTGGAATCATTTTTCCTATCATTTGTCAGTTTGGTACATATCTACGCTCACTAAGTCTGCAATCAACACTTGAACTTGAAACACTTAGTAATTTAAAAGATCAACAGATCATACATATTATATTTCTGACTTCCATTTGTACAGAGTTGCAGCTACAAAAAGTCCAGTTATATTTATTGGAACAGGAGAACATACAGATGATTTTGAGCCTTTCAAAGTACAACCCTTTGTCAGTAAATTACTTGGTTAGTATAATTTGTTACTGTATGGTATAATGGTGTTACATTTTCCAGTCCAGAAATGGGGCATTTATTACAGCAGTCAAAATAACAAGATAACATACAGATAGATCTGAGAAAGTGAAAGTGAAAGTTTCATAAATTCTCATTTTGTGGATAATTTTTATGTGACATTATCATTAAACAATGTGACTAAATGATATTGATTTATAACTTAATGTTGGACATTTCTAAAATAATAAGAATTAATTCAAGTTATGGAGGAATTTTTTTTTGTAATTAAGAGATTTCCATGTTTGATGAGTAACGTTTTTTTTTTGTTTCAAAAAGGGGAAGGAGGGGGGGGGGGGTTATTAGAAGGGGTGACATCTTTTACAAAATATACAATAACTGATTAAGTAAAGATTCATGAGTAGTTTGATTTTGAGTTTGATTTTGAGTTTGATGATTTGTTTGTTAGCTCATCTCTGTTTTAATGTCATGCAGAGATTATTTCATTCATATGGTGACAGTATCTGCCTGACACATTGCACAGAAATTTCAACTTCCATAACCATCCCACCAGAGGCAGTGAGAAAACATACCATTATCTCTCATGACACAGGGTCCTAGTTTTTACCGTCACATTAAAAAGGCAGGACTGAAACAAGTTTCTGGGAAAAATACTGTGACATAAGCAGAACAGGGCGAATACCAGTTGATGGTCAGACTTGTATCTTGGTTCTCTCAGTCTCTAGCCAAGCTGGCTGTTGAAAGGGTTTTGTCAGCTCACAAGAAAATGTTTATTGCGTGACTGAAACAACTGAATTTTGTAACTAATTGTTTCAGTACTCTGTATACTGAAATATTTTCAAAACTTAAAGATCCAGACTTTCTTTAACAAGATCTTTTTTTGTGTGTGTGATATATGTATGCATACACCTTTAATATTTGTATGGCTCAGTAGATGAAGTGCTCGGCAGGTGGCCATGAGGTCTCAGGTTCAACTCCTGCCCTGGGCACACCATTGTTCTGTCTTTCAGTTGACACAGTAAAAACCAAGGTCTTGTGTTGTGGTAGGTTTGGCACATAAAAGACCCCTCACTGCTGAGGATGGGTATGTTGCATAAATATAAATTTCCATTCAATGCATCAGGCAAATGCCATCACCATATTTGTGAGATAATGGTGGAGTAAACAATAATCAATTAATTTTTGTTTTCACTCATGATTTCAGGTATGGGAGACATTGAGGGTTTAATAGACAAAGTAAATGAATTGAAACTAGATGATAATGAAGACCTGATGAAGAAAATCAAACATGGTAGGTAAACTGCAAATTGCATATTTGTATAGTTTGAGCCAATGATTTGCTGATTTTAGGGCTCCAGCAAAGTCATCAGAACTGAATTTGGTCTGCATAAATTTTTTAATCTTTAAACCACTTCAACCTCGTTAAAACCTTTTAATTTACACTACAAATTTATGTGCTTTATAGGATTTATGGTTCATCAGTGTGTTTACATTTATAAATGTTAATCATAAATTCTTTTGTATGCTTATTTACATATCAAATAATAATTGTGTATTTCTTTGTAACTTTCAGGTCAGTTTACATTGAGGGATATGTATGAACAGTTTCAGAACATCATGAAAATGGGACCCTTTGGTCAAATTATGGTAAGAATTGTCAAAATATCATTTAGAAGTAGTTTGTAACATTCCCATGCTGCATTTTATGTGATTTAGTGAAAAGACTAAAACCTATTTAAAATTTGATCTGCTAAAATAAAAAAATTGTTTCTATGAATAGATTAATTCTTGTACCATGCATAAAAATTTCCATTTATAATGATATTTCACCATTTTATATAGTTATGTTACATTCGTATCATAATTTATATTATTATTTATCGTGATTTATACAGGGCATGATCCCAGGATTCAGTTCTGACTTTTTGACAAAAGGAGGAGAACAAGAATCCATGGCTAGACTGAAAAAGCTTATGACCATTATGGACAGCATGAATGACCAAGGTCAGTATCTACATGTAAATCATGACCTGTATCCCAACTTACCCATGTGTAATTTGCTATATACATGTAAATTAAAGAGAAACAAACATTAATTATTTCATGTTTCATGTCATAACTTTTGGGGTCATTTCACCGAAAATGACCTGGAAAAATTGCATGCGACCACATGCGACGATGATCGCAGCTCTGTTTTCCCATAGTCGCAGGCAAAGTACATGCGACCTACACTTTAAAATTGAGGCTCAATTTTTTTACCTACCAAAAAAATGAGCCACAATCTCTTTTTTGGAGAGACTACTCCACAACCATATGCAACCACGGAAGACCATCGAGTGTTTGCGACCTAAGGCCAGCAAGCCACGCTCGGTCTTCCGGGTAAGATTTCTTGGTGAAATGACCCCATTCTATTAGTTTCATGCTGAAAACATTTACTCTTTGTTCCATTTTAAAAGATTTAAAATCACTTCAATACTTTTATCATAGAAAAGAAATAAAAGTGTGGAATTTTGCTAATTAAAACGAAATTTCTGCCAAAGTAGTTTAATTTAGTTTTTTCTACCATGTCCAGAATTAGATAATTTGGATGGAGAACGATTATTCACCCGTCAGCAGGGCCGTATTCAGCGTGTGGCCCGAGGTGCAGGAGTATCGGTCAGAGAGGTCAATGAACTCCTTACTCAGTACAAGAAGTTCGCTCAAATGGTCAAGAAGATGGGAGGCATTAAGGGCCTTTTTAAAGGTAACATATCATATTTGCATTAACACAATGTAAATTTAGTATCGCATGAAATGTTTTGTAATGAATATACATGAAAATCTCTAGTAGTAGTTTATTTACAAAAGAAATAGCCAGTCAGTGTGTCACGATACCTTAAAAGGACCTTGGTGTTCAAGTAGGCTCAGTGATGCACTGGAACTCTCTGTTGCCTGTCACCTCAGTTATTCCAGTTCATATTGATCAAATGGGCTAAAATACTGCACTGGAACTCACCATACCCTCTCACCTTTGTGATCCCAGTCAAAGGCTTTAGTGCTCAGGTGGGCCCAGTGATGCACTGAAACTCTCTGTTGCCTGTCACCTCTGTTATTCCAGTCCATATCAATCAATTTGGCTAAAATATTGCACTGGAACTCACTTTATCCTCTCACCTTTGTGATCCCAGTCAAGGGCCAAGGTGGTCAGTTGGGCTAAAGTGCCATGCTTGAATATATTACAGGCTGTTCCACCGATATATACAATGTATTGGTTTAAATTCATTCATGGGTAGGTGGGAAGGTCTTCCAGGGTATCAGCTAAAGATTGGTCGGTTTTCTTGGTACTCTGGATTCCTCTCCCATCTCCCACAGGTCTGGCCCCATGTGTGAATGAAGACTGGTGTGAAATTTTATATTCAAATATAACAAACTGTGTCTTGATGAAATTCCAGGTGGTGATATGAGCAAAAATGTCAATCAGAACCAGATGGCAAAATTAAACCAGCAGATGGCAAAAATGATGGATCCACGAGTACTACAGCAGATGGGTAAGGCATTGTTTGTATCAAAATCAAAAAAATGAACGTAGCTTTCACAATTAAGAGTGATATCCTTAGCATCATTGTTTCTTGAATTGATATTTTAGATAGACTTGATCCAATTTATATTATATATAAACAAGCCAGAACATTTGACACAAGTACTAGAAAAGTTTGTGTATTACGGTACCTTCTAGTTACAAATTAGGATTAAGGTATTACTGCCACACGTTAGCGTAATATTTACATACTTATCACATTTGTTCTATTTGATGCCGGAATGCACTTAAACTTGACAATCCATTTATGAAAAATACAAGTTTATACAAAGTAAGAAATGGTGTCCCATTTACCAAAATAAGGGCCATGTTTTACAGTTTAAATAAATCCTAGACTTCCTCGTCCAAAGCCGTCATTTGAAAAGTTACTACAGTCATGCTCACTATTGATATTTATCAACAAAATGTACTGCATTGCATAATTTTTCATCTCACATATTTGAGTTTGAAGTCTGTCATAGAAATTTTTTTTAGAGAAAATGATAGATTACATGTAGAAATAGATAACCTGTATCATTAATCTTGTTTCTTTGTCAACTCATTTATCTTACTGTCATAAAGTACTAGAATTTTTGTTTCCACTTGATAAAAGCCATGCAGTGGAAAACTTGTGGACATAGAGTGTTTCTTGTTATTTACTTATAAGAACTTGTTTTGTAGGAGGAATGCAGGGACTTCAGAGCATGATGCGACAATTTCAGCAAGGTGCATCAGGCAAGCTTGGCAGTATGTTAAACTTCGGTGATAGGTAGCGAGGCAGGAGAGAAAACTTGTGATGGATTTTGTTAATGTTATCTACGTCTTGCATTAATATTTCACTTAACATGATCTGTTTTTGAAGATGGCTGTGTAGGAATTCCCTGAACATTTCATAAACTTATGATATTTAGCTTTCATGGTTGTCAGTTGTTACATGGTGCAAAATTTTACCTTCAGACGATACGAATTTTCAACTTTAAATGAGCATGTCTGCTCTGAATTCATTAACTTTCAAACAATTTATATAAACATGTAATTTTGGTATACAGATATTGAATGAAATGTGTATAAAACATTGATTAATTTGTTTGAATATTGATGTCTTTTTATTACATTTTCATGTGAATGTGATGGAAAATAAATAATTTATTCACAAATATTTCTTCTTTAATCATGGTGTATGTTGTACAGTGTAATCATACCAATTTGAGCTCATAACCATAGTTGTATACCAATATTCATCTCTGAAATTTTGTCTTCTATGAGTTTTCAGAATAATTTAATCTATATGAATAGTTTGTCGTTATTTATTGGCAAAGGAAATTATTAATTAAAGAACACATGCAAACATGACACAAGATCAGATGTTAATCTCTGATTAGTCAGAGGCAGTACACTAAAAAGTATTGCTAAATAGCTCATAAGTCGATCCATAATGAGGGACCTGCTTTCATTAAAAATGGCTGAGATGTTTGTAAGAGATTGTGATCTAGATTTTGAGCACATTTTAAAAGACATCAAATCATCAATGCCAGTATATGTGAACATTCATATAATACTACAAAGTGTAGCTATACAAGTTTCTCTATGCAATTTTCAGAATTTTCTCTCTTTATCAGTGCAGCAACACCAAGCGTGGTAACCCCTGGCATGGTAGTAAAATTCATGGTACTAAATTGACCTTGACCTTTGAACCCTAAAATCAATAGGTATCTTCCTCTCATTATACCTCAATAGGGCTATAATTGTGGTTTTTAGTGTCTACAAGGTTTTTCTATGATGACCTCTAGTGACCTTATCCTTTGACCCCAAAGTCTATAGGGATCTTCCTCTCCTTATATTAAAGCCAAATCTTCAACTTCTACAGTGTGTATGTACGAGGTATTCTTACAGACACATGCATGCACCCACACATAAACGAACAGTACCGTTACCAAATTCTTCCTGCAACACTGTTGCAAGGGGATAAGTGTGCAAGTGTAAGAGATGAGTTTTAACCTATTGCTGAGAACCCTTTAGGGGAATTTCATTTGCCAAGCTTATTCTGATATAGTGTCTCCATCAGATCTGCATCAAACAATCCCATTCTTCTCGTGTGTGAATCAACAACCACTTTACCATGCTTGGTTCTTTGTATTTGACAATAAATGCTCTGTAACATCTGGATTTGAAGTTCATATATAAAACTTAAATATTTCTCTCTTCTTCGCTACTCACCAAATAATAAAGTACAAAGCTTTTGTTGTATAATATACCTTTTCTGCATTATTTATAGGAATTAACTTAAAAACAGTAATTTCCACATCAAACAGTGATTATAATAAGAGTTGAGTTTGTTTATAAAGAAAAGACCTCTCAATAAAAAAAGAAAACCAAATCTGTGATAAAATAATTTACTATCGATGCATTTTCCCATAAACACTTTGATTAATAAATTAATTCACAAAGGTCAATTAATAAACATTATTCCTTTAAAAAATAAATTTCATGCATTTTATCACATCCATAAATTAATGTACGTGTGACGATACAAATAACTGAAAGTGTAGTCAGATATAATGACACTACTATACATAACCACTGGCGCATATGAATGAAACGATAGGTAAATCTTGTCAAATACAGCCATAAGATGAATTGAGATTCATATTAAAAAAAATTAGAATTTGTCATTATGTTATGCAGAGTTCAACAGAAGTTCTTGTGATCCGGTGGTCATTTGGACCAGCACAAAGGCAATTTCTGTCAGTCCTAATCTTTCTTTGGTGGTATGCACTTTTTCTTAAAACAAATACATTTGAAATGATTTCATTTCACTTTTTATTACTCAATTCCATACAATGAATTTTTTTTTCGGGACAGTCGTGGCCAAATATTTGATCGGCTACGAAGACGCCATTTTCCAAATACACAAAACATCAGATATTACTAAGCGATACATATTTCAAAGACTCTGATTGGCTTACATAATTCTTTAAGTCAATAAGCACTCTCGATTCTTTTTTTATCAACTGAAGCGGTAATAGTTTCAAAGAATCTGATTGGATACACTTTTGATTTTGGAAGTCAAAGACATGGACTAAACACTGAAGAGGGACATTATATTGACTACATACAGATTTCAAAAGGTCCTCGAAAAATTCTGACTTGATGACTGACTGAACCAGCACATTTGTTAAACTCTTTTTATGTTCCCAATTCTTCTTTACATGAAAAAGCTATATCACAGCCTGGTCTTGCAAAGACGAGATTTATCCATCAGAAGAATTTCTCACACTTCATGCCCCAGTGTATAACGATAAAAAGTAAATATATAATAGGAACACTGGATATAACAAGAGAGGTCTCTTTTGTTGCAGTTCTTGTACACAAAGAAGTGATCCTGCACTGTAAGCTGCCCATACAACTCCCAGTAACTGAAATAAAATATTCTTATCACTTTTATCTTTCATAGCTCACATGAACAGTACAGTCAAGGTGGAATTTAAATTGCCCACTGGCCACAGTGGGCATTTTTAAAGTGGGCATTAAAATGTCCACTGGACACAGTGGACATTCTTGTAAGAGTCAGTCAGAATTAACATACAAGTAAGTGGACAGCTTGATAGCTCAGGTAAATGTTCCCTCCTAATGCCCACTGAAATTTCAGGTGAACTGTCCACTGTTGAAAATGGGCATTCAAAGTTCCATCCGGACTGTACTGTATATATATACTTGCTCAATCGCTGTATATCAGTTTCATTTCGATACACAGATTTACAATATATAAAGCTAAGTTGGATATTTTCTTGAAATGTTCTTATTTCCACCAAAACTGAGTAGTTGACACTGGCCTTCTGTTATGGATTTCATGAATGAATGTTAACTTTGTGTTTTATCCTATTTAAGAATTATATTACTAAATTTCTGTAATAAAATCAACCTTTCCAAAAAAACCCAAATTACCAAAGATTACATATAGATCAGATTTCATAATAATCACTGATACTGATTATGAACACTATCTGTATTACAATGGAAAACATGGATGTACATTTATCAAGTAATACATGTGTGACGGATGCCGGTATTGGCCAGGGTAGCTTAATGGTGAGAGCGTCTTCCTTGATAGCAGAAGGTTCTGGGTTCAATTCCTGGGTCTGGCCACAATTTTTCAGCCTGCCTGTTACAGAATTTGGTGTCGTGAGAGTGACCCTCATGTAAAGGAGAACCAAGGTAATTTCTCTGTTGGGTTTCGAGGTTTGGAAACCTTTGGCAGGGGGGAATGTGACGGATGCCGGTATCAGCCCAGATAGCTCAATGATTAGAGCAATTTTCTTGATAGTGGAAGGCTCTGGGTTTGATTCCCGTGTCCGGCCACAATTTTTCACCCTGCCTGTTATACATGCAATACTTATCCCTGAATTATCAGATTTTCATAAACTTGCTTACATAGATATTTAACAAGGACAAAATGATCCTAACTTATGGCAGTATATAGCATTAATCTTCACAGGTGTGGTATAGAGCAATAATCTTCACAGGTGTGGTATAGAGCAATAATCTTCACAGATTATTAATGAAATAAGGTGTGGTACAGAGTAATAATTTTCACAGATTAGTGATTGAAATAATTTGTGGTACAAAACAATAATCTTCACAGAAAAAAGAATAAAATGCTTGGTACGTTACCTTGATTAACATGCTGACGTAATGCATCTTCTTAAAGAGGGGTAATATTGTAGCCGTTATCACCAACGGTAACACAGAGTATCCAATCACACCGAGGCATTGAGAGTAACTCACCTGAAAAATGGTGTTAGCTTTTAAATCATATCACAAAATGTTTACTTACAGATGTGTTTGTTTGATTCTTGCTTTATGTCATACTTACATTATTGTACTAATACTGTGATAGCGTTTGCCCAATGCAATGCACAGAAATTTAAACCTACATGTATGCAACTTACTCATCAAAAGCACTGAGGGTTCTTTTTTTGTGTCGCTGAATCTTTGATTCTATTGTCTCATCAGACAGACAGGACACTGAGAAGCCAGCAGCACAGCTTGAACCGAGGACATCTCGGTCAAAAGACACCTCGGTTAAGACACATTTCGGTCAAGAGACATCTCAATCAAGAGATAAATCACTGTTTACCTTAAAGAATATCAGTTCTTATTCATTTCGTACCTGGGTACAGTCTAGACTGCCTTAGCGACCCCTTGTATAAAGCGACTCCCTGTCTTATGCGACTGTGAAAAATCCCGCCCAATGTTATTTTCTATATAAAAGGGCTGTATTAAGCGACTCCCTGTCTTACGTGACAAGCGACCGTAATTTTTCAGTCCCGATGGACAATTTGTACTGTATTAAGCGACTTTTGAGACGATCCCCAAGATCCCGCGAGAATATTACCTTGTAGTCATAGTGACGATTGTTTGTTCTCGCACCGACGAGATTTCAGTCAGTTGTTGTAAACAATGGCGTCGACGAAGCAAAAGCGAACGGTGTTAACTTTGGAAGCCAAAATATCTGCCATATTTTATTAATTTTAACAATGCAATACACATACATGTACATGTATGTACGTTTTATTAGCATAGTTGTATAATAAATTATTGAATACATGTACATGCAATGCATTCATTCTATATAATAAGTGGTAGCATTTCCAATTGGTCATTGTTAAGAGACTGTATTAAGAGACCCCCTGTCTTATGTGACCTTTTTATCGAGGTCCCTTGAAGGGTCACATAAGACAGTCTCGACTGTACGTTCTCAATCTGAAAACACAATGTCTAACAATTAATAGCTATATACCTAACAAATGCAAAGCTTTTAAACTGCAAATTGTGTCGGTACATTTATTTAGATGCCAACAAAATTGCTTTAAGTGACAAAAATATTAATCCATAAAAGGCCTATTACTAATATAGTGCCTCTTGGTTTCAAAACACATTTAGTATCTCTGATTTTAATTTTTTTCAACATGATATAACATGTAAAAAGTAAATACCAATCAATCAATACCAATTAAAATGGGTTCAGTTTGTGAGTAAAGTTTCTGTAAAAATTTGGTTTTGCTGACACCATGATATTTACCTCTCCACCTAAAGCTCTGGCCAACATGAATATAATTAGGGAGCCAAAAATCCAGATGGTGATGATCCAGGAAACAACCTGATCAAAGAAAAGATATCAATATTAAGACTTTACATCAATGTTGCCAATACAGGAATGTTATCATTGTATCATCATGTAAAAGTACTAATAACTTAAATTGAGATATTTTTTTTTTTTGATTTGGTGATTTTTCATTAGATCACCAAGACAAATGTCTGACGAGCTACTGTCATATCCCTGGCATCCTCATCATTGTTTTCTTCGTCGTCCCTGGACAAAAAATTTAACCGGATCAAAAATTCAGAACCATTACATACTGGGCTTTAATATTGCACAGGTGTATTCCTTGTGCCAAGACATTTCATAGGGTACCAAAGTTTTTACATGGTGACCTTGACCTTGAAGTTTGACCTACTTTTAGAATACTGTAACACTGTTCATGACTTATGAACAGTGTAAGATAAGGCTTCAACATTTCATGTGTGTATTCCTTATGACAGGACCTTTCATTACATGTCAAGTTTTTTACATTTTGACCTTGACCTTGAAGTTTGATCTACTTACAAACAACTTTCGCCATGTAAATTTGGTTGCCATCAGCGAGCTCTGCTGTCTCCCACAACTCTTGTTTCTGATTGTATTACACTGTACACATATGTATTACAGAGAATTTATTATTGTATTATGATTATTTTCTACAACTAAACGTTCTTACCTTAAACTGACCGTAGAGTGACACAAGCGAGTATAGCAGTATAACAACAAGAGGCCCCCAGAAGTCTGGACTCTCACGTACCACATGACGATTAAAGCCCAACTGAGGCAAAGGGAAGAGAACACAACGAAGCTTGTAGTAAATGTCCTTGAGGTCTATATCCAACTCCTCTCTGTTTATATATCAAACAGAAAAAATAAATGAGATTTTTAATTAAATCTAACAAGGGTTGCAACCCAAACCTAATACTACATGTACCTAACTTATGCATATATTGCGATATTTGTTTGCTTTCTTTTTATCTACAATGATTGTCCTTTATATATGTTTTCACACTACAAATAAAGCAGTACATGTATAAAAGGAATTCATTTTCTTTTATTTTTTTTAGCATTTGGTCAAAACAGATTTGTTGTTAGCACTATGAACTGCTTCAACTGTATTAATACCTAAATTTTAACATTTTACAATTTCAATACCTATCTCTCTGTTGTAAACTGGGAAAACTTACAATAAAGGTCTCTGATCCTCTTCATCTAAATCCTCTTCGTCTAACAACCAACCAAATCCTCGATTGTCAAGGAATCGGGATGCTGTACCTCGTCTTTTTACACCAAAGGCTGAGTCTGAAGATTGCTGATTTGCTGGCTTTTCCATGTATCCTTCTGGGGCAACTAGAAATAGAAATATAACAATGTTCTAAAGCTTCGCACAGGAGAGAAGTGTTCCATGGGACATATGTATCACCTACAGAAACATTTAAAACTGAAGTATGATAAACAGATGGATGACAGACAAGGTGATCTGTATGTAATATACCATATATAACATGTAAATTAAAAGATAAACACCACTGGTTATGTCGTTTGAGTTTCCCGCAATGTCTATAAATGACGTCAGTTTCGTAGAATGGGGATAACGGATCCACTTCATCTGAATGAAGTATAACACTCGACTTTTGAGTACGCTTCGTATTGGAAGAAGAAGTTGTGTGGCTCATAACCAGTGGTGTTTATCTTTTGATAACTGTGGTTGGTAAATAAATATACAAGACATAGGAAATAGATAAACTAACTTGTACTTTTAATTTATTGATAAAATATAGCGGTATGTATTGTAGTTTGATTTTTATCGAATCTTCAACCAAGATTCCTTCATCACATACATGTAACTTGGCGATCTCATCTGACGGAACCAAGGATGTTGATAAATGAGGTCAGATCGACTACAAGTTACAAAAATCTGCTGCAGCACAGAATGAGAGTTTGTTGACCAAAGACCACTTGAATCTGACACATAGTGGCATAAGATGTTGATGAAGCGAGTGATGCCAAGTTTTCATGGATTGGACATATTTTAAGCACAAGCGAGGTGGGTGAAAATATTTTTCAAAATGATGTACAATTTGGACATGAAATACCCTTTCTCTTATACTAACCAAAACCTACACCCCCACCCCCTGGGGATACAACATCAATTTATAAAAAGTCAAAGAATCTAATAATTTGTATAATAATTTTTTCAAACTATGGTCATAAAGTTGTATTACGACCTATGATAAACACCAAGTTTATCCCCATGTCATTTTCCGAACGTTTCAGGGATTATTGGAGCAGGCTTGGTGTAGCGGTTAAGCACTTGGCTTGCGGCACGCACAATACGTGTTCGATTCCAGGATTCTGCCACTATGACTAAACTATTTTTAAGAGGTTGGTTACCTCTAGTTACGACTGCAATGGAAGAGCTACAGGACAAAATAGCTCTTTCGTTGCAGTCGTAACTAGGTTATCTCCTGCTTCCATGTCGTGATATAACTGAAAAATTGTTGAACGAGATGTAAAACAACAATTAATCAAAATTTCAGGGATTATAAAAATCAGACCCTGTCCGATCTCAGCTCAGTGACATGACAATTGACGCTGACAGTGACATCATACATATACGCCGACTTCAAGAATGTTAATTTACCCGATCCCATTGGTGCTTGCACAAACTGGAATTCATCAGTTTGTCCTGTGGCTGCCGGATACAGCTGAGGGGCTGCATTTCCATCAGTTGTAGGAGGATAATAACTCATGATCTTATAATGTTGACAAGGAAATCAAAAACGGAAGAGGTACACGAAGCCATTCACAAATAATCGAACACCGCGCCCGTCATTATTACTTTTGTGTGTGTGTGTGTGTGTGGGAGGGGGGGGGGGGGACTTGCATTAACAAACGGAAGCAAACATTGAACAACAATAGAAAAAAAAAAGAAAATAAGTGACAACCATTTGCAAATGATAAATAGATGTCGGATTAGATGCCATGAAAACGTGAACCCCGTGAATATCTCCTGTCGTGGCAACCGACACCGTGATATTTTCGTCCTTGTCAACAAATAAAAGAATATTGGGCTTAAATGGGCACTAGACCTATTACTTACTTATTTTAACAAATAAATTTGTCGCATATATAGAATAGATGTGACTATGTTAAATCACAGCACTAGACCAACAACACAGAGGACAGCAATTAACAGTCTACAACAAGACCTTACAACACTTGAGAAATGGGAAGCAAGTGGCAGATGTTGTTCCATCCAGAGAAGTGTGTTGTCATACAGGTCTCAAAGTGAAAGACCATCCACGCAGACTGCAGGCTACTCAACCATAAGCTAGAAGTAGTGGATTCAAGCAAGTACCTTGCTTCCTCCATATGGGATCTCCACGCCAGCGGACAGATCAGCCAGATAGAGAAATCCAGCGTAGAGCATCAAGATTCGTTACAAAGCACTACTGGGATAGGAAAGCGGCAGCGTTACCAGCATGGTCAACTCTGTGGGATGGGAACCACTACAGATCAGAAGAATAAAGATCCGCCTTCTATTTAAATTGCTGTTCACGTGCACGAGCCAGCACAATCTAATGGCCATTCCAGCAGAGCAATACCTCATCGAGACGCACATCAGGGCAAGGGGACAACATACCTTTCGCAATCCCAACAACGAAACACGATGTGCACTGGATCTCCTTCACACGTACCATCAGGGACTGTAACAGACTTCCACCAGCAATGACATCAGCAAGTTCCTTTGAAGACAGCAATGGGCAACGCACCATTTGTCCAATTCAGTTTAGAGAGAGAATCAAAGACTTTGTATCTTTTTAACTGTATCATATTGCCCCCGTGAGGTTTTTATCTTGACTGCCACATGAAGTATAATGCTCAACTTTTGAGTACACTTCGTATTAGAAGAAGAAGAGATGCCTGCTCATTCACTTAATCTTATCTTGAACTCTCAGAAAGATTACTATTTTGCTCTTGAATAATTTGATTTATATTTATGCTTATATCCAGTAACCCGGTCTACATGGGATTCGCTGCAAAGATACACACCCCCCTCAAACAAACAAACAAACAAAACAAAACAAAACAAAAACAAATAATCCCCATCCAAAATAAATGAATGAATAAATAAATAAAATAAAATAAACAACAAAAGATAATAGTGCATGAAAACAAAACAAACAAACAAACAAAATCCCTCTAAAACAAAACCAACTCAGATGTATTATGTAGATCCGTCAATGCTTCGAGTATAATGTCTGTAGGTAAATTGTCTAGGTTTTTGTACAGCCCATTAGTCAGATCATCATGGCGAGGCAAGATAACAAGTCAAGAAACAAACAATAAAATATATACTATTATTAATTGTTCTATAGAACTTAAAAAATAATATGCATGTAAAAGGCACTCTTGTACTTTCAACTGGAAGCACACTGGCTATAATAAAAACAAAACCATTCAATATCACAAATTTATCCAGTGATCAAAACGATATAAATAAAGAGATATGTAAAATTCATCACTATGCAATGTATGCTCGGAACCCCCTCCCCCCCCCCCCCAAAAAAAAAATCAAACAAACAAACAAAAACAAAAACTTTTATGCAGAAGCATACATAGCATAGTGGTGGATTTTACAAAGCTCTCTAATTATGTCGTTTTGATCTCAAGGTCGAAAATGTCCGAAATTGAATGCATGTTTCTGTTTTTATTATATAAAGTCTATCTATATTTGCGTGTCACTGAATGGAGCGTATGCCTGTATGGTTATAGTTTATATAAGCGTGTTCAGAATCGAAGAAATGATGGGTAGGGGGAAGGGTTGTCGTGGAAGACCTGAAAAGTCTACAACTTAGATTTTCTCTGGCGTTTTATGCTCAGTAAACAAACAAATAAACTAACAAATAATAAATAAATAAATAAATAAATGAATAAATAAAGTGAATGAAGAAAGTTAACCTCATTTCCAAACATTAGGGTCTGTGAATGACAGATGACAAAAATGTCACTGATACCTTGTGAATGTTATAATTTTACAATGTTTTAGGCAGTTGTTGACGCCATATAAAGAAGAAATATCGATACTCTTAGGGTGACTTAAAAGAATAAACAAACAAAAACTGTTTATTTTTTAATTTATGAAAATGTTCATGTTGTCGATAGTTACCCCTCTTTATGACAAACATGACGAATTCAATTTCATTATTAACATTTTCCATTTCCTGAGTAACAACATACCTGTCTCTCCTTTTTCCCCTTTCTTTCGATAAATTACAACTATAGTAGAGTCGAAATATCAATATTACTTTATAAAAGCAGCATGGATGGTAACAAATGCATTATAGTTGATAAGTGCTTTATTTCCCTCGTTACCATCGTTGAGTGAATGTTACAGATATGAGAAAAAAATCACTAAATGAATTGTCACCGAATTTAGATGTATCCGGCTTAAACAATCTGCGGTATAGGATGACCCATATTCATGATATTGCTTTTAAGTATAAAATCAATCCCGGCAATATTCTATGGGGATTGCTTTTTGAAGCAAATAGTGTTTATTACTATCAGTATAATTTTATAGTATATTATGCTCTAATTGAAGGATTCTCTGTCCGAGGTTTGTTTTGTTGAATTCTGATTTCCTACGGGGTTTTTTTCTCCTCTTTTTATACATGATGCGTAATTACGCGGAAAACTGATTGGTCTGTAAAGAATTGAATTTGCGCCTACAAGTTTTCATTAACCGATATATCGACTTATTTGTCTGATGTAACTTGTTTTTGAGTTGGCATGGGTTGTTTGACTCTATCAGAGATAGGATTCACATCGGTTGTATCTGAACATCAGAAGAAGTCAAATTGTTTCGCCTTGACAAGTAGGGACTGTAAACTTTTGTTCATTATTCTCATTTTTTTTTTAACAATACCTGTCCAAACCAGAGAAGGTCATGAAATACCCCGCTGTCCGTTGTTCGTCAATAGATTTTATCGCTAGGGGACAAACAGAGAAGCGGAATAAAGATCTGGGTCCGGCGCCATAAACTGAGGAAATACTTAAGTCAAAATTTCAAATTCTTCTGCTTAACAACGAATGATTAAGTGGGATTTGGATTTCATTGAGTTTTATTCTATCAATAAATAGAATTAAACCATTCTGCATTACAATTTATTTGAACATTTGATGAGGTAATAAATTAAAATGAAAGGAAAATTGACTTAAGTATATTCTCAGTTTATGGCGCCGGACCCTGGTCTTCGTAAGATTGGTTATACGTTCGATGTCTTGACGTAAAAATTCATTACTACTCTTCTGAAATTATTTATCGCAAAAATAAATAACTATAAACTCAGTGTGTCGGATACGTATTCTAGTAGTGCATGACCGATCCTAGTTCTCGTCCTTGACATTGAATCAAACCCCAGAGAAGGGGAGTAGTCACTTGTCCTATACAAGTCTATGCTGTGATTCTCTTTCCCTCGTCTTTGTAACAAGTCTCATAACAAACAAAGGAACGATCTCTCGGTATGAAAATATGCCGAAACACATTAATGTACAAACTAATAAATGGTTTTAAATGCGAGCATCAATGCAATCATCGACGGAAAGTGTTTTCTTCATATTGTGCTGAATATCTATCCCATTGATATTAGACTACTTATGTTAAATACTAAATACATGTAAAGTAAATCACTTAAATTTTGCATGTCTTTATTTGAGCGATGAAATAATTTTCGATATATATTTATGAGATAGTAATTTTTGAGAGAAGCCGTATACAGGTGATATGTGATAATGTAAACGTGGAGAGTTTCGCATAAGATTTTTATTTTCACGTTTTTAGCTATTACACAATTATTGTGTAGATAACCTCCCCCATCCATACACACACACTCACACATACCCCGTGAAATAAAACTCACTGTGATCTCCTCGGACTCCAATCTGTTTTATGTTTATATCCATGGTGATTTCTGTCATACAATTTGGTCAGGTTTCTAATTTGGTCAGGTTTCTTCTGCCTTCTCTTCCAGTTTAGGGATAAGTTTGTTAATTCTTCTTTTTAAAATTGTGAACGATTGTATATTTAACAACGATATACAAAACAGCAAAAAAATTCTTATTAAGATTTTATATGTTCTAATAGTCGGAAATGCCCTGCATTTTGAGAAGGAAAGAAAAATTGAGACTCAGACATTGCAAAAATTATTCCCACGCGAAATGTCGGACTTGTATTTTCGCAAACTTTTCCCCCAATAAAAATCACGTTTACAGTAAGTCAAATTCAGGATAGGGATGATCTTCGTTTTGCTTTGTGTCAAACCCCGGAAATTTGACAAAAATATCATGGTCGCGAATAAACAGTACTTAAAATAAACCTGCATGAGTCCAAAGTTTTGTCGAGAGAAGCTCCATCGCAAATTTGGCGAGATGGAGTACAGCCTTGTCTTTTGATATGAAATCATAATCTTTTTTTAAAAGCAAAAAGAAAAATAATCTTTGCTGAATATAAAAGTGAAAACTGAAGACATATCTGACAAAGTTGTATGACAAAAACCACCAAGGACATGCACATAAAGATGATAATAGTAAAATATACACGGAAAACGACGTTACAAAAATATTTGATGTGCTGCGGTTACGACACCGACTTAGGACGGTCAGTTAAAGTAACAAACATCACTCAGTTGGTGAAGTATTGTTGTTAATAATTTTAATATGTACGTCCAAGAAAGGTGTTTCCTGATCGAAAGTATTGGCTTTGTTTAATTGAAGTTCAGGTGGATAAATGTCAGTAATATAGTTTTCAAACTCAGGGTTATCGATAACTAAAATATCATCGAGATATCTAGAGGTGTCATTGAACCTATTAATAAGGTAGAAACGTTTAGAGGTTTGAATAGAATGCATAAAGTCTCTCTCATAACAGTATAAAAATAAGTCTTCTATAAGGGGAGCTCAGTTGGTGCCCATCAAAGTGAATCCAGGCTTTGGGCCCCATTCCTCTGGATCAGCACTTGTATAAAATATTTGTATCATTCAAGAATTGCATGTTAAAAGTCATCAGATAAATAGGGTAATATCAGTTCTATGACCAATAAAACAAATTGCTCATTTAACCTACAAAACACAAAGATCCTTTCAGTTATTATGAAGCATAATTTTCAACTCTTGTTTGAAATTTTATACACATTCAGAAAGTCATTTTATAAGCGATGATCGATAATAAAAGGGCAAAACAATGGCTATTTCAAACTCAGATCAGAATTCCCTGATTTCCTTTTTACGTTCATTCCCACGGCAATGAGAAACATGTGTCAAGTGATATAGTTGAAAAGTTAAAAATGATAAATGAAAGACTAATCATTAGAAATAATTAGCAAATTAAAAAAAATAACGAAAAAGAAAGAAAATGCAGTATTAAGTATTACAAAGGTCCCCTCCCCATGTTTGAAGGGGGAAGAAAACAAAAAATGTGGGGTAAACGAGCAGTTTCCACGCGAAATAAACGAAAAGAAAAAAAAAAGAGAAAAAAAAATATATCTATAGTTCAAATCGGCGAAACGACAACAGAAGCGGACACAGCTTGTTTATGATAGATTGTATATCGACGGGCAATTATTTCATTTGGATCCCAGTGATGAGGATGAGAATGACACAGTTGTCGTTGTGTTGGCGTCACTTCCGGAGCAACGTGCTAGTTCCAGTAGACTTTCAGTCGCGGCTCCAGAGTTCACTCCGAGAAACAGGGGTAGAGGTCGAGGAGGTACAGTGGAAGGTCAGGATACAGAAGATAGGAAGATCATGAAGGGTGTTCCGAATGTGTGAGTGACTGCGTTAGTGACCTTTCTAAATCTAACTCTGACTCTCTTATGACTAACTTTGAAACAAATTCAGGTTTTGAAAATTCGAATAATGTTGATGACATCAAAATTTTATCAATTAATGTATGTGGTATCAATAGACGCCTAAATTTTCGTGAATTTAACGAGCTGTTAAACAAGCAGGATTTACTTTTTTTCACTGAAACAAAAACAGATGACCTTGACTCATTAGAGATTAAAGATTATATAGTGGTTGCTAAAATAGAAAAAAAAAAAACTGGTGCTCGAATCCGATCAGGTGGTATTATGGTTGCATTCAGGGAAACGTTAACAGAATAAACAACACCTATTGAAACTGAGTGTAAATATGTACAGTGGTTGAAGGTGAAGGGTGAATTGTTGAATTGTGATGGCGATGTGTTGTTTGGAGTAGTTTATATAGTAGATTATATATATATATATATATATATAAATATATATATATATATATATATATATATATATATATATATATATATATATATATATATATATATATATATATATATATGTTTCTCCGTATACTTCGCCAGATGCTTTCATTGAACTTGAACTTAAATATTGAAATCTTATAAATACATGTGATTATGTATGTTTGACGGGCGATGAAATTGAATTATCCGAATTTGAATTAAAATAAGATGCTGACTGTGATCAGTTAACGGATGTATACCCATTAGAATTATACAATATTAATATTTACAGAATTAGTAATGATAAAATCAATAACAATTTAGGAAATCACCTGCTGAATTTTTGTAAAACAAATATATAGTTTATATAATATGAATGGAAGAGTAATAATGGCGCTGAGAATGGCAAGTTTGTCGAAATGCGCATATGGTGCACAAAATTAAAAGGTATATATGATATATAATTTATTATAACCACTAGGCCGGTGTCACTGCTGGTGGACTGATGGTACCCGAGGGCATCATAAGTCTAGTTTTCAGTGCTTTTGTACTGACATGAAATATATACTTCAAATTTTCAGTCATCAAATTAAGTAAATCACTCTAAAACTAAGGAGTATCTCCCTCATGTATAACTCTGTCCTTAGATAGATTCTTTGGTTCATTTTTCGGTCATTTTTGCTTCAACAGTGCTCTTCAAATATTTATATATTTTGAGAATTCCAATCATTCGGCCACGAGCATCACTGAAGAGACATAACTTGTCGAAATGCGCATATGGTACACAAAATTAAAAGGTATATATGATCTATATTTATTATAACTACATGATCATGTGTTGTTGATTATTTTATTTGTAATGTTGACTTTTTCAAACCTGTTGCAAATTTTGATGTTTTAGATTTTAATTTTTTTGTATTCGGATATTCACAAGCCTTTGATGTGTTGAAAACAAGATAAATGATCGCAACATTAACAAAATTCAAACTCAGAAGGAAGATATAGATACATTGTTCAATGATTCAGCTGAATTGTTGTTATCTTCAGCTAAACGTACATTTGGTACATTTTTACCGAGTCATTCAAGCAAAATACGAAAGTAACTGGTGTCACATGACTATGGCACTAACGACAATGTACCACAGTGGACAATCACGGACCCCTGAAATTCAGAGGTGAGACCAGGTGCCCGGGAGGAGTGAGCGTCCCCTGTTTGGCTAGCCACACCCGCCGCGAATGTCCTTACACACAGACGAAACAACAATAATTCAGTATATAGTAAAAATAAAGATTGGTTTAACAGTGAATGTCGTGCTGCAAGAAAACATTATTCAAAAGTTAGACGGAAATATAAGAAATATGGGACACGAATTTCTAAACAAGAGTAACAAGAAGTTCAAAGGAATTTCAAGTATATAATGGACAAATCAATTGGACAATTCAGAATTAATCTGCAGCGCAAAATTAAAAATTTAAAAGGTTCGAACCCTAAAGGATTTTGGAAAATAGTAAACAATAAATGTAATAATAATCATAATGTAAATATTGTAGATCTTTATAATTATTTTAAGAATGTAAATGAAAATGGTAGCTATATATATAATGATCTAGACGATGTAGATACTGATGAAGTGTTTGAAGACAGCTGTTTTATAAATTCTCCTATCACTCAAGAAGAAATTATTAATACTATAAAATCAATTAAAAACAACAAATCAACGAGTTCAGATGCTATTATCAAGGAGTATTTGAAGTCTTCTATTAACGCTATATGAAAAAAAGTTTAATTTAGTTTTCGATACAGGTATTGTTCCAGAAACATAGTGGATTGGACATATAAAACCAGTTTATAAGAATAAAGGCAGTCAAGCGGACCCACAAAACTACCGTCCCATAATTTTGTTATGTTGTCTTCGTAAAGTTTTTACTTCTGTCTTGTGTAATAGATTGACGCAATATACTGAAAGCATTAATCTTATCAAAGAAAACCAGAGTGGCTTCCGGGCCAAATACTCAACCATAGACAACATGTTCGTACTATATTCTTTGAATGAATTGTCATTTGTAAATAAAAAGAAGTTGTATTGTGCTTTTATTGATTTTAAAGCTGCATTTGATAAAGTATGGAGAATAGGATTATGGAGAAAATTGTTGAATAACCATATATCTGGAAAATGTTTGAATGTTATTATGAAAATGTATAATGGTTGTAAATCTAGAATATGATACAATAATAAACTCTCTGAATACTTTCCTTGCCAAAATAGAGTAAGACATGGTGAGAGTTTATCACCAATGTTATTTTCAATTTATTTGATTGATTTAGAAGATTTTTTTACGCGGGAAAATAATATTGGTTTAAATACGTTGTCGGAAGAAATTGAAAATGAACTTAATATATATTTTAAAATTATGGTAATGTTGCACGCTTGATGATACTGTTCTTATTTCCGAAAATAAGGATGATCTGCAACATCAATTGAATTGTTTTGAAAGATATTGTGATGAGTGGAAATTACATGTGAATGTTGATGAAACTAAGATAATCATCTTTGGTAAAGGGAGACAACCTTCAAAGTTGTCTTTTTATATAATAATAATGAAATTCAAATTGTGAAAGAATTTAAATATATTGGTATATTATTTTCGAGAACTGGTTTTTTAAGTAATATAAAGAAAGTACGTTGTACAAAGAGCAACTAGAATTATGTATGAAATTAAAAAAAAAATCCAGAGAATTAAACTTATCTCTAGATTGTCAGTTTGATGTGTTTGACAAAATGGTTATTCCTATACTTCTTTATGGTTGTGAGTTATGGGGATTTAAAAATTTAGATATCTTAGAAAAACTTCATCATAATTTGTGTAAACTTGTTCTTAATCTAAAAATGTCTACTCCAAATTTTATGATCTATGGTGAACTAGCCAGATATCTTTTGAGTATATATGTGAAAATGAGAATGATTAAATTTTGGATTAAATTATTGAATGGTAAAGACACTAAATTATCTTATATCCTATACAAACTTTTATATACATGAGATACGAGTAATCAAGCTGGTGTGCAGGTTAAATGGATACACTGTATACACAATATCTTAATAACGTGTGGTTTGAATTATATCTGGTTATCACAAAATGCAGAAAATGAAAAATTGTTGATAGCAAATGTAAAACAAATCTTACATGATCAATTTCAACAAAAATGGGTTTCTGATTGTAACGAATTTAATAAAGGTATATTTATAATTTATTTACAAATTATAATTTTTCGTTTAGAAAATATTTAGAAGCTAATATATTGCGGGATTATATCATTACATTGGCCAGATTTAGAACAATAAATCACAAACTACCAATCGAAACCGGCAGATGGGCTAATATCCATAGCAACCAAAGAATATGTCATTTATGTGGGAATGAAATCGGTGATGAATGCCATTATATTATGATATGCTCAGCATTTATATGATAGTCGAAAATTGTATATACCATCAAAATATATATCACGCCCAAATACCTTTAAATTTTATAACTTATTTTCATGTGAACAAGTCTCTATTATTAATAATCTTTGTAGATTTATAAAACTAATTAATAAGAGAGTTTTCCCTCCAGGTTAAAATACATGTTGTACGCTCTTGTGTATGTGTAATATATATGTTCTATTGTATATGCTATGTACATATCTTCTCTGTGTAATAAAGTGTAAGAATAAATAAATTGTAAATTAATGATGGCATAAAACAAATCGATCAATTTCATTTCGAATATATCATTGTTTCTAGCATAATTTATTTGCTCTTTCTTATGAAGCTATTGACTTTCAATCTTTATATTTAATCACATTCAAAAATCTGTTTTAGTAAACAACGAAGAAGTACCGAAGGGTAAACCATGTCTCATAGTCCATGGAATAAAGGGGACAATATCGTGTTTAGTGTCATATTCAGACAATTGCGAACCCCAATAAAATCGAGGTGAGACCAGGTGCCCGGGAGGAGTACCGGTAAGCGTCCCCTGGTTGCATACAACACCCGTCGCAAAAGTCCTGCAACAACCTTTCAAATCGAGAAGGTAAATACATAAATATACACTCATGACCATACGAAGGAGACAGTACCACAAATTCAAATTTTACATTCAAGGCAAGAAATGCTGCCCGCCTGAAGTTCCGGTGTCGGAAACGCAGGTGAACAAATATCTGTATATACATGTATACACGTATTATGTCAAATCAAGTATAGTCAAAAAGTTAAGATGGTTATTTGGTATGGTCAGGTCCCAAAAGATCAATTCAAGAGTGAACAGTGTCAATGTGGCACTCAAAACTATTGACCGTGGTGAACTTTCGTGGAATCCTGAAAATCATAGTGAAGATCAGGTGACCGACTTATATACAGAACAGAATAAAAAGACTGTAAAATAGTAATGAAGTTTTAATGAGGGTTTCGAAACATAAATTTGGGAAATCATTGTAAAATACCTATTTGTTTGTAGTTTTATGATCAAGATATGAGTACGAACTAGGTTGTTATTACTCCTATACTAATACAATAAATATAGAACATATATACCTTATAATTTTGTACACCATATGCGCATTTCGACAAGTTATGTCTCTTCAGTGATGCTCATGACCGAATGATTGGAATTCTCAAAATATATAAAAATATGAAGAGCAGTGTTGAAGCCAAAATGACGGAAAAGTGAACCAAAGAATCTATTTAAGGACAGAGCTATGCATGAGGGAGATACTCCTTAGTTTTAGAGTGATTTACTTAATTTGATGACTGAAAATTTAAAGTATATAAGAACTCTGAAATCGACTAGCAGGATAAAAATAAGTGTGAATTATCCTGGTAGTATATACTCATATAACCTCACTTCGACTGTTGTTTGTTAAGGGCATAAATCAATACAACGGATTATATTGCTACAATATACACAATGCAAACTCTTGTCTGTGCAAAGTTAAACAGTCTATTTTTATACCTTAAAACTATTAATGTAATTTGTGACAAATATTGACATGTCATAATGAATTTCAAAGCTAGCTTTCATTTTGATGAGTTGATAAGTCCATGAAAAGTTTACCGAGTAACCCCCCCCCCCCCCCAATAGAAAACGAAAAGAAAAAAAAAACATACATAGGAACAACAAAGGCAACGCCTAGCGTGGTATAATATGCCCGTCGATAAAATTTGAAAGTATGCAAACATTCCCCCCTTTGTTTATCATTCAGGACCTTAAGATGACACATGCTTTGGCCCTGGGCAACAACCCTATGAAATATTATGGAAATCCATGAAGGCAGTAAGAACTTAATGGTAAAGAGAAGAACTTTCTATTTCTTTTAATTATGTCAAAAATGTAAGAGTTCAGAAGAAACAAAATCCTGTAAAATATATTTAAGTTCATACATCCCCTCTGACTGTTAGTCGGGACTCCTTTGATCAAGGATCTAAGATCGCTTACAAACGGACAGAGCACGGTTTACTTATGATGATGTTGCCTTACATATTTTTGATAGCAACATATTATTCTATAAACGTTTCGTGTGTAATAAAATTTTTATGACCTCTCTTCACGAGAAACCTGTTGATCCTTGTTCTCTACATGGAGAATAATTTATACATTTTTAAATGTGTCTCCTTTGATTGTGCTGCTTTTGCGATGGGAAGGTGGGCGCCTGTAAATCGGTTAACCACACCAATTGAATGACGATTGTTATCTCAACTGACCGTCTTCAGTCAGTTTCGTAATCGCAGCACAATCGAATATTTTGTAATGTCATTTTCCGTGTATATTATACTATTATCATGTTTGTGTGCATGTCCTTCGTGAAGAAGAAGACAAGGCATATAGTTTCAGAATCAAAAGGGGTTTTCTTCTATTTTATTTTAGCATTTTGTATAAGTTTTATGAAAATTCATTCACGATTACTAAAGTTATTGTGTTCTATAGAAACTGCAATTATTCTAGCCATGAAAAAATCCCATAACTCCGTACCGACAACACGTATTTAAAAAAAATCGAAAGGGCTCTTCCTTTATGTTATTTAAGCATTCTATATAGGTTTCATGAAAAATCCACTGACATTTACTAGAATTATCGGACGGACAAACAAACGGACAGACAGACATTTTCATATCATTATATGTCCCGTTTCTGACAGGCATATACAAGGGGAATAAATAAATATATATAAAAACCCTCAAAAATAAAACACAAACAATAGAGAGAAATGAAAAAAAAAACAACAACTGGAAAATGCATTTTAAACACCTTTTTAACCTTTGTGTTATTATGTATGTAAAAGAATCTAGTTCATGTAAACTAAATAGGTTTTATCATTATCATCTTTGAGGCAAAAATACTTCCTACCGGTTTTGAGAATATTTTTGACTAAAAAAAATATCTGTACAAATTAATGACGTTTTAATAGTAAGAAAACGAAGCAGTACCGAAGGGTTAACCATATCTCATAGTCCATGGAATAAAAGGACAATATCGTGTATAGTGTCATATTGACAAATGCGAACCCTAATAAAATCGAGGTGAGACCAGGTGCCCGGGAGGAGTAAGCATCACCTGGTTGCATGAAAACATCCATCGTAAAAGTCCTGCGACAACTTTTCAAGTCGAGGAAGTAAATACATAAATATACATATATGAACACATAAAGGAGACAAGAACACGAAGTCAAATTTTCCTATTCAAGGCATGAAATGTTGTTTAATTGAAATTCCGGCGTCGGAAATAGACGTGAATAAATGTCTGTATATATAAGTATTATGTCAAATCAAGTATAGTCAAAAAATTAAGATGGTAACTTTGTATGGTCAGGTCCCAAAATATCGGTTAACATTCTTGAAAGAGGGATCTGAAATTGCACTAGATCCTCAGTGACAATTTCAAACAATCCTCAATATATCTTTGAAGAATAGTTTCGTGGCAAGAAGCCTAGCTCTCAGGACGAAATTTTCGTATTTAGAGCATACCCTGGTATAGCATATAATTTCTGAAATGAAGACACCGTTTGTGGAAGGGGAAGGTATGTTGCTACTCAGAAAAGGGAAGTTCGTAATAATAAAATTGAAATCGTCACGTTACCATCGTCACTATATGATAGGAGTATATCGAGGTATGAAACAGAAGATGCGCTCTCAAGTGTACCTTTTTTCTCGAGTTCCTTTGGATATATGATGTTGAGGTGATCCTTAAATACAGGGTTGTTAATCGACAAAAAGTCATCGATGTATCTGTATGTAAATTTGAACTTAAATGCTGATTGTTTATTGCCTATGGAAAACAAAGACTATGAATTCTGCTGTAAATGTACAAAAATATGTCGGCCAGGAGAGGCGCGCGATTAGTACCCATCGGAATGCCAACAATCTGTTGGAACACTTTCCTACCAAATATCTCAAAGATATTATTTATAAAGGATTCTAACATTTGGAAGATCTCTTTTTCTGTGAACTTGCTGCTGGGATCAGACTGTTCCTTAACAAAATATGCGTCGTTGTGACCTAAAACGAAATACTTATATCTGCGAATTCCTTTTTTTTTAAAGAAGGCGTTTTGAGTAATTGTTATTCTATTCTTAAGTTTTTTATGAGGAATGGTTATATAAAGAGTCGAAAAGTCAAAAGATTTGATGCTAGTGACATTATTGAAAAAAGGATATTTAAGTGCTTTAGAAGTTCCTTGGAATTATTTAGGATCCATATCTAATTGATTCCGTTTCTCGAGCAAGCAGTAGAGCAGTATTTCTGAAGACCATGTTTGATTTCTGTTAGAATTTTGATGAGTAATATGGAAAGAGGTCTGGTGAAACACTTGGAAGATCCAGCTTTGAATCGATGCTTTTATGGAGTTTTATGCATCTTTGGAATCCAAGAAATATATGGTAGCTCGAGATCAGATTCATTTGTAGTAATACCGAATGAAATGAGAACTGACTTGTGATTATCCAATACCTCTGAAGGAGTCAGATTTGTAACTGTTTAAGTTGGCTTACCAGGCGTTGAATGAAAATCAAGCTCTTCTATAAGACATTTAATATAATATGCCTTACATACAAATGTGTAATTGTCAGCTGTCTTGTCAGCAGGAACAATAAAGAAATTTTAGCGGAGTCAAAAAAGTTCTTTAACGACAATGTAGTCACGAAATATAGAACTCTTTGTTCTCGAAGAAAAGATAAAGTCTTCGAATTCTTTTCTTTAGCAGACTTCTGATCGACTTCAGCCATTCAGAAAGAGTGTCTGATTCTACTCTTTCTTTCTTTTAGCCAAACGTCTGGCATAACCTTCACATGGGTTCATAATAATATCAAAATTTTGACGCCATGTAAATGACTTTGGCTCTCTATATTTTGGGCCTTTACTTAAAAATCTCTAAGTTTTTCATTGCAAGCAATATGGAGATCTCCTGTCAAAACATGACTACATTTATTATGTTTAAATATAAAGATGATGGACAAATCCAAACCACAAATCCAAAAACTTAGACGAGGAACATGAACACTCTATAGGGTTATGAAAGTCTAAGTCTTTCAGATCTACACATTTCAAATTTTGTTTATAGTTAAAGATTTTGGAAGCAACTGTTGGTGTACATCTATAGGAAATACAAGGCGACTTCCTCATTTTTTAAGAATGGAGGAGCATTATCTTTGACAGACTTGTGATTTAAAAGTTTACTTAAATTAAGTGCGTCAATTCCCTTATTTGCAAAAAAAAAAAATAGTTGAAGAAATCGGGACTTCTCATTACCATCTACAGGCTTGTCTGGATGGACGGCATGAAATAGTCTGTTACATGAGATGTTCAAGACAATTACCTGGAGTCGATATTTTAGAGTGCCAGATTCAGTTAAATATAAGTTTCGCGTGGATGCGTACGACTCATGTAGCATTTTTAATTGTAGCGAATAACGCTTAGCACGAATATAATGAGGACCTAAAATTTGATTGATAAATAGTAGAAGGCCATCAAAGTAGATGTTATGGAACTCAGGTCTGTTATATTTTCGTTTACCATGACTTCGACGTCTTCTTGGCGTATTATCAAACAAACGCTTGCCACTTACTGACCGACATCCAGGACTTGTAAGATTCCCAATACTGATAATATGGTCATTACATTAGAATTCGTGGACCTCGGAAACCTGAGGCGCCCGAGCAATGTAAACGAAATGTCCTCACAAAAATACTGAAGATGGTTGATACTATATAGAAAGTGTTAGAGCTAAACAACACCATAGCAAAGGCTACTATATTGTGTTATATGTCAGATAGATCACGTAGAAACAAAAAGGCAATGATCTCGGAATGACGTAAAATAGGAATAAAACCTTAATAGATAATTTAAAAAAAACACAACCCCCCTAAAAAAACCCGAAAAAAACCCCCAAGAACACAAAAACAAAACAAACCAAAAAAACCAACAAAAAGCAAAAAAAAAAAAAAATTAAAAAAAAAAGATAAAAAGAAAGAGAAGAAAAAAGAAAGAAAAGAAAAAGGTGTATAAGCTGATTAGGATTGAGAATAAACGTCATCCCATATTGAAAAAGCACATTTGCTTTAAATGTTTGTCTGGTTTGATTAAGATCATCAAAATGATTGAAAATCCTTTACATGATGCTTCAGGGTTTCTTTTGTTCTATTCATGCATGGCTTTGTTGAAAATATAATTTGGAAATTAGTTCTTTGTATGTCAATAATGATGATATTATTGTGTAAAATAAATCCGATATCTGAAAACAATAAAGAACATCTTTCGAGATTGTATTTCACCATAAATGAAATGGGCAAAATGGAATCACATAAAGATAATCAAATATGTAAACAAAACCTCATTAAGTTTAGCCCAAAACAAATAATTGGTTCATTAGTTGACAGTAGTTATATATACTGGTTGAAATTATAGGACATTGTAAAGTACATAAATAAGCTTTTATAAACTATAATATATGAATAGTGCATAAATCAGTCTTACCACACTAATCGAGGGAAAATAGAACTTTTTTCTATTGATATTATATTTCAGTCCATGATAGACATACGATACTTGATGTAAACTTTGCGTCATTTCACACTGACATCACTATGCTGGCATTAACGTCATAATGAAAATCCCGGCAAAAAGTAGCATAACTGGCATTAGGCTCCCTACACCATGTAAAATGGGAAAACATCTATTGATACCACATTGATACCACAACTGCATTACAGTTTAATATTTTTGTGCTTACTCTTTTATATCTGCATATCCGTGGAGACATATTTCCTTTTTCCTTTTCTTTCAATATCAACGAATTATTATCAGTGGCCATTTGTTTGAAATTTTATCAACTGGTTAAGCTAAAAAAATGGTAAAATTTCATTTGACTATATCTTTGACTAGTCCATACCAGAATCATAAGAGACAAGTTGACCTTTATGGCGTCGCACTGGACTATAGATCTAAGGAACTGGGTTTGAATCCTGCTGTCGGTTATGATACTTTTATAGGTAATTTATTATCTTCTGCCTCCCTATCTGTCCATCGGAGAAGACACGGTAAACCGAGGGCCCCGTGTCACGACATACGTTGGCACATTAAAACCTATCTATACTTCGAATGGGGTCGTAGTATATGACAAACTATGAAGCAAAGCACTGAGCAGGTATCGCCATCATATAAGTGCAATAATGTTTCGTAAAATAAAACAGATAAAATATAAATTATAATTATGTTTGCTTTATGACTTTAAGTCATCAAACTTAAGAATGGAATTTACAATATCAATCATTTATGGTTTTTTTCGAATAAGAAACCTTTATCAGTGATCCTAAAGTCAAAATATACAACAGATGTTGAAGAACATAAAACTCAAGTACCAGGAGAGAATAAGAAGTTTAGACAATTATAATGGCAATTACACTTCTCACCACATTTTCATGAAATACTACACAATAAATAAATAAGTTAATAAAAAAAAATTGAAAAGTAGCTAAACTAATGCAGCCAGATATAATTGGTGGAAACATGAATCATCAAACAATAAGGAAATCTAATGCCTAATAGGGTGAGTAAGCATCTTACGTCGACAAACCATACCCACTATATTTAATTCCACGATAAAAGTCAAGTAAATATTGTTTAGTTCATTCAGTATTTTGTATGAAATGAAGACATTAAAATGAAACACATAGAGTGTGTAATATGATTGCACGATATGGGAAATATTTGTCTGGTAGTGATATGAGAGGTCCGGTCTGGTAGTAATATGAGAGGTCCTGTCTGTGCTAATAAATTTTACCTCTCAACACAAGCTGTTGGAAACACATACAGTATTTATTGTGGTTTAATTAAGAACCTTTTTTACTTGAGTGTTAATCAAGTAATAATATTATTCAATAGAAATCCGATACTAATGGACGTTAAATACCGAGGAGTTTGTATGAATACAGACAAAATTAATTAAGCCCGTGACCATAATTGTTAAAAAAATCAATTATACTACTTTGATAACGTTAACCGTGCAAATTGATTCCCGCTTTTGTATTAGATTGGTGCAGTAGATTGTGGTATTTTCACGATTTAAATCCGGTATGATCAGTTCGTGAATGGATAAAGTGAAGACAACACAATCGTTCGAATATGAAACAAAGAGATATTTTGCATGTTGTTAGTAAGGCGGAGGAGAACCAAACTGATGATAATGTACCACGTTCATTTATACCTTTACAAAAGGTAATGAAATCATTACTGAATGTGATGCTCGTGTTTGGACTATATCATGAACCGCTTTCCCAGACCAGCATTCATCCTGAGAGCAGAAATCAACCAAAGGATGGTATGCGGAAATCAGTGACTAAAATTTACTGTATCACCGTTAATATATTATTGCTGTTGAATGTATTGCGATATGTGGCTACTTTCATCGTAAATTCTGATCACGCTTTAAACATCATTGTTTTCAAGATTGTGATTTTCGGTTGGTTTCTCAACTGTTTCCTGAATTCATTCATCATGTATATTGCATGCCGAAAGCCAAATCGTTTGCATGCATTTTTCTTGTTTTATAACAAAATATCAACGGATGAAATAGCCAGATCTATAAGTTTCAATACAAACTGTTTGACTTTCCGACGCAGAATGAAAATAGGAACAGCTTTGGGGATCCTGTTTACTGTATTTAATACTGCAGCGATGAGTTATATGCTTCTCTGGAACCCTGATAGCTGGATGTCGGTTTCGATGATCTCTCCAATCCCGTCACATATCATCAGTAGTATAACCTGTTCCGTCATAATTTTGTTTTGTGGAGGAGCTTTCATCATTCCTGTTGTTTTCATAGTAGTTTTATGCTCTGTTCTCAGATTCCAGCTTAATACTATCACCAAAGTTCTTGAAGATTTTGTTGAAACAGATGGAAAGAATTGTACAATTAGACTTAATGACATCCGCATTAAACATTTACAGTTTACAAAAGCAATCACAATGTTGGACAAAGATTTCCAGTACTTATACGCAGAAATGTATGTGTTATCAATTTGGTTAGCTTGCTTTTGCCTATACCAGATGATAAACGGTCAGGATTTGACAACATTTCATATGATTCTGTTTGGTATGTGGCTGATGGTGAACATCATATCAGTTTTATCCATATCTATTGCTGCGGCAAGAGTCAATGACGAGGTATTCTTTAAGATAATACTCATTTATTCTTATTATTACTTTTATTAATATCTCATGGGTTTAAATGGATTTAACACTTATTTTAGATTTTATATTTTCTGGTTAATTTTTCAAAACTGGTTATTTTATTGATAAACTATGCCAAGTGCCGATTCTACATCGCAAACATTCTTCAATAGATCTTCCTCTCGGAAGGTTTGCTGTACATCAAATCTCTCCTGGAGGTTTGCTTCGCAATTTTACTCTAAAGTAACTTTCTCCTTTATAATTTTTCGGACTGAAGTTTAAGGAGTCTTCCAAAGAAAGCATAAAGACATCTGACTCAGTCGTATGACAAAAGCACGGTTTATATATAATATGCAATGAATTGTGAAAGATTGTTTAAAAGTAGAAACTGAGCAACGTGTTTATATCGGAATTAATATCGAAGATAATAATTTAGTATTGATGGTCAGTAACGGTATTAATCAAATGTATGCAACGTAGGGAAAAATCACCATATTTTCTCCGAAATTTGGTTGGTTGGATGGTTGATTGGTGTTTTACGTCGCTTTCAACAATATTTCAGTTATATCGCGAAATGGAAGCAGGAGGTTACCAACCTCTTAAACATAGTGGTGCAACCCGAGAATCGAACCCAAATCGTCCGCGCCGCAAGCCAAACCATTAACCACTACACCAAGCCTGCCCCCCCCCCCCCCTTTCTCCCGAAATTTGGAAATTGTACACAGTCCTAATCAGATATTCATTAAGTTATACCTCTACGATTCTCGTAAAATATTCAAATTTACAACATATAAATTCAAACAGTGTAAGTTCTTTCTATGAGGGAGTTTTGCTGTATTGTATAACTTCCTCAGAAAGGTTTCTTTTAATTTTAATGTTTGTGCTATGTAAATGACATTGATATATAAAATCCGTATAAATTACCTATTGGCTGCAATTGTTTGTGATAGCGCCATAAAGCATTGTAGATAAACAACCTCGATAAACGAAAAAGATAAATTGATAATTTGCATAGATAATTAATATCTATGTACAATACATGTATAGACGAAGAATACGGATTTAGTACACTTTACTCGTATTTTCTAGGTACAGTCACCACTGGAACATATTTTTGATCTATCAATGGAAAATGGAAATATAGAGGAATTCAAACATGTGAGTATTTTAAAAATATCTATTAAATTCATGTTCATTTGCGTAAGCCACTCAGGTAATCTTAATCTAGTTTACATTGGCTAATTTATGATGCCGAATCTGTATATTTTATGAAATTCATATAACAAATAGAATATTCATATAACAAGTAAGTATATTCATTGAAAATTATTTAAGTCATATTATAACGGTGGATTAAATTTATCACTTTAAGTTTTGCTTTATTCATTATGCAATATGTTATGGGTCAACTTTTCCATTAGGTTTGAATCTAAAAGGAGTTACTATGAGGTCTTGCCACATGTTCCATATATTTCAGAAGATGTACCATATAGCATTGTGTTGCTTTTTCATAGAAATATTGGCCATTAAATTTGTATAACGTCATAGCAGATTTTGTTTCTATTTCTACTTAAACCAAACAGCCTTAATGCTAAGAATCTATTTTGGAATTCCAGTTCTTTCAATAAATACAATCGTATTCACTACTCAAATGACACTTCATCCGTACTTAACATGAATACACGTTCTTTCTTTAACCAGATGACATTATTTATGAATAAGCTGGTCGGACCATCCATAGGCTTCACAACAATGGGTTTAGTTACAGTCACAAAGGAACTGATTTTATCAGTAAGTATAGATTATTTAATTATTTCATTAAAAATACATCATTGTATGAAAATAATGTAAGTTTTCAACTTTATTTAACAACAGCATTGCCTTTCTTAGCAGTTTATCATAGATTTATGGCCTTAAGGTAAGAGTGTAATGGAAAATTATTAGACAATTCTTTAATGTTTCTGAAAAATACGAGGATATTAAAATGTACCAACTGGAATATTAATAAGCTTATACTCTAATAAAGAGCACCGTGGTATAGTTCATACCTAAAAAGTGTTTGGATTCACTACACTCCTCACAAGATTGTTAAGATTTGTTTCATACCTTAAAGAATATCTGGATTTGCTTCATATCTCACAAAATGTCATCTCTGTTCACCGGTTACACCCATCGTTATATCTAACATAAGATCTGAAAAGTATAAAGTACATTTGTGCATTTACACATGTATGTGCACACGAGCGTTAATGTGAACGAAACTCATACGAATTATATTCGTATTGATATCACACGAAAAGTTTGCTGCGAATTATGTTCATTACAAAACATTTCAAATTCATTTACTTATGGTAATGTTAATTCATATTTGAAGATGTGAAGGAATTTTACCAATTTCTCTCTCTCTCTCTCTCTCTCCTTATTGTTTTGTTTTATTTTGTTTGTTTTTCGGGTTTATATTCTGTGTTTTTGTGTTTTTGTTTTATGAATTTTTAAGTCTTCAAAAAGAGGATTATGGGGTAAATTTTCAAATTTTCAACTTCTTCTGCAGAACCACTTAATATTCAGGGAGATGGATTAATATGGGTTGTCCACTTGTTTCTAAATCCCTTTTTATTTGTTTGTATGTATATCATATGCCTTACTGGAATAAATTGTTTAAATTAAACACATGATGGATTTTGATGAAACTTGGTAACAATGATGTATTCATTGTTTACAGTCAAATGTGTTTACAAAATGTAATAAAAACACAGAGAATCTGCAGAGAATATATATTCATCTGCTAATTCATCAAGCAGTCATGTGGATAGGCAACTTGTAATCAGAAGGGCGATATATCTTGTTTAATTTGAGCATTCCGTGTAAACGAGACACCTCATATCGATAAAAGTTTCTCACCTTACATAGCATTCACAACTAAAAATTAGATTTGCAAATGATGGGCTCAGACTACTTTTTCATACTCTAGAAATGCATCATGAACTAATTTTCAACAACAGTTTCCTTTTATCTTCAATGAATATTTTTTAAAATGTATTTTAAATTGAAGACTTTTTTTTGAAAACTTGTGATAATAAGGAGACAACTCCTAGAGAAATTTTAAAGTTTAGTAAGCAAGAGCGGTTACTCTGAACGTTATAGTCTTTATCATAAATCTACTCTTTTAGATTTTCTTTTTCTTCTTCGCTATAGTGCAAACCGATTAAGTATTTTATCACTATCAAGGTGAGTGAATGGACGTCTATGTACAGTGCAGTTAAAACAGGATAAAGGGTTTGTTGGTACTAATTCTTAACAAACTTCAAAAGTTGCTCTGGAGTCTGTGTTTTTGTGATACAAATTCATTTCAAAATTAATGTACATATATTAATCAAACAAATAAGTGTATGCATATAATAAATATAGAACATATATACCTTTTAATTATCTAATATGCAACAATTAAAATGAAACAAATATGGACCACAATAACAAAAAAATAATTATGATGACGAAATTCCTTCAAGATTAATACAAATCATTTTATCACGACGGGTTTGACCGGTCGGCAGGGGATGCTTACTCCTCAATGGCACCTGATCCCACCTCTGTTTTGACAGAAGTTCGTGATTGTTTATATTATATTTACATATGTATTGTCGTGTGTCTTCGACTTCGAGTTGTGGATTTCGGAACAATATCTTGGATTTGTACTTATTGTTGTTATCAATTTGTATTATTGCTTTTGAAAGCAATAAATATATAAACTATAATGTTTTGGCATAAGAATGAATAAATGGATAATAAAATGATTGTTACATATATATCTTAAATATCTTATATGCTATATGTATATGAATTAAAATTACCATTGAAGACTCTGATTAATATGAAATTAGTAGTGAAATATAAAAAAATCCCATGTAATGCATAAATTTTAAAGAAAATGTTGTATCTTACTAATCTTATTCACATTCATATGTTCAATATACAAAATACAAGATACATGAATGGAAGATTAGTATTATACATTTTAAAACTCATTAAAACTAGAGCTGTCTGCATAGCAGAACTAAAACTCCCAATCTCAACATTTGTGAAACTCCAAGGTCAAGGTCAAGAAGTCAAAAGTCATGGCCTCAAACGAAAGGTATTATGACAAGGAATCTTATGTAAAGTAACAAAGCGCTTCACCTTATAGTTCCAAACATATAGCCTGGTTAAAGTTTTTAAAAAGTAGGTCAATCGTCAAGGTCACAAGGTCAAAGGTCTCACCACAAGGAATCTATATGTAAATTAACAAACCCCTACACCTTATACACGTTCAAAAGTTCAAAAGATACAGCCTTTTGAAAAGTATGTCAGACTCCAAGATCAAATTCACAAAGTCAAAAGTCATGAAATGTCTCGCCAAAAGGAATCTCTGTATGCAGTTTCAAACCTTTACCCCTTATTGTTCAAAAGCTAGGCCAAGGTTAAAGTTTTCTGAACAGACAGACAGACAAAGTGATTCCTTTATTAACACCTTCCCCCCAAAAGCCCTCTTCGCTTGCATGTCTTAGATTATGACTTTCTTCTCTTCTTCTTCCAATACGAACTACACTAAAACATTGAGCGTTATACTTCATTAACAGTAAGTCACGTTTTATAATAAGATACATGTAATTGAGTTATATTTTTACTGTAGATAACATTAGATAGTTTTTAATACCTTTAAAATGTATTATGCAACATTATTCAGGCAAAATATGACAATTTAGTTTACAATCATCTGATATCTGCTTTGTTTTGTTTAAGAATAGCTGATTAGGCTCATGTTGTGCTTAAGTTAGACCAATCACCATGCACGTTCAATTTCTGCAATTTACATTTCACCATTTATCCACTATTCATCATTCTATTGATAACGTAGTTCTAAGACTTTTGAGTTGTACTATATCTGAAAAAAAAGGATATCTATAAACAGTACATCTGTTATCATCATGGAAACCATGTCAATTATTAATTATTATTACAGAGGCTGTAATAAATAATCATTTAAAGTAATATATATATAAAAACAGGACATGTCATCATAATTTGGAGGAAAAATAAGTGTCCTAACAATGATAAAATAATAATAAAGATCATATAATGATAACCTATTTCCTGAGATTTTTCACTTTCATTATATTTATTGATAATAAATGTTTGGTAGATTTATTGTGCATTGGAACTTCTGTTTATTGAAATAAACTGAAAACATAGGAAGAAAACTCCAGTGGAATTTCCTCGCTTCAAATGCAAATTCATTGCGTGCATAAGTGTGCAACTATCATAGGTTTATATATAAGATTTTATTGTAAACTTTCACATATATTTACGACAGCTTCCAACACGGCTTCCCTCGCATAAAACTCGTGAAAGAAAAATTCTGGACGGATTCTTCACATCGGTAAACAATGCCGATTATTACAGTTTAAATAACTTTATAAGCATTGTCATGCTATATAAATATTACTATATAAAACTGTAACTATCTGAGAGGTTCTCCAGTGTCACTTTACATATCAATCTTTCTTATTTGTATTAATATTTACCTTTCACTATGTCTGGGGTGCAGCACAGAAAATGGTCGTAAATGCTATGTAGCTCCAACATGGAAAATATCACAACTTCATCTTGACTTAGTTATCGTTTTTTTTTAATTCCCTAGCGGCTATTGGGAATACTACCTCACATGTCATTAAGGTATACATTCCGATAAATTACGACTTTTTCATAGTCTTATACACAGTTTAATATACTCATTCACACCCTTTCTATTACTATATCAAATATTAATATTTTGTTTGACACGTCATTAAACCTATATTGCCTCAAGCTCTCATAACCTCCTCCTCCCGTATCAAAATACACGTACAGCATTTCCCAAGTTAAAATATCGAATTTCATGTCCATTTATATTTCATTCTGGTATCCCATAGCACGAGTGGGTATTGCTAGCATAAAGTGTTTAGCTATTAGGAGTAAATAAAAGTGTGTGTAAATGAAAAAAAGTTTTAAAAACAAAAAGATATAAAGTACTTCGAAACTTTTGACCAAGGGTTACAGAAAATTTTTCGGAAAAATCTATAAATCTTATTTAAAGCTTTTATCAAAATTCGGATATACATGTATTATGTATTACTGTGCGTCCAACGAAATCTCCCTTCCACATTCCTACAGTGATCTTTTATATAGACTTAGAAGGATCATTAGTTCCGATGACTTCATCGCTTAAGGTTAAAAATAGTCAAACGCCTTCGCTATCGCTAATATGACCTTAACATCATCGCTAAAACTATAAATCTTGTACTGGACACTTCTTCAGACTTTTCTAGAGCGTTTCACTCTAACAGGGTGGTTAGGACTCTATGACAGGCCTAGTCTTTACCTCTTCAGAGATTTAAGGTCCTGTGCCTTGTCCCCTCTGACTGTGAAGTTTGGACTCCGATGAAACGAAGACCTTTCTATGTCCTGATTGTTTCCTTTTTACCTTCGGTGGCTTTTGTCATACGGCTGAGTCAGATGCCTTCATCATTTTTTCCTCAGATTAGTTAGTGAGGCCCATCGCAAATGACTAAGTTAAAATTAATCAAAATGCGTTGTTTGCAATTTTCGCATCAATAATTTATCGGGAAATATTTTTAACATGTAAATCAAAATCATATTATTAGAATATTCATTTTGTTTTTTTCTCATTTTTTAAATTTCATCTCATTTGGAGTAGAAATAAAGAAATTAGGGCAATTTGAAAATAGCTAAAATCATTAAAATATCTAACGATACCGCGGCGGTACAGCGAGATATTTATTTTGCCTTATAATTGACGGCGCGCTTAGAATCAATGAGCATAAAAGCGATATGTTCACTGGCGTTGTTCGGGGTCACGGTTGTATCGAATCCAGTGAAGTGAGGTTTTTCAGGTAGATACGTCCATTACCTGTAAACAGCTGATCGCCGAAGCGAAAACGATGTACGATGCGGGCACACATAGGTTTTTTAAATATATAATTTTCAGTTTTTAATTTATTTCTACCGCCCATAATATGCGATAAGTATGTTTCCCCCGATTCATTTGATACCATTTTTATGAAAATATACCTAGAAATGACTACAAACATTTAAAAATAAAAAGATAGCGTCTTCCTCTTTGCCAAAACAACGGTCCGCCATATTGTTTCACGAGTCATTTGATTACATCGATATACATATTAAACAACCGTACATTATAAAGTTCTCAAATAAGAGAACACATAACGAAAGCAATGTCTATAGAAGTAATTATGATTATCCTGTTTGTGAAAAAATTACCCCGTAGCTATTATTTACAAAGTTTTATTTCTCAAAAGTTTCATTTCATCATTGATGATGTAATTTGTAGAACGGCGTAGGCGCTCGGGTTAATACTTACCGTGAACGATTTTTACATTTGAATTGATAATTATTGGTATTTACATTAATTAAATATTTGACGATTTCATATAGTTTATTGAAATTTTGTAGCTCTATTAATACGATTTTACACCAGTTTCCTCTGACTCGGGGCGACCTCCACGTATTGTCGAATAGAATTATGTACAGAAATGCACATTTCAATGTAATAAATAAATACCAAGACATATATTGTGCGATAAAATAAGACATCATTTCATCATTTAGTTTACATTGACCCCACTGTTTACAACTTCAGACTTACATTTTAATTGCAGATAAGTCTAGACCTCTGCGAAAGAAAGGTGAGGGGGGGGGGATTTCTTCATATTGAAGGAAGACATTTTTTGTTAAAGGAAAAATGACGAGACTAAGAGCCTATTTTGATTCAAATGATTTGGTTTTAATCCTCTTTAATTAATTTTGGTATTTATATCAGTGGCGAATCCAGAATTTCCGAAATGGGATGGGGAGGGGGGGGGGGGAGGCGCACAAGTGAAAGTCCAATATAAACCAAAATACTCTGCCAATTTAGGGGCGAAATCTGAAGATTTGCTCATAATTGTGGCAAAAAGGGGGAGCGATCCCTATAAATCCGCCACTGTAGATATTAATATGAGAGAACAAGTATATAACAATGAGAGAACAAGTTATATTAAGGTACTACGAAACGCCAATCGTCGCGTGATTCACGAAAAAAAAAAAGAAATAAAGGTTTTTAATTTGTAATTTTTTATTTAGATAACTGTGTATTGAAGACTTTAAGGAAAATAATTCTAATTTTAATATTCCCGATATACCTGTAATTGGCACTCGAAAAAGTGTGTTTTTCAGTACAGCTCGCACGAAAAGACCAGCGACAGCGTTGACTCTTCGTCATGTGCAATCAGATGGCCAGTCCCAAGACGAATTCTATAATATCTTTAATAGTTGACTTCCTAATCAAGTTGCAATATTTTCAATATATCGAGGGTATATCGAGGTAACGCCGTCTAGGGCGATCACCTGTCACCTGTGCGGCTAAATTATTACGTAATATCACCTCAACCGGCTGTTTGACCCAGCAAATATCAACCTTCATTTCGTACATTTCAACACCTTTCAAGATATTAATTAGCGATCTTAATAAACTGGGTATTCATATTAATGAAAGACAAGGACTAATTATCAGGTTTCCTGTTAATTGTGAAGGATTATCATGAAGGAGACATAAAGAACAGGAATTGAAATCAACCAAACTTTACGACAATTTGTATTCATGAAGAGTTTATATTTGAGATTTTAACATTTTTAATAAAAGTTTTTATGTTTTTAAAATAATGAATATAATACATATAGTAGATTCATATAAAACACTAAGCTATACTATGATAAATTAAAAGGTATGTGATATTTTTCACATTTTTTAAAAAGAGTTATCCGCCCCTGATTTAGGTAAAAATGTTTTTGCTTATACAGAGCTTATTTTTTGTCATACAATCTAAATTCCTTCAAATATCCTCATAAGTAACCATTTTAAATAAGTTTTATTATGAATCCTTGTATAAGTTTTTAGAAAAATGACCTTGGACATTTAGACTTCGTCATTTTCATCAAAGTAAAAAAGCATTCTTCGTCAAGTTTAAGAGATTATATTTGAGATGATAAGACTTACAACCAATGTTTTTATCTTTTTTCGTAATACCTGTAGTACATAGAGTAGATTAATATAAACAAATCACAAATTTTATGCATAGCTGATTAAGTTATACACTCATAAAATTGCGAGGTTGTGCATTTTCATTTGCTTGAAAAAGGTGTAAAAATGCAATATTGTCCATTTTCGAATCCTCATATCTTGTAAAGTACTCGAGATAAACCCGTGAAATTTTCAGAGTTTGTTGACTATAAAACATGCTTTGTAACTTACTTATTCTCTGGTATATTGTGATACAAATAAATTATTTAAAGGTATCTAAAAAGTGTATCTCATGTTTTTTTTAAAGAAAGAGTTTGGGCCTCCCTAGATTAGTGATTCAGTTCTCACTTTGCAACCTTAAGACTTGTCCGATCTCGAGATAATGATTTTTTTTCAAACTAAGTACAAGTAATGAATTATGTTATCATGGAAGTTTTGAAAATAAAATATATTTTTTCTTTTGAATGCATAACATTAAATACGATATCCATTATATTATCTTACCACTTCTGTTTCTTTTGCAGCTGGCTGGCGTCTTTGTGACTTACTTTTTCCTCCTACTACAGTTTAAGGTATAAAATTGTGGGCATACAACTGTTTTTTTGTCACAAAGACTTACTAATTGCAATTTGATGAATAACAAATGGTTGTGCATGCATGCATTTACTACTAAGTCTCTTGTGGAATCCTCATGCACTTCTCTACATTTAACCGTTAGATAAATGGGAGTTCCCGTTGGCAAACCATTCTATTTGTATAGTATAAAACATACCGTATTGGTACCGGCTTATTGTCTTTGATATTTAGTATCTAGTTGCATACTCTATGCAAAGATAAAGCGATTCTATTTTGGAATGGCAATATTTCAGCAAAACTGTAATTAGGGGATAAATGCACTGAGTTTATTTCCGACAGCAATTCTGTGGTTATACCGTTCAAAAATTGTTTTCCTAGAGATGCGATCGAAACCAGGAAAACGATGGTTTCAAGTGGTATATGGCAAACAATCAAACACAGTACGTCTATCAACATTCTAATTCACTTTTACGTAAAGATCTTTTTTTTAATTTGCCCCCAAATTCCTCGTTGCTAAAAGGACAGATACTGTCGATAAAGAGAATAGATCTAAACACAAAGACAGACGTATCGAGAAACGAATTGATAATTATTGTACTGACATAAGAATTTTCGTCATCTTGATATTCTCAAGTATTCATAATTAAATTACGAGTCACAAATTGATTGACACGTTGAGTAAACTCACATCGATCTAAACAAGCAGTTGTGCCACGGCGAGATGAAACAACATACTAGAGAGCATGGTAACGACGGCGCATGTTGGTACGTTGTCAGTGTTGTTGGCCGTAATAAGTGTGCACGTGAATGGTAGAATTATAAACTGCAAATTGTCATCGACAGGAGACGGTGAGATCACAGAACGAAGTTGTTATAATGTAGTATTTCTGACAGATGAAATAAAATAAAATGTGATGCGACTCAAGATTGCACGCTGAGTAAGGTATAACGTGGTTATACATGTCTGTCTGTTTCTGTTTTCGGCCAATGAAATTTATGAAATCAAATGAAGTAAGTTAGAATTATTATTAAATTCACGACATCCATTTTTCGTTAAGCTGCATTCATATAGATAAAGTATAATGTATGAGGTATTCAAAATTCAGTTGCATTTATATAAATCACAATTTTATTGCATAATCCACAATTAAAATCTTCTCAATATATTGTTGCTTAATCAATAAATTGCTGTATACTAAATGCGTTCATAGTCAATACAACGCTGTGGGATTGTGAAATTAAATATGCATTATGTAACAGTTGTGAAATACTCTCACTTAGAACGAGTAAATAATGAAATGGTCGACTAATGGTTCTCTTATTCTCACACTAAATATCGTTAATTTCATTATTACAAAAACACCCCTTGCATCTCAGTTTCTATTTTTATCTATAGCATCAATCAATCTATTACATAATTTTGAATTGAATTTTTATACATTGAACAATAATGATTTAATGATTATAATGAAAATCTTGTTGAGAATTCTTTCAGATAAATATCTGAACTCTGCTAGAACGATTACATATTTATTTTCAGGTATTCATGGGAAATCTATTATCAGTATTTATGAATGATTCATTAGTAACACGCAGAATGTAATAAGACATTTATAGTGGATGTAACCCCTCAAACTGTAGACACCATTCCATCCTCACCTTTTGTTTTAGAGGAATGCGAGTGTTTACAATGAAATCGTTGTCTTAACTGTAACCATATAAATTTTGGAGTGACCTTAAAATAGAGGAATCAAACAAATAAATTTTTGTTTTATTTTCTTATTACACTTGTTCCAAAATCGGAAACTCCCCCATCGAAAAATTTGACTCAGGCATGATACAAGTATGTAACATTCTATGGTATCATTTCACATTCATCCACTGTACGCAATGCCGATTTTTTGGGGGGGGGGAGGGGCAGGGGTTGGTTGGGGGTTAGGGTTTTTTGTACTATTGACTATCAATAGGGGAACACTGAGACTATTTTATGATTCATCCCTGGTTTCCAGGAGTCCATGAGTGACCACTGAGGCGTAGTGTGAGTGGACATCAATATAACGTCAGATACATACGAGTATTATATTTTAATGTAATCATTTTGTTCATTTCTCTGAAACCCCTGAATCATCAAGGTATGTGATACGCTGCTTTTAGATCTATCATCACATATCTATTTCGGTTTTTAGTTTCCTTTTTTTTTTCTTTCGATTGATTGGTGAGAGTTCAACATCACTCCACGATTATTTCATGTAAATAATGATGGCATCTGCCTTATGCATTGTGAAGAGATTTATAATTTTATGAAAGTCCCAAGGATTCACCTGATGCAGCGAGGGATATTTTACCTGTCACGTTTACTGTGACACGGAATCTCTGTTTCACTGTCCATCCCAAAGACAGAACAACGGGTTGTCCACGTCGGGAATCAAACCCTGAAACTCTAAGTCACAAGCCAAGAACCTCTACCATTGAGATAGGTCGGCTCCAAATCTATTTGAAGGTAAAGAAGGATAACTATCTTATTTATTTGAGGAAATGGCCAATTATTTACAAATACACAGGTTTATAATGTAAAACATACCTGCATTATCGTCACATGCGATCCATGCATCATTACAGATATTTTGCTTTAGAATATACCAACCCTTATTTTACTAATTTTGGTATAGTCCCACAGCCTTAATATTGCACATAGTAAAGCACAACGAGTCGATATTTTCACAATAGCAGGGGCGCCAGGTTGTACTCGATTAACTTTCGAAGCAATGTTTTATATCAGTGCAGCACTATTTTATCATTTGAAGTGTTTGTGTTGTAAGTCACAATACCCAGTCTTGCAACATTATTGCTGTGCTTGTGGGAATACAAGTATTCAATAAAACATTGAACAATAAGCTCATAATTTATATTTCTCTTACAGATCTGTAACCAAAGTCATTCAAATACATTTTCAAGTTATTGTGCAATGTCATTTAATGACAATATGCTGTCAATTTCAGCAAAGTTAACACAGCGGTTTACATTATCTCTAAATGTACTTCTTATTGTTATTCTCTGCGGTATGAATTTACATTGTGTGTCTCGCTTTTTAATCATTATAATGGCACAGTAAATATGTATTACAAAGAGAGAATAGAGTCAACAAATGTATTTGCAATTAAAGTCATAGTTTCAGTAAATATATTCCTACAACTTATCAGAGTACTTTATTAACTGTGAAATGCCAATACGGCATAAGTAACAACATATCACGGGTAATATTCCATGGAATACTAGACACCGGAAGTAGTAAGCGACTCCCGTTTGGCTAATGGCATCCGCCATCAATACCGAAAATAAGCAGATGAAACAAAAAAAAAAAACCCTCAAAAAATCATTCAATACGCACACAACGTGAAAAAATTGTCACCTCCACACAACATCAATACATAGGTGTTTTAAAACAATATAAAAGACACCTAGACATTTATTGACATTCGATCAGTTCAGATTTTAATGGTGTAATGCATACATCAACTTCGTATGCATGACATAATAACATGTTTTATAGAAATGTATCTACTCATATGAACTTTTTGGACTAGATGCACATTTCGAAAAATAATTTTCCTTACACTCAATATACTCAATATTTAGTTTTTTGAAATGGTTTATAAATTTCCATTGCGGGAAGGTATGAAGAATATATTTTGACTGTGGTATCATACTCAACAGAAATGGCTAGAAAACAGGAGCCATGGGCCTGATCTATTTATTGTTTCAAGATCTCTGTTTCCATTTACCATATTTGACCGTGGATTTATACACAACGAATATCGCTAGCCGGCAGGAGATATTAACCGACTATGGCGAATGATTTCAAAATAGTTAGATTACCCGTGTTTCAACTAAAGAATAACGAACATTGTATTTTTATGAGATTATTTAATCAATCAGTAATCCACACATTATCAGATGATGGATAATAGACATTGTCATACGACGCCATAACGAAGTTATTTTTGAAAACATTTAAGGAACTCCGAGAAAGAAAAACTATAATATACAAGATGGTATACACACTTGTGCTTTAAAGCAAGTTACATGAATTTTTCATTCTGTTATGTTGATATTGTATGGAATTCATAAATAAATCTTAGATAGTTAATTGTTCATACTGTTATTTGAATATTGTATGAATAAATATGAAATGAAATAGATTTTAGAATAATACACTCACAACATAATGACTATAATATACAACACCATGAATTTACAAAACACAATAACATGAATCTGTCACATCACATATTTAAGGTTTTGTGATCGAAAAATCGGTATGTCTAAAAGTAAACCTCAATCAACTTCTTGAGAAAATACAGTTCCTTTTATTAGATTTTACCGACGATATGAAGATCTTGTGTACAATAATTGGATATCATAGTGCGATGTGTTGACTTCCTTATGCGGTTGAAGATGTTTATCGTTTAGATTGTGGTAGATTTCTATGGCAATTGACATTTTATCAAATATTTCTGGGGTATTATACCGTCTACTTAATGTGAGTTCGAATTATTTATAAACTTTTAAATTTGTCTTCTTTGATCGTGCTGCTTAAGCCGTGAGTGTGAAGATGGACCCTCGTAAACCGTTTAACCACACCTTTTGAGTGACGTCTGTTACTTTAATTGACCGTCTTAAGTCGGTATTGTCGCTGCAGTACGATCGAATATTTCTATAATGACGTTTTCTGTGTTAATATTTCTATCATCATGTTTTATGTACATGTCCTTGGTGATTTCTGTCATGCAGCTTGGTCAGATGTCTTCTGTCTTCTCTTTGAGTTTCTAATAACTCGTCTTGTAGTATGGCAGCATGGCGGGTGTGACCAGTCGGCAGGGGATGCCTACTTCTCCATGGCACCTGATCCCACCTCTGGTTTTCTGGGGGTCTATGATTGCCTTTACTCACTATTTTGCCTTTTTATATCGATTTTTATATCGAACAGAACATTACTCGGTATCTTATTGTTGTACACACATAAACATACTCATAGAACATATTCAGAAATTTCCAACAAATCGAACAACATTTATTTCAGCATCATTCTCTATATAAGTACTTTTTATTTGTGGAGATTCAATTTTCGCAGTTATCTGTACCTGTGAATTTACGTCTTAAGAATTACATTGACATTAAAAATACGAAAATCTATCCATAAGTTGTCAATGAAATTTACATGAGGCCATCATCCCTAAAGGTCAATCGTACCTGCTAAGCCCATAGTCAAAGTCTTCATGTTGGTATTATTGATTACACATTGTACAGTTACAGTACAGTACAGTTATTGTTGAATAATATAGTTTATTGTTGAATAACCACTGCCCCATGCCAAGGTAATGGAATGGCTATTGTTTGCTGAAAGGAACATGTCAGGGTAATTAGGTAGTTGATAACTTATTCAAATTAGAACTTATGCGGCATTGTCCTTTATGTAAATATCAGTTAGAAGTTTAAAATTCAGTTCATTTATTTTTAACCTTAAAGACAAATAGTTTTGCAGAAATATTATTATACCTGTCACTCATTTTTGAAATTAGTTCAGCTGCAGAGAGACTTGTTTGGTTTAGATAAATTTATTATAGCGTTACATAACTAAAAAATGATATATGTTTACTCGTCATATATTATCATGTTTTACATATGTCCTTGGATTATAGGGATTATGTTACTACTTCTTAATTATATGTATATCAACTTTCGTATAATCCCAATTTACATTTAACCTAGAATTACATACATGTATCTATTTGTTTATTATTCATAGACTGTACAGGCTGTAACAGCTTTGGACATTAACAAATAAATACGACAAGTCAACAACATATTTTGTAAACAATCTCTTTGTCTAATACCTAAAAATTTCACAATAAATTTTTAAGGGAGGTAAAAATAAAACTGCAATCCCACAAATCTGTGTGTTCTTTAAACCATGAAAATGGCAAAAGGGAAAGGGAAAGACATCTGACTAAGCTGTAGGAAAAAAAGAGGAGTTACTGACTCAGTTATGTGGCAGAAGTCACCATGGAGCTATACAATACATGAATATCAATAATATACTAGCAGATATAACAAAAATATTTGATTGTAGTGCAATTACGATACCGACTTAGGACGGTCATTTAATTTGACAAAAGCTAAACAAATGGTGTGGTAGGGCAGAAGTCACAGAGGAGACATACAATAAAACTTCGTAACAAGTAATACAATGCATGCAATGAAGCAAGACCGACTTAGGACGGTCAATTGAATAACAAACGGTATTTTGTTTCAACCATGAAAACTAGAAGTCACGTTGCACCACCTTTTGCAATGACGAACAGATTAAATCGTCCAAAAAATCCTCTTCAACAAAATTGATGTGGAAAGGATGAAAATTCCACCTGTTTATTTGATCAATGACATTTACATCTTAAACTGGAAGAGCAGAAAAAAGTAGGTAATGTAGGCACCAGCCAACTGTAATAGAAATGTCAGAATTATTTCATAATATTAAAATTTTCTGTTATTTTATATACAATGTAAATAAGAAATTATCTACTGTCATGTGACCGTGGGAATAACGACAATGTACCATGATGGACATTCATCGACCCTGAACATCAAAGGTGTCGCCAAGTGCCTTGAAAGAGGAAGCGACTCCTGCTGCGCTAGCCACACCTACCATGAATGCCCAAAACAAACAGACGACACAGAAATACTAGGTACACAGCATACAATGTACCAGATACACAAAAAATGTTGGTTCAGAACTCCCACATCATTATTTGCATATTTACAAAACTTATATTAAGTCTCAATATTCCCAAAGTGAAATTGCTTAGGTATTGAGCATGACTCGAATAGGAATATATATATATATGACAGAAGACAAATTAGCTAATATAGGCAATCACGGACTGACACTTTTAAAGGATTGCTTATATTTGCTAGGTTTTCACAACTGCATTTATTTTAGGACATTCAAAGGCATTTCGTAAACAAGGGCATAAGGAAGAACCAAGAAAATCCAAGTCAATAGGGGATGCTTACTCCTCCATTGCATCTGATTCCAAGTTTGATTATTCTAGGGTTCTATAATGGCCTATATCTCTATTTTGTCTGGTTGAAGAGATGTTCCTTATTTACTTCGTGTTCTTGTCTCCTTCGTGTGTTCGTGCGTGTATATTTATGTATTTACCTTGTCGACTTGAAAGGTTGTTGCAGGACTTTTGCGACAGGTGTTGCATGCAACCAGGGGATGCTTAGCCCGCCGGGGCACCTGGTCTCACCTCAATTTTATTGGGGTTCGCATTTTTCAGAGTATGACACTATTCACGATATTGTCCTTTTATTCCATTGACTATGAAATACAGTTTACCCTTCGGTACTTCTTCTTACTACCGATCGGTGTCTACGCATTTAAGTACATAAACATGATTAATTCATTCCACCATAAGTATATTTCGAAAACTTATGTCGCTTTATATTAATTAAGAGTGCAAAACCCCATCTAAGGAAAGATTATGAATGGGTGGTTTAGTATTTCGTTTTTGAATAATTTTATAAACTTTAATCACGTATGATTATGAAATTATAAATACTGTTATATTTTTATTCAGTTTGGATACAAAAACTCACATAGATTCTTTATCAGATAAGTCCATTAGGGAAAGTATATAATTGTGTGTTTTAAAGATATTTATACTTACAGTCAAAATAAGCTCATATGTAATAGTAATTAACCCCATGGTTGTAAATCCAATCGATGGTCCCATAAGTTTAGTGATGAACAAGGTCACCTATGGAAAACAACCATGTGTATATGTTATGTATCGCTTAATATAATACTATTTTTGGATCCAACTACGTAAAACAATATGGAAAATACGTAAATTTTGCTTGTGTTTTACATCGCGTGGGATATATTTGGGAGATAATTTTCAAGATAGTTAATATACATTTGATGTTTCAACAGTAAAGACAAGGATGTAAAAGTTTTGTATAAGTTTTGAAGTGGAATTTATTCTTTTATTCTTGTGTGGGTTCATTCCAGAAGTTATTGTAAAATAAGAGTTTGAATAAACGGGCACAATGTAAAAAGATGATAGTGTGATACTTACATATCCTGATTGTACGACATCCAGATCCTGAATATCAAGGTCATAGATATTTTCCAAAGGTGAGTGTGCCTTTAATAGTTATACAGAAAACAGTTTTAATGTTTAGTTTCATATATATATATATATATATATATATATATATATATATATATATATATATATATATATATATATATATATATATATATATATATATATATATATATATATATATATATATATATATATATATACACATATATATATATATATATATATATATATATATATATATATATATATATATATATATATATATATATATATATATATATATATATATATATATATATATATATATATATATATATATATATATATATATATATATATATATATATATATATATATATATATATATATATATATATATATATATATATATATATATATATATATATATATATATATATATATATATATATATATGATAAGCACAATTCGAAAAACAAATGTCTCTTCAGCGATGCAAGACCGACAACGTTGAAATCGAAAGTAAGCATATTCACACCTAAAGAGCAAGCCAAACTGACTTTAATGTTATCGCCATGGAGTTAATAAAAACTATGGATGAGGAATATACTAGTGAGTTTTGGAATAATTTGTACATTTTCCTCACAATAAATCTGAAGCATATATTTCGAGTAAGTACTAAAAACTTGTAAATACCCTCGGAATCTAACAGTCCACCATCAGCGGTATTGAGCGAGTAATTAAATTAGATATTGGGATGCAAAACGTGACGTTATTTTGAGTGCAGAAGTGACAGTGCATCAGCTAATTTCTTAAAGATGATAGCAATTTCTAAATTCTGAATCTCGAAATATCGAAATTTCAACAGATGACTTTCTTATTTCGTGTTTAATTGTTTATTTGTAAGAGTTATCAGTTTATCGGATTTTTACTGTAATTCAAATTTTATTCATTAATCTGTATTAAACCTGCTAAATCTTATAATGGGAATAGAATGGGAAAAGTCTTCTACAAATTGGATTTTGGTTCAAATTACAGTCAACTCTCGTTACAACGGTCAAATCTGTATTTCTGAATTTTGCGGTTATATCGAATTTGCCGATGTAACGACTTAACGCTATTTCAAATTTGGTAAGCCAGTTTTGAAAAACAACTGTTGTCATTCATGCTTTCTTTTTCGAATCATACTCAACGCATAAGTTGTGATTGATTCCTGATGGAGGTTCTTTCATTTTATCTCGGCCGAAGGTTAAGTTTCTTGGTCCTGCGAGCGGTGTAATGTAAAATGTTGTGGCGATTTTTGTAACTTATACTCGACAACTTCACGTTTCTCTGCTAAATTGGATACCACTTTAATTAGAGTCATTACAGAACTCCATTATGTTTTGTTTTTAATATGCAAAGCCGTTATAATGTACATGTATTTTAATATTTACAAAGAAATACTGTGTGCACAATATACATATTCCAATTATTGCATATTAGTGATTTATTATCATCAATGAAGTTTTTTGATATGAAGTACAGGTACATGTAAACGTATATACATTGTACACATAGCAAATACATGTAAAGTGCTAAAGCACGTATCGACGATTCGCCGCGGTCAACCGTGAAAATCCTTGCCGATAGTTCCTGGATCAACAATCCAGGTAGCCTGCAGGTGTAAAGAATTACGGGAAATGTGAAAATATACATTTGTTCCCAAAAGCGCTAGTGATGCCGCGGGCGAATATGCCGTTGTTAAGAACAGAAATAAGAGTATATACGATTGTTACAAGAAAATTGGCGATATCCGAATATGACGGCATTTCGAGTAAGTGCCGGTGTAACGAGAGTTGACTGTAACGGACGGTAACTCCTATGTATCAAGTAAAATGATTTTAAGTAAAAATTATGTTGGTGGGATTTGTTAGGCATGTTTTCATGACTTTGTCCAAAGAAATATTCTAATTATGGCAATTTTATCTGTCCATCTTCATATCTAAAGAAAGGATAATTTGATAACCGTTATTAAGAAATCATTTCATCTCATTAATATGGTTTATTGGTTAGTATTTTACGTCGATTTCAACATTTTACTTTTCATTTATACCACGACGTGGAAGTCTGAGGTAACAAATTTCTAAAGCGCAATCGCACATTTATTGTCGCTACAATGCTAATAAAACTGAGATTTTTAAACTACGCTGTTCGTTCTTCTGACATCGATGTCGTAACAACAATTCATACGATAATAATTGACAGAAACGAAATTCCTGTATAATAATAGAGAAAAGCAAATCATAAAGGACTACATGAATTTCATTTATATACACACGGCTGTCTTAAGGCAACACACAATTATATAATGCTGCTGAAAACCCTCCAAAACATAACATGACGTCATTACGACGTCACTACGGACACACATGGACACCACGGAAACATAATTTCCTGATAGTCTAAAAGCACAAAAACGCAAATTTCGCGTAAAGTGCAACAATTTTCTGTGTGTCTAGGAATAGTATTTAACAAAATCTCGTGTACTCTAGCGGGTCCTGCAAGCTGGGGAAAGAGCGATTTCAGTAAATCATAAGATAGTTAAGTAAGAGAAAAGTCTAAAAGACTTGAAATCCATTTCTGTTGTGGAGAAAATAGACCTGTATTACGACAATTTACTTTGGACATGACACAAGGTCTGTCAACCTTTTCCCATTTCCTGGATTAGTCACTGTAAATTCTCAATTACTCACCTCGTCATGTACACGAGCAGCTGCAATAGATATGGATAAAATAACAATGATATTTGCCGTCAGCCAGAAAGCATAAATTATCATCTGGTAGGTCAGCATAGTATTAGTGTTGATAATTTGGTACAGTGTGAAACAAGATATCCACAACCCTGTGACAAAAATCTCAGCAAAAAGATATTGGAAATCTCTGTCCAACATTGACACCGCTTTTGTGAACTGTAAGTGTTTCAAGCGGATGTCGTTGACATTGTGAATGGCAAGTTTTCCTTTTGTTTTTATTAAATCTTCTAACAACTTGTTGACAGAATTCAACTGATATTGGAGAACATTACATAAAGCTACGATGAAAAATATAGGAAGGATCGATGACGCATAACTGAAGAACGAAACAACTATGATCGCAATGATTGTTATAGTGTGAACTGGAAACGGACGGATGACAGCTTCATATGCCCAGCTAGTAGTATCGGACATGATCATGTAACACCAAGATCCGCAAGTCAGCACACTTAAAATAACGAGCACAACTACACCAATATATATTCTACGTTGAAATGCCCTACAGTGTGAATCCAGCTTTAGAGATCTGGCTATTTCGTCTGTTGAAATTTTGTTATAAAAATTAAAAAATCCTTGCAAGTGAGTAGAATTCCGGCAGGAGATGAACATAATGAGGCAGTTCATAAAGCAATTGAAATACCACCCACACATAATTACTCTTAACACTGCCAGGTCCAGTTCATGTTTAGATTCTTCAAAAAAGGTTGGAATATATCGTACCACATTGACCATCAAAAACAATGTGATGAAAAAGCAATACATCTTCCCAACATTTCTAAGGCCTTTGTAGTCTTTATGAACATTGCCATCAGAGTCCTCCGGAAATACTTCGGATTTAGGTACCGCTTCATGATAAAGTCCAAAAACACGCATTATGTTCAGCAAAGGTTTAAATACTGCTTGTATAGGCATAAAAGCGGGTAAGTGGGGATTTTGCTTATCTTCGTCACAGCTATTATCAACAGACATGATTAATCCTTGTATACGTGAATGCAAACGAAGAGTTATTACTAAAACATATAAAATAGGTATATATATACCAAGTTACAAATCGAGCCGTCCTATTCGCTCTTCGCTTAATGGCTTTTTTACAAACCAAACCTTCCTGTTCTTAAAATGCCATTACCGCAATCAGTTGCACTGATCAATAATACACGATTAAAAAATATTACGGCTATTTACTTTGGATATGAAATCAGACACACGTGGGAATTTGGTTAATATCATAGAAATTTACTCTGTTAATGTCTTTTATAGTGCTCCCGTTTTAAAACATTGCAATATTTAATTATAGTTCAAGGTTCATTAATAATTTATGTATGGTATATTTAAATTGATAAATCACAAATTGTTAGTTCAAGATTTTGTTTACAGATAGCAGGGTATGATTATTTCATGTTGATGTCGTTTTGTATTTTAGATAATTAGATTTTACACTATCTGTGTACGTGGAATTTTATGACCTTTCAAATGTAATCGCTGGGCGGCCCTTGTTCTTTAAATTAGGAGTTATATATAGAGTTTAAATTAAATGTTCCTTTCGTTGTTCTGCTCTTAGTGTGTGAGAAAGTAAGCTAATTTACCGGTAGACTGAGTGACTATTTTCCTTTTGACTGACCGTCCACACTCGTTATAACAATTGTATTACATTTAAATAGTTTTGTAACATCTATAATTATTAAATGTTTTAAAATTCATATCTATATTGTGCATACCTGTGGAGGTTTTTCTACCTCACTTTAATATACATACTTTATACTTATGAAATAGGTACTTCCCGGAACCCAAACCACGTTTGGTCAAATAAATAACTTGCTTACTGTCGATTCATATTAGTAAATAAAGATAATAAAAAGTTAATAAAGATTCGAGAATTCCTCCAAAGGGAACTCCGGTATATAAAAAGTAAAGGAACACAAATACTATGTGTTGCAAATTTTCGGCCTGACGACCTTTATCAAGCAATTTAAGAGATAACAAATACAAAGCTATCCATGTTTACGTTTCAAAGAAAAAAGAGGAGTTACTGGCTCAGTTATGTGGCAGACGTCACCATGGAACTATACAATACATGAATATCAATAATATACTAGCACATACAACACATTACAAAAATATTTGATTGTACTGTAATTACGATACCGACTTAGGACGGTCATTTAATTTGACAAAAGCCAACAAATGGTATGGTTAACCGGTTTACGGGCCCACCTTCCTACTCACCGTAACAGCAGAACAATCAAAGGACGTACATTTAAAAATTTATAAATAATCCTCCATGTAAAGAACAAGGGTCAACAGGTATCGCATATTGAGAGGTCATAAAAATATAAACACGTAAGTTATAGTAAAACACATAATGATATAAAAATATATGCGACATCAACATAATAAACCGTGCTCTTCCAGCCTGAAAGCGAGCTAAGACCCTAGATCTGTAGGAGTCCCGACTAACAGTCAGAGGGAACGAGGTTCAGGACCATGTCTCCTCATCGCATATATTTACCTTATATTTATTTATTTTTCATTTCCTTTGTGTGTGTGTTTGTGTATGTGTGTGTGTGTGTGTGTGTGTGTGTGTGTGTGTGTGTGTGTGTGTGTGTGTGTGTGTGTGTGTGTGTGTGTGTGTGTGTGTGTTTGTTCCTTTGCTTTGAATGAATTAATATTATAGTAAGCCGTTTTCGTGCCATTTTAAAGAAGAATTTTTATCTCGTTTGACCGAGAAATTATCTCGTTCTAACGAGAGAGCATCTCATTCTAACGAGAAATTATTGTATATTACTTAAGGTGTTTGGTTATTTAAAAAGAAGAGTAATTAAACTTATTTCAACTGATTCATACAATGATATATTTATAATTGCATGTAATTCATCTTATAAGTCATAACAATCGAGATCCACTTCACACTTACTAATATATATATATATGTGTGAGTGTGTGTGTGTGTGTGTGTGTGTGTGTGTGTGTGTGTGTGTGTGTCTGTGTGTCTGTGTCTGTGTGTCTGTGTCTGTGTGTGCATGTTTATTCTAAAACATACAACTTATAAAAAATAATTATAGTTTATTTCACTTTGAAGAAGAAGAAAAAGATAGCCAGGGGGAAAGGGGAGAGGGGTATTATGGCATCAGATACATTCTGCCCGACTGTTGTAATTAAAAGTATCATAATAGCTGTTAATTATTATTTACAATAGTTCGAACGAATTACATTCTCGTTCGAGCGAGATAACAATTTTTGTTTTCTTTATTAGAATGGCACGAAAAAGGCCTCGTAAAATTCTCGATGCTAGAGAATATAACCATATATAAATAGGTTGACGTTGAATATAAAAAAAAAACTAAGTCTATAAAAGGCCTCCCTCAAGAAAACCCAAAGACAGAAGATAATTTAGAAATATAAAGAAATGTTATTGCAATATATTCAAGATGCAAACGTGGGTTTGACATAAGATATATACAAAGACGTAGTGAGTGTGTTGACGGATTAACTGTCCTTTCATCTTTCCATTTAATGTAAAATTAGCGATATTCAACATGAGCTAACAAACATTATACTGTACCTCCATATCTGTAAAAAATAAAACAGCTAACAAGACAATCGTGGTAGAGTGTTCATAAAACGCAAACATAACATCTATATGTGTAAAAATAAATTGAAAAATAGTGATAAAACATATACATGTACATTGAAAGTTCAAACAGTATATTAATTGTATGAGGTGACATAAACACATTAAGGAGGACTCCACACATCTGATACCGCCGCTGTGACGTTAGCTGCTGACCATACAGACGTAGCCAGGGATGGATAATACGGGCGCGTTAACAGATTAAACAAATGTGCCACAGCCACTGGATGAGCGCCTGCTGTGGCAGCTTTTGTTTTAATGAAGGCTTTATATTTCATTGTGTAGCATGATTCCCAAGCCATCATATTACTATTTCTCATAATTCAAGTATTTAATTTCTAATCAAACTTGTCTACTCAGACAGATATGACAAAAACGTTTTCCAATTCATGATGATTTCATTACATGCTAGCGTGTCAGAATCAAGTTTGACATAAGTATCATTAATGGTAAACCAAGCTAAACGCAAATTGTTGAGGCCCTACGGATGGACGAGTGGACAGACAAACGGTCATAGACTGGATTTGCTCTACAGTGCGGTTAACAAAAGTATAAAAAGAAAAGCAAAAACATTGAAATTTCAACATCTTAACATTTGCCCTATCATTCCATTATAGCTAATGACCCCCGACCGCAGGGCTAAATCTAGGCGGATGTAATGGTATGGGACATGGGTAAATATTGTAATTCATTATTAGTTTCCATTTACATAACAAAATTAAAAAAAAAAAAAAGAAAAACACATGAGCATGAGACTTCCCCCCCCCCCTCAATCCCAATAGGATTCAGAGACTCATTCAGAATAAATGATAGGAATATATTAGCGTAATATATTAAAGGGACATAGTCCGAGACGGGAAAATTCTAGCATGAAAAGGATAAATTACGTATTTTCTGTATTACATAAATTATAAACTTTGTGTTAATTGCAAAATTTAAAACTAAAATCCCTCAATGTTTTCGTAAAATAAAGGTAATTGAGTCGAATTAAATTCGGTTGGTATTAATTCCCTAAATAAGGCGATGCTCCGCCCATAATCATGCGCGTGCGCGGATATTCACTGTAGAGAACAACAAAAATGGTTCCACATGGAGGAATACGAGCACGAGAAAAGCAAAAAATTGGTAGAAAATAATTATACACAGACTCAGAGGCAAAACAAGAAAAGTGAAACAAATGTTAGATTCGGGTAAAGCTCGAATTTCATTGTCATGTGATTTCCTCTGACCGACCTCATCAATATTCAAGTAGTTGACATGGTTTTGTTGCAAATTTAAAACGGGCATATCTCGTTAACGACATCGAATTTGGTAACATTTTTTACACATCTTAGATAATATACTAGCAATCGATTGCCGTTTAAGAAATCCGTTTTCATTTTATTATAATTTTCCCGACTTCAATCAGAGCATGCTCCTTTAAATTAAAATACAAAACGAAATACACCCCCCCCCCCGAAATTCCAAAATTTTAACATTTACATGTACATATCAGTTTGTACGTGGACGCTGACGCGGACGCCGGAGGTTAACCAATAGCTCTTTTGCATTTAAGTGCAGGCGCGCTTAAAATGTAATCCGAAATATTTTAGACTTAGAAACCAAATCCTTTGGACTGACAGTATTATACTATGCTAATAAATTTGATAAAAATTAACACTTTTCATTCTTACATGAAATATACAATGTGAGCGATTTTTTCTTACACAACGTATTGAAGTTTTAAGTTCGAAGTTTCCCTTCCTTCCTTCTCTCCGTCTCTTGAACATGCTATTAATTTGGTCGCTCGCTAGTAATATATATCTACAGTGAAAGAACAACAGACTAAAACCTGTATTGCTTATGGCACGCATTAAGACTTAATCAAAAATATGTACTGAATAGAAAAGGGGTTGACAGCTATACGCGTCCACGTCGAGTTTTACATAGTGTCCGATTCTTTAATGAGAATATATCCGAAAATGTATTATGGGGTATAACTTTGGTTTTATCGTAAACGAAAGTGCAAACTTTTAATTATTAATGTTGGTTGAGCGGAAATTATATTCATGACGTGGAGGTCAATATGAAGTTCAAGAGGCGGGGCAAGTTCGGCGTGCATATTCCTGATAGTCATGGCTAGACGGCAGAAGATATTTACCAGTCATGGCGCTTGATGTCATTATTGCTTAATGATCCGTGTTTCCACTTTCTACATTTGACCGTGATACAAAATGGACATGGAAAACTGGCAGTAGATGGTAACTTGTCATGGTGCCTGATCTCGTCATCGTTTAATGACCCATGTTTCCACTTACAATATTTGATTGTGTTATTATACACAATGCAAATGGCTAGACGGAAGGAGATATTTACCCGATATAGCCCCTGATGTCATCGTATGTCATTATCGTTTGATGACCTGTGTTTCCACTTAAGTCTTCTGACTGTGGTATCATACACAATAGGCATGGTTAACAGGGAGATAGTTACAAGTCATGGAAGCTGATCTCATCAAATTCTGATGATCCATGTTTCAACAAGGATCATCGAATATTGTATTTTGTGGAATTATTTGATAAATCAGTAATTCACACATTATCAGATGAAGGGTAATGGACTTTTAATTATAATAACATTGACATACGATTCTATACATTTAAGAAACACCGAGAAACACAATACAATAAATAACATTTATGCCTTTATAATAGCAAGTTACATACGTTAATTGTACATACTGTTATACTGTTATTTGGATATTGTATGAATAAATATGAAATGAAATAGATTTTAGAATGATACATTCACAACATAAAGACTGTAATATACAACACCATAAATTTAAAAAGCTCAATAACATGAAACTGTCACATCAAATAATTTGGACATTGAAATTACATAATTAAGGTATCGCAATTGAAATATTGGTATTTCTGAGAGTAGATCCAAATCTGCTTCGTGTTCTCTCGAAAATTCAATAACTTTTATACATAAAAAAAGTAATTATAAATTTTTAACATTTCTAAACAACAATTATTTCGGCGTTACTCTCTGTAAGTACTTTTTCTTCGTTTTTCTTCATGGAAATTAACTTTTCGATGTTTTTCTAGTTTCCTGCACATATGAATTTACGTTTCATGAATTATGTAACATTAAAAATATGATAATTAAAATTTGTCTTTAAGTAAATTTACCTAAGAACAAAAGCCATCAAAGGTCAGTCTTGCTTGTTACTCCCACAGTCAAGGAGTTCCAGTTAGTACTATTCAGTATGAATAAATCATTATTAAATAACCACTGATCCTTGCCAAAGTAATGAAATGAATATTGATTGCTGCAAGGAACATGTCAGGGTAATTAGGTCGTAAACATCTTATTCAAATCGCCTGCTATGCTTTTTAAATTTCTCTTTCATCAAACTTTTAGAAAAAAAAAAAGAGAAATGTTATTATACCCGTCTCTCCGTTTTTGAATTAGTTTAGCTTCATAGAAATTCATTTAGTTAAGATAAAATTTTTATCATGCACCACAAAACTGAAAAATGATACATGTTTACACGTAACTTATTATCTCCTTTTTACATATGACCATACATTATGTAATTACTTCTTAATTATGTATATATCAACTTTCATATGATCTTTTTTTACATTTAATATTGTATCATATATTTATTTTTATATAATTTATAGTGTATAGACGTGTATCTTTGATAATAAATAATGACATGACATGAAAACAACATAATTTTCTCGTTAACAACCTCTTGGTCAAATTCCATATAAACGCATTTTTATCGGAAATTGAACTGAAATAGCAATCCCACGACCATGTATTTTGTTTCAGCAATGAATCGGGATGTCACAAAGAAGTATTTTACATTGGATCTCATTTTGGAATAGTACAAATTATCCACAAAATCCTCTTCAACACAATTGATGTGGGAAGGATGAAAATGCCATCTGTTCAATTGATGATATTAAATTTACACCTTAAACTGGAAGAGGAGAAAAAAGTAGGTAACGTAGGCACCTGCCAACTGTAAAAGAAATGTGAGAATTATTTTATGATTTTTAGAATTTTGTTCTTTATATATATATACAATGTAAAATACAAAAGTAACTAATGTCATATGACCGTGGCAATGACAACAAAGTACCATGGAGGACATTCATCGACCTTGAAAAGAAGAGGTGTCACCAAGTGCCCGGGAGTAAACTTCTCCTGTTGAGATAGGCATATTCGCCATGAATGCCCAAAATATGACACAAAATTACCAGGTGTAAAAAATGCCAGATACCAAAAATCGATGTAGGTTCTATCTCAGAACTATCATTATTTGCATATCTAAAAAAAACTGTACTAAATCCCAATATTCTCAGCGTGTCTTGTCACTAATTAAGCAAAACAAGAAAGAAGGCTAAGATTCCTTGCATCAGTCAAATAGGAATATCTATAACACAAGACAAATTAGGTAATATATACAATCACAGACACTATAAGAACCAGGGGTTCCTCTCATTTAAGAATCGGAAAGATTTGACAATACACTTAACGTCAAAATTTGCAGAAATGACTTATTTCCTGCTTGAGGATTGGTTTTTTTTTTTTGCTAGTTTTTCACAAAAGCTGCATTCATTTCAGGGCATTCAAGGAAATGTTTTATTAATTCAGGAGCATAAATTTACAATTCACATTAATGTCTTTGGTAAAAAGGGCCTATGGGTGGAAGAACATTACATTCAGATCCAAGTCAGTTATCTAAACCGGAAATTAAAATGTATCCGATGAACGATGCTAAAGACTTAATGATTGTTCGAACTGATATTGACTTCCTTGTGTGATTGTAGTACTTGTTCAATCGTTTGCACTGTAATTAAAAAAAATGTCACTTATTGTGTCTTTTTACCGATAACGATATTACTCTTACCAGCACACATGACTACGAGTTATACTAACTCTAATAATAGTATACAATTACTGATTGGAGTTGAGGGCATTAGACGATCTGTGGGACCCAAAGACCAACGGTTGCCCAAGACCGAAGGCAACAGTTGGTGCGAGGGTCCAACTGATCGTCTGTTGCCCGAAAACCCCATTCAATAAGTGTTTTGATTTACATTAAATGGATTTAAAACAAAACCCAAGAAACTAATAGTTTGTAATTTGATTTTAGAATCTACCTCCTATAAAATATAATTTCAAACAAAACTTTCTGTTGAATAGTTTTATGTGTGACTGTTGCGAATACCCCTCTTTCGTACTAAAGACTCATATCTGCATCACTGATAATTTCAAGGAAGTCATATAGGATGCTTTTTTGCAGTAAGTGCATTTCGACAACTTATGACTCCTCAGTGATAATGAAAGCCGAAACTGAGGAATTCTTAAATGTTTAAGGGCTGGCTAATCAACAAAATGACCTTAATTGATTGTCAAAACTCCATTTGAGGAAAGAGTTATATGTGGATGTTATTTATAGATCATTAGAATTCCAATCATGCGTATCACAGACACAAGTCGAAATGTGCATCTCGTGCACAAAATTATTACGTATATATTGTCTGATAATTATCATTTAGCTTTTGAATGATTTTACAAAACATCACAGAACATTATGAATAGAATAATTTTACAAATTTTCACAGAAAATTATGAAATTACAAATTCTACTCTGTTATTATTCAGTTTGGATAATAAGAATCACGTAGTGTCTTTATTGGGTAAGTGAATTATAAGAAAGATAATATAAACACGTGAATTAAAGATACTGTTTTACTATTATATGTATATATATTGTGATATAATATTTTCTCTACACTGTAATTTTATGTTCATTTATGAGAATAAATGATTTGTTGTTTTTGTTGTTGTTGGTTGTTGTTGTTGTTATACTTACAGACAAAATAAGCTCATAAGTAATGGTAATCAACCCCATCGTTGTAAATCCTATTGATGGTCCAATAAGCCTAGTGATGAACAAGTTCACCTAAGGAAAAAAAACAAAGCAAATGTACATGTTATTCATGTTTCAATATCATTTCATGATATTTTCTTGGATTGAACTACAGCAAGGATATGTATAAAAATTGCTTATATTTTTCTTTATTTTATTTCGCATAAACTAAATAAATGAGACATATTTGAGTTATTTTTGAAGATAAATAATATATACATTTGATGTTTCAAAAGTGAAGACAAGTTTGGAGTGGATTTTATTCTTTTATGGAGTCATTTTTGCATGTTATTGCGAAATGAGACTTCTTTTCCATATTTGAAAGTGCTATGATGCACTAAGATGATCGTGTTACTTACATATCCTGCTTGTACTACATCCAGATCCCCAATGTCAAGGTCATAGATATTTTCCAAAGGTGAGTGTGCCTGTAATAATTATTCAGAACAAATTTTTATTGTTTAGTTTCATTAAAATATGCATGAAAGTCTATAGTTGAATGAAATGATATATAAGAAACCAAAGTACGTGTATATACAGTTAAAATAATTAGGTATGCCAACTATTTTATAATTATTTTTGACAGTCTTAGGTATCAATATTTTTTTCAACATTTTTATTTACACACGCAACAATGATTCTCTACAGAGCACTTATAGCGGCTGTGGAGTAATTCAACTAAAACAATGTTAGAGCCCTTGGGCTCGTGGTTTCCAGGTATCCCTAAATTAATATAAGGAAAAATATACATATATCAATGATGCAAGGCCGGCACCGTGGAAATCCAAAATAATGAATATAATATTTGAATAGCAAATCAAATTATCCTTAATGTAATCTCCAAAGACCGAATTAAACGACAAAGCTATGTATGAGGGAGATAGTCTTTAATTTTAGAATACTTTGCAAATTTTTGTCACAGTAAATGTAAAGTATATGTTTCAAGTAAATACAAAAGCACTAAATACTGGGCTTGTGAATATCCTCGAGAACTAATAGTCCACCAGTATCGACCCAGTGCTTAAAATAAATACAAGGATGTCCGACGTGGTGTGGTGCGTTGCTGTGCAAAAAGTGACATTGCATCAGATACTTTCGTAAAATAATAGTAATTTTCAAAACTGTGAATGTCTTAGAAATGATAACAGGTTACTTTAATACTTGTTATTTTAACTTTTTATCTATAAGAGTTCAAAATCTATGGGAACTTTTTTTATTATTATTTTGACTTTTATCTAATTATTCTTTATTCAATTATTTATCTATTTTAATTTGGTCATATCCCACCCTGTTGAATATTACTATAGGAAAAGCTTTCTGTTCCAAATCGGATTTTGGCTGAAAGGCACAAACATGCAGATTTCGCTTTAAGTACAATCAGTTCATGGTGTGTTTAGGAAAAGTGTTTATTAACAGAACCTAGTGTACGCTGGTGCATCCAGGAAGTTGTGGAAAGAGGGCTCTCAATGATACCAAAGATAGAAATGTAAGAGAAAAGGACTTGAGACACACTTTATGACAAGGTTTTGAAGAAAATTGACAATGGTGTCAAAATTAGAATAAATACCATTAGCATTGGGTCACAAACCAATTCCTTTATTTTCATGTCAATATTGAGCACCTGCCCCCCCCCCCCCCCACATCTTTTTCCCTCAGTTCCTGGAGTAGTCACTGAAAACTCTTAATACTCACCTCTTCATGCACACGAGCAGCTGCAATAGCTATTGATAACACTACAATGATGTTTGCCGTCAACCAGAAAGCATAAATTATCAACTGGTACGTCAGCATAGTATTAGTGTTGATAATTTGGTACAACGTGAAACAAGATGTCCACAACCCTGTGACAAAAATCTCAGCAAAAAGATATTGGAAATCTTTGTCCAACATTGAAACCGCTTTTGTGAACTGTAAGTGTTTCAAGCGAATGTCGTTGACTTTGTGAATCGCATGTTTTCCTTTTGTTTTAATTAAATTTTCGAACACCTTTTTGACGGAATTCATCTGATATCGGAGAACATTACATAAAGCAACGATAAAAAAGATAGGAAATATCCATGACGCATAACAGAACAACGAGACAACTATGATCGCAATGGTTGTTATAGTGTGAACTGGAAAGGGACGGATGACAGCTTCAGATGCCCAACTACTCGTATCGGATATGATCATGTAAGACAATCCTCCGTTATTCAACACACTTAATATAACGACCACAACTGCACCAATATATATTCTACGTTGAAATGTCCTACAGTGTGAATCGAGCTTTAGAGACCTGGCTATTTCGTCCGTTGAAATTTTGTTATAAAAGTTAAAAAATCCTTGCAAGTGAGTAGAATTCCGGCAGGAGGTGAACATAATGAGGCAGTTCATAAAACAATTGAAATACCACCCACACATAATTACTCTTAACACTGTCAGGTCCAGTTCATGTTTAGAATCTTCAAAAAAGGCTGGAATACATCGTACCACATTGACCATCAAAAACAATGTGATGGCAAAGCAATATATCTTCCCAGCATTTCTAAGCCCTGTGTAGTCTTTCTGAACATTGCCATCAGAGTCCTCCGGAAATACTTTCGATTTAGGTACCACTTCATGATAAAGTCCAAAAACACGCATTACATTCAGCAAAGGTTGAAATACTTCTTGAAGAGGCATAAATGCGGTTTCGTCGGGATTTTGTTTACCTTCGTCATAGCTAGTATTAGCAGACATGATTAATTCTCGAATAAAAATACGTGAGCGCTAACGAAGTGTTATTCATAAACAGATGCAATAGTTATATTTAGTTATATATACAGTTACAATTAGAGGCATCCTATTCGCTCTTCTCTTAATTGTTTTAACAAACCAAAGCGTCCCGTTCACTTTTCTTAAATTGTCATCACCGCAAGCAGTAGAACTGATCAATACTATACGATTAAAAAAGTATTATGTCTATTTAGTTTGGACATGACACCAGGTACATTTGGGAATTTGATTATTGCTATAGAAATTCACTCTCTGTTAATGACTTTTATAATGCTCCCATAATAAAGCACTGATATACTTGGATTAGGTCGAGTTTTATTAATGATATATGTATGGTATATTTAAATTGATAAATCACAAAACTGTAGTTCAAGATTTTGTTTACAGATAACAGAGCACGGTTATTTCATGTAGATGTCACTTTGTATTTTGGATAATTAGATTTCATTGCATTACACTATCTGTGTTCGTGGATTTTTGCGAATTTTCAAACGTAATCTCTCGTTTGTTTTTGTTCTTTAAATCAGGTGTTATTTATAGAGATTTGATATTGTGTTTCTTTAATTGTTCTGTTTTTGTAGTAAGTGAGAGATGAGCTAATTAACCGGTAAACCACACCAACTGAGTGACTATTTTCCCTTCAACTGACCCCTCCAAAGTCGATCGCACAATTGTATTGCCTTTAAATAGTTTTGTAACATCTAAAATTGTCAAATGTTTAAAAATTCATCTTTACATGCGCGGATACAGAGGGAGGGTAGGGGGGTCTGAACCCCCCCCCCCTCTGGAATCCGAAAATTTTACCCCAAAAAAGGTAAGGCCAATTAAAATTAATTGGTAGATTTTCATCCCCGCCCGCCCCTAAAAAATTATTTATTTTTGAAACACGTTTCAGTTTATATACATATCGTCATTTCCGTGGCTGACAAAATGGTTTTCACTGTCGTGAGAGTTGTTGCCGGCATAACCGAAAAGAAAAGCTGGTTTGCTTCGAATTTTAACGATTCAAAGACCCTTTATACAAGATATTGTTACAGAATAGTACTGCTATTGCTTTTTGGCACACATTTTTTATACAAGAAAATAAGTTATAAAAAATAAATTCCACCCACCCGCCCCATATATTTTCACGAGGTTGGATGAAAATCTACCTATTAAGTTTAATTGGCCTAATATTTGGGCATTTTTGGGGTTGGAACCCCCATCCCCCCCCCCCCCCCCCCCCCGTCTAAGAGAAAAATATACCTTTTTTGGTTGGACCCCCTCTGACAAAAATTTCTGAATCCGCGCATGTCTTTATATTAAGCATACCTCTCCTTGCTTCGAGATACCTACTTTATAGTTATTAAATATGCATGTTCCTAGGGCCTACACCAAAATTAGTGATTAAAATCAATTTCGTACTATCGATTAATTTGTGTAGATAGATTGATATTCCCATTGCCAAGAAACCATTCATACATAAGTAGCTTGCTTGACGTGTCCATAACATTATCAGAAATTAGAAAATGGTGATAATTTACAAAAAGTCATGGTTAATTGCTTGACATTCACGGTGCAACTGTGAGACAGTCAGAAAACATGTGCTTGGTGTGTTGACCAATTATTGTAAATTTATTAAGCTGACGTAGGAAAATATTTACAAACACATTAATAGAGCATCTCCATATGAGTAAAACAAAGTCAACAAAACAATCGTAGTAAAGTTGTCATAAAACATAAATAAGATGCCTTCCCCTTTCTCCATATAACTGACCGTCCTAAGTCGGTATCGTAACTGCAGTACAATCGAGTGCTTTTTGCAATGTCTTTTTTCTCTCTTTATTTGACTATTATCATGTTTTATGTACATTTCTTAGGTGATTTGTGCCATACGTCTTCTGTCTTCTCTTTTTATTTGTGCAAAATACCCATGTCAATAAGACAATTGACGTAGAGTGGTAAAAAGCATATATTGGTAAATTGTAAATTTCAAAAAGTATATTGCAAGACATTAAGACATATATAAGGACAACAAAACATCTGTAACCGCCATTGTGACTTACCCGCTGGCCCACAGACTAAGTCAAGAATCGATAATACAGGCGCTTTAGCAGGTTAAAATATCAAATTCAGAAACCAGATCCTTCGGACGGACATTATACCACCGAGTGAATCTGTGGGAATTAGTCTGATACAAATTTAAACCTTTTCAGTCCACTTCTTAACATGCAATGTGCAAAGTGCACAGTGTAGTATGTCTTCTTGTACAACGTATAGAAGCTTAAGTTCGAAGTTCCTCTCCTTCCTTTTTCTACTTCTCTTCAGTCGTTTATCATTATTTTTTTTATAGTAAGCAATAGACTAGATCAATCATTTCTGCTAAATGGAAATTATAAACAACAAATGTGGGCACGACGGGTGAGATATTATCTCCTACGGACATATCTCACCCTGAATGATAAAAGCTCCTTAGCACATTGTATGAAGCAATCACCAAAATCATGCAAAATCAACAAATACCATAGTTTTCATCTTAAAATAATAATGTAACTATGGACGACGGAATTACATTTATTAATGTAAAGCACAAAAATTTTAGTTACAAGCAATTAAAAAAGTTTTTAAATTACTTTTAGGTTAATTGCGATATACAAGCTTGCCATTTTCGAGTTGCGGTTCTTTGACAAAAAAAAGTTTCAGTGGAATTATTTGTCCATAGGCACGTGACCTGAATTAGGTTTACCTAAAACAAGAGGATTACAAGGGAACAATCCAAAGAGAAGACATTGATATCTACTTAAACTTAATAGACAAATTTGCATTTAATGCATGTAATGATTGAAATTCTAAACTTGAATTCGAAGTGTCAATGTTTGAACGGAGGCAATATTTAAGAATCGGAAACTCGAAAATAGTCAAATATTTGTACTTTGAATATTGTATACAAACTTAGATGGGCCAAAAGCATCAGGTTTTAAAACTGTCAAACGCATTCGCAATCGCCAATATGACCCTAAGATCATCACTAAGGCAATATGTCTTTTACTTGGCCCCTTTACATCCCTTTACAGAGTTTTCTGGAACGTTGCACTATGACTAACAGGGCAGTGGAACTCTATGACGGGCCTTGTCTAAGTCTCCTGAGAGATTATAAGTTTTGTGCACTCTTATTGTTAGTTGGAACAAAGACCTTAGCTCGCTTTCAGAAGAGCAGAGCACGGTAGGATCGAATTGATGTCACTATTATATTTTGAATAGTAAATTTTTAAATGTTTGTAGTTCTTGATGTTACAATATGGCTGCAGGTACGTCGTAGGGTGACCCCTGGTGGTAATAGTTGTACTGTAACATGTAGATGGGATGCATAGGGTATGTCTATGAGATCAATGACTATCCTAAGCATCATAGGCGCTCACTAATTAAGATTATGGAATTTTCACACACGAAACTGGGAAATTCCGCCAGAAGCGGGGTACTAGATCAATCTATCTGGGACATCGATCTAGCACGGTGTATTACTACGCCCTCTATTTATTTTCGTAAACGAGGCTATGTATCTTTTGTTAATTTTAGTGTGACGTAATATTACTCTACATAATACCATACGGGGGAAAAGTTTTTAATAAACTCATTTCACAATTGTATGTATGTTTACTCATTTTGTCTAGCTCTATGTTCTTGTTAGACACTATTAGTGTTATTAAAATGACTTTCTTATCCGAGGCTATTTTAGGGTATTGAATCTTTGACAAAGATGTGTAAAGCGTCAGTAATAAAAGGCATATATAGGGGATAGAAACTGTGTTTTATCTGGTGAGAAAAACATTAAGAGTCACCTCTCGTCCCGGACTCCTCCATTTGAATTATGTCGGAGCATGTCGCCAGGGACTGATATATGATTCGATCTGGGATGAGAACTGAATTTAGGTTCTTATATAATGACGTTAAACCTTGAAACCAGTAATGTCATATTACTACTAATTTATTGATCTAATTTATTGTTCTGTCCTAAACTGTTGAATCGCCTGTATTCTCCTTATACTTATTTCTTTGGCGTGTGTGTGCGTGTGTGTGTGTGTAGGTGTGCGTGTGCGTGTGTGTGTGCGTGCATGCGTGCGTGTGTGTGTGTGTGTTGGTGTGTGTGGGGGGGGGGGGGATGTAGGTGTGTGGGGGTGTGTGTAAAAATAATCTACCGTAATGATCGGTTCCCCGTCTTAGTTGAAGGCGGTAGAGGTGGGTGTTGGTGCATCCTGTCCTTCTCATGATACCATTCCTCTGTGTCGTTGTTTGTCCTTAATGGTAGGTGGCATACCGGCGGACAACTGGCGGGTGTACTGTTTAGAGGCTGTTGAGGAGCCAGGTGTCAGTACATTATGCAGAATGCTGACTTGGGTGCATTATGAAACTGAGATTTTCATTACAGAAACGATAGAAATAACGATTGGTTTACAACTCGAGGGTACATTAGATAATTATAATAGGTCTTGTGAGATTTAATTAAATGATTCATACATTCAATACCTAGACAGACTTTTTTTATACTCGGGGCATAGTTCTTTCATGTTTTGTCTCTTCACACCCCCACCCCCACCCCACTTTTATTTGATCGTGTGACAAATGCTAGTATCGGACAAGATAGCTCAATATTGTGAGAGAACGTGCCTATTCCCGACCGGGTCCGACCACAATTATTTACCATGGTGACCTTCATGTAACTTTACGGGAACCAGGAACCATTTCTCTTTATAAAGTATCCTGGTATTGCACTAGAAGGTTCTGGGTTCGATGTCTGGTCACAAATTTTCACCTTTCTTGTTACAGGTATGGTGAGAGTGACCTTCGTGTGAAGCACCAGGCACGGCCGGGAAAGTGTGACACAGTGTCCTTATTTAAATTATAAGTTCATGTAACACACACTTCACGATCTGGTCAATTACTTCTAGTTATTTATTTGAAAAAAGTATATAAATACATGGTTAATAAGTTAAGATGTTGTTCAGCCTGTTTTTATGTTAATGATCTCAGTGAAATATGGGAAATGACGTAATATTTTTGGGAGAAAGCCTCACTGATGATACCTTAATATAGGATATGTTTAAATTAGACACACTGACCTTAAATTTAATTATCTGGATGAAAGGTAAAACAAAATCAAATTAAATGGCCCTCGTGCATTGCGAAAGATCTTTCGGAGCGAAACATCCCGGATTAATTTTAGGTTTCTTAGTTTAGTTTCTACTTGGTGTTGAGTATGTGTTCCGATGGATGGAAATGTCGAGGCAAATCTATAGTGTATTAAAAATGTAGATAATTGATGTATAATATGGCATGAATTGAATATTTTGTTTGTTTAAATTCAGTTTCAACAAAATTATAAGCGACTTATTTACAAAACTTTTGCATCTGGCTTGAATCATACTGAATCTTATGCAAGTTATCGTATGCATGCCTGTCCTATATTTCGGACATAGGTTGATCTGACAGGGACTTGGATCCAAAAAAGTAAGAGATTTATACATGTATATTGGTGGAAAGAATCCCCCACCCTTCTTAAAACTAAGAGGAAAAATTATGACGTAATGTTATTAAAGACTTTATGTGATAAAACAAAAAACTAAATCACTTCCTCGCTTTGTAAATGTGCATTGTTTTATTGTAAGGCCAAGGGCAAAAAAAAAAAAATAAGGTTGTTTCATGTTTTTGCACCTAACCCAGTCATTTGATTATTAGATATTCTTTAAATGACATGGGAAAAGAAAGTACATATTACAAATTGCGATTCCATATTATGTATAGAAAGCTATGTCTCTATAAACTCTGAAATGTTGAGGAGGTAGACTAATTAGTGTTATGGTCAAGTGCTTGGTATGCAGTACAAGTAGACTTTGGTTGGTTTCCCATATTGTGCCACCATGTACTGGTTACCCCCTTCCTCCATGGTAAGATGTGACTGATTGATTGATTATTGTTTTACTTCACTCCACGATTATTTCATGACGTGACTGAAAAATTGTTATAAACAATGTAAAACCGCAACCAACCAACCAAAATGTCACGCCCCCAATACAGTTTCTCAAGTGCAAGTGGAGATTTTTATTTTTAAAATCATATTTCTACTTTGGGTGAAGAAAAAAGCTTTCCAAAAATGATGTTCATGAGGTTTGCATTTTTGGATACAAATGATATATAGAACAAGAAATGGCAATTAGAATTAAAAATAGGTTTGGGTTGGGGTAGGGTGGGGGTTGATATTTCATATAGATTCACTAATTAAAAGTTTTCTTGATAATAGTAGCAATGAAAAAACACTTGAATTACCCAATATTGCATCTTTGTTCAACATGATCAAACTATAATATTGTAATAAAGATTCAAAGAAGTCCTCCAAAGGGAAGTCCGGTACATAAAAAAGCAAAGGAACACAAACACTCGGAACACAAATTTTCGGCCTCACGACCTTTATCAAGCAATTTTTCAGATGACAAATGCAAAGCTAAGTACGTTTCAAAGATACATAAGCTTCTAAACCAAGATAAACCATGACGTCATAATGTCAGCTTTGTATTTGTCATCTGAAAAATTGCTTGATAAAGGTCGTGAGGCCAAAACTTTGCAATACAGAGTGTTTGTGTTCCTTTACTTTTTTACAATATTGTAATTTTGTAAATACTAACTAACACAAAAATTAATAATTTATATACCCTTGGATTAATAAATCAGGGGCATATTGTTTTTTACCTGTCTGTCTGTCAGATTGTTTGTTTGTCTGTTTATCTGTTTGTCTGTTTTCAGCTTTAACCTTTGCCATAACTTGTGAATCATGAGAGATAGAAACTTCATATTTGGCATGCATACTCCACTAATAAAGCCCTTTCAAATTACACCTAAGTCATTAACCTCGTGACTTTGACCATGACCTTTGACCTACATTTCAAAATTTGCCTTATTTGGACTTTATTGCTGCATGGGCATTCATGTTTCACTAACACATCTTGTTTTAAAATGGAAGTTTCTTTCTTATCATTTCAGAAAAGCTGTTAGAACATACTTGACTTGATGCAAGAGTCCTTTTTTCAGAACTAGGTGAAAAAAGAAACTTGAAATTGAAATACAACAAATAAAAATGGTAATGTCTGTGATTCATCACAAAAGTAAAACAGAAGTTAAAAGCTGCCAAAAAAGTTAAAGTAAAAAAGAACCCATATTTGTAGTATTTAATGCAAATGTTGAGCATCTCTAGTTCCAGAGTGTAATGTTCTTTCTGTCTTTCTGTACTTTAAAGTGCATTTAAGGAACATTTCACAACAGAAAATCAGGATTAAACTTGTACTTGTTCACATCGTTATATACAATTGGTCTTCTGTGTAATTTTTTCTTATCCATTTTTTGCATCCCTGAAATATGTGACATGTTTTGTAATAATTTCCACATCTTCTTTTCATCCTTCTAACTCGCATACACTTTACACACTTAGGACTTTTTGTTCAGAATCAATATTTGGATTTTAATAAAATTTGTTAGAGATGAAGTACTAGTAGTTCTAGGGGTCTTTTCAATGTAGGGGGCAGTCCCCAAGGCTATTATAATCAGTATCCTTCCTAAACAACCATGATGAAATGGGTTTTTTGTACATGAACATACTCTATTCACTTTTCTGCTTTAATGGATATGCAAAATCTCATTTTGATATTTCTAATGGAAAGAGCTTTCCAATGATGACTCGTTGTTCTTTTTACATTTTGACCTCATCTTGTATTGAGCTTTTAGAAAAAAAATATTATTTTAAACATTACTCTTGGCTGCATATTGTCACCAACTACATGTACCATTAAGTGCTTTTAGAATACTTGGGGATTTTGCATTTTCATTAAATCCTGATTGAATTATTTTTAAAATTTGTGCAATAACCACTTCTTCTGCTTCAGTATTTTTCTGAGATATATCTCAAAATACCCATTTGCCTGATTTTACGGGAAAACCCGAGTAAGATAAAGGCTTCTGGTCCAATTTGTTGCACAACCTTTAACATCATTTTACTGTAACATAATGAAAACCCATTGAAAAGTAGCTTTTGCACAACTTCTTACGTCATGTATTATGGAATTAACGACTGAAAAAATCCATCAAGCTGTTCATGGATCATTGTACATGTATATACTGTACAGTCTGGGTGGAACTTAATTTTCCCACTAGTCACAGTGGGCATTTTTAGAATGGGCATTAAAAATGTCCACTGGACACAATGGACGTTCTTGTAAGAGCCAGTTAGAATTAACATACAGGTAAGTGGACAGCTTGATAGCTCAGGTAAATGTCCACTCCTAATGCCCACTGAAATTTCAGGTGGACTGCCCACTGTGGACAGTGGGCATTCAAAGTTCCACCCGTACTGTACTGTATCTTGTGATCGGAGTCACACAGAAGAACAATTTTTTGTCACAATTCAAGTATGAAGATATGCATATTACATAGGAAAATTGTAAAAATTCTAACAGCACTCTTACTTAGATCGCTACTTGTCTCTGCAAGCTTTGCAAAGCCAACAATAGCCATTTAGGTGTGTGACTGAGTTTCTTACTCTGTGAGTTGGATAATACAGATGATATTTTCATTCATATCTAAAATGATTTCCATTGTGTCGTTCTGGTATTGCATGCTTGGGATGCTTTCAGGTAAAATCATAAAAGGGTCTCTAAAATAGTTTAGATTTTAAGTTTCACAGGACATGTAGTAAAGTTTTACAAGTTCTTCTAACCATTTGTATGCTTGTACTTTCATTTCACTTATCTTGCTGAAGAATGTTGGTTACCTTGCCTTACATTATAAAGTTGCCACTGGAGTTAGTAATTCTCAAACAAATTTTATTTCTACAGGAAGGGATCGAAGACAGAGAAAGCATCTTTGCAAAATATCCACAAATAAAACAATGGTGTAATCTCACTCGGACATGGTTACATCAGGTATTGTCATTAATACCTTTTTTATAAAGTGCAAGAAATACTAAGAATAGTTCTGATTTTATGTAGACAAATCATTAAAGGATGAAAAATTTTGTCCTTTGCAGTAAATATCTCTCTGTTTTAAGTAACACAACAGTGTCGTCAATTAAACAGTTTTGGGGCCTGTTCCAAATACCATACTGTATCTTTTGTTTTCTCAGTCTGTGCACTGAAATTTCTCAAGTTGGTCTACAGTACAGTTTGTAATTTTTCCACCCACTACAGTGGGCCATTTCCAGGTGTAAATTCAAGAATTACACATTAATGGAGTGATTTTGATAAAGCTGTGTAGGTATGAAGCCAGTCATTCCCAAGGTCTGTTGGACATGCTGTCGGACAAGATGACAGGTACAATAAAAGCGAAATGAAATTAATTCTGTTACATTGAAAGGAAAACGAAAATAACAAATCCCCACTCCTGGACTAAAAAATGAAAACATTACATCAGTCGGGTAAAATAGACCATACTTACACCAGATCATCACATGATGAGTTGCAAACATGCTTGGATATCAAGTATAACCTGCTTTTCTCACATAAGTGACCTTTTTTGGTGAAATGGAATACCCAATTTAAGAAAAGTACATGAAGTGTTACATAGACCGAACTTGCGCCAGTGACACACCTTGAAATGAATGCTTTTGATTTGACCTACTTATTCAAATAAAACTTGTTTGCATTCTTTCGCTGTGACTTACTTTTTTGCATTATTGAGTTTGGCATTTAAAAGGACACTTATTAGTTCTCAGTTCTGTTGTGAATTGGTGTTTACCCAGTAGAATTTCAAAAAACCAACAAATAATGCCTTTTTCAATTCGGTCCTGTAAATTGTTGTTCGGTCGAGTAATGTCTCTGATTTTACAGGACCGAATGTCCTGTGAAGTTGAAAAGATCTTGGTATTGACAATGAAGTACTCATTGTCAAGATGCCCTACAAATGTTGCTATTTTTGACCATATCTGTCAAGGAGTAGGTACAGGGCAAGATGACCTAACTCATCCACTCACCCCCTCATCCTTTGACAAACTTGTTTTTCAGACTGGGTACATAAATCATCATACTGATTGCATCTTAGTGATTTAATAGGGTGTCTTGTTAAGAAGTGATGTGTTTTGGGGTGTTTTTTTTTTTTTTGTTCCAATCTGAAATCAAATTTTTGACTTATTTTTGCCATGTAATTTTGGACTCGGTCATTTCTACACATTTTTGTGTTTTTATTATGCTCCCCAAAAAATTTTTGGGGAGCATATAGTTGCTGTCGTGTTTGTCCATCTGTCCAAGCTCATATTTCCTATACCCTTCATCAGAATTTTATCATACTTTACCAAAATATTATTTAGGTTAAGGGTTTTGGGACAATGGTCACTCAGTCATCTGTGAAAGGCCAATATCACTTTTTGATCGTGACTTAAAATACCATGAAGTACTTATACCTCCTACACCTTTCATCAGAATTTGATTTTACTTCACCAAAACTTTTATTTAGGTTAAGGGCTTTTTGACAAAGGTCACTCAAAGTCATTTCTGAAAGGTCAAGGTCACCTTTTAACTATGACGTAAAATGCCATGAAATACTTATATCTCCTCCATCTTTCATCAGAATTTGATCATACTTCACCACAATAATATTTAGGTAAAGGGGTTTTGGACAAAGGTCACTCAAGGTCATTTCTGAAAGGTTAAGGTCACATATTAACTATGACGTAAAATACCATGAAGTACAGTACTTGTATCTCTTACACCTTTCATCAGAATTTGATCATACTTCACCAAAATATTATTTAGATGAAGGGCTTTGGGACAAATGTCACTCAAGGTCATGCCTGAAAGGTCAAGGTCATGATAAAAAGGTTTTTTCATAACTAATGAAGGTCAAACTTACTCATGAATTTTAGTTTAAGATACAGTGATCACTTGTTTTCTACAGTTGACTCAATTGAATATCCATTTGATACATTGAGATTTGAAATGGTCATCAAGTAATACAATGATTTCCTATATATTGAGTCATTCATTTCCTTCATTATTGCTGTGCTTCTTGGAGCATCCATCAGTTTTACTGATACTCTTGTTTATTTTGATTTATTAAATAAAGGGAAGCAATAAAGCATTTATTTGCTAAGTTAAATATATGTTTCAAGGGTTATTTGAATGTGTCATGTGAAATTTTTTTCATGATTTTAAACGATTTTTTTCTATATTCATTATAGGCCAGTTTTGGCATGCTAAAGGTTAGCGGTTCAAACTCTACTGCAGGCAAAATATTTTGTTATTTAATTTTACACAAAAACAAGTTTCTCAGTGTTTCACAGTACTAAGAAATATATAAGGTACTAAGAGTCTTCCATTGTGTTGTTGTTTTTTACTAGATCTGTAAAGGGGTGGATCTAAATTTGGGCAACACAGGCCTCAAATGGTATCCTCCTTTGACAAACTTCTTCAAACCAGCTGCTTAAATTACCAAACTGAATGTATTAGAGTGATCTAGAAGGGTGTCTTTAGAAGTGTTGTTGCTTTGGTACCATTTCAATATAAAATTTTTTATGTTTTTGGGACTTCGTCATTTGCCTACTTTCAAGTAATTTCTAAGACTTTTCCTAGTAGGTTGCTTATAATGCATTGATTTTATGTATCTTAACCCATGTTATTACCGGTATAACAATGTTGTTTGAAAGAACTGGATCACAAAAATAATTTGTAGGATTTTTTTGCAATTTTTTTGAGATATGAAAAAAGTAAGGAGGGGGGGGGGGTGATGTTGGATAAACATTTACTATTAGTACATAATTTTGAGGTTTGATGGATTTCTTCTTCAGAACTGATAGAAAGATATTGATGAAACTTGGTATGTATGAAGTAATTCAAGGTTACCTACAAATGTCATAATTTGTTGTCTTTGACTGGAACCCTCCTTTGACAAACTTCTGATGGTGCATCTACATGTAAGTGATTTAGAAAAGAATTTTAAATAGTGTTGTTAATTTTGAATATGTATTTATTTTAACATTTATGGCTCATCCTGACATGTTTATTGTTGATAAATACAAATTTAAGTCTTTAGTCCTTCGGTCATTTGTTTTCAAATGAGCAAGTTGTGCTCAGGTGAGCGATATAGACCCACATGGGTCTCTTGTTATCCCCCATTTTCAGAAAAAACAAAACAAAAAAAAAGCAAAAAAACAAAACAAAACCAAACAAAAAAGAAAAGAAAACTCCAACAATCTTCTGAAATGTAACTTGTCAAAGACTATAATTCCTGTTCCCATAGGATCCAATGTTAAATTTCTTAACTTCCAGCAAGAATAGTACAGCTTCTATGTCATAGTTTATATAACCCACAAATCTAAATGTTTGTCATTTTACTGTAGGTAATTCACCTTAATTTTGAAAATCTTGCTGAGTCACACACACACCCCCCACCCCCAATCACACACCAAGTTTCAAATGTAAACAAAAACACTTTGCCAGATCATGAAAACATTATATTTTGGTAATGATATTAAACCCCATGCTTTTTACAGCAGAATCAAATTTAATGTTTATTCTTAGGTTTAACTAATAATTTTATCCAATCATACCTCCTGATACATAGAAATAGTAACTTCACTGTCCCTAAAGGAAATCAGCCAATCAGATGCCCCATTATCATACTTTGACCTGATAGACATATGATATTTGTTTCTCCTTTTGAAGGAGTTCAATTTAAAAAGTGCAGTAGAAATTTTGAGCGGCTAGAAGAGCCAGCATGACGATTTATAATTGATATGATTATTTTGCAGTTATTCAGTGGGGATCGCCATCAATATTATCGATATCCTTTGAAGTTTTCTACACTTACACTTATGGTATTTTGTTCCACTGGAGAAGAGGCTTTAAGGATACAAGATATCTGTCAGTGGATCTGGGATAGAATTCCTTTCTTCAGTAAAGGCAAATATGTTAAGGAGTGTACACTAGTGGTAAGTTCTTTGCTAGAGTTTTTTTTTCATCTCATTTTCATCAGGAGATGTTTATAATGGAGTAATATCTGGGGGAAAAACTTCCTCTTGTTATCTAGAATTTTATTTAATTTGATTGATTTCCTTGTGAAGGATTGATACTGGCATCCTAGTCTGAAATTACTTCCTTTACATTTCCATTCACATGAAATTAGGCCAAAAAATATATATCTGTGTTTCTGATAACCAGACAGATGATAATATTGGTGGTCAATTCTCAATTCTAACATATTTTTTCGGGATTTTTGGAAAAAAATATCAATTTCTAGTTCACAGTCGGTGACGTATGGCACTCAGTTATAAAAGCAACCATCACGTACTACATGTACATGTTTACACTACAGCCAGCAGGGTGTTTGTGATCTTGTTATATTTTCACTTATTTCACACATATTGCATCAGTGCTGCTTTTAAAATGCAATAAATTGTTATGTGTCTCATAAATGCCTTGTTCACTTAAAGTGCACAGTTCTGTGGTCTGCGATGAAATTTTTACAAATGTTTCGTCATTGCGGACTGTGCAAGAAATTGTAACATATTGAATCATGAATGATAAAAAACGATTAGGAAACCACAAGACGCCAGGTAAAACTATGAGGCCCCTTCACAGCGACTGCTAGACGTTCTCACGAATGTTATGATCTCGCCAGAGCCGAAAGACGGCCATAATGTATTCTTGCGACTTGCGACGTTGTTTCAGCGGTAATATAATGCGACTCTTGTTGCATTGGCAATTGTCCATCTAGTCAGCACAGAGTTTGAATGATCTACAGTAGTATATATTCATTTAAAATTTTCATGATACTAAATGCTCAGTGGCAAATAAAAAAAAATTGTAGGGCAGCTCTAAATTCACTGCACGACCACATCAAAACATCGTACGAACATCTCAGGGAGTGCGCCAAACGGTGGCTATGCGATGCTATATGGGAAGGGTTTACGGCCTTCGGCCCTGATGTTTCTGAAAAAAGTTCAATGTCAGAACAGTGAGAACACGAGAACGTGTCCAAATTATCGTTAGGTAAAGTTCGATTTTCATTTTTATACGCCCGTCATAAAACGGGACGTATGTTATGTCGTTGTCTGTCGGTGCGTCCGTCTGTCCGAGGTCATGTTTCCGGACTTTTTTCCTGCTCTCTTTCAATGTATTGGATTGAGACTTGGGATATAACTTTATATCAATGAGGGTAGATATCAATTGGCATTTCGGTATGATTGACTAAGTTTTACTAGAATAGTGACCCTTGAAAAATTCAAGGATCTTACGTTTATGTACAAGTTTGTTTTGTTTGTGATCCATTACACTGCATTCGGCGTCTCAACACCAACAATTTCAGCGTCCAAAACAGGATTTGAAATTACTGGACTGCGGGTTGTGATCGTCGACTAAGTTGTGATCGTCGACTAGGGTAGTGATCGTCCCCGTCGTAGGAAACGTTGAAATGTTCTAATGATCGTGTTCTAAATTCACATTAATTTACTCGCTGTTTTGTAAATTATTGAGTGAATGTAGCTTCTTGTCACGTCGTATATTAAATTGTCAGTTACTTTTCCGGAAATCATGCATCAACACACACCTTCAATCACGGAAATGGGTCTGAGTAATGCACCCAAATTTAGACCAAAAAATAATATGATAATACCAAGGGAAATCGATATAAAGTTCATAAAATTAGTGCAAAATAAAAAATAAATGCCCATCCTGTACTTGTACGTTAATGAGAGAATGGTTATGCTTGTGAATAAAGGTCTGCATCCAGTGTCAACACTGACAACAGATAGAAAAAAAGAACTATAAATATGACGTAATGAATGCTATCATAGCCAGACGTTTCAATAACAGTATTCGACGCAACATGAATTCACAATTGATATATTATTGTTTTACGTCACTCCCCGATTATTTCACATATATGGTGACGGCAATCAGCCAGATTATGCATTGCATAGAAATTTATACATATGCTACAGACCCTTCCGAAGCAGTGAGGGATCTTTCACTTGTGTGCTTCTTGTCACGTCGTATATTAAATTATCAGTTACTTTTCCGGAAATCATGCATCAACACACGCCTTCAATCACGGAAATGGGTCTGAGTAATGCACCCAAATTTAGACCAAAAAATAATATGATAATACCAAGGGAAATCGATATAAAGTTCATAAAATTAGTGCAAAATAAAAAATAAATGCCCATCCTGTACTTGTACGTTAATGAGAGGATGGTTATGCTTGTGAATAAAGGTCTGCATCCAGTGTCAACACTGACAACAGATAGAAAAAAAGAACTATAAATATGACGTAATGAATGCTATCATAGCCAGACGTTTCAATAACAGTATTCGACGCAACATGAATTCACAATTGATATATTATTGTTTTACGTCACTCCCCGATTATTTCACATATATGGTGACGGCATCTGCCTGATGCATTGCATACAAATATAGACCTTTGCAACGGACCCACCCGAAGCAGTGAAGGATCTTTCACTTGTGTGCCCTTTGCGATATTCGAACCCGGAACCTCTGGGTCATGGGTCGAGCATCTCATACACTGAGCCACTTCATGAATTAAAGAATATCTCATTAAGGTACTTGGGACAAAATATGAATGAATTTTGAGAGGAGAAGGATAGAACCATCAATGGAATTAGTACCCCGTGATACGGGTCTATGTATCTAACATACGTCGGTACGGATATCTCATTCAAGAGACTAGCACCAGTAGCGGTAGTCAAAGAATATGAAGGAATTTAACATTTCCAGTGGCGGATTTAGAGGGGGTGCCCCCATCCCCATTCTTTTCCCCACAAATTTACAAGGCATATATAGATAAGGATGAAAACACTCAAATGATATGAGTAAAGCTCCAGATTTGCCACCCAAAATGGCTGAGTATTTTTGGCCAATACTTGACTTGCACATGTGTTCCCACCCATTTTTGTTTCTTCGGATATTCTGGATCCGCGACTGATTTCTATATATATACATTGTTGATAGTCTAGATTTATGTATAAGCATATTTTGGATATCAGTTCTAAGTATTACCTTAATGACTTTCCTTGAAGCCGTTTAATTATTTAGGGACAGGGTTAGTGTAGTGGTTAAATGCTTGGCTTACGGCACAGATGATCCGGGTTAGATTCCCGGATTGCGCCACTATGTTTAAGTGGTTGGTTACCTCCTGCTTCCATGTCACGATATGACTGAAAAGTTGTTGTAAGCAACGTAAACCCCTAACCATTCTACAGTTTAGTTATTTGCTAAATAAGCACTTTATTAATCACTGGCATTGCTGCTTGCATATATTTAATGGTCAATGCAATAACTAGGTAAAACAGGTGACATTATACTCTGCTAGTTGTTTGTATGTATGGTTGTGTTCTTCACACCCAAAATCATGTCCAATTCTGGATTATATGTCTTGCCATTATACATTAAAAAAAGACAATAAATGCATTATCGATCACCTGCTTTATCATATCTGTCTTTTAAAGTCATTTAACTTCCTTGTTGTATAACTTCCTTGTTGTAATTAGAGCTTCAGCAGGAAGTGTAATGATTGCATTTGGATAGATATTCCAGCACAAATATCATTTTATGAAGAGAGACAGAGAGAGAAAGGATGTTAGTATTATAAATCGTCCTATGTAAATTAGATCGAAAGGCCAAAAACTCTTTTTGTGTGTTAGGAGATTTTACACACAAAAAGGCTTTTGGTATGTTCTGGGTATAATGTATAATATGCACTGAAGAAAGCAAGGTAAAAAGCCTGAAAGAAGATGTGCAATGATACTGGGGAAATGTACCTTAATATTGCTCAAACAGGTTTACTTACTTACCTTGATGTAGGTAATAATCACTGTAACTGGTTTTGAGATACATTGTGTTTGAGTGCATCATAATATGAAGATTCAAAATCACTATGCATACATCATACTTTGGATGTTTATGTCTTTACCATACTCTTTTACTGGATTTTGAAAAATGATTTTGACTATCTTGACTACTTCGAAATCTAATCTTACAGGATGGAATTGCAAGAACTGTCAAGGGATTTACGCTCTTTGAAAACTACAGTGGTGACAAATATAAAATTGCTGAAAATGCAAAATGTCTCTTTGTGAAAGCACCCATCTATAAGGGTATGTATTAATCTTACAGGTGTAGATTTTTCCAGTTGTATCACTTTGAACTTTGATTCTGCTGACTTGGATTGGATTCTGGCCATCATTTAGCACTTCTAAAAGATGATTTATATCTTCTGTTCCCTATTTTTCATTTGGATAAGACAATACAATCCAAAGCCCAGTGTCAGAGCATATATTTGCACAAAAAGATCGCTCACAGTCACTGCTTTTGCTAGGTTGTTAGGAAAAATTTATGAAGCTCTACATGTAGCATCAAGCAAATGAGATACTATACCGGTAATGCATGGCAGTGTTTTGGGGGGTTTTTTTCCTTCAAATCAGGTACGTTATAAGGACTCTTCCCAATGGAAATTTCATTGATTTTTCCAAAAATTTGTCTAAATTTTTCCCAAACATTGATCTTTTGGAATTATACAAATTGGACAAAAAATCCCAAATGAAAAGGTACTGGCACCTTTGAAAAAAATTTTTTTTTAAGTGAATAAATAAACAGAGTAATACATTGACATATATAGGATACCTCACTGCTTCAAGTAGTCTGGTTGGAAAGAATGATGAGGCTGTGAACCAAATGTGTTGCCTTCATATAGGTGTAGGTCAAACCAAACCAAACCAAGAACCAAACATTAACTCTTGTATTGTATCATTTATGTACCTCTCTAACACCCACATAATTTATTGAGGTACAGTTGATTATTTTCTTTTGCTCAATTACTTTTACACCAATAATGAAAGCTAGCACATTGATTTCATTGTTTACGCTGAATTAAAAGAAAGAATGCCAAAATTTGTGACATAGTTTTGGAGACCAGTTAAAAAACCAGTACATTTTCCCCTAATTTATTCATACTTTCCAATAAGAATAAAAAATCGCATCGTAGTTATGTTGAAAAATACAAAATATCTTCTATAAAAATATAACTGAGAAGAGAATCTATTGACAGAGTACTTTTATTAGTTCGATGATGATCTATTAAAATCTCTTATATAAACTCTTAATTATTCCCAATTGTAGAAAATGACAGTACTTTTCACATTTGAAAAGGCAGGGATGGCTTTTATGAATAGACCAAAATTAAACATGTTTAACACTTATGAAAAACACTAGAAGTGTCGCCTTTCCAAGTAACTGTTGCCCTCCCTACAAAATTTTATCAGATAATCATTTTTGTGTTGCTTGAGAAGCAGGGTAACATACAGGGATTACCCTGTCAGTGTACAGTAGTTGAAGTTTTACCTTTAAGAAATGGATATCAGGTGATAAACTTTTTGGATAAATTAGGCCAACTGTAATCAAGCTTTGAAGATTTAAATAAAATTGCTTGAAAAAGTTCTCTACAAAAGATTATTTTTTTTCTGACCAAATTAAAAGTATGGCTGCTTCCTTGCTTTGGATTGGTCTGTCTTCAAAGATATTCTCAGAAACCTTTCAAGTTTTGAAAGTCCATGAAACTTATAATTAGTATACCTTACACAAGCAAAATCGCATTTCAGGGGAAAATTTCATGAATTTCTCTTTGTGGAATCAATTTAGCTGAAATGAGCTTAATGTCCTTTGGGACTCTTGTTTTATCTAATATTATAATGCTAGTAGATTTTCATTGCGAGCATGTAAGGTACCTTGAATAAGTACAGGTGCAAAATTTTTAATGTTCTGTTAACATAATTTGCAAGTTTTTATCATCATTTATTTTTTTCAGCAATCAAAGAAATGAATTTATCATTGATGCAAAGAAGTAATGTTCAGAAAAAGCCAAAGTGCAATAAAAAACAATCAGTGAAATCAAATCTATCTAAAGACAATAAAAATGTGAAATCTGTTGCCACGTCAACAGAAATGTTGGATTTAGAGTCACGTGAAACTCCCCATACTGTGTTCAGAACAGCTCCAGCTTTACTTCCAATGTTACCCCTTGATGACAGTGAACTTGTTCCTAATATTCACGTTCGACTTGCAGAGCAGAAACGATGTTCCTCCTTGTATCATGCCTCTAGTGTCAGTTCTGTCTCTCAAGATAAATGTCGAGATACAGAACAAGAAAACAAATCGTTTCAGAATGTTGTCGATGATTTCTCTACTCCCATTGTTACAATAGAGAATGTGGAGGGAGACACATATGAGGATGAGCATCCCAATGACATTAAGGTGTGTCCATCTGAAAAGTGTAGCCGAAGTAATCAAGCTTATCCCAGTCAGAAATTAGTTCCGTATTTTTCATATATTGAATCTTCTACAAGTGATGATGTCGTTTTTGTCTCAAAAGAAAATGAATTGTTAAGCCATGTAAAGAAAGGTGACACTCTTTCTGAGGAAAATACCACAGTGTGTGAAGCAGCTGACATTAAGTTGACTTCCCATAAACCTAGAAGAAAATCTGCAGAACCAGAAAAGTTAAGAACAGTGACATCAAAATCCCAAAAGATGAAAAAATTAAGATATCAACTGAGAAAGGGTTGTGTATATAAATCTATTAATGTCCATGAAAAAGATGAAGTTCTGAGTCGTAAGGCACTAGAGTCTAGCCCAAAAGTGGTGTTAGTAGATATAATGAAGAGGCCATTAGATGAGATCTATAAATATGTGGTCAAATCTCACTCTGAGGCATCGGTGGAAATTAAAAGTGAAGAATTACATAAGGGCAAAAGTCTATTACCCACAGTCCCAAATATGCTGTCACCAACAGAAAATAGTCCTTATGTGCAGGCTCAACCGACAAAAGCACTACAGACAACAAATAAGAATCGGTTTTTTGGGATGAGTCAAAGCCATCTGCAACATCCTGGTCTTCGTACCTCAGAGAATTCCATGTTTCAAAAGTGTTTTTTGGGTGTATCTCCTGCAAAAGGACTATTAAATGACAATAATCAAGGTACAGCAATAAATCCTCAAGTAAGACCACAGATTTGTCCGACTTTGAATCAAAGAAAAATCGAAGCATCCACTTTAAAGAACGATGTCAGTAATTGTAATGTCTTCAGACCTACAACTAATTCCATAAACGTACAAAGTTCTCCAGTACATAAAGGAAGTGTACATATCCAGAACCCTTCGATTTTATCACAAAGCCCAAACAGGTCTCTGTCTCTGGCTGTTTGTAAAAAGCAGGTACAAACTGCGATTAATTCTTTAACAAGTATGATGATAGAATCGTCACCGACAAAAAGTACATTTCCTGAGACATATGATTTAGTGTGTATAAACGATGATCCAGTGCCAAGTAAGTCTCACTGTACTGCTAGTACCTCTGGACAAACAGATTATGTGGTCAGTACATCCCCACAAAAGTATTGCAATACCAGTACCTCCAAACAAAATATTTGCTCCAATTCCAGAAAAAATACCATTGATTACAGTGTGTCTCATGCAAGTACAGCAAATTGTAATATGTCCCATGCAAGTCCCAAAAGTCTTAGTGTGTCAGGCAGTTTGCCCATTCAGAGTCCACAGATTCATGAGATAACGTCAAGTTCTGATGCAAATATACAACATGTCGCCAATAGTAACGCAGTTTCCAATATCAAAAAGCAGTCTAGAGAAATCAAGAAAATCTTATTGCCAGTCCTATCTTCTAACCAAAATATGAAATCTACAGGAGGGTCAAAAACCATGAAATCTAGTGTAAGTATTGTCAATGAAACTATAGATTTATGCTCGGATGATGAAGATGATGATGATATTAAAATAACAGGTGTGACCCCTTCTAAATCCCATTCTTTACAGTCTCATCTCACTGTACAGAGAATAGGGGATGTTGTATTTGAAAAAATTGCCATTGTTAAAAATGCAGACTATGACAGTGATTCAGACTGTGTTGAAATTTTAGATGATTAAAACGATGCAAATGCATGTATGCCTCTGTGCTTATGTAACAATGCAAGTGGTCAAAATGTTAATTTCATGCTTTAGAATATAAAAGAAGAAAATATCTTCATGTAAAGGAGTCTTCGACTAATGTAGGACAATTTAAAATGGAGAGTTGTCTGCCCTTGTTTACATGCTGTTAGTGTCCAGAAGGATCTGTATAAATCTTGTTCTGTGACTTTCTTTTCTTATTAATATTTTCGCTTGGCTATGGCAAAATATATACAGTTAAGTAGCAGTCACCTTTTATATACCTCTTCACCATTAATGCAAAACATGAAGAAGATCTTAACAAGGGCAGACAAATCACCTGATTGGATTCATTTGTACTCCAGTTCTCGTATCAATATGTTGTATATTGTTATTTCTCTTTTCTTATAATGGAGAAGACCAGAAGTGACCGTAGACCTTTAACCAGGTATATAGGCATGCCTGATTATAGGTTAGCCAAAATTTGACAGAGGTAAAAAGTCACATTGGTTTCCATTTGTTGACACTCTCTTCTTTTAAGAAAGATAATGCAAGAACACTGAAATTAATGTTTATAGTCCCAAATATATTTTGTTTAACATTTTTCATCAAAATTACACTTTGATTAAAGTTAATTGCAAATGATTTGATAAATGGGTTATAATTTGATTTGTTAATGATAATGTACACTGACAACTTAAAAGTTGGTAGGTTTTTTTGGGGGGGGGGAGGGTCTCATAATGTAAAAATTCGTGTCAGGTCTTTCTTTTATATTGAGTAGGCTATGATTATCTGTGGTTACTCACAGCATTCGGTCTTCTCTGTCAAATCTTGTTTTGAAACTGAATTGAGACAAGTTCTTTAAGAAAAGGTCAGTGGTGAATGTCTGATTTATACTGCCATTTCCTTCACCACTAAACAATACCTGCCACCATGAGGTGAAATAATTTGGTATGGCATAATAAACAGTTTAAATAATGCATTTAAGAAAAATTCAGTTAACATATGTAGCTGCATGCTTAGATAGCAAATATTTAGAAATCAACATATATGCTTTATCAGTATCTGATTCGGCTTTGTTATTATTTGTGCATATGGATATTGTGATGTAAACTCTTTGACATTTGGGTAGAGAGACAATAAATGTGTCAATGGTCTAGACCATGTTTGATGCATATCAAAATGCTTCTTCTTGTTATTTTGCTTTATGACTTAAGACTATTTTGACCCAACACTTTGGTGAGATTTTGAAGAAGTATTCTACATGATTATACACATTGTTAAGTTTTGTTTTACTATATTTTAGCATTTAAAATCCTGTTAAAAATAAAGCTGCAATTTTTGTTGTGAAATAGATAGATCTGAGTAAGGGCCAGTGCATACAAATGATTGTCGTATTTGTTTTATATGTACGAACATTACTCATGATATGTAAGCTTTCCATAAAGATTTCCTTGCTATGTATGCGTGATTTACTTGTAACTTTAGAATGTTGTGTAAAGAAACATTGATCACAAATTAAAGTAAAATGTCAATTAAAATAGTTTTTCTTTATCATTTTGACAATAAATACCCATAGGAGTGTGGTATTGTAAGGTTAACTTTTAGCAAGGACGTGCGGTTGGAGTCGTTATATTATTAGCACCCTGTTTATTCATATATTGGGCAGAAAGTGATACGAAACCCTTCTAGGGGCAGGCGTGGTGTAGTGGCTAAGCGTTTTAATTGCGGCGCCGACGATCCGGGTTCGATTCGAGGGTTGCGCCACTATGTTTAAGAGGTTGGTAACCTCCTGCTTCCATGTCGCGATATAACTGAAATATTGTTGAAAGCGACGTAAAACACCAATCAATCAACCAACCAAACCGTTCTATATATTGGAGATGGTGCAAGTGTCTTCTCCTTTGATTTACCCCTACGTCATGCCTATTGACACATTCTTTTATTAGATTAATACCATAGATGTATATTTCAAGTGAAAAATGATACCCATTCATGTTATTGGAATACCTTAACAGTATACCCCATTCCAATTGCACGTCTTTTAATACCTTCATATAGGGAGTAGAGAATTTAGCTATACTGTACAGACAAGTATTATGTTCTAATTTTTTAATTTACTTGGGAGGGGGTAAATACCATCCCCCCAAGTAAATTCAAAAATTAGAACATGACACAAGTCTAACTCGTTCAATACTACATCAGTGGCTGATTTTGAAGGGGACCGCAACCCACCCCCCTTTTTTCTACTAAAACGTAGGATTAAACTTCAGTTTGGCAGGCAAAATGGCTTAGTATTTTGGTTAATATTTGACTTACACATGTGTCCCCCCCCCCTTTTTTTCAGAAATCCTGGATCCGCCACCGCACATCGTTCATTAGACAGAAAATATTAGTTGCGATAATTATTTCTCTGACACTTTTCGTCAAAGAATGTGTATTTCAATCGTTGTTTTAATTCTCTAGTGTATAGTTTGCTTGTGAATATATGCAGATTTTGCCACCATCTTATAACTGATTGATTATTGTTTTACGTCCCTCCACGATTATTTCAAATATATGGCGACGGCATCTACCTGATGCATTGCACAGAAATTTTGAACCTTTGTAACGGACCAACCCGAAGTAGTAAGGGATCTTTTACGTGTCACACCTACCGTGACACGGGTCTTCGGTTTTACTGTCTCGTCCGAAAGACAGAACACAGGTTTGCCCACAGCGGGAATCGAACTCGGGACCTCTCGGTCAGAAGCCGAACAACTCGTCCACTACTTTTTGTGTGTACTTCTTAATCATACTCTTGCGAAGAAATTAAGAAGGGTATATTGGAATCTTGTTTGTCCATACCATCTGTGCATCCATCACAGTATGTATGTTCTATAATATCTATATGCTTGCTTTGATAGTTCACCCATTGTTACAATGACACAAGGATGTGTCATGACTTTCAGCGAAGGTCATATCCCCAGATTAAGGTGACTGACCTTGCAAAGAATGTTTGTTTGGTCCACAACACATTAATCAAATAGTTCTTCATCACACAGCTGACATCTATGACACAAGGGTATGCCATGAGCATGGACTGAGGTCCAGTCCATAAAACATTAGTAGTAACTTGGTCCGATCTGTTTCATATTTTACATAGTGGCTTCTCTTGACACAAAGGTGTGTCAGAACCAAAGTCAAATTCAAACTGAGTCAATAAAACTGAATGTCAGTTTTCTTGTATATCTATTTATTAGTATAACATTTTTCTAATGTAATGCGGGATTGGGGAGGGGAACTGATTTTCCTTAGGACTATTTTATAGTTTTCTTAGTGATTTTTGACGGAAATTTCGACAGTACCTGAAAAATAGGAATAAGGAAATAATGATACATTATTCAATATGGGTAACTATATAGCCATCCAGCAAATATTAAAACTGTTTCTTCCAATTATTGTTCTCTGAAGGGAAGTGCGAATTTTAAAATTAGCAAGAAATACTCAGCGTCCTCAGAATTTTCGGCCACTGTCCTTATCAAGTGGGAAAAACATATCTCTGTAAATGTCTGCTGGTTAAATGAGCCCAGCGTTAGATACTGATATAGGCAGAAAAATTGTGGACATTGAGTTTGTCTTTTTAATTATGTATTTCTTCCATTTTTGTAGTGATCTGGATGAAACAGGTTGGGAGCTATCTACTTGTGAGATAAAATGAAATACATAGTACAACAAAATCAAGCAAGTTGTTCTATGCAATTCAATGGTTCCTGACTGAAAAAAAAAACCCTCCTGAATCTATATCAGTTTTATTGAGATAATCTTGAATTCAAATTAATACAGTTTTAGAATTATAATGATTCATTGTTAGGAAACAAATACAAACTATATAACTATGCAGTTTATGAAAGCAGGTGCGGGTCCATCCCAGTGATTTTTTTTTTTTTTTTGAGAGAGAGAGAGGGTCCAACCATGTTTTTTCTTTTTATTCTTTCTTTCTTTCTTTTTGTAAAATTTCTAATTTTACATCGAAAAATAATAGAGAAATTAATTTTCGCCTAAATTAGGGTCAGAGCAAATCCCCGGTTTACCCCTCTGAACCCGCACATGAAAAGTGCAATCTGAATACACTGCTCTGAGCAAATATCAAGAGCGGATCCGTTTTTGGGGTCAGGGGCGAAGTCAGGCGAGGCTCCAACTATTTGACAGTTTTAGAGCCCTCATCGTCGGAGACCCACGTCTCATTGCACTACGTTTATTAGCAGCGCTAGCGCCGTGGGTTTCCGAGGATGTAGACCCCTAAAAACCGCACAATTTCACCCTCGTAAGTCGGTACATCAGCTGTCAGATAATGGAAGGATTTTGTGATGTTATTTTAATTTGATTCGATTTGTGTTAACTTGTGATCGTCGCCATATGGGTGGAACATTCCCGGTGCGACGTAAAACAATAATCTATCTATCTATCTATCTATTGTGATGTTATTCATATCTTTTCTATATCCCATGGCTGTACCTGTAGTGGATTTTTGTTATACAGCTCAGTCAGACATGTATTCGAATATGACTTAACTGCATGGCAAAATTCGCCATCATCTCTTGCCTTGAGAAAGAGGGGTGAGATCAAGACTGGGACTAAAGTCCAAGATCTTCTACTTTTAAAGTTGATCCTTTTCTGAGCCGCATTAATATTCACCCGAGCGACCGATAACTCGGACAATGCCCAAATATCGACTGATCCATTGATTGATTCTACATAATGTTATTGTTGTGGACCATTGAGGGACAACCAGAACAGGAAATGGTAGTGGAGGGGCAGGCCGAATAGAGAAATTTGGTGAGGGGCGAGCAATAACAGCCCCCCCCCCCCGAAATCCATCTCATGCCTCATCATTTGGGTCTTGGATCATGTAGATTTAATTAAATTTACAATATACATGTATTAACTTCTGTTTTAATATGTGCTGTGTGTAAATGGTATTCTTAGATCCAAATCTACGATCATCTCACTGCAGTCACAATTTACTCAATATCAAGTAACGAGATTAGCAGGGAGACCTGACGCACGGAAGGAGTCACAGGGCACGTCAGTTATGCTAAATAATCGTTGACGTCACATGTTGACACATATATTTTTTGATATATATTTATATATATATATTTATATATTTATAAATAATCCTCTATATAGAGAAATAGGATTAACGAGTATGCAGGTTGATATGTCATAAAAATATAAAAATATAAAAACTCGGACCCTTGTTTTGTAGGAGTACCGACTAACAGTTAAAGGGGAATAGGTTCGGGACCGTGTCTCCTCTGAAAAAGTTTAGGCAAGGCCCGTCATGGAGTCCCAACCGCCATTAGACAGTGTACAACGCTCAAGGAAAAGTTTGCATAAGGCTGTATAAGGACCCATTAAAAGACCAATAATCTTAGCGTTGATCCTAGGGTCACATTTTCGATGTAGAAGACGTTTGACAATTTTAGATCCGAACAAAATATCTGACCTTCCTTAATTTGACATTTTATTTTCCATCATGTATGGCAACGGTGGACATTTTAAAATGCTCCTATCAGGATCAGCGGCCAATGGTCCCACTATGATGGCTTGAGGGAGTACAACTGGCCAAGTAGTGGTCTGATGCCTCAAACAAATGGACCAAGGCTCTGGTTAATTAATATGATAAAAATCTTGCCCGGGCTGGCCATGAAAAAAATCATTTTGCTTATATTCAGATTGAAAAAAAAATCTTGCTCGGACAAAAAACCCAAGCCCTCAGAATATCAAATTGATCTTGCCTAAGGTAAGGTCAAGGAATCTTTATTTCAAAAGGGTTCCAACTTCGAAAAATTCGTAAGTCATTAGAGTGGAAATGCTTCAAGATTGAACAGTTTTTATTTGATTAGTCTGATTTTTGCAGGAAACGTCAACTGAGAACATAAAATGAGAACCGTTCCGGACGGTCATCTTGTATAATCTGACATCGTTGAAACTTGAGGTTAGAATAACTTGGACAAACATCAGTCAAACATCTTTACCACTTTTTCAAAAAGGAATTACTCATCAATTATAAATGAAGGTCTGTGCAGTAAAAAAATCAGATTGTCAACAGCAGTAGTACTTAAATTAATACTTGCCGGTCTGATCGACATCTCGACTGTCTGAGACCGAAGTTCTGCCCTGACTGCGCCCGTTGCCCGTGTTCGCCACTTTCTATGGCATTCAGTCTGTAAAGTTTCTTTTTAATCTGTCATTAAACTTGTAACATTCTAAAGCTTTGCATTTTATTTCTCTCTCTAGGTTGAAAATTCATTATATAATTGATGAAATTGACCAGCCTGATAAGTAAAACTAATTCCATGAACGGCCAATTATGTCATTGTTAGTTGGGTATCATGACTGCATGGTGCATTCATCATATAAAAGAAAAATGTTGTAGTTATATGAACTGGTCTTTTGTTAGTTACGACTGCAACGGAAGAGCTATTTTTTCCCGGAAGAGACGGGACAAAATAGCTCTTCCATTGCAGTCGTAACTAGTCTTTTGTCAATTTCTAAAAATCACCATTCAACACCTTATTTTTATCAGTTTAATGTATTTGGGAACACAGGTATCAATGTAGCGATATGACACCCTGTTATTACCATATTAACAGAGTCAGTGACATAACAACAGCATATCGCTACACAGCTGCCTGTAAAGCCGGCGTGGCCTTATGGTATCGCGTCGGACTCCTGATCGGGAGGCCGGGGTTCCAGTCCGGGTCTGGTTATGCCGGTGTCATGTCTTTCGAATGAGACAGTAAAAACCAAGGCCCCGTGTCGTGGTATGCATGGCATTAGTTAAAGATCCCTCACTGCTTCGGATGGGTCCGTTGCAAAGGTCAAAATTTGTATGCCCCGCATCAGGCAGATGCCGTCACCATATATGTGAAATATTCGTTGTGTGACGTAAAACAAAAATCAATCAATCAATTAATCACAGCTTCCTGTATTTGTGAAGACAATTATGGCCTGTATGATATACATTATTCAGCTTAGGACCACAAGGTCCTTAATTTAAATCCTTTTTGAACATTGTCAGAGTGTTTCCTGTCATGTACATGTACAACCATAGAAAAAGTTAGCAATTAAGAGAAATGGTACTGCATTGAGTTGGGTCCATTTATAGGTTACAAATGTTTAAGTTCTACAGCTGACTGATACCTGTATTTAAGTGTCACCAAGGGAAAACTTCAAAATGACCTTTGTTCAAAGGTGGCCTTTATAACAAGGTTCATTTAAATAAGAAAAATGGAAAATGGGAATTTAGAAAGCACTTTAGCAGTAGGTGACCTCTTTATAAAGGGGTTCCACAGTGTCAATAAAACTCGTATGTTTCATTTTTGATAATTCATTCCACATGTTGTCTCCTTTTCTTTCAGGTATCTCATACCTGACATATTAGAGAAATTTTTAAGACTTCAAACAAGATGTCACAGTCAGGCAAAATGATGAAGAGCAAATACATCATGCCACTGCTGATGGGTGGCACAGCCCTGATGGGTTATTTTACTTTTAAGTAAGTACCTCAGTCCTGGCACCAGTGATGGATGGTAATATTTTGAAGGGATGTACATGTGTATTACTACTATTAAGCATATTTTCAGACTAGTCTGAAATGTTAGGCTCAAGCTTAAGACTTGAGTCTGAAATCTGGCTCCATAGATAGAATTGATTGGAGCCAAGAAAAATCTAAACTTTTTAAATTGAATTGTATTCACCATTTACTTTGTCATTCACTTGTTTACATCCAAACTATAATGCTTCCATATCAGTAGGTACCATTAAAGGCTGGTAGCAAATGATTTTAAACATTCTTTAGCCAAATTTTTCAATGATGTCTAAAGATCTTAGATTATGATAAATTCCAGTTTGGATGAAATGTGAAGAAATTCAAAGAAAGAAAGATAAAATTTACTGAGCATGGAATTATATTGAATTTTCTGAAATGGAAGCATCATATACTAGATATAAAAATGACAAAGTTAATTGTGAGTGATAAACATTTTTATTTCTTATCATTTTCCATCAATATTTCCCGTAAGAGAATTCAGACCAACCAAAGTCATCCTCGGATCTGATGTTTCAGACTAAATATATTCATACATGTTACTGATGAGAAGTGTCACAACTTTCATCACTGTTATTACTATCAATTTTGTAGTAAAGTCACTTTTACTAGAAGTCAGTGTAACTCAGTGGATGAGGTGCTCAGCTTGTGACTGAATGGTCCCAGGTTCGACTCCCACCTTGGGCACATTCAAATGAGACAGTAAAAACCGAGGTCCTACGTCACAGTAGACATAGCATATAAAAGATCACTCAGTGCTTTGGGGGAGTCTGTTGCAAAGGTATAAATTTGTGTGCAATGGCCAATGCCTTAGACAAGGTACTGGGAATAATCGGGGAGTGACGTAAAACAATAATCAATCAATTGTTAGGTTAGTTCACCTATGTGGTGAAAACCAGTGTTTAGTGAAAGAGATACCTAAATACAATGACGCATATCGTCACATCCTCTGGAGACAAAGTCAGACTTGTCACACCTGACAAGCCATTGTAAGGTTAAGGTTTGTGTATCCAAACACTCTGACACTAAGGCCCTTGATTTCATTTTTGTACATTTTACCATTTGAAATGATGCAAAGTTAAGTGTCCTTGAAATCTTAACTCTGTACTTCTGCTTTATTGGTATACTTTACAGTGCCATTGTTAGCACACATGTATATTCATCAGATGGTAAGTTTTACATATTTAAGAGAAAAACAAATATCTGAATACTCATTCATTTTTTTGTTATTATATCATTGATTATTTGCATATCAATTATTGGGTTTTCACTTGGTCATCCCCGTTTTCGTATTATAATATCTGTAATAAAACTTACTGATGGTGTATTACAATGAAGGAGGGAGGCCAGACAAAGGTCTGTGGTAAGTGTGTAACAAAAAAAATTACTTTTGAATTTGTATTTATTGCAAACTTTGAGCTAGATTCATAATTTCCAGGAAAATTTACGGGGCCAAAATGTATGAAGGAAAAGAAAAGCTCCTTGCTAAAACAGTGATTGTGACAGGAGCCAATACAGGCCTTGGATATGAAGTGGCAAAAGATTGTGCTACAAGAGGTAATATTTAAACAAAGTGATCTCTAACATGCTGTTGTTGATGCATATAAAACTATTTTAGTCAATTTTATTTATTTCTGTTTATGTTTTAGCTCCAGACAATTTCCAGATACCATTATATTACCTATTATCTTTTTGTCAATGAATCCCTGTGAAATCACATGATTTAAGTATCTTGATAAGGTCATGTTCACTTATGACCAAATATCAAAGGTCAGATTTATTTAGAAATTGTCACCTTGAATATCAATTTGAAGTCAAATTACAGTGAATGTGTTTGACTCAAGATTGGGACGTACTGGGTTTAAACTCTACTGTAACCATGTGAGTTTTCTGTTCTTTGGATAAGACAGCAAAACCAGAGGTTTTTTGTCAATGTATAGATAGGGCTCATTAGTCTAAAGTTTTATTGGATTTACTTCCCTTGTGACAAATTGTCCGTCATCTTTGAGGTATATTATTAAATATTTGTTCATAGACCAACCGAACTAGATAGGTAGTTTCTCCAAACTTGGAATAATTCCTATGTTTTTGCATATGCAAATATTGATTGACCGAATATTGATTGATTATTGTTTTACATCACTCCACGTTTATTTCACGTATATGGTGACGGCATCTGCCTGATGCATTGCATACAAATTTAGACCTTTGCAACGGACCTAGTGAAGCAGTGAGGGATCTTTTAGTGCCACGCCTACCATGACACTCGACCTCGGTTTCTACTGTCTCATCCGAAAGTCAGAACACCGGTGTGCCCAGGGCAGGAGTCGAACCCGGGGCATCTTGATCATGAGTTGAGCACCTTATCCACTGGGCCACACTGGCTTTGCAAATATTGAAGCATTAGAAAAAAAATGTTTCTAAACAAATGTAAATATTAACACCTTTCTAAAAAGATTAATTAAACTTGCTATGAATATGAGGCAAAAAATCATGCTAGGCCACAAACATGGCAAACAGTAGGAGGTAATTCCAACTGAATTACTGCTATTTAAGCCTATGTATTAGTTGGCATATACAAGATCCCTAAGTATTTCCGGGTGCAGGGCCATAAACTGAGAAAATAGTCATATTTTCAAAGGCATCTAATTTACAATTAATTCATAACTGGAATTTCTGTTTTATTAAGTTTTATTTTATTCATTGATAGAAGTAAGCCATCATGCATAATAATCATATTATTATATAGGTTATATAGTATTGTTTCTACACATTGTATTTTCAGTACCTTACAAACTTTTACCAAACATTTGTTGTATTTGTTGTGTAAATGTTATACGTATTATTGTAGCTTTCTACATTGAATCATGTTGAATTTTAATAGGAGCATCTGTCATTATGGGTTGTCGAGATATGAAGAAATGTGAAGAGGTCAAGGAAAAAATAATAAAAGAAACCTTTAACAGACAGGTCAAATGCAAAGAAGTAGACATGTCTTCACTCAAATCCATCAAAAAATTTGCAAGTGATATCAATGAAGGTAAATCTGTAAAAATTAGTACAAATTTCCTTTTATGAAGCTAGGACAAAGTCATTTGGGAAGCTGGAAAGGCAGTATAGGTAACACAATATGGATTTTTACAAAAACTAACACAGCTCAGTTTTGCTCTATTCTTCTGAAGTTTCCGTCTGCTCCTGTATATTGTTAGTTTTCAAGCGTGCGTTCAGCAAGCCAGAATGGATTTTTTTTTTAGCATAACAAGTTTCATAATCTATTTTCTTAATGGCAAAATAGTAGAAAATGACCCCCTGGATCGTAGATTATTGTCTCTATAAAATTAAGTGAATTAATGAAAAATTATAATACATTTCAACTTGAGTTAGATTTAATCAGTAATTACCCATGTATAATGCACACTTTTTTTTTCAGAATATCTGACTTGATTTCGTGGGTGCGCATTATACATGGGAACTAAATATTACAAGTTTTTTTCAAGTATTTGAACGAGATGTCAATCTGATGTCAGCATGTACTAAAATCACACCATGAGGCTAATTTAAAATGGAATAGATTCACAGTCCTTCATTCTTGCATGTCTGATAATTCTGACAATCTTTGTATTGATACACCTACTATCTAGAATTTTACGTATCTAATTATAAGTTTCACTGAACGTGGGTTAGATGTTTAATAAGATGTCATGAAATTAATGATAACTGGCCCTATCACGTTTACAGTGAGACACCTGCTGCGCTGCACTGTCACCTTCTAACAATACCTGGTCAACCGAACGTTAAGTGTTGTATACAAACATCAATTAAAAGTGCTAATTGAGTGAATAACAAGAGTATCGAGTATAATGACCATGAAGATATATAGCGTATATCTCTAACTTTAAAAGAGATAAAATTTAAAATTTGTTACCAACCTACAGTAACCATATTACTATAATTATGAGTGGTGGTATAATTAATCTAATAACTAATACATCCATATGGATGAATTTTGTCATGGACGTATAAACATACGTCCTAGAATTTTGTCCAGTTTGCATTAATTGGCGTGTGAAAAACGTAAAGTGACGGATAATTCATGCTACTGCACATTAACTGCAGGAATGTTAGCTTCACGCCAGCTCACTATTTATCAGTTTTTTACCTGCACATTGTACACGGGAAGTAGGCTTTTTCTGGAATTTTTTTCTTGATTTTGGGGTGTGCATTATACACGGGCGCACATTATACACAGGTAATTACGGTAGGCTAATGCCAATTACATCCACATCTTGTTCGCACATTAGTGATGCGTATCATGTGATTTAAATGAAAAATAAAACAGAAACAAAGCATTTTCTGGAGATAATGTGGATCATTATGTCAGTTTATGACATGATGTCATTTAGGGAAAAATGATGTCACTATGACATTAATGAATCTACATGACCCTGCGATTTAATTTGAGTATATAAACATTTAATTATTGTGAAAATTCTAAATATCTATTAGCTATATTCAATCAAACTTCAATATATTGAACACAGATATCTCAAATACCCGAGATATCTGGCACTCTGAAAAAATCCTTAAAAAAATCCTTCATGATATGATTAAATTCTCCCCGGATGAGTCTAATGCTGATGTGTCAAATACCATGCTTATCTCAAATATAATTTCAAGTCCAGAAGTTCTTATTTACCGAGTTTATCTTAAAGTTAGCTTCCTATTGACAATTTTCCCCAAGGCATCTTCCCTTGTTAACAGGCCGTGCATGTGGTTTGATCAATTGACCATGTTTATATACAAAGCCCCAGTAAATATATAATCAATCAAGTCCATGCGTTCCTTGTTATTTAAACTGATAGTTACTAAATGCTGATAGCTTATTAAATTTGACCTTGAAAAAAATAATAAACATTAACTTTTTTCATACCTGCATTTATTTAAAGAAATTTCTTTACATTGTTCATTAATTTATTTTCATTTTGAATCCATGTGTATGTCCATGCATTTTTATGCAAAGTGATAGTAGTTTGATGTATTTTGGAATAATTAGATATATACATCTTATTGCATGATTATTGATAAATAATATAATAATCACACGTATAAAATGCAACAGCGTATGTTAACAACCTCAAAATTTGTGATCCTAAACTCAAAATTTGGATATCTCGAAGTATGGATATCTAGAAGTACATTCCATGGTCCCTTTGACTTAGAGATATCAAGGTTTGACTGTATGTGATATTGTTTGCACCCATATTGGATTTAGATGTGAAAGCGTCTTTATAAATCTGATAAATGTGCAAAAAAAATTTTTAAACTTTTAATGCACATACTAACTTAAAAGTTTGTATTATCCACACCATGGAAAAGCAGGTTTATATGCAGTTTCTAAGTAATAATTGCCTTGTTTGTCATTAAAGATAACGAGCTAATTTTCTGGAAAACAGTCTTAATCAGGTCACATTTGAAAGACATCTCAACATAGTTCAGTTTATTTGCAGTGGTTTCTGAGGGGATATATAATGATTGATATCAACAAAAGTATTTTCAAGCACTCCAACACATACCATATTGACAAAATCATATCCCTACAGAACTAAAAAAAAGTCTCTCCATGTTCCACACAAATTGAGCATAATGAAAATAAGTAGATCAGCAGTACGCGTATAGGAAAAAGGAAAGAAATGAAATGAAAGTTTTCCATCAAATAAGCAGTCCATATTCTATACTAAATGTAGTAATCATCATGTATTTCTTGCTTGCAGAGGAAAGATTTGTTGATGTTCTTGTAAATAATGCTGCTATCATGAGATGTCCTAAAACTTCAACAGAAGATAAATTAGATTTACAGCTAGCAACAAATTATCTAGGTAAGTCTTTCGTACCAAGTAGGAATGAATCTAGTTTTTATAATGCAGATGTCATATCCATATAAGTGAAACATTCTTCAACTGACATAAAAAAACCCCCAAAAAACAAGCAAATTAAACTTCAAAGGCTTTTTGAATTTTTTTTTTAAAATGTTATCAGACTGTCTTCTCTAACTTACCAATAGTGATGTAAATTCAAGATGAACAGATTCATTCCAATTAATTCAATAGAACTTTTTCCAATTCTAAATGATGTAAGGGGCCTAATACCAGACAAACCACTTTTTGCAAGAATTTTCATTATGACTTTTATGTTTGGATTGTGACGTCACAGTAATATGATGCAAATCTATGCGACAAAACATCATACGCCCGGTATTGCCCCTCACACCATGTAAAATTGGTAAAAGCTAAATTTAGTCATGACGTGGTACATATTTCATACTCCTTCGCTTCTCTGAGAACTTGTAAAACTGTTGGTTAGGTGCTTGGCTTGTGACTGAGAGGTCCCAGGTTCAAGTCCAGTTGGTGGCATGTCAGCGTCCTATCTCCCAGATGAGACATTTAAACCGAGATCCTGTGTCATAGTAGAGATGGCATGTAAAAGATCCTCACTGCTTTGGGTGGGTCTGTTTCAGAGGTCTAAATTTCTGTGTATGTATAAGGAAGATGCCATTACTACATGTATATTAGTACAACAAGAGTCAAACAAACAAATCAAAAATTCATTAAAATCATCGAGTCCTCAGTATCCATGTAAGCTACAGTGCCACAATGAGACTCCATGTAGCTTATCATTTCTCTCTGTCATGTATGGGTTTATATTCTAAACTGGTTTAGGGAGAGGTCATCTTGTGAACCTGCTGAAAGTCATTAGCTTTCTCTTATTTCTTCCTTAGCCAGTGTAGCTCAGTTAGAAGTATGCTTATAGATGTCCATAAGTGTTTTATGATTCAGATGAGACAGCATAGTCTGACGCCCTATGTGGACGTTGGCATGTTAAAGATTTTATTCTACATCGAGTCAGTCTGTTGCAGACCCCATCACTATACAAGTGAAAAATTTTGACGTTTCTTATAACGAGGAATGATCAAACAAACCATTTTTAAAGTCTCCACCACTAAACACTGGCTGCCACTGTTAAATATTCATAGTGTGGCAAAAAACACAGAAAACAAATCATTTATGAAATACTGTACATGTCAATATATTAGTGCAACTACATTTGAACACACAAAGCGACAAAAAATGGGGATGGCGACTTATAAGTGCTATCATGATTTAGCATATCTGTTATTTGTATTAAGGTTCTGTCACATTTTATTTAATAAAATTATTATAAAATTAATGTCTTTAATTAGTGTAGTCATGAGGTAGCGCAGCAATTGGAGCAGCACTAATACTAAAATATGAACCCTGGCCACTGAGATAAGTACATTCACAATATCATTGGTAATATTTATTTTATTGCAGGTCCATTTTTGTTGACACAGTTATTACTTGATAAATTAAAAGCATCTGGTGAAAGTAGAATTGTAAATGTGACCAGCTCATCGTACGCAAAGGGAACAATTAATTTTGAAGATCTCAACAGTGACTCTACATATAACCCTAAAGATGCCTACAATCAAAGCAAACTAGCATTAGTAATGTTCACAAAGGAGTTATCAAGAAGATTAGAAGGTAAATACAGTCAGTCTTGCATATTTGAACTTTAATATCTCAATTACCATAGCTGTATACAGTGGAAGTGTCCAAAGCAGACAGTTCAAACAGACTACTATGAAAATTGGACTCATTTTTGACCGGATTGCAAAGCAATTCTGGTCTATGAATTGGCGAAATCTGTCCGTCCGTCCGTCTGTCCCCACGGCGTCAACATTTTGCATTTAGCATTTGCGTTTAGATTGGTTTCTTTCATACCCTAAAGGGTACTTATGTCAAAGTTGGTAGGTTTGTAGATACTTGATGTTCTATCCAGCCAATACAAAAATTTAGTGACCTTGACCTTGACTTTACGCTTCAGTGAACACAAACTGTTTTTTGCCTTTAGGGTGACCACTTGCATACATGTATTGTTAATGTTAATGCAGAGCAATTCCAGTCTATAAATTGGCAAAATCCGACCGTCCATCTGTCTGTCCGTCCGTCTGTCCGGCGTCAACATTTTGTGTTTAGCATTTGCAATCCGATCATATCGTCCTTGACAGTTTCTTGTTTTTAAATAACTTTCTCTTACTATTTTCATTGATTCAAAACTCTCTGAATATTGGACACTGTCTACTCTGGACACTTAACACGATCTTTAGTCCACTTTTTGTAAAATTCTTTAATTTGCACTGACAATGCTGATGGTAACACACTTGACTGACTTTATTGTTTACATAAGCCATACTGTTGTTGAAAATCCATGTGTATCCATGATTAACATATAGACATTAACCCTGTGTGGCTTCACTGGATATACAATTTTATCAATTCGAAACCAATTCACAAGATAAGTATAATCAAAATAAAAAATTAAAGCCAACCCATGCTTTTGCTTTGTTGAACCGATATATTACCATTTTTTTTCTGCTCATCATTAAATTGCAATATAATCAAATCAATAAATATTTCATTAATTTGCAATATATGCACCTGTATCGAATAACTGATGTCCACTTAATTCTTGATCAGACTTAATGCAGGATCATTACTGTGTATAACTGAGCTGTCAACTGTCAGTTGTGTAAAATTGAGCTGTCGTTTATATATTTGTGTTTTCATCATATATATATCTATTCATTTTATAAACACACTATCAAACAAATTAAAGCAAGCTTTATGATTTAAGACAGTTGCGATAATGATCATAAATTCAAAGTACAACAATTGTGATCACACAATACCTGAATGAAATAACCAGTTTCTCTATACACACACTCCTCTTGTTTCATAATTTCTGAATATGCAACCTCTTTCCAATGTAGACAAAGCATTTGTTCCAGTGCTATCCAGTTTTGACAGTTATCACTGTAGAAGTCAGATATTGTTCCCAAATTTTTTTGTGAATCACATGATTAAATTCACCTCGGATGTGTTGTACAGAAATATGTCCAATACCATGCTTATCTTATATATTTTTTTGCATACCAAACCTCAAATTTACCTGGCGTATCTCAAAGTTTACTGTTCATTGACTTGTTTGCCAGTGTTTCCCTTCAATTTGTTGACTTGTTATTCTATTTGCCAATGTTTCCCTTTAATTTGTTCACTTGTTATTCAATATGTGCATTTCTTATGACAAAGCTTTTCTATAGGTACCAAAAGTTTTCTTTGTTTTGGGGGGTTTTTTTGGACTTTTCAAAGCCATTGACTCTGGATAACTCCAACTTGAACGGACCATGTGGAATTGTTCAAGATAACTTATGTTTGAGTTTGTTTGAGTCTTTATTATTATTATATCCATGTAATGAATAAATTGTAATAAAGAAATAGTAATAAGTAAAAATACATGTAATAAAAACCCAGATGCTTCAAATCTGATCACCTGTATTAATAAAATGAATGCAGGATAAACTATCAATATCTCCATCATGGACATATTCTGTTAATTACAATGCAATTTTATTAATCAACTCAAATTAAATGGTGAGGTAGATATCAAGTTGTCTGTTTCTTCACCTCAGTTTGTTACATAATTGTCCAAGCTAACTTAATGGTCATTGAACAAATTCAGGATAGATTTGATTACTTCATATGCTTAATACTTATATGTATCTCCAGACCTTGCTATGTTTATAAATTTTATATACTTTGCATTGTCTTGTGTGAATTTGAGATATCAAAATAAGAATATGATGCAAAATAGATATTGATGCATTTAAATTAGTTTGAGTTATTGAAAATTTAGCTTACCTGAACTCATGTTTTTGAAAGTAAAAATATATTGAACTTACAGACTTTTTGCACAAATATATTACCTTTGATGAAACTGTTCATTTTTAAGACTGTCTAATGAAATACAATGTTTTGAGAAGTAAAATTTGACAATACTTTCGATTTGAATTCCAGGTACAAAAGTTACAGCTAATGTAGCGCAGCCTGAAATAACCAGGACTGGGATAAACAGATTTACAAGTCTTGGACAGTCTTTTTTCTCACAAGTTGTATTGTTTCCTTTCATTTGGATTGTATCTGTTAAACCACCTCTCGGTTCACAAACAATAGTTTATTGCGTTACGAATGAAGCAGTTGGAAAAGAAACAGGAAAGCTATACAGGTATTTGTTGTTGTTGTTGTTGTTGTTGTTGTTGTTGTTGTTGTTGTCCTAGTAGCTTACTACTGAAAATTGACATATATACGTATAAACAGGTTTTCCTATCGATGTGTGGCAGACTAGGGTGCCAGCTCAGTTGGTAGAACATTTGCATCGTAGGTTTAATGTACTGGGTTTGAATCCCAATCTGCCCATGAATACATGTATTTCACTCTACCTTTTAACGATTGTTAACTGTGTAAAATTGATACAGTCTGTGAATGATCAACTGGAATGAAAAAATCTAGTTCTCCATTCATTGGATATACATTTACTATAAAGTATTTCATGACATTCTTTAAATATTGATTTATATCAATACATTAGTATGATATTTAACTCACCAAGGAGAATTGTCTGGCAAGGTAACATGACCTACAATGGTATGGGTGCCATCTATGTCAGTGGTGTCCATAAGTAAAAGTGTTTTTAAGTCTCAATGAATTTTTATGTTTCTAAAATATGGTATATATATTGTTGAAATATTGTCCTTAATGGCATATATCTCGGGTTCACCTCATTTCGTAACTAAGGTTGTCCCCGAGGTCGAGGTTAAAATCATACAAAGAAATTGTTGTGTACAAAATTTAACACAGATTAAGCCTGCTCTATTATAAAACATATATTGAATTTTTTCTCTTTTTTTCAGAAATCTAAAGGAGTATCCTATAGCCAGTGTTGCACTAGATGAAGCTGTATCTAAGAGACTATGGGCTACAAGTGAAGTCTGGACTGATCTCAGCAGTCTGAAATCATGATACTTTCCATAATAGACCTTTTTTGTTATATAACATGTAATTATATGTCATAATAATTAAAGATGTATGAATCTTTGGATTTGGTTACATTTAGTGTCAACAGATTTCTAATAATTGTATGTTTATGTGGATTGATTTACTAAACTTCAAACCTTAAACTTGTAGTGGGATTATGATATATGTGAAACATTCTTGAAAGAAGCAGAGTTTTTGAAAAGAGTTGGTTTATTGGTTTGCCAATAAAAGTGCCAATAATGGATCAGATACTGGTCAGATCTTCAGATATGAAAAAATACAGAAAAGTTACACTTCACCAATTCCATTTATTCTCATTTAATTCTGATTGACTGTAATGATATCACAGATCATGTGTTCCTCCCGTCTCCTCTGCACTTAACTTTGTTTCCCAGCAGGAGACCATCACAAATCATATAACTTTGATCATTGCTGACAGCTTAGTATATACAAGAGGAAAGCACCCAACTGTGATGCTGGCCATAAACATCTCTTGGATATCGCCTACCATCTAACAATTTGATGGGCCACCACATACATTTTATTTATTTACATCATCTCAGTGTTTAAAGGGGTCACATTTGAGACACGCAGTTAACATGCATATAAAATAGGAGTGAATGTCAAGAGGGGCAGCAGGGGCATATGCCCCTCCCCCTTGATTCCACTCTTCATTTTAGAGTTTTGCAAGTGATGTCCTTCCACGATTTCGTACTCGGCTACACTGCTACATTTATTTCCATAGTTTTCAACATGAACTGTGTGGCTCCAGTGATTAAGGTGCTTCTCTCATCTCGAGATCAGATGGTCCTTTCATACTTTAAATATTATACGTCCTTCATATCAGACAGTAACAACCAAGGTCTCGTGTCAAAGTAGATACAAAAAGAAACTCCACCTCTTCAGGTGCATCTTTTTCATAGGTTTGTATGAAAAGTCAAAGCACCTCATAGATGCCGCCACCATAGAAAGTAACCAAGGTATGAAGTAGCATATTGGCGATTTTTGTAATACAGAATTATTTCCTATTGGGGTAGGTGTGACGTCAAAACCATTGCGAGGGACTGTCGGCAATGTCAAATTTTCATTGTGTTTACGTCATTTGAGGTCAGAAAAACTTTGGACAGATGACGCATCAGTTTATGACATCATAGCAGAAAAGGGTCAATTCATATAAAAGCGTCATTTTTGTCCCTTTGTTCTTCCTTTTAAACTTGCGTCGGTTTCCATAGAACCGTTTGTTACAATTACTAGAAGTCGAATATCCACCCACTTATTGGATTTCAAAAACCGTCTCATTTGATCCCAAAGTTTGAGTAAACCACAGTGATGGCACTACGTCTACATAAGGTTTCTGTAAGTTTTTACATTGAGGTTTTTTCTACTTATGTTTTTCGTATTCATAGTGGGCGTGGCGAGTCAAATAGGAGAACTGGCACCATGTCTCGCCTCTGAATTACATTGGTTTACGAATATTCACCATAGTGCACTGTTGTTGGTCCCGCAGTCATGTAACCGATCATTTTCATACTCTTCGTTAATCGTTTTCGTGCAATTGGGACTCTTAATGCTGCACAATGTCTCTACCGATTGTGTCTCTATGTCTAGTATATCCCTGGTTTTCACTTTTACGTTTCTTACTGTTTCTGGATGTTTCTGCTGTTCTGTGCCAGGTCATTTGTGATTAAACTCTAGTTTGCTGTTTCATTAAAATAAAAATTAAATAATGAAAAAAGTAAAAAAAAAAAAAAAATAATAACTCTTTATATTGCCATCTATGATGGCCCCGGACCCTGCACTTGGCAATAATAAAGATCTGAAATACGTTTCAGTCCAACACCTGTTAGGATATTTGAAAAGTGAAGAATACTAGTTTCAAATATAGGTAATGTCCTATGACATATTTGTAATTTGGGAAATTAAAACATGCATGAATGACTATTATATGTAATTTGGAAAATTAAAACATGCATGAATGACCATTGTATAATAGATTGATTGATTTTTGTTTTACTTCACACCACGAATATTTCACGTATATGGTGACGGCATCTGCCTGATGCGAAGCATACAAATTTTGACCTTTGCAACGGACCCACAGTGAGCAGTGAGGGATCTTTAACGTGCCATGCATACCACGACACGGGGCCTCGGGTTTTACTGTCTCATCCGATAGATATGACACCGGCATGACCAGAGCGGGACTCCAACCCCGGCCTCCCGATTAGGAGTCCGACGCGATACCACTAGGCCACGCCAGCTTCCTATTGTATAATAGTCATTCATGCATGTTTTAATTTCCCTAATTACAAATGTCATAGGACAGTAAACTGGCCTAAATCCGGCAAAAATATGTCAACTGTGGTCTGTATATAGTGGGTGGTGGTAAAAATGTGGTACAGTTTGTTTTAGTCTAATAAGTCGAAGGATGTGCAAAAATCCGAAATAAGTGAAGTGTTCAAAGACACATTGGCAGACAACCTTCTCCAGTATCCCCACCAAACTTTTGTTGCAGTGTTATATAATAAAATTCTCTTTCTCGGTCTTTGGGAGTTTGATCATAATATTTACGACTCCTTCATTATTGATCTTACCGTAGCAACGTACCGAATTTATTGTGATAAATGCTAGCTTTAACTTATGAGTAACAATGTCAAAACCAAAAAAGTACAATAAAAGGGGGGGATACTAAATTGATTCGCAGAATGGCATACCGACAATGAATTGCACAATATTATCAATAAGAAGTACATACGCGACTTGTATTTCGTTCCTCTACGATACTCCCCATGTACATGAAGAGTATCGTAGAGGAACGATCCGAAGTATAAGTCGCGTTTTAATAAGATTGGCATCAGTATGAGAGGAAAACATGTGATAACCTTGAAAGCATATTTACAGTGTATAGTATTTTACTGGAAATTGTCAATTTGAGATATGTTAATTACTCTTTAGCGATAGTGTTCAGTGTTTTTAAAAGTACATCGTCCTAGACCATCCGTGACATTTGTTCTTAATATAAAAGCAAATGCATTGGTTTCCGAGGCTGGAAGTACAATTATCATTTATTTTAAAGGGTATTGAAAGTAATTACCGTTTGTTGTTTAGAAATACGACTTTAAAATCTCATCCCAGCTTTTATTTGTATTGTACATGTACTCGCTGCTTTCCTCTTACGAACAATTTTTACGTGAAATCTCCTTATACGGTATTGACGACTGGAGATGTATTTGGACCTTTTCATTATACAGAGTTATTTCCCATTTGAGCAGGTATTTTACGTCAAATCATTATGACATCAGCCATTTCTATGGAAACCGGTGTTAAATTACCGGAAATGATATAGAAATTGTTTGACGTCACAATAGTTTGATGTCGGATACCTTTTCATATGAGAAATAACTCTGTATGATCAAAAGACCCAATAGCTATTCGTCGATGAATAGATAATTCTATTCTGAAAAAGGAGTGTTGGCAAATGTCAGAGGAGTGGACAATTAATTTTTATAGTTTTATAATTATTTATTTCAGACAAGCTAAGGATGAAATAATTATTATTGGTCATTCGTGAAGACTATTTCCACTTAATTTTGAATATAATATATACTAACATTGTAAAATGTTCGTTTATTGATTTACATCAAATCAAGTTTGTTTCTCTCGTAACATGGCAGCAGATGGCTGATGCACTGGACAGAAATTTCAATCGACGAAACATTCATGTTTCACCTACTATGATCGCACGGTGGATCGTTAAAAACATTTCCAGTGAGAGGCTTCACTCCAGCGTTGTATCCCGTGTGGTTACGCCGCATTCTATACAGTGGCTACCTAAATTCAAGACATGATCTTATGTCCTTCACCACTACAGCATTTCACCCAACTTCGTATCCTTGTCAGGACATGAAGGAAATTCTGCCAGTACACCTGACAAAGGTAGATGGTTTTCCCCTTGTATTCCAATGTCTTTCACCACTACAGCTTTTCACTCTGGTTTGAATCCTTGTCAGGACATGAAGGAATATCTGCCAATACACATGATAAAGGCTGATGGTTTTTTTCCTGGCATTCCATTATGTCCTTCATAAATACAGCCTTTCACTCTACTTTGAATCCTTTCAGGACATGAAGGAAGGTCTGCCAATAACCCTCATACAGGTTGATGGTTTTCTCCTGGCATTCCATTATGTCCTTCACCACTACAGCTTTTCACTCCAGTTTGTATCCTTGTCAGGATATGAAGGAAGATCTGTTAGTACACCTGATAAAGGTAGATGGTTTTCTCCTGGCATTCCATTATGTCTTTCACCACTACAGCTTTTCACTCTGGTTTGTATCCTTGTCAGGACATGAAGGAAGATCTGTTAGTACACCTGATAAAGGTAGATGGTTTTCTCCTGGCATTCCATTATGTCTTTCACCACTACAGCTTTTCACTCCAGTTTGTATCCTTGTCAGGATATGAAAGAAGATCTGCCAATACACCTGATAAAGGTAGATGGTTTTCTCCTGGTATTCCACTATGTCTTTCACCATTGCAGCTTTTCACTCTGGTTTGAATCCTTGTCAGGACATGAAGGAAGGTCTGCAAATACACCAAATAAAGGTACAGATTTTCTCCTGCGATTCCAATGTGATTCACCACTACAGCTGTTCACTTTAGTTTGAGTCCTCGTCAGGACATGAAGGAAGGTCTGCCAGTACACCTGATAAAGGTAAATGGTTTTCTCCTGGTATTCCATTATGTCCTTCATCACTACAGCTTTTCACTCTGGTTTGAATCTTTGTCAGGACATGAAGGAAGATCTGACAATAAACCTGATAAAGGCTGATGGTTTTTTCCTGGCATTCCATTATGTCCTTCACAAATACAGCCTTTCATCCTAGTTTGAATCCTTATCAGGACATGAAGGAAGGTCTGCCAATACATCTGATAAAGTAGATTGTTTTCTTCTGGCATTCCGTTATATTCTTCACCACTACAGCTATTCACTCCAATTTGTATCCTTGTCAGGATATGAAGGAAGATCTGCCAGTACACCTGATAAAGTAGATGGTTTTCTCCTGGCATTCCATTATGTCTTTCACCACTACAGCTTTTCACTCTGGTTTGTATCCTTGTCAGGACATGAGGGAAGATCTGCCAGTACACCTGATAAAGGCAGATGGCTTTCTCCTGGCTATTCCACTATGTTTTTCACCACTACAGCTTTCCACTCCAGTTTGTATCCTTGTCAGGACATGAGGGAAGTTCTGTCAATACACCTGATAAAGGCTGATGGTTTTCTCCTGGCATTCCATTATGCCCTTCACAATTATAGCCTTTCACTCCAGTTTGAATCCTTGTCAGGACAAGAAAGAAGGTGTGCAAGTACACCCGATAAAGGCTGATGGTTTTTTCCTAGCATTCCATAATGTCCATCACAAATACAGCATTTCACTCCGGTTTGTATCCTTGTCAGGATATAAAGGAAGGTCTGTCAGTACACCTGATAAAGGTAGATGGTTTTCTCCTGGTACTCCAATGTCTTTCACCACTACAGCTTTTCACTTTGGTTTGAATCCTTTTCAGGACATGAAGGAAGATCTGCCAATACACCTGATAAAGGTAGATGGTTTTGAATCCTTGTCAGGACATGAAGGAAGGTCTGCCAATACACCTGATAAAGGTTGATGGTTTTCTCCTGGTATTCCATTATGTCTTTCACCACTACAGCTTTTCACTCTGGTTTGTATCCTTGTCAGGACATGAAGGAAGATCTGTTAGTACACCTGATAAAGGTAGTTGGTTTTCTCCTGGTATTCCATTATGTCTTTCACCACTACAGCTTTTCACTCCGGTTTGAATCCTTGTTAGGACATAAAGGAAGTTCTGCCAATACACCAAATAAAGGTACAGGTTTTCTCCTGGTATTCCATGATGTCTTTCACCACTACAGCTTTTCACTCCAGTTTGAATCCTTGTCAGGACATGAAGGAAGGTCTGCCAGTACACCTGATAAAGGTAGATGGTTTTCTCCAGGTATTCCAATGTCTTTCACCACTACAGCTTTTCACTCCAGTTTGAATCCTTGTCAGGACATGAAGGAAGGACTGCCAGTACACCTGATAAAGGTAGATGGTTTTCTCCTGGTACTCCAATGTCTTTCACCACTACAGCTTTTCACTTTGGTGTGAATCCTTTTCAGGACATGAAGGAAGATCTGCCAATACACCTGATAAAGGTAGATGGTTTTGAATCCTTGTCAGGACATGAAGGAAGGTCTGCCAATACACCTGATAAAGGTTGATGGTTTACTCCTGGTATTCCATTATGTCTTTCACCACTACAGCTTTTCACTCTGGTTTGTATCCTTGTCAGGACATGAAGGAAGATCTACCAGTACACCTGATAAAGGTAGTTGGTTTTCTCCTGGTATTCCATTATGTCTTTCACCACTACAGCTTTTTACTCCGGTTTGAATCCTTGTTAGGACATAAAGGAAGTTCTGCCAATACACCAAATAAAGGTACAGGTTTTCTCCTGGTATTCCATGATGTCTTTCACCACTACAGCTTTTCACTCCAGTTTGAATCCTTGTCAGGACATGAAGGAAGGTCTGCCAGTACACCTGATAAAGGTAGATGGTTTTCTCCAGGTATTCCAATGTCTTTTACCACTACAGCTTTTCACTCTGATTTGAATCCTTGTCAGGACATGAAGGAAGGACTGCCAGTACACCAGATAAAGGTACAGGTTTTCTCCTGGCAATCCAATCTCATTCACCACTACAGCTGTTCACTTTACTTTGAATCCTTGTCAGGGCATGAAGGAAGATCTGCCAGTACACCAGATAGTTTTCTACTGATATGTCCTTCAACCCTAAACATCAGCTGCTGCCATATAAGCGATTTAATCATAATTTGACATTAGATAAGTAATTGCACAAACAATTACACTAATGGTGTTTAAAGTAAGTTTACCAGGTAGTTCTTCGTACCGTTACATTATGCAATTTGGTACCCAAACCCTGATTGGCTATAGTTTTTGGTGACACAAAGATTTTACCATTACATAAATGTTGTAAGCCCATAAATTCTTTAGTCTGACCACTGTCAGTAAAATCTTCACCAAATGCAGAAGCCATTCAGAGTTAAGCTACCTAGTGACATAGTGTTTTTCAAATATGGTGCAGGCTTGGTGTAGTGGTTAAGCGCTTGGCTTGTGGGGCCGATGATCTGGGTTCGATTCCTGGGTTACGCCACTATGTTTAAGAGGTTGGTAACCTCCTGCTTCCATGTCGCGTTATAACTGAAAAATTGTTGAAAGCGACATAAAACATCAATCAACCAACCAACCAACATATGTGGAGTGAACCTAACTAGACCTTTTTTTATCAGACTTAAATGTTTTGTGAAATGCATAAGGTATGCACAACCAGCATAAACATGTACCCCATACATTCATATGTACTTTTTGTAATAAACACAAATGCCATTAATTTGAGAAACTATATATTTATTGAAAAATTGAAATAAATTAAATTTGTGGTGAAAACTGTCAAAACAGAAGAATAAATAAATCAAAACATAAATAATCAGTAAGTGATTTGAAATACTGTATGTTCCATTATTTTGGCTTCACATTTGATTGTTTTTATATCTTAGATTTATTCTTAATGATCAAAGTAAATTTTGTATTATACCATTATTACTGGTACACACTGAGAGCTTGCTAATAAGCCTTAGAAAAAAAAATTTTAATATTGCAGTAGAAAAAAAAATTTAATTAATCACTTTGGAATTTTTTCAATAAATTGCATGCAAATTCATGATTTTAAAAATATATATCATACATGTATGTAATTATAAATATATTATTACATTAGAAGGAAACCAAAGCAATGGAACATTATCATACTTGACCCTTCGTTCCGATTATTTTTTATCTACACTAAATTGTTCTTAGCATATAAACTGCACATGTCTGTCATGTGATCTGGAAGTTTGACCTGTTTTCAAAATGCCTGAAAATAGCAACATAAGATTTCATTCAGTAATTATCAGATGTGACACTTTAAGACTTTAATCATTAGTAAACTTGTTGGTATTCATGTAGTATGGCATATATCACTTTATGATAAAATTCATATGGTGGAAATGTAGAAAGATATTTAGGAGAAGATGCCATGGTAATATGTATTATTTTAAATTTGAAGGAAGTGTTGGTAGAAACTATGGTATTTTCGGAGGAAATAAATGCAGATTAAAATGAATCAAACAACAGAATTAATTTTGAGACATGACTTACTTTTGATTTCTGAGTTCTGTTCACCCTGTCCTGTTGTTTGTGTAGACATCTCTGTCACAGTAGGATCTTAAAATAAAATAATGGTAAAACAAATTATTACTTTCACAATCAAAGATTATCACTGAGTGGTTAATTTATTTAATGGAACAATATGTTCTGGGTCCGGCGCCATAAACTGAGAATATACTTAAGTCTAAAATTCATATTCTTCTGTTCATCAATGAATTAATAACTGGGATTTGGATTTTATTTAGTTTTATTCTACTGACAAATAGAATTAAACCATTCTGTATTAAAATTTATTTGAACGTTTGATAATGGAATAAATGAAAATGAAATTTTTGACTTAAGTGTATTCTTAGTTTATGGCGCCGGACCCTGTTATGATATCAGTGAACAATTTTAAAACGGTACAAGTATTTCATCCTCTACTTACATGAACTATACCTGTACACATCTTCTACTTGCTGTGTGAGATAGTCTTTATTCTTATTCAAATAAGCAATTTTATGGTCTGAAAAAAGAAACCAATGTATTATTTGTATGCATTAACTACAGTTATCTTTCTTGAATTTAATAAATTGAAATATGATTTATCATATGTTAAATGCATATTTAAATATTTATACTTACTGGTCCAATCTATATAACTGTCGAATTTATTTTCCAGCATAGATAGGTGTCCTGACAGGGGAGCTGAGACTTTATAATAGAGCTCATAGTACTCTCTTCTCATTTCTGAAAAAGAATATTAATTCATCAGAAATTAATGTTTCATCATAAGAAATTATTTCAGACTATTTCTTGAAGAGGAATCGTGAGAAGCATCATTATTATCGTACATTATCAGAATTAAGTAATCATTTACCAGCCAATTTCTCTATATCAGGTTCTGCCATGCAGGATTTCTCGGTTTTAATTGTTTCAAATTCTGATTGTGTACTGTTAAGCTTCTCCGTGAGATCTGTGTTCTCTATATATAAAGATATGTCAAGAGTTAATTATATGAATTATTAATTTGATATTTTAATTACTGCAATGTCCTTTGTTAGACTTTACTATTGATTGATTTGTTTAAGAGCTGCAAGACCATAGCAACATTATGTGATTTCACTTATACAGTGGCATCATGTGTTCTATGGACAAGGAAACCAGAGGGAGTACTTACAGCAAGCATCCTGAAAGATTTTCTTTCTAGCCCTGACCAGAAATGCAACCTTAATTTGACAAAGGTGAAATGGTTTAGAGTACCAAGCCTGTTAGCCCACAGCATTCAATATACTATTGAGGGAAGATCTATTTATAATCCTGGTTACCATAGAGATTAAGATCACCATTTACATGTATTGCCTTCAGAAGCTCACCTTTTGCAAGAAAGGCTACTTGCTGTCTGAGATCTGCAAGCAAATGATTAAAATTATAAGTTAAACAGAAACTGATCAATTAACTTTTAGAATGTGTATCCCATAGTATGATCGATTATGATACAACTGTCAACACTTCTTGATGAATTGGCCAGACTTCATTAATAATAATGACTCACCATCTACTACAGTGTGTTCAAAATTTGGCATGTTGCTGAGGTGTGTTCTCAAGCTTTGTAGCTCAACCTTAGAATACTCTATGTGATTTACAAGGTTGTTGTTTTCTGAAATGAAAAAGTCAGGAATTAAAGACAAATCTAATGTTTGTATGATATTGTTTCATATCACAAGATAATTATGGTGGTAGACAGTTTAGTGGTACAGGACTTTTTTTTGTGGTGACAAATAATATTTATTGATGAAAGAATTGGGTTCAATTGGAGACAGAAAATGTTTAGAGGTGGAGAAATTTTGAATAAGCTATGGCATTTCATTCAGTATACTGACTCTAAAGTAGATATATGTATAATCTACAGAGCACATATATTTTACAGGGATTATATGTAAGTCATATGGTAATAGGACAAGATAAGACACAAGAATTCAAACCAGTATTCTGTTCTTTGTTTGATTTTGATATCAACTCAATACCTTCCCTAGACAAATAATTCAATGCATCAGTCTTAACTATTTTATCTAAAAAAAAACCTAAACAATGCCCCACCTTCTTGCAGAAACAACACTCGCTTTTGGAGTTCTACAAGCAAAGAAAAGAAATATTAGAGGTGTAACTTTGATTAATTTCATTTCAGGCATTGGGAATATGATTGCCACGCAGTGTTATACAGTAATCACCATATAACAATGTAAACATTATATCTGATAAGCTCGTTTTACTTACCATCAATCATTGGATGTAACTTCTCCTGCATGTCTGCTACATCTACCAAACTATGACGATCTTTATCTCCCCTGATGACACCTATCTCTGATAATGACAGAAAAAAAAAACATTAGTAGTGTTTTATATGAAATTTGAAACTGAGGGTAATGCAAGAATATATCCTATTGAACAAAAAGTAATCGTATATTTGTTCACTGTACCAAAACAACACCTGATATAACAATAGCCTCTATTGGCTCTAATAACTATAAGTTACCTTTCTGGAGGTTCTTGTTATTTCTATGAATTCTGGACATTCTAACCAATACACATATCAACAGGAAATATGTCAGAATCGGGAACCAGTTCACATGCAGGACCTGCCGAATTGTCTCCATATTGAATTCAGACACACGGCTTGCCATAGCAGTCCAGACTGTATGAAAACTGGCCCGAGTACCACTCTGAGAGAATAAAAGATAACGAATAATTACCATGACAAAACCTAGCAAGAGATCAACACAATCGATAAGCATTAACTTAAATAAAGTAATATGAATAAGAAAAACAAATATGTAAAAATTTCTCGAAATCCGATCCCTTTCTTTTTATGACAAGGACTACAACCAGTAATTGGAATTGGAAAGAAGAATCGTTTAAAAGGAGGAAACATTTTCCTCTTAAATCAAACCAAATATCATTATCAGTGGAGGATTTGGAGGGGGTCGCCCCCCCCCCCCCCTTTTAGCTACATAATTACATGTAAAAATCCAGATTTGGCATAAAAAATGACCGAGTATTTTGGCTAATACATTTGCCCCCTCCCCCTTTTCAAAAATTCTGAATCCGCCACTGATTATTTTATACTAATTATATATGATTGTATTTTTGATGGCACACGAAAAGAACGAAAGAGAATACGAAAAACAGTGCGATTTCCTAAACAGGCTTAGGGGGAAATCCGGCCGGGAAAATAATGTACTACTGGATGATAATTTCTGCGTGACGGATTTCCAGGAACATTTACTCGTATATATGAACGAGCTCAAATATTTAGGTAAACACAACACATAACATAACTTACCAAGAAATCGGCCGTTTTCCTTTGAATCTTGGGAAATCTGAAATGAAATAGAAGTTATGACGTCACAATGACGTTAGCTCTGAAGAGACATAAACAATGAGATGAATACAATAAATTCAAGAAGAAATACATCTAAATTTCTGTTTAAATTAATTATTTTCAAATATGTATTTACAGCATTTTAAATAAATAAATCTAAAATGTGATTGACGCGTGTTTTCAGTTCTAATAAATGAACGCCATTTTGTTTTTCAATGACAACCACTAAGATTTCACGTTTAAGTGAAATTTATTGATGAATCAAACATACTCCGTGCCAGAAAGTATTTACATAGTTTCGACTTACGTTCCCTCGCTACCACTTTGGTGTAGGAAAGCTAATATCAATAATATTATTCTGAAAATTGCCATTGTATATGTTGACGTTAAGCGTGCGTTCTCCAGAAAGTTGTCAAGAAGACTGAGGACGCGACGTTTCGCGCTTTGCTTTATATACCCCCAATGACGTCGCGAATAACAACGCAAAACATTGGCGCTGATTGGTCGAAAATTTGCCGGCAAAATCACTCAAAATGTCTGCCGCATCAGGGGTGGAATCGTGAAGTGTGTTTGTTGGATGATAATTAATCATGCATATTTCCCTTAATAATTATCCGATCTTAATGAAATTTTCAGGGATGATTCACCATTGCTTACTCTATACATAACAACATCTGATTGTTGTATTAACTTTATTATATCACATTTATTTTGTAATTTGTGTAAAATTTTGTGATTTTGGAATTTTTCAACGTATTTTAGCACGAAAATTAAATAATTCTATTTAAAATGGTTTATTTTCACGTGTCCATACAACTGTATTGTATTTTCCTAATACTTTTCTTTATTTCTTCAAGTAAAATAAGGAGAACTTTGATTTTGATCTGTTAAAATTTCTTTATTCCAATATTAGATAAAAGCACACTAATTTTTTTTGAGTGCGACAATTTATAACTCTACTTTTTTTTAGGAGTCAATGCGCATGCGCGAAATTTCATCCCAGTCTCAGCCGATTTTGCTAAATTACATTGCGTAAAGTCACCCACTAACATCGACTATATCTGTTTTTCGATCCCGATGTAAACATTTTACAAAACTGATCATTTTCAAGACATGATAACATCAGAAAGGTGTCATTACAAGATTGAATTTTTTCTTTAAATACTTCTTTACACCTCTAAGAATCAATTTCCACATGCCTGTTAAAAATCAACTCAATAAATATTTTATACGAGAATAATTATTTCAGGTGACTTCACCCGATAGACTTTTTTTAATGATGGTGACTTCACCTGATAGACCTTCTTCGGGACTGTCGGGAGCATGTAAAAACGTGCGTGTGTGTGGGAAGGGTAGCAAACATAGAAACCTTAAATTCTGTTTCGTTTCGTTGCGTGTTAAAGTAATCGATCGTTGATTGAACCGAAAAAGGGGGATAGACCATCGCCATGTAAAAGAAAGGTGACTTCACCTGATAGACCTTGTGTATCGCCATATAACGGGAATGTGACTTCACCTGATAGACCCTATGTATCACTATATAAAGGGAAAGTGAGTTCACCTGATAGACCTTGTGTATCGCCATATAAAGGAAAAGTGACTTCACCTGATAGACCTTGTGTATCGCCATATAACAGGAAAGTGACTTCACGTGATAGACCTTGTGTATCGCCATATAAAGGGAAGGTGACTTCACTTGATAGACTATATGTATCACCATATAAAGGGAAAGTGACTTCACGTGATAGACCTTGTGTATCGCCATATAACGGGAAGGTGACTTCACCTATGTATCGCCATATTAAGGGAAAGTGATAGACCTTGTGTATCGCCATATCACGGAAAGGTGACTTCACCTGATAGACCCTATGTATCACTATATAAAGGGAAAGTGACTTCACCTGATAGACACTATGTATCCCCATATAAAGGGAAAGTGGCTTCACCTGATAGACCTTGTGTATCGCCATATAACGGGAAGGTGACTTCAACTGATAGACTCTATGTATCGCCATATAAAGGGAAGGTGACTTCAATTGATAGACCTTGTGTATCGCCATATAACGGGAAGGTGACTTCACCCGATAGACTGTATGTATCGCCATATAAAGGGAAGGTGACTTCACTTGATAGACTGTATGTATCGCCATATAAAGGTAAGGTGACTTCACTTGATAGACTCTAAGAATCGCCATATAAAGGGAAGGTGACTTCACCTGATAGACCTTGTGTATCGCCATATAAAGGGAAAGTGATTTCACTTGATAGACTCTATGTATCGCCATATAAAGGGAAGGTGACTTCACTTGATAGACTATATGCATCGCCATATCAAGAGAAAGTGACTTCACCTGATAGACCTTGTGTATCGCCATATAAAGTGAAGGTGACTTCACTTGATAGACTTTATGTATCGCCATATAAAGGGAAGGTGACTTCACTTGATACACTCTAAGAATCGCCATATAAAGGGAAGGTGACTTCACCTGATAGACCTTGTGTATCGCCATATAAAGGGAAGGTGACTTCACTTGATAGACTATATGTATCGCCATATAAAGGGAAAGTGACTTCACTTGATCGACCTTCTGTATTGCCATATAAAGGGAAGGGGACTTCACCTGATAGACTTTGTGTACTGGCATATAAAGGGAAAGTGACTTCTCTTGATAGACTCTATGTATCGCCATATAAAGGGAAGGTGACTTCACTTGATAGACTATATGTATCGCCATATAAAGGGAAAGTGACTTCACTTGATCGACCTTCTGTATTGCCATATAAAGGAAAGCAGACTTCACCTGATAGACTTTGTGTACTGGCATATAAAGGGAAAGTGACTTCTCTTGATAGACTCTATGTATCGCCATATAAAGGGAAGGTGACTTCAACTGATAGACCTTGTGTATCGCCATATAAAGGGAAAGTGACTTCACTTGATAGACTCTATGTATCGCCAAATAAATGATGGTGACTTCACCTGATAGACCTTGTGTATCGCCATATAAAGGGAAAGTGATTTCAACTGATAGACTCTATGTATCGCCATATAAAGGGAAGGTGACTTCACTTGATAGACTCTAAGAATCGCCATATAAAGGGAAGGTGACTTCACCTGATAGACCTTGTGTATCGCCATATAAAGGGAAAGTGATTTCACTTGATAGACTCTATGTATCGCCATATAAAGGGAAGGTGACTTCACTTAATAGACTATATGCATCGCCATATAAAGGGAAAGTGACTTCACCTGATAGACCTTGTGTATCGCCATATAAAGGGAAAGTGATTTCACTTGATAGACTCTATGTATCGCCATATAAAGGGAAGGTGACTTCACTTGATAGACTATATGCATCGCCATATCAAGAGAAAGTGACTTCACCTGATAGACCTTGTGTATCGCCATATAAAGTGAAGGTGACTTCACTTGATAGACTTTATGTATCGCCATATAAAGGGAAGGTGACTTCACTTGATACACTCTAAGAATCGCCATATAAAGGGAAGGTGACTTCACCTGATAGACCTTGTGTATCGCCATATAAAGGGAAGGTGACTTCACTTGATAGACTATATGTATCGCCATATAAAGGGAAAGTGACTTCACTTGATCGACCTTCTGTATTGCCATATAAAGGGAAGGGGACTTCACCTGATAGACTTTGTGTACTGGCATATAAAGGGAAAGTGACTTCTCTTGATAGACTCTATGTATCGCCATATAAAGGGAAGGTGACTTCACTTGATAGACTATATGTATCGCCATATAAAGGGAAAGTGACTTCACTTGATCGACCTTCTGTATTGCCATATAAAGGAAAGCAGACTTCACCTGATAGACTTTGTGTACTGGCATATAAAGGGAAAGTGACTTCTCTTGATAGACTCTATGTATCGCCATATAAAGGGAAGGTGACTTCAACTGATAGACCTTGTGTATCGCCATATAAAGGGAAAGTGACTTCACTTGATAGACTCTATGTATCGCCAAATAAATGATGGTGACTTCACCTGATAGACCTTGTGTATCGCCATATAAAGGGAAAGTGATTTCAACTGATAGACTCTATGTATCGCCATATAAAGGGAAGGTGACTTCACTTGATAGACTCTAAGAATCGCCATATAAAGGGAAGGTGACTTCACCTGATAGACCTTGTGTATCGCCATATAAAGGGAAAGTGATTTCACTTGATAGACTCTATGTATCGCCATATAAAGGGAAGGTGACTTCACTTAATAGACTATATGCATCGCCATATAAAGGGAAAGTGACTTCACGTGATAGACCTTATGTATCGCCATATAAAGGGAAAGTGATTTCACTTGATAGACTCTATGTATCGCTATATAAAGGTAAGGTGACTTCACTTGATAGACTATATGTATCGCCATATAAAGGGAAGGTGACTTCACCTGATAGACCTTGTGTATCGTAATATAAAGAGAGGGTGACTTCACTTGATAGACTTTATGTATCGCCATATAAAGGGAAGGTGACTTCACTTGATAGACTGTATGTATCGCCATATAAAGGGAAGGTGACTTCACTTGATAGACCTTGTGTATCGCCATATCACGGAAAGGTGACTTCACCTGATAGACCCTATATATCACTATATAAAGGGAAAGTGACTTCACCTGATAGACACTATGTATCGCCATATAAAGGGAAAGTGGCTGCACCTGATAGACCTTGTGTATCGCCATATAACGGGAAGGTGACTTCACCTGATAGACTCTATGTATCACCATATAAAGGGAAGGTGACTTCAACTGCTAGACCTTGTGTATCGCCATATAAAGGGAAGGTGACTTCACCTGATAGACTCTATGTATCGCCATATAAAGGATGGTGACTTCACCTGATAGAACTTGTGTATCGCCATATAAAGGGAAGGTGACTTTACTTGATAGACTCTATGTATCGCCATATAAAAGGAAGGTGACTTTACGTGATAGACCTTGTGTATCGCCATATAAAGGGAAGGTGACTTCACCTGATAGACTCTATGTATCGCCATATAAAGGAAAGTGACTTCACTTGATAGACTCTATGTATCGCCATATAAAGGATGGTGACTTCCCCTGATAAACCTTGTGTATCGCCATATAAAGGGAAGGTGACTTCACCTGATAGACCTTATGTATCGCCATTTAAAGGGAAGGTGACTTCACTTGATAGACTATATCTATCGCCATATAAAGGGAAAGTGACTTCACCTGATAGACCTCGTGTATCGCCATATAAAGGGAAGGTGATTTCACCTGACAGACTTTATGTATCGCCATATAAAGGGAAGGTGACTTCACTTGATAGACTGCATGTATCGCCATATAAAGGGAAGGTGACTTCACTTGATAGATTCTAAGAATCGCCATATAAAGGGAAGGTGACTTCACCTGATAGACCTTCTGTATCTCCATATAAAGGGAAAGTGATTTCACTTGATAGACTATATGTATCGCCATATAAAGCGAAAGTGGCTTCACCTGATAGACCTTGTGTATTGCCATATCACGGGAAGGTGACTTCACTTGATAGACTCTATGTATTGCCATATTAAGGGAAAGTGGCTTCACCTGATAGACCTTGTGTATCGCCATATCACGGAAAGGTGACTTCACCTGATAGACCCTATGTATCACTATATAAAGGGAAAGTGATTTCACCTGATAGACACTATGTATCGCCATATAAAGGTAAGGTGACTTCAACTGATAGACCTTGTGCATCGCCATATAAAGGGAAAGTGATTTCACTTGATAGACTCTATGTATCGCCATATAAAGGGAAGGTGACTTCACTTGATAGACTATATGTATCGCCATATAAAGGGAAGGTGACTTCAACTGATAGACCTTGTGTATTGCCATATAACGGGAAGGTGACTTCACCTGATAGACTCTATGTATTGCCATATTAAGGGAAAGTGGCTTCACCTGATAGACCTTGTGCATCGCCATATAAAGGGAAAGTGATTTCACTTGATAGACTCTATGTATCGCCATATAAAGGGAAGGTGACTTCACTTGATAGACTATATCTATTGCCATATAAAGGGAAGGTGACTTCAACTGATAGACCTTGTGTATTGCCATATAACGGGAAGGTGACTTCACCGGATAGACTCTATGTATCGCCATATAAAGGATGGTGACTTCACCTGATAGAACTTGTGTATCGCCATATAAAGGGAAGGTGACTTTACTTGATAGACTCTATGTATCGCCATATAAAACGAAGGTGACTTTACGTGATAGACTCTATATATCGGCATATAAAGGAAAGTGACTTCACTTGATTGACTCTATGTATCGCCATATAAAGGATGGTGACTTCACCTGATAAACCTTGTGTATCGCCATAAAAAGGGAAGGTGATTTCACCTGATAGACCTTATGTATCGCCATATAAAGGGAAGGTGACTTCATTTGATAGACTATATATATCACCATATAAAGGGAAAGTGACTTCACCTGATAGACTTTGTGCATCGCCATATAAAGGGAAGGTGACTTCACTTGATAAACTATATGTATCGCTATATAAAGGGAAAGTGACTTCACGTGATAGACCTTGTGTATCGCCATATAAAGGGAAAGTGATATCACTTCATAGACTCTATGTATCGCCATATAAAGGGAAGGTGACTTCACCTGATAGACCTTGTGTATCGCCATATAAAGGGAAAGTGATTTCACTTGATAGACTCTATGTATCGCCATACAAAGGGAAGGTGACTTCACTAAATAGACTATATGTATCGCCATATAAAGGGAAGGTGACTTCATTTGATAGACTATATGTATCGCCATATAAAGGGAAAGTGACTTCACCTGATAGACCTTGTGTATCGCAATATAAAAGGAAGGTGACTTCACTTGATAAACTATATGTATCGCTATATAAAGGGAAAGTGACTTCACGTGATAGACCTTGTGTATCGCCATATAAAGGGAAAGTGATTTCACTTCATAGACTGTATGTATCGCCATATAAAGGGAAGGTGACTTCACTTGATAGACTATATGTATCGCCATATAAAGGGAAGGTGACTTCAACTGATAGACCTTGTGTATCGCCACATAAAGAGAGGGTGACTTCACTTGATAGACTTTATGTATCGCCATATAAAGGGAAGGTGACTTCACTTGATAGACTGTATGTATCGCCATATAAAGGAAAGGTGACTTCACTTGATAGACTCTAAGAATCGCCATATAAAGGGAAGGTGACTTCACCTGATAGACTTTATGTATCGCCATATAAAGGAAAAGTGAATTAACCTGATAGACCTTGTGTATCGCCATATAACGGGAAAGTGACTTCACGTGATAGATCTTTTGTATCGCCATATAAAGTGAAGGTGACTTCACTTGATAGACTATATGTATCACCATATAAAGGGAAAGTGACTTCACGTGATAGACCTTGTGTATCGCCATATAACGGGAAGGTGACTTCACTTGATAGACTCTATGTATCGCCATATTAAGGGAAAGTGACTTCACCTGATAGACCTTGTGTATCGCCATATCACCGAAAGGTGACTTCACCTGATAGACCCTATATATCACTATATAAAGGGAAAGTGACTTCACCTGATAGACACTATGTATCGCCATATAAAGGAAAAGTGGCTTCACCTGATAAACCTTGTGTATCGCCATATAAAGGGAAGGTGACTTCAACTGATAGACCTTGTGTATCGCCATATAACGGGAAGTTACTTCACCTGATAGACTCTATGTATCGCCATATTAAGGGACAGTGGCTTCACCTGATAGACCTTGTGTATCGCCATATAAAGTGAAGGTGACTTCACTTGATAGACTTTATGTATCGCCATATAAAGGGAAGGTGACTTCACTTGATAGACTGTATGTATCGCCATATCACGGAAAGGTGACTTCACCTGATAGACCCTATGTATCACTATACAAAGGGAAAGTGACTTCACCTGATAGACACTATGTATCGCCATATAAAGGGAAAGTGGCTTCACCTGATAGACCTTGTGTAACGCCATATAACGGGATGGTGACTTCACTTGATAGACTCTATGTATCACCATATAAAGGGAAGGTGACTTCAACTGATAGACTTTGTGTATCGCCATATAACGGGAAGGTGACTTCACCTGATAGACTCTATGTATCGCCATATAAAGGATGGTGACTTCACCTGATAGAACTTGTGTATTGCCATATAACGGGAAGGTGACTTCACCTGATAGACTCTATGTATCGCCATATAAAGGGAAGGTGACTTCACTTGATAGACTGTATGTATCGCCATATAAAGGGAAGGTGACTTCACTTCCTAGACTCTAAGAATCGCCATATAAAGGGAAGGTGACTTCACCTGATAGACCTTGTGTATCGCCATATAAAGGGAAAGTGATTTCCATTGATAGACTCTATGTATCGCCATATAAAGGGAAGGTGACTTCACTTGATAGACTATATGTATCGCCATATAAAGGGAAAGTGACTTCACCTGATAGACCTTGTGTATCGCCATATAAAGTGAAGGTGACTTCACTTGATAGACTTTATGTATCGCCATATAAAGGGAAGTTGTCTTCACTTGATAGACTGTATGTAACCCCATATAAAGGGAAGGTGACTTCACTTGATAGACTCTAAGAATCGCCATATAAAGGGAAGGTGACTTCACCTGATAGACCTTGTGTATCGCCATATAAAGTGAAGGTGACTTCACTTGATAGACTATATGTATCGCCATATAAAGGGAAAGTGACTTCACTTGATCGACCTTGTGTATTGCCATATAAAGGGAAGGTGACTTCACCTGATAGACCTTGTGTACTGGCATATAAAGGGAAAGTGACTTCTCTTGATAGACTCTATGTATCGCGATATAAAGGGAAGGTGACTTCAAATGATAGACCTTGTGTATCGCCATATAAAGGGAAAGTGTTTTCACTTGATAGACTCTATGTATCGCCATATAAAGGGAAGGTGACTTCACTTGATAGACTCTAAGAATCGCCATATAAAGGGAAGGTGACTTCACCTGATAGACCTTGTGTATCGCCATATAAAGGGAAAGTGATTTCACTTGATAGACTCTATGTATCGCCATACAAAGGGAAGGTGACTTCACTTAATAGAGTATATGTATCGCCATATAAAGGGAAGGTGACTTCACGTGATAAACCTTGTGTATCGCCATATAAAGGGAAAGTGATTTCACTTGATAGACTCTATGTATCGCCATATAAAGGGAAGGTGACTTCACTTGATAGACTATATGTATCACCATATAAAGGGAAGGTGACTTCACCTGATAGACCTTGTGCATCGCCATATAAAGAGAGGGTGACTTCACTTGATAGACTCTATGTATCGCCATATAAAGGGAAGGTGACTTCACTTGATAGACTGTATGTATTGCCATATTAAGGGAAGGTGACTTCACTTGATAGACCTTGTGTATCCCCATATCACGGAAAGATGACTTCACCTGATAGACCCTATGTATCACTATGTAATGGGAAAGTGACTTCACCTGATAGACACTATGTATCGCAATATAAAGGGAAAGTGGCTTCACCAGATAGGCCTTGTGTATCGCCATATGACGGGAAGGTGACTTCACATGATAGACTCTATGTATCGCCATATAAAGGGAAAGTGTTTTCACTTGATAGACTCTATGTATCGCCATATAAAGGGAAGGTGACTTCACTTGATAGACTCTAAGAATCGCCATATAAAGGGAAGGTGACTTCACCTGATAGACCTTGTGTATCGCCATATAAAGGGAAAGTGATTTCACTTGATAGACTCTATGTATCGCCATACAAAGGGAAGGTGACTTCACTTAATAGAGTATATGTATCGCCATATAAAGGGAAGGTGACTTCACGTGATAAACCTTGTGTATCGCCATATAAAGGGAAAGTGATTTCACTTGATAGACTCTATGTATCGCCATATAAAGGGAAGGTGACTTCACTTGATAGACTATATGTATCACCATATAAAGGGAAGGTGACTTCACCTGATAGACCTTGTGCATCGCCATATAAAGAGAGGGTGACTTCACTTGATAGACTCTATGTATCGCCATATAAAGGGAAGGTGACTTCACTTGATAGACTGTATGTATTGCCATATTAAGGGAAGGTGACTTCACTTGATAGACCTTGTGTATCCCCATATCACGGAAAGATGACTTCACCTGATAGACCCTATGTATCACTATGTAATGGGAAAGTGACTTCACCTGATAGACACTATGTATCGCAATATAAAGGGAAAGTGGCTTCACCAGATAGGCCTTGTGTATCGCCATATGACGGGAAGGTGACTTCACATGATAGACTCTATGTATCGCCATATAAAGGGAAGGTGACTTCAACTGATAGACCTTGTGTATCGCCATATAACGGGAACGTGACTTCACCTGATAGACTGTATGTATCGCCATATAAAGGATGGTGACTTCACCTGATAGAACTAGTGTACTGCCATATAAAGGGAAGGTGACTTTACTTGATAGAATCTATGTATTGCCATATAAAAGGAAGGTGACTTTACGTGATAGACCTTGTCTATCGCCATATAAAGGGAAGGTGACTTCACCTGATAGACTCTAGGTATCGCCATATAAAGGAAAGTGACTTCACTTGATAGACTCTATGTATCGCAATATAAAGGATGGTGACTTCACCTGATAAACCTTGTGTATCGCCATATAGAGGGTAGGTGACTTCACCTGATAGACCTTATGTATCGCCATATAAAGGGAACGTCACTTCACTTGATAGACTATATGTATCGCCATATTAAGGGAAAGTGACTTCACCTGATAGACCTTGTGTATCGCCATATAAATGGAATGTGATTTCACCTGATAGACTTTATGTATCGCCATATAAAGGGAAGGTGACTTCACTTGATAGACTGTATGTATTGCCATATAAAGGGAAGGTGACTTCACTTGATAGACTGTATGTATCGCCATATAAAGGGAAGGTAACTTCACCTGATAGACTCTAAGAATCGCCATATAAAGGGAAGATGACTTCACCTGATAGACCTTGTGTATCGCCATATAAATGGAAGGTGATTTCACCTGATAGACTTTATGTATCGCCTTATAAAGGGAAGGTGACTTCACTTGATAGAATGTATGTATCGCCATATCACGGGAAGGTGACTTCACTTGATAGACTCTATGTATCGCCATATTAAGGGAAAGTGGCTTCACCTGATAGAAATTGTGTATCGCCATATCACGGAAAGGTGACTTCACCTGATAGACCCTATGTATCACTATATAAAGGGAAAGTGACTTCACCTGATAGACACTATGTATGGCCATATAAAGGGAAAGTTGCCTCTCCTGATAGACCTTGTGTATCGCCGTATAACAGGAAGGTGACTTCACCTGATAGACTCTATGTATCGCCATATAAAGGGAAGGTGACTTCACCTGATAGACCTTGTGTATCGCCATATAAAGGGAAAGTGATTTCCATTGATAGACTCTATGTATCGCCATATAAAGGGAAGGTGACTTCACTTGATAGACTATATGTATCGCCATATAAAGGGAAAGTGACTTCACCTGATAGACCTTGTGTATCGCCATATAAAGTGAAGGTGACTTCACTTGATAGACTTTATGTATCGCCATATAAAGGGAAGTTGTCTTCACTTGATAGACTGTATGTATCGCCATATAAAGGGAAGGTGACTTCACTTGATAGACTCTAAGAATCGCCATATAAAGGGAAGGTGACTTCACCTGATAGACCTTGTGTATCGCCATATAAAGTGAAGGTGACTTCACTTGATAGACTATATGTATCGCCATATAAAGGGAAAGTGACTTCACTTGATCGACCTTGTGTATTGCCATATAAAGGGAAGGTGACTTCACCTGATAGACCTTGTGTACTGGCATATAAAGGGAAAGTGACTTCTCTTGATAGACTCTATGTATCGCGATATAAAGGGAAGGTGACTTCAAATGATAGACCTTGTGTATCGCCATATAAAGGGAAAGTGTTTTCACTTGATAGACTCTATGTATCGCCATATAAAGGGAAGGTGACTTCACTTGATAGACTCTAAGAATCGCCATATAAAGGGAAGGTGACTTCACCTGATAGACCTTGTGTATCGCCATATAAAGGGAAAGTGATTTCACTTGATAGACTCTATGTATCGCCATACAAAGGGAAGGTGACTTCACTTAATAGAGTATATGTATCGCCATATAAAGGGAAGGTGACTTCACCTGATAGACTTTGTGCATCGCCATATAAAGAGAGGGTGACTTCACTTGATAGACTCTATGTATCGCCATATAAAGGGAAGGTGACTTCACTTGATAGACTGTATGTATTGCCATATAAAGGGAAGGTGACTTCACTTGATAGACCTTGTGTATCCCCATATCACGGAAAGGTGACTTCACCTGATAGACCCTATGTATCACTATGTAATGGGAAAGTGACTTCACCTGATAGACACTATGTATCGCAATATAAAGGGAAAGTGGCTTCACCAGATAGGCCTTGTGTATCGCCATATAACGGGAAGGTGACTTCACATGATAGACTCTATGTATCGCCATATAAAGGGAAGGTGACTTCAACTGATAGACCTTGTGTATCGCCATATAACGGGAACGTGACTTCACCTGATAGACTGTATGTATCGCCATATAAAGGATGGTGACTTCACCTGATAGAACTAGTGTACTGCCATATAAAGGGAAGGTGACTTTACTTGATAGAATCTATGTATTGCCATATAAAAGGAAGGTGACTTTACGTGATAGACCTTGTCTATCTCCATATAAAGGGAAGGTGACTTCACCTGATAGACTCTATGTATCGCAATATAAAGGATGGTGACTTCACCTGATAAACCTTGTGTATCGCCATATAGAGGGTAGGTGACTTCACCTGATAGACCTTATGTATCGCCATATAAAGGGAACGTCACTTCACTTGATAGACTATATGTATCGCCATATAAAGGGAAAGTGACTTCACCTGATAGACCTTGTGTATCGCCATATAAATGGAATGTGATTTCACCTGATAGACTTTATGTATCGCCATATAAAGGGAAGGTGACTTCACTTGATAGACTGTATGTATCGCCATATAAAGGGAAGGTGACTTCACTTGATAGACTGTATGTATCGCCATATAAAGGGAAGGTAACTTCACCTGATAGACTCTAAGAATCGCCATATAAAGGGAAGATGACTTCACCTGATAGACCTTGTGTATCGCCATATAAATGGAAGGTGATTTCACCTGATAGACTTTATGTATCGCCTTATAAAGGGAAGGTGACTTCACTTGATAGAATGTATGTATCGCCATATCACGGGAAGGTGACTTCACTTGATGGACTCTATGTATCGCCATATTAAGGGAATGTGGCTTCACCTGATAGAAATTGTGTATCGCCATATCACGGAAAGGTGACTTCACCTGATAGACCATATGTATCACTATATAAAGGGAAAGTGACTTCACCTGATAGACACTATGTATCGCCATATAAAGGGAAAGTTGCCTCTCCTGATAGACCTTGTGTATCGCCGTATAACAGGAAGGTGACTTCACCTGATAGACTCTATGTATCGCCATATAAAGGGAAGGTGACTTCAATTGATAGACCTTGTGTATCGCCATATAACGGGAAGGTGACTTCACCTGATAGACTCTATGTATCGCCATATGAAGAGAAAGTGACTTCATGTGATAGACCTTGTGTATCGCCATATAAAGGAAAAGTGATTTCACTTGATAGACTCTATGTATCGCCATATAAAGGGAAGGTGACTTCACTTGATAGACTATATGTATCGCCATATAAAGGGAAGGTGACTTCAACTGATAGACCTTGTGTATCGCCATAGAACGGGAAGGTGACTTCACCTGATAGACTCTATGTATCGCCATATAAATAATGGTGACTTCACCTGATAAAACTTGTGTATCGTTATATAAAGGGAAGGTGACTTTACTTGATAGACTCTAGGTATCGCCATATAAAGGAAAGTGACTTCACTTGATAGACTCTATGTATCGCCATATAAAAGATGGTGACTTCACCTGATAAACCTTGTGTATCGCCACATAAAGGGAAGGTGACTTCACCTGATAGACCTTATGTATCGCCATTTAAAGGGAAGGTGACTTCACTTGATAGACTATATGTATCGCCATATAAAGGGAAAGTTGCCTCTCCTGATAGACCTTGTGTATCGCCGTATAACAGGAAGGTGACTTCACCTGATAGACTCTATGTATCGCCATATAAAGGGAAGGTGACTTCAATTGATAGACCTTGTGTATCGCCATATAACGGGAAGGTGACTTCACCTGATAGTCTCTATGTATCGCCATATTAAGGGAAAGTGGCTTCACCTGATAGACCTTGTGCATCGCCATATAAAGGGAAAGTGATTTCACTTGATAGACTCTATGTATCGCCATATAAAGGGAAGGTGACTTCACCTGATAAAACTTGTGTATCGTTATATAAAGGGAAGGTGACTTTACCTGATAGACTCTATGTATCGCAATATAAAAGGAAGGTCACTTTACGTGATAGACCTTGTGTATTGCCATATAAAGGGAAGGTGACTTCACCTGATAGACTCTATGTATCGCCATATAAAGGAAAGTGACTTCACTTGATAGACTCTATGTATCGCCATATAAAGGATGGTGACTTCACCTGATAAACCTTGTGTATCGCCATATAAAGGGAAGGTGATTTCACCTGATAGACCTTATGTATCGCCATATAAAGGGAAGGTGACTTCACTTGATAGACTATATGTATCGCCATATAAAGGGAAAGTGACTTCACCTGATAGACCTTGTGTATCGCCATATAAAGGGAAGGTGACTTCACTTGATAGACTTTATGTATCGCCATATAAAGGGAAGGTGACTTCACTTGATAGACTGTATGTATCGCCATATAAAGGGAAGGTGACTTCACCTGATAGACCTCGTGTATCGCTATATAAAGGGAAGGTGATTTCACCTGATAGACTTTATGTATCGCCATATAAAGGGAAGGTGACTTCACTTGATAGACTGCATGTATCGGCATATAAAGGGAAGGTGACTTCACTTGATAGATTCTAAGAATCGCCATATAAAGGGAAGGTGACTTCACCTGATAGACTCTAATAATCGCCATATAAAGGGAAAGTGGCTTCACCTGATGGACCTTGTGTATCGCCATATCACGGGAAAGTGACTTCACTTGATAGACTCTATGTATCGCCATATTAAGGGAAAGTGGCTTCACCTGATAGAAATTGTGTATCGCCATATCACGGAAAGGTGACTTCACCTGATAGACCATATGTATCACTATCTAAAGAGAAAGTGACTTCACTTGATAGACTTTATGTATCGCCATATAAAGGGAAGGTGACTTCACTTGATAGACTGTATGTATCGCCATATAAAGGGAAGGTGACTTCACTTGATAGACTCTAAGAATCGCCATATAAAGGGAAGGTGACTTCACTTGATAGACTCTAAGAATCGCCATATAAAGGGAAGGTGCCTTCACCTGATAGACCTTGTGTATCGCCATATCGCCATATCACGGGAAGGTGACTTCAACTGATAGAGCCAATGTATCACTATATTAAGGGAAAGTGGCTTCACCTGATAGACCTTGTGTATCGCCATATAACAGGAAGGTGACTTCACCTGATAGACCTTGTGTATCTCCATATAAAGGGAAAGTGATTTCACTTGATAGACTCTATGTATCGCCATATAAAGGGAAGGTGACTTCACTTGATAGACTATATGTATCGCCATATAAAGGGAAAGTGGCTTCACCTGATAGATCTTGTGTATCGCCATATCACGGGAAAGTGACTTCACTTGATAGACTCTATGTATCGCCATATTAAGGGAAAGTGACTTCACTTGATAGACCTTGTGTATAGCCATATTAAGGGAAAGTGGCTTCACCTGATAGACTCTATGTATCACTATATAAAGGGAAAGTGACTTCACTTGATAGACACTATGTATCGCCATTTAAAGGGAAAGTGGCTTCACCTGATAGACCTTGTGTATCGCCATATAACAGGAAGGTGACTTTACCTGATAGACTCTATGTATCGCCATATAAAGGGAAGGTGACTTCAGCTGATGGACTTTGTGTATCGCCATATAACGGGAAGGTGACTTCACCTGATAGACTCTATGTATCGCCATATTAAGGGAAAGTGGCTTCACCTGATAGACCTTGTGCATCGCCATATAAAAGGAAAGTGATTTCACTTGATAGACTCTATGTATCGCCATATAAAGGGAAGGTGACTTCACTTGATAGACTATATGTATCGCCATATGAAGAGAAAGTGACTGCACGTGATAGACCTTGTGTATCGCCATATAAAGGGAAAGTGATTTCACTTGATAGACTCTATGTATCGCCATATAAAGGGAAGGTGACTTCACTTGATAGACTATATATATCGCCATATAAAGGGAAAGTGACTTCACCTGATAGACCTTGTGTATCGCCATATAAAGTGAAGGTGACTTCACTTGATAGACTTTATGTATCGCCATATCAAGGGAAGGTGACTTCACTTGATAGACTGTATGTATCGCCATATAAAGGGAAGGTGACTTCACTTGATAGACTCTAAGAATCGCCATATAAAGGGAAGGTGACTTCACCTGATAGACCTTGTGTATCGCCATATAAAGTGAAGGTGACTTCACTTGATAGACTATATGTATCGCCATATAAAGGGAAAGTGACTTCACTTGATCGACCTTGTGTATTGCCATATAAAGGGAAGGTGACTTCACCTGATAGACCTTGTGTACTGGCATATAAAGGGAAAGTGACTTTTCTTGATAGACTCTATGTATCGCGATATAAAGGGAAGGTGACTTCAAATGATAGACCTTGTGTATCGCCATATAAAGGGAAAGTGTTTTCACTTGATAGATTCTATGTATCGCCATATAAAGGGAAGGTGACTTCACTTGATAGACTGTATGTATCGCCATATCACGGAAAGGTGACTTCACCTGATAGACCCTATGTATCACTATACAAAGGGAAAGTGACTTCACCTGATAGACACTATGTATCGCCATATAAAGGGAAAGTGGCTTCACTTGATAGACCTTGTGTAACGCCATATAACGGGATGGTGACTTCACTTGATAGACTCTATGTATCGCCATATAAAGGGAAGGTGACTTCAACTGATAGACTTTGTGTATCGCCATATAACGGGAAGGTGACTTCACCTGATAGACTCTATGTATCGCCATATAAAGGATGGTGACTTCACCTGATAGAACTTGTGTATCGCCATATAACGGGAAGGTGACTTCACCTGATAGACTCTATGTATCGCCATATAAAGGGAAGGTGACTTCACTTGATAGACTGTATGTATCGCCATATAAAGGGAAGGTAACTTCACTTCCTAGACTCTAAGAATCGCCATATAAAGGGAAGGTGACTTCACCTGATAGACCTTGTGTATCGCCATATAAAGGGAAAGTGATTTCAATTGATAGACTCTATGTATCGCCATATAAAGGGAAGGGGACTTCACTTGATAGACTATATGTATCGCCATATAAAGGGAAAGTGACTTCACCTGATAGACCTTGTGTATCGCCATATAAAGTGAAGGTGACTTCACTTGATAGACTTTATGTATCGCCATATAAAGGGAAGGTGTCTTCACTTGATAGACTGTATGTATCGCCATATAAAGGGAAGGTGACTTCACTTGATAGACTCTAAGAATCGCCATATAAAGGGAAGGTGACTTCACCTGATAGACCTTGTGTATCGCCATATAAAGTGAAGGTGACTTCACTTGATAGACTATATGTATCTCCATATAAAGGGAAAGTGACTTCACTTGATCGACCTTGTGTATTGCCATATAAAGGGAAGGTGACTTCACCTGATAGACCTTGTGTACTGGCATATAAAGGGAAAGTGACTTCTCTTGATAGACTCTATGTATCGCGATATAAAGGGAACGTGACTTCAAATGATAGACCTTGTGTATCGCCATATAAAGGGAAAGTGTTTTCACTTGATAGACTCTATGTATCGCCATATAAAGGGAAGGTGACTTCACTTGATAGACTCTAAGAATCGCCATATAAAGGGAAGGTGACTTCACCTGATAGACCTTGTGTATCGCCATATAAAGGGAAAGTGATTTCACTTGATAGACTCTATGTATCGCCATACAAAGGGAAGGTGACTTCACTTAATAGAGTATATGTATCGCCATATAAAGGGAAGGTGACTTCACGTGATAAACCTTGTGTATCGCCATATAAAGGGAAAGTGATTTCACTTGATAGACTCTATGTATCGCCATATAAAGGGAAGGTGACTTCATTTGATAGACTATATGTATCACCATATAAAGGGAAGGTGACTTCACCTGATAGACCTTGTGCATCGCCATATAAAGAGAGGGTGACTTCACTTGATAGACTCTATGTATCGCCATATAAAGGGAAGGTGACTTCACTTGATAGAATGTATGTATTGCCATATAAAGGGAAGGTGACTTCACTTGATAGACCTTGTGTATCCCCATATCACGGAAAGGTGACTTCACCTGATAGACCCTATGTATCACTATGTAATGGGAAAGTGACTTCACCTGATAGACACTATGTATCGCAATATAAAGGGAAAGTGGCTTCACCAGATAGGCCTTGTGTATCGCCATATAACGGGAAGGTGACTTCACATGATAGACTCTATGTATCGCCATATAAAGGGAAGGTGACTTCAACTGATAGACCTTGTGTATCGCCATATAACGGGAACGTGACTTCACCTGATAGACTGTATGTATCGCCATATAAAGGATGGTGACTTCACCTGATATAACTAGTGTACTGCCATATAAAGGGAAGGTGACTTTACTTGATAAAATCTATGTATTGCCATATAAAAAGAAGGTGACTTTACGTGATAGACCTTGTCTATCGCCATATAAAGGGAAGGTGACTTCACCTGATAGACTCTAGGTATCGCCATATAAAGGAAAGTGACTTCACTTGATAGACTCTATGTATCGCAATATAAAGGATGGTGACTTCACCTGATAAACCTTGTGTATCGCAATATAGAGGGTAGGTGACTTCACCTGATAGACCTTATGTATCGCCATATAAAGGGAAGGTCACTTCACTTGATAGACTATATGTATCGCCATATAAAGGGAAAGTGACTTCACCTGATAGACCTTGTGTATCGCCATATAAATGGAAGGTGATTTCACCTGATAGACTCTATGTATCGCCATATAAAGGGAAGGTGACTTCACTTGATAGACTGTATGTATCGCCATATAAAGGGAAAGTGACTTCACTTGATAGACTGTATGTATCGCCATATAAAGGGAAGGTAACTTCACCTGATAGACTCTAAGAATCGCCATATAAAGGGAAGATGACTTCACCTGATAGACCTTGTGTATCGCCATATAAATGGAAGGTGATTTCACCTGATAGACTTTATGTATCGCCTTATAAAGGGAAGGTGACTTCACTTGATAGAATGTATGTATCGCCATATCACGGGAAGGTGACTTCACTTGATAGACTCTATGTATCGCCATAATAAGGGAAAGTGGCTTCACCTGATAGAAATTGTGTATCGCCATATCACGGAAAGGTGACTTCACCTGATAGACCATATGTATCACTATATAAAGGGAAAGTGACTTCACCTGATAGACACTATGTATCGCCATATAAAGGGAAAGTTGCCTCTCCTGATAGACCTTGTGTATCGCCGTATAACAGGAAGGTGACTTCACCTGATAGACTCTTTGTATCGCCATATAAAGGGAAGGTGACTTCAATTGATAGACCTTGTGTATCGCCATATAACGGGAAGGTGACTTCACCTGATAGACTCTATGTATCGCCATATAAAGGGAAAGTGGCTTCACCTGATAGAACTTGTGCATCGCCATATAAAAGGAAAGTGATTTCACTTGATAGACTCTATGTATCGCCATATAAAGGGAACGTGACTTCACTTGATAGACTATATGTATCGCCATATGAAGAGAAAGTGACTTCATGTGATAGACCTTGTGTATCGCCATATAAAGGAAAAGTGATTTCACTTGATAGACTCTATGTATCGCCATATAAAGGGAAGGTGACTTCACTTGATAGACTATATGTATCGCCATATAAAGGGAAGGTGACTTCAACTGATAGACCTTGTGTATCGCCATATAACGGGAAGGTGACTTCACCTGATAGACTCTATGTATCGCCATATAAATAATGGTGACTTCACCTGATAAAACTTGTGCATCGTTATATAAAGGGAAGGTGACTTTACTTGATAGACTCTAGGTATCGCCATATAAAGGAAAGTGACTTCACTTGATAGACTCTATGTATCGCCATATAAAGGATGGTGACTTCACCTGATAAACCTTGTGTATCGCCATATAAAGGGAAGGTGACTTCACCTGATACACTTTATGTATCGCCATATAAAAGGAAGGTGACTTCACTTGATAGACTGCATGTATCGGCATATAAAGGGAAGGTGACTTCACTTGATAGATTCTAAGAATCGCCATATAAAGGGAAGGTGACTTCACCTGATAGACTCTAATAATCGCCATATAAAGGGAAAGTGGCTTCACCTGATGGACCTTGTGTATCGCCATATCACGGGAAAGTGACTTCACTTGATAGACTCTATGTATCGCCATATTAAGGGAAACTGACTTCACCTGATAGACCATATGTATCACTATATAAAGGGAAAGTGACTTCACCTGATAGACACTATGTATCGCCATATAAAGGGAAAGTTGCCTCTCCTGATAGACCTTGTGTATCGCCGTATAACAGGAAGGTGACTTCACCTGATAGACTCTATGTATCGCCATATAAAGGGAAGGTGACTTCAATTGATAGACCTTGTGTATCGCCATATAACGGGAAGGTGACTTCACCTGATAGACTCTATGTATCGCCATATTAAGGGAAAGTGGCTTCACCTGATAGACCTTGTGCATCGCCATATAAAGGGAAAGTGATTTCACTTGATAGACTCTATGTATCGCCATATAAAGGGAAGGTGACTTCACTTGATAGACTATATGTATCGCCATATGAAGAGAAAGTGACTTCATGTGAAAGACGTTGTGTATCGCCATATAAAGGAAAAGTGATTTCACTTGATAGACTCTATGTATCGCCATATAAAGGGAGGGTGACTTCACTTGATAGACTATATGTATCGCCATATAAAGGGAAGGTGACTTCAACTGATAGACCTTGTGTATCGCCATATAACGGGAAGGTGACTTCACCTGATAGACTCTATGTATCGCCATATAAATAATGGTGACTTCACCTGATAAAACTTGTGTATCGTTATATAAAGGGAAGGTGACTTTACTTGATAGACTCTATGTATCGCCATATAAAGAAAATGACTTCACTTGATAGACTCTATGTATCGCCATATAAATAATGGTGACTTCACCTGATAAACCTTGTGTATCGCCATATAAAGGGAAGGTGACTTCACCTGATAGACCTTATGTATCGCCATTTAAAGGGAAGGTGACTTCACTTGATAGACTATATGTATCGCCATATAAAGGGAAAGTTGCCTCTCCTGATAGACCTTGTGTATCGCCGTATAACAGGAAGGTGACTTCACCTGATAGACTCTATGTATCGCCATATAAAGGGAAGGTGACTTCAATTGATAGACCTTGTGTATCGCCATATAACGGGAAGGTGACTTCACCTGATAGACTCTATGTATCGCCATATTAAGGGAAAGTGGCTTCACCTGATAGACCTTGTGCATCGCCATATAAAGGGAAAGTGATTTCACTTGATAGACTATATGTATCGCCATATAAAGGGAAGGTGACTTCACCTGATAAAACTTGTGTATCGTTATATAAAGGGAAGGTGACTTTACTTGATAGACTCTATGTATCGCAATATAAAAGGAAGGTCACTTTACGTGATAGACCTTGTGTATTGCCATATAAAGGGAAGGTGACTTCACCTGATAGACTCTATGTATCGCCATATAAAGGAAAGTGACTTCACTTGATAGACTCTATGTATCGCCATATAAAGGATGGTGACTTCACCTGATAGACCTTGTGTATCGCCATATAACAGGAAGGTGACTTCACCTGATAGACCTTGTGTATCTCCATATAAAGGGAAAGTGATTTCACTTGATAGACTCTATGTTTCGCCATATAAAGGGAAGGTGACTTCACTTGATAGACTATATCTATCGCCATATAAAGGGAAAGTGGCTTCACCTGATAGATCTTGTGTATCGCCATATCACGGGAAAGTGACTTCACTTGATAGACTGTATGTATCGCCATATTAAGGGAAAGTGACTTCACTTGATAGACCTTGTGTATCGCCATATTAAGGGAAAGTGGCTTCACCTGATAGACTCTATGTATCACTATATAAAGGGAAAGTGACTTCACTTGATAGACACTATGTATCGCCATATAAAGGGAAAGTGGCTTCACCTGATAGACCTTGTGTATCGCCATATAACAGGAAGGTGACTTTACCTGATAGACTCTATGTATCGCCATATAAAGGGAAGGTGACTTCAGCTGATGGACTTTGTGTATCGCCATATAACGGGAAGGTGACTTCACCTGATAGACTCTATGTATCGCCATATTAAGGGAAAGTGGCTTCACCTGATAGACCTTGTGCATCGCCATATAAATGGAAAGTGATTTCACTTGATAGACTCTATGTATCGCCATATAAAGGGAAGGTGACTTCACTTGATAGACTATATGTATCGCCATATGAAGAGAAAGTGACTGCACGTGATAGACCTTGTGTATCGCCATATAAAGGGAAAGTGATTTCACTTGATAGACTCTATGTATCGCCATAAAAAGGGAAGGTGACTTCACTTGATAGACTATATGTATCGCCATATAAAGGGAAGGTGACTTCAACTGATAGACCTTGTGTATCGCCATATAAAGGGAAGGTGACTTCATCAGATAGAGTCTATGTATCGCCATATAAAGGATGGTGACTTCACCTGATAGAACTTGTGTATCGCCATATAAAGGGAAGCTGACTTTACTTGATAGACTCTATGCATCGCCATATAAAAAGAAGGTCACTTTACGTGATAGACCTTGTGTATCGCTCTATAAAGGGAAGGTGACTTCACCTGATAGACTCTATGTATCGCCATATAAAGGAAAGTGACTTCACTTGATAGACTCTATGTATCGCCATATAAAGGATGGTGACTTCACCTGATAAACCTTGTGTATCGCCATATAAAGGGAAGGTGATTTCACCTGATAGACCTTATGTATCGCCATATTAAGGGAAAGTGACTTCACCTGATAGACATTGTGTATCGCCATATAAAGGGAAGGTGACTTCACTTGATAGACTTTAAGTATCGCCATATAAAGGGAAGGTGAATTCACTTGATAGACTGTATGTATCGCCATATAAAGGGAAGGTGACTTCACTTGATAGACTCTAAGAATCGCCATATAATGGGAAGGTGACTTCACTTGATAGAATCTAAGATTCGCCATATAAAGGGAAGGTGACTTCACCTGATACACCTTGTGTATAGCCATATCGCCATATCACGGGAAGGTGACTTCACCTGATAGACCCTTTGTATCACTATATAAAGGGAAAGTGGCTTCACCTGATAGACCTTGTGTATCGCCATATAACAGGAAGGTGACTGCACCTGATAGACCTTGTGTATCTCCATATAAAGGGAAAGTGACTTCACTTGATAGACTCTATGTATCGCCATATAAAGGATGGTGACTTCACCTGATAAACCTTGTGTATCGCCATATAAAGGGAAGGTGATTTCACCTGATAGACCTTATGTATCGCCATATAAAGGGAAGGTGACTTCACTTGATAGACTATATGTATCGCCATATAAAGGGAAAGTGACTTCACCTGATAGACCTTGTGTATCGCCATATAAAGGGAAGGTGACTTCACTTGATAGACTTTATGTATCGCCATATAAAGGGAAGGTGACTTCACTTGATAGAGTGTATGTATCGCCATATAAAGGGAAGGTGACTTCACCTGATAGACCTCGTGTATCGCTATATAAAGGGAAGGTGATTTCACCTGATAGACTTTATGTATCGCCATATAAAGGGAAGGTGACTTCACTTGATAGACTGCATGTATCGGCATATAAAGGGAAGGTGACTTCACTTGATAGATTCTAAGAATCGCCATATAAAGGGAAGGTGACTTCACCTGATAGACTCTAATAATCGCCATATAAAGGGAAAGTGGCTTCACCTGATGGACCTTGTGTATCGCCATATCACGGGAAAGTGACTTCACTTGATAGACTCTATGTATCGCCATATTAAGGGAAAGTGGCTTCACCTGATAGAAATTGTGTATCGCCATATCACGGAAAGGTGACTTCACCTGATAGACCATATGTATCACTATCTAAAGGGAAAGTGACTTCACCTGATAGACACTATGTATCGCCATATAAAGGGAAAGTTGCCTCTCCTGATAGACCTTGTTTATCGCCGTATAACAGGAAGGTGACTTCACCTGATAGACTCTATGTATCGCCATATAAAGGGAAGGTGACTTCAATTGATAGACCTTGTGTATCGCCATATAACGGGAAGATGACTTCACCTGATAGACTCTATGTATCGCCATATTAAGGGAAAGTGGCTTCACCTGATAGACCTTGTGCATCGCCATATAAAGGGAAAGTGATTTCACTTGATAGACTCTATGTATCGCCATATAAAGGGAAGGTGACTTCACCTGATAAAACTTGTGTATCGTTATATAAAGGGAAGGTGACTTTACTTGATAGACTCTATGTATCGCAATATAAAAGGAAGGTCCCTTTACGTGATAGACCTTGTGTATTGCCATATAAAGGGAAGGTGACTTCACCTGATAGACTCTATGTATTGCCATATAAAGGAAAGTGACTTCACTTGATAGACTCTATGTATCGCCATATAAAGGATGGTGACTTCACCTGATAAACCTTGTGTATCGCCATATAAAGGGAAGGTGATTTCACCTGATAGACCTTATGTATCGCCATATAAAGGGAAGGTGACTTCACCTGATAGACCTCGTGTATCGCTATATAAAGGGAAGGTGATTTCACCTGATAGACTTTATGTATCGCCATATAAAGGGAAGGTGACTTCACTTGATAGACTGCATGTATCGGCATATAAAGGGAAGGTGACTTCACTTGATAGATTCTAAGAATCGCCATATAAAGGGAAGGTGACTTCACCTGATAGACTCTAATAATCGCCATATAAAGGGAAAGTGACTTCACCTGATAGACCTTGTGTATCGCCATATAAAGGGAAGGTGACTTCACTTGTTAGACTTTATGTATCGCCATATAAAGGGAAGGTGACTTCACTTGATAGACTGTATGTATCGCCATATAAAGGGAAGGTGACTTCACTTGATAGACTCGAAGAATCGCCATATAAAGGGAAGGTGACTTCACTTGATAGACTCTAAGAATCGCTATATAAAGGGAAGGTGCCTTCACCTAATAGACCTTGTGTATCGCCATATCGCCATATCACGGGAAGGTGACTTCAACTGATAGAGCCAATGTATCACTATATTAAGGGAAAGTGGCTTCACCTGATAGACCTTGTGTATCGCCAAATAACAGGAAGGTGACTTCACCTGATAGACCTTGTGTATCTCCATATAAAGGGAAAGTGATTTCACTTGATAGACTCTATGTATCGCCATATAAAGGGAAAGTTGCCTCTCCTGATAGACCTTGTTTATCGCCGTATAACAGGAAGGTGACTTCACCTGATAGACTCTATGTATCGCCATATAAAGGGAAGGTGACTTCAATTGATAGACCTTGTGTATCGCCATATAACGGGAAGATGACTTCACCTGATAGACTCTATGTATCGCCATATTAAGGGAAAGTGGCTTCACCTGATAGACCTTGTGCATCGCCATATAAAGGGAAAGTGATTTCACTTGATAGACTCTATGTATCGCCATATAAAGGGAAGGTGACTTCACCTGATAAAACTTGTGTATCGTTATATAAAGGGAAGGTGACTTTACTTGATAGACTCTATGTATCGCAATATAAAAGGAAGGTCCCTTTACGTGATAGACCTTGTGTATTGCCATATAAAGGGAAGGTGACTTCACCTGATAGACTCTATGTATTGCCATATAAAGGAAAGTGACTTCACTTGATAGACTCTATGTATCGCCATATAAAGGATGGTGACTTCACCTGATAAACCTTGTGTATCGCCATATAAAGGGAAGGTGATTTCACCTGATAGACCTTATGTATCGCCATATAAAGGGAAGGTGACTTCACCTGATAGACCTCGTGTATCGCTATATAAAGGGAAAGTGATTTCACCTGATAGACTTTATGTATCGCCATATAAAGGGAAGGTGACTTCACTTGATAGACTGCATGTATCGGCATATAAAGGGAAGGTGACTTCACTTGATAGATTCTAAGAATCGCCATATAAAGGGAAGGTGACTTCACCTGATAGACTCTAATAATCGCCATATAAAGGGAAAGTGACTTCACCTGATAGACCTTGTGTATCGCCATATAAAGGGAAGGTGACTTCACTTGTTAGACTTTATGTATCGCCATATAAAGGGAAGGTGACTTCACTTGATAGACTGTATGTATCGCCATATAAAGGGAAGGTGACTTCACTTGATAGACTCGAAGAATCGCCATATAAAGGGAAGGTGACTTCACTTGATAGACTCTAAGAATCGCTATATAAAGGGAAGGTGCCTTCACCTAATAGACCTTGTGTATCGCCATATCGCCATATCACGGGAAGGTGACTTCAACTGATAGAGCCAATGTATCACTATATTAAGGGAAAGTGGCTTCACCTGATAGACCTTGTGTATCGCCAAATAACAGGAAGGTGACTTCACCTGATAGACCTTGTGTATCTCCATATAAAGGGAAAGTGATTTCACTTGATAGACTCTATGTATCGCCATATAAAGGGAAGGTGACTTCACTTGATAGACTATATGTATTTCCATATAAAGGGAAAGTGGCTTCACCTGATAGATCTTGTGTATCGCCATATCACGGGAAAGTGACTTCACTTGATAGACTCTATGTATCGCCATATTAAGGGAAAGTGACTTCACTTGATAGACCTTGTGTATCGCCATATTAAGGGAAAGTGGCTTCACCTGATAGACTCTATGTATCACTATATAAAGGGAAAGTGACTTCACTTGATACACACTATGTATCGCCATATAAAGGGAAAGTGGCTTCACCTGATAGTCCTTGTGTATCGCCATATAACAGGAAGGTGACTTTACCTGATAGACTCTATGTATCGCCATATAAAGGGAAGGTGACTTCAGCTGATGGACTTTGTGTATCGCCATATAACGGGAAGGTGACTTCACCTGATAGACTCTATGTATCGCCATATTAAGGGAAAGTGGCTTCCCCTGATAGACCTTGTGCATCGCCATATAAAGGGAAAGTGATTTCACTTGATAGACTCTATGTATCGCCATATAAAGGGAAGGTGACTTCACTTGATAGACTATATGTATCGCCATATGAAGAGAAAGTGACTGCACGTGATAGACCTTGTGTATCGCCATATAAAGGGAAAGTGATTTCACTTGATAGACTCTATGTATCGCCATATAAAGGGAAGGTGACTTCACTTGATAGACTATATGTATCGCCATATAAAGGGAAGGTGACTTCAACTGATAGACCTTGTGTATCGCCATATAACGGGAAGGTGACTTCATCTGATAGAACTTGTTTATCGCCATATAAAGGGAAGCTGACTTTACTTGATAGACTCTATGTATCGCCATATAAAAAGAAGGTCACTTTACGTGATAGACCTTGTGTATCGCTCTATAAAGGGAAGGTGACTTCACCTGATAGACTCTATGTATCGCCATATAAAGGAAAGTGACTTCACTTGATAGACTCTATGTATCGCCATATAAAGGATGGTGACTTCACCTGATAAACCTTGTGTATCGCCATATAAAGGGAAGGTGATTTCACCTGATAGACCTTATGTATCGCCATATTAAGGGAAAGTGACTTCACCTGATAGACATTGTGTATCGCCATATAAAGGGAAGGTGACTTCACTTGATAGACTTTAAGTATCGCCATATAAAGGGAAGGTGAATTCACTTGATAGACTGTATGTATCGCCATATAAAGGGAAGGTGACTTCACTTGATAGACTCTAAGAATCGCCATATAATGGGAAGGTGACTTCACTTGATAGAATCTAAGAATCGCCATATAAAGGGAAGGTGACTTCACCTGATACACCTTGTGTATCGCCATATCGCCATATCACGGGAAGGTGACTTCACCTGATAGACCCTTTGTATCACTATATAAAGGGAAAGTGGCTTCACCTGATAGACCTTGTGTATCGCCATATAACAGGAAGGTGACTTCACCTGATAGACCTTGTGTATCTCCATATAAAGGGAAAGTGACTTCACTTGATAGACTCTATGTATCGCCATACAAAGGATGGTGACTTCACCTGATAAACCTTGTGTATCGCCATATAAAGGGAAGGTGATTTCACCTGATAGACCTTATGTATCGCCATATAAAGGGAAGGTGACTTCAATTGATAGACTATATGTATCGCCATATAAAGGGAAAGTGACTTCACCTGATAGACCTTGTGTATCGCCATATAAAGGGAAGGTGACTTCACTTGATAGACTTAATACATCGCCATATAAAGAGAAGGTGACTTCACTTGATAGACTGTATGTATCGACATATAAAGGGAAGGTGACTTCACTTGATAGACTCTAAGAATCGCCATATAAAGGGAAGGTGAATTCACTTGATAGACTCTAAGAATCGCCATATAAAGGGAAGGTGACTTCACCTGATAGACCTTGTGTATCGCCATATCGCCATATCACGGGAAGGTGACTTCACCTGATAGACCCTATGTATCACTATATAAAGGGAAAGTGGCTTCACCTGATAGACCTTGTGTATCGCCATATAACAGGAAGGTGACTTCACCTGATAGACCTTGTGTATCTCCATATAAAGGGAAAGTGATTTCACTTGATAGACTCTATGTATCGCCATATAAAGGGAAGGTGACTTCACTTGATAGACTATATGTATCGCCATATAAAGGGAAAGTGGCTTCACCTGATAGACCTTGTGTATCTCCATATAAAGGGAAAGTGATTTCACTTGATAGACTCTATGTATCGCCATATAAAGGGAAGGTGACTTCACTTGATAGACTATATGTATCGCCATATCAAGAGAAAGTGACTTCATGTGATAGACCTTGTGTATCGCCATAGAAAGGAAAAGTGATTTCACTTGATAGACTCTATGTATCGCCATATAAAGGGAGGGTGACTTCACTTGATAGACTATATGTATCGCCATATAAAGGGAAGGTGACTTCAACTGATAGACCTTGTGTATCGCCATATAACGGGAAGGTGACTTCACCTGATAGACTCTATGTATCGCCATATAAATAATGGTGACTTCACCTGATAAAACTTGTGTATCGTTATATAAAAGGAAGGTGACTTTACTTGATAGACTCTATGTATCGCCATATAAAGGAAAGTGACTTCACTTGATAGACTCTATGTATCGCCATATAAAGGATGGTGAGTTCACCTGATAAACCTTGTGTATCGCCATATAAAGGGAAGGTGACTTCACCTGATAGACCTTATGTATCGCCATTTAAAGGGAAGGTGACTTCACTTGATAGACTATATGTATCGCCATATAAAGGGAAAGTTGCCTCTCCTGATAGACCTTGTGTATCGCCGTATAACAGGAAGGTGACTTCACCTGATAGACTCTATGTATCGCCATATAAAGGGAAGGTGACTTCAATTGATAGACCTTGTGTATCGCCATATAACGGGAAGGTGACTTCACCTGATAGACTCTATGTATCGCCATATTAAGGGAAAGTGGCTTCACCTGATAGACCTTGTGCATCGCCATATAAAGGGAAAGTGATTTCACTTGATAGACTCTATGTATCGCCATATAAAGGGAAGGTGACTTCACCTGATAAAACTTGTGTATCGTTATATAAAGGGAAGGTGACTTTACTTGATAGACTCTATGTATCGCAATATAAAAGGAAGGTCACTTTACGTGATAGACCTTGTGTATTGCCATATAAAGGGAAGATGACTTCACCTGATAGACTCTATGTATCGCCATATAAAGGAAAGTGACTTCACTTGATAGACTCTATGTATCGCCATATAAAGGATGGTGACTTCACCTGATAAACCATGTGTATCGCCATATAAAGGGAAGGTGATTTCACCTGATAGACCTTATGTATCGCCATATAAAGGGAAGGTGACTTCACTTGATAGACTATATGTATCGCCATATAAAGGGAAAGTGACTTCACCTGATAGACCTTGTGTATCGCCATATAAAGGGAAGGTGACTTCACTTGATAGACTTTATGTATCGCCATATAATGGGAAGGTGACTTCACTTGATAGACTGTATGTATCGCCATATAAAGGGAAGGTGACTTCACCTGATAGACCTCGTATATCGCTATATAAAGGGAAGGTGATTTCACCTGATAGACTTTATGTATCGCCATATAAAGGGAAGGTGACTTCACTTGATAGACTGCATGTATCGGCATATAAAGGGAAGGTGACTTCACTTGATAGATTCTAAGAATCGCCATGTAAAGGGAAGGTGACTTCACCTGATAGACTCTAATAATCGCCATATAAAGGGAAAGTGGCTTCACCTGATGGACCTTGTGTATCGCCATATCAAGGGAAAGTGACTTCACTTGATAGACTCTATGTATCGCCATATTAAGGGAAAGTGGCTTCACCTGATAGAAATTGTGTATCGCCATATCACGGAAAGGTGACTTCACCTGATAGACCATATGTATCACTATCTAAAGGGAAAGTGACTTCATCTGATAGACACTATGTATCGCCATATAAAGGGAAAGTTGCCTCTCCTGATAGACCTTGTGTATCGCCGTATAACAGGAAGGTGACTTCACCTGATAGACTCTATGCATCGCCATATAAAGGGAAGGTGACTTCAATTGATAGACCTTGTGTATCGCCATATAACGGGAAGGTGACTTCACCTGATAGACTCTATGTATCGCCATATTAAGGGAAAGTGGCTTCACCTGATAGACCTTGTGCATCGCCATATAAAGGGAAAGTGATTTCACTTGATAGACTCTATGTATCGCCATATAAAGGGAAGGTGACTTCAACTGATAGACCTTGTGTATCGCCATATAACGGGAAGGTGACTTCACCTGATAGACTCTATGTATCGCCATATAAATAATGGTGACTTCACCTGATAAAACTTGTGTATCGTTATATAAAAGGAAGGTGACTTTACTTGATAGACTCTATGTATCGCCATATAAAGGAAAGTGACTTCACTTGATAGACTCTATGTATCGCCATATAAAGGATGGTGAGTTCACCTGATAAACCTTGTGTATCGCCATATAAAGGGAAGGTGACTTCACCTGATAGACCTTATGTATCGCCATTTAAAGGGAAGGTGACTTCACTTGATAGACTATATGTATCGCCATATAAAGGGAAAGTTGCCTCTCCTGATAGACCTTGTGTATCGCCGTATAACAGGAAGGTGACTTCACCTGATAGACTCTATGTATCGCCATATAAAGGGAAGGTGACTTCAATTGATAGACCTTGTGTATCGCCATATAACGGGAAGGTGACTTCACCTGATAGACTCTATGTATCGCCATATTAAGGGAAAGTGGCTTCACCTGATAGACCTTGTGCATCGCCATATAAAGGGAAAGTGATTTCACTTGATAGACTCTATGTATCGCCATATAAAGGGAAGGTGACTTCACCTGATAAAACTTGTGTATCGTTATATAAAGGGAAGGTGACTTTACTTGATGGACTCTATGTATCGCAATATAAAAGGAAGGTCACTTTACGTGATAGACCTTGTGTATTGCCATATAAAGGGAAGGTGACTTCACCTGATAGACTCTATGTATCGCCATATAAAGGAAAGTGACTTCACTTGATAGACTCTATGTATCGCCATATAAAGGATGGTGACTTCACCTGATAAACCATGTGTATCGCCATATAAAGGGAAGGTGATTTCACCTGATAGACCTTATGTATCGCCATATAAAGGGAAGGTGACTTCACTTGATAGACTATATGTATCGCCATATAAAGGGAAAGTGACTTCACCTGATAGACCTTGTGTATCGCCATATAAAGGGAAGGTGACTTCACTTGATAGACTTTATGTATCGCCATATAATGGGAAGGTGACTTCACTTGATAGACTGTATGTATCGCCATATAAAGGGAAGGTGACTTCACCTGATAGACCTCGTATATCGCTATATAAAGGGAAGGTCATTTCACCTGATAGACTTTATGTATCGCCATATAAAGGGAAGGTGACTTCACTTGATAGACTGCATGTATCGGCATATAAAGGGAAGGTGACTTCACTTGATAGATTCTAAGAATCGCCATGTAAAGGGAAGGTGACTTCACCTGATAGACTCTAATAATCGCCATATAAAGGGAAAGTGGCTTCACCTGATGGACCTTGTGTATCGCCATATCAAGGGAAAGTGACTTCACTTGATAGACTCTATGTATCGCCATATTAAGGGAAAGTGGCTTCACCTGATAGAAATTGTGTATCGCCATATCACGGAAAGGTGACTTCACCTGATAGACCATATGTATCACTATCTAAAGGGAAAGTGACTTCATCTGATAGACACTATGTATCGCCATATAAAGGGAAAGTTGCCTCTCCTGATAGACCTTGTGTATCGCCGTATAACAGGAAGGTGACTTCACCTGATAGACTCTATGCATCGCCATATAAAGGGAAGGTGACTTCAATTGATAGACCTTGTGTATCGCAATATAACGGGAAGGTGACTTCACCTGATAGACTCTATGTATCGCCATATTAAGGGAAAGTGGCTTCACCTGATAGACCTTGTGCATCGCCATATAAAGGGAAAGTGATTTCACTTGATAGACTCTATGTATCGCCATATAAAGGGAAGGTGACTTCACCTGATAAAACTTGTGTATCGTTAAATAAAGGGAAGGTGACTTTACTTGATAGACTCTATGTATCGCAATATAAAATGAAGGTCACTTTACGTGATAGACCTTGTGTATTGCCATATAAAGGGAAGGTGACTTCACCTGATAGACTCTATGTATCGCCATATAAAGGAAAGTGACTTCACTTGATATACTCTATGTATCGCCACATAAAGGATGGTGACTTCACCTGATAAACCTTGTGTATCGCCATATAACAGGAAGGTGATTTCACCTGATAGACCTTATGTATCGCCATATAAAGGGAAGGTGACTTCACTTGATAAACTATATGTATCGCCATATAAAGGGAAAGTGACTTCACCTGATAGACCTTGTGTATCGCCATATAAAGGGAAGGTGACTTCACTTGATAGACTTTATGTATCGCCATATAAAGGGAAGGTGACTTCACTTGATAGACTCTATGTATCGCCATATAAAGGGAAGGTGACTTCACTTGATAGACTCTAAGAATCGCCATATAAAGGGAAGGTGACTTCACTTGATAGACTCTAAGAATCGCTATATAAAGGGAAGGTGCCTTCACCTGATAGACCTTGTGTATCGCCATATCGCCATATCACGGGAAGGTGACATCAACTGATAGAGCCAATGTATCACTATATTAAGGGAAAGTGGCTTCACCTCATAGACCTTGTGTATCGCCATATAACAGGAAGGTGACTTCACCTGATAGACCTTGTGTATCTCCATATAAAGGGAAAGTGATTTCACTTGATAGACTCTATGTATCGCCATATAAAGGGAAGGTGACTTCACTTGATAGACTATATGTATCGCCATATAAAGGGAAAGTGGCTTCACCTGATAGATCTTGTGTATCGCCATATCACGGGAAAGTGACTTCACTTGATAGACTCTATGTATCGCCATATTAAGTGAAAGTGACTTCACTTGATAGACCTTGTGTATCGCCATATTAAGGGAAAGTGGCTTCACCTGATAGACTCTATGTATCACTATATAAAGGGAAAGTGACTTCACTTGATAGACACTATGTATCGCCATATAAAGGGAAAGTGGCTTCACCTGATAGACCTTGTGTATCGCCATATAACAGGAAGGTGACTTTACCTGATAGACTCTATGTATCGCCATATAAAGGGAAGGTGACTTCAGCTGATGGACCTTGTGTATTGCCATATAACGGGAAGGTGACTTCACCTGATAGACTCTATGTATCGCCATATTAAGGGAAAGTGGCTTCACCTGATAGACCTTGTGCATCGCCATATAAAGGGAAAGTGATTTCACTTGATAGACTCTATGTATCGCCATATAAAGGGAAGGTGACTTCACTTGATAGACTATATGTATCGCCATATGAAGAGAAAGTGACTGCACGTGATAGACCTTGTGTATCGCCATATAAAGGGAAAGTGATTTCACTTGATAGACTCTATGTATCGCCATATAAAGGGAAGGTGACTTCACTTGATAGACTATATGTATCGCCATATAAAGGGAAGGTGACTTCAACTGATAGACCTTGTGTATCGCCATATAACGGGAAGGTGACTTCATCTGATAGAGTCTATGTATCGCCATATAAAGGATGGTGACTTCACCTGATAGAACTTGTGTATCGCCATATAAAGGGAAGCTGACTTTACTTGATAGACTCTATGTATCGCCATATAAAAAGAAGGTCACTTTACGTGATAGACCTTGTGTATCGCTCTATAAAGGGAAGGTGACTTCACCTGATAGACTCTATGTATCGCCATATAAAGGAAAGTGACTTCACTTGATAGACTCTATGTATCGCCATATAAAGGATGGTGACTTCACCTGATAAACCTTGTGTATCGCCATATAAAGGGAAGGTGATTTCACCTGATAGACCTTATGTATCGCCATATTAAGGGAAAGTGACTTCACCTGATAGACATTGTGTATCGCCATATAAAGGGAAGGTGACTTCACTTGATAGACTTTAAGTATCGCCATATAAAGGGAAGGTGAATTCACTTGATAGACTGTATGTATCGCCATATAACGGGAAGGTGACTTCACTTGATAGACTCTAAGAATCGCCATATAATGGGAAGGTGACTTCACTTGATAGAATCTAAGAATCGCCATATAAAGGGAAGGTGACTTCACCTGATAGACCTTGTGTATCGCCATATCGCCATATCACGGGAAGGTGACTTCACCTGATAGACCCTTTGTATCACTATATAAAGGGAAAGTGGCTTCACCTGATAGACCTTGTGTATCGCGATATAACAGGAAGGTGACTTCACCTGATAGACCTTGTGTATCTCCATATAAAGGGAAAGTGATTTCACTTGATAGACTCTATGTATCGCCATATAAAGGGAAGGTGACTTCACTTGATAGACTATATGTATCGCCATATAAAGGGAAAGTGGCTTCACCTGATAGACCTTGTGTATCGCCATATCACGGGAAAGTGACTTCACTTGATAGACTCTATGTATCGCCATATTAAGGGAAAGTGGCTTCACCTGATAGACCTTGTGTATCGCCATATCACGGAAAGGTGACTTCACCTGATAGACCCTATGTATCACTATATAAAGGGAAAGTGACTTCACTTGATGGACACTATGTATAGCCATATAAAGGGAAAGTGGCTTCACCTGATAGACCTTGTGTATCGCCATATAACAGAAAGGTGACTTCACCTGATAGACTCTATGTATCGCCATATAAAGGGAAGGTGACTTCAACTGATAGACCTTGTGTATCGCCATATAACGGGAAGGTGACTTCACCTGATAGACTCTATGTATCGCCATATTAAGGGAAAGTGGCTTCACCTGATAGACCTTGTGCATCGCCATATAAAGGGAAAGTGATTTCACTTGATAGACTCTATGTATCGCCATATAAAGGGAAGGTGACTTCACTTGATAGACTATATGTATCGCCATATAAAGGGAAGGTGACTTCAACTGATAGACCTTGTGTATCGCCATATAACGGGAAGGTGATTTCACCTGATAGACTCTATGTATCGCCATATAAAGGATGGTGACTTCACCTGATAGAACTTGTGTATCGCTATATAAAGGGAAGGTGACTTTACTTGATAGACTCTATGTATCGCCATATAAAAGGAAGGTCACTTTACGTGATAGACCTTGTGTATCGCCATATAAAGGGAAGGTGACTTCACCTGATAGACTCTATGTATCACCATATAAAGGAAAGTGACTTCACTTGATAGACTCTATGTATCGCCATATAAAGGATGGTGGCTTCACCTGATAGACCTTGTGTATCGCCATATCGCCATATCACGGGAAGGTGACTTCACCTGATAGACCCTATGTATCACTATATAAAGGGAAATTGGCTTCACCTGATAGACTTTGTGTATCGCCATATAACAGGAAGGTGACTTCACTTGATAGACCCTATGTATCGCCATATAAAGGGAAGGTGACTTCAACTGATAGACCTTGTGTATCGCCATATAATGGGAAGGTGACTTCCCCTGATAGACTCTATGTATCGCCATATTAAGGGAAAGTGGCTTCACCTGATAGACCTTGTGTATCGCCATATAAAGGGAAAGTGATTTCACTTGATAGACTCTATGTATCGCCATATAAAGGGAAGGTGACTTCACTTGATAGACTATATGTATCGCCATATAAAGGGAAGGTGAATTCACCTGATAGACCTTGTGTATCGCCACATAAAGAGAGGGTGACTTCACTTGATAGACTTAATGTATCGCCATATAAAGGGAAGGTGACTTCACTTGATAGACTGTATGTATCGCCATATAAATGGAAGGTGACTTCACTTTATAGACTCTAAGAATCGCCATATAAAGGGAAGGTGACTTCACCTGATAGACCTTGTGTATCGCCACATAAAGAGAGGGTGACTTCACTTGATAGACTTTATGTATCGCCATATAAAGGGAAGGTGACTTCACTTGATAGACTGTATGTATCGCCATATAAAGGGAAGGTGACTTCACTTGATAGACTCTAAGAATCGCCATGTAAAGGGAAGGTGACTTCACCTCATAGACCTTATGTATCGCCATATAAAGGAAAAGTGACTTCACCTGATAGACCTTGTGTATCGCGATATAACGGGAAAGTGACTTCACGTGATAGACCTTCTGTATCGCCATATAAAGGGAAGGTGACTTCACTCGATAGACTATATGTATCACCATATAAAGGGAAAGTGACTTCACGTGATAGACTATATGTATCACCATATAAAGGGAAGGTGACTTCACGTGATAGACCTTGTGTATCGCCATATAACGGGAAGGTGACTTCACTTGATAGACTCTATGTATCGCCATATAAAGGGAAAGTGACTTCACCTGATAGACCTTGTGTATCGCCATATCACCGAAAGGTGACTTCACCTGATAGACCCTATGTATCACTATATAAAGGGAAAGTGACTTCACCTGATAGACACTATGTATCGCCATATAAAGGGAAAGCGGCTTCACCTGATAGACCTTGTGTATCGCCATATAACAGGAAGGTGACTTCACCTGATAGACTCTATGTATCGCCATATAAAGGTAAGGTGACTTCAACCGATAGACTTTGTGTATCGCCATATAACGGGAAGGTGACTTCAACTGGTAGACTCTATGTATCGCCATATAAAGGATGGTGACTTCACCTGATAGAACTTGTGTATCGCCATATAAAGGGAAGGTGACTTTACTTGATACACTTTATGTATCGCCATATAAAGGGAAGGTGACTTCACTTGATAGACTGTATGTATCGCCATATAAAGGGAAGGTGACTTCACTTGATAGACTCTAAGAATCGCCATATAAAGGGAAGGTGACTTTACCTGATAGACCTTGTGTATCGCCATATAAAGGGAAGGTGACTTCACCTGATAGACTCTATGTATCGCCATAGAAAGGAAAGTGACTTCACTTGATAGACTCTTTGTATCGGTATATAAAGGATGGTGACTTCACCTGATAAACCTTGGGTATCGCCATATAAAGGGAAGGTGACTTCACCTGATAGACCTTATGTATCGCCATATAAAGGGAAGGTGACTTCACTTGATAAACTATATGTATCGCCATATAAAGGGAAAGTGACTTCACCTGATAGACCTTGTGTATCGCCATATAAAGGGAAGATGACTTCACCTGACAGACCTTATGTATTTCCATATAAAGGGAAAGTGACTTCACTTGATAGACCGTGTGTATCGCCATATAAAGGGAAGGTGACTTCACTTGATAGACTTTATGTATCGCCATATAAAGGGAAGGTGACTTCACTTGATAGACTCTAAGAATCGCCATATAAAGAGAAGGTGACTTCACCTGATAGACCTTGTGTATCGCCATATAAAGGGAAGTGATTTCACTTGATAGACTCTATGAATCGCCATATAAAGGGAAGGTGACTTCACTTGATAGGCTATATGTATCGCCATATAAAGGGAAAGTGACTTCACCTGATAGACCTTGTGTATCGCCATATAAAGGGAAGGAGACTTCCCTTGATAGACTTTATGTATCGCCATATAAAGGGAAGGTGACTTCACTTGATAGACTGTATGTATCCCCATATAAAGGGAAGGTGACTTCACTTGATAGACTCTAAGAATCGCCATATAAAGGGAAGGTGACTTCACCTGATAGACCTTGTGTATCGCCATATAAAGGGAAGGTGACTTCACTTGATCGACCTTGTGTATTGCCATATAAAGGGAAGGGTACTTCACCTGATAGACCTTGTGTACTGGCATATAAAGGGAAAGTGACTTCTTTTGATAGACTCTATGTATCGCCATATAAAGGGAAGGTGACTTCACCTGATAGACTATATGTATCGCCATATAAAGGGAAAGTGACTTCACTTGATAGACTGTATGTATCGCCATATAAATGATGGTGACTTCACCTCATAGACCTTTTGTATCGCCATATAAAGGGAAGGTGACTTCACTTGATAGACTATATGTATCGCCATATAAAGGGAAGGTGACTTCACCTGATAGACCTTGTGTATCGCCATATAAAGGGAAGGTGACTTCACCTGATAGACTATATGTATCGCCATATCAAGGGAAAGTGACTTCACTTGATAGACTCTATGTATCGCCATATAAAGGGAAGGTGACTTCACCTGATAGACTATATGTATCGCCATATAAAGGGAAGGTGACTTCACTTGAAAGACTCTATGTATCGCCATATAAAGGGAAGGTGACTTCACCTGATAGACTCTATGTATCGCCATATAAAGGGAAGGTGACTTCACTTGAAAGACTCTATGTATCGCCATATAAAGGGAAGGTGACTTCACCTGATAGACTCTATGTATCGCCATATAAAGGGAAAGTGACTTCACCTGATAGACCTTGTGTATCGCCATATAAAGGGAAGATGACTTCACCTGACAGACCTTATGTATCTCCATATAAAGGGAAGGTGACTTCACCTGATAGACCTTGTGTATCGCCATATAAAGGGAAGATGACTTCACCTGACAGACCTTATGTATTTCCATATAAAGGGAAAGTGACTTCACTTGATAGACCGTGTGTATCGCCATATAAAGGGAAAGTGACTTCACCTGATAGACCTTATGTATCGCCATATAATAAAGGGAAGGTGACTTCACCAGATAGACCTTATGTATCGCCATATAAAGGGAAAGTGACTCCACCTGATAGACCTTGTGTATTGCCATATAACGGGAAGGTGACTTCACCTGACAGACCCTATGTATCACTATATAAATGGAAAGTGACTTCACCTGATAGACCCTATGTATCACTATATAAAGGGAAAGTGACTTCACCTGATAGACACTATGTATCGCCATATAAAGGGAAAGCGGCTTCACCTGATAAACCTTGTGTATCGCCATATAACAGGAAGGTGACTTCACCTGATAGACTCTATGTATCGCCATATAAAGGTAAGGTGACTTCAACCGATAGACTTTGTGTATCGCCATATAACGGGAAGGTGACTTCAACTGGTAGACTCTATGTATCGCCATATAAAGGATGGTGACTTCACCTGATAGAACTTGTGTATCGCCATATAAAGGGAAGGTGACTTTACTTGATACACTTTATGTATCGCCATATAAAGGGAAGGTGACTTCACTTGATAGACTGTATGTATCGCCATATAAAGGGAAGGTGACTTCACTTGATAGACTCTAAGAATCGCCATATAAAGGGAAGGTGACTTTACCTGATAGACCTTGTGTATCGCCATATAAAGGGAAGGTGACTTCACTTGATAGACTCTATGTATCGCCATAGAAAGGAAAGTGACTTCACTTGATAGACTCTTTGTATCGGTATATAAAGGATGGTGACTTCACCTGATAAACCTTGGGTATCGCCATATAAAGGGAAGGTGACTTCACCTGATAGACCTTATGTATCGCCATATAAAGGGAAGGTGACTTCACTTGATAAACTATATGTATCGCCATATAAAGGGAAAGTGACTTCACCTGATAGACCTTGTGTATCGCCATATAAAGGGAAGATGACTTCACCTGACAGACCTTATGTATTTCCATATAAAGGGAAAGTGACTTCACTTGATAGACCGTGTGTATCGCCATATAAAGGGAAGGTGACTTCACTTGATAGACTTTATGTATCGCCATATAAAGGGAAGGTGACTTCACTTGATAGACTCTAAGATTCGCCATATAAAGAGAAGGTGACTTCACCTGATAGACCTTGTGTATCGCCATATAAAGGGAAGTGATTTCACTTGATAGACTCTATGAATCGCCATATAAAGGGAAGGTGACTTCACTTGATAGGCTATATGTATCGCCATATAAAGGGAAAGTGACTTCACCTGATAGACCTTGTGTATCGCCATATAAAGGGAAGGAGACTTCCCTTGATAGACTTTATGTATCGCCATATAAAGGGAAGGTGACTTCACTTGATAGACTGTATGTATCCCCATATAAAGGGAAGGTGACTTCACTTGATAGACTCTAAGAATCGCCATATAAAGGGAAGGTGACTTCACCTGATAGACCTTGTGTATCGCCATATAAAGGGAAGGTGACTTCACTTGATCGACCTTGTGTATTGCCATATAAAGGGAAGGGTACTTCACCTGATAGACCTTGTGTACTGGCATATAAAGGGAAAGTGACTTCTTTTGATAGACTCTATGTATCGCCATATAAAGGGAAGGTGACTTCACCTGATAGACTATATGTATCGCCATATAAAGGGAAAGTGACTTCACTTGATAGACTCTATGTATCGCCATATAAATGATGGTGACTTCACCTCATAGACCTTTTGTATCGCCATATAAAGGGAAGGTGACTTCACTTGATAGACTATATGTATCGCCATATAAAGGGAAGGTGACTTCACCTGATAGACCTTGTGTATCGCCATATAAAGGGAAGGTGACTTCACCTGATAGACTATATGTATCGCCATATCAAGGGAAAGTGACTTCACTTGATAGACTCTATGTATCGCCATATAAAGGGAAGGTGACTTCACCTGATAGACTATATGTATCGCCATATAAAGGGAAGGTGACTTCACTTGAAAGACTCTATGTATCGCCATATAAAGGGAAGGTGACTTCACCTGATAGACTCTATGTATCGCCATATAAAGGGAAGGTGACTTCACTTGAAAGACTCTATGTATCGCCATATAAAGGGAAGGTGACTTCACCTGATAGACTCTATGTATCTCCATATAAAGGGAAAGTGACTTCACCTGATAGACCTTGTGTATCGCCATATAAAGGGAAGATGACTTCACCTGACAGACCTTATGTATCTCCATATAAAGGGAAGGTCACTTCACCTGATAGACCGTGTGTATCGCCATATAAAGGGAAAGTGACTTCACCTGATAGACCTTATGTATCGCCATATAATAAAGGGAAGGTGACTTCACCAGACAGACCTTATGTATCTCCATATAAAGGGAAAGTGACTCCACCTGATAGACCTTGTGTATTGCCATATAACGGGAAGGTGACTTCACCTGACAGACCCTATGTATCACTATATAAATGGAAAGTGAGTTCACCTGATAGACCTTGTGCATCGCCATATAATTATATAAAGGGAAGGGGACTTCACTTGATAGACCTTATGTACTAGCATATAAAGGGGAGGTGACTTCACTTGATAGACCTTGTGTATCGTCATGCAAAAGGCAAGTGACTTCACCTGATAGACCTTATGTATTACCATATTAAACTTAGGTTACGTCACCTGATAGACTCTATGTATCGCCATATAAAGGAATGGTGACTTCACCTGATAGACTTTATGTATTTCCATATAAACGAAAGCTGACTTCACCTGATAGAGAACGGGCAAACAGACAGATCAAACGACAGAAATGGATGGATATTTGGATTAAAAACAGAAACAGTACGAACGATAGATAGATAGATAGATAGATAGATAGATAGATAGATAGATAGATAGATAGATAGATAGATAGATAGATAGATAGATAGATAGATAGATAGATAGATAGATAGATAGATAGATAGATAGATAGATAGATAGATAGATAGATAGATAGATAGATAGATAGATAGATAGATTATAAAAATCATGCATAAGATTCATAAGATTATATCAGTTTCCAAATAGGTGGGATATCTGGCTCTAAAGCGAGGCTCCTCCCTACGGGGGATGGGGAAGGCTCACTCTAGAGTCAGACTCTCGTGGGGAGATCTGACTGCGGGGAAGGTTCACTCTGTAACACCGGCATATAAAGGAAAGGTGATTTCACCTGATAGATTTGGCGAATTTCCATAACTGCATCACCCCATATGATAGACCATATGCCTTTTTGGGGACGTGTCCAAGATTGGTTGGTTGGTCTTTGGTCGCTCTCAACGTTTAATATCTGAATCATGCCGTAACATAACAAAAGGTAACTAATCTTTGCAATTATATTGGCAGTGTAACAGGCAGAAAAAAATGTATGACCGGTCCCAGGATGGACTGCTACCTTTGTCACAATTATATAGGCAGATGGTGTTGACGGCATTTTACAGCAGTCATTTGGGTATGGGATGTTACATTGATAGAAACTTAAATATTTAAGTAAAACAATAAGATACCGAGTTATAGATATGAAAAGACAAAATAATGAGTAAAGGCAATCAAGGACACCCAGAAAAATCAAGAGGTGTGATCAGGTGCTATGGAGGAGTAAACATCCCCTGTCGACCGGTCACACCCGCCGTGATGTCATAATATAAGTCGAGTTATTATAAACTCAAGTCACATTCAGTAGACCGTATAATACCGTAGTCATATCTTAAAAACGTCACGATTTGTATTTCTAATACGATAGAAATCTTCCACAAGCTAAACGATAAAAAACATTTTCATTCGAATAAGAAAGTCAACATTTCGGACAATGATATCCGATAATTGTGCAGAAGATCCTTGTGTCATCTGTAAGATTTGCGGAATGTCGACTTAAGAAGTTTAATTTCATATCCTGCTGATAATAAGTTTTCACATAGTAATATGCCTTGGTGAATGAATGAATCGCAGTAGTCTGAAGAAGTTCCACCATATCAGATCAGCTGAAACACATTGCACCATATGCAGGTGATACAGGAATATTACTACGTGTGTGGAAACTCCGCAAAAGGGAAAAATCGTCTCGTTTGTCATATAGTGAAGGAATTAGTTTACTATCTTAGGTAATATCTAAAAGAAGATCCAAAATACATGTAGGAGGCCAAAGAATTGGATTCGTTTGTATCTTTATTTTCGGGTTCTGTGGGACATATTGGGTGTACGTATGTCTCAAAGTGTTACATATTAATGTACATGATTACAAATTATTACATTATTATACATTACATTGTTCAAATATTAATAAGCTCTTAATTAATTAGTGAGCCTTCTAACTGTATTGAACAGTTCAAATAATTGCGCATTGATTCAATTGCAAGGCTCTATAAAACAATAGTTACGGTCATTAATTGGCTTTCCATGTCAATTGATGTTCTCAAAAATTAAATAGTTTACTCATACCAAGTAAAAATCTATCACACTTTCCGGGAGGGACACGAAAATTCCATTCAAGAGTCCCAGATTAGCTTGCCAAGTCGTGGATGTTGTAAATCTACGTATTCTTGAACACGGGGATGGGATTCATTTGTCCCTCTCACATTGTATTTTCGTCTTCTTGCCAAAACTCAAAAATATGCTTAAAACATCCATGAAAATTTGAGTAAACAGCAATATCATATCTATATCATGAGGCACATTCGATATCTTTATATGAATATGTAGCACTAATCTCTAAGCAGACTAAATTTGTATGCATTGTATTATATAGTGTCAGATTCAGCAGGGTCTGAAATCCGATTTTGCCCCTTTGTTTTATTCAAAGGAACAAATGGAGAAAGGTAAAGTATATTTTATTTGTTGACGTCTACCGTGTATTTATTGTCCAGAAGGCAAGCATACCACCTTGCGGGCAACACCAGTTATATTCTCAAACAGAAGGTATATCAGGAGATGTCAGTGCTGTTTTATATTTCCGTATAAAACGTGTATCTGGAGAAGGCATCTCCCTGTACTATCTGTCGTATAATAAGTCTGTAGAGTGAAGTTATATATATATACCTCTATCAGGTGAGGTCACCTCCTATATATGTTGCCGTATGAAGTCTATCAGGTGAGGTCACCTCCTATATATATTGTCGCACAGAAGGTCTATTAGGTAAAGTCACCTCCTATATAAATTGCCGTATAGAAAGTCTATCAGGTGAAGTCACCGCTTATAAATATTGTCATATAGAAAGTCTATCGGGTGAAGTCACATCTTATATGTACTGCCTTATAGAAAGTCTATCACTGAGGTGAAGCCACCTCCAATATATATTGTCATATAGAAAGTCTATCAGGTGAAGTCACATCTTATATATACTCTATCACTGAGGTAAAGTCACCTCCAATATATATTGTCGTATAAAAAGTCTATCGGGTTAGGTTACCTCCAATATAAACTCCGTATGGAAAGTCTATCAGGTGAAGTCACCTATCATACTTAATGTCGTAAAGTCTGCTTATCAGATAAATTCACCTCCCATAGACTAGTCTATATATTGTTGTATGAAAAGTCAAAGTGAAGTACCCTTCATATGTAATGTGGTATTGAAAGTTTATCACGTTAAGTCACCTTCCATATTTAATGTCGTATAGAGATTCTATCATGTGATGGCATTCCTATTTGAATCCACCCCTTCCTTACTTGCGCGTATCCAGAGGGATGGACCGGGGATCTGGGCCTACCAGGAGCTAGATTCGTTGAACATTATTTTTCTTGTTATTTTTCAATGTAAAATAATTAATTTTACCCACAAAAATATGGATGGATCCCATCTTGGAAAATTCATTGGGGATGGACCCCTCTTGACAAAACCTCTGAATCCGCGCATTATTAATACAGGTAATAAAATGAGATAGCTATATGGAATCCCCTAGAAAATAAGGATTAAAAGTTCCAGGGTGTGTGGGGTGTCCCGATTTACAGACTTGTAATTTGATAAGGGGGAGGTTTCAGAGTCCGTAACACCCCACCCCCACCCTGTCCCTTCTTTCACCCTCTCAGTCCGCGTATGCTTAAATTATAATTGGATTTAAAATACTCTTTATTCGGAACCCGATATATTCCTCATTTTATAGGCGATAAATACGATATTTGAAAAGGTGACTTCACGACATTGGAAATAGCAACATCCCATCCGTTATTTACATTACGCTATCTCCGTGCATTGAAGAGAAAGAAGAGTTCCTTTAAAAAAAAACGCGGGAATTTTGAAAGTATAAAGTCATTGTTAAAGATAAACCTGATACCTGTATCTGTATGTGTACATCAGATAATCCAGTCACTGGCATATAACTGATATAATTTATAATGATATAAAAAATACGCGGGAATTTTGAAAGTATAAAGTCATTGTTAAAGATAAACCTGATACCTGTATCTGTATGTGTACATCAGATAATCCAGTCACTGGCATATAACTGATATAATTTATAATGATATATAACGTTATAATAACTGACAATGTCCAACATGTATACAACTAACTACAAGGCTGGCATAGGAAGCAAATTTATCATCAAAAGTTAAAGTGGGGCCCATACCAAAGTTTCATGAAAACATGTTTCTTCGATTTTTTCTGGTGTACCGAAAATTGGGAGGGTTTGGCACCAGTTATCTGGATAACCAAACAATTTGCACCATTCCTTTGGAGTAGATGACCGTCAAAGCTGGTGTCGGACACACCGTTGCATGGCCTCCGATTTAGTTTTATTTGTCGAGGTCACTATTGAATCTACTCGCATTTTCTAACTCTTACTTTCATAATGATTTATAGGAATTAAAACCATCAATTTATCAGCAGTATTCTTTTGAAATCATGGTAAAATTCATTTAATTCAAATAAATGTTTTTTTCTAGGCATTTTCGCGAAAAAAGGGGGGGGGCAGGGGCGGTCCTGTATCTATGTACAACTCAGGGGCGGGTTTAGAGGGGGTGGGGTGGGAGGCTCTGCCCTCCTTTTCGCCACATATTTACATGTAATAATCCAGATTTGGCATCAAAAATGACCGAGTAGTTCGGCTAATACACATGTGGCCCCCTTTTCGAAAATTCTGGATCCGCCACTGCGACTATGGAGAATGAAGCTTGCCTGGTGTATTGTCCATTCCTAATATGTACGAAGACAATGAACTTTTTCTGCATATTTGTCATGAATATTATCAGTGGCTGATCCAGGATTCCCGAAAAGAGGGGGGAGGGGACACATGTGTATTAGCCATAGTACTCAGCCATGTTTGGTGCCAAATCTATATATACCTGTAAATATGCCACGAAAAGGGGTGGGCCCGGGCCCCATACCCCCTCTAAATCCGCCACTGATTATGCATGTGCGAAGAAATTTTACAATGTCAGACATTATGTAAAATTCTGATTTGCTAGCCATAAGTGTATGTATGTCATTTACCGTATAAAGAAAAAGACTACGACAACTCTAAACCGACCTGTCAATTGTGTAATAGTTCATACAAATTAACTACTTGATGTTTTGTGTCTTTGTGTCGCATGAAGGTTATTTCGCTTATACACATGGTAGTGCCGCCTGCATGGTAATTTATTATAGCTTTGTCATTGACAAGTTGACCTATCAGAAGTAAATGTTTTACTGGTAAACGCATCCTATGATACAGGGTCTCGGTATATACTGCCTTATCAGAGGGAGAGAGAGAGAGGGGGGGGGGGATGTACATGTATAGCTCATAATATACCGTAGAAATAGATAGATCTACACGTATAGCTCATAGTATACTGTGGAGATAGACAGATCTACATATATAGCTCATAATATACCGTAGAGATAGATAGATCTACATGTAAAGCTCATAATATACCGTAGAGATAGATAGATCTACATGTATAGCTCATAATATACCGTAGAGATAGAAAGATCTACATGTATAGCTCATAATATACCGTAGAGATAGATAGATCTACATGTATAGTTCATAATATACAGTAGAGATAGATAGATCTACATCTATAGCTCATAATATACCGTAGAGATAGATAGATCTACATGTATAGCTCATAATATACCGTAGAAATAGATAGATCTACATGTATAGCTCATAATATACAGTAGAGATAGATAGATCTACATGTATAGCTCATAATATACCGTAGAGATAGATAGATCTACACGTATAGCTCATAATATACCGTAGAGATAGATAGATCTACATGTACAGCTCATAATATACCGTAGAGATAGATAGATCTACATGTATAGCTCATAATATACCGTAGAGATAGACAGATCTACGTGTATAGCTCATAATATACCGTAGAGATAGATAGATCTACATGTATAGCCCATAATATACAGTAGAGATAGATAGATCTACATGTATAGCTCATAATATACCGTAGAGATAGATAGATCTACATGTATAGCTCATAATATACCGTAGAGATAGACAGATCTACATATATAGCTCATAATATACCGTAGAGATAGATAGATCTACATGTATAGCTCATAATATACCGTAGAGATAGATAGATCTACATGTATAGCTCATAATATACCGTAGAGATAGATAGATCTACATGTATAGCTCATAATATACAGTAGAGATAGATAGATCTACATGTATAGCTCATTATATACCGTAGAGATAGATAGATCTACATGTATAGCTCATAGTATACTGTAGAGATAGATAGATCTACATGTATAGCTCATAATATACCGTAGAGATAGATAGATCTACATGTATAGCTCATAATATACCGTAGAGATAGATAGACCTACATGTATAGCTCATAATATACAGTAGAGATAGATAGATCTACATGTATAGCTCATAATATACAGTAGAGATAGATAGATCTACATCTATAGCTCATAATATACCGTAGAGATAGATAGATCTACATGTATAGCTCATAATATACCGTAGAGATAGATAGATCTACATGTATAGCTCATAATATACCGTAGAGATAGATAGATCTACATGTATAGCTCATAATATACCGTAGAGATAGATAGATCTACATGTATAGCTCATAATATACAGTATAGATAGATAGATCTACATGTATAGCTCATAATATACCGTAGAGATAGACAGATCTACGTGTATAGCTCATAATATACCGTAGAGATAGATAGATCTACATGTATAGCCCATAATATACAGTAGAGATAGATAGATCTACATGTATAGCTCATAATATACCGTAGAGATAGATAGATCTACATGTATAGCTCATAATATACCGTAGAGATAGACAGATCTACATATATAGCTCATAATATACCGTAGAGATAGATAGATCTACATGTATAGCACATAATATACAGTAGAGATAGATAGATCTACATGTATAGCTCATAATATACCGTAGAGATAGATAGATCTACATGTATAGCTCATAATATACCGTAGAGATAGACAGATCTACATATATAGCTCATAATATACCGTAGAGATAGATAGATCTACATGTATAGCTCATAATATACCGTAGAGATAGACAGATCTACATGTATAGCTCATAATATACCGTAGAGATAGATAGATCTACATGTATAGCTCATAATATACAGTAGAGATAGATAGATCTACATGTATAGCTCATAATATACCGTAGAGATAGACAGATCTACATGTATAGCTCATAATATACCGTAGAGATAGATAGATCTACATGTATAGCTCATAATATACCGTAGAGATAGACAGATCTACATCTATAGCTCATAATATACCGTAGAGATAGATAGATCTACATGTATAGCACATAATATACCGTAGAGATAGATAGATCTACATGTATAGCTCATAATATACCGTAGAAATAGATAGATCTACATGTATAGCTCATAATATACAGTAGAGATAGATAGATCTACATGTATAGCTCATAATATACCGTAGAGATAGATAGATCTACATGTATAGCTCATAATATACCGTAGAGATAGATAGATCTACATGTACAGCTCATAATATACCGTAGAGATAGATAGATCTACATCTATAGCTCATAATATAATTATTTCACACATCTTAATCCTGCAGAAGACTGCATCTGGATATGACAATTTTCCATATACCTACATGTAATGAAAATTCAGCAGCATATCGAAGTTTTATGTTGATGTCAACAATACATCAGTCATTTCGTCACATGAAAGCATCAGGTAACCAACCTCTCATACCTCGAGATGTAATAAGCAATCAAACCCAGATTGACTGCACCACAAGCCAAATGCTTAACCCTGCATCATGTGTGCCCTTAAACATCTAAGTAATGCAAGCTTGAATGACATCTACAGAAAGACTAAAGCCAAGATTGACTGCACCACAAACCAAATGCTTACTTAACCTTACATCATGTGTGCCCTCAAATATCCAAGTATTACAAGCTTGAATAACATTTACAGAATTATACAAAGAAATGAAGATGAATTCTTTAATTAAATCGTAATTGAGTATAACAACAATGTATACATTATCATGTTTGCAATAATATAAATATAGAAAAATATTATCTACTAGGACTGAATCATGAGTTATATCAATTAGGATCTTTAATATGAGTTACGCTTCTACATTACATCATATATCTCACACATTTCAGAAATTTGTATGACACAGCAGGACGTTAGATAAACACTCTGATCATGATAGAAGTGAAATTAATTAGTCAAGCTTGAGGTATTTACAAAGGTGACTGTCAACATTTAAATGGAAGACAATGATTGAAAAATCATGCAGGTTTCAGAAGTTTGGCTGCAATTAATGTACAATTTACTAAAGATGTTAATATATTAAATCTGTAATACATATATAATTCTTCGTATAAAAATTAAACGCATATAAGGATTATTACTTGTGTTTTATCATGTACTGTATACACCCTTCTTTCACCAAGAAATAAGATTCTTTAACATCTAATATGTACCGGTACTATGATCTGGTAATCCGGAAAATCTGTTTATTCTGACAAATTGGCCAGGAACAAACGTGTCCAGATAAATGGAGCATCACTGTATATACATACATACACACGGACAGTGGCGTTACTATATCCCCTCCGCAACAAGTTGCGCGAGGGGACAATTAATTCAAAATTTTATGAAATAAATTTTGCATTAGAAATGATCAGACAGAAGTAGTAAAACAAATAGTTGAGTCTTTTCTACACTGAAGCAGCGTGTTTCTTCAAGGTATTTTCCATCAAAAGTTGGTATACATGTACATGTAGTGACAATAAATCAATCACTAAAAGCAACACCATATTGCATTAGTTTCATGCTAGAATGCTAAGTAAGACAACAACAAAAATGATAAAAATTCACAATGACCTTGACCTTGGAGCTATGACTTTGACTCAAGGTCATGACACACCATCTTTTCCATAAGAAAAATGTATATCAAGTATAACCTTTAAAGAATTAGGGAGACCGAATTACATGATTTTATATTCAAGAGGTCAGGAGTAGGCCAATGAGAATTTATACAATGGGGGAAGGAATCCTGTAATATTAAAATTTATATATAGTTAAATATGAGCACAGGAGTAAAGCCATTTTTCCTTTTGGTATCAAGTAGATAGAAGTAATCTACACACTGCAACATTTAAAGAAAATGACCCATGTTTGTGCTTCTAGCTTGAATGTGCTCTGCTCTGAAAAACTTGAGTGGCTTAATGTCTATATGGTAGTTAACTGAAACCACATTTATGTTATGACAAAGATTTAAGATTTAAATAAAAACAAAATTGTGTAGGTAATTCACGTTTATCTTTACCAGTTTAAGTTTAAGTTAACACACAAATCAAACCTTAATCCTATCATCCTTTACTTGAAAAAGAAATGAAAACCTCTACATAGTTCAAGACACATTTTACAAGACACATTTTACAGGCCTTTTCAAATTTTTGTTTGAAATTCAATCAAGTTATTTTCATTGAAAAACTACACTGTTGATAGTGTCCCTTCTGTCAAAATTTGCAAAAGAAAGACAACTCTAACACAACTGTGTAAGATCAGTAAATGTGAATAAAGGATATTTTTGTCAAGTGCTGTTCACAATCTTCAATACAGAATTTTCACTTGGAAGTATATAATTAGTAGCTACCATTGTATTTATTATCAACAGTAAGGATAGTATTTGCTTTGATCCTTTTATTCTCATTTCTGTTTTGTTTTTTTAAACTATACTGTATGTAAAATATAATAATTGACCTTAATCATTAAAATATACTGTATGTAAAATGTAATTACTGACCTTAATCATTACACTACACTGTATGTAAAATGTAATAATTGACCTTAATCATTATAAACTATACTGTATGTAAAATATAATAATTGACCTAAATCATTAAATATCAGCAGTATAAATATAAATGCATCAAGTTACTATTAATTAAAAATATATAACAAAAATAACATAAGTAATTGTAAATGATATCATTCCTCTGAATACATTCAAATCAGTGAAAAACCTGATCTTTCTTGTCTTTTTTGCATTTTAATTAACAACACAGAAACTTCAAAAACTTGAACCAGAACAAATTTGGAGTGATTTTAACTGTCCCTGTACACTTTGAGTTATTGAGTTAACTTTGATTCTTACATATGAAATGCAAGAAAAAAGCCATAATTAATAAATGCCAATCGTGATCATTGTTAAATCAACATGTTTTACATGAGTAATTATTCATTTTGTTAGACTCCTCTTCAACTGATGTCTTGGTATAAATTTCCCGGAATTTTTATTTACCACTATCTACATGTATATTAATCCTTCAAGTTACAGAAAGTTTGCTGCCATTCTTCATCTTATTCTACTGGTATCCTTCCTTCTCCATTTTTTCTACAGGATCCTGTAAAATAAGTAATTAATACATGCATATCAAAATTCATTATTATTTTTATCTGCTATGCATATTATGGAAAAGTACTGCATGAAAATTTCTCAAACATTTCAATGCAGATAGACTGTCCGTCCTTATACTGCCAGGTATAATGTAAGTAGACTGTCAGTCCTTATACTGCCAGACGGACAGACGAAAGGGTTTTCATGTCCCCACGCTTTTGCGAAAAGCGGGGAACAATAAAGACACTAAGGGAATAAAAGTTTAAAATCTGAAGAATTGAATATAATACCAACAAATCATAACATCATACCACCAAATCACGATACAAAATTTAATATCACCAAATCATAAATTGCTGAAAATACCTAATTTACTTTGGATGAATCTAAAAAAATCTTTAAATGAAGTTCTTTTAAAATTACATTGGTTTGAAACAATGTCGGAGATACAGTAATGAAAGACTATGAGTCAAATGGAGACTGAAAAGGAGAAATACCAATCTCCTAAGAAATAATGTTTATCTCATGAAGATGTGTATGAAGAACTATAATAAAATATCCAACACTAAAACACTCCTAACACAGTGAAACAAAAGAAGTCTGACTCCTATAGGATGTATTTGTGTTTGTATCCTTGCTTCAAATTGCAGTTTCACCATCTATCAATTTCCCTTCCTTATACAAGTGAAGGCATTTTTAATAAACTGCACAATATTTCATTAAAATTCTTAAAGGAGCATGGTCCGATTGAAGTCGGGAAAAGTATAAAAAATGTAAACCGATTTCTTGAACGGCAATCGATTGTTAGTATATAATCTAAGATGTGTAAAAAGTATCGTTACAAAATTCGATGTCGTTAACGAGATATGCCCGTTTCAAATTTGCAACATAACCAGGCCAACTTCTTGAATATTGATGAGATCGGTCAGAGAAAATCACGTGACAATGAAACGCGAACTTTACCCGATTCTATTATTTGTTCCACTTTTCTTTTTTGGGCCTTTGAGACTTTGTTTAGTTATTTTCTACCACACTTTTCCTTTTTCTCGTGCTCGTTTTCCTCCATGTGAACCATTTTGTTGTTTTCTTTAGTGAATATCTGCGCACGCGCATGATTATGGGCGGAGCATGGCCTTATTTGGAGAATAGATACCAGCCGAATTTAATTCGACTCAATTACCTTTATTCTACAAAAACACTGAGGGATTTTAGTTTTAAATTTTGCAATTAACATAAAGTTTATAATGCTTTTCATGCTAAAATTTTCCAGTATCGGACTATGTTCCTTTAAGGAATCACTAACTGTAAGAGGAAGAATAGTTTGAACATGGTCACTTGTCTGTCTATATTGAGACACTTAAGACCATTTAGCTTAGAAATGTTCTTATCTCCAATGGCATTTCAGAGGTGTTGAAAAGTTTTCTAACATGTCAGTCAATTTCAGTGATTTGGAAAATTTCATCAGTCAGGACACTACAATATACATAAACAATTCGAATTTTGTCTATCGGAATGAAATGTTGTCAGTCAAAACATTCAGAACAACACATTTCAACACTTTTTCAAAAATTATCTGGTGAAACATTTTTCTTCAAAAACAGTAAATGGAACACTTTCTCCACGTAGGATATATAGAAAAACATTTGAAAGATAAAAAATTGATTTTGCAATTGGAAAAATGTAATTTTCTCTTGGAAAAATTTGGTTAAAAAGAAAGATAACTCTTACTCTAAAAAGATAACCTAGAGATTTATTTAGAATACTACTATGGTACAATAATCTGATCAGTTAACAATAAATGTGCTTACTTAAAAAATCCAGTAAGAAAAAGTCATAATTATGTAAATGATTGATGAAATGGAATGGAACATTTTTCAATTTTGAAGAGTTAAGGGACAAATTCCAGTTAAACACAAATCTGAAAGAATATGAAGGTGTAATTCAGAATGTAGAATAATGATTTAGAAAAAGAATTACAAATACTATAAAATATTATGACCCATTGATACCATATATCAAATGTAAGTAATGTAATTAAGACTGGAGGGGGGGTAAAAAAAATTACAATATACTTTGTTCCAATTCACGATATCTAAATTAATTACATAAACAGAATATATCTTTCATGAGTATAATTGAACCATAGAAGATAGTGAATGATCTAGAATCCATAGATTCATATCTTATTTAATTAAATTAGTACATAAAAGGCTACAAATACAGAATCTATCTCTCTTGATTCCTACTAAAAGCAAATTTATATATAAAACTGGAATATATCCCACCTTCTGTGAAACATAACTTGAGTCAATTATACAATTATTGTGGGAATGCGAAACTATAACTACAAGAATTCATATTTTTCAGATGGAAAATTGATCTGATCTATCTGTTGAAATTATTAATTTTCAAATTGAATAGAAAACTACAAATGAATTTCATTCATTTGGCAGCTCCAAAGATTCCTAATAAAAAAATATTCAATTATAAAACACACAGTGATTGTCAGATAGAAAATTTAATTTTACTTTGGACAACCTATCATACTCGATTACACTATACTATCAAGAATATCTACTTATTTACTGTAATAAAATAAGTACATATAGTTTACCATGCATTGACTATCCCAAGTTACTGCTCTTGATTTTCATACTTCAGAGTTTGATTCAATTTTTGCTCCAGACTGCTTTCTACTTTGAACGCATTTATCCAATAAAGTCATGATTTTCATAATGCCTTCTGTTTACACAAATAGACAAAATCTGAAAAAGAGGAGAATAATTCAAAACAAGCATACATACATTAATAATGACAAAAATTTATCATAAGGAGGAAGAAGGGTACCAAATATGAGAATTTTGTGAGACCGAATGGCTTATTAATACAATCAAAATGTATTAATATTAAGCAAGTTTTTGACATGTGCGCTGTTTATTTCGTAACTGATTCACAAGTATTATATATTTCTATTTACATGCATTAAAAGAAATACAGAATTGAATTTATATAACAACAAACTGAAATAAATATTTCTAACAGTGTTAAACTGAATGTACACTTTCAACATTTTATAAGAAGATGGCATCAAAATGTAAAATTCATGCCCAATCGTCTATCAATTTTTTCACATCAACTATGTTTAAACTAATTACATGTATATAAATTAAATGAAATAAAATTCCATTTTTGTGACACAAAATTGAAGATTTGGACATCTGAGTCATTAAATTTTGTTTCTTGGAACAATATCCATGTATGACTACAGAGTAAAACTTGTAAGAACATGAAGTCTGAATCATCCACACATTTGCGTAATACATCTCGGTAGAAGAATCAAACATGTGGATGATTCAGACTATGTATAAACAAACCGGCAAATTTGACACAGGTAGAGAAAAAATGTGTGTACAGCTTTCAGACCACAGATAGGGTTTAAGTTTTTATTGCCGATCATTTGCTTAATGTTTATATATGTTAGATATTTGCTCCATTTGATGCCGAAATGCGTAGCATTGTGCCAGCGATTCCGTTTATTAAAATTGTAAGTTTACGCAACGTAAGGAAATGTGGCCTTATTTTTCATATAGGGCCACTGCTTGCGGCTAATTTGAATAGAGAGTTATCTAAAATCCATCATATGGCCAAGTATGCTTCGGCATAAATAAATATGACTATAAATGAATAATACATTAGGATGATTGAATATGCAATTGCATGTAAGCATGCAAAACCGTATAAATGCACATTGCCCATCAAATTTAAAGAGATCAATGCATATCCTAAAAACCTCAACGTACAAAATATGATGACTATCATCTTACAGCATCTCAGCAAAATAGTAATTATATAATTCAATTGTTGAATTATTATAACATTACATTGTAAGATGGACAGGTTTAATTGACTGATTATAGTTTTACGTCACACCACGAATATTTCACGTATATGGTGATGGCATCTGCCTGATGCAAAGCATACAAATTTTGACCTTTGCAACGGACCCACCCGAAGCAGTGAGGGATCTTTAACATGCCATTCATACCACGACACGGGGCCTCGGTTTTTACTGTCTCATCCGAAAGACATGACCAAAGACCAGAGCGGGACTCAAACCCCGGCCTCCCGATCAAGAGTCCGACGCGATACCACTAGGCCACGCCGGCTTAAGATAGACAGGTAATAGATATACCACACTAAAGTGATCAAATAAGTGCAGTGATGACATGTTAAAAAAAAGAATCACAAGGCAAGATAGGGCATTAATCAGCATGGCTTCATTAGCTAATTAAACTACAGCTGTCTGCAGAGCAGAGACGTATAGTTATAACCCCTTCCACTACATAACCCCTTGCTTCCCATGAAATCTTAACACAATGAAGTCACTGTACTTCATACAAGTTTACACATGATAGCTTTCCTTTGTGAAAAGTTTAGAAGAAAAGCATATTGGAGGTGTCCACAAAAACAGGGTTACTACCTTTTTCTCAAGGACAATTTAATGTGTTGCAATTATCTGCCTTTGTGCAAGTCTAGACATGCATCTCTTTCCTTATGCCAAATTTGCAATCAAATCTATACATTGCTTAAGGAAGTATTACAATGATTGATTATTGTTTTACGTTACTCCACGATTATTTCACATATATGGTGACAGCATCTGCCTGATACATTGCATACGTGCCGCGCTTACCCTGACCTGGGACCTCAATTTTTACTGCCTCATCCGAAAGACAGAACATCGGTGTGCCCAGGGCAGGAGTCAAACCACAGACCTCTTGATCACGAGCCGAGCACCTTATACACTAGGCCACACCGGCTTAGTATTACTATGACAAAGATAACATCTGTAAAGCTAAAGATTTCTAAGTGTCCAGAGCCAACATTTACATGGTCCAATTATATCCCTTCTGATCATGTAATTCTACACAGTTGATTGTGCCAAGTTTAGCTGAAATACTCATTATGGTTATACAGATGTGATGACGAAAACAACATACAAACTGTAAGTGTCAAGGGCTACAACTCCTGTAAAGTGAATGGGACAATGGTAATCTCCCTTCTTAGAAAATATCATATGATAATTATCCTTTCCATAAAGTTTGGTTGAAATTTACCCATGGACTTTAGAGATATGGTGTATACAGATGGGGAGATGGATGGATGCAGTGATTCTGAAATTTATTTTGTGTGGTTAAAATTAATTTGCTGTAGCTGCTTTGTGTTTGTCCTGATTAATAAGTCTATTAAAAGGTTATGAAATTATCAGGGGCAGATCTGCATATATTGATGCAAGCAGAAACATCTGCACTTTAAAGACCATGAAAGAAACTACCAGTGACAGTGTATATTTCTACTTATACAGTGTCTACAATTCAAAATAAAGAAGTGACTGAGAGACATACTCTATGAGCCTTAAAACCTCCAGGTTGACTAAAAGTAATTGTCTATTATAAATTGGATTCAGAATTATTGTTATACAAACTGGGTAATCAATATCTATTTAGTGTGACAAAGAATGGTATGTAACTTACCTGTGTTAAACAGTCTGCCCATCATACTTGTAGTGAAATCTACCAGGTTGATATATACACCTAGAAACATCTGAATAAGAACTGTTGAAAGTTTAATTAAACATAAGCTTTGCTCATACTACAAATATAACTAAGAACGGTGCTTTTATTTTTTGTGTGCTCGATGAATTTACTGAAAACATTTTTAATTAAGTTTAGTTATCTTTTTATTCAAGTATCACTCTTTGACGATACTTAATAAATACAGTCTTTCTCACTGATTGAAGAAAATGTATCTGGACTGGCATTTCATGTCTGATTACAAGACTGAATGTTCTCTGCAAGTTTTCTGTGTGACTTGCATGCTCAATCATGTTTCCAATGGTATACTCACCCATTTTCTATTGTAAAGTATGTTTTTGTACACTGGTGGTCAGTTGATCAATAATACTGTGAATGTTTTGTAATGATATTGTATGTAGCATTACTGGTTGGGATTGACCTGATTTCTAACAAATAATGTTTTCTTGCTAGGGGAAATGTGGAAGCTGAAAATGACAGATTCATGTGGCAAAAAATATGTTTCAATAAAAGTTTTGATGTCATTATACAAAATTGAATGCGTCTTACGTCATTTTGCAGGAATAGAGATGCCTTTGTTACTCAAAACATCAGTCCTGCAGTTAATATTTAATCCTCTATGATCAAAGACTACAATTTTAACAGGTTGAGCACATCCCTCTAAAGAGAGATATTCTCTGTTTAGATAGATATTTCATTAGCATTTAAAAAATGGTCTCTCTAAAGAGGGATTTTTCCAGCTTAATGCATGAGTTCCTTGATACTTGTACTAAAAAAATTTTGAAATTTGGATTTGAAAATTAAAAGTGCACATCTTTATAATGCCCTAAACAATATTTGTAAAGAATCTTTGTGATTTCTATCAACCGTTTTTGGGTTTATAGCTACAGAAGTTTAACATCACCAAACTCAAAAACAGTACTTCCTACAGGTCAACATCTTTCACAAACATTGTTCAGTATGTACGGTAGATATGTGATTTTTAAGTTTCAGGTCAAAATTATAAATTATGCTTTTTCAGTTCTTGGGAACTCATGCATTAAGGTTGAAAAAATCCCTCTTTAGAGAGACATTTTTTAAAATGCCAGCAAATGTCTCTCTAAACAGGGAATGTCTCTCTTTAGAGTGATGTGCCCAACCTGTTTAACCTGGAAACTCCATCATAAAAAGCAAACAATACAGGAATTACAATCAAATAAAAGAAAAATATGAGAAAACACTGAAAAAAATTGATGAATTTGCTAGGGAGAAATAAATTCTATATATATGTATAGTATTGTCATTTTTGTTTCTTGGGCTGAGAAAAAGCTTTTGGACCTGTGTGGCACTTAACCACACACTTCTAAATGACCTGTGGAGGCAAAAAGTTTTTTGCACCGACAATAAACATCAGTTATGTATATTCAATAAAGAGTATGCACATCAGACTGCCTCTCATTCACCTTAGTCTCCTCCTGTACATTGCCTCTAAGAATTGTGTTGATGTACTGTCAAAGTTTTATTGCTTCTATACTACAGAATTTATATCTCACCAGTAACCATTCCCATCTCTTATAGCTGAATTATCAAAGAAGGATAACCATTATCAAAGAAGGATAACTCTTGTAGTTACAACTTAAACCTGTAAACATGTAATATGTGGCAAATGGACGGTGTTTAATTGACAAGCAATGAACCAAACAAATAAAAAATTGAAACTTCTGATTAGATGCCACTTGTCTTAAAAGACTATTTCTGGTTGGGAGTAAACTGGACTTATAGATTTCCACTGTATTGGTGGGGAAAGTTGTCAACATGAACAAAAGAATAGACAACCTGTATGGTATATAAATAACATCAAAATATTTTGCGTAAACTCAATGATGCTGAACAAATTCAGAGAGAATCTTTCTCCTAAATTTTTACTGAAATAATTGTATGTTCATGACCAATGTAAAAACTAAAGATGAAAATTCACATCTCCAAACGAAAAACCTCCTAATCTGTTATGATAAAAAGCTCATAGATATGTTTTCCTACATAGATTAAAGTTAATCAAACAGTCTAAAACTATGCAAATGAGAGACTTATTGTTCTTACAACTCAATGTATTATACTTTCTTATATGGTGGGTTACCAGAGTCTGCTACATTTCTTAAAGACAAATGTATGAGCTTCAATAACATCCAATATGTGTAGATAAACTAAAATATTCAACATCATTAGAAAATTGATACGAGTTTGTTATTTTATTGTGGTTGTATTTCAGGTTTTCAGTCACATGATTAATGTTTTGGAAGCAGGAAATTATGGAATTCCTGAACTATACGTAACACAAGCTAGCACTTGACCAAGGTCTCTGAAAAAAGAAACTGAGAGTGTACCTTTGTTTACTACGAAACTGCCTCAAATGCATGCTTTACAAGTCATTCCCTCCTATAGGATTTCTTGGCCAGCTTGCTAGAATCTTTTATGACCTGTCCTTGTCGTTTGGATACTGCAATATATTACAGATTATAAGATAGGCATAAAAGAGACTATACCAAGAGATATGCGTCATATTACAAACTATCAACATAAATAATGTTTATATCATTATTTCTCAATAATTCCTTTATGTTTGCACATGAAAATGACTGAATATTGCCAGATACCTATGGGAACTTCATTAGGTAATCACTTCATTTTATTTTACAACTGTCCAATTATTATCTATTACATAACAAACATAATGTGTACTGCTGAAGCAATACATTCTCCCTTTTGTCTCTACTGTCAACTTTGTACTTGCATCCTCTATAAAGAGTACAGTAACTGTGCTAAATGTATGTCAACAATGACACTAATCAAACTTGATCTGTAACATGTCACACAATTCCTACAGACTGGTTTACTGCATAGGTCGCTACCCCTTCTAAAAGTATATCAATCATAACTTATTAAACTATTGTCAAACTTGATACATGTATGTAAGTTGTCACACTAAATCTCCAAAGCATCTTTCATCTTGATAATTTGAAGGAAAGCTGAAAAAGTTTCTTTGGGTCAGTATTTCCACATGAAATGAGTATAAAGCGAGTCCTATATGAGTCCTATATGAAATTTGCCAACTTTCCACCTACAATACTAGATCAACTACACACTATGAAATAAATATATTTTACCAACTACTTATATACACGTCAAAATAAATAAATCAACAAATATATATATATATACTGATTCTGTATTCAAAATATATGTCAAAAGCAAAAACTAAATCTTCCATTAGCTTCAAGAACTCTCAAGTCTCTCAAAGAGCACCCTTTCTCTTACTGTAAATGAAACTTACATAGAAAATGTTTATCACATAAAGTCATAGGGATATAACATAGACAAATTTTTACAGCGAGATGAACAAGTTGAACATATTTTCAAGTCTATAAGCTCAAAGGTACTTTTACTATTAAGAATAAAGAAATTTTTCCAAAAGGAGACAAGAATATTGTATTATCATGTCTATATACTGTCTCTTTTTAATAATTGTATGACACTTTGGGGAAACAGTTCTTAACAAAATTGTTTATGTCTCTAAAAGTATGTTGCACAAGAGAATTGCTAGACATATTCTAAACTATTGATAAACCATATGACTTTCCAAGTGAACCCCTATCTATAGAATTAAATTCGACTGACTGCCAAATAAGATTAAACCATCAAAGTGCATATAAGTATACAAATGTGTAAATGGAATAGCACCACCTTATCTTCAAGAAATGTTTCGTGAAACATCATCTGACCATGAATTATGTTTGGTTACAAATTTAAAAATTCGAAAACTTCTTTAGAAATCTATAAGAAGTCTCCACATGTTTCTGAAACAGTTATATGGATCAGAATTCCCAATGAAATAAGATGCTCTAAGTCAGTCAAATTATATTATATTTTGTCTAATTTAACACCTTATATATGTCTCCTATTCCTTTTTTTTAATTATGAACAGAACACGTTGAATCCTTGCTTATTTGTATCATGTTATTGCTTGTTATTGCATACTAGTATTATGTTATTGCTGGTTATTGCATACTAGTATTATGTTATTGCTTGTTATTGCATACTAGTATTATGTTATTGCTTGTTATTGCATACTTGTAAGTATGTTATTGCTTGTTATTGCATACTAGTATTATGTTATTGCATACTAGTATTATGTTATTGCTTGTTATTGCATACTTGTAAGTATGTTATTGCTTGTTATTGCATACTAGTATTATGTTATTGCTTGTTATTGCATACATGTACTTGTAATTATGTTATTGCTTGTTATTTTATACTAGTATTATGTTATTGCTTGTTATTGCATACTAGTATTATGTTATTGCATACTAGTATTATGTTATTGCTTGTTATTGCATACTAGTATTATGTTATTGCTTGTTATTGCATACTAGTATTATGTTATTGCTTGTTATTGTATACTGGTAAGTATGTTATTGCTTGTTATTGCATACTAGTATTATGTTATTGCTGGTTATTGCATACTTGTATTTGATACAGCATTACATATCATGTATAGAAGGCCTCAGGGGAGAGTAGTTATTGTACTTATTGAGTCATTTGATAAAGTTTTTCCTTGAAAGAGTTGGCAAATTTATATCTGTTTATTTGATGTAATTTGTATCATAAATTGAGGGAGATAACTCTTATAAAAATACAGACAGTTTTCACAAGGTTTAAAATAAATAGCGATCCTAGATTTGTCAATTATTAAGATTGAACCTTGACAGATAACCTATGAAGTGTTACATGTTATCAAGTGTACAGTCATTTGACAGATAATTTACAAGTTGTTAAATATTATCAAGTGTACAGACTTTTGACAGGTAATTTACAAGTTCTTAGATGTGACCACAGATGACTTGACAGAAAAAAACCCCACTAAAATAAATTATGAACATAGAACACCCTTAAATGAAACTTTGTATTTCAATGGTTGTTTTTAATAATGAGACTTACCCATGGTTGTGTGTCGTATTTCAAAATTCTTCACTGCTTCCCATATGATTTGAATTCACTTTTGTATATAAAACAATCTCATTCTTTGAAATTTCTTTCTTGATTGTATAGTAGTGACACAGAGATACAAAGTGTAGGTAAACCTAAGATGTACTGCCCAGGCATGTGTGCAAACCTAAACTGTACTGCCCAGGCATGTGCGCAAACTTAAGCTGTACTGTCCAGGCATGTGTGCAAACTTAAGCTGTACTGCCCTGGCATGTAAGCAAACCTCAGCTAAACTGCCCAGGCATGTGTGCAAATGTAAGCTGTATTGCCCAGGCATGTGTGCAAACCTAAGCTGTATTGCCCAGGCATGTGTGCAAACCTAAGCTAAACTGCCCAGGCATGTGTGCAAACCTAAGCTACACTGCCCAGGCATATGTGCAAACTTAAGCTGTACTGCCCAGGCATATCTGCAAACCTAAGCTGTACTGTCCAGGCATGTGTGCAAACCTAAGCTGTACTGCTCAGCTGTATTGCCCAGACATGTGTGCAAACTTAAGCTGTACTGCCCAGGCATGTGTGCAAACTTAAGCTGTACTGCCCAGGCATGTGTGCAAACCTAAAATGTACTGCCCAGGCATGTGTGCAAACCTAAGATGTACTGCCCAGGCATATGTGCCAATGTAAGCTGTACTGCCCTGGCATGTGTGCATTATATTGTGGGAGAGAACTGTGGCAGGTCATCCTCTGTAAATTGTTATCAAAGATACAGACAGACACTGTGTAGCCATGATTACCATATACCTACAGGAACACATTCTCATAGTTGCCATCATCTTCACAAATCTTCAGTACATGTTCTAACATCAATGTTCCTACAAAGACAAAAGACACATGGTGATGTAACATATACATTTAATCATTTAAAATGTAATGTTAATATTCTCTGCCAGTTGGCATCCATGTTCCCTGCAATTTGCAAGTTCCCTTCAATATTTATACATTTTGGGTACACTGTCCTTGATAAAATAAATTTGTTGTTTATAAGATTTGTCTTGCTGATATACCACAGATATTATCACTTTATCCACATCTATCATAAACTGGTACTGTGAAATGACAATTAATACACTATTTTCGCTGTGTTGAAAACTAGTCATTTTGTCCTTCTGGGAAGTTGATTCCAGTATTAACAGTTTACTACAGTTGTATTTCAGAGGTTGACATGCAATCTCTAAGACAAGTCATTGGAGCAGTAACAGATCACCAAACCTAGATCTTAATCATTCTGCTGCATTTGATATAGTCCAGTGCTCAAAGTAGCATTTGGTTCTTGGTCCCTAAAAAGCAACCATCTCAAAATTTTGGTTCCCTTTCTAAGTTTTTGTCACCATAAGGTAAATTTTTAGTTGCAATCGAAATAAACTTCATTTTATCGAACAGTGATAAAAAAATATTTTTTTTTTACATCACTTTCCCATTTAAAGAAGGTGCATCCACCCATAGATAGATTGACAGAACATATCATACAGCCCCTAGCTTCTTCAATTGTGATTCGTCCTTACTGATGGACTATGAAGTATAACTCTCAACTTTTGAGTACACTTCATACTGGAAGAAGAAGAAGGAGAACATTCTGCCATTCCGAATTTGCAACCATGAAAATTCATGCAGTCGTTTGGCTGCAGGAGCCCCTAGCTTCTTCAATTGTGACGGATATTTACCGCATGATTCATCCTTACTGATAGACTTTTTTATTTTCTGACTCATTCTGTTTAGAAGTCTTTGATAGCACATTAAAACCAAAATCGGCTAGCTTGTTGCTAAACTTAGCCATTGATTCACAGTGGTTTATTTTAAGAAATCATTCTGCAAAGTGTAGCAAATGATGTCTTCCGATTGAAATTTTATCTAAGTTATGAAAACTTTAAAACACAGAAAAAATGGACTAGACAAAAGTTGGTCATGTTTTTGCAAGTTGACAAGTTTGATAGACTCTTGCTCACAATATAAATATTTTGGTCACATATTCGACTATTTTGGTTGAAAATTAGAGCACTAATCCATTAAGCAATTGACATTACCAACCACATACTTAATAAAAAGATAGACATAGTGATGATGATTTTGATCCAACCTAATAGTATTCAACACACAGTGAAGTACATGGAATTTTAAATTCCTAATGAGTTGTCAGAAGATGACAAAGCTGGCTTGTGGTAACCAAATTTAAATGTTAAAAGTAAATATAACTAGTGGGTATTGTTTTTTTTTGACAAAAAACACATGTCTCCCCTTCCTTATGGATGATTTTGAGAATGGGCCATTACAAGTAAAAGAATCTGACTAGGATTTTAAAACATTATAGGAATATAATCTAAGATACCGGTACTGTGTAGAAATGAATGTACAGTAAAACATGCTTATAATGAAGTACCAGGGACGACCAATTTTGATTCATTATAAATGTATTTTGTTACAACCGTTGCATTTACAATGTAGCAGGAAGGTTGAAAAATCATTGGTCAGACTGGAACTCGAATCCAGGACCTTCTGCTAACAAGGCAGATGCTCTACCAACTGAGCTATCTGGGCCGATGTCCCAGTCTGCTACACACCTCCCCTGCCAATTTGAGGTTTCCCTGAAACCTCACACCAAGTCCTCCACTCACAGTGGCATACAACCTTTGCCAACTGATGAGAGCTGGTGAAACCTCTTAACTGTAGCAGGAAGGTTGAAAAATCATTGGCCAGACCAGGACTCGAACCCACGATCTTCCGCTAACAAGGCAGATGCTCTACCAACTGAGCTATCTGGGCCGATGTCCCAGTCTGCCACACACCTCCCCTGCCAATTTGAGGTTTCCCCAAAACCTCACACCAAGTCCTCCTCTCACTGTGGCATACAACCTTTGCCAACTGATGAGAGCTGGTGGAACCTCCAAACTGTAGCAAGAAGGTTGAAAAATCATTGGTCAGACCGGAACTCGAACCCAGGACCTTCCGCTAACAAGACGGATGCTCTACCAAATGAGCTATCTGGGCCGATGTCCCAGTCTCCTACAATAATAAATTTTCTGACAAGGGGTACTAAAACTGACTTGAGTTAAGTTCAGGGTCAAAACTTTTGACATCATTCATATATATTGTATTATATGCTATAAAATTAAAGTCCATGAGTCAAACAATTTACAATATACAAATTACAATTTAGAATCTTCTTTTAAATGACCTTGAAACAGTAGGTTTTTTTTTTAATTTTACCTTGAGATTGTAAATGTAGGTCAAGGTCAAAATTTGTATTCCGTGCACCTTGCCTAACTGTTACCTTTCTATGTTCCAAGTTTCAAGTTCTTGTCTCAAAGGGTATTCAAGTTACGGACTGGACAATTTTTTTTAATTTGACCTTGAGATTGTAAATGTAAGTCAAGGTCAAAAATTTTATGCCGTGCACCTTGCCTCACTGTCACCTTTCTAAGTTCTAAGTTTCAAATTCTTACCTCAAACGGTATTCAAGTTGTGGCGTTGGACAATTTAAAAAAAATTTGACCTTGAGATTGTAAATGTAGGTCAAGGTTAAAATTTTTATGCCTTGCACCTTGTCTCACTGTCACCTTTCTAAGTTCTATGATCCAAGTTCTTACCTCAAAGGATATTCAAGTTATGGCCTAGACAATTTTTTTTTTCAATTTGACCTTGAGATTGTAAATGTAAGTCAAGGTCAAAAATTTTGTGCCATGCACCTTGCCTCACTGTCACCTATCTAAGTTCTAAGTTTCAAATTCTTACCTTAAATGGTATTCAAGTTACGGCCTGGACCATCTTTTTTGAAATTTGACCTTGAGATTGTAAATGTAGGTCAAGGTAAAAAATTTGCCACACTGTCATCTTTCTATGTTCCAAGTTCTTACCTCAAAGGTATTCAAGTTACGGCCCTCGACAAATTGTTTTCTTTAATTTGACCTCGAGATTGTAAATGTAAGTCAAGGTTAAAAATTTTTATGCCTTGCACCTTGCCTCACTAATAGCTTTCTAAGTTCTTAGTTTCAAGTTCTTACCTCAAAGTGTATTTAAGTTATGGCGTGGATAATTTTTTTTTAAATTTGACCTTGAGATTGTAAATGTAGGACAATGTCAAAAATTTTTATGCTGTGCACCTTGCCTTAGCGTCACTTTTCTATGTTCCAAGTTCTTACCTCAAAGGGTATTCAAGTTATGGCCTGGACAATTTTTTTTAATTTGACCTTGAGATTGTAAATGTAAGTCAAGGTCAAAAATTTTTATGCCGTGCACCTTGCCTTACTGTCACCTTTCTATGTTCTAAGTTTCAAGTTCTTACCTCAAAGGGTATTCAAGTAACTTGTAAATGTAGGTCAAGGTCAAAATTTTTTATGCTGTGCACCTTTCCCCACTGTCATCTTTCTATGTTTCAAGTTCTTACCTCAAAGGGTATTAAGGTTACAGCCCAGACAAAATTTGGATGAAGAAAAAGAAGAATGAGAAGAAAAAGAAGAATTGACAAAAACAGTAAGTCTCCCCTTCAAAGGGGAGACATACTAAATTTTGATTTGTTATGAAAGGGTCTTGTCGCAAGGAATACACACAAGAAATATTTAAGCCCAGATCTCTTACTGTTCATAACTTATGACCAAGGTTAAACTTTCTAAAAATAGTCCAAACTTCGGCAAAAATTTATGTACAGAATGAAGGGTCTTGGCACAAGAAATACACGTGTGAAGTATTAAAGCTCTGTCTCTAATGGTTCTTAAGTTATGATCCAGATTAAACTTTTGTTTAAATAGGTCAATCTTCAAGGTCAAAGTTAAAATGTACAAAATTTTGATACATAATGAAAGGTCTTTTCACAAGACATACACATATGAAATATTTAAGCCCTATCTTACACTTTTCAAAAGTTATGACCAAGGGTAAAATTTTTAAAAAGTAGGTCAATCTTCAAGGTTAAGGTCACGAAGTCAAAGAGTTTGGAACCCAATGAAAGGTCTTAGCACAAAAAAATAATTATGTGAAATACTAAAGCACTGTCTTTAATGGTTCTAAAGTTATGATTAAGGTTAAAGTTTTTGTCTATGGATGATGATGACAACAACAAAGACACAAGGGGTATTAACAATAGCTCTCCAAACATCCTCTGGCAGAAATTCAACTCCTGAAGCAAATTATCATTCTTCATCATGTTCAAGAACTTGATCATTACACAAATACACATAAGTGTACATCACATCATTATTTTTGTTCTAGATCTTGTGTTAAAGTCATTTTCTTCAGTCCTATTACTTTTCAAAATTAATAAGAGAAAAAGGTTTTTATTATTCAAATACCGAAATATAAAAAATGTTAATTAAAATACTTACTTTTTTTATTCCTCTGAAAGGACGCATTCAGATCAATCATCCTATATCATCTTTTTCTGACAAAATTTTTCAAGGTCAAAATGAGCCTTTTGACAGTGATCCAACTATTGATACCAATCAAAGCAGAGCTTGCATGAACAACACTGCACTGGTCTAAGCCTACAAAACACAAGAGGCTTTAATTATACTGCATGAGACTGTAATACAATACACAAGGTATTATAATTCCTATCTGCATTGCATTTAAATGCTTATCATAAAACTTCAGTATTTGAGGGAACATATATTACTTTCTGTCCAATTTGTAAAATTTGACTCCGACATGACGGACAGACAGATCCCAATGTGTAGCTTTGCAGGCCACACAAAAGCTATCTAAATGTCTTACATTGATTCTGATGTCTCATTCATATGAATGCACTTTGAATTGTAATTTGCATTTAGATTTAATGCACATTAAACTTATAGCAATATGATTCACATTGCACTCACATGGTAAATCTTTAATGCACTCACATGGTAAATCTTTAATGCATATCAAAGTCAATGCAAAAAAGGACAACAATCATTTACTGGAGATCATTTAGACTCCTTTGTATAAGAGTAATATATATATATCATGTAGAGAAAAGTAATGTCATAATGACAATTGATTGATATAAAATGAAACTGTTTTACATTCACAGTTTTTTTCTAAATGCTAGTGTAGATTTCTAGCATACATGCTGTTTACCTGCATATGTTTTATTTGCTTGTGCCATGATTTGATTGGAATTGGATTCCCATTGCATTCACATAAGTTTGATGCAAATTATCTAAATTTATACATTTAATATTAATGCAATATCAAAACTTCCCTTCACTGTGCATATACTTTGATATTTAATTTGTGTTTAATTAATATTAAACACTCACTGAATGAGGCATTACATTCCCATATGTGCAACTTATAGACACACATATTTGACATGTGTACACCTGTTAAGTTGCAAAACAACCACTTCTTGACTTCCATATTAAGGACATGAGCAACACCTAGCATGGCATCATACAATCGTAGCTTAGTTTGAAGGAGAGTTTGGAAACATTCCACTTTTAAATTGTTAAATTGTTCCATCCCTAATACTTTATTCTATATCCTGCCTACAAGGTTTTCCAACCAAGTAGTAAAAACAATTAATGGCTCTGTTTTGGCATGAGGAATAAGTGTAGCAAGTTTGACAGTCCTAGCCCTAACAGTGTGGGCTGTCTCCTGTCTACAAGGGTTTCCTACCAAGTAGTACTACAACCCTGACCTCTGACCTTGAAAAACAATAAGTGTCTTTGTCTTCGCATGATAATTAAGTGTAGCATGTTTGACAGACCTAGCTCCAATGGTTTGATCAGTATCCTGTCTACAAGGGTTTCCTACCAAGTAGTACTCCCAACTTGAACTTTGACTCTGACCTTAAAAAACAATAGGTGTCTTTGTCTTGGCATAAAGGTAAAGGAGTAAAGGTACCAAGTTTGACAGTCTTAGTCCCAATGGTTTGGTCTGTATCCTGTATACAAGGTCCAGGCAGACGGACCATACCATAATACATCTAGTCAAAGACGGGCATATAAGAAGGAATCAGCAGCTACTTTACAGTATTTTGATACTGACACAAAATTTATTAAAAATTTACTATCGGGGACCAGGTCACCATTAACGAGCAATGGCGCACCTCTCATATGGATGTGATGCGCGAATTATTGGAAATTAAATACGATCAAGTCAAAGATTTCCGCAAGGCCATTCAGAAATCCTCGGATTCGACCACATTTGTTGAGGCTACTAAGGACAGCGTATGGGGCTCAGGCCTTGACAATAATGCTACAACGATGACAATACCAGACAAATGGCCAGGACAAAACTGCATGGGATCACTTATCAACACACTTGCGAACAAATACAGGAAAACACGTAAAACACAAACATCAAGTAATAAGGACAACAAAACCAAGGAAACAACAGTAAGAGAGACCGCGCGTCCCATACAGCGGGACATATCGGTTATGCTCAAAGAAAGTCGTCGACCCGCCTTCAAAAGGAGCAGAACCGGGAAAATGTTGCAAGGACGCAATCACAGTGATACCAGTGATACGGACAGTGACACGTAGATCGGTAATGCTCAGCTGACCGGTTAAGAACTTTTACTTATTAAGACTTCGCTGTGACCAAGGACTATGAAAATGGATTCGGCAATCAAGATACTGGAATACATTCTTATGAATGTTACGTACTTATTTATTAAGGTTTATATCAACATTATAATTGATGTAATAATTGTATGTAATACAAAACACAGTGATGTGCATGTATATGTGTATATGTATATATGTGTATGTGTGTATGTATATGTATGTATGTGTATATGTATATATATGTGTGTGTATATGTGTATATGTATATGTATGTGTGTGTATATGTATATGTGTCTGTGGTTGTATATATGTGTATGTGTGTATATGTGTGTGTATGTATGTATGTCGGTGTGCATGTGTATGTATGTATATGTATGCATGTGTGTGGGTATGCCTATGTATGTCCGTGTTTACATGCATTTATACATGTCTAATGTGCTAATTGGGATCCCTTTTACTTTATATACATAAATGCATGTATCTTGAATATGGAAACGCTTGAATGTATATCGATTAATGTACGAGGCTTGAACTCGTACGAAAAACGAACAAAACTTTACGATTGGCTCCAAGATATAAAAGTTGATATTGTTTTCCTACAAGAAACTCATTTTACAGCTAATAATGAGTGTAAATATAACTCTAGATGGTTTGGAAATTCCATACATTGTTTCTCTGATTCTACTCATAGTAGGGGTGTTACCATACTTACTAGAAAAGATTTGGCTATCGATGTAATTAATACCCATAAATCGGCAGACGGTAGGAAACTTTTAGTAAATGCTAAATATGAAAATGCGACTTTCTCATTAGTAAATATATATGCCCCGAACTTAGAACATAATAGAATTGCTTTTTTCAACCAACTTAGAGCTTTTATACATCAGCATTCTATAAATATAGAGAATATCCTTTTAACAGGCGATTTCAACTGCAGCTTTGAAAGAAACAACGATAAAAGTCTATCTAAGCTTACGCATATGATACGTGAGTTTAAATTTATCGATATGTGGCAAAATAAGCATTCAAATTTGAATGGTTATACTTGGTGCGATGCTAGCGACACTCCAAAATCGCGTATAGATTTTATTTTCTTAACAGAATCATTTTGTTTCCCTGGTCATAAAATAATAATAAGAAGAGTTCCTGGCACACAATCTCATGGAACAAGAATGACTGATCACAGAGTTTTAAAATTTTCTTTGAAAGTAAGCGATCTTCAAAGAGGTAGCGATTTTTGGAAATTTAACACGTCTCTTTTAACATGTGACAAATATAAGGAAGGTATATATTCTATTGTAGAAAATCTAGAGCATAATGAAGACTCTAGATACTCTTGGGAAATTTTTAAACTTAAAGTTAAAGAATTCTCAATTGGTTTCGCAAAACTTAAACAGCGTAATATAAAACAAAAAGTGAAACTGATTGAGAGAGAAATACAGGAATTAGAAGACGGTCCATCTGAAAATTTCAATATGAATAAAATAAGGGAATTGGAAATGGAACTTGGTAAAATTTATGACGAAAAGGCACGAGGAGCCCAGATAAGATCTAAATCAAAATGGATCAGTGAAGGCGAAAAAAATACTAAATTCTTTCTTAGCCTTGAAAACGCAAACCAATCTAATAATGTTATTAAAGAACTAAAATGTGAAGATGGTGGCATAACTAGAAATCAAAATAAAATTTTGAGAGAAATGTGTAATTTCTATAAAAAACTATATTCATCAAACTTCAACAATGAAGTTGATATAGATGATTATTTACTAAATTCAAATGTTCCTAAAATTTCACAAATAGATAAAGATTTTTGCAATACTTTTCCTTCCCTAGCTGAATGTACTGACGCGGTTATGAATATGAAGATAAATAAATCACCCGGATTAGATGGCCTTTCTTGTGAGTTTTACAAGTGCTTTTGGGATAAAATAAAACATTTGTTTTATGATAGTTTGAAAAGTATTTTCTATAATGGCGAAATGAGCTATACTCAGAGGTTATCAATAATTACTTTAATACACAAGAAAGGGGAGAAAAATCTTTTAAAAAATTACCGGCCTATTAGCCTTACTAATACCGACTATAAAATAATCGCTTTTGTTTTTGTACGAAGACTTCAGAAAATATTGAATCATTATATCGGACAGGAGCAAACTGCATATATAAAAGGTCGCTATATTGGTGAAAATGCACGCCTTATACTAGATATCTACGAATATTGCGAAAACGAAAATAATGATGGCATTCTTCTATTTTTAGATTTTGAAAAAGCATTTGACTCGGTTGAATGGGACTTCTTATTCAAAACCCTGAAATCTTTCAATTTCGGAAATACATTCATTTCATGGATGAAAATTCTTTATAAAAACCCATATATTAAGACTAAAGAATAATGGTTGGATCTCTAAAACTTGTAGTATGACAAGAGGAATAAGACAAGGGTGTCCAATTTCTGCGATTCTCTATCTGTTTGTTGCAGAAATTTTGGCTTTAAGATTAAAGAATAATATAAATATTACTGGCATTACCTGTCCAGATTCAGAAATTGAAATAAAGAATATGCACCATGCAGATGACCTTACCGTGGCTATGAATAATGTTAAGTCCTTTGAAAGTACTATTAATACTATCACGGAATTTTGCAAGCATGCTGGTTCAAAAATTAATTTTAACAAAACTGAGTGTATCCTTCTAGGTAATATAAAAGACAGATATGAAAATCTTTTCGGTGTAAAAGTAAATAATACAGCAGTAAAATCCCTGGGCATACATATAGGACATGATAAACAACATTGCTATAACAAAAATTGGATGGATATTTATCATCAAATGGAAAAACTATTTGAGTCATGGAAAAAGCGAAAACTTACAATCTTTGGTAAACGCTGCATTGTAAATACTTTAGCCATCTCTAAACTTGTATATGTAGCATCAGTTTTGCCAATGCCAAATGAAACATTTTAAAAAAATATTAATACATTGATCTTTAATTTCTTGTGGAATTCGAAAGAAAGAATTAAAAGATGTACTTTAATTGGTGAAGTGAGTAAAGGGGGTATTAATTTGGTTGATGTTGAAACCAAATTAAAAGCATTAAAAGCAGCTTGGATACCAAGGTTATTAAATGGCAAAGGTAATTGTTACAAACTTATAAATGAAATTTTGAAAAAATACAATGTTGATGTTGATTACATTATGAAAACATCAGAGGTGAATCTATGTAATTTTGATATTGTAAAAAACTTACCATTATTTTATAGTGAAGTTTTTACAAACTTTAATAATTGTAAAAGACAAATTGATATTCACAAACAAAATGCAAATAATATCATGCAACAGCCTATATGGAATAACCTGTATGTTAATACACACGGCAAAACCTTATATTTTCCTCATTGGTTGAAAAGTGGTATTTTGTACATAAAGGATTTATATAGAAATGATGGTTCTCTTAAAACGTTGGACGACTTTATTGATGTACTTAAGAATAAGAAAAATTGGTTATGTGAGTATATGCTGTTAAAAAAAGCATTGAAACCACTCAATAAACTCTTTAACTTTCTCCATGCTGAAAATACAAATATCAAGAAAGCATGCAGTTTTGTTTTCCACACTGGATATTCTGAAATTTGTGACAAAAAGTGTAAATTTTTCTATGATATTTTGTTACTGAAAAAATTTAAAAAACCACCATATCAAAATATTTTATCTAAAGAATTTTCTGTTTCTAATACAGACATATGGGAAGTGATTTATAAAAATAAATGCATTGATATCTTAGATATATCTGTAGCTGAATTTAACTATAAATTGTTAAATAATCTCTTATGTAATAATTATTATTTAAGTAAATGGAAAAATATTGATAAAAGATGCCGATCATGTAACTGTATTATTGAAAATGCAAAACATCTTATTTTTGAATGCATTAATGTAAAACAGATATGGGACGTATTGAGTCTAATTCTTAAATTTGATATTACATGGAAAAATATTATACTTGGTTTTTATCTAGAGAAAAATGACAAAACGTACATGTTAAACAACATAATTTCTTTTGTTGCATGCAAAATATATAAGTGCAAAATGTATTGTCGCATTGAAAATACTGATGAAACTGAATACTGTATAGTATCATATATGAAAAAACAAATCTTATTGTTTAAAAATATTGCTTCTTATAGAAAATGTACATTATTAAGCACCAAACTGAAATTGCTCTATAACATTCTCTGAACCCTATAACAACCTTAGTGTTAAAACCATTATTTGCCTGGTGATGGTTTTCATTTGTTAAAGGGCATGTCGTTATTCAATAAATGTGGAAAAAAAAAAAAAAAAAAAAAATTTACTCTGATACATTTTAGTAAAATATAAACAAAACAAAACAAAACAAAAGAAAAGAAAATAATAATAACAAGGGGCATAACTCTGGCAAATCCAAAGCAATTATACCGAAATGCAAACTGGTACTGGTTCTCACTGACATAATTATATATGCCTTGTATAATACTTTGAAACACTGTATAAAGAAATCTGGAAAACTGTAAAATCCTTGAAAATCTCCAAGTTCAAGAGGAACAACTAAGGCAAATCCAAAGAAAATATACCCAAATGCAAACTGGTGCTGATTCTCATTGATATAAAGCAATTAACCGAGTTTTAATCCAATATCTTTAAAGACTGCAGAAAAAAAGTCTGAAAACTGTGAAATCCTTGAAAATTTCTAAGTTCAAGGGCTGTAACTCTTCTGGTAGAACCAAAGTGATCATATCCAGACGCAAACTGGTTCTGACTCTCATTGATATAAAGTTGTATACCAAGTTTTAATTCAATACCTTTAAAGACTGCAGAAAAAAGTCCAGAAAACTGTAAAATCCTTGAAAATTTCTACATGTAAATTCAAGGGCCATAACTCTTGCAAAGTTAACATAGCCAAATGCAAACTGGTGCTGACCCTCTTTAATATAAAGTTGTATGCCAAGTTTCAATCCAATACCTTGAAAGACTGCAGAAAAAAGTCCTGAAAACATGACCTCCGAAGGACGAATTCATGCATGCACAGACGGACAATGCCATAACATAATACATCTCATGTTATGATGGGTGGATAGAAATCAAGTAATTGTCTGACCAAATTTAAGTGGCACAATTGTTTATTAATACCACAACTTTAAATTCCATTGTTGGGGCAGACTTGGTGTAGTTTTTAAGCGCTTGGCTTGTGGTGCCGAAGGTCCATGTTCGATTCCTGGGTTGCGCCACTATGTTTAAGAGGTTGGTAACCTCCTGCTTCCATGTCGTGATTTAACTGAAATATTGATGAAAGTGACGTAAAACCCCAATCAACCAACTAAATTTCATTGTTACAAGGAAAGGATGTAAATAATACAACCTTTTCAGCCTAATATAAACTGGAGCATTACTTTTCCTAATCCGCTCACAAAGTGATGCAGGCATCTCACTCGATTTTATGGAATGAGGAAATTCTGTTGGGGTGGGGCCTAGTTTTGTCTGTTTGTTTGTATGATTTTTGGCGTTAATTAATTTATTTAAGATAATGATACTATATTAGAAAAATTACAATTATCAGTTTTAGATGCATAAAATACAATTAGTCGAATCAAGTTAATTGCGATTACAGTTCCTAATAAAACATGCATATTAGCAGAATGCTTCTCATCATACATAAACATTGGTATAGCGCTGTGTATTACCCACTGCCTTATTGCTTGACAGAAAGAAAACGGGTACATGTATTGTTCCCTGTGCCGATTAGCATGTCTGACATAATTCTCAGATCAACGTCATTTCCAACAAAGTAGTAATCAAGATGTAGTTTAATTTAATGTCGCCGGTTCACAAATGGAGACAAATAAACCAAGTATCATTTCTGGTTTTCTCTCAGATTTTTTCCTTAACATCTAAATTTTTGCAATTTTGAACAAAAAAATAAGAGGGCAATAATTACTCTTCGAACCGTCGGCTACAGTACAGTCCAGGTGGAACTTAATTTGCCCACTGATCACAGTGGGCATTTTTAGAGTGGGCATTAAAATGTCCACTGGACACAGTGGACATTCTTGTGAGAGTCAGTTAACATACAGGTGGGTGGACAGCTTGATAGCTCAGGTAAATGTCCACTCCCAATGCCCACTGAAATTTCAGGTGGACTGCCCACTGTGGACAGTGGGCATTCATAGTTCCACCCGGACTGTACTGTACTATCAAGATATGCTGAATTTCTATGGTAGATCTGTTGAACTTTTCAAGGATAAACAGAATATCCTGCTAAACAGAGTAGGTTTAATACTCTTCAGCATAAAATTATTCCTATTTCGTGAGGGCCGTTTTTTTTTTTTTATTTTTGGGCCGTTTTGACTATACACCAATCAGGAAGAAAAGTCATAATTCTGCTCTCTATAGCAGTAGGAGATGACAGATATATCTTTTATGTTCAAGAGAATAAAGCATGACAAGGGCAGTGTAACTTTTAAAACAGTAATGAATCTATAGTTTTCATCATGATCATTAGGGTAGATGCCATGCCTTACGAGATCTATAATTTATCAAAGTTAACCAATGATAAACTTCATTTCATTTAAGAATTCATATTTTCCATAATGAAATGTGTAAATTCTTCTTTCCTTGAATTTGTTATCAACTGTATTTTAACTCCAATTTAATCTTTCGCTACTTGACCAGTTACTAAAAGTCCAGCTACCAGTACTGTAAGTACTTTGATTATTCAAATAAGGTCTGAAAGTTCTATATTCTTCATTCACACAGAACTGTCCTTTACACTGGTAACTTTAGATACCTTTAATGTCACTTTGTCATGATTGTCTTTTATAGTTTTAAATTATAATGTACACATAATCATTGCTATGCCATGTTATAATATATAGCCTATATCATATCATAATGTTATATATATCGACAATAAACATTACATGTACATGTTAATGTGTTACGCCAATAAAGAATTTAATTTAATTTTAATTTAATTATTTTTCGTTGGTAAACACTGTTAATAACAGGTGGTGTCAAATCACGTAATTCTGTCGCCTGAGATTCTGTCCTTCTCCCACTCTGGATATCAGCGGTTTGTGGGAGAGTAGTCCGACAAATCTGACGTAGGACATTTTTATCATTTGTCGTTTTGCCCTACGACAAAACGACAAATGATAAAAATGCCCTACGTCAGATTTGTCGGACTAGTGGGAGAGGGTCAGAGAAAAGTTGGAATTTTAGCGATACCAGGCGATATCGGTACTGTACATGCCTCTGGTGACTAATAAGCGTTTGCACAGCAAACTTGCAACCTATAATCCAATAAATGAACATTTAACTTACTCGATCTTGGCGATATACTTTCCAAATAAGGTCTATAATCTCTGCTAACTGCTGTTTTATCTGCAAACAACAATATTCTCATTTTGCCATTTGTGCATGCAGTAGGCCTATGACGTAAGATCTCGCAGAACGCGACTTTGCATTCGTAACACTTCAGCAGCTGACACATTTTGTAGAGAAAAACACGATGCAATCTCGTCACGAATGCTTGTGCAGCTGGCAATGCAAGGAATCATGGGTCAAGGCTGTGTTCCAGGTTCGTACTCGCAGACATATCGAAGTTGGCGTGGTTGTTAAGCGGTAGGATTTGAAATTCAAAACGGTACCACGAAAGAATCGATATCACAAGTAAGTAATTTTGATAGTTTTCTTATCGATTTGTCACATGTACTGTATTTATTTAAAAAAAAGACTAAACTCTCCTTAATCTTTTTTGAGATTCTTGCACGTGGCCGCGTGGCCACCGGCCAAGGAAGGCTCAAGTGAGCTATTGTCATTGCATGTCCAGCGTCGATCTACAGTACAGCCTACGCGGATTACACATTTTCCGCTCTGCCGCCGCGGACAGTTTAAGTTTATAGTGGAAAATCACCGCAACCGTTACGGTGATTTTTTGCGGCGAATCACCGCAATCTATATCACTTTCCATATCCGAGAGCCATAGCAAATGCTCTGACCCGTACTTTACCATCGTGACCCATCGCAATCGCCGCAACCCACCGCAATCCCACCGCGACCCATCGCAATCGTCGAGTCTGGTATTAAAATCATCGCTACTCATTGCAATTATAGACCAATCCAGTATTATTTGTACGAGTTATCTACCGTGCGTAACGATTGACGCGCCATGGTTAAACGTTACTTCCGGTGTAAACAAAGCGTCATTAGTAACTGTTGATAGATGAGAGTTAACACACCATAGCGGTTGATTATTGCAAATAGAAGTGCCGATATTTTTATGATGTTCTCTTTGTCAACTTTTTGTATATATTTACTATAGAATTTTAGTACAAATACACTGTACATAGCTTTGATGACTTTTCATGTATTTTACTATGGATAATGACATCGATGATCTGCCTCATTTTCTCTCTCGGAAAATTGATGAACTACGTTCTTTCCTAGAAAAAAGGGGTCTAAGTCGAGATGGAACCAAAACTGAACTCGCTGCTTTATGTTTTGCAGCATCAAAAATGCAAGTTCCAATTGTCACTTCTTTTAAAAATGCATTGAAAGATGACATCCGTCAATATCACCGAATTTCGACACTGGAGGATGGAACAGTAACCCTTTTATATGTATATTGTTATATGTTCTGGCAATCTGAGAATTGTGTGATAAATGTGCTGTATGAAGTGATGCAACAGTAGATTTATTTTGAGAAGCTCTGTTGGATTATCTATTGAAGTTTCATCATTTTTAGGTCATTAAGCATAGTAATTCCATTTCCCATAGGGTCCCATGTTAAATTACCAAAATTCCAGCAAGATTTACACAAAAATCCTACATTTTAGCTATATATAATCCACATATCAAAATGTTTGTCAGACCCTCCTCTATCAGAATTTTAACAGTTTACTATTGGATATCCACCTTAATATCGAGAAAATCATGCTGGAATGGGGTCACCCCCAAAATTTGCCAAAATTCAAATGTAAACAACAACCCCTTTTTTACATTAGTCAAATGAGATAAAAAATCATGATTTTACAGCAGAATCGATCTTTATTTATAGATTGATCAAATAATTTCATCCAGTCACAGCTCCTGATACATTGAAATAGTAGTCCCTCTCTCCTTACATCACATCAGCCAATCATGACTCTCATTAATTAATTAGATGAAGTATTTCCCTTTCTCAAACGGAAGTGGGGGGGGGGGCTCTAGGAGTTGTAACAGACTGACTATGACCTAAATGTTAAGTGTAATAAGGATTAGTATTGGTTGATAATTATCCATGAAATGTAAAGAACATATTGTAGAGTCAGGTTTGGGTGTCCATATTTTTGTTGGGTCATTTCGATGTCTATGATTAACTGTTTTCACCTAACACTGCTGTTCCACTGCATTATCCTTTGAAGGAAAAGTAAATAACTTGAAAGGTGGGTCACATGAACAAGAAAATTTGCCATAATTTGTATTGTGAATAACAGATGTAGAAAAGTTTTTTAAACATGGTAGGCATTTCAAGTGATTTTGAAAATTTTGTCAGTCAGGACTATGAAGTATATAGAGAAAATTCTGCATATTGTCAGTCTTAATGAAATTTTGTCAGTTAAAACCTTCGGACTGACACTTCTCAACATCAATGCTAATTGAATAAGACATATCTTACTCTTCCAAAGTTTAAGTTTATATCCACTGTTAGAACATTCTGTTAAGCAACATATTCTATATGACATGACTGTCAACTTGATGGTAAATACAAAAATAGATGATGTCAGCTAGTAGGATGTATGAATTGAATGCAAGCATGTATATTGTAAGACAAATTGTGGATATACAAAAGTTGTTTCAGTCTGAAGCTGACAGTTTGTATGAATGCAAAGGATACATAAGCACAAGTATTTACATATGAATAATGTATTTACCGGTATTAGAGTTTCATTTTTTCAAATACGCCTATATCTTCTCATTTGGGAATTTTTGCCCCATTGGTATAATGCTAAGAGATAAGTGTTTAGGAAAAAAAATTGAGAAATTTGGGGAAAAATCAACGAAATTTCCATTGGGAAGGGTCCTTATGACAGACCTGATTTGAAGTAAAAAAAAAACCATTGTTTATATTAATTAGAACAATAAATTCAAAAATTTCATTTGCACCAAAACTCAAAAATAAAATTATTGAGCAATTAGTTTCATAAATATCAATATGTTCAGTGCATGCTGCATAATATGGAATAGAATCTAGCTGATGTAACAATAGACTTAATTTGAGTTTACAGAATAATGAAAAGCAAATTGTGTGATTATTTGATTGTTAATTAATTAACACTGACAGTTAGTGATAGAGCATGCTAGAATATAAGCACCATGCAGATAGTTTTAAATAATATAAAGCACAGCATTAAAGTACAGTGCAGTTATGTAGGGTAAATATTCAAAATCACAGGCATTAAATATTGCAGTACTAGATGCAAAAAATGACAACATCTAAAGCATAGGATATTCTAGAATATAAGCATCATGCAAATACATGTAGTTTGAAATAATGTAATGCAAGACATCAAAGCACAGGGTGGTTAGGTTGGGTTAATGTTCAAATGACAGGTAATTGTTGCAGTATTAGATGCAGAAAAATCACAACATCAAAGCACATGTATGATTAGGTATGGAGTAGCTAGCGCATAACATTCAAAATGATGACAGATAAATATTGCATGGAGTATAAGATAAGGCAAAGAATCTCTTTAATAAGTAAAAGTAATCCATTAAAGATCTGTAAGCTTGAAAATGTACATCCTCAATTTGCTTACAATAAACTGATGAATTATTGGTATTTTATTGGTATTTTCATGTTTAAATATGTATATATATACATACATATACACATGCGCACAATAAAATTCTTTGGTTTAGATTTTTAAATATTACATAAATGTATATAGCTTTAAATCATATGTAATATTATGTCAAATTTTAATTGATACATGTAAATACATTTACAAATTCTCACCTGCAGTATTCTTTTGAACATTTATGGTGGTATGAATCATTACAGCTGGTGCATTTATCTTAAATATTGTGCAAAATAAATATTGGAAAAAGGCTTCATACCATTGATAAGATGCACAAAATGTAACATTTTTTCTCTAAAGCTAATTAATCTCTATATCTGCTTCTTATTTTAAAGTAACCAACTAGTTCAATTGATCCCTAATAATTATTCAAATAACTGTTGACCAGATTGCTAGGCCAATCTGGTCATACCATCCTTGAGGGTTTCTTGTAATTATATGTATTCACCATAAAGTTGTTGCTATAATTTATATTTGAGGAGATGGACAGGGGTAAATTATCACCCTCACCTACACTATTCACTCCTTCTCTCCTTACAAATAATTTTTCCTTGATCCGCCTTTAACCTTGTCCTACTCCTCACCTCATATTGGTTGTTTTATTTGCTCTGCTGTTTATGAATAAATACTGAAGCAGTCTTAAATTAGTATATTGCTCTTTTCACAATTAATGTGTAAAATTACATGTATGTGTGCAACTCTTAGTTGAAGTGAAACAAAGCTGGGCTTACAATGGAAAACAGCTACTAGATTGTATGTATATACTCTTCATACTATTCAGTATTGTGAAACAATGAGGGAGAGAGATCTGATCTAACCAGCAATCTCTGAGTTACTAAGCTGTCACAATACCAGAGAGCTTAGGAGTCCACCCAAGTTGTATATTGTGCCACAATTCTGTCATATTGGTTTCAACACTGCTCTTCAAATATTTATATATTATGAGAATTCCAATCATTCCGCAAAGTGCATCACTGAAGAGACCTAAGTTGTTGCAATGTGCATGATCTAGTGCACAAATTAAAGGTATATTATATATGTTCTATGTTTATTAAACCTAGTAATACTTAAATATACACTACATGTGTAACTTGATCAATACTCTACAATAAGGGGAACAACCACTCATATGAGAGAATGAATCATAATTATGAGTACTTGTCTGTCAAACTGTCAAATGCAAAATTCCCCATCCTGTCAGTACCATCATGACTTTTGCCATTGCCTTCACCCGCCAAGCCAGTGTATTGAGGATAATGGGGATTTAATCACATTATTTTTCAAGCATCCATGAACAAATTAACATGACATTGTAATAACTGTAGCTGTAGCTACCTTTTTAATCCGCCTTAATTGTTAAATGTTAGTGGAACAATCATACATTCGCGTTTTGACCTTGTTTTGGAAGGTGTATAGATATTTCATAGGCGTAGAAATCGAAACCGGAAGTAGCGTTTAACCGTTCAAGAAAGGTAACTCTTGTGAAAAAAATGGCGATCGTAATACTGGATTGGTCTATTAGGTTTTGTATTGCATTGAAAATTTAGACATTGATTATTGTAAACTTATTTATAACATAGTTTGCAAAAATAAATATTTTAAACTTTCAATTAAACATTGTACTGAAATGCGATATCGTCATGTCTTTTTATCGCCGTATATCATGGAAATTGCATCTATAGCAATGCCCTCATTTGCATTTTCTTATAGAAGCACATAAATAAATATAATTCAATTCGTTTGAACTTGGTGAATTAGAATTGAATTAATTTCTCCTGATTTGAGATACTGTAGAGGGCTCTTTTTGGCGGGTTTTTAGGGAATCGTGGGTAATTCACGAGTGTTCGGTCATTCGACGTGTTAGCGCTCAAACTGACCACACGTAAATTTTTTGTGCTTGTAAATGGAGACCCAGACTGAGTCAGATGATATATCTTTGCGACAAATTCTTGAGACCGTGCAGTCGCAGGCATTATCCATTAACGAGTTAAAGGTAAAAGTTTCAGCAGAACTTACTGATCTTAAGCAAGAAATTCATGGTTCAAAGGCACAGGTGAAAAAGTTCAAATCTGAGGCTTTGGTTAAATGGAAATCTGAGGGAAACAGGATACAATTTGTATTTAATTCAGAGATTGTAGAGGAGTTAACTCAAGTGGTTTGGGCAATTGAGAACCATAAATCTGATTATGCTATAGGCTTATTATCGTCAGTGTCAGAAAAAGTAAAGAGAAGAAATAAGTTGATAAAAATAGCAGACACAAGTGAAGCAGGTTGGGATACCGTCCGCCAGTACGAGGCTAATCCTGTGGCGAGCGATTCAGACGACGAAAGTCGAATTAGCAGAGCGGAAAATAGAGCGTTAAAGAAAAGAAAATTAGCGAAACAAAAGACAATCAAGACTTCTCATGGGTTTGTTAATTCTAATCCTGGTGTGCAGCTTTTTCGTGGCCCCAACATTATTCCAACAACCCAGTTTCCAAGCATCCAAGCAACGTCTCGTCCGGTCGGGCGAAAAGGAGGAATTGGAGCATGTTTCGCCTGTGGTTCCTTCAGTCATTGGAGAAACGAGTGCCCCGTCATCAATTATGGGAGATCGACAAACACGTCAGCACCAGCAACCAAAACAAAAGCCGACTGATTTTGTAAAAGATGAGTATTGTATTCATTCTGTGCATGATTAAAAGGATCAATGTTTGACAGAAAATTTTTATGAATATGAACAAGGTCAAGCTGATATAATTGTTAAAGACAGACTTAAAAATCATTTTGAGTTTTGGGAAAATATAGGAGCATATCCAAATATTCTTGATTTGATTAAAAATGGATATGAAATACCATTCTATTCTACTCCACCGCCCATTTGTTTACGAAATAACAAGTCTGCACTGATGCATGACGAGTTTGTCCAGGTAGCTATACATGAGCTGCTGATCAGAGGTCTCGTAGAGGAGTGTTCGATTAGGCATGTGGTAGTGAACTCGTTAACCGTGTCTATTCAGAATAGCGGTAAAAAGCGCTTAATCCTTGATTTGAGGCATGTAAACAAACATTTGTGGAATTCGTCAGTGAAATTTGAAGACATTCGTACAGCAATGCATTTTTTGAAAAAGGGTGATTTTTGTTATAAATTTGATTTACATTCAGCATATCATCATATAAATATTGTTGAACCCCATACAGATTTTTTAGGATTTTCATGGCAATTTGGAGAAACTGTTAAATACTTCCGGTTCAGAGTCCTTCCTTTCGGACTCAGTTCAGCTTGTTATATATTTACTAAAATTACTCGTCCACTTATCAAGAAATGGAGATCAGAAGGGAAATTGGTACTGATGTATTTAGATGACGGTTTTGGTTGTCATCAAGATTTTGATAAATGTCGTCAAATTGCCATGGAGATAAAGCATGATATAATTGCAAGTGGTTTTGTACCAAAAGCTGAAAAAAACATGTGGGATCCCAGTAGAGAAACGATATTTTTAGGTTATTTTTTGAATTTAGAAGAAGGTTTGATTAGTATCCCAGAGAATAGACTCAATAAAATAAAATATGTTCTTGTAGATATTTTCAGTTCAATGAAGAAAAATGGTAAAGTACATGTTAGATTAGTTGCTCGTTTTGTTGGTCAAATTATTTCTATGTCGTATGTTACAGGTAATATAGTTTACCTTATGACTAAGAGTTTAAGTTTTGATGTTCAACAAGCTTCCTCATGGAAAAATCTTCACAACGTAATCGAACGTAAATTTAGAGTAGATTACTCAGTAAATGCTATTGTATATAGTGATGCTAGCAGTACTGGATATGGGGGATTTACTTTTAATAATCCCATTAATATCTCTCATGGTATGTGGACTGATTATGAACAAGGTAAAAGTTCAACATGGAGAGAACTTGTTGCTGTTAAAAGAATGTTTGTCTCTCTGTTACATTTTCTTGAAGGAAAATCTATCAAGTGGTTTTCTGACAATACAAATGTTGTCAGTATTATAGAAAGAGGAAGTATGAAAACTGAATTACAAGATATAGCTCTATGTATATTTGACCTATGTTTGAAGCATTCTGTTACTTTGCATGCAGAATGGGTACCCCGTACACAGAATGTGTATGCTGATCAGATCAGTAAGCTAATAGATTATGATGATTGGTCTGTAGCTGATTGTTTATTTACCTACATAGATTCTATTTGGGGATCACATGAAATTGATTTCTTTGCATCAGATTATAATAGAAAATTAGCAGTATTTTATTCCAGGTATTGGACGCCTGGAGCCATAGGTGTTGATGCCTTTACCGTCAGTTGGCACGGTGTAAATGGGTGGTTTGTGCCACCAGTATGTATGTTAGCTAGAGTTATTTTGTATTTAAAGCAGTGCAAAGCTTATGGAACTGTAGTTGTGCCATATTGGCCATCGGCCAGCTTCTGGCCATTGATATGTGATGAGCATGGATTTATTAATGCCGTTTTAGCTCAGGTAGAGCTGCCAAGAGGGAAAGAATTTTACATGCCTGGAAAGACTGGGAGCCTATTTGGCAAAATAGATCTTCCATTTAAGATGATGGCATTGAGAATTGATTTTTCATCATAAACGATATCATTTTTTTTTTAAAAAATGTGTTTCATGTACCATATTAATGAAATATTTTTATTATACATTTATTTATGCAGGTGTATCAAGATGTCATATCTGAGCTTTCTGACGATTTAGCCGGCAAGATGGGATTAGTTGCTAGCCTAGTTTCTGAATGTCGATCCTCATCAACTGTGAAAGGTTATTATGCAGCTTTTATGCGATGGAAATCTTGGGCAAAACAAAATCGTATAGAAAAATTTTTGCCGGCTAAATTTATTCATGTGGCCCTGTATTTATCGTGTCTTACACAGCAGTCCAAGTCACCCATTTCTATCAACCACGCTTTATACGGTATAAAGTGGGCGCATTCTATGGCAAGTTTGCCATCTCCGACAGATTCTACTCTCGTCAAGAATGTTTTCGAAGGCGCTAAGAGGAGATTGTCTAATTCTGTTTACAAAAAGGAGCCGATAACTCTAGATCTGATTGAGAAAGTATACGACGCTATATTCGAAGAAGGAAATCTGTGTTCGCAACGTATTATTTGTGCATGTTTGTTATCATATTCAGGTTTTCTTCGTGTATCGGAGTTATTGAATCTTAAAATCAGTGATATATCTTTTTATACATCTTATATGTCATTGTTTATTGAGAAAAGTAAAACAGATATTTATAGAGATGGTAATCATGTAGTTATTGCTAGAACTGGCACTAAGCTCTGTCCAGTTGTTAATTTGGAGAAAATGTATTTATATGGCTGTATAGATTTTTCTGATAAATACTTGTTTAGAAATATTTTGAAATGTGGTAGCTCTTACAAATTTAGAGATGAAAATAAACCTATGTCTTATACACGAATGAGGGAAATATTTATTTCTGCTTTTTCTCCATTTGTTGAAAATATTTCATCTTATGGTTTGCACGGCTTGAGATCTGGTGGTGCTACTGCTGCAGCCAACTCAGGTATTCCAGATAGGTTATTTAAACGACATGGTTGCTGGAAGTCGGAGACTGCCAAAGATGGATATGTCAAAGACAGTTTGTTAGAACGTTTATCTGTAAGCCAAAAATTAGGTTTTTGATAAATTATTTTTCTTTTTTTTTTCTAACAATTCTAGTTCAAATTTCCCGTTCTTTGTTTTTTCGATATGAGCGCTAACCGCGTCACATTCACTTTATATAATGTTTTGTTATCATTTGTCTACAGTGTCTCAGGGTGTTCAGGAGAAATATAATTCAATTCGTTTGAACTTGGTGAATTAGAATTGAATTAATTTCTCCTGATTTGAGATACTGTAGAGGGCTCTTTTTGGCGGGTTTTTAGGGAATCGTGGGTAATTCACGAGTGTTCGGTCATTCGACGTGTTAGCGCTCAAACTGACCACACGTAAATTTTTTGTACTTTTCTGATTTAGTAAGATTTTGTTAGTATTTATTTTTCTGTTTATATATTTTCATAGTTTATAGGAAAGTTGTTTCTTTCATTAAATTAAAAAAATTCATTACTAGAAATTTGTTAGTTTGGAATTGGGTGAATGGATTGCTGTTTTTGTCATGTATATTAATTAATATGTGTTACTTTAGTACAGAATTGTTATTATGAATATTGTTGAATGGTTTCATATCTCCATGGACACTATTGAAAGTACGGTAATTGAATGAAATTGTTTATAAAGAATAGTAATAGAATAGTAATACTTCATGTGATGATGATGTGTAATTATGATTAAAATGAGCGCTAACCGCGTCACATTCACTTTATATAATGTTTTGTTATCATTTGTCTACAGTGTCTCAGGGTGTTCAGGAGAAGAGCACTTTTTATCAGGGAAGCTTGCTTTTAAATATATATATATATATATATTGTCAGCGGAGACCACATGTTGCACAGAAGGCCCCGCTATATAACACCAGAGATACAGAGTCCCTGTATATACCATTATATAAGATGTCCCAGTGCCAGTATATACAGTCTCCCCCATGCCAGTACATATACAATCTTCCCCCGTGCCTCTATATACCTTTATATATGTCTCTGATAACACTTTTATAGACTCAGGGGTGGCTCCAGCCGGGGGGCACAAATGTTCGGTCACTTGGCCTCAGGCGAGTAAAATCGTATGGCTACTTGTACATCGTGTAGCAAATGTTACAAATGTTTGAAGCTACGCGCTGTACAAGATGGATTTTACTTATCCATACTATTTTACTCAAATACGTCTTGTACATCGTGTAGCTTCAGTACAAATTTTTGAAACACTTGTACTGAAGCTACGCGATGTACAAGATGGATTTCACTTATAGCCATTTCTACAATAGTTTATTTTCACAACGTATTTTGTATCTCCAAAAGTCTTAAATACAGGAGCTCCTGTGGAGTGGGACTTTGCACCTTGTTCCCCCTACCAAGGTATTCTCCAACATGCAGTGACTTCGGCGATCAGGTAGCAAGTCCCCAAGTGTAATCACGTGACCTGACCGTGCTGCCAAAAAGTGTGGAAATCTTTATTCAAGAGTTGTAACAATTCACTCCCGGTCTACGGCATCAACTTCAGTTTTGAGTTTAATAGTTAGATGCAGGTTATGTCATTGAGCTGTGATTCTCATCCTTAAAACTTGGAATGTTTATACAAATTGTCAGATATACCTGAGACATATATACTTATACTAGTCAAGAATTTATCAAAAAGATAGGGGAATGTTCCTCCATCTATAAAGACTTCATCAGATAGATAGGGGAATATTCCCCCATCCATATAGTCTCCATTAGATAGATAGGGGAATGTTCCTCCATCTATATGGACTCCATCAGATAGATTGGGGAATATTCCCCCATCTATATAGACTCCATCAGATAGATAGGGGAATATTCTCCCATCTATATAGACTCCATCAGATAGATAGGGGAATGTTTTTCCATCTCTATGGACTCCATCAGATAGATAGGGGAATGTTCGTCCATCTCTATAAACTCCATCAGATAGATAGGGGAATGACCTTCCATATATGTAGACTCCATCAGATAGATAGGGGAATGTTCCTCCATCGATATAGACTCCATCAGAGAGATAGGGGAATATTCCTCTATCTATATAGACTCCATCAGATAGATAGGGGAATATTCCCCCATATATATAGACTCCATCAGAGAGATAGGGGAATATTCCTCTATCTATATAGACTCCATCAGATAGAAAGGGGAATGTTCCCCCATCTATATAGACTCCATCAGATAGTTAGGGGAATGTTCCTCCATCTATATAGACTCCATCAGATAGATAGGGGAATGTTCCTCCATCTATATAGACTCCATCAGATAGATAGGGAAATGTTCCTCCATCTCTATAGACTCCATCAGATAGATAGGGGAATATCCCTCCAACTATATACACTTCGTCAGTTAGAAAGAGGAATATTCCTCTATCTATATAAACTCCATCAGATAGATAGGGGAATGTTCCCCCATCGATATAGACTCCATCAGATAGACAGGGGAATATTCCACTATCTATATAGACTTCATGGGATAGATAGGGGAACGTTCCCCCATCCATACAGACTCCATCAGAGAGATCGGGGAATATTACCCCATCTAGTCAGAACTCATCTGTTAGATGGGGAATATTTCCTCATTTATACAGACTTCAGTCTTGATTAGGAATATACCTCCATCTAATCTGACTTCTAATAAATATGAAGCCGGTGTGACCTAGTGGATTTAGTGCTTTGCTAATGATCTAAAGGTCCCGAGTTCGAGTTCAGTCCTGGGCACACCAGTGTTCTGTCATTTGGATGAGACAGTACAATCCGAGGTCCCATTTCACAGTAGGCGTGGCACATAAAAGATCCCTCACCTCTTCGAGTGGGTTCGTTGCAAAGGTAGAATTTTCTATGCAATGCATCAAGCAGATGCCGTCACCATATACGCGAAATAAGCGTGGAATGACGTAAAACAATAATCAGTCAATCAATGTAATAAATACGGGGATAGATTCCCATCCACTCAGACTTTATCAAATGGATAGGGGAATAGTCTACCATCTATATATCCATCATCAACTGTTTATCTATTTGTTGTTATTATCATCATAAGTGTGTGTGTGTGTGTGTGTGTGTGTGAGGGTGTGTGTCTGTGTGAGGGGGTGTACAGATGGGTGTGTGTGTGTGTAGATATGTGTGTGATTTGTTTCAGTTACATGATACAGAGTGCACAAAGAATAGATGAGACTTAATCGTCATAAAGGCTTTTATAAATCACAGTACTGTCAACATATATACAATCATGAATATACACTGCAGTACTAATATGTATATAATTTTTTGCTTCAATAGACGTATCTATAATGAATTTTAAAAACATGCGTTATCAAACTTTTACATTGCACAAATGAATATGACAAGAAAGTTGATCTCTCCTACCTCCACAAACTAGATAAAACATTTAAATCTTCCTGGAAATGTAACTGCATCTTAACTACCCTTTTAGGAGATGATATGCTGTTAAGTGTAGAGGTGACCCTAGACTGGCTAAACGTTATTACTAATAGGGTAGAAAGAGCTAACATCTCACATGGAGTGTATTACATATAGGAATTATTTTGACGATATTTTAGTATGTGATATTTGTTAAGTCAATAAATAACATCATGAAAACAGGTGTAAGGAAATAATATCAGATGAAGATACAGTTTATATTGCTTAAATCAAATTTAATTGCAGTGCTTTCGGCTCAATACCGTTTATATTGACCTTCATCCATAATGTCCATAGATGTAACAACGTCATGGTGATATTCATTTCTATGATACAGATAAATTGATGCACACAAAGTCTCATTTGAATCACAAGGACTGAATTTCAAACAGTCAAGTTTAGATCCATAGGCACTATATAATACCAAAATATTCACATCCAAAAAGTGCGCACATCAGAGTAATTCATTATCTGATCCCCACGTTCCTGGGTTTCACGTGGGCATTGCAGATATCTAAATATCTTTGTGGATGACCTTTGTCATATAATGGATAATTGGTTTGAGTGATAAATGATGTGATTAGACATCTAAGATAAGAATTGACGTTGTTTCTTATCGCCACAAATAGAACAAGCAATTAAAGGCGGTCCAAGCAAAACATGTTTTAATATTGAATCTTGTAAACATGAAATGAAAAATGGGAAATCCAATTTTCTCACATATTTTTTTTTTTTTTTGCTACTCTATCTGGTGTAAATCTACTCGGTATATTCATATTGTTGACGAATTGAAAAGTGCTGTGTTTCATATTCCAGTTGAAAATATGGCGATAAGCTCAGGTTGTGCTCCCAAAGGACTGACACTGACTGATAAAAGAGAAATCTCGGACTGCAAATACTTATGACTCGTTACTTTGCGTACAGTACTTGTTTTTATGCATGTATGTATGTAAATAATACAATATATTGCAGTTTTTGCATTCATGATCACCCGCTAACTGAACAGGTCTATACCTCGTTGAGAACTAAAAAAAAACCAAACTTTATTTATTTTACAGCGATTAAGAAACAAGTTAACAACTTATATAAATCTTGCTCGTTGGCGCAGATCTTGGCGTAAGGGTGTCGTTTGTGTGGGAGGAAACCGGAGTTCCCGGAGAAAACCCACGAAGCCAGGTTGGTGACAGCCCCACCATCTCACATACCACACCGGGAATCGAACCCGAAATCTCATTTGTGAGAAGCGAAGGCGCTACCAACTGCGCTACCTGGTCCCCTCCCCGTTGAGAACTGACCCATGAATTAGTTTTCAACGGTTTAAGAGTCGAATTTTTACCTTAAAAATAGACCTAATCCGTTATTAATTGACCATACGGACGCGTGAAAATGTGACCCTGGCATGAAAATGTGACCCTCACTGAAAATCAATCCGCAGTGTTGGATCATATTTTGACGTTAAAAATTACCCTTGAAATGCAATTCATACTGTGTAGTTCTTGTTTGTGCAGTGGTCAGTTACGTATCGCCTAAATTTTACGTTGGCCAATGGCAAATTTCGATCTAATTAGACGTGGTCGGGGGCGGATCCAAGATTTAATATTAGGGGGTGAGCAAAATTTTTTCGGTCCCTGATGCAAGACGAAGGCTTAAAACGCTTGGGGGCTTGCTTGTTTCCTTGAAATTGCGAGTAAACTTTGCATGAATTGAATAGAATTTTCCCCAGTTGTGTAATACATACCTCTTTAAATTAAAAACGCGTAGCTTTTAAATGAAAACACTGGCATTCATGATATGCAAGGAATAAGTTCAAATGAATTTACAACTCTTCATGCAAAAACAGAAATATATACACACAAGTTCGTAGGATATAGGTCTACTATGATTGATATTTACATGTAATTGAATGTACAATGTATATGCTGTTTTCGTAAAATTTTACAGCAGTTGGCATTGTTTTTTTATGGAATTTTTAATATCAAAATTCTAAATTCGCTGAAATTTCGAGGAGTTTCACCTCGCACTCTGACCCCCTTACCAGGGATTCACCTTGGACCCATTTGAGGCTTGATGCTGCCCTTCCCTTAAATGCATTTAAATTTCTATAAATCAATGTTTTCTCTGTGTGTGTCATACTGTATACAGGTTGTTTTTTCTCTTGCGTGATATATCAACATATTTTAGGTTTATGATAAAGTGAAATGTATGACTTGTAATGCTTCTATGGAACAAACTGGAACACAATATTGTTTGATTAGTATACACCATGGATGTAAAATGTAAAAATTTGGCATCTTCAAACTGCCATAACTTTTAGTAAAATTGATATATCACCGTAAGGAAAACTGTCTTGAATTTATCTCACTGAGCTCTATCCAAATACTTTAAGCACACAGTCTTTCCGAAAACTCACTAGCCCGACGTCCGAGGCTACCAAAAATTCCCTTGGGCTAGTAAAATTTGCTTTTGAAAAAGCCCGACTGGCTTAAAAAATATCGATGTCTCAGTAAAAGAAATTTTTGAGAACAAAAGATAACGCATTGCTAGTAGGACTGAAACGATTCATTGCAATTTTAATTCAGCTCGATATTTTCTTTTGACTCGGTGTTTGATACAACTGTCTGAATTTTAGCTCGATTCAGCTGTTACACTTTCGTTTTATAATCTCTAGTGTTAAATAATCTTCTATATCTCCATGCAGTACAGTTTTAGATAAGCGAATGTTTTTGATTTCTTAAACACTTCGTCAATGATGGCATATTAGATCTTAATTGGAACATTTTGATTTGGTTTAAAACTCAGATTTATTAAAAAATTTTACATGATTTTTGCAGTTTAATTTATCAGAGGAAATTCTGAATACAAAAAGAAAACGATCTCTCAAAAACGCAAATAGAACTTTAAAAATTGAAATCAAAACATATTATTGTAAATTTTCTCTACAGTATAGTCAGATAAATTATCTTTAATGTATCTATCTAATGACCATGCAAGTGATTTACCAGAAATCTTGCACTCAGATAGGTAATGAAATTAAGAAGATTAAATGTGTTGTGGTTTACAAATTTCTATATCTTTTCGTGAATGCATTCATGAATGCATATAATATATGTATCTTTGTCTTATGCAAAATGATGGATGTGCGCAGATTTAAAGAAGTTACTGTACATATCCCAATGACGTTTTAATGAAATTACAGAATGAGTATGGATAAAGTTTGATCTGACGGTCCCTTAATTAAAGTTTTTCTTTAAATTTAAGAAGTATTGGTCACATTAATTTTGTAATGCCCACATCCAGGGTAGATTATCATTTTAGTCTTCCAAATTGCAGATACTTCCTAGTGAATGATGTGCTTTTCAATACGCAAAATTTAGTGCAATAACAAGTGTAATAATGATTATGACTAATAATTCGTGTACAACAATGAATTATAAAATTAAGATTTATCAAGATTAAAGACTTTTTGTCTGGGCTAGCAGAATTTTCCTAGTAAAAGTTTGGGCTGGACTAGCCCTACCGGCTAGTGATGTAAACTATTTTTCGGAAAGACTGAGCACATACAGATATGAATACGCTTCAAAATTTACCTGGGGTTGCTACTACTCCCTGTCCACCCCTCATGAACCGTAAACTGTGTTCTGCCTTAATTAATTGATATGTAAGAGTACTTATTAACAATAAGAAGGAATGAGGTTCAGGACCATTTCTTCATTGAACTAGAATTTTAATGTGTCGGTGCGACACAGGTGTCCCCGCTGGCAGCTAAGGTAGTGAAATATAATTGCCACAGAACTAATATTTGAAAATTCAATGAAGGTTCAGTCATATGCAATGCACATTTTCTAATTTCAAAGTCCCATAACTCCTGAAAAAAAATTCTGAGCAGAGTTGCCTCCCTTCATGCACATCTACATATGCTGCCCTACCTACATGTGAAGTTTGGTGAAATTCTGAAAATTCTGATGAACAGTTTAGGAGGAGTTGCGATGACAAGGTTCAGCCATATGCAATGCACATTTTCTAATTTCAAAGTCCCATAACTCCTGAAAAAAATTATGAGCAGAGTTGCCTCCCTTCATGCACATCTACATATGCTGCCCTACTTACATGTGAAGTTTGGTGAAATTCTGATGAACGGTTTGGGAGGAATTGTGATGACAAGATTTCGGAATGACAAAATGACGGAATGACAGGGTGCAACACTATATGATCCCTGCCATATAAAAAGGGTTCAACAAGGCCCACCATATAGTCCCCACCCGCCTGTTAATCAAATTTTATATAAGAGTGTAGAAGGGGTTAATACACGAATTATTGTCCTTTTGATGATCTCCGGGTCATACTATTGTAAATCACGAAGGCCTTTCACTATTTTGGAACCCGACTAGATAAACTTGTTAGAACCCTCTTATGTGCACAAGATCAACGCAGAAATTGGGATGGGAAATTCCATTGTAAAGTAATATTTCAGAATTTTGATAAAAGTTCTGAATAGGACGTAAAACAATTTCCGAAGGCTTTTCTAAGTTTATGATATTTGTAACCCAGGGTTAGAAGTTCAAACGTTATTTGTAATTTTTTTTGTATGAAACTCCAAAACGTTAGTGCAGGCGCTGGCAAATCGAAAAATCTGAATTTTATAGATACCATATGCTGGGAGTCTAGTCTAGGAATATCTTTAACTTTCCAACTAAGGGAAATTTACCACAGGAAATCTAAAATTGTCATGTTTATCATAAATTTTTGTATGAATTTTATTGTTGTCTTAATGTATAGGTCAAAGAAAAGTGTTTCTGTATCACAAATACTGGCTTTGTTTTACCGAAGTTTAGGTGGGTATACGTTAGCTATATATCTTTCAAACTCTGGGTTATCAATAACTAAGATGTCGTCAAGATGCATGTACATGTAACTAGATGTATCATCCAACATCTCAATAAGGTTGAATCGTATAGATTTTTAATAGAATACCAGGGTTCTCATTTCGAGCCGGCGACCAGCGATTTCCCACCTGCTACTTCGGGCAAAATCGCCGCCTACTTTCTATAGCAAAGTCAAAAAAAGTTGTACTATATCATGGATTCACTTTAATGAAACACAGATGCCACGGTCAGAGAAATATATTCAGCGAGTTTCAGCGGAAATTACAACACACGTCACTGGGCCCCCATGTCACGAACCTTATTTACGTTTAATCCCGATCCCGCACTGTAACACGTGCGTGTTTTAAAAACGAAAGTAGAAATAATAATAATGAAGAAAATAACAGGATACTTTGCCAAGCAACCAAGGCTTGTTAGGTCAGATTACGTGTCTTATTTGTTGATGTTGGTTGGTTGGTTGAGTGGTGTTTTACGTCGCTTTCAACAATATTTCAGTTATATCGCGACATGGAAGCAGGAGGTTACCAACCTCTCAAACATAGTGGCGCAACCCGGGAATCAAACCCGGATCGTCGGCGAGGCAAGCCAAGCGCTTAACCACTACACCACGTCTGCCCCCTTATTTGTTGAAAGATGCATCTAGTTAAATTAATTACTGTTATACAACTAATACATGTGGACTTTAATTTAAATTAATTACTGTTATAAAACTAATACCAGTTGAGTTGAATGTACTAACATGGTTTATACATTGGGCCCTCCACTTACTGCGTTTACTCAGCAAATATTCTATAAATGTCTATTCTGCGAACTTGTTGTGCCAACTTAGAGATGAATCATCCAAGTGATTTGGTAAAATGGTTACCACCAAACTCTTATACCCAAGACAAAATTTATATATTATCACTTTAAACAGCACAATTTGCTGACATTTTACTGATCATTCTAATGTCATAATTTAGTGCCCAAAAGCTAAGAAAATGCCTCCTAGTGCCTTCCAAATTTCAAAATTTTCCCGGGGGGGGGGGCATGCCCCCGGACCCCCCTAGCAGGGCTAGATCACGCCAAAGGCGCTCGCATATGTCGCCTCCTACTTTCTTTAAATTCACCTGCTACTTCTAAACTTTTTGAGAACCCTGGAATACATGAAACCCCACCCCACATAACAATATAGAAACAAATCTGCTGTAAGAGGTGCACAGTTAGTACCCATAGAAATCTGAACTATCTGATGATTTTGCCATCAAATTCAAGTTAAAAATATGGTAGGTTTGCCCATGACTGAACTGATGAAGAACAAAAGATCATAATAACACAAACTGTTGTGTTATGTATAATTCTGGCGAGCAAAGCTATCCAGGAAAAATTGAGTTTTATCACTTAATTTTTTCCAATGTATGATTTTAGATTATGGTAATTTATTGGAGACAGATTATTTTTTCACTGTGTGACTGAGCAAGATCATATTTTTTTAGTCAAAATCAGGGCAGAATTTTTTTTTTAAAAAACATTCCAGGCTTCCCTCCTCCCAGAATATCAAATGGACGGTGCCGTATATTATACATAACCGTACCTTGACATGTCATCGCAAATATCAACTAATGAATTTGTATTGTATAAACTAGATTTGCCACAAAATTTGGGAGTAAATACAAAGGTACTTTCTATTCAATTCTTCTGCAGCAAGTTTTGTTTTGTTTTATGTTCTTTGTCGCATTTCAACTTCAAAAAACTTACTTATCTTTCCTCGTTTCATGATCGGATATTAAAACATAGGTATAAACTTCAGAACTGCTTCGGTGTTGTCAGTTATTACGGAAATGAATTCCGCAGGAACAGCATTCTAGTAAAAGTCTCAACGCATAGTTGAATTGGAAAATAGAGTTAATTAATTCCAACGGATATATAACCTATACGAATATAAGAGGGGAGCGCCGGGTTTGTCCTTAAATCTACCACTGAAAATATGATCAAACAGTGTACTAAGCGAATTTTAAATCAACAACTGGTGTTGTCTATGAGAAATGATACTTTATAGGGAGGGGTGTTCATATTTCAACATTAATTAATGCCTCAATATGATAAAGGTTTCAAACTCCTCTTTAAGGAGTACTTAGTAGTCATTTTGAATATTTCAATTTCATCCTTATAAATTGTAGTATTTTATAGGACAATACTACCATTTAAGAAATGCAATTCGAGTATAAAATCACCCCCAAACCACATATCTTGACCCCATGTATATATCTACTTTTTCCCAGTTGGAATTCTGTAATATTTAATAGGTAATATAATGTTTTGTAAAAAAAATATGATACAACAATACATAGTTGTCTTTTAAACATTCTGTTCTATGAATATACGTACTCAAATAAGATAAATTTCAATTGAAATTTATGATGAAAGAAATTCAAGACTAAATGTGTGAGCAAAATTCTATAACGCCCTTTTCATCATGTACATGTGCCCCATTTCTTTTAAATTCAAAACATATACACACACGAAGAAAGAAGTTTTTTTTTTTTAGCTCACCTGAGCCAAAGGCTCAAGTGAGCTATAGTCATAGTGCACCGTCCGTCGTCGTCGTCCGTCGTTAACTTTTTCACAATTTCGACTTCTTCTCTGGAACTACATTGCAGATTTGGATCAAACTTTGTGTAAATGATGTACTTAAGGTCCCCTACTAAAATTTTCTTCGGGATCCAGATTCCCTCAGGGATGGATCCAGGGCGGGACCAAAAGTGCCCAAAAGGGTACCCCTCTTCAAACATCTTCTCCAGAACCAGTACATAAATGGGGAAATTAATTGCATTTCAACAATCTATAAAGATGGGTTATTAAAAATTGTGTTCGGGGTTAAGATCCGTCAAATAGAAATATACGCTTTTTGACGTGTTTCTGGACTTATTCATTTCAATGAAGAAAAGTGTCATGTATTTCAGTTAATTGATATTGATGATTTCTTAATGACTATTTTGATCATAATTGTGGTTAGGAATATTATTGTGAAAGAATTTTGTCGTTATGTCAATTTTTGGATTTTTTATGAATTTTTTAAGACTTCCAAAAAAAAGGGGGGGGTGGCCATTTTCACATTTTCAACTTTTTCTACAAAACCACATGAAAGATTTTAATGAAACATGGAATACATGAAGTACTAAAAGTCCTCTATCAATTTGGTAAATTTCATCCAAATTGGTTAACAGATAATGCCACCATGTCTAAAAAGCAGTTCTCACAATGGTACATATACCACTTGGTAATTGAAATATGGAGAGTAGCGGTTCAAATCCAGCTGTGGTCAAAAAAAAATTTTTTTTTACACATCTAAATAAGTTTTTAGATGTTTCTCAACACTCAACATATGAAATTAGGAATTTTACGTTTAAGACTTCCAAAAAAAAAAAAGGGGGGGGGGGTTGGCCATTTTTCACATTTCATCTTTTTCTGTAAAATTGTTTGAAGGATTTTAATAAATCTTGGTAGAAATAAGTCACTTATGATCCTCTTCAAATTCTGTTGTTTTCATCCAGACCTCTTTACAGGTGGCGCCACCATAGTCAAAAGTAGGTCACAAAAGAGTTCCCTCCTTTAACAATATCCTTTTCATACGGGCTGTATACAGAGACAAACAGAATGCATAGAAATGATCTAGAGGGATGAGTGAAGACGTATTGTCATTTTGGTTCCCTTCCAAAATCAAATTTTAGAATTTTTTTTTCGACATTTCTTTGGACTTGGTGATTCAATGCAGAAAAAAAGTGTCATATTTCCTAGTTAATCGATAATGATGATTTCTTATGCACTATTGTGATCATAATTATGGTAAGGATTGTTACTTTGAAAGAATTTTGTCAATATCTCAATTTTTGGATTTTCTATGAATTTTTTAAGACTTCCAAATGAGGGTGTATACGAACAATTCAATCACATTTTTCACTTCTGCTGTTATACCACATGGAAGATTTTAATGAAACATGGAATACATAAAGTACTAAAGGTCCTCTATCAATCTGGTAAATTTCATCCAAATTAGTTAACAGATAATGTCACCATGTCTAAAAAGCAGTTCTCACAATGGTACATATACCACTTGGTTGGTTGGTTGGTTGGTTGATTGGTGTTTTACGTCGCTTTCAACAATATTTCAGTTATATCGCGACATGGAAGCAGGAGGTTACCAACCTCTTAAACATAGTGGCGCAACCCGGGAATCGAACCCGGATCGTCGGCGCCGCAAGCCAAGCGCTTAACCACTACACCAAGCCTGCCCCTATATACCACTTGGTAATTGAAATATGGAGAGTAGCGGTTCAAATCCAGCTGCGGTCAAAAATTTTTTTTTTCATTTCTTTACACATCTAAATAAGTTTTTAGATGTTTCTCAACACTCAACATATGAAATTAGGCAATTTTAAGTTAGATCTGGACAATATTTGAAACATTCATGAAATGAAATGAAATGAAATACTGAGATTGGAAAGATTTATAAATAAAGCATTTAACAAAAATGATGTATATATAAATATGTGTGTGTGTGTGTGTGCAGCGAGTTTGACAAGTCTTTCACGACAGGGTACACTCTGAAGTATTTGTTGCCCCCCCCCCCCCCCCTTGGATCCACTCCTTGACAAATCTGGTTGAACAGCAACATATGTAGGGAAACTTGAGTTCTTCATACCTTCTAAAATTCATCAATATGTTAAAGATTCTAAGAGTAACAATTTTGTACTCATCTACAATGTGTTTTGTCACGTTGACATCGATAGAAAGAATTTTTGTAAGTTTGCTCCAAGTTAATTATCTTATTCAATAAAGACAATGCTGTAGACAAATGTTTCCCAAGTAGGTACATTGATTAAGCATATAGTTTCTGTAATATTGCTATAGACAATATATAAGATAGTTTAGTTTCTATATCTATCAACATTTGTGTTACACTAATGTTTAAAACATTTAGTATTAGATTGTTATGATAATGTTTAAATATACTAAATGTATTAAACATTGGTGTAACATATGTACATAGACTCATAGTACGTAAGCTGCTCTGAGGTACACGCTAGATGGTAGACTGACCAACACGTATGCATTACAAATAAATTGGTACAGAATCACGTGACTAATATATTTGGATATTGTATCTAACATTTCTTTGTTTATTGAAAAGTTATGATTACTTAAAATGAAATAAGATATCATGAAAATATTCGGAAATATATAGATTAGTGTCGACAACATATAAAGTTCGCAGTTAATGTGAAAAGTTCACTGTCTCGATCTCGATACTCACAGATAAAGTGAAGCAATTTAGCCAATTATCTTAGAATATAACGTGTGTTTACAAAGTGTAACGAGTCTCTCGATTGATCTCTGAATTAAATGTCATAGAAAGTGTATGCACGTTTCAGCTAATCTAAACGGAAGATAAGACAGCAGTATAAAACTACAAGTGTTAAAGTTCACGATGTCCGAATCTCTCTAAAGCAATTAATACTGACACAAGATTAACATGACAGTTGACTGCATGAAAATTTAGATCAAATACGATATATCAGAGACCTAGACTGCTTTCAACTAGCCTATGTCTCTGGATATATGTACAAAATGAATCGGTATCATTAATGAATAAATTAATATGTGATCATATTAAAAATACTTTGTTATTTCAAACAGAAATTTTGACAATTGTTTTATATTACATGATATAGAATATGACTTTTCACATTTTCTATCAATAACTTCATTTCACTAATCTCGATATCTCGCTGGTTTCTGTGTCTTCTTCGGACGTACCTTTATTTCGTAGAGGACTTTTGATTGGTAATTTCGACATTACCGGTAGCTTCTTTTAATTTTTTTCTGAAGTTTCAATTGTGATTTTGTTCGGTAATTTCTCAGAAAATGGTGAAGTTCTTGTGCGTAATTTTTATTTTGTCTTTCAGTGTTTGCGGCTTTAATTATCTTCGTTAAGGTTTTATTGATTTCTCGACATATCCATTTGCTTCAGGGTGTAGGGGAGTTACTTTTCGAGGTTCATTGTCTGTTGTGCACGCTGATGGTATTTTTGTGTCCTAGTGGTTTGAGGTCGCGACCTCCATAACGAGCGGTTTGACTGGATCATGCCCAGATGCAGTTACATAGATCTTGGTATGGCATTTTCAGTAATGTACCTTATGTAATATTTGTCTGGATCACATTAATTGATTGGTTGATTTTTGTTTTACGTCACACCACGTTTGCAACGGACCCACCCGAAGCAGTGAGGGATGTTTAACGTGCCATGCATACCACAACACGGGGCCTCGGTTTTTAATGTCTCATCCGAAAGACAAGACACCGGCATGACCAGAGCGGGGCCCGAACCCCGGCCTCCCAATCAGGAGTCTGGCATGATACCACTAGGCCACGCTGGCTTCTTGGTCACATTCCTTGGTATATATAGAGAAGTTCATTTGCTTTTCCAGACTGGATCCGCCAGTCCACCATACTCCTAGATGAACTAAACTGGGATGTAATATTCCCTACGGAGAAAATTACGTAGTATAGATAACCTCAAACTAAACCCCCCCCCCTTTTTTTTGTGTGCCAATGCGCTGTTTACCCTTTCTAGGAAAGATTGGAACCCCCACCCCACCCCACTCCGTGTTGAACTAAACTAGGATGTAATATTCCCAATAGAGAAAATGACGTAGTAATAATAACCTCAACCTCCCCTCCCCTATTTTTTTCTTTCTTTTATTAGGTTTCACAAGTTTCACTTGTGAAACCTTTTATTATTCTACTGTCTTTTCTTATTTATTATTATTATTATTATTCTTCATCCGTTTTTTTTTTTATGTGACGGCTCAGAAATCACTCATTATTAAAGATATTACTATTCTGTTTTCAGTGTTCGATTCGAAATTAAATTTTCAAAATTTGATTTTCGTAATTTTCTAAATTACCGCTTATAAGCGCGCAGCGCCACCTACGACGCCAAAATTTTGAATCGCTATATCTTCCTTATTATTTGTCCGATTGGAATGAAATTTTCAGCATTCGATTCAGAAAAGGAGATGCAAGATTTTATGTCACTGCGTCAATTTCGTAGCTCTACCCCGAAAAAGTTGACCATGACCCGATTGTTTTCATTTCAAAAAAAATATTTCAATCTTAGATTTTAGACAGTAGGATGAAAGATTTTAATGGTCTGATTTGGAATATGAAAAATTTTTGAAATCGGACCATAAATAAAGTCACAATGGGCGTGGGAAAATTCGCTATGACGTCATCAAAGCTAATTAAATATTCATACGTTAATATCTCTCTTATTAAATGAGATATCGGCATGAAATTTTATATCTAAACATGTTTCCACATTCTTAATCTACCTCTAGAATGAAAATGGCATGCTGCCAATATTTTTGAAATTATTGAAAATTTTTGAATCAAATCTTTGGCAAGGTCTAGCGACTTTATTTGCAGTCGGATTTTGATCGGGTTTCTTCCATTCGATAGAGCGTTCAAATACCTACCAGTAAAGTGTTCTCAGATTTTCGCTAACTCTTACGGTTCTCGAGTTATTTGCGTTTGAACACGACAACCCCCTTTAAAGTGATGTTTGTGACGTCATCAACACTCATTAATTATTCATGAAATGTTTTCGCCTCGTCATACTGGTCATCCTTGGTAAATGACGTCATATCTCCCTTATTTTTCATCGGATCGAGGCGGGGACGGTTGGAATCGATTCTGCGTGAAAAAGTAAAATGGTAAATACCAGCAACAGAATTTCGATATCTCTTACCGTTTTCGAGATATTTGCGGTCAAAGTTCACGGTTTCACCATTCCTGAAAACACACTTTTCAAATTCAGGAAGCTGTGTTTCGCTTATTGAGGAAGTTAGAGGTGTGAAATTTGGTAGCATGATAGAAAATGAGAATATCTACCGACTTACAAGAGGAATTTGGCATGGAGCCAAATTCCTGAAAATGACGTCATACTTTGTAAATGACGTCATATCTCCCTTATTTATCATCGGATCGAATCGGGGATGGTTGGAATCGATTCTGCGTGAAAATTTAACATCAACGTTGTACCAACAGAATTTCGATATCTCTTACCGTTTTCGAGATATTTGCCGTCGAAATTCATGGTTTCACCATTCCTGAAAATACACTTTTCAACTTCAGGAAGCTGTGTTTCGCTTATTTATAAAGCTAGTGGTGTGAAATTTGGTAGCATGATACAGAATAAAAATATTTACCGACTGACAAGTGGGATTTGGCATGGTGCGAAATTCCTGAACATGACGTAATACTATTTAAATGACGTCATAGCTCCCTTACTTTTCATCCGATCGAATTGGGAATGGTTGGAATCGATTTTTCGTGAAAAATAAAATGTATATATTCACCTAAAGTTTTTTTTTTCCATATCCCTTACCGTTTTTAAGATATTTGCGGTCAGATTTAACTTTTTCACAGTCCTTTCCGCATACCTTGGGGCCCCACAAAGGGATGTGGTCCCAAAATATTTCTTCCTCTTATTCCCCGGAGAAAAATCTTTCATTATTATTATTATTATTCTTCATCCGTTTTTTTTTTATGTGACGGCTCAGAAATCACTCATTATTAAAGATATTACTATTCTGTTTTCAGTGTTCGATTCGAAATTAAATTTTCAAAATTTGAATTTCGTAATTTTCTAAATTACCGCTTATAAGCGCGCAGCGCCACCTACGACGCCAAAATTTTGAATCGCTATATCTTCCTTATTATTTGTCCGATTGGAATGAAATTTTCACAGTTCGATTAAGAAAACGATTTACAAGATTTTATGTCGCTGCGTCGATTTCGTACCTCTACACCCGAAATAGCTGACCTTGACCTTGACCTTGTCAGTTTCCTAAAATATTTCAAATTGAAAATTCCAGAATGTAGACGCCGAGATTTTATCGTCCTTATTTCAAATGTGAAAGAATTTTTAAGATTGGACCATAAATAAAGTCACAATGAGCGTTTGAAAATTCGCTATGACGTCATCAAATCTAATTAAATATTCATACGTTAATATCTCTCTTACTAAATGAGATATCGATATGAAAATCAGTGTTTAAACTTGTTTCCTCATTCTTAATCTATCTTTAGAAGGATATTGGCATCGTGCCAATATTTTTGAAATTATTGGAATTTTTCGAATCAATAGTTTGGCGAGGTGCGGCGCCTTTATTTGTGGTCGGATTTTGATCGGGATTTTTCCATTCGCTAGAGCGTTCAAATACCTAACAGTAATGTGCTCTCAAATTTTCGCTAGCTCTTACCGTTTTCGAGTTATTGACGTTTGAACACGACAACCCCCCTTTAAAGTGATGTTTGTCACGTGACTTAAGCTCATTAATTATTCATGAAATGGTTTCCCCTATAGCTCGCTTATTGAGGAAGCTAAAGGTGTGAAATTTTGTAGCATGATAGGGAATAAGAATATCTACCAACTGACAAAAGGAATTTGGCAAGGTGCCAAATTCCTGAAAATGACGTCATACTTTTCTAAATGACGTCATACAAGACATTGTCAAGTCTTTCTTTTGTATATTGGGGAAAGCGGTATTACTAAAGGCCATCGCGAGGAGAATTGTTTATTCCAGCAGAGTGGCGATTCAAGGTCAAACATCTGTACACGCGAAATAACTTGCGTAAGTTCATCGCGAGGAGAATTGTTTATTCCAGCAGAGAGGCGATTCAAGGTCAAACATCTGTACACGCGAAATACCTTGCGTAAGTTAATAAATAAACAACATAAAGCGGGCAGTAAGGACTGAAGATCTAGGTTACACGTGCAGATTGTACTAAGTGTGATTGTCCTACATGTTTCTTGTTTCAAATATATGGTCAAGAGTAGTCGATATTGTGCGATGTAGGCTTCAGTATAATGTGTATAATGTAAGTCGCCGTTACCTACAATTTCTGCAAGTAGATTGCGCAATGTGGATACCATCACTAAAGATCAGATATCTGGATCGTGAAAAAGAATTTTGTATTAGAGTAGGAGATCTCAGCTTCGCTGCTTCGACTTTAACTTGTGAAACCTACTCGTTGCTTTAGCAACGAGCTCGTTTCTAGTTATTATTATTATTTTATTATTATTTTTTTTTTGTGTGCCAATGCGCTTTATACTCTTTTAGGGTAAATCAGCTTAGGTTCGAATATTAGAAATATTATTTTTTATGGATTAAAAATGAATTTGAAACTTATCATGGGTCTCACTATTAAAGGGGGGGGGGTCTGTACGGGGAACTATCTATGCTAAAACAACGCCAAGAGTTCTAGATATCCTAAATATTTTGAATATGTTACCAAGAAATTGAAATAGTATCTCTTTGCAAACAGGCATGGATAATGTATAAACGGGAGATTCAAATATTATTTGACACTGTCAGTCTCAGAGGTCCATAATAATAATAACAGGGAAGTCCTTGATAATAATAATAATAATAATATTATTATTATTATTATTATTATTATTATTATTATTATTATTATTATTATTATTATTATTATTAAAATAATTAAATAAAAGAAACCACAACAGAAACAGTATTTAAAGTTATTTCTTTGAATGAAATATAACAGCATCTGAATTCCAGCATTATTCAGTATCTTGTATCTCCTGACATAGTCTGTCCTGGACACCCATTCCATAGACATTAACCGAATAGGCGCCGCGCATTATAAATAGATTTTAGTATGAAATCGTTATCACAGCTGGCGGTCGATCTGCCCGATGTCGTTGATGATATTAGTTAACTAGATTGTCCTGTTTGTTTAAAAGAAAAGCATGCACAATAGAAAGTAGACCATTTAAAGAAATAAGCCGTTTGTTTTGCAGTAAAGAAGAGGATCATTAAAACGGTAAGGAACTTGAACAAGCATTCATACTCATCAGTATCTCATAGTGGTGAAGAAACACAATGATTTAAAAGCAACGGTAATAAATACACTTGCATCCGGACGCACAGTACATTCTATAATTCATTTGAAAGAAAATATATATCACTGTATTGTTGGCTTGCTTGTTGTCCACCGCTTTTCGCGAAAACGTGGGGACATTAAATCTCCCTCGTCTGTCTGGTGTCTGTCCGTTTGTCACAAAAACTTTAACATTGGTATTAACTTTTAACCGTGTTCCTAGTTGCAATACCTTTCCGTTGGTACCAAAATTTTTATCATGTGACCTTTGACTGTGACCTTTGATCTTCTTCAATGTAACTGTTTAAGCATAAGACACAAGGCCTTGATATTTTGGTTTGTGTGTCCCCAATGGCACTATAAATACATGTAGACATGTACAACCATGACAATATCACTGCACCCTTACTGATAGAACCCCGAATAGGGGGGGAGGGGGCACAATTCTCTAAATTTGCTTGTATTCTCTTGTTTTGTGTTTTGTCTTGTTTTTTCTTTTGGGGGGGGGGGGTGGTTTTTTTTATTTGGGGGGGGGGGGGGGTTCGTTTGTGTGATTTTTGGGGGGAGGTGTTTTGGAGTTTTTTTTTTCAGAAAGGAGGGTGTACTTTTTTTTTTTACTGTTTTTTTTTCTTTTTTTTATTTTATTTTCTCCTTGTTTTGGATTTGAAATTAAAAATCATCTTGTCTCGTATTAAAATTGGGATAGTAGATTTTCTTTATTATAATTTTTAATTCAAAAATATCTAGCTTGCATCCAAAACAATATTACAGTTATTGACAATGTCCCAGTTGTGCTGATTACTGTGTGGGAGGGGTTATAAAGTGGGAATTTCATAAATGTCTTAAAACATTGTATCATTATTATCAATTTATCACCTTACTGTAAATAAGAACAGGAAACTGCTAAAGCCAGATTACAAAACAATAATTCAAATGACCAAGCTGTGACCCAGTGGGATCAAATATTGAAAATAAAGCATATTTATGAAACACTGATGTCCCCATGTTCAGAAGGAAAAATATGTCAGAGGATTTAGGTTATAGTCAAAGTCACAAAGTAAATTTCTCTTTACCTCATTTGGACAAATGTCCAGAAGAGCTAATGTCTTACTTTTCACATGAATGAGGCCATCAGCATTCGATGGATTAGACAGCTCTTTTTCAAATAAGCGTAACTTCTCTATTACATAAGTACAGTCCAGATAAGAATTTTGATTCGTAGATCTATCAACCAGTACAAAAACTTTTAGTGTAACTTCTAGATAGACCTTGACCTTTGAGAAAATTTAGAAAATGTTGTAATGCAGCCTATATTCTCAATATTACCTAACTATTGTGGTCTATACTTCATATGAATGAGGAATATTCCCCCGTATTTCTGATGGAGTCTATATGGATGGGGGAATATTCCCCTATCTATTTGATAAATTCTTGACTAGATAGGGGAATATTCCTCTATCTTCTCTGATAGAGTCTGTATAGATGGGGGAATATTCCCCTATCTATCTGATGGAGTCTGAATAGATGGAGGAACATTCCTCTATCTTCTCTGATTGAGTCTGTATAGATGAGGGAATATTCCCCTATCTATCAGATGGAGTCTGTATAGAAAGAGGAACATTCCGCTATCTATTTGATGGAGTCTTTATGGATGGGGGAATATTCCCCTATCTATCTGATAGAGTCTGCATAGATAGAGGAACATTCCCCTATCTATTTGTTTAATTTTTGACTAGATAGGGGAATATTCCCCTATCTGTCTGAAGAAATGTACATACTAGATGGAGGAATATTCCCCTATCTATCTGATGGAGCCTGTATTGATGGAGGAACATTCCCCTATTTATCTGATAAATTCTTGACTAGGTAGGGGAATATTCCCCTATCTATCTGATGAAATCTATATACTACATGTAGATGGAGGAATATTCCCCTATATATTGGATAAAATCTTGACTAGATGGGGGAATATTCCCCTATCTATATTTCCTTATCCCTTTCAGGAGGTCTGAATGGATGGGGGATTATTCTCTTATCTGTTGGTGAACAGTTGATACTTTTCATTCATCTGTATATATTGATCCCCAGAAAAAGGACCAAAAAAATTTTCCTTTTTTATTCTGTAACGCCTTCTATGTTCATCATATAGTTCATCAAAGTTGCATTACGGTCTATGATAAACACCGAGTTTATCCCCCAGGTCATCCTCGGAATGTTTCGGGATTATCTTCATTTAGATCTTAGTGTGATGTCACGCCAACTTCGAGAATAAAAAAGAAAAAGACATATATATGTCTCTGGCTGGACTATCCAGCGTTTTACCACTAGATCAGGACCCCCTCAGTTTAAATATACCACCTCGGGCGCTAAATAGTGAGCAGGGTATTGTCATATTTAATCCTAATGAATTAAAAGGGTATTCAATTTCCGCCAGGAAAACGGGAGTTATTCCCAGGACAGCATCAAGCACCCTCAAGTCTGTATATGATTTTCTTGTATCAAAATCCATCTCTACTACATTTTCCCGGCTGAAAATATAATCAGGAACTTAAACATGATTGATTGATTAATTTTTGTTTAACGTCACACCATAAATATTTCACGTATATGGTGACGCATCTGCCTGATGCAAGGCATACAAATTTTGACATATGCAACGGACCCACCCGAAGCAGTGAGGGATCTTTAACGTGCCATGCATACTACGACATGGGGCCTCGGTTTTACTGTCTCATCCGAAAGACAGGACACCGACATGACCGGGACTCGAACCCCAGCCTCCCGACCACCAGGAGGCGAGCGAGATACCACTAGGCCACGCCGGCTTCAGACTTATACAATATCTAATATAAGGCCCTGATCAAACTGAACAAAAGAAATAAATATATAGGAAACACCACGTACGTGATAGATTATCAGGTATTACTGCCATGTTCCAATTTTTTAATTTACTTGGATGTGGTAAATACAAAAATTAAAGCCATGTTTTAATTTTTGTATTTACCATCCTCCACCCCCAAGTAAATTAAAAATTTAGAACATGCATATTACCACGGTCGGTATTACCACGGTCTGTTACACGACTGAAATAACGAGTGACACTATGTCGATGCATGACACTAGAGACATATACTACTTTCAAAGTAGTCTATGTCTCTGATGACACATCAAACACAACAACTTAATTTCTAGGAAACACAACGCGCTTGATAGAACATCGCGTATTACCAGAAAGATAGACTACTTTCATTACGGTACTGAAAAAAGTTATCGAGATAGAAAAAAAAGACCTATGAGGGTAGTGGTTAAAACAATAATTGCATTTATTATTGTTTAGTTAAATGATCTGATCGGTGACTGTGATTGAAAATTAATAAACGTGTTTGTTTTTATAGTCTATCATGAATTTCAGTTTTAAATTAAGATATAAAAGACCAGTACTTTGACCTTGTGGACACTGAGTCGCCTGGCAATGAAGCCTCTCAGTCCACAATTTGAAGGGGAACACGAATGCCCAGATTGCTTTTCATGACCCTGCGTGATAGATGATCGCAGCCAACAGATGTGGTGACCAGAATCAGACGTCCCTCACCATCGTAATCCGGCATAGAAAAAGAGAGAGGACCTATACAAGCTAGACAATATGTTGTGGGATGATATTTAGATAGAAAGACTCGGAAAGTCAGTCTGAACGGAAGATTTGTATGGCAGTCCCATGGATATTGGGAGGAAATTATGCCAAATTGTGTATTTCGTAAAGTACGGGAGAAATATCGGCTTATGTCCTCAAACTCCTTCAAAATAAAACTCTCCAAATAGAGATCAAAACAAATACAAATACAAATACCCCAACCCCTAAAAAGTAATAAAACCAATTAAAATGAAAAAATAAAATACAACTAGAATCTTCATTACTGCACTAAAGAATGTACTTTCTATTACCAATTCAAATCCCACACATTGTTTACACCAAACTATAGCATGTTCACACCTCCCGATTACCATGCGCTTCCAGGCATACCCAATACACCGATTACCAAGCGCCTCTAGGCAAATACCCCCAGCTGGAGACAAGCAGTGATTTCGGCAACCAGTAAAATCACGCCCCAGCTTAATCACGTGACTTCAACCGTACGTTCAAAAAGTTTCCCCTTTAAACTTGATATCATGGGAATAATCAGAGACTTCTGTCTCTGGAATAATTTAATTTTAATAAATCAGTACTAAACAATTATTCCAGGAACATGCGTCCCTGATTATTCATAAAAACTCACATTATTAGCAGTAAGATTGGATATATCTCCGTTTGCGTTAGGTTTTGTAAAGTAATGTTATCAAGGCAAATAGCAAATAGTCTGTATTTCAGTCATAATTACAGTCAAGACCGCAATAATGCATAATGACTTACTTAAGATACAAATGATGAAAAAAGAGATACCAGTAGATAGTGTAATCTGATGGAAGGACTTATAAATTTGTGTAAAAGTCCTTGGCTGATGATATGAGACTAGGCTGATGATAGCTACCGTAATAGTCACGTGATCAGAAGATGGCCGCGTACATCTATTACGCATAGGAATGGTCTATATTTAAAGTAAACTTTAAAAGCATGAATTCAAGAGATAGATGAGAAAAGTTATATAAAGCAATCACGATTGATCGTTGTTTGCGACAATAATTCAGATTCATACAGGTCGGTTTCAACCAGAGACATACATACACATGTATGTCTCTGGTTTCAACCATGTAAACCAATAAGACAATCACGTTTCAATTACTAATTTTTTTTTTTTTTTTTTTTTTTTGGTGAAGAACGTATAAACAAGATAGGTCCTTGTTTTTCTTTTTTTTTTCCTTGAAATCAATTTGTTTGATTTAATTCTAAAGAATTTCTTTCATATCGCGTGTCTACGGACATACTGGTAGTAGTTACCGGCTAAGATCAGTTACCGGTTACTACTTTTTTTTGTCTTTTGAAACGTGATTTTATGAGATTTTTTTCACGTGATTGTCTGCAATACACAGAATACATATGAATTCATGGTTTGAATACCCTTGATAACGTAGTAGCTGGTCTTAATCGGGGACTGGTCCTTCGACAGTATACTTCTACATAAATTCTAAGATTTTATTATGAATAAAGGAAAATCGGAAATGACCTATTCTATACATTACTTGTCGAATTAATGACCACTACTTTTGTACATTATTCATAAGACATACCCGCTGTGCGAGATACGATTTCAGCTTTCCTTTTTTGCTAAGATAGCATTTCCAAATTAATCACAATAAGATAAAAGATATGTTCATTAATTTATATACAAGTAACATTTATTAAGAGCGACAGTGCTCGAACCGTTGTAACACATTACCCTTTTAAAGTTAATGCAATTGCGTATAATATTCTATGTTACTAACGAATAACTTTTAAATGTATTCACATTTCACATTTCACATCAAAATATAAGATACTTATGTCAAAGTACATTAAATTTAATAGACCCTTAGCTCCCGTAAGTGGAATATAAATAGGACCTGGACGAATTTATAGTATGGCTATTGAAACATTACAAAGTATTGCAGGTATCCCAATACAAGATTCTGCAACGATGATAACGATTGCGGTGGCCCGCCGCGTTTTTGTCTTCAAGTGCCTGCGGCGATATGACCAACTGCGGTGACCCGCGATGGACAATTCAATCTCCTGTCACGACAGTAAAAATTGCGGTGGGTTGCGATGGATTTGAACGTCCACCGCAATCTTATTTTGCGGTGGGTTGCGGTGATTTCCCACCCAGAAATCGGTTGCGGTGATGGGTGGAAAGTGAGGAATCCACGTAGGCTGTACTGTATCTGTTGTCTTTCGTCGTAATGATTTCATATTTTCAACTTCTTCCTCAGAACCACTAATTGATTTTTGATGAAACTTTGGTAAGGAATGTAACTGTGATAGAATTTTGTCAACATCCTAGATTTTGGAATTTTTATGAACTTTCAAGCACACCCCCCCCCCCCCATGTGGGGGGTGGGGAGTTGGACATTTTTCCACTAATGCAATTTATGCAGCAGAACCACAAGTAGAAATGAAGTACTCATGGTAGCAACCACCATAGGTTTCAATAAAATGGGAATTTCAGCAATTGAGAAGTGTAATATATATAAACAGAGCATGCTGAACTCAGGTTTGAAGTCCATTTTACTCTATCTCTTCCGATACAGGTGTTACAGGGGTTTATAAGACGCCCTCGTGGGTTGACGCGAAAAGAGAAAAAAGTGTTATTTGAAAAAAAGCATCCGCATTATAATGTGAGAAGGGTAAACAAGAAATATCCAGTGTAACCTGCTATATCACATGAAAAAAGCATACTGAATTCAAATTTGCAAACCATTCATCTGTATCTTGTAAGGTTATTGAGCTATAGTGCTATAAATGTACCCAGGGTAGGGCTTCCGCGGATAAAAAAACATCAAAACTCACTAGAAAAAAACTGTAGGCCACAGGAAAACAGTATAAACAGGTGTTTTTGTGAAACACTAATGCCCCCCCCCAAAGGTTAAAGTTTTGCCACAAAGTCCGACAGACATACAGATCAAAAACAAGATGCCCCCAAATTTCATTCCGGGGGCATCACAACACTTAAAGGTAGGAATAATTATTCTTTGATCGTAAAACAGTTATTTAATCCTTGTACAAAACTACACAGTTGCATGCTTCAGCACTTCTTGAAAAAAAGTAGAGTGCAATTGCAACAAGTACTAATTTATTATGGTACATTTACTAAAATTCATTTACTAAAATGGGTAGGTGCATGAGTGTGTTTCAACTGTTAGGGGTGGTTTCTGTATCACATATGACAAGTATGATATATATATATTGTATACAATATCTACAACTCAGTTTCTCAATTAATGGCACTTTTTACTATGCAGCATGCTGTCTTGCTATTTTATGTCTACATTCATGCCTAACAAATAATAGTAACACAGTAGCAATAACTAGCATGGTGGATACAGGATTTTTTTTTTATTTTTTTTTTTTTCGGGAGGGTGGGGGGGGGGGTCTGAATCCCACACACCTAATCATGACAGAATACCTGTATCTTTTATCACAGTTTTATTAAATTTGAAACTCAGCTTAAATGTTTGTCAGTAAAAGAATAACTGACATAATTCTGAATCACTCAATCAGTCGTCAGTCATTGACAGAAATCAGCTGATTTGTTTGCTAAGTCCTGAATTTCCTCAATGACCTCAGTCTCATCTCTTGTCTAAACCACTTTCACTTTCATATTTTTGCATTATTACCTACTAATTTTGTTGATAGTCTATTATTATTATGAATCCCTGTATGAAAAGGAGATTACCATCGGTCAGTACTTGTTAATTTCTGACATTCTGGGCAGGTTACTGAAACATGTATTTGGTGCTCGTAAGAGTTATCGTTCTTTCGTGCAAAGACAACTCACAAAACGGCAAAATGTACTATGAATACGGAGATATTATTTGCATTTTAACATTAATTACTCTAGATAGCCTATTCTACTAATTTCTTTCATCTGAAAGGAGGTATATGATAATTATCTTTGGTTAATAGGCGAACATACACTTCAGACGAGCTATTTATACTGACATACACATGGGGAATCCCTATGAATGTCATATACCAAAAATATAACATTCCATGCCTTGATTTCAACTGCCATTTGGAACATAATTCCAAGGGTTTATCCATACTGACACGTACAAATAACGAGGGTAATCCCTGACGACATTTCCAGCGAAGCCATATTACGTCACAGCGCCACCTGGTGAATGCGGTGGATGCTACTCATGGTCTCTTGAAAGTGTTCATAATTCTCATACAGATTTGTCAAAAAGTTTTTGAGCATTCCTTGGTTGTAAATTATTAGAAATTTAAGGGTTATGAATTTTAATTTTAAATGCATAAACAATTGCTTAAATGTTAATGATGATTCAAATTTTACATTTGGTTTCAGTGCAAAATGAAGTTATTATACACAATAAATATTAGGGAATATATACATGTATATTTATATACAAATTGTTCAATCTGTCAGTTGAGTAAGAAAATTGTGTTCGGGTGAGTGATGTAGGCCCACCTCTTAATATTCTGTCAAATTTATTTTCCAGAATTGCTTTGCATTAATCTATATGTATAATGTATCTGAAAGAAAGTTGGTACAGTATTGTAATGTATATAGCACAGTTAAAGATCAAGTTGCTGTTCTGTGAAATTTTATCTATTTTTGACGATTTATTGCACTGTATCCTGCTTTCCTAATATTTTCTAGATTAAACTTTGACACATTGGATTGCAATTTAGTACACTGTTCTTTATACATTTACAGTACATGTAGCAATTTTAGATGTGTAAATCATAACATGTATTTCATTTGTTAAGGTTGAGCCTTCTTTAGAATACGACAACTAATCTGATTACTTCACTTTAACTTGTACATACATGTAGGGGACATTAGAAACTTTCTCATACTCTGTGAATCAACTGTGGCTTACAGAGTTTACTTACTGCACAGAGATTCTTCATACCATTACACTTAAAAACTGTAAAGTGATTCATTGTAATTATATGCACTTAGTAACTTGTCCTTGTGGGTGCTTTTGATGCATTTTATGTCCCCAAAGATTCAAGGACATGTACTTTTGTGGCCTGTCTGTCCATTCCTCTGTGTCAAAAATAATTCCACATAACTTTCCTGCTGTAAGAGATGGGTTTTTATATTTCACATGCATATTTCTTGTGACAAGACCTTTCCATTCACGCAATAATTTTTGACCGTGTGACCTTGACCATGATCATTGACCTACATTTAAAAAACATAACATTGGGTATACCTTTTCAATGGGAATTGATAGAGCTTCACACTGCACATGTGTATTCCTTGTGACAAGAGCTTTTTGTTGGTACCAAAATTTTGATTTTTTGAAGTTTGACTTGGTTTTTTAAGCTAACAGTTTCTACTGACAAAGATGATGCTGGGGCATTAGTATTTCACAATTACAGCTTGTTCTCATTTACATCCAAGGAGGCTAGGCTAGGGACACTAAGGTTGTAATCATTGTTCATTATTAAAAATTGATTATACAGAGAATTAATATTAAAGCATGGAAATACATTGATAGAGAAGTTTTCATCAAGGATCATGCATGAAGCTTTATTTTAAGACTTCTATATGTTCACATCCTTCCCTGTTGGAGGTTTTGATCCATGGAGCAGTTCAGATTTTCTGTACTCCACAAATACTCAACCAGCTCGTGCACAAATACAGACCAAACCGTTGGGGCTAAGACAGCCAAACTTGGTACCTTTATTCATTATGCCAAGGCAAAGACACCTATTTTTTCAAGGTCAGAGGCTAGGGGTAAAGATTGTAGTACTACTTGGAAGGAAACCCTTCCTACCCATTGCATGGATCTGAATAATATTTCACAAAATTGTTGCCCAGGACCTAAGGGTTTTTCATGACCTGACTCAAAGGTCATATCTGCAAGGTCAAGGTCACAATGCATATGATGTGTAAATCTTTGTTTGGGCCATAACTGTTTTCAAGGGGAAAATCTCCTTTGTTTACAAATTAAAAAGGGTTATAACTGTGGGATCGAAAGATAGAATTCTTCAAGTGGTATCACATGAAAGGTGAGGTCAAGACCTTTCCACTGATACCAAATTTGATAGGGTTTGTAGGGTTTAAGGGTCTTTATTAAAGAAAAACGGGTTTCAAGGGGAAAATCTCCTTTGTTTACAAATAAAAAAGGGTTATCACTCTGTGGGATCGAAAGATAGAATTCTACAAGTGGTATCACATGAAAGGTGAGGTCAAGACCTTTCCACTGATACCAAATTTGATAGGGTTTGTATGGTTTAAGGGTCTTTATTAAAGAAAAACGTGTTTCAAGGGGAAAATCTCCTTTGTTTACAAATAAAAAAGGGTTATAACTGTGTGGGATCGAAAGATAGAATTCTACAAGTGGTATCACATGAAAGGTGAGGTCAAGACCTTTCCACTGATACCAAATTTGATAGGGTTTGTATTGTTTAAGGGTCTTTATTAAAGAAAAATTGTTCTCAAGATATAAGTTTTCCCTTTGTTTACAAATAAATAAGGGTTATAACTCTGTGGGATCGAAAGATAGAATTCTACAAGTGGTATCACATGAAAGGTGAGGTCAAGACCTTTCCACTGATACCAAATTTGATAGGGTTTGTAGGGTTTAAGGGTCTTTATTAAAGAAAAACGGGTTTCAAGGGGAAAATCTCCTTTGTTTACAAATAAAAAAGGGTTATAACTCTGTGGGATCAAAAGATAGAATTCTACAAGTGGTATCACATGAAAGGTGAGGTCAAGACCTTTCCACTGGTAGCAATTTTCATGGGGTTTGTAGGGTTTAAGGGTCTTTATTAAAGAAAAACGGGTCTCAAGATATAAGTTGTCCCTTTGTGTACAAATAAAAAAAGGTTATAACTCTGTGGGATCGAAAGATAGAATTCTACAAGTGGTATCACATGAAAGGTGAGGTCAAGACCTTTCCACTCATACCAAATTTGATAGGGTTTGTAGGGTTTAAGGGTCTTTATTAAAGAAAAACGGGTTTCAAGGGGAAAATCTCCTTTCTTTACAAATAAAAAAGGGTTATAACTCTGTGGGATCGAAAGATAGAATTCTTCAAGTGGTATCACATGTAAGGTAAGGTAAGGTGCCCACCTGGGCTGTGGTTCCTCTTCTTGGCGGCAGCTGGAAGAACTAAGACAGTAGACGGGTTAGCACTGAACAACAAAGGTACATAAGTCATTGAAAATCAATATAGATGTATAATTTAAAAGAGGGACTTGACTTTAAAGTGAACATTAACTTTATGTATAGTCTTTACTTTGAATGAATGATAGTGTACGGGAACTTTACTTTGAATGCCCTACAGTTGCCATTAAAAGACTATCCACACATTATATCCATACATACATTCAGGCCTGAGTTCCATCCATGCATCTGTCTCCACCAGTGCAATAGACGTAGAAAAAAAATTTCACTTCCGTTTGTTTGCGTCCATGTCTGGCTGTTGGTGGGCAAGTCAGGTCCAGTCCTGCCTGCCCACCTTGGATGTGGTTCCTCTTCTTGGCGGCAGCTGGAAGAACTAAGACAGTAGACGGGTTAGCACTGAACAACAAAGGCATATAAATCATTGAAAATCGATATAGATGTATAATTGAAAAGAGGGTCTCGACTTTAAAGTGAACATCAACTCTATGTATAGTCTTTAATTTTAATGAATGATAGTGTACGGGAACTTTACTTTGAATGCCCTACAGTTGCCATTAAAAGACGATCCACACACTACATCCATACATACATTCAGGCCTGAGGTTCCATCCATGCATCCATCTCCACCACTGCAATAGATGTAGAAAAAAAAATTTCACTTCCCTTTCTTTGCGTCCATGTCTGGCTGTTGGTGGGCAAGTCAGGTCCAGTCCTGTCTGCTCACCTGGGCTGTGGTTCCTCTTGTTGGCGGCAGCTGGAAAAACTGAGACAGTAGACGGGTTAGCACTGAACATCTAAGGTACATAAGTCATTGAAAATCGATATAGATGTATAATTGAAAAGAGGGACTTGACTTTAAAGTGAACATTAACTTTATGTATAGTCTTTACTTTGAATGAATGATAGTGTACGGGAACTTTACTTTGAATGCCCTACAGTTGCCATTAAAAGACGATCCACACATTACATCCATTCATACATTCAGGCCTGAAGTTCCATCCATGCATCCGTCTCCACCACTGCAATACACGTAGAAAAAAAAATTTCACTTCCCTTTGTTTGCGTCCATGTCTGGCTGTTGGTGGGCAAGTCAGGTCCAGTCCTGTCTGTTCACCTGGGCTGTGGTTCCTCTTCTTGGCTGCAGCTTGAAGAACTAAGACAGTAGACGGGTTAGCACTGAACAACAAGGGTACATAAGTCATTGAAAATCGATATAGATGTATAATTGAAAAGAGGGACTTGACTTTAAAGTGAACATTAACTTTATGTATAGTCTTTACTTTGAATGAATGATAGTGTACGGGAACTTTACTTTGAATGCCCTACAGTTGCCATTAAAAGACGATCCACACATTACATCCATACATACATTCAGGCCTGAAGTTCCATCCATGCATCCGTCTCCACCACTGCAATAGACGTAGAAAAAAATTTCACTTCCCTTTGTTTGCGTCCATGTCTGGCTGTTGGTGGGTAAGTCAGGTCCAGTCCTGTCTGCCCACCTGGGCTGTGGTTCCTCTTCTTGACTGCTTGGCGGCAGCTGGAAGAACTAAGACAGTAGACAGGTTAGCACTGAACAACAAAGGTACATAAGTCATTGAAAATTGATATAGATGTATAATTGAAAAGAGGGACTTGACTTTAAAGTGAACATTAACTTTATATAGTCTTTACTTCGAATGAATGATAGTGTACGGGAACTTTACTTTGAATGCCCTACAGTTACCATTAAAAGACGATCCACACATTACATCCATACATACATTCAGGCCTGAAGTTCCATCCATGCATCCATCTCCACCACTGCAATAGACGTAGAAAAAATAATCCACTTCCCTTTGTTTGCGTCCATGTCTGGCTGTTGGTGGGCAAGTCAGGTCCAGTCCTGCCTGCCCACCTGGGCTGTGGTTCCTCTTCTTGGCGGCAGCTGGAAGAACTAAGACAGTAGACGGGTTAGCACTAACCCGTCAAGGGTACATAAGTCATTGAAAATCGATATAGATGTATAATTGAAAAGAGGGACTTGACTTTAAAGTGAACATTACCTTTATGTATAGTCTTTACTTTGAATGAATGATAGTGTACGGGAACTTTACTTTGAATGCCCTACAGTTGCCATTAAAAGACGATCCACACATTACATCCATACATACATTCAGGCCTGAAGTTCCATCCATGAATCCGTCTGCACCACTGCAATAGACGTAGAAAAAAATTTCACTTCCCTTTGTTTGCGTCCATGTCTGGCTGTTGGTGGGTAAGTCAGGTCCAGTCCTGTCTGCCCACCTGGGCTGTGGTTCCTCTTCTTGACTGCTTGGCGGCAGCTGGAAGAACTAAGACAGTAGACAGGTTAGCACTAAACAACAAAGGTACATAAGTCATTGAAAATTGATATAGATGTATAATTGAAAAGAGGGACTTGACTTTAAAGTGAACATTAACTTTATATAGCCTTTACTTTGAATGAATGATAGTGTACGGGAACTTTACTTTGAATGCCCTACAGTTACCATTAAAAGACGATCCACACATTACATCCATACATACATTCAGGCCTGAAGTTCCATCCATGCATCCATCTCCACCACTGCAATAGACGTAGAAAAAATAATCCACTTCCCTTTGTTTGCGTCCATGTCTGGCTGTTGGTGGGCAAGTCAGGTCCAGTCCTGCCTGCCCACCTGGGCTGTGGTTCCTCTTCTTGGCGGCAGCTGGAAGAACTAAGACAGTAGGCGGGTTAGCACTAACCCGTCAAGGGTACATAAGTCATTGAAAATCGATATAGATGTATAATTGAAAAGAGGGACTTGACTTTAAAGTGAACATTACCTTTATGTATAGTCTTTACTTTGAATGAATGATAGTGTACGGGAACTTTACTTTGAATGCCCTACAGTTGCCATTAAAAGACTATCCACACATTACATCCATACATACATTCAGGCCTGAAGTTCCATCCATGAATCCGTCTCAACCACTGCAATAGACGTAGAAAAAAAATTCACTTCCCTTTGTTTGCGTCCTTGTCTGGCTGTTGGTGGGCAACTCAAGTCCAGTCCTGGCTGCCCACCTGGGCTGTGGTTCCTCTTCTTGGCGGCAGCTGGAAGAACTAAGACGGTAGACGGGTTAGCACTGAACAACAAAGGTACATAAGTCATTGAAAATCGATATAGATGTATAATTTAAAAGAGGGACTTGACTTTAAAGTGAACATTAACTATATGTATAGTCTTTACTTTGAATGAATGATAGTGTACGGGAACTTTACTTTGAATGCCCTACAGTTGCCATTAAAAGACTATCCACACATTACATCCATACATACATTCAGGCCTGAAGTTCCATCCATGCATCCGTCTCCACCACTGCAATAGATGTAGAAAAAAAATTCACTTCCCTTTGTTTGCGTCCTTGTCTGGCTGTTGGTGGGCAAGTCTGGTCCAGTCCTGCCTGCCCACCTGGGCTGTGGTTCCTCTTCTTGGCGGCAGCTGGAAGAACTAAGACAGTAGACGGGTTAGCACTGAACAACAAAGGTACACAAGTCATTGAAAATCGATATAGATGTATAATTGAAAAGAGGGACTTGACTTTAAAGTGAACATTACCTTTATGTATAGTCTTTACTTTGAATGAATGATAGTGTACGGGAACTTTACTTTGAATGCCCTACAGTTGCCATTAAAAGACTATCCACACATTACATCCATACATACATTCAGGCCTGAAGTTCCATCCATGAATCCGTCTCAACCACTGCAATAGACGTAGAAAAAAAATTCACTTCCCTTTGTTTGCGTCCTTGTCTGGCTGTTGGTGGGCAAGTCTCGTCCAGTCCTGGCTGCCCACCTGGGCTGTGGTTCCTCTTCTTGGCGGCAGCTGGAAGAACTAAGACGGTAGACGGGTTAGCACTGAACAACAAAGGTACATAAGTCATTGAAAATCGATATAGATGTATAATTTAAAAGAGGGACTTGACTTTAAAGTGAACATTAACTATATGTATAGTCTTTACTTTGAATGAATGATAGTGTACGGGAACTTTACTTTGAATGCCCTACAGTTGCCATTAAAAGACGATCCACACATTACATCCATACATACATTCAGGCCTGAAGTTCCATCCATGCATCCGTCTCCACCACTGCAATAGATGTAGAAAAAAAATTCACTTCCCTTTGTTTGCGTCCATGTCTGGCTGTTGGTGGGCAAGTCTGGTCCAGTCCTGCCTGCCCACCTGGGCTGTGGTTCCTCTTCTTGGCGGCAGCTGGAAGAACTAAGACAGTAGACGGGTTAGCACTGAACAACAAAGGTACACAAGTCATTGAAAATCGATATAGATGTATAATTGAAAAGAGGGACTTGACTTTAAAGTGAACATTAACTTTATGTATAGTATTTACTTTGAATGAATGATTGTGTACGGTAACTTTACTTTGAATGCCCTACAGTTGCCATTAAAAGACTATCCACACATTACATCCATACATACATTCAGGCCTGTGGTTCCTTCCATGCATCCTTCTCCACCACTCAAATAGATGTTGAAAAAAAATTCACTTCCGTTTGCTTGCGTCCATGTCTGGCTATTGGTGGGCAAGTCAGGTCCAGTCCTGCCTGCCCACCTGGGCTGTGGTTCCTCTTCTTGACTGCAGCTGGAAGAACTAAGACAGTAGACAGGTTAGCACTGAACAACAAAGGTACATAAGTCATTGAAAATCGATATAGATGTATAATTGAAAAGAGGGTCTTGACTTTAAAGTGAACATTAACTTTATGTATAGTCTTTACTTTGAAAGAATGATAGTGTACGGGAACTTTACTTTGAATGCCCTACAGTTGCCATTAAAAGACTATCCACACATTACATCCATACATACATTCAGGCCTGAAGTTCCATCCATGAATCCGTCTCAACCACTGCAATAGACGTAGAAAAAAAATTCACTTCCCTTTGTTTGCGTCCTTGTCTGGCTGTTGGTGGGCAACTCAAGTCCAGTCCTGGCTGCCCACCTGGGCTGTGGTTCCTCTTCTTGGCGGCAGCTGGAAGAACTAAGACGGTAGACGGGTTAGCACTGAACAACAAAGGTACATAAGTCATTGAAAATCGATATAGATGTATAATTTAAAAGAGGGACTTGACTTTAAAGTGAACATTAACTATATGTATAGTCTTTACTTTGAATGAATGATAGTGTACGGGAACTTTACTTTGAATGCCCTACAGTTGCCATTAAAAGACGATCCACACATTACATCCATACATACATTCAGGCCTGAAGTTCCATCCATGCATCCGTCTCCACCACTGCAATAGATGTAGAAAAAAAATTCACTTCCCTTTGTTTCCGTCCATGTCTGGCTGTTGGTGGGCAAGTCTGGTCCAGTCCTGCCTGCCCACCTGGGCTGTGGTTCCTCTTCTTGGCGGCAGCTGGAAGAACTAAGACAGTAGACGGGTTAGCACTGAACAACAAAGGTACACAAGTCATTGAAAATCGATATAGATGTATAATTGAAAAGAGGGACTTGACTTTAAAGTGAACATTAACTTTATGTATAGTATTTACTTTGAAAGAATGATAGTGTACGATAACTTTACTTTGAATGCCCTACAGTTGCCATTAAAAGACTATCCACACATTACATCCATACATACATTCAGGCCTGAAGTTCCATCCATGCATCCGTCTCCACCACTGCAATAGATGTAGAAAAAAAATTCACTTCCCTTTGTTTCCGTCCATGTCTGGCTGTTGGTGGGCAAGTCTGGTCCAGTCCTGCCTGCCCACCTGGGCTGTGGTTCCTCTTCTTGGCGGCAGCTGGAAGAACTAAGACAGTAGACGGGTTAGCACTGAACAACAAAGGTACACAAGTCATTGAAAATCGATATAGATGTATAATTGAAAAGAGGGACTTGACTTTAAAGTGAACATTAACTTTATGTATAGTATTTACTTTGAAAGAATGATAGTGTACGATAACTTTACTTTGAATGCCCTACAGTTGCCATTAAAAGACTATCCACACATTACATCCATACATACATTCAGGCCTGAGGTTCCATCCATACATCGATCTCCACCACAGCAATAGACGTAGAAAAAAAATTTCACTTCCCTTTGCTTGCGTCCATGTCTGGCTATTGGTGGGCAAGTCAGGTCCAGTCCTGCCTGCCCACCTGGGCTGTGGTTCCTCTTCTTGACTGCAGCTGGAAGAACTAAGACAGTAGACAGGTTAGCACTGAACAACAAAGCTACATAAGTCATTGAAAATCGATATAGATGTATAATTGAAAAGAGGGTCTTGACTTTAAAGTGAACATTAACTTTATGTATAGTATTTACTTTGAAAGAATGATAGTGTACGGGAACTTTACTTTGAATGCCCTACAGTTGCCATTAAAAGACGATCCACACATTACATCCATACATACATTCAAGCCTGAGGTTCCATCTATACATCGATCTCCACCACAGCAATAGACGTAGAAAAAAAATTTCACTTCCCTTTGCTTGCGTCCTTGTCTGGCTGTTGGTGGGCAAGTCAGGTCCAGTCCTGCCTGCCCACCTGGGCTGTCGTTCCTCTTCTTGACTGCAGCTGGAAGAACTAAGACAGTAGACGGGTTAGCACTGAACAACAAAGGTACATAAGTCATTGAAAATCGATATAGATGTATAATTGAAAAGAGGGTCTTGACTTTAAAGTGAACATTAACTCTATGTATAGTCTTTAATTTTAATGAATGATAGTGAATGGGAACTTTACTTTGAAAGCCCTACAGTTGCCATTAAAAGACGATCCACACATTACATCCATACATACATTCAGGCCTGAGGTTCCATCCATGCATCCATCTCCACCACCGCAATAGACGTAGAAAAAAAATTCACTTCCCTTTGTTTGCGTCCATGTCTGGCTGTTGGTGGGCAAGTCAGGTCCAGTCCTGCCTCCTCACCTGGGCTGTGGTTTCTCTTCTTGGCGGCAGCTGGAAGAACTAAGACAGTAGGTGGATTAGCGCTAAACAACAAAGGTACATAAGTCATTGAAAATCGATATAGATGTATAATTGAAAAGAGGGACTTGACTTTAAAGTGAACATTAACTTTATGTATAGTCTTTACTTTGAATGAATGATAGTGTACGGGAACTTTACTTTGAATGCCCTACAGTTGCCATTAAAAGACTATCCACACATTACATCCATACATACATTCAGGCCTGAAGTGCCATCCATGCATCCATCTCCACCACTGCAATAGACGTAGAAAAAAAATTTCACTTCCCTTTGTTTGCGTCCATATCTGGCTGTTGGTGGGCAAGTCAGGTCCAGTCCTGCCTGCCCACCTTGGCTGTGGTTCCTCTTATTGGCGGCAGCTGGAAGAACTAAGACAGTAGACAGGTTAGCACTGAACAACAAAGGTACATAAGTCATTGAAAATTGATATAGATGTATAATTGAAAAGAGGGACTTGACTTTAAAGTGAACATTAACTTTATATAGTCTTTACTTTGAATGAATGATAGTGTACGGGAACTTTACTTTGAATGCCCTACAGTTACCATTAAAAGACGATCCACACATTACATCCATACATACATTCAGGCCTGAAGTTCCATCCATGCATCCATCTCCACCACTGCAATAGACGTAGAAAAAAAAATCCACTTCCCTTTGTTTGCGTCCATGTCTGGCTGTTGGTGGGCAAGTCAGGTCCAGTCCTGCCTGCCCACCTGGGCTGTGGTTCCTCTTCTTGGCGGCAGCTGGAAGAACTAAGACAGTAGACGGGTTATCACTAACCCGTCAAGGGTACATAAGTCATTGAAAATCGATATAGATGTATAATTGAAAAGAGGGACTTTAAAGTGAACATTACCTTTATGTATAGTCTTTACTTTGAATGAATGATAGTGTACGGGAACTTTACTTTGAATGCCCTACAGTTGCCATTAAAAGACTATCCACACATTACATCCATACATACATTCAGGCCTGAAGTTCCAACCATGCATCCGTCTCCACCACTGCAATAGACGTAGAAAAAAAATTCACTTCCCTTTGTTTGCGTCCATGTCTGGCTGTTGGTGGGCAAGTCAGGTCCAGTCCTGTCTGCCCACCTGGGCTGTGGTTCCTCTTCTTGGCGGCAGCTGGAAGAACTAAGACGGTAGACGGGTTAGCACTGAACAACAAAGGTACATAAGTCATTGAAAATCGATATAGATGTATAATTTAAAAGAGGGACTTGACTTTAAAGTGAACATTAACTATATGTATCGTCTTTACTTTGAATGAATGATAGTGTACGGGAACTTTACTTTGAATGCCCTACAGTTGCCATTAAAAGACTATCCACACATCACATCCATACATACATTCAGGCCTGAAGTTCCATCCATGCATCCGTCTCCACCACTGCAATAGATGTAGAAAAAAAATTTCACTTCCCTTTGTTTGCGTCCATGTCTGGCTGTTGGTGGGCTAGTCTGGTCCAGTCATGCCTGCCCACCTGGGCTGTGGTTCCTCTTCTTGGCGGCAGCTGGAAGAACTAAGACAGTAGACGGGTTAGCACTGAACAACAAAGGTACATAAGTCATTGAAAATCGATATAGATGTATAATTGAAAAGAGGGACTTGACTTTAAAGTGAACATTAACTTTATGTATAGTCTTTACTTTGAATGAATGATAGTGTACGGGAACTTTACTTTGAATGCCCTACAGTTGCCATTAAAAGACGATCCACACATTACATCCATACATACATTCAGGCCTGAAGTTCCATCCATCCATGCATCCGTCTACACCACTGCAATAGACGTAGAAAAAAAATTTCACTTCCCTTTGTTTGCGTCCATGTCTGGCTGTTGGTGGGCAAGACGGGTCCAGTCCTGTCTGCCCACCTGGGCCGTGGTTCCTCTTCTTGGCGGCAGCTGGAAGAACTAAGACAGTAGACGGGTTAGCACTGAACAACAGAGGTACATAAGTCATTGACAATTGATATAGATGTATAATTGAAAAGAGGGACTTGACTTTAAAGTGAACATTAACTTTATGTATAGTCTTTACTTTGAATGAATGATAGTGTACGGGAACTTTACTTTGAATGCCCTACAGTTAACATTAAAAGACGATCCACACATTACAACCATACATACATTCAGGCCTGGAGTTCCATCCATGCATCCGTCTCCACCACTGCAATAGACGTAGAAAAATAATTCACTTCCCTTTGTTTGCGTCCATGTCTGGCTGTTGGTGGGCAACTCAGGTCCAGTCCTGTCTGCCCACCTGGGCTGTGGTTCCTCTTCTTGGCGGCAGCTGGAAGAACTAAGACAGTAGACGGGTTAGCACTGAACAAGAAAGGTACATAAATCATTGAAAATCGATATAGATGTATAATTGAAAAGAGGGTCTCGATTTTAAAGTGAACATCAAATCTATGTATACTCTTTAATTTGAATGAATGATAGTGTACGGGAACTTTACTTTGAATGCCCCACAGTTGCCATTAAAAGACGATCCACACACTACATCCATACATACATTCAGGCCTGAGGTTCCATCCATGCATCCATCTCCACCACTGCAATAGATGTAAAAAAAAAATTTCACTTCCCTTTGTTTGCGTCCATGTCTGGCTGTTGGTGGGCAAGTCAGGTCCAGTCCTGCCTGCCCACCTGGGCTGTGGTTCCTCTTCTTGGCGGCAGCTGGAAGAACTAAGACAGTAGACGGATTAGCACTGAACAAAAAAGGTACATAAATCATTGAAAATTGATATAGATGTATAATTGAAAAGAGGGACTTGACTTTAAAGTGAACATTAACTTTATGTATAGTCTTTACTTTGAATGAATGATAGTGTACGGGAACTTTACTTTGAATGCCCTACAGTTGCCATTAAAAGACGATCCACACATTACATCCATACATACATTCAGGCCTGAGGTTCCATCCATACATCGATCTCCACCACAGCAATAGACGTAGAAAAAAAATTTCACTTCCCTTTGCTTGCGTCCATGTCTGGCTGTTGGTGGGCAAGTCAGGTCCAGTCCTGTCTGCCCACCTGGACTGTGGTTCCTCTTCTTGACTGCAGCTGGAAGAACTAAGACAGTAGACGGGTTAGCACTGAACAACAAAGGTACATAAGTCATTGAAAATCGATATAGATGTATAATTGAAAAGAGGGTCTTGACTTCAAAGTGAACATTAACTATATGTATAGTCTTTAATTTTAATGAATGATAGTGAACGGGAACTTTACTTTGAAAGCCCTACAGTTGCCATTAAAAGACGATCCACACATTACATCCATACATACATTCAGGCCTGAGGTTCCATCCATGCATCCATCTCCACCACCGCAATAGACGTAGAAAAAAAATTCACTTCCCTTTGTTTGCGTCCATGTCTGGCTGTTGGTGGGCAAATCTGGTCCAGTACTGCCTGCCCACCTGGGCTGTGGTTCCTCTTCTTGGCGGCAGCTGGAAGAACTAAGACAGTAGACGGGTTAGCACTGAACAACAAAGGTACATAAGTCATTGAAAATCGATATAGATGTATAATTGAAAAGAGGGACTTGACTTTAAAGTGAACATTAACTTTATGTATAGTCTTTACTTTGAATGAATGATAGTGTACGGGAACTTTACTTTGAATGCCCTACAGTTGCCATTAAAAGACGATCCACACATTACATCCATACATACATTCAGGCCTGAAGTTCCATCCATCCATGCATCCGTCTACACCACTGCAATAGACGTAGAAAAAAAATTTCACTTCCCTTTGTTTGCGTCCATGTCTGGCTGTTGGTGGGCAAGACGGGTCCAGTCCTGTCTGCCCACCTGGGCCGTGGTTCCTCTTCTTGGCGGCAGCTGGAAGAACTAAGACAGTAGACGGGTTAGCACTGAACAACAGAGGTACATAAGTCATTGAAAATTGATATAGATGTATAATTGAAAAGAGGGACTTGACTTTAAAGTGAACATTAACTTTATGTATAGTCTTTACTTTGAATGAATGATAGTGTACGGGAACTCTACTTTGAATGCCCTACAGTTAACATTAAAAGACGATCCACACATTACATCCATACATACATTCAGGCCTGGAGTTCCATCCATGCATCCGTCTCCAGCACTGCAATAGGCGTAGAAAAATAATTCACTTCCCTTTGTTTGCGTCCATGTCTGGCTGTTGGTGGGCAACTCAGGTCCAGTCCTGTCTGCCCACCTGGGCTGTGATTCCTCTTCTTTGCGGCAGCTGGAAGAACTAAGACAGTAGACGGGTTAGCACTGAACAAGAAAGGTACATAAATCATTGAAAATCGATATAGATGTATAATTGAAAAGAGGGTCTCGATTTTAAAGTGAACATCAAATCTATGTATACTCTTTAATTTTAATGAATGATAGTGTACGGGAACTTTACTTTGAATGCCCCACAGTTGCCATTAAAAGACGATCCACACACTACATCCATACATACATTCAGGCCTGAGGTTCCATCCATGCATCCATCTCCACCACTGCAATAGATGTAGAAAAAAAATTTCACTTCCCTTTGTTTGCGTCCATGTCTGGCTGTTGGTGGGCAAGTCAGGTCCAGTCCTGCCTGCCCACCTGGGCTGTGGTTCCTCTTCTTGGCGGCAGCTGGAAGAACTAAGACAGTAGACGGGTTAGCACTGAACAAAAAAGGTACATAAATCATTGAAAATTGATATAGATGTATAATTGAAAAGAGGGACTTGACTTTAAAGTGAACATTAACTTTATGTATAGTCTTTACTTTGAATGAATGATAGTGTACGGGAACTTTACTTTGAATGCCCTACAGTTGCCATTAAAAGACGATCCACACATTACATCCATACATACATTCAGGCCTGAGGTTCCATCCATACATCGATCTCCACCACAGCAATAGACGTAGAAAAAAAATTTCACTTCCCTTTGCTTGCGTCCATGTCTGGCTGTTGGTGGGCAAGTCAGGTCCAGTCCTGTCTGCCCACCTGGACTGTGGTTCCTCTTCTTGACTGCAGCTGGAAGAACTAAGACAGTAGACGGGTTAGCACTGAACAACAAAGGTACATAAGTCATTGAAAATCGATATAGATGTATAATTGAAAAGAGGGTCTTGACTTTAAAGTGAACATTAACTCTATGTATAGTCTTTAATTTTAATGAATGATAGTGAACGGGAACTTTACTTTGAAAGCCCTACAGTTGCCATTAAAAGACGATCCACACATTACATCCATACATACATTCAGGCCTGAGGTTCCATCCATGCATCCATCTCCACCACTGCAATAGACGTAGAAAAAAAATTCACTTCCCTTTGTTTGCGTCCATGTCTGGCTGTTGGTGGGCAAGTCAGGTCCAGTCCTGCCTGCTCACCTGGGCTGTGGTTTCTCTTCTTGGCGGCAGCTGGAAGAACTAAGACAGTAGGTGGATTAGCACTAAACAACAAAGGTACATAAGTCATTGAAAATCGATATAGATGTATAATTGAAAAGAGGGACTTGACTTTAAAGTGAACATTAACTTTATGTATAGTCTTTACTTTGAATGAATGATAGTGTACGGGAACTTTACTTTGAATGCCCTACAGTTGCCATTAAAAGACGATCCACACATTACATCCATACATACATTCAGGCCTGAAGTTCCATCCATGCATCCATCTCCACCACTGCAATAGACGTAGAAAAAAAATTTCACTTCCCTTTGTTTGCGTCCATGTCTGGCTGTTGGTGGGCAAGTCAGGTCCAGTCCTGCCTGCCCACCTTGGCTGTGGTTCCTCTTATTGGCGGCAGCTGGAAGAACTAAGACAGTAGACAGGTTAGCACTGAACAACAAAGGTACATAAGTCATTGAAAATTGATATAGATGTATAATTGAAAAGAGGGACTTGACTTTAAAGTGAACATTAACTTTATATAGTCTTTACTTTGAATGAATGATAGTGTACGGGACCTTTACTTTGAATGCCCTACAGTTACCATTAAAAGACGATCCACACATTACATCCATACATACATTCAGGCCTGAAGTTCCATCCATGCATCCATCTCCACCACTGCAATAGACGTAGAAAAAAAAATCCACTTCCCTTTGTTTGCGTCCATGTCTGGCTGTTGGTGGGCAAGTCAGGTCCAGTCCTGCCTGCCCACCTGGGCTGTGGTTCCTCTTCTTGGCGGCAGCTGGAAGAACTAAGACAGTAGACGGGTTAGCACTAACCCGTCAAGGGTACATAAGTCATTGAAAATCGATATAGATGTATAATTGAAAAGAGGGACTTTAAAGTGAACATTACCTTTATGTATAGTCTTTACTTTGAATGAATGATAGTGTACGGAAACTTTACTTTGAATGCCCTACAGTTGCCATTAAAAGACTATCCACACATTACATCCATACATACATTCAGGCCTGAAGTTCCATCCATGCATCCGTCTCCACCACTGCAATAGAGGTAGAAAAAAAAATTCACTTCCCTTTGTTTGCGTCCATGTCTGGCTGTTGGTGGGCAAGTCAGGTCCAGTCCTGCCTGCCCACCTGGGCTGTGGTTCCTCTTCTTGGCGGCAGCTGGAAGAACTAAGACAGTAGACGGGTTAGCACTGAACAACAAAGGTACATAAGTCATTGAAAATCGATATAGATGTATAATTGAAAAGAGGGACTTGACTTTAAAGTGAACATTAACTATATGTATAGTCTTTACTTTGAATGAATGATAGTGTACGGGAACTTTACTTTGAATGCCCTACAGTTGCCATTAAAAGACTATCCACACATTACATCCATACATACATTCAGGCCTGAAGTTCCATCCATGCATCCGTCTCCACCACTGCAATAGATGTAGAAAAAAAATTTCACTTCCCTTTGTTTGCGTCCATGTCTGGCTGTTGGTGGGCAAGTCAGGTCCAGTCCTGCCTGCCCACCTGGGCTGTGGTTCCTCTTCTTGGCGGCAGCTGGAAGAACTAAGACAGTAGACGGGTTAGCACTGAACAACAAAGGTACATAAGTCATTGAAAATCGATATAGATGTATAATTGAAAAGAGGGACTTGACTTTAAAGTGAACATTAACTTTAAGTATAGTATTTACTTTGAAAGAATGATAGTGTACGGGAACTTTACTTTGAATGCCCTACAGTTGCCATTAAAAGACGATCCACACATTACATCCATACATACATTCCGGCCTGAGGTTCCATCCATACATCGATCTCCACCACAGCAATAGACGTAGAAAAAAAAATTTCACTTCCCTTTGCTTGCGTCCATGTCTGGCTGTTGGTGGGCAAGTCAGGTCCAGTCCTGCCTGCCCACCTGGGCTGTGGTTCCTCTTCTTGACTGCAGCTGGAATAAGTAAGACAGTAGACGGGTTAGCACTGAAAAACAAAGGTACATAAGTCATTGAAAATCGATATAGATGTATAATTGAAAAGAGGGTCTTGACTTTAAAGTGAACATTAACTTTATGTATAGTCTTTACTTTGAATGAATGATAGTGTACGGGAACTTTACTTTGAATGCGCTACAGTTGCCATTAAAAGACGATCCACACATTACATCCATACATACATTCAGGCCTGAGGTTCCATCCATGCATCCATCTCCACCACTGCAATAGACGTAGAAAAAAAAATTCACTTCCCTTTGTTTGCGTCCATGTCTGGCTGTTGGTGGGCAAGTCAGGTCCAGTCCTGCCTGCTCACCTGGGCTGTGGTTTCTCTTCTTGGCGGCAGCTGGAAGAACTAAGACAGTAGGTGGGTTAGCACTGAACAAGAAAGGTACATAAATCATTGAAAATCGATATAGATGTATAATTGAAAAGAGGGTCTCGATTTTAAAGTGAACATCAACTCCATGTCTACCCTATAATTCCACTGAATGATAGCGTACGGGAACTTTACTTTGAATGCCCCACAGTTGCCATTAAAAGACGATCTACACACTACATCCATACATACATTCAGGCCTGAGGTTCCATCCATGCATCCATCTCGACCACTGCAATAGATGTAGAAAAAAATTTCACTTCCCTTTGTTTGCGTCCATGTCTGGCTGTTGGTGGGCAAGTCAGGTCCAGTCCTGCCTGCCCACCTGGGCTGTGGTTCCTCTTCTTGGCGGCAGCTGGAAGAACTAAGACAGTAGACGGGTTAGCACTGAACAACAAAGGTACATAAGTCATTGAAAATTGATATAGATGTATAATTGAAAAGAGGGACTTGACTTTAAAGTGAACATTAACTTTATGTATAGTCTTTACTTTGAATGAATGATAGTGTACGGGAACTTTACTTTGAATGCCCTACAGTTGCCATTAAAAGACGATCCACTCATTACATCCATACATACATTCAGGCCTGAGGTTCCATCCATACATCGATCTCCACCACAGCAATAGACGTAGAAAAAAAATTTCACTTCCCTTTGTTTGCGTCCATGTCTGGCTGTTGGTGGGCAAGTCAGGTCCAGTCCTGTCTGCCCACCTGGGCTGTGGTTCCTCTTCTTGGCGGCAGCTGGAAGAACTAAGACAGTAGACGGGTTAGCACTGAACAACAAAGGTACATAAGTCATTGAAAATCGATATAGATGTATAATTGAAAAGAGGGTCTTGACTTTAAAGTGAACATTAACTATATGTATAGTCTTTAATTTTAATGAATGATAGTGAACGGGAATTTTATTTTGAATGCCCTACAGTTGCCATTAAAAGACTATCCACACATTACATCCATACATACATTCAGGCCTGAAGTGCCATCCATGCATCCATCTCCACCACTGCAATAGACGTAGAAAAAAATTTCACTTCCCTTTGTTTGCGTCCATATCTGGCTGTTGGTGGGCAAGTCAGGTCCAGTCCTGCCTGCCAACCTTGGCTGTGGTTCCTCTTCTTGGCGGCAGCTGGAAGAACTAAGACAGTAGACAGGTTAGCACTGAACAACAAAGGTACATAAGTCATTGAAAATTGATATAGATGTATAATTGAAAAGAGGGACTTGACTTTAAAGTGAACATTAACTTTATATAGTCTTTACTTTGAATGAATGATAGTGTACGGGAACTTTACTTTGAATGCCCTACAGTTACCATTAAAAGACGATCCACACATTACATCCATACATACATTCAGGCCTGAAGTTCCATCCATGCATCCATCTCCACCACTGCAATAGACGTAGAAAAAAAATCCACTTCCCTTTGTTTGCGTCTATGTCTGGCTATTGGTGGGCAAGTCAGGTCCAGTCCTGCCTGCCCCCCTGGGCTGTGGTTCCTCTTCTTGGCGGCAGCTGGAAGAACTAAGACAGTAGACGGGTTAGCACTAACCCGTCAAGGGTACATAAGTCATTGAAAATCCATATAGATGTATAATTGAAAAGAGGGACTTGACTTTAAAGTGAACATTACCTTTATGTATAGTCTTTACTTTGAATGAATGATAGTGTACGGGAACTTTACTTTGAATGCCCTACAAGTGCCATTAAAAGACTATCCACACATTACATCCATACATACATTCAGGCCTGAAGTTCCATCCATGCATCCGTCTCCACCACTGCAATAGAGGTAGAAAAAAAAATTCACTTCCCTTTGTTTGCGTCCATGTCTGGCTGTTGGTGGGCAAGTCAGGTCCAGTCCTGCCTGCCCACCTGGGCTGTGGTTCCTCTTCTTGACGGCAGCTGGAAGAACTAAGACAGTAGACTGGTTAGCACTGAACAACAAAGGTACATAAGTCATTGAAAATCGATATAGATGTATAATTGAAAAGAGGGACTTGACTTTAAAGTGAACATTAACTTTATGTATAGTCTTTACTTTGAATGAATGATAGTGTACGGGAACTTTACTTTGAATGCCCTACAGTTGCCATTAAAAGACGATCCACACATTACATCCATACATACATTCAGGCCTGAGGTTCCATCCATACATCGATCTCAACCACAGCAATAGACGTAGAAAAAAATTTTCACTTCCCTTTGCTTGCGTCCATGTCTGGCTGTTGGTGGGCAAGTCAGGTCCAGTCCTGCATGCCCACCTGGGCTGTGGTTCCTCTTCTTGACTGCAGCTGGAATAACTAAGACAGTAGACGGGTTAGCACAGAACAACAAAGGTACATAAGTCATTGAAAATCGATATAGATGTATAATTGAAAAGAGGGTCTTGACTTTAAAGTGAACATTAACTTTATGTATTGTCTTTACTTTGAATGAATGATAGTGTACGGGAACTTTACTTTGAATGCCCTACAGTTGCCATTAAAAGACGATCCACACATTACATCCATACATACATTCAGGCCTGAGGTTCCATCCATGCATCCATCTCCACCACTGCAATAGACGTAGAAAAAAAAATTCACTTCCCTTTGTTTGCGTCCATGTCTGGCTGTTGGTGGGCAAGTCAGGTCCAGTCCTGTCTGCCCACCTGGGCTGTGGTTCCTCTTCTTGGCGGCAGCTGGAAGAACTAAGACAGTAGACGGGTTAGCACTGAACAACAAAGGTACACAAGTCATTGAAAATCGATATAGATGTATAATTGAAAAGAGAGACTTGACTTTAAAGGGAATATTAACTTTATGTATAGTCTTTTGAATGAATGATAGTGTACGGGAACTTTACTTTGAATGCCCTACAGTTGCCATTAAAAGACGATCCACACATTACATCCATACATACATTCCGGCCTGAGGTTCCATCCATACATCGATCTCCACCACAGCAATAGACGTAGAAAAAAAAATTTCACTTCCCTTTGCTTGCGTCCATGTCTGGCTGTTGGTGGGCAAGTCAGGTCCAGTCCTGCCTGCCCACCTGGGCTGTGGTTCCTCTTCTTGACTGCAGCTGGAATAAGTAAGACAGTAGACGGGTTAGCACTGAAAAACAAAGGTACATAAGTCACTGAAAATCGATATAGATGTATAATTGAAAAGAGGATCTTGACTTTAAAGTGAACATTAACTTTATGTATAGTCTTTACTTTGAATGAATGATAGTGTACGGGAACTTTACTTTGAATGCGCTACAGTTGCCATTAAAAGACGATCCACACATTACATCCATACATACATTCAGGCCTGAGGTTCCATCCATGCATCCATCTCCACCACTGCAATAGACGTAGAAAAAAAAATCACTTCCCTTTGTTTGCGTCCATGTCTGGCTGTTGGTGGACAAGTCAGGTCCAGTCCTGCCTGCTCACCTGGGCTGTGGTTTCTCTTCTTGGCGGCAGCTGGAAGAACTAAGACAGTAGGTGGGTTAGCACTGAACAACAAAGGTACATAAGTCATTGAAAATCGATATAGATGTATAATTGAAAAGAGGGATTTGACTTTAAAGTGAACATTAACTTTATGTATAGTCTTTACTTTGAATGAATGATAGTGTACGGGAACTTTACTTTGAATGCCCTACAGTTGCCATTAAAAGACGATCCACACATTACATCCATACATACTTTCAGACCTGAAGTTCCATCCATGCATCCGTCTCCACCACTGCAATAGACGTAGAAAAAAAATTCACCTCCTTTTGTTTGCGTCCATGTCTGGCTGTTGGTGGGCAAGTCAGGTCCAGTCCTGTCTGCCCACCTGGGCTGTGGTTCCTCTTCTTGGCGGCAGCTGGAAGAGCTAAGACAGTAGACGGGTTAGCACTGAACAACAACGGTACACAAGTCATTGAAAATCGATATAGATGTATAATTGAAAAGAGAGACTTGACTTTAAAGGGAATATTAATTTTATGTATAGTCTTTTGAATGAATGATAGTGTACGGGAACTTTACTTTGAATGCCCTACAGTTGCCATTAAAAGACGATCCACACATTACATCCATACATACATTCCGGCCTGAAGTTCCATCCATGCATCCGTCTAAACCACTGCAATAGACGTAGAAAAAAAATTTCACTTCCCTTTGTTTGCGTCCATGTCTGGCTGTTGGTGGGCAAGTCAGGTCCAGTCCTGCCTGCCCACCTGGGCTGTGGTTCCTCTTCTTGGCGGCAGCTGGAAGAGCTAAGACAGTAGACGGGTTAGCACTGAACAACAAAGGTACATAAGTCATTGAAAATCGATATAGATGTATAATTGAAAAGAGGGACTTGACTTTAAAGTGAACATTAACTTTATGTATAGTATTTACTTTGAATGAATGATAGTGTACGGGAACTTTACTTTGAATGCCCTACAGTTGCCATTAAAAGACGATCCACACATTACATCCATACATACTTTCAGGCCTGAGGTTCCATCCATGCATCCATCTCCACCACAGCAATAGACGTAGAAAAAAAATTTCACTTCCCTTTGTTTGCGTCCATGTCTGGCTGTTGGTGGGCAAGTCAGGTCCAGTCCTGCCTGCCCACCTGGGCTGTGGTTCCTCTTCTTGGCTGCAGCTTGAAGAACTAAGACAGTAGACGGGTTAGCACTGAACAACAAAGGTACATAAGTCATTGAAAATCGATATAGATGTATAATTGAAAAGAGGGACTTGACTTTAAAGTGAACATTAACTTTATGTATAGTCTTTACTTTGAATGAATGATAGTGTACGGGAACTTTACTTTGAATGCCCTACAGTTGCCATTAAAAGACGATCCACACATTACATCCATATATACATTCAGGCCTGAGGTTCCATCCATGCATCCATCTCCACCACAGCAATAGACGTAAAAAAAAAAAATTCACTTCCCTTTGTTTGCGTCCATGTCTGGCTGTTGGTGGGCAAGTCAGGTCCAGTCCTGCCTGCCCACCTGGGCTGTGGTTCCTCTTCTTGGCTGCAGCTTGAAGAACTAAGACAGTAGACGGGTTAGCACTGAACAACAAAGGTACATAAGTCATTGAAAATCGATATAGATGTATAATTTAAAAGAGAGACTTGACTTTAAAGTAAACATTAAGTTTATGTATAGTCTTTACTTTGAATGAATGATAGTGTACGGGAACTTCACTTTGAATGCCCTACAGTTGCCATTAAAAGACTATCCACACATTACATCCATACATACATTCAGGCCTGAGGTTCCATCCATGCATCCATCTCCACCACATCAATAGACGTAGAAAAAAAATTTCACTTCCCTTTGTTTGCGTCCATGTCTGGCTGTTGGTGGGCAAGTCAGGTCCAGTCCTGTCTGCCCACCTGGGCCGTGGTTCCTCTTCTTGGCGGCAGCTGGAAGAACTAAGACAGTAGACGGGTTAGCACTGAACAACAAAGGTACATAAGTCATTGAAAATTGATATAGATGTATAATTGAAAAGAGGGACTTGACTTTAAAGTGAACATTAACTTTATGTATAGTCTTTACTTTGAATGAATGATAGTGTACGGGAACTTTACTTTGAATGCCCTACAGTTAACATTAAAAGACGATCTACACATTACATCCATACATACATTCAGGCCTGGAGTTCCATCCATGCATCCGTCTCCACCACTGCAATAGACGTAGAAAAATAATTCACTTCCCTTTGTTTGCGTCCATGTCTGGCTGTTGGTGGGCAACTCAGGTCCAGTCCTGTCTGCCCACCTGGGCTGTGGTTCCTCTTCTTGGCGGCAGCTGGAAGAACTAAGACAGTAGGTGGGTTAGCACTGAACAAGAAAGGTACATAAATCATTGAAAATCGATATAGATGTATAATTGAAAAGAGGGTCTCGATTTTAAAGTGAACATCAAATCTATGTATACTCTTTAATTTTAATGAATGATAGTGTACGGGAACTTTACTTTGAATGCCCCACAGTTGCCATTAAAAGACGATCCACACACTACATCCATACATACATTCAGGCCTGAGGTTCCATCCATGCATCCATCTCCACCACTGCAATAGATGTAAAAAAAAAATTTCACTTCCCTTTGTTTGCGTCCATGTCTGGCTGTTGGTGGGCAAGTCAGGTCCAGTCCTGCCTGCCCACCTGGGCTGTGGTTCCTCTTCTTGGCGGCAGCTGGAAGAACTAAGACAGTAGACGGGTTAGCACTGAACAACAAAGGTACATAAATCATTGAAAATTGATATAGATGTATAATTGAAAAGAGGGACTTGACTTTAAAGTGAACATTAACTTTATGTATAGTCTTTACTTTGAATGAATGATAGTGTACGGGAACTTTACTTTGAATGCCCTACAGTTGCCATTAAAAGACGATCCACACATTACATCCATACATACATTCAGGCCTGAGGTTCCATCCATACATCGATCTCCACCACAGCAATAGACGTAGAAAAAAAATTTCACTTCCCTTTGCTTGCGTCCATGTCTGGCTGTTGGTGGGCAAGTCAGGTCCAGTCCTGTCTGCCCACCTGGACTGTGGTTCCTCTTCTTGACTGCAGCTGGAAGAACTAAGACAGTAGACGGGTTAGCACTGAACAACAAAGGTACATAAGTCATTGAAAATCGATATAGATGTATAATTGAAAAGAGGGTCTTGACTTCAAAGTGAACATTAACTATATGTATAGTCTTTAATTTTAATGAATGATAGTGAACGGGAACTTTACTTTGAAAGCCCTACAGTTGCCATTAAAAGACGATCCACACATTACATCCATACATACATTCAGGCCTGAGGTTCCATCCATGCATCCATCTCCACCACTGCAATAGACGTAGAAAAAAAAATTCACTTCCCTTTGTTTGCGTCCATGTCTGGCTGTTGGTGGGCAAGTCAGGTCCAGTCCTGCCTGCTCACCTGGGCTGTGGTTTCTCTTCTTGGCGGTAGCTGGGAGAACTAAGACAGTAGGTGGGTTAGCACTGAACAACAAAGGTACATAAGTCATTGAAAATCGATATAGATGTATAATTGAAAAGAGGGACTTGACTTTAAAGTGAACATTAACTTTATGTATAGTCTTTACTTTGAATGAATGATAGTGTACGGGAACTTTACTTTGAATGCCCTACAGTTGCCATTAAAAGACGATCCACACATTACATCCATACATACATTCAGGCCTGAAGTTCCATCCATGCATCCATCTCCACCACTGCAATAGACGTAGAAAAAAAATTTCACTTCCCTTTGTTTGCGTCCATGTCTGGCTGTTGGTGGGCAAGTCAGGTCCAGTCCTGCCTGCCCACCTGGGCTGTGGTTCCTCTTCTTGGCGGCAGCTGGAAGAACTAAGACAGTAGACGGGTTAGCACTGAACAACAAAGGTACATAAATCATTGAAAATTGATATAGATGTATAATTGAAAAGAGGGACTTGACTTTAAAATGAACATTAACTTTATATAGTCATTACTTTGAATGAATGATAGTGTACGGGACCTTTACTTTGAATGCCCTACAGTTACCATTAAAAGACGATCCACACATTACATCCATACATACATTCAGGCCTGAAGTTCCATCCATGCATCCATCTCCACCACTGCAATAGACGTAGAAAAAAAAATCCACTTCCCTTTGTTTGCGTCCATGTCTGGCTGTTGGTGGGCAAGTCAGATCCAGTCCTGCCTGCCCACCTGGGCTGTGGTTCCTCTTCTTGGCGGCAGCTGGAAGAACTAAGACAGTAGACGGGTTAGCACTAACCCGTCAAAGGTACATAAGTCATTGAAAATAGAAATAGATCAATAATTGAAAAGAGGGACTTTAAGGTGAACATTAACTTTATGTATAGTCTTTACTTTGAATGAATGATAGTGTACGGGAACTTTACTTTGAATGCCCTACAGTTGCCATTAAAAGACGATCCACACATTACATCCATACATACATTCAGGCCTGAAGTTCCATCCATGCATCCGTCTCCACCACTGCAATAGAGGTAGAAAAAAAAATTCACTTCCCTTTGTTTGCGTCCATGTCTGGCTGTTGGTGGGCAAGTCAGGTCCAGTCCTGCCTGCCCACCTGGGCTGTGGTTCCTCTTCTTGGCGGCAGCTGGAAGAACTAAGACGGTAGACTGGTTAGCACTGAACAACAAAGGTACATAAGTCATTGAAAATCGATATAGATGTATAATTTAAAAGAGGGTCTTGACTTTAAAGTGAACATTAACTCTATGTATAGTCTTTAATTTTAATGAATGATAGTGAACGGGAACTTTACTTTGAATGCCCTACAGTTGCCATTAAAAGACGATCCACACATTACATCCATACATACATTCAGGCCTGAGGTTCCATCCATGCATCCATCTCCACCACCGCAATAGACGTAGAAAAAAAATTCACTTCCCTTTGTTTGCGTCCATGTCTGGCTGTTGGTGGGCAAGTCAGGTCCAGTCCTGCCTGCTCACCTGGGCTGTGGTTTCTCTTCTTGGCGGCAGCTGGAAGAACTAAGACAGTAGGTGGATTAGCACTAAACAACAAAGGTACATAAGTCATTGAAAATCGATATAGATGTATAATTGAAAAGAGGGACTTGACTTTAAAGTGAACATTAACTTTATGTATAGTCTTTACTTTGAATGAATGATAGTGTACGGGAACTTTACTTTGAATGCCCTACAGTTGCCATTAAAAGACGATCCACACATTACATCCATACATACATTCAGGCCTGAAGTTCCATCCATGCATCCGTCTCCACCACTGCAATAGACGTAGAAAAAAAATTTCACTTCCCTTTGTTTGCGTCCATGTCTGGCTGTTGGTGGGCAAGTCAGGTCCAGTCCTGCCTGCCCACCTGGGCTGTGGTTCCTCTTCTTGGCGGCAGCTGGAAGAACTAAGACAGTAGACGGGTTAGCACTGAACAACAAAGGTACATAAGTCATTGAAAATTGATATAGATGTATAATTGAAAAGAGGGACTTGACTTTAAAGTGAACATTAACTTTATGTATAGTCATTACTTTGAATGAATGATAGTGTACGGGAACTTTACTTTGAATGCCCTATAGTTACCATTAAAAGACGATCCACACATTACATCCATACATACATTCAGGCCTGAAGTTCCATCCATGCATCCATCTCCACCACTGCAATAGACGTAGAAAAAAAATCCACTTCCCTTTGTTTGCGTCTATGTCTGGCTATTGGTGGGCAAGTCAGGTCCAGTCCTGCCTGCCCACCTGGGCTGTGGTTCCTCTTCTTGGCGGCAGCTGGAAGAACTAAGACAGTAGACGGGTTAGCACTGAACCCGTCAAAGGTACATAAGTCATTGAAAATCGATATAGTTGTATAATTGAAAAGAGGGACTTGCCTTTAAAGTGAACAGTAACTTTATGTATAGTCTTTACTTTGAATGAATGATAGTGTACGGGAACTTTACTTTGAATGCCCTACAGTTGCCATTAAAAGACGATCCACACATTACATCCATACATACATTCAGGCCTGAAGTTCCATCCATGCATCCGTCTCCACCACTGCAATAGACGTAGAAAAAAAAATTCACTTCCCTTTGTTTGCGTCCATGTCTGGCTGTTGGTGGGCAAGTCAGGTCCAGTCCTGTCTGCCCACCTGGGCTGTGGTTCCTCTTCTTGACTGCAGCTGGAATAAGTAAGACAGTAGGCGGGTTAGCACTGAAAAACAAAGGTACATAAGTCATTGAAAATCGATATAGATGTATAATTGAAAAGAGGGTCTTGACTTTAAAGTGAACATTAACTTTATGTATAGTCTTTACTTTGAATGAATGATAGTGTACGGGAACTTTACTTTGAATGCGCTACAGTTGCCATTAAAAGACGATCCACACATTACATCCATACATACATTCAGGCCTGAGGTTCCATCCATGCATCCATCTCCACCACTGCAATAGACGTAGAAAAAAAAATCACTTCCCTTTGTTTGCGTCCATGTCTGGCTGTTGGTGGGCAAGTCAGGTCCAGTCCTGCCTGCTCACCTGGGCTGTGGTTTCTCTTCTTGGCGGCAGCTGGAAGAACTAAGACAGTAGGTGGGTTAGCACTGAACCAGAAAGGTACATAAGTCATTGAAAATTGATATAGATGTATAATTGAAAAGAGGCATTTGACTTTAAAGTGAACATTAACTTTATGTATAGTCTTTACTTTGAATGAATGCTAGTGTACGGGAACTTTACTTTGAATGCCCTACAGTTGCCATTAAAAGACGATCCACACATTACATCCATACATACATTCAGGCCTGAAGTTCCATCCATGCATCCGTCTCCACCACTGCAATAGACGTAGAAAAAAAAATTCACTTCCCTTTGTTTGCGTCCATGTCTGGCTGTTGGTGGGCAAGTCAGGTCCAGTCCTGCCTGCCCACCTGGGCTGTGGTTCCTCTTCTTGGCGGCAGCTGGAAGAACTAAGACAGTAGACGGGTTAGCACTGAACAACAAAGGTACATAAGTCATTGAAAATCGATATAGATGTATAATTGAAAAGAGGGACTTGACTTTAAAGTGAACATTAACTTTATGTATAGTCTTTACTTTGAATGAATGATAGTGTACGGGAACTTTACTTTGAATGCCCTACAGTTGCCATTAAAAGACGATCCACACATTACATCCATACATACATTCAGGCCTGAGGTTCCATCCATACATCGATCTCCACCACAGCAATAGACGTAGAAAAAAAATTTCACTTCCCTTTGCTTGCGTCCATGTCTGGCTGTTGGTGGGCAAGTCAGGTCCAGTCCTGCCTGCCCACCTGGGCTGTGGTTCCTCTTCTTGGCGGCAGCTGGAAGAACTAAGACAGTAGACGGGTTAGCACTGAACAACAAAGGTACATAAGTCATTGAAAATCGATATAGATGTATAATTGAAAAGAGGGACTTGACTTTAAAGTGAACATTAACTTTATGTATAGTCTTTACTTTGAATGAATGATAGTGTACGGGAACTTTACTTTGAATGCCCTACAGTTACCATTAAAAGACGATCCACACATTACATCCATACATACATTCAGGCCTGAAGTTCCATCCATGCATCCATCTCCACCACTGCAATAGACGTAGAAAAAAAATTTCACTTCCATTTGTTTGCGTCTATGTCTGGCTGTTGGTGGGCAAGTCAGGTCCAGTCCTGCCTGCCCACCTGGGCTGTGGTTCCTCTTCTTGGCGGCAGCTGGAAGAACTAAGACAGTAGACGGGTTAGCACTAACCCGTCAAGGGTACATAAGTCATTGAAAATCGATATAGATGTATAATTTAAAAGAGGGACTTGACTTTAAAGTGAACATTAACTATATGTATCGTCTTTACTTTGAATGAATGATAGTGTACGGGAACTTTACTTTGAATGCCCTACAGTTGCCATTAAAAGACGATCCACACATTACATCCATACATACATTCAGGCCTGAAGTTCCATCCATGCATCCGTCTCCACCACTGCAATAGAGGTAGAAAAAAACTTCACTTCCCTTTGTTTGCGTCCATGTCTGGCTGTTGGTGGGCAAGTCATGTCCAGTCCTGCCTGCCCACCTGGGCTGTGGTTCCTCTTCTTGGCGGCAGCTGGAAGAACTAAGACAGTAGACGGGTTAGCACTGAACAACAAAGGTACATAAGTCATTGAAAATCGATATAGATGTATAATTGAAAAGAGGGACTTGACTTTAAAGTGAACATTAACTTTATGTATAGTCTTTACTTTGAATGAATGATAGTGTACGGGAACTTTACTTTGAATGCCCTACAGTTGCCATTAAAAGACGATCCACACATTACATCCATACATACATTCAGGCCTGAGGTTCCATCCATACATCGATCTCAACCACAGCAATAGACGTAGAAAAAAATTTTCACTTCCCTTTGCTTGCGTCCATGTCTGGCTGTTGGTGGGCAAGCCAGGTCCAGTCCTGCATGCCCACCTGGGCTGTGGTTCCTCTTCTTGACTGCAGCTGGAAGAACTAAGACAGTAGACGGGTTAGCACAGAACAACAAAGGTACATAAGTCATTGAAAATCGATATAGATGTATAATTGAAAAGAGGGATTTGACTTTAAAGTGAACATTAACTTTATGTATAGTCTTTACTTTGAATGAATGATAGTGTACGGGAACTTTACTTTGAATGCCCTACAGTTGCCATTAAAAGAAGATCCACACATTACATCCATACATACTTTCAGGCCTGAAGTTCCATCCATGCATCCGTCTCCACCACTGCAATAGACGTAGAAAAAAAAATTTCACCTCCTTTTGTTTGCGTCCATGTCTGGCTGTTGGTGGGCAAGTCAGGTCCAGTCCTGTCTGCCCACCTGGGCTGTAGTTCCTCTTCTTGGCGGCAGCTGGAAGAACTAAGACAGTAGACGGGTTAGCACTGAACAACAAAGGTACACAAGTCATTGAAAATCGATATAGATGTATAATTGAAAAGAGAGACTTGACTTTAAAGGGAATATTAATTTTATGTATAGTGTTTTGAATGAATGATAGTGTACGGGAACTTTACTTTGAATGCCCTACAGTTGCCATTAAAAGACGATCCACACATTACATCCATACATACATTCCGGCCTGAAGTTCCATCCATGCATCCGTCTCCACCACTGCAATAGGCGTAGAAAAAAAATTTCACTTCCCTTTGTTTGCGTCCATGTCTGGCTGTTGGTGGGCAAGTCAGGTCCAGTCCTGCCTGCCCACCTGGGCTGTGGTTCCTCTTCTTGGCGGCAGCTGGAAGAGCTAAGACAGTAGACGGGTTGGCACTGAACAACAAAGGTACATAAGTCATTGAAAATCGATATAGATGTATAATTGAAAAGAGGGACTTGACTTTAAAGTGAACATTAACTTTATGTATAGTATTTACTTTGAAAGAATGATAGTGTACGGGAACTTTACTTTGAATGCCCTACAGTTGCCATTAAAAGACGATCCACACATTACATCCATACATACTTTCAGGCCTGAGGTTCCATCCATCCATCCATCTCCACCACATCAATAGATGTAGAAAAAAAATTTCACTTCCCTTTGTTTGCGTCCATGTCTGGCTATTGGTGGGCAAGTCAGGTCCAGTCCTGCCTGCCCACCTGGACTGTGGTTCCTCTTCTTGGCTGCAGCTTGAAGAACTAAGACGGTAGACGGGTTAGCACTGAACAACAAAGGTACATAAGTCATTGAAAATCGATATAGGTGTATAATTGAAAAGAGGGTCTTGACTTTAAAGTGAACATTAACTTTATGTATTGTCTTTACTTTGAATGAATGATAGTGTACGGGAACTTTACTTTGAATGCCCTACAGTTGCCATTAAAAGACGATCCACACATTACATCCATACATACATTCAGGCCTGAGGTTCCATCCATGCATCCATCTCCACCACTGCAATAGACGTAGAAAAAAAAATTTCACTTCCCTTTGTTTGCGTCCATGTCTGGCTGTTGGTGGGCAAGTCAGGTCCAGTCCTGCCTGCCCACCTGGGCTGTGGTTCCTCTTCTTGGCTGCAGCTGGAAGAACTAAGACAGTAGACGGGTTAGCACTGAACAACAACGGTACACAAGTCATTGAAAATCGATATAGATGTATAATTGAAAAGAGAGACTTGACTTTAAAGTGAACATTAACTTTATGTATAGTCTTTACTTTGAATGAATGATAGTGTACGGGAACTTTACTTTGAATGCCCTACAGTTGCCATTAAAAGACGATCCACACATTACATCCATACATACATTCAGGCCTGAGGTTCCATCCATGCATCCGTCTCCACCACTGCAATAGACGTAGAAAAAAAAATTTCACTTCCCTTTGTTTGCGTCCATGTCTGGCTGTTGGTGGGCAAGTCAGGTCCAGTCCTGCCTGCCCACCTGGGCTGTGGTTCCTCTTCTTGGCGGCAGCTGGAAGAACTAAGACAGTAGACGGGTTAGCACTGAACAACAAAGGTACATAAGTCATTGAAAATTGATATAGATGTATAATTGAAAAGAGGAACTTGACTTTAAAGAGAACAGTAACTTTATGTATAGTCTTTACTTTGGATGAATGATAGTGTACGGTAACTTTGAATGCCCTACAGTTGCCATTAAAAGACGATCCACACATTACATCCATACATACATTCAGGCCTGAAGTTCCATCCATGCATCCGTCTCCACCACTGCAATAGGCGTAGAAAAAAAATTTCACTTCCCTTTGTTTGCGTCCATGTCTGGCTGTTGGTGGGCAAGTCAGGTCCAGTCCTGCCTGCCCACCTGGGCTGTGGTTCCTCTTCTTGGCGGCAGCTGGAAGAACTAAGACAGTAGACGGGTTAGCACTGAACAACAAAGGTACATAAGTCATTGAAAATCGATATAGATGTATAATTGAAAAGAGGGACTTGACTTTAAAGTGAACATTAACTTTATGTATAGTATTTACTTTGAAAGAATGATAGTGTACGGGAACTTTACTTTGAATGCCCTACAGTTGCCATTAAAAGACGATCCACACATTACATCCATACATACATTCAGGCCTGAGGTTCCATCCCTGCATCCATCTCCACCACAGCAATAGACGTAGAAAAAAATTTCACTTCCCTTTGTTTGCGTCCATGTCTGGCTGTTGGTGGGCAAGTCAGGTCCAGTCCTGCCTGCCCACCTGGGCTGTGGTTCCTCTTCTTGGCTGAAGCTTGAAGAACTAAGACAGTAGACGGGTTAGCACTGAACAACAAAGGTACATAAGTCATTGAAAATCGATATAGATGTATAATTGAAAAGAGGGACTTGACTTTAAAGTGAACATTAACTTTATGTATAGTCTTTACTTTGAATGAATGATAGTGTACGGGAACTTTACTTTGAATGCCCTACAGTTGCCATTAAAAGACGATCCACACATTACATCCATACATACATTCAGGCCTGAAGTTCCATCCATGCATCTGTCTCCACCAGTGCAATAGACGTAGAAAAAAAATTTCACTTCCCTTTGTTTGCGTCCATGTCTGGCTGTTGGTGGGCAAGTCAGGTCCAGTCCTGCCTGCCCACCTGGGCTGTGGTTCCTCTTCTTGGCGGCAGCTGGAAGAACTAAGACAGTAGACGGGTTAGCACTGAACAACAAAGGCACATAAATCATTGAAAATCGATATAGATGTATAATTGAAAAGAGGGTCTCGACTTTCAAGTGAACATCAACTCTATGTATAGTCTTTACTTTGAATGAATGATAGTGTACGGGAACTTTACTTTGAATGCCCTACAGTTGCCATTAAAAGACGATCCACACATTACATCCATACATACATTCAGGCCTGCGGTTCCATCCATGCATCCGTCTCCACCACTGCAATAGACGTAGAAAAAAAATTTCACTTCCCTTTGTTTGCGTCCATGTCTGGCTGTTGGTGGGCAAGTCAGGTCCAGTCCTGTCTGCCCACCTGGGCTGTGGTTCCTCTTCTTGGCGGCAGCTGGAAAAACTAAGACAGTAGACGGGTTAGCACTGAACAACAAAGGTACATAAGTCATTGAAAATCGATATAGATGTATAATTGAAAAGAGGGACTTGACTTTAAAGTGAACATTAACTTTATGTATAGTCTTTACTTTGAATGAATGATAGTGTACGGGAACTTTACTTTGAATGCCCTACAGTTGCCATTAAAAGACGATCCACACATTACATCCATACATACATTCAGGCCTGAAGTTCCATCCATGCATCCGTCTCCACCACTGCAATAGACGTAGAAAAAAAATTTCACTTCCCTTTGTTTGCGTCCATGTCTGGCTGTTGGTGGGCAAGTCAGGTCCAGTCCTGTCTGCCCACCTGGGCTGTGGTTCCTCTTCTTGGCGGCAGCTGGAAGAACTAAGACAGTAGACGGGTTAGCACTGAACAACAAAGGTACATAAGTCATTGAAAATCGATATAGATGTATAATTGAAAAGAGGGTCTTGACTTTAAAGTGAACATTAACTTTATGTATAGTCTTTAATTTGAATGAATGATAGTGTACGGGAACTTTACTTTGAATGCCCTACAGTTGCCATTAAAAGACGATCCACACATTACATCCATACATACATTCAGGCCTGAAGTTCCATCCATGCATCCGTCTCCACCACTGCAATAGACGTAGAAAAAAAAATTTCACTTCCCTTTGTTTGCGTCCATGTCTGACTGTTGGTGGGCAAGTCAGGTCCAGTCCTGTCTGCCCACCTGGGCTGTGGTTCCTCTTCTTGGCTGCAGCTGGAAGAACTAAGACAGTAGACGGGTTAGCACTGAACAACAAAGGTACATAAGTCATTGAAAATCGATATAGATGTATAATTGAAAAGAGGGACTTGACTTTAAAGTGAACATTAACTTTATGTATAGTCTTTACTTTGAATGAATGATAGTGTACGGGAACTTTACTTTGAATGCCCTACAGTTGCCATTAAAAGACGATCCACACATTACATCCATACATACATTCAGGCCTGAAGTTCCATCCATGCATCCATCTCCACCACTGCAATAGATGTAGAAAAAAAATTTTACTTCCCTTTGTTTGCGTCCATGTCTGGCTGTTGGTGGGCAAGTCAGGTCCAGTCCTGCCTGCCCACCTGGGCTGTGGTTCCTCTTCTTGGCGGCAGCTGGAAGAACTAAGACAGTAGACGGGTTAGCACTGAACAACAAAGGTACATAAGTCATTGAAAATCGATATAGATGTATAATTGAAAAGAGGGACTTGACTTTAAACTGAACATTAACTTTATGTATAGTATTTACTTTGAAAGAATGATAGTGTACGGGAACTTTACTTTGAATGCCCTACAGTTGCCATTAAAAGACGATCCACACATTACATCCATACATACATTCCGGCCTGAAGTTCCATCCATGCATCCGTCTCCACCACTGCAATAGACGTAGAAAAAAAATTTCACTTCCCTTTGTTTGCGTCCATGTCTGGCTGTTGGTGGGCAAGTCAGGTCCAGTCCTGCCTGCCCACCTGGGCTGTGGTTCCTCTTCTTGGGGGCAGCTGGAAGAACGAAGACAGTAGACGGGTTAGCACTGAAGAACAAAGGTACACAAGTCATTGAAAATCGATATAGATGTAATATTGAAGTGAGGGACTTGACTTTAAAGTGAACATTAACTTTATGTATAGTCTTTACTTTGAATGAATGATAGTGTACAAGAACTTTACTTTGAATGCCCTACAGTTGCCATGAAAAGACGATCCACACATTACATCCATACATACATTCAGGCCTGAAGTTCCATCCATGCATCCGTCTCCACCACTGCAATAGACGTAGAAAAAAAAATTTCACTTCCCTTTGTTTGCGTCCATGTCTGGCTGTTGGTGGGCAAGTCAGGTCCAGTCCTGCCTGCCCACCTGGGCTGTGGTTCCTCTTCTTGGCGGCAGCTGGAAGAACTAAGACAGTAGACGGGTTAGCACTGAACAACAAAGGTACATAAGTCATTGAAAATCGATATAGATGTATAATTGAAAAGAGAGACTTGACTTTAAAGGGAACATTAACTTTATGTATAGTCTTTTGAATGAATGATAGTGTACGGGAACTTTACTTTGAATGCCCTACAGTTGCCATTAAAAGACGATCCACACATTACATCCATACATACATTCAGGCCTGAAGTTCCATCCATGCATCCGTCTCCACCACTGCAATAGACGTAGAAAAAAAAATTTCACTTCCCTTTGTTTGCGTCCATGTCTGGCTGTTGGTGGGCAAGTCAGGTCCAGTCCTGTCTGCCCACCTGGGCTGTGGTTCCTCTTCTTGGCGGCAGCTGGAAGAACTAAGACAGTAGACGGGTTAGCACTGAACAACAAAGGTACATAAGTCATTGAAAATCGATATAGATGTATAATTGAAAAGAGGGTCTTGACTTTAAAGTGAACATTAACTTTATGTATAGTCTTTAATTTGAATGAATGATAGTGTACGGGAACTTTACTTTGAATGCCCTACAGTTGCCATTAAAAGACGATCCACACATTACATCCATACATACATTCAGGCCTGAGGTTCCATCCATGCATCCGTCTCCACCACTGCAATAGACGTAGAAAAAAAATTTCACTTCCCTTTGTTTGCGTCCATGTCTGGCTGTTGGTGGGCAAGTCAGGTCCAGTCCTGCCTGCCCACCTGGGCTGTGGTTCCTCTTCTTGGCGGCAGCTGGAAAAACTAAGACAGTAGACGGGTTAGCACTGAACAACAAAGGTACATAAGTCATTGAAAATCGATATAGATGTATAATTGAAAAGAGGGACTTGACTTTAAAGTGAACATTAACTTTATGTATAGTCTTTACTTTGAATGAATGATAGTGTACGGGAACTTTACTTTGAATGCCCTACAGTTGCCATTAAAAGACGATCCACACATTACATCCATACATACATTCCGGCCTGAAGTTCCATCCATGCATCCGTCTCCACCACTGCAATAGGCGTAGAAAAAAAAATTTCACTTCCCTTTGTTTGCGTCCATGTCTGGCTGTTGGTGGGCAAGTCAGGTCCAGTCCTGTCTGCCCACCTGGGCTGTGGTTCCTCTTCTTGGCGGCAGCTGGAAGAACTAAGACAGTAGACGGGTTAGCACTGAACAACAAAGGTACATAAGTCATTGAAAATCGATATAGATGTATAATTGAAAAGAGGGTCTTGACTTTAAAGTGAACATTAACTTTATGTATAGTCTTTACTTTGAATGAATGATAGTGTACGGGAACTTTACTTTGAATGCGCTACAGTTGCCATTAAAAGACGATCCACACATTACATCCATACATACATTCAGGCCTGAGGTTCCATCCATGCATCCGTCTCCACCACTGCAATAGACGTAGAAAAAAAAATTTCACTTCCCTTTGTTTGCGTCCATGTCTGGCTGTTGGTGGGCAAGTCAGGTCCAGTCCTGTCTGCCCACCTGGGCTGTGGTTCCTCTTCTTGGCGGCAGCTGGAAGAACTAAGACAGTAGACGGGTTAGCACTGAACAACAAAGGTACATAAGTCATTGAAAATCGATATAGATGTATAATTGAAAAGAGGGACTTGACTTTAAAGTGAACATTAACTTTATGTATAGTCTTTACTTTGAATGAATGATAGTGTACGGGAACTTTACTTTGAATGCCCTACAGTTGCCATTAAAAGACGATCCACACATTACATCCATACATACATTCAGGCCTGAAGTTCCATCCATGCATCCATCTCCACCACTGCAATAGACGTAGAAAAAAAATTTCACTTCCCTTTGTTTGCGTCCATGTCTGGCTGTTGGTGGGCAAGTCAGGTCCAGTCCTGCCTGCCCACCTGGGCTGTGGTTCCTCTTCTTGGCGGCAGCTGGAAGAACTAAGACAGTAGACGGGTTAGCACTGAACAACAAAGGTACATAAGTCATTGAAAATCGATATAGATGTATAATTGAAAAGAGGGACTTGACTTTAAACTGAACATTAACTTTATGTATAGTATTTACTTTGAAAGAATGATAGTGTACGGGAACTTTACTTTGAATGCCCTACAGTTGCCATTAAAAGACGATCCACACATTACATCCATACATACATTCAGGCCTGAAGTTCCATCCATGCATCTGTCTCCACCAGTGCAATAGACGTAGAAAAAAAATTTCACTTCCCTTTGTTTGCGTCCATGTCTGGCTGTTGGTGGGCAAGTCAGGTCCAGTCCTGCCTGCCCACCTGGGCTGTGGTTCCTCTTCTTGGCGGCAGCTGGAAGAACTAAGACAGTAGACGGGTTAGCACTGAACAACAAAGGTACATAAGTCATTGAAAATCGATATAGATGTATAATTGAAAAGAAGGACTTGACTTTAAAGTGAACATTAACTTTATGTATAGTCTTTACTTTGAATGAATGATAGTGTACGGGAACTTTACTTTGAATGCCCTACAGTTAACGTTAAATACGATCCACACATTACATCCATACATACATTCAGGCCTGAAGTTCCATCCATGCATCCGTCTCCACCACTGCAATAGACGTAGAAAAAAAAATTTCACTTCCCTTTGTTTGCGTCCATGTCTGGCTGTTGGTGGGCAAGTCAGGTCCAGTCCTGTCTGCCCACCTGGGCTGTGGTTCCTCTTCTTGGCGGCAGCTGGAAGAACTAAGACAGTAGACGGGTTAGCAATGAACAACAAAGGTACATAAGTCATTGAAAATCGATATAGATGTATAATTGAAAAGAGGGACTTGACTTTAAAGTGAACATTAACTTTATGTATAGTCTTTTGAATGAATGATAGTGTACGGGAACTTTACTTTGAATGCCCTACAGTTGCCATTAAAAGACGATCCACACATTACATCCATACATACATTCAGGCCTGAAGTTCCATCCATGCATCCGTCTCCACCACTGCAATAGACGTAGAAAAAAAATTTCACTTCCCTTTGTTTGCGTCCATGTCTGGCTGTTGGTGGGCAAGTCAGGTCCAGTCCTGTCTGCCCACCTGGGCTGTGGTTCCTCTTCTTGGCGGCAGCTGGAAGAACTAAAACAGTAGACGGGTTAGCACTGAACAACAAAGGTACATAAGTCATTGAAAATTGATATAGATGTATAATTGAAAAGAGGGACTTGACTTTAAAGTGAACATTAACTTTATGTATAGTCTTTACTTTGAATGAATGATAGTGTACGGGAACTTTACTTTGAATGCCCTACAGTTGCCATTAAAAGACGATCCACACACTACATCCATACATACATTCAGGCCTGAGGTTCCATCCATGCATCCATCTCCACCACTGCAATAGACGTAGAAAAAAAATTTCACTTCCCTTTGTTTGCGTCCATGTCTGGCTGTTGGTGGGCAAGTCAGGTCCAGTCCTGTCTGCCCACCTGGGCTGTGGTTCCTCTTCTTGGCGGCAGCTGGAAGAACTAAGACAGTAGACGGGTTAGCACTGAACAACAAAGGTACATAAGTCATTGAAAATCGATATAGATGTATAATTGAAAAGAGGGTCTTGACTTTAAAGTGAACATTAACTTTATGTATAGTCTTTACTTTGAATGAATGATAGTGTACGGGAACTTTACTTTGAATGCGCTACAGTTGCCATTAAAAGACGATCCACACATTACATCCATACATACATTCAGGCCTGAGGTTCCATCCATGCATCCGTCTCCACCACTGCAATAGACGTAAAAAAAAAATTTCACTTCCCTTTGTTTGCGTCGATGTCTGGCTGTTGATGGGCAAGTCTTGTCCAGTCCTGCCTGCCCACCTGGGCTGTGGTTCCTCTTCTTGGCAGCAGCTGGAAGAACTAAGACAGTAGACGGGTTAGCACTGAACAAAAAAGGTACATAAGTCATTGAAAATCGATATAGATGTATAATTGAAAAGAGGGACTTGACTTTAAAGTGAACATTAACTTTATGTATAGTCTTTACTTTGAATGAATGATAGTGTACGGGAACTTTACTTTGAATGCCCTACAGTTGCCATTAAAAGACGATCCACACATTACATCCATACATACATTCAGGCCTGAAGTTCCATCCATGCATCCGTCTCCACCACTGCAATAGACGTAGAAAAAAAATTTTCACTTCCCTTTGTTTGCGTCCATGTCTGGCTGTTGGTGGGCAAGTCAGGTCCAGTCCTGCCTGCCCACCTGGGCTGTGGTTCCTCTTCTTGGCGGCAGCTGGAAGAACTAAGACAGTAGACGGGTTAGCACTGAACAACAAAGGTACATAAGTCATTGAAAATCGATATAGATGTATAATTGAAAAGAGGGACTTGACTTTAAAGTGAACATTAACTTTATGTATAGTATTTACTTTGAAAGAATGATAGTGTACGGGAACTTTACTTTGAATGCCCTACAGTTGCCATTAAAAGACGATCCACACATTACATCCATACATACATCCAGGCCTGAAGTTCCATCCATGCATCCGTCTCCACCACTGCAATAGACGTAGAAAAAAAATTTCACTTCCCTTTGTTTGCGTCCATGTCTGGCTGTTGGTGGGCAAGTCAGGTCCAGTCCTGTCTGCCCACCTGGGCTGTGGTTCCTCTTCTTGGCGGCAGCTGGAAGAACTAAGACAGTAGACGGGTTAGCACTGAACAACAAAGGTACATAAGTCATTGAAAATCGATATAGATGTATAATTGAAAAGAGGGACTTGACTTTAAAGTGAACATTAACTTTATGTATAGTATTTACTTTGAAAGAATGATAGTGTACGGGAACTTTACTTTGAATGCCCTACAGTTGCCATTAAAAGACGATCCACACATTACATCCATACATACATTCAGGCCTGAAGTTCCATCCATGCATCCGTCTCCACCACTGCAATAGACGTAGAAAAAAAAATTTCACTTCCCTTTGTTTGCGTCCATGTCTGGCTGTTGGTGGGCAAGTCAGGTCCAGCCAAGCTTGCCCACCTGGGCTGTGGTTCCTCTTCTTGGTGGCAGCTGGAAGAACTAAGACAGTAGACGGGTTAGCACTGAACAACAAAGGTACATAAGTCATTGAAAATCGATATAGATGTATAATTGAAAAGAGAGACTTGACTTTAAAGTGAACATTAACTTTATGTATAGTCTTTTGAATGAATGATAGTGTAGGAGAACTTTCAATGCCCTACAGTTGCCATTAAAAGACGATCCACACATTACATCCACACATCCATTCAGGCCTGAAGTTCCATCCATGCATCCGTCTCCACCACTGCAATAGACGTAGAAAAAAAATTTTCACTTCCCTTTGTTTGCGTCCATGTCTGGCTGTTGGTGGGCAAGTCTGGTCCAGTCCTGCCTGCCCACCTGGGCTGTGGTTCCTCTTCTTGGCGGCAGCTGGAAGAACTAAGACAGTAGACGGGTTAGCACTGAACAACAAAGGTACATAAGTCATTGAAAATCGATATAGATGTATAATTGAAAAGAGGGACTTGACTTTAAAGTGAACATTAACTTTATGTATAGTCTTTACTTTGAATGAATGATAGTGTACGGGAACTTTACTTTGAATGCCCTACAGTTACCATTAAAAGACGATCCACACATTACATCCATACATACATCAGGCCTGAGGTTCCATCCATGCATCCGTCTCCACCACTGCAATAGACGTAAAAAAAAAATTTCACTTCCCTTTGTTTGCGTCGATGTCTGGCTGTTGATGGGCAAGTCTTGTCCAGTCCTGCCTGCCCACCTGGGCTGTGGTTCCTCTTCTTGGCAGCAGCTGGAAGAACTAAGACAGTAGACGGGTTAGCACTGAACAACAAAGGTACATAAGTCATTGAAAATCGATATAGATGTATAATTGAAAAGAGGGACTTGACTTTAAAGTGAACATTAACTTTATGTATAGTCTTTACTTTGAATGAATGATAGTGTACGAGAACTTTGAATGCCCTACAGTTCCAATTAAAAAACGATCCACACATTACATCCATACATACATTCAGGCCTGAAGTTCCATCCATGCATCCGTCTCCACCACTGCAATAGACGTAGAAAAAAAATTTCACTTCCCTTTGTTTGCGTCCATGTCTGGCTGTTGGTGGGCAAGTCAGGTCCAGTCCTGTCTGCCCACCTGGGCTGTGGTTCCTCTTCTTGGCGGCAGCTGGAAGAACTAAGACAGTAGACGGGTTAGCACTGAACAACAAAGGTACATAAGTCATTGAAAATCGATATAGATGTATAATTGAAAAGAGGGACTTGACTTTAAAGTGAACATTAACTTTATGTATAGTCTTTACTTTGAATGAATGATAGTGTACGAGAACTTTGAATGCCCTACAGTTGCCATTAAAAGACGATCCACACATTACATCCATACATACATTCAGGCCTGAAGTTCCATCCATGCATCCGTCTCCACCACTGCAATAGACGTAGAAAAAAAAATTTCACTTCCCTTTGTTTGCGTCCATGTCTGGCTGTTGGTGGGCAAGTCAGGTCCAGTCCTGTCTGCCCACCTGGGCTGTGGTTCCTCTTCTTGGCGGCAGCTGGAAGAACTAAGACAGTAGACGGGTTAGCACTGAACAACAAAGGTACATAAGTCATTGAAAATCGATATAGATGTATAATTGAAAAGAGGGACTTGACTTTAAAGTGAACATTAACTTTATGTATAGTATTTACTTTGAAAGAATGATAGTGTACGTGAACTTTACTTTGAATGCCCTACAGTTGCCATTAAAAGACGATCCACACATTACATCCATACATACATTCAGGCCTGAAGTTCCATCCATGCATCCGTCTCCACCACTGCAATAGAGGTAGAAAAAAAAATTTCACTTCCCTTTGTTTGCGTCCATGTCTGGCTGTTGGTGGGCAAGTCAGGTCCAGTCCTGTCTGCCCACCTGGGCTGTGGTTCCTCTTCTTGGCGGCAGCTGGAAGAACTAAGACAGTAGACGGGTTAGCACTGAACAACAAAGGTACATAAGTCATTGAAAATCGATATAGATGTATAATTGAAAAGAGGGACTTGACTTTAAAGTGAACATTAACTTTATGTATAGTCTTTACTTTGAATGAATGATAGTGTACGGGAACTTTACTTTGAATGCCCTACAGTTGCCATTAAAAGACGATCCACACATTACATCCATACATACATTCAGGCCTGAAGTTCCATCCATGCATCCGTCTCCACCACTGCAATAGACGTAGAAAAAAAAATTTCACTTCCCTTTGTTTGCGTCCATGTCTGGCTGTTGGTGGGCAAGTCAGGTCCAGTCCTGTCTGCCCACCTGGGCTGTGGTTCCTCTTCTTGGCGGCAGCTGGAAGAACTAAGACAGTAGACGGGTTAGCACTGAACAACAAAGGTACATAAGTCATTGAAAATTGATATAGATGTATAATTGAAAAGAGGGACTTGACTTTAAAGTGAACATTAACTTTATGTATAGTCTTTACTTTGAATGAATGATAGTGTACGGGAACTTTACTTTGAATGCCCTACAGTTGCCATTAAAAGACGATCCACACATTACATCCATACATACATTCAGGCCTGAGGTTCCATCCATGCATCCGTCTCCACCACTGCAATAGACGTAGAAAAAAAAATTTCACTTCCCTTTGTTTGCGTCCATGTCTGGCTGTTGGTGGGCAAGTCAGGTCCAGTCCTGTCTGCCCACCTGGGCTGTGGTTCCTCTTCTTGGCGGCAGCTGGAAGAACTAAGACAGTAGACGGGTTAGCACTGAACAACAAAGGTACATAAGTCATTGAAAATCGATATAGATGTATAATTGAAAAGAGGGACTTGACTTTAAAGTGAACATTAACTTTATGTATAGTCTTTACTTTGAATGAATGATAGTGTACGGGAACTTTACTTTGAATGCCCTACAGTTGCCATTAAAAGACGATCCACACATTACATCCATACATACATTCAGGCCTGAAGTTCCATCCATGCATCCGTCTCCACCACTGCAATAGACGTAGAAAAAAAAATTTCACCTCCTTTTGTTTGCGTCCATGTCTGGCTGTTGGTGGGCAAGTCAGGTCCAGTCCTGCCTGCCCACCTGGGCTGTGGTTCCTCTTCTTGGCTGCAGCTGGAAGAACTAAGACAGTAGACGGGTTAGCACTGAACAACAAAGGTACATAAGTCATTGAAAATCGATATAGATGTATAATTGAAAAGAGAGACTTGACTTTAAAGTGAACATTAACTTTATGTATAGTCTTTACTTTGAATGAATGATAGTGTACGGGAACTTTACTTTGAATGCCCTACAGTTGCCATTAAAAGACTATCCACACATTACATCCATACATACATTCAGGCCTGAGGTTCCATCCATGCATCCATCTCCACCACAGCAATAGACGTAGAAAAAAAATTTTCACTTCCCTTTGTTTGCGTCCATGTCTGGCTGTTGGTGGGCAAGTCAGGTCCAGTCCTGCCTGCCCACCTGGGCTGTGGTTCCTCTTCTTGGCGGCAGCTGGAAGAACTAAGACAGTAGACGGGTTAGCACTGAACAACAAAGGTACATAAGTCATTGAAAATCGATATAGATGTATAATTGAAAAGAGGGACTTGACTTTAAAGTGAACATTAACTTTATGTATAGTATTTACTTTGAAAGAATGATAGTGTACGGGAACTTTACTTTGAATGCCCTACAGTTGCCATTAAAAGACGATCCACACATTACATCCATACATACATTCAGGCCTGAAGTTCCATCCATGCATCCGTCTCCACCACTGCAATAGACGTAGAAAAAAAATTTCACTTCCCTTTGTTTGCGTCCATGTCTGGCTGTTGGTGGGCAAGTCAGGTCCAGTCCTGCCTGCCCACCTGGGCTGTGGTTCCTCTTCTTGGCGGCAGCTGGAAGAACTAAGACAGTAGACGGGTTAGCACTGAACAACAAAGGTACATAAGTCATTGAAAATTGATATAGATGTATAATTGAAAAGGGGGACTTGACTTTAAAGTGAACATTAACTTTATGTATAGTATTTACTTTGAAAGAATGATAGTGTACGGGAACTTTACTTTGAATGCCCTACAGTTGCCATTAAAAGACGATCCACACATTACATCCATACATACATTCAGGCCTGAAGTTCCATCCATGCATCCGTCTCCACCACTGCAATAGACGTAGAAAAAAAATTTCACTTCCCTTTGTTTGCGTCCATGTCTGGCTGTTGGTGGGCAAGTCAGGTCCAGTCCCGTCTGCCCACCTGGGCTGTGGTTCCTCTTCTTGGCGGCAGCTGGAAAAACTAAGACAGTAGACGGGTTAGCACTGAACAACAAAGGTACATAAGTCATTGAAAATCGATATAGATGTATAATTGAAAAGAGGGACTTGACTTTAAAGTGAACATTAACTTTATGTATAGTATTTACTTTGAAAGAATGATAGTGTACGGGAACTTTACTTTGAATGCCCTACAGTTACCATTAAAAGACGATCCACACATTACATCCATACATACATTCAGGCCTGAAGTTCCATCCATGCATCCGTCTCCACCACTGCAATAGACGTAGAAAAAAAAATTTCACTTCCCTTTGTTTGCGTCCATGTCTGGCTGTTGGTGGGCAAGTCAGGTCCAGCCAAGCTTGCCCACCTGGGCTGTGGTTCCTCTTCTTGGCGGCAGCTGGAAGAACTAAGAGAGTAGACGGGTTAGCACTGAACAACAAAGGTACATAAGTCATTGAAAATCGATATAGATGTATAATTGAAAAGAGAGACTTGACTTTAAAGGGAACATTAACTTTATGTATAGTCTTTTGAATGAATGATAGTGTACGGGAACTTTACTTTGAATGCCCTACAGTTGCCATTAAAAGACGATCCACACATTACATCCATACATACATTCAGGCCTGAGGTTCCATCCATGCATCCATCTCCACCACTGCAATAGGCGTAGAAAAAAAATTTTCACTTCCATTTGTTTGCGTCCATGTCTGGCTGTTGGTGGGCAAGTCAGGTCCAGTCCTGCCTGCCCACCTGGGCTGTGGTTCCTCTTCTTGGCGGCAGCTGGAAGAACTAAGACAGTAGACGGGTTAGCACTGAACAACAAAGGTACATAAGTCATTGAAAATCGATATAGATTTATTATTGCACTGCGGGACTCGACTTTAAAGTGAACATTAACTTTATGTATAGTCTTTACTTTGAATGAATGATAGTGTACGGGAACTTTACTTTGAATGCGCTACAGTTGCCATTAAAAGACGATCCACACATTACATCCATACATACATTCAGGCCTGAGGTTCCATCCATGCATCCATCTCCACCACTGCAATAGACGTAGAAAAAAAATTTCACTTCCCTTTGTTTGCGTCCATGTCTGGCTGTTGGTGGGCAAGTCGGGTCCAGTCCTGTCTGCCCACCTGGGCTGTGGTTCCTCTTCTTGGCGGCAGCTGGAAGAACTAAGACAGTAGACGGGTTAGCACTGAACAACAAAGGTACATAAGTCATTGAAAATCGATATAGATGTATAATTGAAAAGAGGGACTTGATTTTATAGTGAACATTAACTTTATGTATAGTCTTTACTTTGAAAGAATGATAGTGTACGGGAACTTTACTTTGAATGCCCGAACAGTTAACATTAAAAGACGATCCACACATTACATCCATACATACATTCAGGCCTGAGGTTCCATCCATGCATCCATCTACACCACTGCAATAGACGTAGAAAAAAAAATCACTTCCCTTTGTTTGCGTCCATGTCTGGCTGTTGGTGGACAAGTCAGGTCCAGTCCTGTCTGCCCACCTGGGCTGTGGTTCCTCTTCTTGGCGGCAGCTGGAAGAACTAAGACAGTAGACGGGTTAGCACTGAACAACAAAGGTACATAAGTCATTGAAAATTGATATAGATGTATAATTGAAAAGAGGGACTTGACTTTAAAGTGAACATTAACTTTATGTATAGTCTTTACTTTGAATGAATGATAGTGTTCGAGAACTTTCAATGCCCTACAGTTGCCATTAAAAGACGATCCACACACTACATCCATACATACATTCAGGCCTGAAGTTCCATCCATGCATCCATCTCCACCACAGCAATAGACGTAGAAAAAAAAATTTCACTTCCCTTTGTTTGCGTCCATGTCTGGCTGTTGGTGGGCAAGTCAGGTCCAGTCCTGTCTGCCCACCTGGGCTGTGGTTCCTCTTCTTGGCGGCAGCTGGAAGAACTAAGACAGTAGACGGGTTAGCACTGAACAACAAAGGTACATAAGTCATTGAAAATCGATATAGATGTATAATTGAAAAGAGGGACTTGACTTTAAAGTGAACATTAACTTTATGTATAGTATTTACTTTGAAAGAATGATAGTGTACGGGAACTTTACTTTGAATGCCCTACAGTTGCCATTAAAAGACGATCCACACATTACATCCATACATACATTCAGGCCTGAAGTTCCATCCATGCATCCGTCTCCACCACTGCAATAGACGTAGAAAAAAAAATTTCACTTCCCTTTGTTTGCGTCCATGTCTGGCTGTTGGTGGGCAAGTCAGGTCCAGTCCTGTCTGCCCACCTGGGCTGTGGTTCCTCTTCTTGGCGGCAGCTGGAAGAACTAAGACAGTAGACGGGTTAGCACTGAACAACAAAGGTACATAAGTCATTGAAAATCGATATAGATGTATAATTGAAAAGAGGGACTTGACTTTAAAGTGAACATTAACTTTATGTATAGTCTTTACTTTGAATGAATGATAGTGTACGAGAACTTTACTTTGAATGCCCTACAGTTGCCATTTAAAGACGATCCACACATTACATCCACACATACATTCAGGCCTGAAGTTCCATCCATGCATCCGTCTCCACCACTGCAATAGACGTAGATAAAAAAAATTTCACTTCCCTTTGTTTGCGTCCATGTCTGGCTGTTGGTGGGCAAGTCAGGTCCAGTCCTGTCTGCCCACCTGGGCTGTGGTTCCTCTTCTTGGCGGCAGCTGGAAGAACTAAAACAGTAGAAGGGTTAGCACTGAACAACAAAGGTACATAAGTCATTGAAAATCGATATAGATGTATAATTGAAAAGAGGGACTTGACTTTAAAGTGAACATTAACTTTATGTATAGTCTTTACTTTGAATGAATGATAGTGTACGAGAACTTTGAATGCCCTACAGTTGCCATTAAAAGACGATCCACACACTACATCCATACATACATTCAGGCCTGAGGTTCCATCCATGCATCCATCTCCACCACAGCAATAGACGTAGAAAAAAAAATTTCACTTCCCTTTGTTTGCGTCCATGTCTGGCTGTTGGTGGGCAAGTCAGGTCCAGTCCTGCCTGCCCACCTGGGCTGTGGTTCCTCTTCTTGGCGGCAGCTGGAAGAACTAAGACAGTAGACGGGTTAGCACTGAACAACAAAGGTACATAAGTCATTGAAAATCGATATAGATGTATAATTGAAAAGAGGGACTTGACTTTAAAGTGAACATTAACTTTATGTATAGTATTTACTTTGAAAGAATGATAGTGTACGGGAACTTTACTTTGAATGCCCTACAGTTGCCATTAAAAGACGATCTACATATTACATCCATACATACATTCAGGCCTGAAGTTCCATCAATGCATCCGTCTCCACCACTGCAATAGACGTAGAAAAAAAAATTTCACTTCCCGTTGTTTGCGTCCATGTCTGGCTGTTGGTGGGCAAGTCAGGTCCAGTCCTGTCTGCCCACCTGGGCTGTGGTTCCTCTTCTTGGCGGCAGCTGGAAGAACTAAAACAGTAGACGGGTTAGCACTGAACAACAAAGGTACATAAGTCATTGAAAATCGATATAGATGTATAATTGAAAAGAGGGACTTGACTTTAAAGTGAACATTAACTTTATGTATAGTCTTTACTTTGAATGAATGATAGTGTACGAGAACTTTGAATGCCCTACAGTTGCCATTAAAAGACGATCCACACATTACATCCATACATACATTCAGGCCTGAAGTTCCATCCATGCATCCGTCTCCACCACTGCAATAGACGTAGAAAAAAAATTTCACTTCCCTTTGTTTGCGTCCATGTCTGGCTGTTGGTGGGCAAGTCAGGTCCAGTCCTGTCTGCCCACCTGGGCTGTAGTTCCTCTTCCTGGCGGCAGCTGGAAGAACTAAGACAGTAGACGGATTAGCACTGAACAACAAAGGTACATAAATCATTGAAAATCGATATAGATGTATAATTGAAAAGAGGGACTTGATTTTAAAGTGAACATTAACTTTATGTATAGTCTTTACTTTGAATGAATGATAGTGTACGAGAACTTTGAATGCCCTACAGTTGCCATTAAAAGACGATCCACACACTACATCCATACATACATTCAGGCCTGAGGTTCTATCCATGCATCCATCTCCACCACAGCAATAGACGTAGAAAAAAAAATTTCACTTCCCTTTGTTTGCGTCCATGTCTGGCTGTTGGTGGGCAAGTCAGGTCCAGTCCTGTCTGCCCACCTGGGCTGTGGTTCCTCTTCTTGGCGGCAGCTGGAAGAACTAAAACAGTAGACGGGTTAGCACTGAACAACAAAGGTACATAAGTCATTGAAAATCGATATAGATGTATAATTGAAAAGAGTGACTTGATTTTAAAGTGAACATTAACTTTATGTATAGTCTTTACTTTGAATGAATGATAGTGTACGAGAACTTTGAATGCCCTACAGTTGCCATTAAAAGACGATCCACACACTACATCCATACATACATTCAGGCCTGAGGTTCCATCCATGCATCCATCTCCACCACAGCAATAGACGTAGAAAGAAAAATTTCACTTCCCTTTGTTTGCGTCCATGTCTGGCTGTTGGTGGGCAAGTCAGGTCCAGTCCTGCCCGCCCACCTGGGCTGTGGTTCCTCTTCTTGGCGGCAGCTGGAAGAACTAAGACAGTAGACGGCTTAGCACTGAACAACAAAGGTACATAAGTCATAGAAAATTGATATAGATGTATAATTGAAAAGAGGGACTTGACTTTAAAGTGAACATTAACTTTATGTATAGTCTTTACTTTGAATGAATGATAGTGTTCGAGAACTTTGAATGCCCTACAGTTGCCATTAAAAGACGATCCACACACTACATCCATACATACATTCAGGCCTGAAGTTCCATCCATGCATCCATCTCCACCACAGCAATAGACGTAGAAAAAAAAATTTCACTTCCCTTTGTTTGCGTCCATGTCTGGCTGTTGGTGGGCAAGTCAGGTCCAGTCCTGTCTGCCCACCTGGGCTGTGGTTCCTCTTCTTGGCGGCAGCTGGAAGAACTAAGACAGTAGACGGGTTAGCACTGAACAACAAAGGTACATAAGTCATTGAAAATCGATATAGATATATAATTGAAAAGAGGGACTTGACTTTAAAGTGAACATTAACTTTATGTATAGTATTTACTTTGAAAGAATGATAGTGTACGTGAGCTTTACTTTGGTTGCCCTACAGTTGCCATTAAAAGACGATCTACATATTACATCCATACATACATTCAGGCCTGAAGTTCCATCCATGCATCCGTCTCCATCACTGCAATAGACGTAGAAAAAAAAATTTCACTTCCCTTTGCTTGCGTCCATGTCTGGCTGTTGGTGGGCAAGTCAGGTCCAGTCCTGTCTGCCCACCTGGGCTGTGGTTCCTCTTCTTGGCGGCAGCTGGAAGAACTAAGACAGTAGACGGGTTAGCACTGAACAACAAAGGTACATAAGTCATTCAAAATCGATATAGATGTATAATTGAAAAGAGGGACTTGACTTTAAAGTGAACATTAACTTTATGTATAGTCTTTACTTTGAATGAATGATAGTGTAGGAGAACTTTGAATGCCCTACAGTTGCCATTAAAAGACGATCCACACACAACATCCATACATACATTCAGGCCTGAGGTTCCATCCATGCATCCATCTCCACCACAGCAATAGACGTAGAAAAAAAATTTCACTTCCCTTTGTTTGCGTCCATGTCTGGCTGTTGGTGGGCAAGTCAGGTCCAGTCCTGCCTGCCAACCTGGGCTGTGGTTCCTCTTCTTGGCGGCAGCTGGAAGAACTAAGACAGTAGACGGGTTAGCACTGAACAACAAAGGTACATAAGTCATTGAAAATTCATATAGATGTATAATTGAAAAGAGGGACTTGACTTTACACTGAACATTAACTTTATGTATAGTATTTACTTTCAAAGAATGATAGTGTACGGGAACTTTACTTTGAATGCCCTACAGTTGCCATTAAAAGACGATCCACACATTACATCCATACATACATTCAGGCCTGAAGTTCCATCCATGCATCCGTCTCCACCACTGCAATAGACGTAGAAAAAAAATTTCACTTCCCGTTGTTTGCGTCCATGTCTGGCTGTTGGTGGGCAAGTCAGGTCCAGTCCTGTCTGCCCACCTGGGCTGTGGTTCCTCTTCTTGGCGGCAGCTGGAAGAACTAAGACAGTAGACGGGTTAGCACTGAACAACAAAGGTACATAAGTCATTGAAAATCGATATAGATGTATAATTGAAAAGAGGGACTTGACTTTAAAGTGAACATTAACTTTATGTATAGTCTTTACTTTGAATGAATGATAGTGTACGAGAACTTTGAATGCCCTACAGTTGCCATTAAAAGACGATCCACACATTACATCCATACATACATTCAGGCCTGAAGTTCCATCCATGCATCCGTCTCCACAACTGCAATAGACGTACAAATAAAATTTCACTTCCCTTTGTTTGCGTCCATGTCTGGCTGTTGGTGGGCAAGTCAGGTCCAGTCCTGTCTGCCCACCTGGGCTGTGGTTCCTCTTCTTGGCGGCAGCTGGAAGAACTAAGACAGTAGACGGGTTAGCACTGAACAACATAGGTACATAAGTCATTGAAAATTGATATAGATGTATAATTGAAAAGAGGGACTTGACTTTAAACTGAACATTAACTTTATGTAAAGTATTTACTTTGAAAGAATGATAGTGTACGGGAACTTTCCTTTGAATGCCCTACAGTTGCCATTAAAAGACGATCCACACATTACATCCATACATACATTCAGGCCTGAAGTTCCATCCATGCATCCGTCTCCACCACTGCAATAGACGTAGAAAAAAAATTTCACTTCCCTTTGTTTGCGTCCATGTCTGGCTGTTGGTGGGCAAGTCAGGTCCAGTCCTGTCTGCCCACCTGGGCTGTGGTTCCTCTTCTTTGCGGCAGCTGGAAGAACTAAGACAGTAGACGGGTTAGCACTGAACAACAAAGGTACATAAGTCATTGAAAATCGATATAGATGTATAATTGAAAAGAGGGACTTGACTTTAAAGTGAACATTAACTTTATGTATAGTCTTTACTTTGAATGAATCATAGTGTACGAGAACTTTGAATGCCCTACAGTTGCCATTAAAAGACGATCCACACATTACATCCATACATACATTCAGGCCTGAAGTTCCATCCATGCATCCGTCTCCACCACTGCAATAGGCGTAGAAAAAAAATTTCACTTCCCTTTCTTTGCGTCCATGTCTGGCTGTTGGTGGGCAAGTCAGGTCCAGTCCTGTCTGCCCACCTGGGCTGTGGTTCCTCTTCTTGGCGGCAGCTGGAAGAACTAAGACAGTAGACGGGTTAGCACTGAACAACAAAGGTACATAAGTCATTGAAAATCGATATAGATGTATAATTGAAAAGAGGGACTTGACTTTAAAGTGAACATTAACTTTATGTATAGTCTTTACTTTGAATGAATCATAGTGTACGGGAAATTTAAATTGAATGAACTACAGTTGCCATTAAAAGACGATCCACACATTACATCCATACATACATTCAGGCCTGAAGTTCCATCCATGCATCCGTCTCCACCACTGCAATAGGCGTAGAAAAAAAATTTCACTTCCCTTTGTTTGCGTCCATGTCTGCCTGTTGGTGGGCAAGTCAGGTCCAGTCCTGTCTGCCCACCTGGGCTGTGGTTCCTCTTCTTGGCGGCAGCTGGAAGAACTAAGACAGTAGACGGGTTAGCACTGAACAACAAAGGTACATAAGTCATTCAAAATCGATATAGATGTATAATTGAAAAGAGGGACTTGACTTTAAAGTGAACATTAACTTTATGTATAGTATTTACTTTAAAAGAATGATAGTGTACGGGAACTTTACTTTGAATGCCCTACAGTTGCCATTAAAAGACGATCCACACATTACATCCATACATACATTCCGGCCTCAAGTTCCATCCATGCATCCGTCTCCACCACTGCAATAGGCGTAGAAAAAAAATTTCACTTCCCTTTGTTTGCGTCCATGTCTGGCTGTTCGTGGGCAAGTCAGTACCAGTCCTGTCTGCCCACCTGGGCTGTGGTTCCTCTTCCTGGCGGCAGCTGGAAGAACTAAGACAGTAGACGGGTTAGCACTGAACAACAAAGGTACATAAATCATTGAAAATCGATATAGATATATAATTGAAAAGAGGGACTTGATTTTAAAGTGAACATTAACTTTATGTATAGTCTTTACTTTGAATGAATGATAGTGTACGAGAACTTTGAATGCCCTACAGTTGCCATTAAAAGACGATCCACACACTACATCCATACATACATTCAGGCCTGAGGTTCCATCCATGCATCCATCTCCACTACAGCAATAGACGTAGAAAAAAAATTTCACTTCCCTTTGTTTGCGTCCATGTCTGGCTGTTGGTGGGCAAGTCAGGTCCAGTCCTGTCTGCCCACCTGGGCTGTGGTTCCTCTTCCTGGCGGCAGCTGGAAGAACTAAAACAGTAGACGGGTTAGCACTGAACAACAAAGGTACATAAGTCATTGAAAATCGATATAGATTTGTAATTGAAAAGAGGGACTTGATTTTAAAGTGAACATTAACTTTATGTATAGTCTTTACTTTGAATGAATGATAGTGTACGACAACTTTGAATGCCCTACAGTTGCCATTAAAAGACGATCCACACACTACATCCATACATACATTCAGGCCTGAGGTTCCATCCATGCATCCATCTCCACCACAGCAATAGACGTAGAAAGAAAAATTTCACTTCCCTTTGTTTGCGTCCATGTCTGGCTGTTGGTGGGCAAGTCAGGTCCAGTCCTGTCTGCCCACCTGGGCTGTGGTTCCTCTTCTTGGCGGCAGCTGGAAGAACTAAGACAGTAGACGGGTTAGCACTGAACAACAAAGGTACATAAGTCATAGAAAATTGATATAGATGTATAATTGAAAAGAGGGACTTGACTTTAAAGTGAACATTAACTTTATGTATAGTCTTTACTTTGAATGAATGATAGTGTTCGAGAACTTTGAATGCCCTACAGTTGCCATTAAAAGACGATCCACACACTACATCCATACATACATTCAGGCCTGAAGTTCCATCCATGCATCCATCTCCACCACAGCAATAGACGTAGAAAAAAAAATTTCACTTCCCTTTGTTTGCGTCCATGTCTGGCTGTTGGTGGGCAAGTCAGGTCCAGTCCTGTCTGCCCACCTGGGCTGTGGTTCCTCTTCTTGGCGGCAGCTGGAAGAACTAAGACAGTAGACGGGTTAGCACTGAACAACAAAGGTACATAAGTCATTGAAAATCGATATAGATATATAATTGAAAAGAGGGACTTGACTTTAAAGTGAACATTAACTTTATGTATAGTATTTACTTTAAAAGAATGATAGTGTACGTGAGCTTTACTTTGGTTGCCCTACAGTTGCCATTAAAAGACGATCTACATATTACATCCATACATACATTCAGGCCTGAAGTTCCATCCATGCATCCGTCTCCATCACTGCAATAGACGTAGAAAAAAAAATTTCACTTCCCTTTGTTTGCGTCCATGTCTGGCTGTTGGTGGGCAAGTCAGGTCCAGTCCTGTCTGCCCACCTGGGCTGTGGTTCCTCTTCTTGGCGGCAGCTGGAAGAACTAAGACAGTAGACGGGTTAGCAATGAACAACAAAGGTACATAAGTCATTGAAAATCCATATAGATGTATAATTGAAAAGAGGGACTTGACTTTAAAGTGAACATTAACTTTATGTATAGTCTTTACTTTGAATGAATGATAGTGTACGAGAACTTTGAATGCCCTACAGTTGCCATTAAAAGACGATCCACACATTACATCCATACATACATTCAGGCCTGAAGTTCCATCCATGCATCCGTCTCCACCACTGCAATAGACGTAGAAATAAAATTTCACTTCCCTTTGTTTGCGTCCATGTCTGGCTGTTGGTGGGCAAGTCAGGTCCAGTCCTGTCTGCCCACCTGGGCTGTGGTTCCTCTTCTTTGCGGTAGCTGGAAGAACTAAGACAGTAGACGGGTTAGCACTGAACGACAAAGGTACATAAGTCATTCAAAATCGATATAGATGTATAATTGAAAAGAGGGACTTGACTTTAAAGTGAACATTAACTTTATGTATAGTCTTTACTTTGAATGAATGATAGTGTACGGGAACTTTACTTTGAATGCCCTACAGTTGCCATTAAAAGACGATCCACACATTACATCCATACATATATTCCGGCCTCAAGTTCCATCCATGCATCCGTCTCCACCACTGCAATAGACGTAGAAATAAAATTTCACTTCCCTTTGTTTGCGTCCATGTCTGGCTGTTGGTGGGCAAGTCAGGTCCAGTCCTGTCTGCCCACCTGGGCTGTGGTTCCTCTTCTTTGCGGTAGCTGGAAGAACTAAGACAGTAGACGGGTTAGCACTGAACGACAAAGGTACATAAGTCATTGAAAATCGATATAGATGTATAATTGAAAAGAGGGACTTGACTTTAAAGTGAACATTAACTTTATGTATAGTCTTTACTTTGAATGAATGATAGTGTACGGGAACTTTACTTTGAATGCCCTACAGTTGCCATTAAAAGACGATCCACACATTACATCCATACATATATTCAGGCCTCAAGTTCCATCCATGCATCCGTCTCCACCACTGCAATAGGCGTAGAAAAAAAATTTCACTTCCTTTGTTTGCGTCCATGTCTGGCTGTTGGTGGGCAAGTCAGGTCCAGTCCTGTCTGCCCACCTGGGCTGTGGTTCCTCTTCTTGGCGGCAGCTGGAAGAACTAAGACATTAGACGGGTTAGCACTGAACAACAAAGGTACATAAGTCATTGAAAATCGATATAGATGTATAATTGAAAAGAGGGACTTGATTTTAAAGTGAACATTAACTTTATGTATAGTCTTTACTTTGAATGAATGATAGTGTCCGAGAACTTTGAATGCCCTACAGTTGCCATTAAAAGACGATCCACACACTACATCCATACATACATTCAGGCCTGAGGTTCCATCCATGCATCCATCTCCACCACAGCAATAGACGTAGAAAAAAAATTTCACTTCCCTTTGTTTGCGTCCATGTCTGGCTGTTGGTGGGCAAGTCAGGTCCAGTCCTGTCTGCCCACCTGGGCTGTGGTTCCTCTTCCTGGCGGCAGCTGGAAGAACTAAAACAGTAGACGGGTTAGCACTGAACAACAAAGGTACATAAGTCATTGAAAATCGATATAGATGTATAATTGAAAAGAGGGACTTGATTTTAAAGTGAACATTAACTTTATGTATAGTCTTTACTTTGAATGAATGATAGTCTACGAGAACTTTGAATGCCCTACAGTTGCCATTAAAAGATGATCCACACACTACATCCATACATACATTCAGGCCTGAGGTTCCATCCATGCATCCATCTCCACCACAGCAATAGACGTAGAAAAAACAATTTCACTTCCCTTTGTTTGCGTCCATGTCTGGCTGTTGGTGGGCAAGTCAGGTCCAGTCCTGTCTGCCCACCTGGGCTGTGGTTCCTCTTCTTGGCGGCAGCTGGAAGAACTAAGACAGTAGACGGGTTAGCACTGAACAACAAAGGTACATAAGTCATTGAAAATTGATATAGATGTATAATTGAAAAGAGGGACTTGACTTTAAAGTGAACATTAACTTTATGTATAGTATTTACTTTGAATGAATGATAGTGTACGGGAACTTTACTTTCAATGCCCTACAGTTGCCATTAAAAGACGATCCACACATTACATCCATACATACATTCAGGCCTGAAGTTCCATCCATGCATCCGTCTCCACCACTGCAATAGGCGTAGAAAAAAAATTTCACTTCCCTTTGTTTGCGTCCATGTCTGGCTGTTGGTGGGCAAGTCAGGTCCAGTCCTGTCTGCCCACCTGGGCTGTGGTTCCTCTTCTTTGCGGTAGCTGGAAGAACTAAGACAGTAGACGGGTTAGCACTGAACAAAAAAGGTACATAAGTCATTGAAAATCGATATAGATGTATAATTGAAAAGAGGGACTTGACTTTAAAGTGAACATTAACTTTATGTATAGTCTTTACTTTGAATGAATGATAGTGTACGGGAACTTTACTTTGAATGCCCTACAGTTGCCATTAAAAGACGATCCACACATTACATCCATACATACATTCCGGCCTCAAGTTCCATCCATGCATCCGTCTCCACCACTGCAATAGGCGTAGAAAAAAAATTTCACTTCCCTTTGTTTGCGTCCATGTCTGGCTGTTGGTGGGCAAGTCAGTTCCAGTCCTGTCTGCCCACCTGGGCTGTGGTTCCTCTTCCTGGCGGCAGCTGGAAGAACTAAGACAGTAGACGGGTTAGCACTGAACAACAAAGGTACATAAATCATTGAAAATCGATATAGATGTATAATTGAAAAGAGGGACTTGATTTTAAAGTGAACATTAACTTTATGTATAGTCTTTACTTTGAATGAATGATAGTGTAGGAGAACTTTGAATGCCCTACAGTTGCCATTAAAAGACAATCCACACACTACATCCATACATACATTCAGGCCTGAGGTTCCATCCATGCATCCATCTCCACCACAGCAATAGACGTAGAAAAAAAAATTTCACTTCCCTTTGTTTGCGTCCATGTCTGGCTGTTGGTGGGCAAGTCAGGTCCAGTCCTGTCTGCCCACCTGGGCTGTGGTTCCTCTTCCTGGCGGCAGCTGGAAGAACTAAAACAGTAGACGGGTTAGCACTGAACAACAAAGGTACATAAGTCATTGAAAATCGATATAGATGTATAATTGAAAAGAGGGACTTGACTTTAAAGTGAACATTAACTTTATGTATAGTCTTTACTTTGAATGAATGATAGTGTACGAGAACTTTGAATGCCCTACAGTTGCCATTAAAAGACGATCCACACACTACATCCATACATACATTCAGGCCTGAGGTTCCATCCATGCATCCATCTCCACCACAGCAATAGACGTAGAAAAAAAATTTTCACTTCCCTTTGTTTGCGTCCATGTCTGGCTGTTGGTGGGCAAGTCAGGTCCAGTCCTGTCTGCCCACCTGGGCTGTGGTTCCTCTTCTTGGCGGCAACTGGAAGAACTAAGACAGTAGACGGGTTAGCACTGAACAACAAAGGTACATAACTCATTGAAAATCGATATAGATGTGTAATTGAAAAGAGGGACTTGACTTTAAAGTGAACATTAACTTTATGTATAGTCTTTCCTTTGAATGAATGATAGTGTACGAGAACTTTGAATGCCCTACAGTTGCCATTAAAAGACGATCCACACATTACATCCATACATACATTCAGGCCTGAAGTTCCATCCATGCATCCGTCTCCACCACTGCAATAGACGTAGAAAAAAATTTCACTTCCCTTTGTTTGCGTCCATGTCTGGCTGTTGGCTGTTGGTGGGCAAGTCAGGTCCAGTCCTGTCTGCCCACCTGGGCTGTGGTTCCTCTTCTTGGCGGCAGCTGGAAGAACTAAGACAGTAGACGGGTTAGCACTGAACAACAAAGGTACATAAGTCATTGAAAATTGATATAGATGTATAATTGAAAAGAGGGACTTGACTTTAAAGTGAACATTAACTTTATGTATAGTATTTACTTTGAAAGAATGATAGTGTACGGGAACTTTACTTTGAATGCCCTACAGTTGCCATTAAAAGACGATCCACACATTACATCCATACATACATTCAGGCCTGAAGTTCCATCCATGCATCCGTCTCCACCACTGCAATAGACGTAGAAAAAAAATTTCACTTCCCTTTGTTTGCGTCCATGTCTGGCTGTTGGTGGGCAAGTCAGGTCCAGTCCTGTCTGCCCACCTGGGCTGTGGTTCCTCTTCTTGGCGGCAGCTGGAAGAACTAAGACAGTAGACGGGTTAGCACTGAACAACAAAGGTACATAAGTCATTGGAAATCCATATAGATGTATAATTGAAAAGAGGGACTTGACTTTAAACTGAACATTAACTTTATGTATAGCATTTACTTTGGAAGAATGATAGTGTACGGGAACTTTACTTTGAATGCCCTACAGTTGCCATTAAAAGACGATCCACACATTACATCCATACATACATTCAGGCCTGAAGTTCCATCCATGCATCCGTCTCCACCACTGCAAAAGACGTTGAAAAAAAATTTCACTTCCCTTTGTTTGCGTCCATGTCTGGCTGTTGGTGGGCAAGTCAGGTCCAGTCCTGTCTGCCCACCTGGGCTGTGGTTCCTCTTCTTGGCGGCAGCTGGAAGAACTAAGACAGTAGACGGGTTAGCACTGAACAACAAAGGTACATAAGTCATAGAAAATCTATATAGATGTATAATTGAAAATAGAGACTTGACTTTTAAAGTGAACATTAACTTTATGTATAGACTTTACTTTGAATGAATGATAGTGTACGAGAACTTTGAATGCCCTACAGTTGCCATTAAAAGACGATCCACACATTACATCCATACATACATTCAGGCCTGAAGTTCCATCCATGCATCCATCTCCACCATTGCAATAGACGTAGAAATAAAATTTCACTTCCCTTTGTTTGCGTCCATGTCTGGCTGTTGGTGGGCAAGTCAGGTCCAGTCCTGTCTGCCCACCTGGGCTGTGGTTCCTCTTCTTTGCGGTAGCTGGAAGAACTAAGACAGTAGACGGGTTAGCACTGAACAACAAAGGTACATAAGTCATTGACAATCGATATAGATGTATAATTGAAAAGAGGGACTTGACTTTAAAGTGAACATTAACTTTATGTATAGTATTTACTTTGAATGAATGATAGTGTACGGGAACTTTACTTTGAATGCCCTACAGTTGCCATTAAAAGACGATCCACACATTACATCCATACATACATTCCGGCCTCAAGTTCCATCCATGCATCCGTCTCCACCACTGCAATAGGCGTAGAAAAAAAAATTTCACTTCCCGTTGTTTGCGTCCATGTCTGGCTGTTGGTGGGCAAGTCAGGTCCAGTCCTGTCTGCCCACCTGGGCTGTGGTTCCTCTTCCTGGCGGCAGCTGGAAGAACTAAGACAGTAACGGGTTAGCACTGAACAACAAAGGTACATAAGTCATTGAAAATCGATATAGATGTATAATTGAAAAGAGGGACTTGATTTTAAAGTGAACATTAACTTTATGTATAGTCTTTACTTTGAATGAATGATAGTGTACGAGAACTTTGAATGCCCTACAGTTGCCATTAAAAGACGATCCACATACTACATCCATACATACATTCAGGCCTGAGGTTCCATCCATGCATCCATCTCCACCACAGCAATAGACGTAGAAAAAAAAATTTCACTTCCCTTTGTTTGCGTCCATGTCTGGCTGTTGGTGGGCAAGTCAGGTCCAGTCCTGCCTGCCCACCTGGGCTGTGGTTCCTACTCTTGGCGGCAGCTGGAAGAACGAAGACAGTAGACGGGTTAGCACTGAACAACAAAGGTACATAAGTCATTGAAAATCCATATAGATGTATAATTGAAAAGAGGGACTTGACTTTAAAGTGAACATTAACTTTATGTATAGTATTTACTTTGAAAGAATGATAGTGTACGGGAACTTTACCTTGAATTCCCTACAGTTGCCATTAAAAGACGATCCACACATTACATCCATACATACATTCAGGCCAAAAGTTCCATCCATGCATCCGTCTCCACCACTGCAATAGACGTAGAAAAAAATTTCACTTCCCTTTGTTTGCGTCCATGTCTGGCTGTTGGTGGGCAAGTCAAGTCCAGGTCTGCCTGCCCACCTGGGCTGTGGTTCCTCTTCTTTGCGGCAGCTGGAAGAACTAAGACAGTAGACGGGTTAGCACTGAGCAACTAAGGTACATAAGTCATTGAAAATTGATATAGATATATAATTGAAAAGAGGGACTTGACTTTAAAGTGAACATTAAATTTATGTATAGTATTTACTTTGAAAGAATGATAGTGTACGGGAACTTTACTTTGAATGCCCTACAGTTACCATTAAAAGACGATCTACATATTACATCCATACATACATTCAGGCCTGAAGTTCCATCCATGCATCCGTCTCCACCACTGCAATAGACGTAGAAAAAAAAATTTCACTTCCCTTTGTTTGCGTCCATGTCTGGCTGTTGGTGGGCAAGTCAGGTCCAGTCCTGTCTGCCCACCTGGGCTGTGGTTCCTCTTCTTGGCGGCAGCTGGAAGAACTAAGACAGTAGACGGGTTAGCACTGAACAACAACGGTACATAAGTCATTGAAAATCGATATAGATGTATAATTGAAAAGAGGGACTTGACTTTAAAGTGAACATTAACTTTATGTATAGTCTTTACTTTGAATGAATGATAGTGTACGACAACTTTGAATGCCCTACAGTTGCCATTAAAAGACGATCCACACATTACATCCATACATACATTCAGGCCTGAAGTTCCAACCATGCATCCGTCTCCACCACTGCAATAGACGTAGAAATAAAATTTCACTTCCATTTGTTTGCGTCCATGTCTGGCTGTTGGTGGGCAAGTCAGGTCCAGTCCTGTCTGCCCACCTGGGCTGTGGTTCCTCTTCTTTGCGGCAGCTAGAAGAACTAAGACAGTAGACGGGTTAGCACTGAACAACAAAGGTACATAAATCATTGAAAATTGATATAGATATATAATTGAAAAGAGGGACTTGACTTTAAACTGAACATTAACTTTATGTATAGTATTTACTTTGAAAGAATGATAGTGTACGGGAACTTTACTTTGAATGCCCTACAGTTGCCATTAAAAGACGATCCACACATTACATCCATACATACATTCAGGCCTGAAGTTCCATCCATGCATCCGTCTCCACCACTGCAATAGACGTTGAAAAAAAATTTCACTTCCCTTTGTTTGCGTCCATGTCTGGCTGTTGGTGGGCAAGTCAGGTCCAGTCCTGTCTGCCCACCTGGGCTGTGGTTCCTCTTCTTGGTGGCAGCTGGAAGAACCAAGACAGTAGACGGGTTAGCACTGAACAACAAAGGTACATAAGTCATAGAAAATCTATATAGATGTATAATTGAAAATAGAGACTTGACTTTAAAGTGAACATTAACTTTCTGTATAGTATTTACTTTGAAAGAATGATAGCGTACGGGAACTTTACTTTGAATGCCCTACAGTTACCATTAAAAGACGATATACATATTACATCCATACATACATTCAGGCCTGAAGTTCCATCCATGCATCCGTCTCCACCACTGCAATAGACGTAGAAAAAAATTTCACTTCCCTTTGTTTGCATCCATGTCTGGCTGTTGGTGGGCAAGTCAGGTCCAGTCCTGTCTGCCCACCTGGGCTGTGGTTCCTCTTCTTGGCGGCAGCTGGAAGAACTAAGACAGTAGACGGGTTAGCACTGAACAACAAAGGTACATAAGTCATTGAAAATCGATATAGATGTATAATTGAAAAGAGGGACTTGACTTTAAAGTGAACATTAACTTTATGTATAGTCTTTACTTTGAATGAATGATAGTGTAGGAGAACTTTGAATGCCCTACAGTTGCCATTAAAAGACGATCCACACATTACATCCATACATACATTCAGGCCTGAAGTTCCATCCATGCATCCGTCTCCACCACTGCAATAGACGTAGAAATAAAATTTCACTTCCCTTTGTTTGCGTCCATGTCTGGCTTTTGGTGGGCAAGTCAGGTCCAGTCCTGTCTGCCCACCTGGGCTGTGGTTCCTCTTCTTTGCGGCAGCTGGAAGAACTAAGACAGTAGACGGGTTAGCACTGAACAACAAAGGTACATAAGTCATTGAAAATTGATATAGATGTATAATTGAAAAGAGGGACTTGACTTTAAACTGAACATTAACTTTATGTATAGTATTTACTTTGAAAGAATGATAGTGTACGGGAACTTTACTTTGAATGCCCTACAGTTGCCATTAAATGACGATCCACACATTACATCCATACATACATTCAGGCCTGAAGTTCCATCCATGCATCCGTCTCCACCACTGCAATAGACGTTGAAAAAAAATTTCACTTCCCTTTGTTTGCGTCCATGTCTGGCTTTTGGTGGGCAAGTCAGGTCCAGTCCTGTCTGCCCACCTGGGCTGTGGTTCCTCTTCTTTGCGGCAGCTGGAAGAACTAAGACAGTAGACGGGTTAGCACTGAACAACAAAGGTACATAAGTCATTGAAAATTGATATAGATGTATAATTGAAAAGAGGGACTTGACTTTAAACTGAACATTAACTTTATGTATAGTATTTACTTTGAAAGAATGATAGTGTACGGGAACTTTACTTTGAATGCCCTACAGTTGCCATTAAATGACGATCCACACATTACATCCATACATACATTCAGGCCTGAAGTTCCATCCATGCATCCGTCTCCACCACTGCAATAGACGTTGAAAAAAAATTTCACTTCCCTTTGTTTGCGTCCATGTCTGGCTGTTGGTGGGCAAGTCAGGTCTAGTCCTGTCTGCCCACCTGGGCTGTGGTTCCTCTTCTTGGTGGCAGCTGGAAGAACCAAGACAATAGACGGGTTAGCACTGAACAACAAAGGTACATAAGTCATAGAAAATCTATATAGATGTATAATTGAAAATAGAGACTTGACTTTAAAGTGAACATTAACTTTCTGTATAGTCTTTACTTTGAATGAATGATAGTGTACGGGAACTTTACTTTGAATGCCCTACAGTTGCCATTAAAAGACGATCCACACATTACATCCATACATACATTCCGGCCTCAAGTTCCATCCATGCATCGGTCTCCACCACTGCAATAGGCGTAGAAAAAAAATTTCACTTCCCTTTGTTTGCGTCCATGTCTGGCTGTTGGTGGGCAAGTCAGGTCCAGTCCTGTCTGCCCACCTGGACTGTGGTTCCTCTTCTTGGCGGCAGCTGGAAGAACTAAGACAGTAACGGGTTAGCACTGAACAACAAAGGTACATAAGTCATTGAAAATCGATATAGATGTATAATTGAAAAGAGGGACTTGATTTTAAAGTGAACATTAACTTTATGTATAGTCTTTACTTTGAATGAATGATAGTGTGCGAGAACATTGAATGCCCTACAGTTGCCATTAAAAGACGATCTACATATTACATCCATACATACATTCAGGCCTGAAGTTCCATCCATGCATCCGTCTTCACCACTGCAATAGACGTAGAAAAAAAATTTCACTTCCCTTTGTTTGCGTCCATGTCTGGCTGTTGGTGGGCAAGTCAAGTCCAGTCCTGCCTGCCCACCTTAGCTGTGGTTCCTCTTCTTTGCGGCAGCTGGAAGAACTAAGACAGTAGACGGGTTAGCACTGAACAACAAAGGTACATAAGTCATTGAAAATCGATATAGATGTATAATTGAAAAGAGGGACTTGACTTTAAACTGAACATTAACTTTATGTATAGTCTTTACTTTGAATGAATGATAGTGTACGAGAACTTTGAATGCCCTACAGTTGCCACTAAAAGACGATCCACACATTACATCCATACATACATTCAGGCCTGAAGTTCCATCCATGCATCCATCTCCACCACAGCAATAGACGTAGAAAAAAAAATTTCACTTCCCTTTGTTTGCGTCCATGTCTGGCTGTTGGTGGGCAAGTCAGGTCCAGTCCTGTCTGCCCACCTGGGCTGTGGTTCCTCTTCTTGGCGGCAGCTGGAAGAACTAAGACAGTAGACGGGTTAGCACTGAACAACAAAGGTACATAAGTCATTGAAAATCGATATAGATGTATAATTGAAAAGAGGGACTTGACTTTAAAGTGAACATTAACTTTATGTATAGTATTTACTTTGAAAGAATGATAGTGTACGGGAACTTTACTTTGAATGCCCTACAGTTGCCATTAAAAGACGATCCACACATTATATCCATACAAATATTCCGGCCTGAAGTTCCATCCATGCATCCGTCTCCACCACTGCAATAGACGTAGAAAAAAATTTCACTTCCCTTCGTTGCGTCCACGTCTGGCTGTTGGTGGGCAAGTCAGGTCCAGTCCTGTCTGCCCACCTGGGCTGTGGTTCCTCTTCTTGGCGGCAGCTGGAAGAACTAAGACAGTAGACGGGTTAGCACTGAACAACAAAGGTACATAAGTCATTGAAAATCGATATAGATGTATAATTGAAAACAGGGACTTGACTTTAAAGTGAACATTAACTTTATGTATAGTCTTTACTTTGAATGAATGATAGTGTACGAGAACTTTGAATGCCCTACAGTTGCCATTAAAAGACGATCCACACACTACATCCATACAAACATTCAGGCCTGAGGTCCCATCCATGCATCCATCTCCACCACAGCAATAGCCGTAGAAAAAAAATTTCACTTCCCTTTGTTTGCGTCCATGTCTGGCTGTTGGTGGGCAAGTCAGGTCCAGTCCTGCCTGCCCACCTCGGCTATGGTTCCTCTTCTTGGCGGCAGCTGGAAGAACTAAGACAGTAGACGGGTTAGCACTGAACAACAAAGGTACATAAGTCATTGAAAATCGATATAGATGTATAATTGAAAAGAGGGACTTGACTTTAAAGTGAACATTAACTTTATGTATAGTATTTACTTTGAAAGAATGATAGTGTACGGGAAAGTTTACTTTGAATTCCCTACAGTTGCCATTAAAAGACGATCCACACATTACATCCATACATACATTCAGGCCTGAAGTTCCATCCATGCATCCGTCTCCACCACTGCAATTGACGTAGAAAAAAAAATTTCACTTCCCTTTGTTTGCGTCCATGTCTGACTGTTGGTGGGCAAGTCAGGTCCAGTCCTGTCTGCCCACCTGGGCTGTGGTTCCTCTTCTTGGCGGCAGCTGGAAGAACTAAGACAGTAGACGGGTTAGCACTGAACAACAAAGGTACATAAGTCATTCAAAATTGATATAGATGTATAATTGAAAAGAGGGACTTGACTTTAAAGTGAACATTAACTTTATGTATAGTCTTTACTTTGAATGAATGATAGTGTACGGGAACTTTGAATGCACTACAGTTGCCATTAAAAGACGATCCACACACTACATCCATACAAACATTCAGGCCTGATGTTCCATCCATGCATCCATCTCCACCACAGCAATAGACGTAGAAAAAAAAATTTCACTTCCCTTTGTTTGCATCCATGTCTGACTGTTGGTGGGCAAGTCAGGTCCAGTCCTGTCTGCCCACCTGGGCTGTGGTTCCTCTTCTTGGCGGCAGCTGGAAGAACTAAGACAGTAGACGGGTTAGCACTGAACAACAAAGGTACATAAGTCATTCAAAATTGATATAGATGTATAATTGAAAAGAGGGACTTGACTTTAAAGTGAACATTAACTTTATGTATAGTATTTACTTTGAATGAATGATAGTGTACGAGAACTTTGAATGCCCTACAGTTGCCATTAAAAGACGATCCACATATTACATCCATACATACATTCAGGCCTGAGGTTCCATCCATGCATCCATCTCCACCATTGCAATAGACGTAGAAAAAAAAATTTCACTTCCCTTTGTTTGCGTCCATGTCTGACTGTTGGTGGGCAAGTCAGGTCCAGTCCTGTCTGCCCACCTGGGCTGTGGTTCCTCTTCCTGGCGGCAGCTGGAAGAACTAAGACAGTAGACGGGTTAGCACTGAACAACAAAGGTACATAAGTCATTGGTTGGTTGGTTGGTTGATTGGTGTTTTACGTCGCTTTCAACAATATTTCAGTTATATCGCGACATGGAAGCAGGAGGTTACCAACCTCTTAAACATAGTGGCGCAACCCGGGAATCGAACCCGGATCGTCGGCGCCGCAAGCCAAGCGCTTAACCACTACACCAAGCCTGCCCCTCATAAGTCATTGAAAATTGATATAGATGTATAATTCAAAAGAGGGACTTGACTTTAAAGTGAACATTAACTTTATGTATAGTCTTTACTTTGAAAGAATGATAGTGTACGAGATCTTTGAATGCCCTACAGTTGCCATTAAAAGACGATCCACACACTACATCCATACATACATTCAGGCCTGAGGTTCCATCCATGCATCCATCTCCACCACAGCAATAGACGTAGAAAAAAATTTCACTTCCCTTTGTTTGCGTCCATGTCTGGCTGTTGGTGGGCAAGTCAGGTCCAGTCCTGTCCGCCCACCTGGGCTGTGGTTCCTCTTCTTGGCGGCAGCTGGAAGAACTAAGAGAGTAGACGGGTTAGCACTGAACAACAAAGGTACATAAGTCATTCAAAATTGATATAGATGTATAATTGAAAAGAGGGACTTGACTTTAAACTGAACATTAACTTTATGTATAGTATTTACTTTGAAAGAATAATATTGTACGGGAACTTTACTTTGAATGCCCTACAGTTGCCATCAAAAGACGATCCACACCTTACATCCTTACATACATTCAGGCCTGAAGTTCCATCCATGCATCCGTCTCCACCACTGCAATAGACGTAGAAAAAAAAATTTCACTTCCCTTTGTTTGCGTCCATGTCTGGCTGTTGGTGGGCAAGTCAGGTCCAGTCCTGTCTGCCCACCTGGCTGTGGTTCCTCTTCTTGGCGGCAGCTGGAAGAACTAAGACAGTAGACGGGTTAGCACTGAACAACAAAGGTACATAAGTCATTCAAAATTGATATAGATGTATAATTGAAAAGAGGGACTTGACTTTAAAGTGAACATTAACTTTATGTATAGTCTTTACTTTGAATGAATGATAGTGTACGAGAACTTGGAATGCCCTACAGTTGCCATTAAAAGACGATCCACACACTACATCCATACATACATTCAGGCCTGAAGTTCCATCCATGCATCCATCTCCACCACAGCAATAGACGTAGAAAAAAAAATTCACTTCCCTTTGTTTGCGTCCATGTCTGGCTGTTGGTGGGCAAGTCAGGTCCAGTCCTGTCTGCCCACCTGGGCTGTGGTTCCTCTTCTTGGCGGCAGCTGGAAGAACTAAGACAGTAGACGGGTTAGCACTGAACAACAAGGTACATAAGTCATTCAAAATTGATATAGATGTATAATTGAAAAGAGGGACTTGACTTTAAAGTGAACATTAACTTTATGTATAGTCTTTACTTTGAATGAATGATAGTGTACGACAATTTTGAATGCCCTACAGTTGCCATTAAAAGACGATCCACACACTACATCCATACATACATTCAGGCCTGAGGTTCCATCCATGCATCCATCTCCACCACAGCAATAGACGTAGAAAAAAAAATTTCACTTCCCTTTGTTTGCGTCCATGTCTGGCTGTTGGTGGGCAAGTCAGGTCCAGTCCTGTCTGCCCACCTGGGCTGTGGTTCCTCTTCTTGGCGGCAGCTGGAAGAACTAAGACAGTGGACGGGTTAGCACTGAACAACAAAGGTACATAAGTCATTGAAAATCGATATAGATGTATAATTGAAAAGAGGGACTTGACTTTAAAGTGAACATTAAATTTATGTATAGTATTTACTTTGAAAGAATGATAATGTACGGGAACTTTACTTTGAATGCCCTACAGTTGCCATTAAAAGACGATCCACACATTACATCCATACATACATTCAGGCCTGAAGTTCCATCCATGCATCCGTCTCCACCACTGAACATTAACTTTATGTATAGTATTTACTTTGAGAGAATGATAGTGTACGGGAACTTTACTTTGAATGCCCTACAGTTGCCATTAAAAGACGATCCACACATTACATCCATACATACATTCAGGCCTGAAGTTCCATCCATGCATCCGTCTTCACCACTGCAATAGATGTAGAAAAAAAAATTCACTTCCCTTTGTTTGCGTCCATGTCTGGCTGTTGGTGGGCAAGTCAAGTCCAGTCCTGCCTGCCCACCTGGGCTGTGGTTCCTCTTCTTGGCGGCAGCTGGAGGAACTAAGACAGTAGACGGGTTAGCACTGAACAACAAAGGTACATAAGTCATTGAAAATTGATATAGATGTATAATTGAAAAGAGGGACTTTGACTTTAAAGTGAACATTAAACTTTATGTATAGTCTTTACTTTGAATGAATGATAGTGTACGGGAACTTTGAATGCACTACAGTTGCCATTAAAAGACGATCCACACACTACATCCATACAAACATTCAGGCCTGATGTTCCATCCATGCATCCATCTCCACCACAGCAATAGACGTAGAAAAAAAAATTTCACTTCCCTTTGTTTGCATCCATGTCTGACTGTTGGTGGGCAAGTCAGGTCCAGTCCTGTCTGCCCACCTGGGCTGTGGTTCCTCTTCTTGGCGGCAGCTGGAAGAACTAAGACAGTAGACGGGTTAGCACTGAACAACAAAGGTACATAAGTCATTCAAAATTGATATAGATGTATAATTGAAAAGAGGGACTTGACTTTAAAGTGAACATTAACTTTATGTATAGTATTTACTTTGAATGAATGATAGTGTACGAGAACTTTGAATGCCCTACAGTTGCCATTAAAAGACGATCCACACACTACATCCATACATACATTCAGGCCTGAGGTTCCATCCATGCATCCATCTCCACCACAGCAATAGACGTAGAAAAAAAAATTTCACTTCCCTTTGTTTGCGTCCATGTCTGACTGTTGGTGGGCAAGTCAGGTCCAGTCCTGTCTGCCCACCTGGGCTGTGGTTCCTCTTCTTGGCGGCAGCTGGAAGAACTAAGACAGTAGACGGGTTAGCACTGAACAACAAAGGTACATAAGTCATTGAAAATTGATATAGATGTATAATTGAAAAGAGGGACTTGACTTTAAAGTGAACATTAACTTTATGTATAGTCTTTACTTTGAAAGAATGATAGTGTACGAGATCTTTGAATGCCCTACAGTTGCCATTAAAAGACGATCCACACACTACATCCATACATACATTCAGGCCTGAGGTTCCATCCATGCATCCATCTCCACCACAGCAATAGGACGTAGAAAAAAAAATTTCACTTCCCTTTGTTTGCGTCCATGTCTGGCTGTTGGTGGGCAAGTCAGGTCCAGTTATGTCTGCCCACCTGGGCTGTGGTTCCTCTTCTTGGCGGCAGCTGGAAGAACTAAGACAGTGGACGGGTTAGCACTGAACAACAAAGGTACATAAGTCATTCAAAATTGATATAGATGTATAATTGAAAAGAGGGACTTGACTTTAAAGTGAACATTAACTTTATGTATAGTCTTTACTTTGAATGAATGATAGTGTACGAGAACTTGGAATGCCCTACAGTTGCCATTAAAAGACGATCCACACACTACATCCATACATACATTCAGGCCTGAGGTTCCATCCATGCATCCATCTCCACCACAGCAATAGACGTAGAAAAAAAAATTCACTTCCCTTTGTTTGCATCCATGTCTGGCTGTTGGTGGGCAAGTCAAGTCCAGTCCTGCCTGCCCAGCTGGGCTGTGGTTCCTCTTCTTTGCGTCAGCTGGAAGAACTAAGACAGTAGACGGGTTAGCACTGAACAACAACAAAGCTACATAAGTCATTGAAAATTGATATAGATGTATAATTGAAAAGAGGGACTTGACTTTAAACTGAACATTAACTTTATGTATAGTATTTACTTTTAAAGAATGATATTGTACGAGATATTTGAATGCCCTACAGTTGCCATTAAAAGACGATCCACACACTACATCCATACATACATTCAGGCCTGAGGTTCCATCCATGCATCCATCTCCACCACAGCAATAGACGTAGAAAAAAAAATTTCACTTCCCTTTGTTTGCGTCCATGTCTGGCTGTTGGTGGGCAAGTCAGGTCCAGTTCCTGTCTGCCCACCTGGGCTGTGGTTCCTCTTCTTGGCGGCAGCTGGAAGAACTAAGACAGTAGACGGGTTAGCACTGAACAACAAAGGTACATAAGTCATTGAAAATTGATATAGATGTATAATTGAAAAGAGGGACTTGACTTTAAACTGAACATTAACTTTATGTATAGTATTTACTTTGAGAGAATGATAGTGTACGGGAAGTTTACTTTGAATGCCCTACAGTTGCCATTAAAAGACGAACCACACATTACATCCAAACATACATCAGGCCAGAAGTTCCATTCCATGCATCCGTCCCTCCACCACTGCAATAAACGTAGAAAAAAAATTTCACTTCCCTTTGTTTGCGTCCATGTCTGGCTGTTGGTGGGCAAGTCAGGTCCAGTCCTGTCTGCCCACCTGGGCTGTGGTTTCCTCTTCTTGGCGGCAGCTGGAAAAACTAAGACAGTAGACGGGTTAGCACTGAAACAACAAAGGTACATAAGTCATTGAAAATCGATATAGATGTATAATTGAAAAGAGGGACTTGACTTTAAAGTGAACATTAACTTTATGTATAGTATTTACTTTGAATGAATGATAGTGTACGATAACTTTGAATGCCCTACAGTTGCCATTAAAAGACGATCCACACATTACATCCATACATACATTCAGGCCTGAAGTTCCATCCATGCATCCGTCTCCACCACTGCAATAGACGTAGAAAAAAAATTTCACTTCCCTTTGTTTGCGTCCATGTCTGGCTGTTGGTGGGCAAGTCTCTACCCGTCCTGCCTCCCCACCTGGGCAGTGGTACCTCATCTTGGCGGCAGCTTGAAGAACTAAGACAGAAGACGGGTTAGCACTGAACAACAAAGGTACATAAGTCATTGAAAATCGATATAGATGTATAATTGAAAAGAGGGACTTGACTTTAAACTGAACATTAACTTTATGTATAGTATTTACTTTGAAAGAATGATAGTGTACGGAACTTTACTTTGAATGCCCTAACGGTTGCCATTAAAAGACGATCCACACATTACATCCATACATACATTCAGGCCTGAAGTTCCATCCATGCATCCGTCTTCACCACTGCAATAGATGTAGAAAAAAAAATTTCACTTCCCTTTGTTTGCGTCCATGTCTGGCTGTTGGTGGGCAAGTCAAGTCCAGTCCTGCCTGCCCACCTGGGCTGTGGTTCCTCTTCTTGGCGGCAGCTGGAAGAACTAAGACAGTAGACGGGTTAGCACTGAACAACAAAGGTACATAAGTCATTCAAAATTGATATAGATGTATAATTGAAAAGAGGGACTTGACTTTAAACTGAACATTAACTTTATGTATAGTATTTACTTTGAAAGAATGATAGTGTACGGGAACTTTACTTTGAATGCCCTACAGTTGCCATTAAAAGACGATCCATACATTACATCCATACATACATTCCAGGCCTGAAGTTCCATCCATGCATCCGTCTCCACACTGCAATAGACGTAGAAAAAAAATTTCACTTCCCTTTGTTTGCGTCCATGTCTGGCTGTTGGTGGGCAAGTCAGGTCCAGTCCTGTCTGCCCACCTGGGCTGTGGTTCCTCTTCTTGGCAGAAGCTGGAAGAACTAAGACAGTAGACGGGTTAGCACTGAGCAACAAA